>CM057384.1:132680665-133930665 GCA_030015415.1 Cynopterus sphinx
TTTATTTTTGGTCAACTTTTACATGGAGAATACAACCCTTTGGGGTCCCATTTTTATATGATGGGTCTCTCATTAGACTCTCTTCTCCACCTTGAGATTTGCCTATTGCTCTTCACACACTGCTATAATTCTGGTCTAGAGCTGCTTCAATATCCACTTCTGCCAGTGACCCACTGCTGGGGTCCTGAGGAAGAAAAGGCACACAAGGACAATAAATCCCCCCTTACCACCCCAACCACTTCTATGGCCATGATTACAGCCTTTTTTTCTGTAGGTTTTTGAAAAACCAGTCATTGAAGTTAACCCATCATCTTTTTTGTGTTCATGTCTTGGCTTGGAAATTCTTTTTGTTTGGTCAAATGTCTATGGATCATACTATCTATACAGTTACTTGGAGTTTATCAAATAAATTAAGTTACATCTTATTAGGGTAGTTCTAAAGTCAACAAGCAACACAAACATAAAATAACATGAGAATTACTCTTAGAGCACCTGTAAAATACATTATACTGGCCTGGCAACTCTCAGAGTCGGACAAACCCAATTTTTCTCCTGGCCTGCTGTTCTTCCATTAGCACCAGGTTAAAGAGACTGGCGTGTGTTACTTTAACACAGTGAATAAAAATATTTTTAAACATTTTGATTGACATTTGCCAAGGTGAAATACGCTACAAGAGGCACCTGGGAATGGAGAACTACTGTGGAACCAGCAGATTCACATTCTAGGCTCACCCTGATGCTTAAGTTCCCTGAAAGGAATGGTGGACAGACTTTCCTAAACTAACTAAAAATCACTGCTTCCTTCTCTTTTTTGGGGGGATGAGGAACTTCATCTTGCACGTATCACTCCTTTCCTCTACTACACTGTTTCAAGTGTATAGAGTACATTTTACAAATCTTCACATGACCTGAACTCCCAAGATTTTGCCATGTAAATATTTACATGGGGGCTGCTAGGTAAATATTTGACTGACTGATGTGGGAAATGATCATTAGCAGGGTTCTCTATGGGTAGCAAAACACTTCTAGCTAACAGTGCAAACCATGGACCTGCAAACAGCAAAAGACCTGGTGTGATGAGCAGCAACACACCCTCCAGCCTAGGCTCCTACTACCCACCAACTATGTGAAGGAACGGGATGCAGAGTTTCAGTGAGATCATCTGACTCATGGCTTTTGCAGTAAAGAAGAGACAGAGAATTCATGACTTCTAGGCCAGCAAAGAAGGCCCAGATCTCAAACAATATGAACATATAAATGGAGTCATTTTTAGCCCTACAAGGTCTGAGGTGAACAAAAGTAATAAAATTAAAATTTTAATTTTTAAAATTACCTAAATGCAAAGACTTTATAAATTGTCCCTGTTAGATTTATTCCTAAGGTCTTTCCAGTTGATCAGAGTGGCCCTGGTAGTGTCTTCTCACAACATTTTGGTTTGATAGGGAATGAATGAATCAATTTATTTATATCCTGAGCGACATTAGGAGAAAGGGACAGCTGGGGAATGAGGGCCAACCTGCTGGCCCCTCACCTTCCTGGGCACAGCTCCAGTATGTAGGAATGAACAACACAGGCACAAGAGCATCAGATCCATTTCATGAAACCCTGCCTGGGTGACACAAAGGCGCCGGGCACAGCTGCAAGGGGTTTGTGTTCAGAGCCAAGGCAGCCCCTGAGTCACTCTGAAATGCGGCCACACAGGAGAAGGGAGCTGGCTAACCACAGCAGCAGCACTGAACTCTCATCCCCTCCCAGAAATCTTTCTTCTTCCTTTCTAATGAACATTATAGGCACTTGGCTTAACTCTTACATGCTAAAACCAGCATGGGCTCAAGTGTCTGTCTATGGGGGAGATTTACTTTCTACTTGCAAAAAATGAGTGTCGAATAGTTTCAATAAAATGCTATTTTAAGAAATTTTACTGCAAAGAACTAAAGTCATGTATATGATAAGCCTAATTCTTCGAAGAAAAACATACATAACTCATTTCTGAAATATATCTCTCATAAGCCTATAAAAACTATGTTTCCCTTATTCTGGTTCATTTTCTTACCACAACAAACCAGTAAGAAGGGCATGATAAAAATGCATCATGGACTAGAAAGTTAAAAATCTATTTGAACGGATCTCAAATGTTGCTCCATGAAGTGTCTCTTTTTATAACTACATTTAGATAGTTAATATCCCAAGGACAGACCATTTAACCTGTTTGCATAGGCTTTGAGTGTGTGCGTGTGTAAGGAAACTTAATAACTTCCCTTTTATGGAAGTTTAAAAATTGCAAGGCTGAAATAAATCAAAGTTCTTGGGATCTAACTCTAAGATCTATCTACATCTGTCTTGTTTTGAAGCATAATCAACTTAAGCATATCTGACATATTTATGTAAATGTTTATATATGTATATATATAGAAAATCTGGATTTATAAATCACTAAATCATTAAAAGGAAGATGATTTATTTAAAAAAAGTTTTCTTTCTTTTTAAAGGGATTTAATTTCTTTATAAAGAGTTCTAGTAACAAAGAGTGGTAGATAAATAAGCACAAGGCTATGGGCTTAAACTCGACTTCTGCTCTTTACTGACCTTCCCATCTTTGGAATTTAATAATGATTATTGTTTTGTGAATACAGGACAAATATATGCTCAGGAGTTTAAGAATAGATTCTTATATAGTTTTGAGTTCAAAAGAACTGATATATTGACATTTTGTCTATTCTAGAACAATAATTTATTGTCTGATAAAAAATTTAGTCTCATCCTTTCTAGAATGGAGGCAGCATTAATTCGAAAACAGCGCTGGATACCAGTTCTTTGCACAAAGATCAGGAGAACAGCAGACTTTCAATTCTAGACCAGTTACTTTTAAACTTTTTTTTTTACTGCAAATTCTTAGTGAAAAATACATCGTATATGAACACACATAAATATCTTTATAATTTAAATGAAAGTTTCATAAAACAATTCTTACTTTAATTATAGATGGACCCTGTTATTTTTTTTTTCTATTCCATATTGTTCCATTGAGGGGGACAGGGAGAAGAGAGACGATGGCTGTGATCAGTAGTATGCTAGTGAATGTGTAACAATTGGTTCTCTGTGTTGAGACAAAAAAACAAAAACCCCAACTTTGTGCTGTTGGCTGATTTCCACCACAGCCGAGATTGAGTAACCAACATGAAGTTACTGAAGGCAGAGTTGGGAAGAGGCATGCCCCACCAGCTCTCGTGAGCCTGGCTGTGATCCACTAATTGATCTGATGACCCACTGTTAGGTCACGGCCCACAGTTTAAGACCCACTGCTTTAGAGTCTAGGCAACCAAACTCCACAGTAGTTCACAGGAAGCTGAGAGGGGCCTGAGATACGGTTTCCAGGAGATGCTGAATGCGTGTGCAGGTGCTGGGGATGACAAGCTGCCTGGGCACTGGAGGGCAACACCTCATGCCGACTCTGGCTCGGGTACTGCTAACTACTCTGCCGTCAGCTCCCTCCAGCCTGACTGTCTTGGGAAAGTGAGAGGTACCGAGCAGCAACCTTAGGAAAATCACAATCTCTCGGAGCTTCAGTTTCTTTCTCATAATGTGAGAATAACTGCGTGTGTACTTTACTAGACTGTTAGAAAGGCCAACTAAGATAATCCATAGGAAAGCATTCTGAAAATTACAAAGGACTCAACATGGTAGTATTCATATGAAAATGATTCAACTTAACAAAATCTTATTCGCAGGCAATTAAAAAAAATCACCGAGATCAGCAATCATCCTCACCCTCTTGATTTCTCCTTTGTGGCTTTCTGAGATTCAAAAATGTTCCAGGTGCCTCTTCAGGCTGCCTCCTTGGACTTCTCCACTGGCCCCTCTCTCTCCTCTGCACTTTGCTGCTCTTTTTATTCTTTCCCTCAGAGAATTTATCCACTTATATAGCTTTAACAGGTAGATCTATAAAGATGACTGCTAAACTCTACATTTGGCTCTGACTTCTCCCTGGCTTTTAAGAAGATTTTTTCTGGGTTTAATGTTCAGCCATCATGTCAAATTTTACTTTTAAAACATTAACCGTATTATCTGTCCCATTCATTCACAATGCTGGGTACTCTAATTCTGTTAGTGGAGTACTATTCAGCTTTATAGGAAAGAAATTCTAAGACTCGCTACGATATGGAAGAAACTTGAAGAATTATGCTAAGTGAAACAAGCCAGTCACAAAAAGACAAATACTGTATGAGTCCAATCATATGCAGTGTCTAGCTAGTCAAATTCACAGACAGAAAGTAAAACAGTGGTTGCCAGGAGGTGGGGAAGGGGCAATGTGGAGTTAGTGTTTAATGGGTACAGAGCTTCATTTTTGCAAGATAAAAAAAAGTTCTAGAGATGGATGGTGGTGATGGTGCACAACAATGTAAAAGCAGTTAAAATGGTAAATGTTGTATTATGTTTATTTGGATGCAATTAAAAAAAAGACATTCAATAGTAGTAGATATTGATTTAACATTATTCTGCTCCGAGCACTGTATGAAGTATTTACCACATGCATTGTCTTATTTAATTTGCATCGATGCTAAGAAGCTAAGGTGGGAAGTAGGGGAAATCCACTGTTTTTGTCTACCTAGCATCCCTTCCTTCTGCTTGTGGTTTCAGCTCCTTTTGCTTCTTTTGGGAAACTGCCCCCCATCTATTCTATTCTAATCTAATGCTTATGGGCAGATTACAAATGTTAGTCTCATACTCTCTTGATCACAAAAGTTGGCAACTGCCTTAGTAAGTGTAATGTCATCCATGCCAAGACAATCACAGCCCTTCCTTGGGATTCTTATACACTAATGTAGAAAAAGAAACGCTCTGTATACTTTGTGGTCATCAAGCTGGAAAGAGTGAGGCTGGAGCTCCTCAAACTACACTCCTCCATCTGATCTTGCTACAGGGAAGAAACCATACAAAGGAGGAAAGAGGGAGGTTAATGAAGCTGTGAAGAGAAATAAAGAGATGAAGCAAGGTAGAGAGAAAGAACATGAGGCAGAGAAAGATGGAGAAAAAGATCTAACCATGCTTAGTTCTAATCCATCCCAATTCTCAGTTATGTGAGTCAATAGGTGCAACCTTTCTCTTAGCTGTCTGAGTTGGGATTTGTTACTGCAACTAAACGTATTCTGGATTCCACCAACGAAGATTCAGATGTCAGAGTCATTAGAATGAAGGTGAAAGCTGAAGCTCTGAAAATAAAATAATAAGCCCAGAGAAAGAAAACAGTGGGAAAAGACTCAAAAGTACAACTGACCAAATGTACCCTCAGAAGGACACCCTGATCTTTGCTGAAGCAAAGTGCTAGTCAGTCATTTTGCAGAAAATTAATCTTGGAACCATGTCCTCCCTATTTTCTAAAAAGTACCAGAGGGAGGGATATACAAGTCTCAGCTAAGAAATGAGGCGGTAAGAAACACATGGCTGTTGTGATGATTAAATGAAAAAAAAAATCCACCTGGGGTATAGCAGGTGCTCAATAGATAGTTGCTATTATAATCATGATTTTTCAAACTATAGTGACAAAAAGAAGAACTGGAAAACTCAAATCAACAAGTAGGGAGAATAGAGCATGAGTTTAAAAGTTTCATACAGTAACTAAAATTTCATTTCTTCAAGGTCTTTCTTTTAAAAACTGTTTCTATTTGTGTTTTTAAAAAGTAATCCATCCATGAATTAAAACAAAAGTTCAAACAATACACAGGGGTATAGAGTTAAAAGTATTTTCTGCTCCATACTCGTGGGTTGGTGTGTTGGGGTGTGTGTGTGTGTGTGTGTGTGTGTGTGTGTGTGTGTGTGTGTGTGTGTGTGTGTGTATCTTTTATTTAGCTATATATCACAGAAATTGTTCCATGCCAACAAAACATCTATGTCAGGAGAACTCTTTAAGTGATCCATTGAAATATTATTCAAATTCCAAGACACCTTTTTTAGCGTGTCATCTTGTGAGATCCTCCTCCCATCTCACTCTCTGGTTCCATAGCTTTTTCTAAGAAAAACTGAAAAGGACCCTAGAATCGGTCTGTCATCTTGTTATCGTGCAAGCAGAAGATAACAGGAAACAGCTTCTTCCTCTCTTCAAACAAAGGGCCACCCAAGGGGGAGTTCCAATGAGCAGGAGCCAAATTATTGGAGCTCGATATTTGGAGATGTTATTACAAGTGATGGCTCTTAGAGGGCTTTGAACGGTAGAGTTTAGTTTCATTATTAGCTTCATTTAAAAGACCAAAAAAGAGAGTGGCTGATGAAAAATTTGACGTTGGTTGGGAATGATGAGACCCTTGCCACATGATCTCTGATGGGTAGACAAACATGAGACAATCAGGTTGACAATGCTACTAATTTTAGAGGCTAGAGCTATTGGAAACTCAGTGTACTGACTGAGGAATCAGATGTCAGCTCGCTATCACCACAAAGCAGATGTCCTTTGGATCCTTTGAACTAAAGCTTGGTTTCAACCATCGCCCATCCTCCTCTTGCAAAGTTCTTTCTATTAGTTCTCAAAAGGCTCCTGAACATGTTTATTACTTTATATTTATCTTCCAAACTAGTCCATACAGCTCACTAATAATTTTTATTATTCTCCACTGGATTTTCTAAAATATATCACCTCTCTAGGTATTATAATTCACTGAATGCCCTTCTCTAAGCTACTATTCTATTTCTGTCTTTTGGTCTATTAACAATAAAAGAATGACTACAGCAGTTTCTCAACCTTTTATGACCCATGTTCCGTCAGCCAAGAAGACTTTGTTCTGTTTTACTTTCTTTAGTTGATTGTAGGAAAGCTGTAGGTTTCTTCTTACTTTATATACAGAAAATTATATTATAGTTTGGCTATGCTTTTTTTTGGTTACTCCCCTCCTTTTTCACTGATCCTCTCTCTTCGAATGCACCCCTGGTTGAGAATCATTACATTAGATCAAACTGAAGGATTCACTGTATTGTTTCTAGTTCATAAAATGCTTTCTCATGCCCAGAAAACCTCGGGCCTAAATGTCAAAATTTTATACCTTCCAGAACAGAACCACCTTAGCTCACAGAATGGTAGTGTGAACTACAGATTACAGCAGACAGCGTGGCCACGTATTAGATAAGGTTGAATTTACTTCATCATGCAAAAATTGTCAATTTGTACATCTATTTTTTGTTTATTTTTACATTATTAAAAACTAAACTAAACTAATGGTAGCAGTCTTTAAGATGCCCTTCTGTGATTCCTGTCTCCTGATATCCATGCCCCTTGAGTATGTACTGAATTTACTTCTGACAAAGAGAATACAGCAAAAGTCATGTAACATTACTTTCAAGATTAAGTTATAAGATTGTGGTTTCTGCTTTGGGTGCTCTCTCACTCTCCCATTCTCTCATGCACTGCTGCCCAGAGGAGGCAGCTGGAGCCGTCTGCTAGGGCTGCCATGACAAATACTACAGCAGACATTTACTTTCTCATAGTATGAGAGACTAGATGTCTAAGATCAAGGTACTGGCAGGTTTGGTTCCTTTTGAGGCCTCTCCTTAGTTTGCAGTTGGCCATCTTCTCTGTGTCTTCTTCACAGGGTCTTTCCTCTCTGTGAGTGTTCCCTAGTATCTCCTTGTATATGTAAATTTCCTCTTCTCATAAGGACACCAGTCAGACTGCATGAGGGCCCGCCCTAACAGCTTTCTTTTACCTTAAGCATTTTAAAGGCCCTATTTCTGAATAGTCACATTCTAAGGCACAGGGGGTTGGACTTCGACATATAAACACAGGGAGGCACATTTCATTCATACAGCAGCCCTTTGCAGATGAGTGGAAAGGTGTCTGTCAGCAACCAAGTGAGTGAGCTTGAAAGCACATCCTTCGGTTGTACCGTCAGATGAGGTCATAGCTCGGCGCTGACACCCTGACTAAAACTTCATGAGAGACTGTAAGCCAGAGGCACCCAGCTGAACTAGGATGCCTGGCCCACAGAAACTGTGAAATAATAAATACCTGTCATTTTCAGTCATAAATTTTGGGTTAAAATTTGTTATGCAGCACTAGATAATACAGCCAATAACCTCATGTATCAATAAAGAAAAACCTGAGTTAACTGGAATGCGTAGGCAAAGAATACTATAGGTACTTGGCTTTTTTTTTGTAAATTGAGGTTAAGGCCAAATTTTTGTTTTAAGCCTTGATGCAAATGAATCAGTGTACTTTCCTGCCAAAAAGTAATGGAGTCTTTGATGATTGATGATTCAACATTTTCACATGAAATATCTCAACTAGTTTATCTCAACTAGTTTTTACAACAACCTAAGCATAGTACCCGACACAGCAGGCATTCAAAAAGTATTTCTAAATGAGTATATTTCCATTTTATGGATGACAAAACTGAGCCCAGAGAAGTTAATTAACTTGTTCAAGACCTCACAGTTACTAGGTGACAGGAATGGCATACAGAATCCAAGTTCAGGATTTTTTCTACTGTAGCATGTTACCTTCTATATTTGCTATTTGCATTTTCTTCCTTTAAGTTATGAATAAAAATATTTTTTAAAATAATGAAATTTTCTAATAAAGTATGAGCACAAACACCCTGGTTTGCCACTGAGTCAGTTCTGGAAGATTTGTATTTAAATCTTATCTTCTTAACAGTCCATGAATAGTGGATTAAACACTTTCAAGCTTACTAGATATAGGCATTATATTATATGTCTATTTTTTTCCCCATATAGGTTTCTAGGTGAATGAAGAAATACAGCCCCTGAACAATAGGAAAAAGCTGACAGCAAAAATGGCATGGAGTTTCTCTATTTTCTCTCAGAAGTCCGCGGGACAGAAGAAAATACAGAAATAGTTATTAGAATACCCATATAGGATAGGGTATGATATATAGGGTAGGTTATAGGATACGAACACTGCATCACTGATCTTACTCCTGTCCAGAGACTTATTTGGTTTATGTTAAATCTTGTAATAGCAATAGGTTTGGATCTTTTGTCCAACATTCACTCGCTGAATACCTACTCCATGCCCAGCACTATGAAAAGTACTGGTGATACAGAAGTGAATGACATAATTCCTAATCCCTCTGAAAGTTTATAATCCAAGGACCAACAAATAAAATAAAATAATATATTTTAGCAAATTCTATTATAGAAGGCGGCAAAGGGTGCCACAGAAGTGGATGGTGAGAGATGGAAATGGGTACTGTGGTCAGCAAAGGATTTTTGGAGAGAGGACAAGAGCCGGGAATGAGAGCACAGGCAGGAGAGAGCCAAGGTGAGGTAGAATTTCTATGAAGGGGAAATATCTTGTGCAATGGCACGGAAGTTTGAGATAATGTGGCAAGCAGTTCAGAATGACTGGAATTTAAAGGGATATTGGAGGAGTGGTGGAAAACATGGGGTGAGAAGAGAGCAGACCATGAAGGGCTGTGGTTACCCAGGTTAGGAGTTTGCACTTCCAAGGGAGCTTTTGAAGACTTTCTGGTGGGGAAGTATCAGAATTCTAATTATTTTTAAAGGTCACTTTAAGATGAGTGTAGAGGGAAAAAGCAGATGAGACTAAGGGCGAAGAGAAGACTAAGGGCGAAGAGATCCAAATGGAGAATACTACAGGAATTTGAACAAAAAGTGATGTGTCTGAATTAGGGCAGTGGAAATAAGTGGGATTGGACACAAAATCTGAGAGGTAATTAAAAGGAAAAGTATATTAACTGAAAACCAATTGGATATGTGAGATTAGAGGAGTAGGCAGAAGATTCTTAGGTTTCTGGCTTCACCTTTGATGAAGGTGAGTGGGGGGGGCCGCAGGAGAAGTGTGTCCAAGAAGGCGACGAGCTCAGTTTTGGATGTGCTGGGTTTGAGGTGACTGTGAGACAGCAGGAGAGATGTCTAGAGGTGGCTGGCATATACAGATCCGGAAAGAAGTCTGGGCTAAAGAAGAATGCTGTGTACATGTTTTCTATATAGGGTCCTCCAGAACTGGGCAGTGCACAACCAACCTGTGAAGCCATACATGACAGCCCTGGCTGGAGGGACAGGTTTGGAGCTGTCAGATTTGGAGGTCAGCTGAAACTGTGGGAGAGGACCAGGGACAGGATTCTATAGAATAAATTCACAGGTGAGCAAAGGGTAAAGGGCTTCAAGAAAAAGACTAAGGTGCCAGCAGAGAGGTGACAAAAGGCAAAGTCAACATTACCAGCAACTCAATATTATTAAAGACTGACATTTAAACCATGCGGATGGATGGTAGGTCTCTAAACTGAGTGATTAAGCAAAACATCCTTATTTATTCCTTACAAGATTTATTATCAGCCATACTCTTTAAGATGTTAAGATTGTCTAGCTAAGGTTGAGCTTAGTCAGAACTTAATTTTATCCTCAATATTTATACTAGGTGAATTGCTACTTTCTCAAGGTTTTAAAAGTATATTGTCTTTGCCTTATCCTACTTTCACATTTTTTCCCTCATGTATTAAAACTAGAAGTCACCTTGCCGCATATAAAATTATTTTTTTCTCACAAAACTTGAAAGTTTAAAGTCACTTTAACTTGAAGTTGGTAAACATTGTGTGTGATAGATACTGATTTGTAGCATTTGGAGTTGAGCTTCATTTCTCAGTGTCCAGATGTTGATCAGTATTACAGAAAAAAGTTCCACATCAAATTTGAGAAACCCTGGGTTAAAAACAAGCTTCTTTACTAAAAGACTTCTTCTCAGAGCCTTTAAAATACTAACACATGATTCTTTAAGAGATAGCATAGAGTCATCAGCATTTCTCACACTGACTTGGCTGTAAAGACTTGTGTTTTGCGGAACACACTTTGGGAAACACTGCCCTAATTTTACAAATGAGGGCCCTGAGCCGGTCGAGGTTTGTTTACTTGCCCAAGATCATACAAACAGTAGCAAAGTTGAGATAAGTGGGTCCTCTTTTCATTATACTACCCTCCTGGTGTGCTACTGACTTTATATCTAAACCTTTCATGGACAGTAGAGCACAAAATTGATGGCACTGACCCCCAGAATTCCTGACTTCCAAGACTTAGAGATTCCCTTCTCCTGCAGCAATGACAAGATGATCTTTCTGGGAGTCTGTCAGCTGCTCTGTGGCCCTGAAATCAACTGTGGGGGCGGGGAGAGTGCGCAGGAGGAGAATCTCCCTGGGATGCTTGAGGATGCTTAAAAGAAAAATGGACTTATGCCGAGGATCATTCCTGGAACAGATGTGAAACCAAATACTTCATATCACAATCCTGCCCCCACCCTTTCTAAAAGGGAAATGAAATAGCAGGATTAACCTGCTCTTCGTCAGATCATGCTTTGTTTCTTCCAAAAATCCCATGACCGGGGCAGATTCCATTTCCTGCTACTCCTCTTCCCACAGCAATGAGGGGAGAGAAGAGAAGAAGAGAAGAGGCTTTCCTAGGGCTCTGCAAACACCAGGAGCCTGGGAGTGGTAGCCAGAGAGGCATGCATGACAGAAACAGCAGGTTAAGACCTACTAACATGCCCTGTTACCCACCAATGCCCCGCTGCATTTCAACCCCACCTCCCCTCACACCTTGCCATTAGGAAGTTCTTTTGTAAATGTAATGAACATCTTTAGACACTGATAAATTCACCAACCTCGGGAGAGGGAGAAATCACAATTAGTTTAAGTCTAGGGCTCTTGGAAAAGAGTACCTAAAGACTAAAAAGTGACTCCTTCTTTTGGGGGGACAGGTGATAAAATCCAGGGTTTGTGAAAGAGAAGGATGAATTTTTAAATAAACTATAACATCCTGACCAGGTAATGACAGAGCAAAGCAGAAATACATTACACAACATATATATCATCACAAAGCCAGCTGTGCTATTTTTCAAAGTGATTTAATAACTCAAGTGTCAGCATGAACTCTTTTATAAGAGCCAAAAAGGACTAGCGGTTTCTCACTGTCTGCACTTAACAATGAAATGCTGCTCTCCCTAATGACCCTGGCAGCTAGGCCAGAATCTCAGGGGCAGTCAGTAGCAGTTACCTCCTTTTCAGGCCAGGCTTGATTGGAAAATGTAATTAGCCCCGAGAAGATCTCTGCTGCTCCACGGTACTGAACAGCAAGAGCATCCTGGCAAGCCAGGGACTGGGTCACTTGAGGTGTCTCTAAGAAACACCTTTCAAAGCCCAAACCACTTGTTCAATCACATCACAAGTGGGCAGAAGGACAGTATGAAGGGAGGGGTCCTCGTGGATGGCAGAATTAAAGGGATTAACAATGGAAGAGAAGCAATTGGTGGCACAGCTAGCCCCATTCTCAGCTGCTCTGTCTTGGATTTGGAGCACAAGGTGAAGCTTAAGGCTCTGAAACTATAGTCAAGGCCCTCCTTGCTCTGTGCTGACTAAAGCAACAGAAATACCCTGGAGCCCGACATCTTTCCAAATGGGGTAAAAGCAAGTGAGGCCGGGCCCAGGGACAGCTGCTGTCCCCCAGGCACATCACTTTACTTGGAAGTATAGAAAAACTAAAGGGAAAGCTGGGTCCAGGCATCTCTCCACCTAGGACCTTACAGCACACCTAGCACAAAAGAGGCAGTCAGATATTTGTTGAATTAATGAACAGGAGGCACTAAATAAATACATGAAAGAATCTGGCTATCTAAGAAATAAATACAATTTGACTGCTTGCATTGAGGCTTTCTGTTTTGTTTTTTACTTTTTCAAGATATCAACTATTAACTTTTTAAGGTTTGAGATGTATTTCATATACTAATAAAATTCACCCATTTTATTGTCAGTGGTCTTTAGTCTATCATCAAGTTATGTAACACTCACCACAATCTAGATTTAGAACATTTTCATTACCCCAAAAGAAACCCTGTGCCTGGTAACAGTCGCTCCCCATCCCCATTCCTCCCACCCTATTCTACACATTTCGCAAAATAGAATCATACAATGTGTGGTCTTCTGTGACTGGCTTTACTCAGCATTCCATTTTCAAGGTTCATCCATGTTGTAACATATCGATACTTCATTCCTTTTTGTGACTGAATAATATTCCATTGTACATATATATCATATTTTGTTCATTCATCATCTGGTAGAGATTTAGGCTGCTTCCACTTTGGCTGTTGAGCAATGCTGCTATGAACATTCAGGTACAGCTTTCACATGGATATACGCTTTCATTTTTCCTGGCTATGTATTTAGGAGTATAATTGCTGGGTCAAATGGTAACACTATGTTTGACTGTTTTCAAAACCGTCAAACTCTTTTTCCAAATCATTTGCATCATTTTACATTCCCACCAGTAATGCACTAGAATTCCAATTTCTCACATCCTCAACAGCACTTGTTATTACTTGTCTTTTGGTTACAGCCATCTAGTGGCTGTTATGAGGCATCCACTATGGTTTTGGCACCTTCCTAATGTGTAATGATATATCTTTTCAGGTGCTTATTGGTCATTTGTATATATTCTTTACAGAATAGTTATTCAAATCCTTTGCTCATTTTTAAATTGGGTTTTCTGTCTTTTTAACGCTGTGCTGTAAGAGATCTATGCATAGCTTGGATATAAATTCCTTGCCAGATATATGACTTGCAGGTATTTTCTTCCATTCTGTGGGCTGTCTTTTCACTTTCCTGATGGTGCCTTTTGAAGCACATAATTTAATAAAGTTCATCCATTTAATTTTTGTTGCTACTTATGCTTTTTGGTGTCCTATCTAGAAATCGTTGCCTAATAAAGATTAGGCATAAAGATTTACTCCTATGTTTTCTTCTAGGAATTTTATATTTTCAGCCCTTACATTTAGATCTTTTATCAATTTTAAGTTAATTTTGTGTATAGTGTGAGGTAGGGGTGTCCAACTTTATTCTTTTGTATGTAGATAACACATTGTTGCAGCACCACCAGTCTCTTTGATTACAAACTGAAAAGACTACTCTTTCCTGACTAGTCTGGGCACCTTTGTTGAAAAGTAATTGGCCAAAGATGGATGGATTTATTTCTGGACTCCCAATTATATCTCATGGATCTATCCTATACCACACTGTCTTGATTACTTTAGCTTCGTATTCACTGTCACTTTTAAATCTTGTTTAAAATTCTCTGACTCATTACTACCAGGCTCCAGTTCTATTCTTTTTAAAGAATCTCAGCAAAGACCTGAGTACAAGGAAGCCTTTCTTTACATGAAACAGAAGTCATTAATAACCTCTCTCAGTTTTTAAAGCAGCTGTACTGTGAGCAAAATCTTAGGAAGACAACATACCTGAACAGAATTTAGTATTGTAATAAAATTAAACCAACAACAAAGTTAATTTTGATAATTTGAGTATACATAATTATTCTGCTACATGGTAATCAGAGAGCAAATAGCAATTAATTCATGTAAATGAATGTTGTATATCATACATTATACTTAGAGCAAATTTATCATTTCAATTAATAAACACACTTATAGGGTTCTTTTTTTCTCTATGGCTCATTTTTTTCCATCTTCCTCACTTATAATGATCTTTCTTCCAGGAAGATGGGGACTCTCATGTGTTCCTGAAACCTCTAGCTAAGAGGCACCCCATCCCCATGTACTAAGAGCTAGGTTTGGGGGCAAACAAGGGTCAAGAAATGGCATTTCTAATTGTAGTAGTCAGGAAGCTAGTGAAGAGGGGCTGCTGGAAGTTGGTGAACTCCATCCAATAGGGGAGGAGACTCTGGGAAGAAGACATGTTGTGACAGAAAGGGATGTTTCTCAACATCCATTTCCCCCTTCTTCCTCAATTTGCATGGGGAGGTGGTGATGTGCCCAGGCAGAGACTACCTCTCCAGATGCCTTTGTTGCTAGAAAGAAGTGGGCCTGGGATCCAGGGCTGGTCAAGTAGCCAACTGAGAGAAGTTACATTTAGGCTTGTCTAAGACACATGCAATCCATCCAGCCTTCTAAATAATCAATATCTTTCCCTTGGATTATGTTGGACTACAAAGAACCTTAGACTACATTAGTTTTGTCCCTCACAAAACAGTCTCTGGCTTGCACTGGAATGTTTTGCCTTTACGTAGATCACACAAAGAGCCCTATGAAACACACTGTTACATTAGCCTATTACTTCATTCATTGTCCTCTATATAAAAGTACATAAAATACTTCTTGTAGAATAAGAGCTTAATTTTCCTTCAGAATTTTTTCTTCCTTTTTGAAGACAAGAACATGTACTCTGATTCATCATGCTTCCCTTTTTGTCCTTTTTGTTAGGAGACACAGAACCAAATTTAAATTCCATTATGGTAATTTTATTTGGCCTTACATTTGAAAAACTTGAAATATCTTGTTTTTTGGCCCTGATCCTCCCCCTTTATATTTCATTATTTTGTTGCATGTGGTTTTATATTTTAAGATTTTATGCTAGAGATGAAAAGTATGCTGTACCTGCCCTAGCTATAATTCTACCTAGAGAAAATTGCCAGAAATGCATAAGTCAGCAGTTTTGTATCACATCATCATGCTACTAGCAGCAGGCTGGCATGTCTGGAAGGCAGAAGCCACCTTCCTTTAGCTCTGCACAACAGTAGCACTTTACTGGATGAATGACTGCAAAGTATTTTGAGTCTGTCTTTTGAAACCTGAATGCAAAAAGTGGAAAGAGAAATAATCACACAGAGAGAGGTCTAGTCATGAGTATGGAAGAGCTGCTAACTTGGAGAACAATGAAAGCCAGCTGCTGGAGACAACAGATGACCTGGTCACAGGGAGCGACTAAGAGACTTGCAGTTTAGCCACTAGAGCTACTAATCAGCCCAAGCAAGGCTGCAGGTTTTCCTGAGGTCTGGTTCTTGAGACTGTTTCTTCTTTGTGTTCATGTATAATAACTTTCCTTAACAAAGCTAAACTGAGGGTATCACTCTTCTTGATAATAAAGGTTATTGGACAATTCAAATCTCCACATAAAAAGAGGAGGAATATTACACATGCTTAATGGTGATTTATATTTGAGAATAGTAGAAAGGAGAATAAGTATAAAATAGAAGGCCTCAGAGGAGTCATATTTCTAAAACAGAGTTGTAGTTTTAAAAATTCCAAATTCTAACATCTGATTAATAACTATGAACAATTATTTAGCTAACAAATTTTGCAGGTCAGCTATACAAAGTTAAAAAAAGCTTTTGTCAAATTCTAAAATATCTTCATTTGGGCCTGTCACTTGTCTTAATTTCCCTAAGGAGCAAATTAGAAGTGAATAGAAGAGGAAAAAAACCTTAAAGCCACATTTCAGTGCAACATACATACAAATGAGTGATTCCTCTACCTAACAACAAACAAATAACATGATCATGTCAACTTCTAACCAGCTGACTTTATTTTCATCATCTTACAACCAGTAGGCTTCCACATTATATCCCCATTTTATAATGGAGATACATGCTCTGTTTTATTGATGTAGCCTAAGAAACCTTCAAATTGTTTCTCTCTAGTATCAGATAACTAGTTAACTTGGATTTAGGTGTCAAGAGAAGAGGGCTCCCTCCTATCTATGGAAGCTCTCAATGGAAATAATTGCATGTCTGAAAGATGAGAACAAAGAAGTGTAAGAGACTACTCTTTTAATAGTGATGCTCTTCATTCTGAGGACTTAAGAGAAACTGAATATTTTGCTTTATAATCATAATCCGAAAGAATAAAGGCTAAATATCAAAGCCAATCATGCCAACAGAGCAATATGCTTCAAGTCATCTTTCTCCACGCCCTCTAGTTACACACCTATGCTTTTTGGGGCCTAGTTCAAATTCTGCAGATCAGACAAGCAGAGTTGTAAATATTTCCATGTGCAAAACAAGTTTTCCAAAGACTGGCATGGCTTAGCATGTTGTTTTCTTTCTTTAGAACTTTTAGGAGCAATTATGTCCTGAGGATATAAGGATGGTGAAGCAAAGGTATGTGCCTACAACAAGCATCTCATTGAAACTAGCAGCAAAATGTGTGGGTTCATGGGATGAATAACCACAGATTGTAGAATGATAACTTGCAATTGTAAGTAAAGACTCACAGAGTAAGGCAATGTTATGCTGGTTACTTGCCCAGTTCAGGACTACATGAATAAACAGGATCTTTTCCCACCCCAAGCGAATGAATATGACACAGGACAGCACAAATCTGCTGCAAGATGCAGTGGTAGGTACAACTCTAACAATCCAGGGCGCCAGGAATTTTTTCCAGAAGGTATGTATGCTTCTGTAATAGAAATGTAATTTGAGAAAGCTATATACTTCCCTTGTCTCTTTACAACAAAGTAGTAATTGTTAACAACTGAAGAATCATCACTCCTCTCTTGGGACTTTGCCAGCTCAGCAAGAGACAATATCAATTTTCAGATGTTATCATTCTCAGCAGTTCATTTCTTAATTCATTTCAGAAATAGAGTTCCCTGGTTTTCTTTTAGGCAAATGAACCACCTTTGGGTGGGTTCTTGGAAGTACCCGCCCTACTTCTCCCCAAACTGAAAGCCAGATTGTTTCCTCCCCCACTTCTAACCAGGTTGTTCAGCTATGCTTGAGTTTTGTTTCTGAATGTAGAAATGGTTACTAAATGAAAGAGGCCTCAGGACAGGAAAGCATGAAATTTCAATGGCTGGCAGCCAGGTAATTTTGCCATTTAGAGAGATCTACCTCCTTCTGTGTGGCTGCAGCCAGGTTGAGGCTAGTAAAACACACACTGTTAAAACATCACTAGTGTGATACAGCTTATAATGAAGGAAATACTATGACAAGTTGCTTAGAACTGGGAGATACAAACTTAATTGAATCAGATTTTTTCCTGACTTCTTGTATCAAATTAAAAGTATTCTTCCCATGGATGTTTGTCCTAAGAATATACATGTTGGGTACGGTATGGCAAAGTCGATGTGGCCACAGGAGATGAGAACGAGGCTTGGCAAGAAGTTGATTTTCTCACAGGACCCAGAGAGGGGCACTGCATGGCACTCATGGTAAACAGCTTAGGATCGGCTAGTTTGAATAATTCTGGCAGGCTTTGGGCTATAGGCCTCTAATCTCCTGGTATCCGGCCCTGAGTGACTTAAGGCAAGGGAACTTTGGCTTGCCAGCGCCGTTTTGATAAGGAGGTGGTTGGAGGGGACAAAAACTTGGGATTGGTTAGTCTGCATATGAAAGGCATGCTCCAGGGCCAGGTGTTATTATTTTTAGGAATTAGCTAGCCCTGGAGAAGGCAGTCTGTGACTGGGCCTGTAAGGCCTCTAAACGCCAAAACATAAATACAGAAAATATAATTGGCCCTGTGATGAACAGATGCCAAATAGGCAATACAGAATCTAAGAAGACACAAAACAATGTATGTATTTAAATATGACATTTGCAGATTAGGGATCTTAGACAGGCTTTAGTCCCCAATGTCCTTCAGCGCAGCTCACTCTATTCTTTGTAAGGGCAACTAATGTTTTCTCAGTCTTATATAACGTGCTATGCAAACACAAATTGAATCCTCTAATCTAACCTGACTGTCTCCCTAAACCCATATATAAAGAGGTTTAGGACTTGTTACAGCTGGTGATGACATTCACTTGTAACTGTGGTAGAAAGAACCTCTGCATTTACAATGCATTTAACACAGGAAGAAAGCATGCAGCCAGGTGATGGGCTGTGGACTCTGGGGTTTTGCCTCCTTTCTTTGTTAAGTACCTAATTGCCGGGCTCAAGTGGAGGCAGCCCACTGCCATCTGTCAGGCTGGTGGGCCTGCCTCTGGGGCCACACCCAACAGTTATGCTGCACAGCAACAGGCTGGACTTCTGAGGCCCTCTGACCCACTCTGTCTGCTGAGTACAGTAGTTGGCATGTGGTCTTGCCCCTTCAGCTAATTACAAAGTCCAGCATCACCCAATTTTAGCTTATGGACAGCTTAGGCTCGGTGGGGCTGTGTTTGTGACAGAGATTTAAGTGTTGAGAGATGGGCTCTTTACTAAGGCTTCTTTGCTGACGGTGCCATTTTTCCATGTAGTGTTCTGGGTGGATTGTAAGGGATACTAATGAAATAGATTCAAGGAAAGTGATATTACAATTGTGGCAGGTCCAAGTCTCATAGTTCTGGAAACGGATGAACGTTAGTACTTCTTGGCAGGCCACTGGTTTGGTTTGGAGCTTGATGTCACTTTCATTCTTCTGGTTGCCAATCTTCTGAATATTGAAGGAAATATTGACCTTCTCACTTTAGTGTTCTATATTTTATTAGTTTTTCATCACTGAATAGGCTGCTTAGTATTAGAATTAAAGGACCACTGGTGAAGTATTATCAATAGAACTCTGGTTGTTTTCAGTTTCTCTGGTACATTTTGGTAGATGACCAAGCCATGGATTTCGTGTTACCTTCTCTCTTCTCATTCTTTTTTGGAAAGAGTTTAGATGGGCTGGGTAAAGATATTTGAAGCTCTCTGATCCAATGTAAATGAGTCCTGTGGTGGGTAAACAATTTTCTTCCCTCCTTTGCTCTCCTGGGGTATTCTGATGAATAATGCTTCTCAAATAAATTTATAAATATTCCCCTACAGGTAAGAAGAGTATTAAACTCATAGCAGGTGTGCCATTAATGCTTTAGTGTATAGGGTAGAGCAAAGCGAAAGAGAGTCATCAAAACTTTGTGGCGTCACAGAATTTTCTGGAAAGTTTTGAAGACCACAGCTGGGAAATATTGAGGACAGTGCTGATGAAATGTGGATACAGCCTCACAAGATCAAGTTAGGCCAGTCCTTGAGTGTAGAAGCCTTTTTTTTTGGATGGGTGGTAGTATGAAGTTTATTGTCTTTTTTGCTGCTAATTATGGCATATGTTTATCTTAAATAATTCAGGACAAAAGCATAATTAATCAACTCCAACAAAAATTTAAAAAATAAAAATATTCTCTTTCTGTTTTCCATTACCTGAAAGTCCAGTTGACAAACTACCAAACGCTAGTCTACAAGCCTTCTTTATTAATATTCATCCTTTTTAGAGATTATTGCAATTTGGCCTTTAAATATTATGCTTTCTGGTTTATTCTGTTACACTTTACCTGTGATAACTCAATTATGGCTTTAGTGTCTTTCTTTGATGGGCCTTGATGTCCTCATATTAAACAAAAGCTTCGGTAATAGTAAGGAAATTTATTACTGCCACAGCACCACCTACTGGTAGGCCATTACAGAAGCAAGATAGCTATAGTTTAACTTTGACCCACAGTTTTGGAGTCCTGAGCTTTGGTTTTATGAAATCCCAATTTCCTTGTCATTTTGAAAAACTATCACTTCTCCTGACAGCTACTGAGTCTTGCTGTGCCATAAAGTCAGCAAGTTATAGTGTAAAATACGGTCTTATTCCTACTGTTACCTTAAATTGGCCCTGACTTCACCGACTTTGGTTTTCTCTGTCCTATACCTGTAGCAAGGGCTCCAGATTGTGTGGGCAAGAGTTTGGATCTGGCGAAAATAACTTGGGGAGCTTCCAAAGATCCTGAAAAATGTAAAAAAAAAATCCCTACTTAACACTTTATTTGATTTTGGTTGAAAGGACAAGGTCAAATCTAAAACAAGGTTTTAGGAGCATCATCCTTCTCCCAGATGCTGCCACCCCATTTCCTGCCAAGCACCAAATCTCTATTGCTTTCTAACAGCTAAGAGTGGGTAACCAACCCATATTCTTATCCCTCTGGCTTTGGGAAGACAAGAACTTTTGGGGAACAATAAAGGTATAAGACTAAGGCAAGCCTCTCAAGAGCTATATTTATTTTTATTTTTAATCCATTATACTCCAGAGATTCACACAGGATATCCAACAATTATAGAACACATGGAGAAAAAAAATAAGAGTCTGATGGTGAAAATAGGTCATTCCACCGAGAGCTGCCAGGCAAATAATTTCACTTGGAAGTAAAAGTGATGTCTAGATCTTTCGAGCTTTAAGCTCCACTGGGTTTACTGTACATTAAAATGAGTTCCTTTTTCTTGTTGCCTCACTGAGAGACAATGAGGTGGGCAAGCAGAGTCACACTAAGTGCTGCTGCCACATCCCCATGAAAAGAGCACAAAGCTAAAGTGTATTTTACCAGGGCCTGAAACAATGAACATTTAACAAGAACATTGCTTCTCATTTCTGGCATATGAAACTCATCACTGTTTTTCAACAGGTGGTACAATCTCTTCCACCAACTACAGAAAACTAAGAGCTAAAAAAAAAAAGGGGTGGTGGGGTAGGTGGGGTGGGTTGAGATTGGGGGACAGGACAGGCTTATGCAGAAACTAAGGGGCAGCGATGAGGGCAGCTGGTATGGCTTCAGACCCTTACAATAATGGTAGTTTACATTATCAAATCAGCATGAGAGAAATGTCAGTTATCTAATCTGTTGCTCGCTTCTATTTTAGTTCACCATCACCACTTCAGAACTTAAGAAGAATGTCATGGTTATAAAGAAGGAAGGCCAATGGCTTTGGTTTTGAGCCAAAAGCCCTCACTCCAGCTTCCTTCTCAAATTTCAAAATTTGCTGACTCTACACCTTCCCTTCCATAGCAAATTCAGAATATATAGCCTGAGGTAAGGAAGTCAAGGAAAAGTAGTATTCATGGAGCATTCCAGGCACTCTGCTAGGGGGTTCACATTCACTACCTCATTTAATGTTCATAATAAAAACAATGCCATTACTGCCACCATCGGTGCAAAAGGACTCTGAGGGTTTTTTTTTGTTTTGTTTTGTTTTTTTTTTAAATAATGCTCTGAGATCAAGGGCTATCTCATTCAGATTGCCTGAGAACAAAGTCCCACCGCTTTATGGCCTGGTTGGCCATACTTGGGGAGGGACTGAGGGACCAGGAACCAGACTTTTGCTATATTCATGGACTCATTAATATCATGTTTAACCTACTGAGATAAGTGGACTGGACAGGGGCTAAATACCTCTCAAAGTCAGTTTAGTGATTCCTGATTAGGCACAGACTTCCCTCTGAGAGGGAATAGTGTAGACTTTTTGACTTATGGGGGTTGCCCTCCCTTCTTGTGGGTTTAAAGAAAAATGTTTCTAATAACAACCT
Source organism: Cynopterus sphinx (assembly GCA_030015415.1). Lineage (NCBI taxonomy): Eukaryota > Metazoa > Chordata > Mammalia > Chiroptera > Pteropodidae > Cynopterus > Cynopterus sphinx. The sequence continues at coordinate 132,702,702 of CM057384.1, forward strand.
AACTTTCTCCTTTCTGTAAACACCCTTCTAAACCCCTAGAATAGGTCTTTTAAGTCTATGTACAATACAGAAAAACACATGATTTAGAGTTAAAACACTGAAGTGCCAGGTAGTTATTTACTAGCTGTATAAATAATTCTAACAGGGTTAATTACTACTGTTATACTGCTAAGGTAGAATGTTTATTGGGAAATATGGCAAATGCCTGAACCTATTATATCAAGTACATCAGTGTTTCTTTCAGGATCAGGAACACCAGGAAAGTCACAGAATAGAAACAAATTCAAGGGACTTTAGAGGCCAAGAGTCTTTTGATGACAAAAGCAGTAAATAGCAGGCTACCTAAATGAGGTAAAAAGAATAATACGCTTATCTTAAGTAGAAGCAGGGGGAAAAGGTAGATATTAGACAAGGGAGAAGTACAACTCTGCTCTGTGGTTTTATACTGACGCCAAATTCCATAGGACTGCTACGAAATCTAAGTAACTTCAGCAGTAAGTCATTATTAATTCATGACTGAGATGCTTAAAAGTATGACCCAATTGGCCACTCAAGCTTCCAACTTCCACAGCCAGAGTTCATGAAAAGAGTTCAATTCGGTACTTAAATTTATCAATTTGACATGCGAATGAAATAGGCCAGTTTCCTGGACCCCCTAGGCTTCGTAAACCTCTCCAGCTTTTGCAGATTTGAAGAGCTGAAGGGGCTCTAACAACTGTAGCTAACAAAAATTCTTCCAACTAGACCATGATTCTTATATCCACCCATTTCTCAGTCCCTGACAGTTCCAGGTACAAATTTTATTCCCTTAAAAATAATTACCCTGTTCTAGTAATTCTTTTTGTGGGAGGAAGGGGCAAGTAGATATCCATCTTTCTTGAATTCAGGTTCTAAGATTTTAAGTGCAGAATAAAATTTTTATACTTTCATCATATGATTATCTGACTTGGGTGTAGTTATAGAAACTTTCTCTATATGTGGTTTCATTTAATCTTCATAGTAAGCTTATGAGATATATGTAATTATCCCCATGAAACAGTTAAAGAAATCAGGCTTCTTGGAAATCTTGTAATCACTTTAAGGTGTTATTTCAACTCCCAGTCATGCCCCTCCCATCCCTCGCACACTCTCCTTGATGGCCCCCTCCTGCTCTAGGACCAAGTTCCCTACACAACTGAGAAACTGGCCCTGCTTCCTGCCTTTCTCATGCCACTCCCTGCTCATGCCTAGCGTCCAGCGACACTCACACACCTTTGAACACATTGTTCCCTCCTCCTAGAATTCCTTCCACTCCATGCCTCCCCTCTCTCCTGGTTGACTTGTTCATATATAAGCCTCAGCTTTAGATGTTTCTTCCTCCAGGAAGCCCTCCCAATCCCTAAAGAGCCTGGGCCAGGTTGCTCGGGTTCAAATACAGCCAGCCCCACCATTTACTAGCTGTGAGATTCTAGACACATTTCATAATCTGTCTGTGACTCTATTTCTTGTGCTGTAAAATGGGGAACACAGTTCCTATATTATATGCCTAGTTTTGAACACGAGTTATTACATGCAAAACATTTAGAACCAGAACTGGGCCTGAAGTATAGCAAACGCTCAGCCAATATTGTCTATTGTTATTCCACATGTCCCCAGTACTTGATATTTACCTGTCTTGGGGCTTGCTCCCTGCTGATATCCTTCCCATCTTGAGTCTGTAAGTTTCCTGATAGCAGGACTGTCTAGTTCACCCTGCACACACCTCAGTGCCCAGCATGTTACTTTTGCCATAGTAGGTAATAGATAACAAACATTTGTTCAATTGAATCCAAGTGATTTTCTTTCAATGTCCTGAATTATTAGGCATAGAAGACTATCCCTGGGTTAGTGTTGCCCAAGCTCTACGTAGGTTCCTACACTGAAAGGCTTTGGGCCTCAGAAACTACCTGGCAACAGATGACAATATTAGTATGACCGGATTCAGATCAAAGGCCAGAATTGGAGCTCTGCATCCATGTATAATCTCCCACAGGCCCCTTGACTTTCTGAGCCTCAGATTCTTCATGTGACCAGGGACAAAAAGATCCCACCCACAGGGCTGCTGTGAAGATTAGTGAGGGATACCACATGTAGAAATACTATATAAACAGTGAAACACCTGCCAAAGACTGGCATTTTCTACTGAATGCTGCAAAAATCTGATACGGTTCTACCAGACTGAGAATTTCACCTGTCCAAAACTATCCAGAAAACCATTCGATCCTAAGCCATCAATACAGTTTACAAAATAATATAATAAAAATGCGCATTTGCCACTGCATCAAAAGCCTGGATGCTTCATTCTTATAACTGGCGCTCTCTTTGGAGGAAGAGAGCATGCGCCAAGCCCAGCAACCCCCTGCTGTCCCCGCCCCCGCCAGAAAGCTGCTGTGCCCACTAACCTGAGGGGCTGGTGATGGGCACAAATGCTGCAGAGGGGAGGCTGCTCTGGAGTCCGTTCAGCTGTCCTTCTGTGGAGGACCCTCTGAAAGACAAGCAGGTTGGTGAGACATGTGGACAGAAAGGCAAGGTCCAGGACAGGCCCTTTAATGGCTGTGCTTCTTGCTCTTGGTGTTCCCTCTTATGTGGCTCATTCCCTTGTTTATTTTAAGACTTTGTTCAAACACAATCTTATCAGAGAACACTTCTATGACTAAACTATCTTCTTTTGAAATATTATACATTTAGAAATGTATTGTCCATCTCTCCTAACTGGAACGTAGTTTCAAAAAAGCCCAGGTCACTGCTGTATCTCTAGGGCTCTGAACAGTGCCTGACAGTAATAAGCACTCTATAAACATTTGTTTCTTGGATGAATAAATTGAGCTCCTGGTACTGACTTGGATAAAATATAAGACATTAAAAAACAAACAAGTTTTATGTAGAGCAGTGGTTCTCAGCTGGGGGAGGGAAGAGGGACAAATTTTGCCTCCTCACCCTTGACCCCCACCCCTCTGCAAAGGGCATTTGGCAATGATGAGACATTTGTGGCTCAATCAGCACCTAGTGGGTAGAGGCCAAAAATGGTACCAAACATCTACAATGCACTGGATAGTACCCCCAAACAAAGAATTATCTAGCCTGAGATATCAATGTGCTGAGGTTGAGAAACCATTAGAGGCACCTCTCCTCATGCCAACTTTGACAAGCTGCGATTTGGTGTCTACTCTCTCACTTCCACTTTCATTCTGAGGATGCCTTCGAGACAAGGAGGAGGGAAAGGAGCAGAGGGCTTCTCCCTTTTCCTACAGTCTTACCCTTGGTTACCTACATCTGGAATGCTTATGTAATTTATTTTGGCTCCTTATGGACCCCCAAAACCACCCAAAGCATCTGTAATCTGATATTTACTCTTCCACATCCAAGTAAAAGAGGAAAAGTTCTGGAGAGCCTAGGATGGGCTCTTTCTTTTACAGAAGTTAAAATTTTAGGGCCATTTGACTGTGTGAGGAGCTGCCAAGGGGCTGATCTGAGTTTCAAAGGGGAAGCCCTGAGTGTCAGCAGGAATAAGGGGAGCAGGCAGGTAAAAATTTGGGGTCAGTAGAAGAAACAAAGGTCTTAAATAAGGAGCTACATGAAGGGGTTACACCTAGTGAGTTCTGGGTCCCCAAACTCTCTAACCTTCTCCCTCTCCTCTTTGGAACTCTCACCCTTACCCTTCACCCTCATAGGCTTCCTCCTGTTTCTTACGCAAGATCTCCTGACTCTATGTCCCCTCTGTACCCAGTTCTACTCACTCCTCTACCCTCCTCCCTCTATCGACTCCATCACAGGCCTTGGGAGCCACCACTGACTCAGACTTTGAAAAACATTTCTAATGATTTCTATTTCTAGCATAGGGTCCCCATTTTCCAGGAGGTGAAGAAATGTGTCCATAGCATCCAAGAGGATACTCTGAGTGAATTTTTCCATGAAAACACCGGTACACAAAACAGTTTGGGTCTATGTTATTACCACTCTAGGCACATTATGGGTAAATATGCTTTTGTTGTGATAACATCATTTCCTTAGGAAAATAATTCCAACTTCTGGTAACCCACCCCTAAATGAGAACTTTTGAAATATAGCTTGTCTAGAGCCTGTATGTTAATCCACACTTGCTGATCTGCTCCTGCAGTCATTCTTTGCTGCTTTCCTGGGAATACCTGTGTTTCAGGAAACATATAAAAAGGTATGTATGTTTTCTGTTGATTGCCTCTAAGTCAGTTACTATGCTGGAACATTGGGATAAAAGGACCTACCTCATAGGGCTGTTGAGAATTAAAAAAGATGGTGGATGAAAAGCACATCTTACCACAGTGTCTGGTATTATATCAAGAGCTAACTAAACATAATTATGAGTATTGTTATTTTTACTTAGCAATATCGATGATCTTTGCATTCATTCTAAGTTTATCTACACACAGAAATATTAAATCAGATGACTCACTGACCCCCAGTATGGAATATTAAGGCTAAACTGTAAAATAATGACCACAAGACATTCAGAACCCAAAGTTAACAGCAATCTGCTATTAAAGTCAAAGGTAATTAACTGGCAGCCTATGAGGGAGATATTTCAGTCAAAATTACTTTTAAAATCCCTTAGGAAGAAAGGTCTCATTTGAGATTGATCAACTATCTCAAAAAATCTAATGCAAAATTTTTTTTTTCGCCAGCATCAGAATCACTGTTTCTTCAATTAGCTTGTAGCAAGGGGCTATATGGTGTAAAATGTGCCTCTGAGCAGGAGAATACAACACATTATACAGGGGGCTGCTCTTCCTATAGGAGAGGCTCAGAGGAAATGAAACTGACTGGAGGAATGACACATCTATCTTATCCTGACTGGAATATCAAGTGGAATCAGCCACTTTACTGAAACTGTACTTTCTCTCTCTCTGAATAGATGAATGTGAAAGTTAAATGTGTGTTTGGTGCATTCCATTACTTGCTGTTTTCTGATCACAGTACATACAGACTATGAAGAGGTGGCTGAAGACGAACTCAGAAACACTGAAGTTATACAGACATCAAGAGTTCTCAGACAGGAAAGGTGTCATTAAGAAGTTAGAGTTCAGACCCTATCCGCGAGCACGAGATGGGACTATCTGGACCGGTTAGTGTTCCTGAATCGCTCTTCTTGGAAATGGTACGAGTTCTCAGAGATGGAAAAGTGTTGGATGTAGTCAAAGGATGACAGTTGGAGGCTCAGTAAAATTTCAGCTGTGGTCATGGGCTTATTTAGCTCTTCTGCAGAGAAGGGTCTAAACTGTCTGTAATCATCAAAGGCTGCGGAAGGGCAGGCTTCCTGATTAACTGAGCCACTTAAAAATTGAGGGAAGAAATGTGGCATGTACAGTAGCAACAGGGAATTGGGAGAAATCCATTAGCAGTGACTTGCTCCTTTCAACTCAAGGCAGTTACCTTTCCTGAGGACATGTTCAGAGCTAGTACCCGAAGAGTTTCTTTAAATATTAAATGTACACTTCCTAACTCAGAATTCAATTCACTTGCTCCAATCCTATCTACTCCTCTTGCTCCTTCCACTTTCCTGAAGTCCAAAAATAGGCCTGACATAGGCACCATTCTTACTCTGAGGAAGCGGGAATGGCTCATCTAGGCCTTTCAAAGAAGTTGTTCAATAATGTATTACAAACAAATAATCCTGCATTTATCATCTTGAAAGATTTCTTCTAGTGCAAGTCTCTACTTAGGGAATACAAGCTAATCGAATGGCTGGCGAGGAATCCCACCGGCATCAAGGCCACGCCATGCAGCCAGTTTATTAACATATCACCAGTCCATAACGAGCAAAATCCCCGTTACTCATTTTGCTGATAAGGCTTCTGATGGGCTTTTTCGTGGACCTTTAGCTCCTTTATTTGTGGTTTTCTCTTTTCTTTTTTTCCTCCCATTATTTTGATCAGTGGAAACTTTTCTGAAAGTGATATTCTTTCCTTGAGATCTGTTTTGTACATTACTTCACAGGGTTGACTGTGGTTTGGTGCTATATTGTTTCTCTTTGGGTTTTTTCAAGGCTTTCCACATCTCTAACACAGAGGTCCTAGTTTTCTATTTCAATGGTTTAATAAAAGTTTATCTTGGATTCATGCCACTACATCAGGATGACCTTTCTCTAGAAGGAAGGACCCGCAAAAGGAAAATACTCAAGGTTTTACAGGAAGAGTAGAGCTAGAAGTGCTGACCTTGCCAGGGCTGTGGCAAACAGACATGGTGGCATTTGTGATGGTCCTCAAAAGAAACACTCCCACTGTTATAATAAAGTACTGGTGACAACTAGATTGTTATAAATTACTGGTGACAAACTCTTCCAATTCCCAAAGGAGAGAAGAAAGTTACAAAGACACCAAGACACAAGTTAGGTTAAAGAACTGAATTCCAAAAAAAGAACATGGACTTTTCTAAGCAAACATTTACTCACAGACAAAACATTTTATAACTTTCTGTACAACACACTTACGTGCACACAGGTGTATGTGTGCTCTTCCTTTTATCTATCAGTCCAGGGATTGTATGTGCATTTCACAAACGGAACCTAATTTGCTTACCCTTAGCAAATCACAATTAGAACATTATTAATTTGGGTCTAGTTCCAAAACCAATTCAAGAAACATTTAGTGAAGTCAATTTTTGTTGGAGTCCATGCTGCATTGGACTCCATTTTATAAACAGACATCATCTAATCCACTGTATTTGTCCTGACATTCCTTTTTTCCCTAATATTATGTATGTGGCCTTGTCTCTTTTAATATTTATTAACCTTTCCAGAGGTGGTCCTCTGTACTGTGTGTCATCAATTTCATTCATTCCTTGACCAAGTATTTAATGAACACCTACCATGTGCCACACTGTAGGAGGCACTGCCATGTGCCAGGATGTTCTAGGTGATTTCTGTATTTTTATATTATTTTGATTAACATACTATTGTTCCTTTTATAGCTTTTCAAGTTAAATAATTAACTCAATTATTTTAAATTCTTCTTGGCTTTTTAATAAACATATTTCAAATTATAAATTTACTTTTGAGTGCAGTTTTGGCTATCCCACAAATTTATGTAGTACTTTCATAGCCATTTGGTTTTCAATGTTTCATAATTTTCATTATATTTACCTCTTTAACACATGAGTATTAGGTACTCTATTTTTAAAAATTTCCAATCACATGAGCCTTTTTAAAAACCTCTTTGTATTATTCCTAATTTGTGTTTAGTGCTTGCTTTGGCAGCACATATACTAACTTAAGTGTGTTTTTGTAGTTAAAGAGTGTGAACTATTTGATGCTGATTTTTTGAAAAGTGTGGAGCTTTCATTTGTGACACAGTATGTGCCGAATTTTTGTAAATGTTCCACGTATACTTGAAAAGACTGTATATTCTCCCTTTTGGGCGTGGGAGTCTATACAAAGCTATTAATGTTTTTCAGACTGTGAACTGTGACTCATAAGGGTATTATAAAATTTGGAGGATATAATTAGCATTTTAAATAGAACAGGGAATAGTATTCTATGAAACTTTTATTTCACATACATATAGATGTTTTTAATGGGTTATATATAAATTTTTAAAAAAAATTGTAAGTGGTGGTCAAAAAAGATGAAAAGGCACTTATTGAAAGCAAACTAAACTGTTAATTCTGCATTTCAAATGTTCAAAATCCTCAGAAACTTTTGAGTTAATTATACTGATAGTATATTTAAATAAATCACCTACTATGTTGTTGCCAATTTGTCCCTATAATTTTGTCAGTGTTTGGTCTACATATTAAGTACATGGAAGTGCTTTCCTTTATCCCTACTGTTTTTGTTTAATTCTATTTTATCCATTGCTGTACTAGTTTCCTTTTGAACTATTATTGCATGGTTTATCTTTTTCCAATCCTTTGCCTTTTTGTGATATTCTACTTTAGGTATGTCTCTTTTAAGCAGCCTATAACTGAACATTTTAAAAATGCAATTTGATAATCTATTTTTTAATAAAAGAGTATCATGTTAACATTTATTGTAATTACTCATGTATCTAGATTTTTATCTTAGTTTTTGTTTCCGTTTACCATCCTTTTCCTTTGCTTCTTTTTTTACTTCCTGCCTTCCATTGGATTCATAAAGTCTCTACATTCCCTCCTCTCCCCCTATTGGTTTGAAAGCTACAGACTATATATATCAATTATTTAGCTCTTTTTTTTTCTAAGTGTAAAGACACACAGTATTTTTGTTTTGCCCTTAAACTTGACACAGACCTGTAATACATTCATTATTCACTGAATACTCTTGTCCCTGAATCTTGTCTTTGTTGTCTTAAACGTGTTTTATCTTTTTAAAGAAGACCAACAATTATTTTAGAGCCAGTAACATTTACTGACATTTTATAAAAATTTTTGTGCTTCATGTTATCCAGAACTACTTCAGTGTTCACTCTTATCCTACACAGTCTTTGCTAGTTCTTCCAGTGAAGGCCGTAGGTGGTATACCCTTAGACTTCAAATATCTCAAATAATTATTATTTTGCCTTCTTTTTTGAATGACATTTTAGCTATGTATAAAATTCCAGACTGGAAGTTACTTTACTTCAGAAATAGAAGCGTTTTAGCTCGTTTTCTGCCACCTAATATTGCTGGAGAGAAGAATGCTGGTATTTAGTTTCCTTGAAGTTAAAATGAATTTTCTCTTAGGTAGTATGTAAGACTTCCTTTTATGCTTAATGTTCTGCAGTTTCACTATGATGTGTCTAGAGGTGTATTTATTTTGGTATATGGAATGAATTTCTTAGCTGAGGACTCATGTCTTTAATCCCAGAAAATTCTCAGTTATTATTTTTTAAAGTATTGTTTTGTCTACTTATCCCTTAGGTCTCTCTACTGATACTCCTAACAGAGTCACATGTCATGTTCCACAAGACACTCCTATTAGATACATAATCCAACATGTTTGACTATTCAAAAATATTAAGTTCATCTGTAAGGAATTCATGTTCTAGTTGTTGATTTTGTTGGCAATCTTTCTTAGTATTAGATTCATGTGTTTCGGAATTTTGATTTGCAAGCTCATTTTGAATAGGAATCATTCCCCCACTTGTCTCTCTAATTGCTCACTCCGTCTTAAGATTTTATAGTTGCCGCCACTCAGTCCCCCTGATCCCAGTCCAGAACCAGACTTTACAGTGTTATTTTGGTTCTCTGCCTCAGTGATATTTAGAAACCCAGGTGAGCACTGAGATATGAACAATTGCAAGGGTGTGTGACTCTGTAGGCCCATAATCTCAATAAAGAGGGTCCGTGCCAGTTTTATCAGTCTCCCATAAGGAGAGCCCACTGCATAATTTAGCTTAGGATTTTTCGACCTTGATACTGTTGACTTTTTGAACTGGTTAATTCTCTGTTGAGGGGCACTGTCCTGCTCTTTGTGGGATGTTTAGCAGCTTCCCTACTCTACTCATTAGAAGCCAATAGCAACGCCTTCCCCACCTGCCCAGCTGTGACAACCCAAAATGACTCCAGACGTTGTCAACATCATCCCCAGTTGAAAAATTACTATTTTATTTTCAATTAATGAGCCTGGCTTTAGTCTCTCCTCTTGGTTAAGGTACTTTCACACCCCGATATGCCACAAGAACTGAACTCCAGTCTGCCACTGTCTGCTTCCAAAGCAGAGTTGAGAAAACTTCTTGCTGCAGCTTCATTCACCGATTCTCTTTTATTTCTGTACATTTTGGGGCCAAAAAGACACTTCCCTTGTTTTGAAGCTTAGCTATGTCCTTTTGGTTTTCTTCTTCAAGCTTTTTATCTATTGCTGCTATGTTTGAAGCAGAGAGAGAATATTAAGTGTGAACTCAAGGAGCCAACTTGACTGGAAGTTAGTAGGTCCAAATCTCATCTTTTGTTTTGTTTGAAACTAAGCCTTTGCCTTCAATAGTCATTAGAGTTACTAGTGTTCAGGAAATCAGAATGTGTTTGCATTTCCATAGCCTTGCTAACTAGACCCAAATCACACACGAGTATCATCTTACTAACAACAAAAAAGTGATTTCTTTTAATAGGGGACAATAGCAGCAGGAAAATTACAATTATAGCAACCACCATGCATTGGACATTTAATATGTGTCAGGGAAATAAATTAACTCATTTAATCCTAAGAACAATTCTATGATGCAGGTAATCTTTTAAACATAATGAAACAGAAGCTTAGAGGATCCCTAAATAACAATTAATTAAGTGAAGGAACCAGGATTCAAATATAATTTGAAATCTTGGGCTGTTAGCATTTGGACTCTACTGTCTCCTATATATACTCCACATGTATAAATGACTAATGATAATTGTTATTTAGTGATCCTCGATGCATACAGCTTGATGCAAAATACTACATCTCCTCTACCACCTCCGCCACCACTATTTCCTGTGAACTCATCATGAATATAAGCTATATCAGAGGCTGGGGACTGAACTTATCTCTCCTTTCTCAAAAACAACCTTAATGAAAACTGGAGACATGTCTGTCATGTCTACAGCTATTATCACCAATATCTAGAACAATGCATAGCATAGTGGATATTCTCTCTCTCTCCCCGCTTCTACCACCCTACCTCTCCCTCTCCCTCTCTCTCTATCTCTCCCTCTATCTCTATCTCTGTCCCTAAGAGATTTATGAAAAGCAGAACACATAAAAAAATGTAGACAAGCAAGTAGATGGTAGAGTCAGTGCAAGTTGATGGGGCAATTGGTAAATCTCTATCAAGGTGATAAGTTAAAACTTCATCTTGAATAAAAGGCAGGACTTAGATTCAAGAGGGCTAAGAGCATCCTGTGCAGAGCATGCAGGAATAGTAATGGAGTGAATAGACTGTGCAAGAGGGTAGTATGGTAAGTGTAGGGAAGGCTGGAGACAGCATAGGGGACATACTGCAGAAGGCTTTAATGTCAGAGTAAAGACTCTGAACTTTCAGGAACTTGGAAGTCTCCAAAGATTTCAGAAAAGCTTCACAGAAATATTTTAGAGATATTTAAAAATTGTCTCCTAGACCTACTCATGTACCCTATTTAAAAAAACAATTTGGATAGTTTTAAAATTTCTACCTTTTTCTACTTGGTTTTCTTTTTATTTGAGAACCAATCTGATAGTTTATATATTTTTAAATACTATCTTTTATCCAGTTTTAAAAATTTTGTAGCATACAACTGTGCACAGTGTTCTCATAATTTTTCATTCTCCTCGTACCTACTTTTAAAACCTCTATTTATAATTCTCTTATTTTTCTGGCGGAGCTATGTTTTTCTCCTTCCTTGTCCCCCAACCCCAAACTAAATAGGGTTTTGAACTTAACTCATTTCATTGCTTGCTTTTCACTTTATATTGCTTTTCTTCTTGATTTCCTTTGATCTGTTTTTCTTAGCTTTATTTTGTTGACCCATTTTCTAATTTCAAGAAATGAAAGCTTAGTTCAGGTATGACAAATATGTTGTGTGCATGTTCACCACTTAGAGCATCTTCCCTGTCTGTGGAAGGCATTACTAATCTACCAAAGCACTCTTTCTTGCTGAGCTCACAGAAGTCCTCATAATTCTTTGCAACACAATACCCTAGGAAGTCAGCAGAAGCCAGGATATATCAGTCGAAGCCAATCTGCCATTTATATCTTTGTTAGTTTCTTTTCAATCTTTCTATATTTTAATGATAAAAATGACTTATGATTAAGTTTACCTTTTTGTACATCTTTAACTACACATTTCAAATATAAGTTTTGATATATACTTTTTTCCATTTTAAAAAATATTTCAGCTTTATTGAGGTGTAACACATAAAAATTTAAGAATATTTAAACTGTACATCACGGTGATTTGATATATATATACATACATTGTGAAAGGCTTTCTCCTATTTAGTTATTTAACAAATCTATCACCTCTTTCATTTATCCGAAAACATTTAAGTTCTACTCTCTTAGCAATTTTCAACGATATATTACAGTGTTATTAAACTACAGTCATCGTATTTTACATTAGATCTTCAGATCTTATTCATTTTACAGCTGAAAGTTTGTACCCTTTTACCTACCTGTCCCTATTTCCCCCACCTCCCAGACCTTGGCAACCACTTTTTAACTCTTTTTTTCCAACTCCACATGTAAGTGATATGCAGTATCTGTCTCTGTCTGGCTTATTTCACCTAACATACAAAATGCCCTCAAAGTCCATCTATGTTGTTGCAAACAGCAGGATTTCCTTCTTTCTCACGGCTAAATAATATTCTACTCCACATATATCTATCTCACGTCTTCTTTGTCCATTCATCCATTGGTGGAACTGTAGGTTTGATTCCATATCTTGGCTATTGTGAGTAATGCTGTAATGAACATGGAAGTACAGATATCTCTTTAATATCCTGTTTTCATTTCCTTTAGATACATACCCAGAAGTCAGATTGCTGCACCACGTGGTAGTTCTATTTTTAATTTCTTAAGAAACTTCCATACTATTTTCCATAGTAGCTGCACCAATTTACATCCCTACCAAGGTTGCATAAGGATTGCCTTTCTCCAAATCCTGCCAACATTTATCTCATCTTTTTTTTTTAACAGATATTCAAACAGATATGAGGTGATATCTCCTTGTGGTTTTGATTTGCCTTTCCCTAATGATAAGTGATTGTTAAATACCTTACCATGTACTTGTTGGCCATTTGTATGTCTATTCAGTTCCCTTGCCAACTTTTTTTGCGTTCTTTATATATTTTGGATACTAACACCTTATCAGTTAAATGATTTGCAAATACTTTCTCCCATTGGTAGGATTCCTTTTATTTTGTTGATGGTCTCCTTTGCTATGCAGAAACTTTTAAGTTTGATGTTTTGCTTTTGCTGCCTTTGCTTTTGTCAAAAGCAAAAAAATCATTGCCAAGATGTCAAGGAACTTATGTTTTCTTCTAGCTTTATGGTTTCAGGTTGTATGTTCAAGTCTTCAATAGTAGTTGAGATGACTTTTGTGTATAGTGTTAAGAGAGGGGTCCAGTTTTCCCAACACCATTTATTGAAGAGACGATACTTTCCTCATTGTATATTCTTGGCTCCTTGGGTCATAAATTAATTGGCCATATTTATATGTGTGGGTTTATTTTGGGGCTCTCTGTTCTCTTTCGTTGACACATTTGTCTGTTTTTATGCCAATACCATACTACTTTGATTACCATAGCTTTGTAATATAGTCTGAAATCAGGATGCCTTTGTTGTTCTTCCTCAAGATTGCTTTGACTATTTAGGGTCTTTTATGGTTCCATACAAACTTTACCAGTTATTTTCTATTTCTGTGAAAAATGTCATTGGAAGTCTGATAGGGGCGGCATTAAATCTGCAGATTGCTTTGGGCAGTATAAATATTTTAACAATATTAATTCTTATAATCCATGAGCACAAAATATCTTTCCATTTATTTGTGTCTTCTTCAATTATTTTTTCATCAGTGTCTTATAGTTTTCAGTGTATAGATCTTTTGCCTCCTTGTTTAAATTTATTCTTAGGTATTTTATTCTTTTTGATGTGACTGTATATGGAATTATTTTCTTAATTTCTTTTTCTGATTGTAGTATATAAAATGTAACTGATTTTTGTACAGTGGGTTTGTATACTGAAACTTTATTAAATTTCTTTTTTAATTGTGACAGTTTTTTCATGGTGTCTTTAGGGTTTTCAATATATAATATCATGTCATTTGCAAACTGAGACAGTTTTACTTCTTCCTTTCTAATTTGGATACCTTTTCTTTTTTTTGTTTAACTGCCCTGGCTAGGACTTCCATTACTATGTTGAATAAAAGTGGGTGAGGGTGGGTATCCTTGTCATGTTCTAATATGTACAATTCTTATTTTCAATATAGTTTGCAATATAATTTGATTAAATTACCTAAAAGACTATTTTAAAATTCCTAAACTATTTGGACATTTTATCTAGATCATTAGTTTAATCTTTCATTTTATTGTAAAGTGGCCAGAGAATGAGGACTGCATAATTTCTCCTTTTTGAGGATGTAATTGATGTGTTCTAGTTTTGAAAAATATTCCATGGAAGCTCTAAAGGGTACAGCGCTGTATACCTATTAATTTGGGTGCAGAGATCTTTACAAATTAGTATTTTGGTTTTCTCTGGATAAATACATAGAAGTGTAACGGCTAAGTCAAAAGACGGTTCTATTTTTAATTTTTTAAGGAACTTCCAAACTGTTTCCATAGTGGCTGTACCATTTTGCAGTCCCACCAACAGTGTACGAGAGTTCCCTTTTCTACACATCCTCGCCAATACGGGCTGTTTTTGATTTATTGATGATAGTCATTCTGAGAGGTGTGAGGTGATATCGCATTGTGGTTTTAATTTGCATTGCTTTGATTAGTGATCTTGAGCATTGTTTCATGTCTATTGGCCGTCTGTATTTCTTCTTTGAAAAAATATCTATTCAGGTCTTCTGTCCATTTTTTAATTGGGAAGATTATTTCATAAACTGTATAAATGTCTAACCAATGTACTGTATACCTAAAACTAGTACAACAAAAATCTTTTAAAAACCTTTTATGTCCTTATGTTTGGTCTATTTTGCCTATAATAATGACTATTACTTGTATTCTCTTTCTTGAATTATTTTTGGTTGACTCTGTTTTTTCTCACCATTTTTATCTTTGTATGCTTTTTCCTCAGAATTTTAACAAAATTTTTGAAAGTTGTCCTTTATTTCACTAATTCAGTTTTCTACAGTGCCCAATGTCTATTTACTGTGTTTGACCCATTTTTTTTCACTTAGGGATTTCTAATTTCTCTGCAGTCCTCCCTGGCCTCAGACTGCTTGCACTCTCTGTATGACAGCTTTTTCCAGCTTTACACACTGATGCGCTTACTCTTAAATCTCATTAATATACATTAGGGATTTTCTAAAATGTTGTTTTCTTTCTAGTTTAAACTTATTTTAGAAGATCCTCTGAATCTTCTCTGTGAAGTTTTCTTTTAAACTATGCCATCTACTCTCAGGCCCTGAGATTTTAAAGTATTTGCTCATCTCCAGAGAGTAAAGTCTAAGTTTGCCATTAAAGGCTTATAATCATGGAGCAACTGACATGAATTCTGTCAAAGGTTGGTGTAAATTCCTGCCCATATCTTTCAAAAAAGAATTTTCATAATCAGATAAAAAAGAAGGCAAGTGAGATGGAAAATATCTGGCAGTTATATTACCATTTAAACAACTGTTTTAACATCTGGTGGCTAAGAATGAGAAGTAAGATTTTAATTTAAATTACACATATATGAACCATCAAAGGAGGACCCATCATTCCATGACTCTCATGTCCCTCTAGACCACACATGCCTCAGTAGAAACTTTTGGTTACGTGTGGTTACCAGTTCTCTGATATCATTGTCCATGCCAAAAGCAAGCCTTACAATCTCCTAAGGCCACCACTGAGATCCAAATGCAGAGGGTTAGTAAAGGAAAGAGAGTCTAAGTGGCAGACTCTCTGCCTGGCCCTCACCTCTTTCTACACCCAGGCGCCACCCTTCAGAGTGAGAGAGTATTACCTGTGTATTCCAGGTCTCCCACTGACTTCCTAGACTCTCATAGCAAGGAAGTATGTAGATGCCCTCAGTGTTACTCCTTAATCCTTCTGTGTCTAACAAATTTCTCCAACACCTCAGCATAATTCTTCCTCCTTTTGAGAAATTCACTGGCTAATTAAGTAGGAAAACTGGTATGAAAAGGGAAAGATGTGATTTCCTAAGTGCTTACGTTGGATTTTCCCACAGGCAGTATTTTAGGATGATTAATGTGCCATTTTGCTGTATAGAATGGATTTAAACAGATTGGTGGGGCCTACTGGGAAGTCTAGGGTCTACTGGGAAGCAGTCTACTGGGAAGAGTCTAGGGTTAGCCAGTTGGTGATGTGCGTGCCAGTTCTAGCTCTGCCACTGACCATCTGTCTATGTTGCTACATTCACAGCCCCACCCTATGCCTCTATCTCTTTATATTCCAGCACTAAAAGTCTATGATTACTATGATAGTGTGATTTATAATGAGAAATACACATTTGGGTCTATGGCCATGCCACCCTGAATGTGCTCGATCTTATCTGATCTCAGAAGCTAAGCAGGGTTGAGCCTGGTTAGTACTTGGATGGGAGACCACACAGGAAGACCAGGTGCTATAGGTGTTAAAAAAAAAAAAAGAAGAAAAGAATAAAAAGAAATATACATTTGGTCTTCTTCCTGGCTCATAGCTCCCCAAACCCTTGGAATTTCCTAAGTGTTGAGAGTAATAAAGGTGTCTTTTGTTACATTAATGAAGTGGTTTGGGAAGCACTAAAAATGGCGAGTGGTTGCCAGGAGAACCAACCACGTGATTAAAGCACTTTCAGTTGAATGAATCCCCAATGACCAATGATTTAATCAGTCATGCCTATGTTAGGAAGCCTCCATAAAAAACCAAGAAGATGAGGTTCGGAGAGCTTGAGTTGGTGAACACATGGAGATAGGCAGAAAGAGGCTCACCTGGAGAGGGCATGGAAGCTCTGTGCCCCTTACCCTACACATCTCTTCCATCTGGCTGTCCCTGAGTTATACCCTTTTACAATAAACCAGTGATCTAGTAAGTAACATGTTTCTCTGAATTCTGTGAGCCATTCTAGCAAATTAACTGAGGGGTTGTGGAAACCTCTGATTTATAGCTGTAGGTCAGAAGTACAGGTAACAACCTGGACTTGGGACTGGCATTCTGAGTTGAAAGGGGTTTTTGGAACCTCCAATCTATAGCAGGTTGGTCAGAAGCACAGGCTAAAAACCTGGGCTCGTGGCTGGCATCTGGAGAGAGAGAGAGAGAGAGAGAGAGAGAGAGAGAGAGAGAGAGAATGTATATACACACAAGTGCGCACGTTTGTGCAGTCTTGTAGGACTGAACCTTTAACCTGTGGACTCTGATGTTATCTCCATGTAGACATCCTGCTGGTGTCTATGAATTGCTTGTTAGTGTGGGAGGAATTGGGTCCCGGAACCCTTTTTGATTATATATCTTTGGAAATACATAATTTAGAAATTTTTAAGGATGGATATGCTATAGATTCAATCATATTTCTTGAAACCACACGATAAAATGCCGAAAGGCAGAGAGACGATGATAAACCTATGATATGACGTCTTTTAAGCTCACACTAAGAACCTACATTTGGACCATTATAAATCTTGATCACTTTGCCTCATTTTAATGAATCATATGTTAAAAAGATATAGCATATACATTTTTAACCTGATAGTTATTTTTATGACATTAATCTCTGAGCATCTTTCATCACACTGCTGACATCATCAAACATTCAGGTCCGATTAATTGGTATTTGGTTTTACCATGCTGCTGAGCTCGACTGCTTTCCTCCCTCCTAATCCCTAGCAGCCTTTAACAAACACCACTGTCCTGGGTGCTGACACAGAACAGCAGTTACCTTTGATTTCCACTGAGGTCACTCTGAAGAAGAATATCCTAAAACCTACAAAAGCAAAGTTAATCCCAGCTTTTTACGGAAAAGCACTTTTAGTTAAGTCTAGTGTTTCTTATAGTTTTCTTTCTTTAGAGAAGTCCTAAGGGACAACAGCTTTGACCCTGCCCTTCCAAATTCATCCCTAGTCTATGAGTTTTGCCCATGTTCCTGGCAAGTTTTAATCTCCTGTTTTCTTTCTCCATATTTCTTGGAGAGTGTAGTTCTGGCTTTGAAAAAAACAAACAAACAAACAAGGCATTTACCAAAAGAAAGACAGTTCGTATACATGTAGTTGTTCATAGACTTTTATCCTTCTTAGGTCAGCTGCCTGCGTGGAAGAATAATCACAAATAGTTTTGAAAGGAGGATCTGAAGTGGGTACTAAATTATGAAGTGTTGCAAACATTAAGAGAGGAAAATCAAGAAAGGCTATTGGCACTGTGGAAAAGGTTAAAAAATTTAAATCATTCTCGTCACAGAACTGACAAATGAGGTTTAGCTAAAGAAATGTAAGTATATGAATACGAGAACTCTAACAAAGAACTCTTGGGCCAAAAAGGAATGATGAAAATGGCTGTAAAGCATCAGGATTAAAAAACAAATGTCCTCATAAAAAAGCTTTCAACGGAATAGACAAAAAACAAGTTATTTTGGTTAATTATTCTGTGGGGACAGTGGTTTTTGCTTTACAGATGGGAAACTGAAACCTTTAGAAGAAAAGTGACCTGAATATTATCATAAAGAAACAGGACTCCACTGTTCTGATTCTCAATTCCCTTTGCACCAAAATCCAAACGACTTTCCATCTTTTATGTTCTATTGTTCTCTAAACTCAACCCTTTAGGATGTGGAAACTTTGATGCTCTTGGAAATGGCTTCTCTATTTGTCTAATGCCAACTTCTGTGCTAGAAGTTTGGAGTTCAACCCCAAAACACAGGGCTTGGCACGGTCAAAAGCTCATTACAACTTCTCATTAGCTGTGTCTCTTGGGGTGACTATGGCATTCCTGAGTGTGACTCAGTATCACCAGTCACAACTGAGGGTTCCGGATTAATCTGAACTGAGCCAGAGTAAAGGCAGCAATAAGCTCCAAGCAAGTGAGGCAATAGCTTATATGAAGTAAAAAAAATTACATAAAAATTTCCTAAAACGCCACTTTAGTATTAACCATTATAATACCTAACACTTATTTAACATATAATATGTACCTGGCAGTGTATTTGTGCTTGACATTCATTAATTCCCTTATTTCTCTTTATAATCCTATGAGGCAGGTACTATTATTATCCCTATCTTAAAGTAGGAAACTGAGTCTCATTGATGTTTAGTGACCTGCTATGCTGTCTAGAAACATGAATTACTTTAGAACCAGAAGAATATATCGACTGATACTCAGGATCCTGATTTGAGAAGCCATGAAGGTTTCCCTAGATTAAAAATAACTTCATCAACACAAATAAAGTATGGAGTTCAGTTCATAATAATGTACCAATGACAGCTTCTTTGTATGGTACATGCTCCAAATGTATGATGGCAATACAAGACGTTAACAATGGGGAAAATTGGGTGTATTTATCTTTATGAGTACTATCTTTACAATTTGTCTGTAAACTTAAAATTACTCTAAAATAAAAAGGTTATTAAAAAAACTATCTGGATACTTCGTGGAGGGAACTTTTCCTGGAGTCGGTACAGATAAAAAGAATGCTTTTTTTCCCCCTAAAAGTTAGAAGAATAGTGAACAGTGGGGCTCTCACAATGCTGTGCATTTTACATGTAAGTGAGAGAACCCTGAGGTCTCCATTAGTGCTAACTTATTTAGCTTCAGAGACTTGTGCTAGAGTTTTAAAGGCAAATTGGAAACTATTTCCTGGAACAACGCCTTGCAGCACGCCTTTTGATTCTTGGATTATATTTCTTAAATTCTGAAGAAATCTTGCTTTTTTTCCCCCCTTCAGTGCATTTTTGGTGCTGAGCTGTTTCCGGTTTTCCCACACTCCTGCCTGTCAGAGAAAAGAAACCACAAAAATGCAGCAAAGCAAAGTTTGTCCACAGAGCTGCAATTCCACCTCAGAAGGCTGAAGAGTTCTCCTGCCAGCAGTGAGTTCAGGGTGGTGAGCAGCATCTTCTAATGTCCAGCCCTGCTGCCTGCTTACAGAGCCCACCTCTCCACCAGCAGACCAGCTAACCACACGGCCATCACGGGCCATAATCAGAGAATCCACAAACAGAAAGCACACCGACAAATCAAACATTCATATCTGATTCACAGATTTTCCTACCTGTGAGCTCCTCAAACCCGTGAAGGACAGTGTAGTTTTAGAATGCTTGTGATGGAATTCTTATGCGTACTAGGTCTTATTCTATCTACTTTATATGTATTAACTTGCTAATATTTACCAACTGTCCTGTGAAGCAGATATTCTTTATATGCCCATCTGACAAATGAGGAAAGTAAGGCCAAGAGATAAAGTAACCTGATAAAATGTGCAGTGGGGATGTGAACACAGGCAGTCTGGCTCCAGAGGCTGCACCTTAAGGACTGGATTCTACTCTTTCTAAGGTGAGGGGCCACACAGCTTCCTTCCTATTACACTGTTGGCTGTAAACCACCACCTGCAACCTTTCTACTGCCCTTCCCAATGGCTCTAGAGAGTTCTGTAAAGTCATTACAATGCCAATTATTCCCAGAATGGTGCTTGGCACTTAGTAGGCACTGAACAAATATTTGTTAGATAAATGAATAATGGCAGCAATATCATTAAAACAGCCACAAGGAATTGTTTTCAATTCAAATCCAGAATTTGATTCATTGTGCAAGGAGGAAAAAAAACAGTAACTGTTTTTGCAATGCTCTAAGAATTTTCTTTATAACTAAATTTTGTTTTATAAAGGACAAATGAATGAAGAGCCATAATGAAAGCAAGAGAAATACACAAGTCTCTTCTAGGTGTTTATATATCAGGGAATGTCTGCCTCTCCTAGAAATCTTTGAAAAAGTTCGCCAATTTTAAATGGAGAAAGACTATTAGAACCAACACCCTTTGCTAGTCCATTTCTGGTTCACAGCTAAAAAATGGCCACAAGATGTGACCTATAAATGGATTCATGTGTGGAAATGTCTTTTTTGAGGTAAAACAGGTATACTAAAGGTATCAAAAACTTAATCCTCCCAATGAAATCCCAATCCTATGTCTTCCCACTCGAATGTCTAAAAGTGAACAAGGGTAGAGAAGAAGGTATTGAATTTTATACGAAATTGAAAAAATGTGACTCTGCAAAATGACCAACAGAACAATACTTGAGGAGGAAGTTTTAATTTCCTTTCTCCAAGCCTACAGTTCGGCACTATTACCTGGTGCACTATCTAATTCTAGCCCCTCCAGAGGCTGGAAATAGTTGGTTAACAATAAACTTGAACTGAACTCTGTTCAGGGGGCAGCTCTCATCACAATCCCTGGGGACCTAAAAGAGCAGTGCCTGTTCCTGCCACAGGATAAGCAAGAGGCCAAACACAGGCAAGTTTCAGTAGCTCCCCAGGCGACTCTAATTTGTAGCCAGAGCTGAGAACCACTTAGCCTTAATCACCCACCAGGTGTCCTTGTTTTCAACACTTCAGTACAAACTGTCTTGAAGGATCCATAAGTAAAGAGCACTATTAGCATAGAATTAATATGACTCAGAAAAAACTGACCAGAAGAGTATTGAAAACTTACTTGGAAGTTCTCTGGGATGTTGCCTTTCTGAGGACTTGTTTCTGATTGGAGGGGGGTTTGGGGATAAGCGTGGAGGAAGAACTTGGAGGTGGTACCCCTTTTGGTGGCAGAGTAGTTGGCTTCTGGCCACTAGCTGTGGCACTTGAAATCCTACAAGCTGCACCATTATTCATTGTCCATAAATTGGAGTTAGGTAGCGTCTGGCTGCCAAAGATTGCCTGCAAGTAAAAGAAAAAAAATCAGTGGAGATGCCCCTCATAACGCATTTGCTATAATAAGTGGTCTGTAATCCTTTAATGGGACCAAGGAAAAAGAGAAACTGCTAAAGTAATTTTTTAAGGAAAAACTTTCTAATAATGCCAGTGCAGGTCTAGAACCAGAGAAGGGAAATTTCTTGAAGTAAAGAGTTGAAGTGGTCTTGTTGAAAGTACTCTGGGCTAGGTCTCCCAGTTTTAGTTTCCTTCGTTGTTAAGTTCAACACATATTTAACAAGTGTCTCCCACAGGGTATCAAGTATTAGAAATGTAGCACAGAACAAAAGTGACTTGAAGCCTGACTCAATTTGAGCCCACACATGGAACTCTATACTCCTCCAGAAGGTCTGCACATCTGAGAAAATGGAAGAAGCCAGTATGATTAGGGCATCATGAGCAAGCAGGGAGTGAAGAGAGGAGGCTGGAAATGAAACTAGGAGCCAGAACCTGCAAGTCCTTGAGGGCTGTTTGTGAAATTCTGGCACAGTAACACCTTGCTGACCTAAAGATTATCACAAGATTTACATTTAAAAACGCTTTCAAAGTCAAATTACTACATGAATACAAGATCAACACAAGGGTATTTTGAGAATGTAGTAAATGGATACTTTCTCAAGTGGATTCTTTAAAAATCCTTAGAACTTATTTACCTCACGAGAAATATTTTTGTATCTGGACCAGTCACATTTTGTGACTGGTCCTTCAATACTATTAACTTGGCTTTCAATGTGCATGTATTACAAAAGCTTCAAATGTGAAAAAATATTAAGAAAAATGATATAATTAACAAAATACATAGGACTTTTAATCAAAAAGATTTCTGGTTATTAATTCCATCTATAGACACTATATATAAAAGAGAACAGGAAAATGTCACTTCCTCATAGCAAGACATGTTTTAGGAAACACACACCTTCTAGACAGACTTCACTAGTAGTGTTTTTGTCCTTTATTAATTTTATTTCTTAAGATAAAAAAAGATGAATTTGGCAGC
Organism: Cynopterus sphinx; assembly: GCA_030015415.1. Taxonomy (NCBI): domain Eukaryota; kingdom Metazoa; phylum Chordata; class Mammalia; order Chiroptera; family Pteropodidae; genus Cynopterus; species Cynopterus sphinx. Next base: position 132,725,177 of record CM057384.1, read on the forward strand.
TTTTGTAAAATGTTGACCAACCTTTCTATGCCCATGCTTTGGAATGCCCCTTTTCAGGGACATGTGTCCAAAGGACCTGCCTGGGCTAGGCAGACATGAAGGAGACCAAAGAGTCTTGTGTGGACTGAATGTGTTTGACCAAGAGGCCAGGCTAAGTACGAAGCGATTTCAGAGGTGAAGCATTAGAGCATTTTCAAATGGACCAATCTGACTCAATGTCCTATATCTCTGTAAAACACCCAAGGGGAAATTGAAGAACTTCACTCATGTCCATCTCTGACCCAAAGAAGTAGAACAAAAAAAGACCTGAGTCCATGGGCAAAGCCAGGAGGGTGGCTCTGTGGAGTGTGTGTACACATGGGCCAGTCTTCATATCGTCTGAGAGGGCCCAGACGTCCTGCCTCTGCTCCAGCAAGCTGCCTGAGGACAAGAGGCCAGGCTTGGGGACTGGCTCTAAAACAAACCCATTCCTCTCAACCACTCTTTCCTTATCTGCGGGCCTCAAAATCTAATGGAGAGGCTCAACTGGAAAGAACGAGGCAGGAAGAAATGGGTCACCCCAGGCTTTTATTTTCACTACCACATCCCCAAAAGTGAGTTTAGATGTTAAGAATACTTGATAGATACTTCATTCACGGCGGGAAGGAGACCTGAAATCAGAATGAGGGCTGAAGAGTTCTACAATGGCCATCCAGAAACGACGTTACTTGCTAAGGACTGCTGAGGATAAAGACAGGAACATGGGCTCCTGATAATATCATGGGATTTGGGAGAGCCTATCTCTAGATTTCTGATTTTATTGTGGGGGAGGAGGGGGTGAGGGGAGGGGAATAAATATTTAACTTGTTTAAGCCACTGGAGGAGGAAAAAGGAGTTCTGTTACATGCAGCCAAATGGAATCCTAATTGAGCTGAGAAATAATTCTCAGCCTACTGCAGAGTCGAGCTTGTTTAAGTCCCAAAACAACACAAATAAACTGCATCTCAAAAGAGCAGATACTCTTTGCAAATACAGTATAAAGCTTTTAGCTAGTTGTTGTTTGGTGAGCATACTCTAACACATAGAATGGATAATGAAATGATAACAATTCTATACCATCCCAAATTCTAAAAAGTCATTAATGTACACAAGTCCTCAGGAGTTTCGCAAAAGCCAAGGCTAAATGAAATGAGATTAAAGCAATAAAATCTTATAAGAAACCCAGGAAAATACTCAGGCAATGTTAAAAGCAAACATATAAATGGGTGTATTTAGACTAGTGGCAGAAATCAGCCTCCCCAGGCTCCACAGCCTGTATTGGCCCCAGTCCTAAAACTACCAATGGACAGATCATGTGACATTCATTCATAAATGGATAGAAAAATTATATAAAGTTCTCTCTGTATAATTTCTAAGAAATGTGAGGTGTGGCTATATAATATTAACACTCCGTACTTGCAAGGTAACAGCCCAGTGATGGGGACTGCACTGTCATCAGTCAATGTCCTGGGAATGTGGGAGCTGTGTGAGCACTGGCCTCTGCTCAAGGCCTGGTCAACATATATAAGACTTTTGCTTCTTTATTGGGTGTGGGAAACAGCTATGCTTCTGCAAGGCGACTCCGAGAAAACCACAGTTTGAGGATTGGCTTGGCCCCAGGCAAAAGACTAGAAAGGCCCTCCTTCCCCCACAACAGAAGGGTGCTCGTGGGTGGGAAGGAGAGATTTCTGATAGACAGAACACAGACTGCAACTTGGAAGGTTACAGGGAAGCAAGATCTGGGCTCTCTTACTAGAAAGATAATACTGTTCAAAGATTAAATTCCAGGAGTTTTTTTTTTTTTTAATTCCTTCCAGAAAAACACTCTTTTTCGTCTTTCCTTGGGCTTCTTGGTGATGGAGCAGAGCTGGGTGGCTCTTTGTAGTGCAATAACTCTCTAAATTCACATTTTGAAAATTAAAGAAGATAAGGTAGGCAAATGTTAATCTCTACTGGAGTCAGTTGATGTCTCTTTGTGCCCCTTTTACTCTGATTTCAGAAGGGCAAACATTTCTAGGCATTATACACCCCCACCCTCCACCACATGAGATTTTATCCTAACTTGAATAAAGTTCCTACTACACATTACACAAAGCCACTTCTAGCATTTTTCTCTCTGGCAGCTCAAATCCTGGGATGGTATAGCTTCCTGAACATGTAAGACACTAATCAGTCACCTTACTACAACTAGGCCGAGAGCTGTTCAAAGAACACATTATGTCTTTTGTGCAACCATACGATGCTGTAAAAAGGCTCGGGGCTGAGGTGAGGGTGAGGGTAGCTGTTTCTATTTTGGCTAAAGCAGTCTTCCAAAAGACCTTTGTCTCACACTGTATGGAGTTCTTGGCTGTCTTCCATTTACAATGTTTGTCAGCTGGGACAAGACTGGAGGCTGAGCAAGAGAAACAGAGTGTGACTTCTGGTACTGGTACAAGTCACTGGGCAGTGTTATGACCCTGATAGGCATGGGGAAGAAACTCTGAAGATGCTAATGTTCACAGAGAGAAAGACCAATGACACAAACACTGGAGACAGGAGTTTGAGCTGCCAAAGATTGAAAATCCTCTGGCATACCCTTCCATTTCTAAAATCAATTAAGAAACTCCTATCCTTTCAGCAACTAGGAAGAAGGCTCTTACTTGTTCAAATGACCTACTCTAAAGGATGTGAACACAGGTACTCACCTGGACAGAACAAGTTAGGAGAAATTATATTCACCAACAAGTTGAAATGAAGCAATATTAAAAGCTAATATATAAGACAGTCTCTAAATCAACTGTACTTGCTAACATTTGAGAAGCAACACAAGCCATTAAAAAAAGATATTCAAATATCCTCATGGGCCTCGGACTCCATCTGACCAAACCAAAGATACCAACAGTACTCTCTGAGTTGGTTTTTCAATAGCATTGACACATTTGAATTGAGTGTGCGTCAAATCTACCTTTTTTTTCTTAGTGTTTTTGTGAATTTATTATTAAGTTCAGAAAGGCCTGTACATCGAGATTTTTAAAATTTCACCCACTAGTAATAAAAAAATGCAAATAAACATGAGATTTAATTTTTTATCTATCAGATTCATTCATTCCCTCAACAAACATTTGTCAAGTATCCACTATATGACAAGCATGATACTAAGAGCTGGGATCCAGGAATAAAGAATATAGAAAAAAAGTTCTACCCTTGTGACATTTATATTCTGCTGGGTCCAGATAAGCTACAAATAAGATTAAGTAAATAAGTAAACCATATAATATACTAGTGAAGTGCTATGAAGTAAAATAAAGTTGAAAAAGGGGGTAGGAGATGGTGGAAAGAGAACAGGTGGCATTTTAAATAGAATCATCAGGGAATGTCTCTCATGAGTTGCGCTGTTTTACTATTTAAGAAGAGAATTGTGATAAAAATCATATTACCTATATCTTTTTACATGTGCTGAATTATTTCCATTAAATAATTTCCTAGAAGTAGAATGGCTAGGACAGAAGGTAGCAGCTACTTCTGTTTTAAATCCTTTTTTAATATATATTCTCATATTGCCTCCTGTAAAGGTTGTACCTGTTATGCTCCCCCATCAGTACCTTTGAGAAGATAATTTCCTTATCTTTCCTTGGTTTTGTGAGGTAAAGCATGTGTTAAATGAAAAAGGTGGCTTATAATTTCATGCTAATGCTATTTTTTTTCTTTTTTGTTTATAAGACATTTGTGCCTTTGAACAAACGTGCTAACAATCTATACAGATATTCTTTTAATCATTTTATCATAGCAATTATTCTTTCTACTCTTCTCACATCTCTCTAGCAATTGTAAAGAAACTAATTTGTATATATTTTTGATTATCTAAATAATATTAGTACAAAATATAGCTAATTAATATTTTTTTAGCCTTAAATTTCTTCTAAAACACCTTCTCTTTTATATCATGTTCACTAATTTCTGCTGCTGGCACAGAGGGTTTAACTAAAATCTCCAAGGTGAATCAATAATGTCATGTGTATTTAAGGTTAAAAGTAATACATAATAGAAGTGAAATTTGCACACATGTTCAGTGAAGCATTATTTACAATAGCTAAGATGTAAAAGCAATCTAAATGCTCATGGACAGCTGAATGGATAAAGAAAATTTAACTACATACAACAGAATATTCTTCAGCCTTAAAAAAAGAAATCCTGTCACAAGCAACAAGACAGATGAACCTTCAGAACATTATGCTAAGTGAAATAAACCAGTCACAAAAGACAAACACTGCATGATTACACGTATGGGTATCTAAAGTAATCAAACTCACAGAAACACAACGTAGAATGATGGCTGCCAGAGGTTGAGGGAAGGGGACAATGGGAAGCTGTTTAGGGAGTACAGAGTTTCAGTCACGCAAGATGAAAAAATTATAGTGATCTGTTGTACAATAATGTGCATGTAGTTAACAATACTGTACTATACATCTAACATTGTTCAGAGGGTAAATTTATGCTGTGTTGAACTACAATGAAAAAAAGTAAAACACAGCAATAAGACCAGTGAACTTTTATTGAGCTTTTACCATGGGTCAGCATTGCTCTAAGTGCTCTACATGTTATTATCTCATTTAATTCCTTCCAAGCACTGAGGTGGGTCCCATAATCACCAGCAGAGGGAGAAACCAAGTCACAAAAGGTTTCATGATTTGTCCACGTCACACAGCTACTAAGCAGTAAGCTGGGATCTGGGAGTCTGATTTCAGAGTTCCAAGACACTATTTTGCCTCCCTTTTTATGCTGACTCCCTTTTATATCAAATCCACTGAAATAAAATCTACTTTCCAAAGCAAATCTAAAGCAAACCTAGCAATATGTCCAATTTACATCAGATGCATTTTTTTAAAAAGAGAGATTTCACTCATTTTACGACAAGAAGGCTGAAAAAAAAACTTATAAGCAAATTGTCACTACCTATTTTAAAAGTTAAAGGATGTATAACCATGTATGTATGTATGTATGTATGCACATAAAGGTAACCCTAAAAGATCAGCAATGACCCCAGACTGAGAGTTCGATTGGTGAAAAAAAGATAATTCCTAGCCTCATTTTCAATTGTCTCTTTTATCTTTTATTTCCTAATACTTTTAGGGAATTATTTATACATCAGGGCCCTTGTTTTCCTAATAATGTGTCTGTGTCTTACATATCCCGATTAGTAAAATGAAATAATTAGACATGACAATATCTAAGTTCCCTTACAACTTTAAATTCAGAGTTTATAAATATCTTAACTTGTCTCTGTCTTCAATTGTATAGTTTGTTTTATTTGGCTCAGAATCTCACGTGGTTGACTTACTGTGCATCTTGCATAGACCTTGCTGTCATATATTCTTTAAGCTTTTTCCTGTGGCTGCATTCAGCTCAGATGGATGGGGTTCTTGATGTTTAAAGACAAAGTCTTTTCTTATCTCACAAAGTTACTGCTGTGAGTACCTCACATGCCCACAGAAAAGAGAAACAAACCACAGGTCACAGAGTGAGGGAGGAAATGAAACTTGTCACCAGGCAGCTGTAGTGGAACCACATTTTAAGAATATATAACAAGATCAACCCCAAGCAGCTGATAGGTGAACAGGTGCCTTTTAACATACCCACAACCACACAGTTCTGAATTTGATTCATTACACTGAGCCTTTCTTTTATATTTGTATGTATGACTGTATAGCAGCAGCAGCAGCAGCAGCAGCAGCAGCAGCAGCAGCAGCAGCAGCAGCGAAATTGGAATCCCTTAACCAGAAGCCAAGGAAGAGTTACTTCTGTCAAAGAGAATGAGGTAGAATAGAAAAGGGCTTTGGAAGCCCTTCGACCTGGTTTGAATGTTATCTTTGCAATTAGCTAGCTGTGGATCTTGCATAAGTGACTTAATCTGTGAGCATCAGTTTCCTCATCAGGAAAGCACACATGAGGCACTTACTATCTGTCCATTTCCCTGCTTCCTGCTTCTTTCCTCTGAGATTCCAGAGGGGCATTACTCTAGTAGCAGCTTAGAATACAACCTGGTGGAAAGCAGGGGACTCCTATTATTAGTAGTAATTAATCAGCATAGTGAACTGATATCTATTTGTAAGAACGCGTTAAGAATTAGATGTCTATGGTATTGGAAAAGCCAGCATAAAATTAATCATGCCAAAGTGTTTCTGTGGCATTCACATTCGAAGGCATCTGTCACGTTTCCTGATAGTCTTCTCAAAAACATCTATCATAGAAATAAAATTAAAATACTATGACCAGTAAAAATAATAGAGCTGAAAGGCCAAAGTGATAAATGAAGAGATAATTCCTATGTTATGAATAACAACCTACATAAGTGCTCCAAATCTCCAAACTTCTAGAATGTATTTCAGGATATTGCATGACCCAGCAGTCCTTGACCCTATTACTGAATAATACAAGCATGGGGTGAGGGGTGGGGGTCAAGTATGGGCATTTCTAAGAATTTTAAGACCAGGAACACCTTCGTAAGACATCTCTTTAAGAATCTGTGGTAACTGGGATAACGTCTAGGTCTGAGTTTACAGATGTTTAGTAAACCTTTTCTTTTGCAACAGTACATATGAATAGAATACTAGTTAAGATACCTGAGAATAACTTTTCAAATGCAGTTTTACAAGGGTCAATAAGTATTTGTTAAATGTATGAACTGCAACTTAAAATTTATGCAACAATATGTATAGCTACTTTTTATTGAATGTCTTAATATATTGCCAGGGAGGTAGTATATAGCATGATAGCCAAGAGCTTGGAGGCTAGAGGCTGACATACCTGGGTTCAAATCCCAGCTCTTCCATTTATTACTTAGGTGACTCTGAGAAAGTTACCTAAATGATGCTCTGTTTTTTTCATCTATAAAATGGGGCTAATGAAAGGGCAGTTGTGAGGATTCAATGCTCTAATACAAGTAAAACTGGTGCAATGCTTCACAAATGGTATCCTAAAGATTATAATCCTCATGAGAATCCACAGATACATATTATCATCTCCATATCAGAGATCAGCAAACTTAGGTTCAAAGAAATTTGAATAACCTGTCCCATGTCACGGGCTGGACAGAGCTAAGATTAAAACTGAGGATTATTAGACTCCAAAGCTTGTCCAACATGCCTATGTCCAAAACAATTGAATGTAGTTTTACATGTATTATTTCACATATTTTCAATGTGTTTCTATTACGTAAGAAGAGTTTGGTTTGGCAAAATCTACTAAATCAAATGGTTCTAGAAAAATTCGTTATCGTTATCATCATCATCATCATCATCATCATCATCATCATCTAGAAACTAAGTGTTATTTGAGTTCCTGATAAAGGTCAGAAGAAAGAACAAAACAGAACAAAAAGCTCCCCAAAACAAAAGAAAACGAAACAAAACAACAAAGTGGGTAGTACGTTATGACATTGAAGTCCACCTGCTTCAGGAATTTAAGTAAAGAGACATAAGTTCTTTCGCTTGCACACTCCCAGTCCAACCTTCCTCCTGAATATTCTGTTAGAAAAACCCAGAAAGACTCCCCCTGCACAGCTAGTCTGTTTGCTTGCTCTCTTTGTGCCATGCTGAGGAGTTAGCATGTTATTCCTGGCTGCCTGGAAAAGCCAGGGTGCCTGCTGAATTTCCTTTTCTTCCCCCTCCCCCACAACACAAACACACAGCAGCTGAAGGCTTGGAGAAACAGTATTCATTCCTGCAGGGGGGCAGAATTTTTCTAGACACATGCAATGAACTTTTAGGAGCAGAATAACAAGACTTGGCTGGGTTTATATGGGAATCCCTTCCACGCCTATGAGGTTGTGTGTATACACACACACCATTAGCAAACAGCTCATTACATATGGCACTCACGATGTTACCAGCACAGTGAAAGACCCCTTGATGTGAACGGAGTCCCCTCCCGCACCCAACATGCCCTGCTGCTTAGAGGAACATTAGTGTCTATTGGCCCTTGGGGAATCTAGGTTAGTCTGGTAAAACTGGGCCTGGTGGGAAGGGAGAAGTAAAGAACAGACAGAGTGGAAGGATGACAGGAATTTAGGATGCACAGTTTTCTCCTACCTTGAGTTAACTTACTATGTTGAAAAATGAGTCTTCTAAAAATTGAAGGGCTTTGGGAACCAGTGAAAAATTAAGAAGTATTTAAAATCTTCTTCTCCCATTTTGCTGTTATAAGAAATTTCAGCAGTTTTGCCCTGGCCATCAAAATGTCCTTAATTTTTCTGCTTTTTGGGCTTTTTTCAGTCTGGATGAGGCAGAGAAGAGAGTGGGAGGGAAGGAGAGGGGGGCTGGGAGCAGAAGTTTAACAAAGGATCACTTTAACAGAAACTACTGAGTAATCGCTGTGCCCTGGGCCAAGAATAACATCAGCTCAATGTCAGCAATTAGAATCAGGTCAGTCAGGCCTCACAGCCCTGAAGCCCTCCTCACAGACCCCTGCCTGGAGGGCTACTCATGCTGATGTCACCAGCAGTCACTGATGCCCATGAAAGTCCCCCAGCTCGGCTGAAAGAAGTTTTTAACCTCCTTCAGGGCAGGAAGCCAGAAAGAAGTGCAAAGCAACCAGGGAAACTAGAGAGGAGACTCACACCAGGACATATCAACACAGAAGATTCTGTAACCACCGCAACCATCCCGAAACTCATTTTAAATGAATTAATATATGTAAATCACCTGGAATAGTGCTTGGACCACAGTAAGTGTTGGCTATCATTATTAAAACAAAGAGGGAGGAATCTGTCCCATTCCTTATCTCTTGTCTACCATGAAACTTGAATCCTGGGAGCAGTGACTGCTGAGCACAACGTACCCTGATAAGAAGAATGAACAAGGAGGTTTTCAAGTTTGGAAAACTTAATTTATAAGAAGACTGTAATAGATGGAGTGAAAAAGATAGAAACAAAGTTCCTATAAAAAAAGATTGCCTGAAATTTTATAAGGACAACACTAAGTTTTAACATATCCTGCCTCTCTTCCAAAGGGTGGAAAACAAATAATGAACAGGAGACATTTCTAAGCTCTTTCCCTCTAGCTCAACGGTTCTCAAAGTTTGATCCCCAGAAAAGCAGACTTAGCATTACCAGGGAACTTAGAAATGGAAATAACTGAGCCCCATCCCAAACCTACTAAATCAGAAATGGGGCTGGGGAAGCAATCGGCGTTTTAACAGACCCTCCAAGGGGTTCTGTTACTCAAACCCAGGGCTTGCAGGCCAAATCAGCCTGCTGTCTGTTTTTGTAAATAAAGTTTTATTGGAAAACAGCCATACTCATCATTTACTTACTGTCTATGGCTGTTTTCACTCTACCATGGCAGAGTTCAATAGTTGCCACAGAAACCCTATGACCTACAAGGTCTAATATATGGACATTATAGAAAAAGTTTGCCAACCCTTGCTCTGACTTAGAAAAACGTCTTTAAAACAAAAAAAAAACAAAAACAAAAACTGCTGTTTTTATTCATCAGTATGTAAAAACTCATAGTTCCAATTTTGTCTTATTTTATTTATCACACTATCAAATGCACTGGATACACCTATTTCTCTGTACCTCTGTCCCTGGCTTTGCCAATGGCGCTGGGTGACTTTCTTCTTCCATGCCCATGTTACAGGACCAGTCTTTAGTAGGGGTAGATTCAGGGCATGACAATTTCTAGATTTATGACTGAAATCCTAGACAGAGATAAAGATCAAAGCTTACTCTGCATGAATGGTTAAGAGATGCACATTGTCAAACTCATACCCTGAATCTAAGTTTGCCTTCTTGAAATTAATACCTTCAATAAGCTGGCTAAGAGCAGAAAAGAGGACGAACTTTCTCTGCATGTGATGCAAGAACGGCTGCATGATCTTTCCAAAGCATTTTAAGATCATTGCTATGAAAGGCACTGTCCATGTACATAATATACTATGATGTAATTAATATATTACAATATATAATGTAATATAATATAAAAATATAAAACCCCCTTAAATGTCCTGTTCCATAATCAGATCTCTCTAGTGTATGAATGCTAGATAAATCAGATTTTAATTCTAACTACTGCTCTTATACTGGCAATTAACCAAATTGTTATATCAGTGGCTACCTACACTTAAGTAAAATGAATTCAGAGTATATGAAGTTCATCAGAAAAACCATCTCTATTCTAAAAGGTTAACCCAAGGAATACAGAAATACAGGGTATACTGAGATTGCAAAACAGGCTTCAATCAACAATTTAGGTGTAATTATAATGGTCAGCTCTAGTCTAATCACAAGGTAAGATAAAAACAGAGGCTTATAAATCTAGTAGGGCTTTGTTCCTTTTGTGGAGTGATTCTTAATGTCTTCTAAAATAAAATGCCCTAAGTTACTAAATATTCTTAATGTTAGAATATTTAGTATTTATTTGCTCTTTTATTAGTTATAAATTCTTCAAGCTAACAGAATTCAGTTTCTTTAGCTATCCCCCACAGTCCCAAATCTTCACCCTTATTCATTTTTACCTAAATAAAATTAGATTAGAAAAACAAGGAGAAGTAAAATGATGTTATAAACATATATAAAATTGTGATGAATGATTTTCTGTTCCCTCTCTAGGAGACACAAGTTAACTCCCTTCTTGGGAGTTCTGACTCCTCCTGAAGACAGATAGTCTGACAGATTCTAAAAAACATCCTTTCCATATACTTCATAGTTCAGTGAAACTAAACCAGCATAATCCTCAGTGAGAAGAAAAAAATCCACATAAGAATAGCAGTACTTTGAATTTTCTAAGGAATGTGAGTTGTTGGAAGCAAATCAAAAGAAAGAGAAGGACTTACAAATGAAGCAGTTTCTAAAAGTGAAAATCAGCAAAACTGTCTCTCCTTCAAAATTCAATGCCTTGCAAGCACCTCTTTATTATTATTTTTTTTAAATCAAGGCATGGAAGCATTAAAAATGAAAAGGGACCTACTGTCTAGATATGTTAGAGCCATAGATTATCCTCATGTGTGAGAAATAAGGCTATATACGATATCTATGCTATCAAATATCTGATTAAGCTAGCATTCTCAAGTACTCTGAATGACAGGGGGTTTAGAAATCCAAAGAGTTTTTACAAATTTACATAGGTTAAAAAAATATCGAAAATATACATTTATATCTGCAATTGTGAAAAGGCAAACTGGCTTAAATGCCTCTACTAACAAAAAGACTTTCTAGATGAGGAAATTTCTACCTGATAGAAGGCAGTGTGGTGATCGAAATGAGATGCTACATTCCATATTTTCCAGATAAGAAGTCTGGATATTTCTCCAGTAAAAATGACCTAATAAACTACTTCACAAATGTCTGCACTTACAATTCCTCAGTTACAATAAATTAATATAATATACTGAGTACACTATCAAGTGATGAATGACATTGAAATAATATGTCTAAACCTGGAGGGTAGTTGAAAAGATAAGTAAAGACAGAGGATGTAATGTAATTGTTTTATTTAGAAGAAAATAAAACTGGGAAATGCCACTTTAGCTTCTGAATATTAATTTTGCACAAACTAATGCACACTACATAATACATTTTCAAAGAAAGAGAAAATGACAAAAGATCAAGCTGATATAAGATATTTCTTCACATAACCAAATATCAGGAAAGCTCACAGAATCAATATTGATTCAGCCCAAGAGAACATGTAGAACCTGGTAACTGATTCTAACGTAATCCTGAATCATCAAGAAAAATTCAACCCTTTATAGCCTTTTCGGTGAAGTACCCCTTCTTTGATACACCAGTGCAATAAACTTATGTAGCTCCCTCACACATATGCTCAAGAGTTTTTGTCATTTTATAGACAGTAAGTAGGGAATTGATATTTCACTAGAGTATAAGCTCCACGACAGCAAGGATTTTTAAGTATATTGTTATGTTTTTGTGCACAATGTTTTATATACAAACTATCAAACCAGAACACCAACAACTCAACTTATGACCCTATCTACAAGAAGAACCTGAAAGTGATTCTCCTTGAAAATCTTGAGAGGTCATGAGGGATTAATATGTACTATGCAAGTGAGGATGTAGTACCTTGAGATAAAAAATGCTTTAAAATGCTTTTAGGTAATCTGGCATTAGACCTTCTGGGAGGTTATTGAACTAAAATCATACAACAGAAAGGGTAAAAACTACAACAGAGACTTTTGTGGAGAAACATCCAAATAAAAGACTATCACAACTGGTTCAGCATCACCTTCTAGCAGAGCCAATGCTATGTGGCTTCGGGACATATCTTCTCTAAGAGTAGATTCCCCATGAACCAGCCAAGCGATGGTGGTGCTGATGATAAACTTTTGGGAAGCTGTATTCCTATATTTCCCATTGACCTTATAATTACCAACAGAAGGAAGAGGTTAACACATGGAAGAGTCTTATCTTGAATTACCTGATGCCGAGCTCGACTCTGGTCCAGAAGCTGCCGGGACTGAAGTTTTTGTTGTTCAAGTTGCTGGAGGGCAAAATGGAGTTGGTAACTGCCTGCTGTGGGGTGATACTTGTGCTGGGGGACCACTCCTGTAGCCTTGCTATATGCGTTGTTCTCTACCTCTCCCTCCCAGGCAAAGCCACCCGTTTGGAGGCTCCTAAAGAAAAAAGAATGCAGATTTCTTAGAGTAGTTATGTGAATAATCTAAAGGAGAGAAACATCTCAGGTATTTTTCCTTTATAGAATTAAACATAGATTAGAATTACAAATATATCTGTGTGATAAATGATCTGACTCGCCCACTAAACTGTAGCTCCATGAACACAAAGACAGGGTCTACTCTACACTCTTATTTGCTGCTCTTTTAAGTCCTGGCACATGACCAATGCTTGATAAATATCGGTTCACTGTTAAATAATTAAAACAGAAACTTCACTTCCCTTTGGTTGCCACAAAGACCCCCAAGAGGAACCCAGAGAGCTTCAAATGCAGAATAGTAGGTTAATTTAAGGTAGGAACAAAGACACATCAACTTTAAAAGTATAGGGGTAAATTATATAGAAATTTTGTTTTTTTAAACTACCCAATTGTGAACTAAGTCTTTTAAAGAAGTGTTTATGCATATCTGAATTTCCATACCCATCATAAGATGACAAAACTGGTGTGAGAAGATACTTTTTTTATTAATCTAACTTTACCTCAACAGGGTCCCCAGCCAGGCTGACATTTAGGCGAACACATAAGGAAGGTAAAGGGTCTATAGTGTTTTGAACTGTTTAGAACCCTATGTTATGTTAAATACTATCTTCCTTACTCAAATTTTAAAATTTGAGATTCTGGTGCCTCATCTGTGCACATCTGAGTCCAAGTCTTCACAACTTCAGGTTCCTACATATCCCCTCTCAGTCTGTTTTTTTTCCCAGTAAAACAGCCCCCGTTTATAACACTTCACACACATCAGGATGGCTATTATTAAAAGCAAAACAAATGGAAAATAAAAATGCCAGCAAGCATGTAGAGAAACAAGAATTCTTGTACATATAGCTGGTGGAATATAAAATGGTGTGGCTGCTGTGGAAAACACTCTGGTGGTTTCTTAAGAAGCTAAAAAAAACAAAAATATACCATAGGATACAGCAATTCCACTCCTAGGTAAATACCCAAAAGAACTAAAAACAGGGCATCAGATACTTGTACACAATGTTCATAGCAGTGTCATTCTCAGTAGCCAAAGGTGAAACTATCCGAACTGTCCATGAACAGATGAATGGATAAACAAATGTGACAGATACATACAAATGGATTATTCAGCTTTAAAAGGGAAGGAATTTCTGACACATGCTACAACGTGGGTGGGCTCGGAAGACGTGCTAAGTGAAATACGTTAGTCATAAAAGGACTGTATGATTTCATTTCTACGAGGTACCTAGAATAGTCAAATTAATAGAGACAGAATGGTGGTGCCTAAGGCTGAGGAGACAGAAGAATGGGGAATTATTGACTGGTTACTGAGTTTTAGTTTGGGATGATGAGAAAGTTCTGGAGATGGATGGTGGTGATGGTTATACAACATTGTGAATGTACTAAATGTCACTGAATTGTACTTGAGAACGGTAAGTTTTGTTATGTATAGTTTACTACAGTTTCTGAAAAAAGGTCCCCATATCTTTGAGAACAGTTAGTTATTCACCAAACCTTCTTTAATCACCCTGTATTTCTTTTTTCCCTTTTAAGGTACAGTGACCAGAAAACCGTACACAGAAGATACATGAAGAATCTCATAGTGAACAACCTCACCCCAAACCCTGTTAATGGGCCTTAGAGAAGTGAAACAGTGCTTAATTTAAGTGAAATCTGGATAGTGATTTAATCATGTTATTGTTTCCTTTGTAAATATCTTGAGGTATGAATGGTCACTTCAATGGCAGAGATGCGACAACACTAGGGTGAGGTTATAAAGTCCTTCTGAATCCTAACCTACAGGCCACCTTGTCGTTTAATGACCCCAACAGAGACTTGTGGGAGGGAGCAAAGCAGAATGTCTGCTGAATCTAGAAGTCCATGCTCTTTTCTTGACTTCCCTCATATCTTGGTTATTTCAAGTATCTGCTATGGTTTCCCCCCCTCTCAATGAGATTTCCAAATATCTAGTCAAGGGAAAGTCTGTGTAATATATGACTAGTAGGTTTTCTAGTCACATAATCTCACCTCTTGCATGTCACATCCCTTGCTCATCTCCTCCACAGATTGGCTCCCACAGTTCAGTTGCACAATTATACACTTTCAGCTGATTTTGGAGAATGGTACCAAAAAGCTCCAAAAATATTTATTTTTTTGAGTATGACATCTGATCCTCAATGATCCCTCCTGAAATCTCACAATATGCATACTGTTCTACAGTAAGAAAGACATGATCTTTCCCCAGTGATTTTGGAGGTATGGAGAAATGTGGCCACCAATGATCAAATACAAATAAGTACCTACCAACATGACTAAAATGTTAACATTATTATTCACAATGAAGTACTGAGTAGCAGTCAAACAGGAGTTACAGGATTAGGAAAGGTGAGGCCAGAGGAACCTACTCTCTTTTCTCATTAGTGAGAGAAGAAATAAGTTTACTGAAGATAACACGCAAGAACAGCTAGGAGAACTGAGTGAGCTCAGAATGAAACAAGGGGCAATGGAGAATGCTAATGGAAAAGAAATTCAAGGAAGTAGTGAGCCCATCCAATGAACAAATAAACACCAGGGAAGAGATGGGTGAAACAGCAGAAACTGCCTGGCTGAATAACCTTGAGATTTATATACCAATTAAGGCAGGTATTTGAATCTAGAATAAAACTATTATTTATGATAATTGGACCGAACTCAGAAAATTCATCAACTGTGATTCTGCTTCCACCCCTGATTTTGCTGGTTATGGAAGGAGTTTCTAGCCACAAGTAGCAACCTGGACTCAGGGATTAGATATTAAAGGATTTATGAAACCATGTAGTTTATATCAGAATTCATCGCACTGGCTAGCTAAATTGGTTTTATTTCTAAAAGCTGCTTTAATAACACATTCTTAAGAGGTATTTAATGTCTTCTTGTTGTAAATCAGACATCAGATCTGTAACTAGCCTCCCTTATTTGGAGATGACCATGGCCATGTTCTCAGGTGTGTATATTCAAAGCAAGAAGGAATCCATGAACATAAGAGGTAGGACAGTGGGCAAAGGAAGATCGAATAAGGGACTTTGGATAAAAGGAGATTTATTGATCCAGTTGTACACAAACTGAACAGACTGCAGCATCATAAACTTTTATAGTGAAAGCTGTTTTTAATCTCATTAGTACCATGAGCACCATCTCCAAATCACAAAAGGAAGTTTCTCAAGCAAGTAGAGGCTTCTAGCAAAGAGGCAGGAATTTTTATAGTGCAACACTGGGTGGGGGCAGGAGTATTCATCTGCGTAAGGCAAAGTGGCTAAGTGCCACGAGAAACTTACTTGCTCTGAATTACAGGGGGTGTTACTTGGGCCATGGTATCTCACCATTAAAACACAAGCCTTTGGGGTTTGCAATATGCAAGTGCTATAATGACTGACACAGAGGTGGCCAGATATACTCTCGCTTGGGCTTTGCCTGGAATTATATATCTAACCACATATTCCTTTCTATCTAGTAGACATCTAGTAGTTTCCATTTCCACTCAAAATTCCATCCCACTTTCTTGAACCTAAATTCATTCTATATTACTAGTCATACATTTTGTACTCCGACCAAAATTGAGATTTAATTACTCTTCTAAAATTTAGTTTCAACTGTTTTAGTCTTTTAGTATTTATTCTTTGCTCAATACTAAAACATAATATTGTACATATTCCTTGTAAATATCTTCTAATAGTTTTATATTATTTCTACAACAGAGTATACAGGGCCAAGTAAGTTAGCTGGGGGATGGTCAGAATGTTAACATTTGATTCAAATTCAAAGATTCAAAGTGAACTACACAGTATTCCACCCCTTACTACAAAGATAGCTCACTGGCAACAATTTGGTAAGTTTTTCTGACTACCACTTTCTCATTGAGAACTTCATCTTACTTTCTATGCTACACTGTGGAATTACAGGACTAAACGCCTTGCCATAACTGCCTTCCTGCAGAATATCCTCAACCTCCAGCCAATATACACTAAACGGCAATGCTTCTCCCTTTGCTTTAATGTCTGGTTCTTAAGTGAACATTGGTTCTAAGGAACTTGAAGGGAATATGTAAAATGCACGGAACCTTAGCAAAGCAAAATCTCAGTAGGCTGCTGTACCCTCCCTAAAGATATGCTTTCATTGTCAAGATTTCCCGAGAATGATGTGATGTCACAAGAGTAGAGGGGCAGAGATGAGGTAGAGGAATGTGACAGCTGCACACAGTGTGATTCTGCAGTCCATTTCTCCAGCCTCCTTCTGCCCAACTCCAGCAACACCTGAGCAACCAGGTACAGGGACACCCCTGCTCCTCTTGAGGGTCCTGGGGAGTGTGTGGATACACTTTCAATTGTCATAATAATGGGAATGGGGGATTACTGACATTTTATAGATAAGGGTGCTAAATATCCAAAAATGCAAGGAAGAGCCCTGTACTAGGACAAATATGTGCTACTCAAATTGCCAATGGTGCTTCTAATGAAAAACCATAAGGCCATGAAGAAAGTACTTTCTGGGAAGAATCTTACAAGAAAATATCTTTGCCCATTTCCAAGGCACTGTAAGGAATGTGTAGATGTTTAAAGACAGCAGAAGCTATATTTTGTCTATAAATTCTCAATCTCAAACAAAGCAGTCATGGCATGTAGTGCTAAAAAGGTGCTGTAAATGCTGAAAATCCTAGACCACAGAAGGGCTCCCATAGGTAGTACAAAGCAGTGCTGGTCAGATCAAGGAAACTATGTGATCAGAGAGGCATTACATGATATGGTGGGAACCTCCCCTGGCTTTGGGGGTGGTATTTCCTTGGCTTTGAGGGTGTTAATAAATAATACTGAAACTGTATACTAACAAGTCTTAAGACTTGCTGCTGGTAACTGCCAACTAGGAATAGTGAGAGCTAGCCAAATGAAATTTGTGTCTAAAATTATTTAGGTGAATGAGTTGGATGTACCTGTCAAAAGACTTCATGCTCAAGGTGACAAGAAAACTTACAAGATTTCTAGGGGAATTTTGATGTTGGAATGTGATTTTTAAAGGATCTCTGAAAATGCAGGTGCTAAAAACTAAAATTTATTTTTTACCTTGGAGTTTGCTCCTTGAGATAAGACTATATATACACTTTCGCTTTTCTGTTTTGAATCTATGGAGTTATGTTCAAATCGTTCTTTGTAGAGGTGGTGTTACAAATACAGAAAAGCTCAGAAATTATTTGGAAAAACTATATGAACTTCTGATGACCTATATGCTAGATCAAAAGCACAGAACTACATAAATTATAAATGCAAGCTGATCTTCCTGCTTGAGAACAGGGTGAAAGGGCTTTAAAAAACCTTTAAATATTTTGTTTATTTGAGAGGATGAAAGGCTCTTGGGAAAGGACTTAAAACAGAATCTAAGAAAGAAAGCAAAAAGAAATAAAAAAGGTTTTGGATGCTGGAAAGGAATCAAAACCAATGCAAAAGCTGAATTAGTGACAGACTTCAGGAAGAGCAGAGGCCCTGTGCCCCTGGATCTGCACCAGAGGTTCTGAACTGGATGACCTAAGAACAGGAGGCAACACAACTGAGTGACTAGGAGCTGGGCTCTAGAACAAGACTGCAAGGTTCAAATCCTGGCTCTACCACTTAAAGCAACATACTTAACCTCTCTTGGTTTCCTTGGCTAGAAAATGGGCATAAAGATCAAACCTGCCTCTCCAGGGCTGGTCCAAGAATTATGTGTGATGATCCATGTAAAGAATTTAGCACTATGTCTGGCACACATAATAAATGCTCATTAAATGTGAGCTGCTATTATTAACATACTTCCCATGTAAAGTGAATCCAAATCTTTGGGAAAACAAATAAGGGCACAAAGGAACAGGTGTGAGCAACTCTATTACTTCTTAGAAGAGTAGCAAAGCAGTATTTATAATCCTCTTATCAAGTATTGTATCCATGTAGGGTAGCTGGGTGATGAACTAGGGAGCCAAGTTTACTTGCCAGTCTCCCCCACCAGGGACAGCTGCTGTATGGCAGCTGCCACCTAAAGAGGCTTCCTCAAGATGGAGGCCTGCTGCTTCAAGCCAAGCCAGCCAGAGAATGCGCTAACCAGAGGCAAGGCACTAGCCTGGGCATGGGTGAATGGCGGTGGGAAGGGAGGGGAGTGGTGGTTACCAATAATGCTGATTACCAGAAAGAGGCTGCTATTCAAGCAGAAGATGTAAGCACTGATTAATGAAGAAGAATATCATGATCCTTCTACCCACTTCCAATTCTGTCAATAAAAGCCTCAGTTATCAAATCAGACCATTGTCTATCATCATATACCAAAATTAACTCAAAATGAATTAAGGACCTGAATATAAGACCTGAAACAATAAAACATATAGGAGAAAACATAGAAGCTAAAATCAAGAACCTTGGTCTTAAAGAGGATTTTATAAATTTGACCTCAAAGGTGAGGGAAGTAAAAGCAAAAATAAATGAATAGGACTACATCAAACTAAACAGCTTCTGCTCAGCAAAAGAAATAGTCAACAAAGTAAAGAGACAACCATCTCAAGGAGAAAATATATTTGCAAGCAATGCTTCTGATATAAGGGCCTAATATCTAAAATATACAAAGAATTCATATAACTCAATAGCAACAAAAAAACAAACGATCCAATCAAAAAATGGGCAAAGGACCTGAACAGACACTTCTCCCTATAGGACATACAAATGTCCTACAAACATATGAAAAGATGTTCAGCATCACTAGCTATTAGGGAAATGCAAGTCAAAATCACAATGAGATGCCATCTCACACCTGTTAGAATAGCTATAATCAATAGGACAAGTAATAACAAACGTTGGAGAGGATGTGGGGAAAAGGGAATCCTCACACAGTGCTGGTGGGATTGTAAATTGGTACAGCCTCTGTGGAAAACAGTATGGAGGTTCCTCAAAAAACTAAGAATTGATCTACTATATGATCCAGCAATCCCACTGCTGGGTATTTACCCCAAAGACTTGAAAACCCATATCCAAAAAGATATTTGCACACCGATGTTCATAGCATTATTCACAGTGGCCAGGACATGGAAGCAACCAAAGTGTCCTACAATAAATGATTAGCTAAAGAAGCTGTGGCACTTATATAAAATGGAATATTACTCAGCCAGCCATAAGAAGAGATGAAATACTGCCATTTGCGACAACATGGATGGATCTCAAGATAATTATGCTAAGTGAAATAAGCCAGACAGAAAAAGTTAAAAATCACATGATATCACTTATATGTGGGATATAAACCTAAAAGGAACAAATGAATAGGACAAACAGAGACTTAAGGACAGGGACAATGGACCAGTGGTTACTAGAGGGTAGAGGTGAGGGAGAAGGTGAGATAGATGGGGCAAAGGAGGTCAAATACAGGGAGGTAGGGGGAGGGGGAAGTGGGTAAAGGGGATCAAATTCATGGTAGCTGAAGGAAACTGGACTTTGGGTGGTAAACACACCACAGAATATATAGATGTCAAATTATAATGTACACCTGAAAATTATGTAACTGTATTAACCAATGTTACCCCAATAAACTTAATAATAAAAAAAGCCACAGTTATCAGTACTGGCTACATCCCCTTCTGCCTTTTCAAAATAAAACAAAAAAATAATTTTTTTAAGGAGCAAAAGTAATACATCTTTGATGTCATAAACCTGAGAAGCACAAAAAGATAGGAAGGCAAAAACCAAAAGGCACCTCTCTGTCATCCAATGATCAAAGATGGCTACTATAAATATTTTGTCAACATTGGGTGTACATGCTTCCACTGTGTATATTTCCTTCACACAGAGTGATTCTTACTATCTATTTTTTTCATCTGGAACTATGTTGTGAAAGTTTTCCCACATGATAGTATTGGCTTTTGGCAGTTCTTACTCTACTGTTACTTTCTTTTACACTTAAAGTAAACCTAAATCCTTAAACTTTCTTCACACTTGAATTTTGAAAACCATGTTAACAGTTTTATGTTTTTCCTTACTAAATTCCACGAATTAGACTCATCATTCTAGTCTGTTTAAATCACTGTGAACCTTGATTGTCATCCATTGTATTCAGTAACCCACCCTAGTTCATGTCATTTGAAGATAGGATTAGTACATTTTCTATATATTTAAGTATCTAGCATATAGTGGGCACCTAAATAAATATGAATGGATAAAGGAATTCATTGATAAAAATGGTGAACTAGTGAGCAAATGACACAGCCCCAGAGATTTAATTCCTAAACTTACACTGATTCATTGTTTGGGTACAGTTACCTATTTAGTCACCAAATATTCCTAATGATAGTATTATCTCGATCACATTTCTCTTTCATGCTCATAAGATTTCATTATTCCTCACAGAAACCATTTACAGTAATTCTTTTTTAGCTCCCTTATCTTCTCTTACTAAAGTAATTCTACCTTCAAGGGACATGAGGGTAGTCTAGCATGACTTAATTTTTTCATGAATCAAGGCCGGGCTTAAGTGATTCCCTTTTCCTTCTCCACCAGATGCCAGATCATTGGTTTGCTAATCTGTTAGATTTTGGCCTGAAACTGACATCTCAATTACCAGTTTACATATTCAGCATCTAAGTTATTTCTCTCTTCCCTTCCTTTCCTAGTGTATGAGCTCCTTCACTGCACATTAATCATATGCTGAATCACAATCTTAAGGACTGGAACCACAAATCACAAATTAGTAATCATAAGAACTGCTTCTCCTTGTCTACAACCACACTACCCTGCAAGCCCAATCCCATCTGATCTTGGAAGCTAAGCAGGGTCGGGCCTGGTTAGCACTTTGATGGGAGACCACCTAGGGAGACCAGGTGCTGTAGGCATAAAAAAAAAGAAATAAGTAAATAAATAACTGTTCCTCTTTAGACCCAGTAATTCAATTATTAAGTCGAGAAAAAAAGATTGATTCAATAGCTTGATTCTTGTGAGTTTCCTCCTTGAAGAATAAAGGGTTTGGATAGGACAAAGATGTGTCCTGAACAAAGAACCTAAAGAAGAATTCTATATCAACTGGTGCCAAAAAAATAGGTCTATCCCCTTTTGTTTATTATACATCTTTAAAAAGAAAAGCTGAAAGTGGAAGTGGGATAACAAATTAAAATAAAGTGGCTCAAAATCAACAGAGGCCAAAAAAGCAAAAATGTAAAAATCAAGAGATTCAGAATATGAGAATGATCCAAATAAGATAAATAATTTGAAATACATAATTACAAGCAATTGAGAGGGGAGTTTTATGATTTATATAGTCAATAAACAGATATAGAAAAGGAAAAAGAAGCAGTAGTGATGACCAGAAGGCTAAAGTGAATATTTTGGCTACTTTGATTTTATTAAACTCTGTGTGACAATAACATAAATTTGGGAAGAACACACTGAGGTGCCATGTCAAAAAGCTAAGAGTTGATACGCCTGTCCTTTAAAAGTACAGTGCGATCCCAGCCAGTTGGACGTGACAATGGATACAGAATGCGAACCAGACTTCTGCTGTCTCCACACTTGTACCACTCCATGATTGATGGAATGATCCCCAAAAGGAGAAAATAAGGACAAAGTTAGAGTTCTCAGTACATCTGGCTGAGACTCTGGGGGCAAGCTTTATGAAACACAAAGCTGGATATAAAACCAAACCTTTCAAAAAGTAAAGTTCACAGCACTGCTCTAGCAGGCAACTTAGGATCCTGGGAGCCAGCCAGTTATGTAGATGGAGACTCCTTAGTCCTTTATCTATTAGTCTGGATCTGTAAAGACAGATTGATCCTTAGCCTTATTAGCAAGTGTCTTTGATCCAGTTCTTTACTTTGGCATGACCAGCATACCACATGAAGCCTGAAAAATGTGAACTAAAAAAGAAGTGAGCAAAGAGTGACCTTTAAAAAAGCCAAAAGAGAACTCCCTGACACCAGTTCATTCAACAAAGATGATTGAGTCCAGCTCAGCAGTATTTTTATCAAAGTCTGATGCCTTTATGACAACAATGCAGGTACACACGAGCACAGCTGGCCCTTGTAAAACTTGTAAACCACCACCTAGCTCTCACACCCTGCAAAGACAAGCGAGGAAACGTTTGCAAAGTGAAAGCTAATGTGTAGTTTGTCTAAGGCAGCTGACATGTCAGTTTCCAACTACTTCTACACTGAATTGAAGTGAGGTTCAAACCCAGTGCACACAAATAGCTTGCAGAAGTGTCACAAATTCAGAATTCCTGCTTCATCACATCAGTTAGGTTCCTTTCATTTCTCCTCTTTTTCCCAGGAAGCAAAACAGCAGGAGACTTGGACCGGTGATGTTTACAGCTTTTCTGGTTTCAATAAGCTATATCTGCCCCCTTTCTTTAATTGGCCAAGGGAAATGGGAGACAACTCCGAAAACTCCACCTTTCTTTCTTTTTAATCTTCTCTATCGGTCATTTTTCTTTATAAATTAAGATTTTTTTTATAAAATAGGAAAATATTGGGGAAAATCACAAGAAACATTAAAAAAAAAAATCCATAGAGCAAAAGGAAGGGAAATAAAATGTGTACTAATGGTCAAGCCTTTTTCTTACTGCTGTGTGTATGTATGTTGTGTTAACATACAATCTAGGGAAACAAATCTTCATTATACTAGGAATTGGCCTTAATTATCAAGTCCATGTCATTGCAATAATGGCACATGCTTCTGTTATGTCAAGACAAGTCTACTGAAATCTGCTGAACTCAAGATTTACTAGAGAGGCTTGTCCAATGTCACAGCTGGTGTGAATTGCAGGCACTTGCCTCTCATAGGATCAAACCATTGCAAATCATTATCCTGGTCCTTAGCTGCTTGCACTGAATATTATTACTTCATTATCAGCCCCCAGAGAGGCAGCATAGCATAGGACAGCTATTCTCAAAGTGTAATCCCTGGACCAATAGCACAGCATTACCAGGGAACTTGTTAAAAATGAAAATGATCAAACCTCATCCCAAACCTAGTAAAACCAGAAACTATGGGGCTGGGTCCAGCAATCTGTGTTTTAAGTCCTTCAGGTGATCTGGACAAATACCACTGAGAATTACCGGAAAAGTAGTTAAGAGCATGGATTCTGTGACTATTTGCTTGGTTTGAATCCTGACTGCCATTGACCACGTGTCATTTTGGGCAAGTTACTACATTTCTCTGTGCTTAGTCTCTTCATCTGTAAAATGGGGATGACAATACTTATCTCACAGAGTAGCTGTAAGCATTAAATCAGTTAATACAAGTACAGCTTTGAGAACAGCAGTTGGCACACAGTAAAAGTTAGCTATTAAATGAGTTAAGACACACAAAGCATTTATGGCCTGGTATAAGATACATAAAACAATGTGTGTTTCTCTTAGCTACTATTATTTCATATACATGATCTTATTTTTGAGATTCAATGGGACATAGCCTGAACTGCTCACAGATCAACAGGCAACCCATATTCATATATGGTAAATTGGGTCCTCTTTGTATACAGAAGCTAATTTGCTTTGGTATGAATATGATCAAAATAGAAATATAGAATTTGTATTTCAGAGACTGAATCAAACAAAAATTCTTTACCTCTAAGAGCTCTAAATCCAGACATTACACTTGCTGATGAAGAAATGTATGATTCATCTCTGAGTCTGGCTATGGCCTGATTCCCCACACACTGAGTCCATAAATGGCCAGAAGACTAAAAGAGATATTTTCGTTATCTATTCTTCTTCTTTACATCCTTTTCATGGATCGTGATTCTCTTCTACACTTAATCTTAGCCAAAAGACTGAGAAATGATGGTTCCCTTCTAAATTATTATAGCTACTGAACAATACATTTGTTAAACCATAGATAAAATGACAAATCATTTATGAGATAGGTTGTCCAGCACCTGTATGATCAGGCCATTCTAAGAAACCAAGAGGATCAAATATCCATAATTTCCATTCCCTAGATGTATGAGATTTCCCTTGTATGGAATTACCCACCATCTAAAGCAGTCATCCTAATCTGCCTGACCTGCTGGTCCAAATTTGTGAAAGAAATTAAGTTATATCCAGAAGAGTCAGCATACAAAGCAAGTAGAAATTTAATCCAATTGTAAACACAAGCCATATACTTAATAGTTAGATTCTTCAGGCTCTTGATGTTTTCTGACCACACATAAAACATGATATTAGAGGCTGGTGAAAGTGAAAAATCATACAGATTCATAAACTATGGTGAATTTATTATGGTAATGCTGAACTATGCTACTCCAGTTACTAAATTTTTCTTCACTTTTTTCCTCAGAAAAATCATTTCTTATATTCCATCAAGGAATTTATTTTCAGAATACTTCCACCTCCTCTTTCACATTCTCATCATTAATAAATAGGTCTAGACCAGCCTGGTATGCTATTGTAAAAAGACTGGTACGGACTTTCCTCTGTCTACAAGTAGAGAAGTCACGCTAGTGAAAAGAGCATGAGCTTTCACATCAGAAAGAGCTGGATTCAAATGTTAACATCTCTAAGGCTATTTCATCATCTGTACTTGAGGATAACAAGGCCTGTGCTACAGCCATGTTTTCAGAAATAAACAGGATACATCATACAAAGCACAGGATCTGGCATAGCTGGGCACTCAATGTTAGTACCCCCCTTCCTTTTGTTCCTCTCTTTAACAAATGGCAGAATAGAATCTTATCACTTTGAAATAGGGAGAAATATTTCTGAATTAATAACAAATAGCAGGGCATGTTAAACAACATAAAAATCAATTTTAAATTAATATATGCTGACTGAAAATGTATAAATACTGAGAAATGTAAAGGAGAAAAAAAGTTACCCATAATTCTATTCTGCAACCATGATAGTTTGGTGTATTTCCTTCCAGTCTTATTCTAGTATATTGTGATCATATTACCCAGCTTTTACCATTTAATATTAAAGCTAGGACATATGGATATGTTTTATTTATATACTTAAAAATATGTACATATATATACACACATATATACACACATATGTATGTGTATATGTGTGTGTGTGTGTGTGTATATTTTTTTTTAATGAAGAAAAAACTTTTGCTACTCCCAAAACTCTGTATGCCACTATGTTGGGAACACAACACTAGCTTTAGAAAACAAGAGGAAGGGAGCAACTTTCTATGGGGGAAATCAAGGAAGACTTCAAAGGTGTTCTCAAAAGATGACCATTTATTTGACAACCAAACAGGGCATTACAGGTAGAAGGGATAACACATAAAAGAGGAGGAAAAAATAGGAAATCCAATGTGGCTAAATGGTGGCAGTGGTGGAGGGTGAAGAGATGCTGTAATTAAAGCTGGTAAGATGTGGATCACCTATAAATTCTAAAGTTACTGGTCAAAACTGCCATCTAAATAAAGTACAACACAGCAGCTTTAACTGGAATAATTCATGTGCTTGAATAAGTAAAAAAAATGCTTTTGAAACTAAATCTGTATGATTCCAAAGTGATGGTGAAAAACAGAAAGTTAGAACCTAAAATAATCCTTGCTAAAGATTTTCAAAGGAACTATTATTGCTGTAGGCCTTCGTTTAGGGAAGACTAAAATTATTCAAGACCTACACAAATATGCTCAACTGAGTTTTGACAAAGCTGGAAAAACCAGTACCATGGAGAAATACTACCCCATGTAAGCCATTCATTTGTTAACAAATGGTGCTGGAGCAATTTTATGTCCATAGGTAAAAAATGAACCTCAACTTAAACTTCATACTTCTTACAAAAATTAATTCAAAATGGATCACAGACTTAAATGAAAAATGTAAAATTATAACATCCCAATGATGATTTTTAAAAACAATGGAAACAAAAGAGATGTTTCAGCTTTAGCTGTAGGCAATATGAAAATAATAATGAAGACAGAGAAGAGCAGATGCCAGGTAGTGTGCTAAATGTTCTCCATGCTTTAGCTCACTTAAATCTTTAACATTCCATAAAGGCAGAGGCTAATACCGCCTCACGTTACAGATGAGACAACTGAGGCATGGAGCAGTCATGTAGCCTGCTCCACCTACTGTAGAGTCTGAGCAGAACTGCCTGCCCTATTGCCATCCCTGCCTTACACTTGGGGGTTTGCTCCTCTGAAATGGTAAGGAAAGAATAAGATTTCTTTCTTATGCACGATGAACTTTTAAAGGCACCTGAACCAACTTCAATTCTAGATGGAAGTAAAAAGCCAGCTAAGCCAGGAACTTTATTCATTCCTTCACCCCTTTTCATTCTCCCTCTGTAGGTAAATGGTTAGGCCAAGAGGCAAGTGCCTGTCTCTGACCACCCGAAAGTCATAAGGTCAGGAGTGCCTTTAGCTCCATACTGTCTTTACATCTCAACTGCACAGTGGCAGTTGAGATGTCTTCCAGGAGACATAAAAGCCGAGCCTCCCAAGGAGCACGTATACTTCCATGCCAGCACCTAAAGGAATTCAGACTCCTTGGAGGGCTCTCATGCAGTGGGATAGTGCTGATTGAGAGAGACTGCCTGTCTGTCACATAGGGGTTCTTGTTTCTTTTTAAGTTCCCCTTCAGAGAGCAAAGGGAGATGATAACATCACCCGAACCTGGTAAGATATTGGTCAAGCTGGCTGCTCACTGTCCGATATTAAAGCCTTACAGAGAAATTTAAGCATGCTGTGAGTAGTTTCAACAGCTGTTGTTCTCTTACTGTTCTACTACTCATCCTTACCTTCCTTGTTTTTGCCATATTGGCAGAAGGGACACAGAAATTCTCTATGCACTGGGATTTCTTCAAAGTGGACACTACCTCTGAAAAGCTGACTAGAAGGAGCTGCCCAGGTAGGGAAGGGTTAAGGAGTGTCCTGTGCTGTTGGCTCTCAGTTATTATCACTTTGAAAAGCCGCTGGGTTTACAGGAAGAGTGTGAGAATGTTGCAGCTTTCCCGGCCAACATTTGGTTCCCATTACCGTGAATAATCTCTCTCCTCCCTCCTTTCCCCAACCCCCACCCTTTTCCTACTTTTTCCACATTTTATATTAAAAGTACATCAAACACTTTTCTTTATTTTTAATATTTTCCTTAAGCTTCCTTCACTGGATCTGCTGGGTTCTGGTTATTCATTACTTAGAGGGGGAAGGGTCAGGCTCCTTGGATGAAATCAGTCAAAAACAAAACCAGGACAGAAAAGCACCTAAGTAGTGTAGAAGAAAGAAGCTGACTCACAGGGATTCTTTCTAGGCTTAATTGATATTAGGGAAAAAAAAGAGCCCACTGAGAAACCTTTACCTTCCTGCTTCTCGGCCCCATCTAAGTTGTATCCCTGCCCCAAAACAAAGCATTTCTAAAATGATGTAGCTGAAGACAGGGTCTATTCCTCATTTCACCATCAGCAAAACTAGGAGAGAATTTGTATGAAAGGACACTGGTAGCCCAGAGGCATAGAGAGATCATGGTATGCAATGTATGCAAGGGTGTGGGGAAAGGGAATCCTCCAGATTTGAGGATATATTGGTATAGTTTTTTTAGAGGCCAATTTGACAGTACCTATAGAAATTCAAGGTACACATATCATTTGATCCAACAAATTACACTTCTTGGAATGTATCCTATGGAAATACTTGCACTCGTACACAAAGACATATGTATAAGGTATTCACTACAGATACCTCAATTGGTTATAATTTAGTGCTCTTTTATAGGATAATGGTAAAATAAATTATGGTACATTCATACTTTGGAAAACTACATACTGGTTAAAAATATTTAAGTAAGTTTAAATGAACAAATTGAAAAAACATAGAGACATTAGAAAGCAAAAAAGTCAAAAAATACATGGAAAAATAAACAATCAACCTTTTCACTGTGGCTATGTTTGAGGAGGGGTCTTTATCTCCTCATAATTTATATATATATATATATATATATATATATATTTATATATTTCTGTTAGATTATTTTATGATATGGCTACATGTGTGTATTACTTGTATAATTAATTTTTTATAATATATGAACATAACTATATTAGTCTATAGAAAATAGAAATATATAATATATAACCATATATTATTACACTGTAATATAGTAATTATAATTATATATATTCTTCTTTTGATTTAGTACTGTATAACTTGTCTTGAAATAGAATTTGAAACTCGGAACAATTCTTTACTTTACAACATGTAACCAAGTCACACTTATGAAAGTAGATAGTATAGAAAACCATACGGGAATTCCCCAGAAAGTCAGATAGAAGGAGAGAGAAATGAATAAGCAAAAGAGAAGATATGATGACTCTAAGAGGCGTGAAAGTTTCCAAGGGCATACTCATGATAATGAAAACAGTGAACACTGATCTAACCAATAATTATACTATGTGTCTAATTCAAGGATGGAGGAAGAGAAGTGTGTGTTATGTGTGCATGTGTTTGGAGTAGGGGCAGGAGGTCTAAATTTTCATCTTATGATGGGAAGTTAATAAATAGTATGTAATATGAAAAGCCAAAAGAGGCAGAACGTATCATTTAGAAATATAAAGGAAAATAACAGAAGAAACAGCTAAAAAAAAGTTGAAGGCTGTTATCCCTGAGGTGTGGAAATTAAGGTTGGGTAGCAGCAAGAAAGAAGGGGCACAGGATTCCCATTTTCATTATAACCTTATAGAATTACTTCACTTTTAAATCTATGTACCTGAATTATTGTGGGAACCAAACTTCAAGATGGCCCTAATAATCCCTCCTCCTGGTATTAATACCCTTGTGTAATCGCCTCCCACCACTGAATAGAGCTGGCCTGTGTAAACAACAGGATGCTGCAAAAAATGATAGTGTGGTTGAAAGACCTAAATCTAAGAGCTAAAACTATAAAACTCTTAGAAGAAAACAGAGCAAGAGCTTCACAACAGTAGATTTGGCAATGATTTCTTGGAAATGACACCAAAGGCAAAGGCAACAAAAGAAAAAATAGAAAAATTGTATTTCATCAAAATTAAAAACTTTTATGTATCCAAGCACACTATAACAGAGTAAATAAGCAGCTTATGGAATGAGAGAAAAAAAATTGCAAATCATATGTCTCGTAAGGGATTAACATCCAAGACCTATATATATATCCCTAACCGCTAGAAAGAGGCTGTGTTCACCAAGTTTCCTTATTAGGGATTCAGTGACCATCTAATAAAGACCAATAACAGAGTCTCCGTGCGGAGGACCCAGGCTCCAGCTATGGCCTCCACTTAGTGTATTTACACAGGAAAAATAAAATGAATTAATTAAGCTTAAGAAAAACAGAATTTTCATATGATCTAGAAATTCCACTCTGGAAATATATCCCCCAAGACTGAAATTTTGAACACAAACTATTTATATACCTATGTGAATAACAGTATTATTCACAATAGCCAAAAGGCATAAGCAACCCAAGTGTCCATCGATGGATGACTAGATAAACAAAATGTGGCACATAAAATGGAATATTATTCAGTCTTAAAAAGGAAGAAATTCTGACCCAAGTTACCTTGGATGAACCTTGAAGATATTATGCTAAATAAAATAACCTGGTCACAAAAGGTCAAGTACTATATGATTCCACTTCTATGAGGTACCTAGAGTGGTCAAATTCAGAGAGAAAATGGAAAAGTGGTTGCCAGGTCTGAGGAAGGTAAATGAGGAGGATTTTTTAATGGACACAGAGTTTCAGTTTTGTAAGATGAACAGAGTTCCAGAGATGGATGGTCATAATATACTATATGCTACTGAACTGGACCCTTGATGATTAAAATGGTAAATTTTATGTGCATTTACCACAATTAAAATCTGAAAAAAAATTTTTTTAATGATGATGTATAACTTCTGAGGCTAGGTCATAAAAGACACTATGGCTTCTGTCTTTCTCCTGAGTCATTTGTTCGGGGGACACACAAGCAGCTCTGTGGAGGAGTCCAAGTGGTGAGGAACTTGAGGCTGCCTGCCAACAGCACGAACTCATCATCCACGTGAGGGTGAGCCTTCCCGGAAGCAAGTCTTCCAGCCCTAGGCGAGCCTGCAGGTGACTGCAGCCCCTTTGGCTGACTCTTTAACTGCAACCTCAGCAAAGAGCCTGAGCCAGAACCACCCAGTTAAGTTGCTTCTCAGTTCCTGACCCACAGAAACTGAGATAAATGTTTTTTGTTTTCAGCCACTAAATCTTGAGATAATTTGTTATGCAGAAATAGAGAATGAAATTACTTAGATGACAAATTTTAAAAGGAAAAGAAAAACTAGCTTTAAAGCATCATCATAACAGAGTGGCCTGCTATCTGACAACAGCACATACTAGGATACATTATGCCACTATGGTCTGCTACTGGAGTACAGTGCATCTCTTCATTAAAGCCTTGAGAGATTCTCAACCATTCTGGGCAGAGAAAACTTCAGAAGTGTGTAAAGTTTGATTAGCATGCAAAATATATTTGACTACATATTTTAATACAGTGTTACAGCTATGTCATTCAGATGAATGCTGAGTTGGCTGGATCTTGTGGCATGGTGTCGCTCAGGATACATCTGAAATATGTAAGAGGTGATATATAACATCGAACTGGTTCCAAATACAGACAGTATGTTTATTAGACTATGAAGGAACTTTTCCTTGTGAGTCCAGTCAAGGTAGTAAATAAATAATGTTACTCAAACAGCCTCAGAAGGATGAATGACTGAGAAGAATACATGCAGCAGTTTAATGCAGGGGTCCTTAAGCCTGGGGCTGAGGACCAATAACAAGCGAGTTGAAGTTTCACCTGTATTTGCAGCCATGCCCCAGCACTAGCATCACCACCTAGCTCCACCTCACATCATCAGGCATTATAAGATTCTCATAGGAGCACCGGTCCCTGGTGCCAAAAAATTGGGGCCTGCTGGTTTAATAGACACTATGAATTATTACTCTACTTTAATACTGATTCCACTGAGTGGAATTCACTGGGTATTGTTTTGAGTCTTTTAATTCCTTCAAGTGTGCTGAGCAAAGTTCTAGTATATGGAACTGTGTTACAGACACAAAAAGGGAGACGACTACAGCCACAGCATGTTTTTGACCAGCTCAGTGTTAGGGTTCCTTTCTAGAGGAAGCCAAAGCTCAGATCATAAAGATGGCAAGCATGTTGAGTTGTAGCTCTGGTTTAAGAAAAAAGTCTACATTTTCCATCTAAATATTCTGTGGCACCAAAGATAGGCATTAGCTAGAGGCTATATAGGAGGAAGTCCAATCTGTGCTTATGAACCTAGGTATTTAAATCCATTCAGGATACATTAAATCAGTGGATACTGTGTGTCAGAAACTGCATTAAGGGCCAAGAAAATAAAGATGTATAAGTCTTGACTTCAAAAGCGATGGTGGAGGAAAGTCATGAAAATTATAACACAATCTAAATGCTGTAGCTACAAAACAAGAAGCTGCTTCTGTGAGGGATGTGGTAAATGGTACACAGAGTAAGGGTTACAGCTGGGTTGAAAAAGAATGACAAAAAGGATCTGCCAGATATGAATGAGGAAGCGGAAGATAATGGAAACATTACGTATAAAGATCCAGAAATGTTAAAAACAAAAACAAAAAATCAAAAAACTCTCCTGACTTCTTCAGTTGACATTTTAGGGCAGATGATGAGATAAAATCCCCTCAGCATGGCATATCAGGCACTTTAACTTTCCCATCTCATCCTCAACCATTTCCTATACTGCCATTAGGCATGCTCTTCCACGCCTCCCTGCCTTCACACAAGACTCTGCCATTCACTGAGTAAAAAACAATAATCCATTCTCTGCAAAGTCTACTCAGGTCTTCCCCTGATAGAGCTTATTCCTTGAGGCCCTGAGATGCCTTTTATCGGCATGTTCTCGGTACTGTGACTGTTCTTCACAGCAATTATTTCTTACCTACGGGACCAACTACTAAGGCAGTAAGTTTATCATTCTGGTCTTTGTCTACCCAGAGCCTGGACACATTACAGTCATGAAATGTTTGCTGAAATAACGAATGCACAAATCAGTAAACCTTCCTGTCTCTGGAGTAGTCTTATGTTCCACCCGAACATAAGAAGAGAACTAGAACAAATAAATCTGTGAAGAGTTAGAGCATTCAAATAGGAAAATCACCAGGCAGAGAATTAGAAACCTTGGGTTCTAGTCCTTTCTTTATCACCAGGTAGGCGTGAAAATTTACACAATCCACTTAACTTCTCTGGGTCTCAATTTTTAACACCTGTAAAACAGGGTATAAATAGATAACGTGGACATGTTCAAAATAATTCTCCCTTACTGAGCACTTACTCTGTGGCAGGCACTGTATAAACATGCTTTTCTTATGTCATTTAATTTTCACTTGCTCCTTGGAATACCCCTATGAAGTAGGCATTTTATTCTCACTTAGAGATTTGAATAACCAGCTCAAAGAACTTGTCCTAGGTAACATAGATAGTAAGTGGCTAAAAAAAGGCGGGGTCCAAATTGGTCTGCTTCTAAAATACATACTCTCAAACACTTGATAATAACATTTAAATGTTGAGATGTTAGATATTTTAAAATATAAAAATTTGAAACTTTTCAAGCCATATGACAGCACTAAAAATGGCAGTGCTTTTTTATCTACTACATCCCTGTCTTAAAAGGGGGAACTGACTTTCTTGATGAAAGGTCTGAACTCAGAGGAAGAAAATGCAGGAGGACATGACATGAAAAGGGGCACTGGAGGGACAGCCTGGCAGGAGAGCAAGGGCAGGGAGAGGAAAACAGGAAAGGATGCCTAGCTGTGCTGAAGTTGCAGAGCTGGGTAGAGGGAGGATGATGACGGGTGCAATGCTGTAGACAGAGCTGTGAGAGGTGGGGAGCCATGCTGAGGAGAGAAGGGTCCACCAGGATAGCAATTCCAGCCCAAAATGAGAAATGGGACAGGACAACCTTGCTTCTCCAAAGCAGAACGGGTTAAGAGAGAGAGAGCTCAGCTTGGGCCTGAGGAGAGAAGCAGGAGACTGGTAAGAAAAAGAATGACCCCACAGGTCAAAAGGATAAACCTGCAGACTGAAAGAGAGGCGATGACAAAGGGTGCCTGGAATGGACTATTTAATGCTTTAAACCTCTGCCAAGCTGAGTAATGTGGGACTGAACCTGTTGTGATTTACCTCAACTCTGGGAGAGATTAGTCTATGTATCATCAGCAGCATCAACAAAAATTACTATTTTATAGTGGCATTATTAATACTGACAAGACTTGATCATGTGCAGTACCTCCCAGTTTACCTGGAACTCCTATGACAATCCAGGCATCATCACTTTTCACATGGCAAAATTAGGCTCAAGTTTTGTCAAAAGATCTACCCCAAGTCAGGAAGTTCCAGGTGGACCTGAGACCAGCACCTTAGTCCTCCCATTCCTGGTCCAGGGGTCTTTGTGTGGGGATGAAATACACAAAGCAATTAAATTTGTATATTTTACCTTTAATGGACTTATATCTCAGAAAAGACAAAGGCATAAAAAATAATTACACAAGGCAGCACATAATATACTCCAAAAGGGTAGGGTTCAGAGGAAGAAGAAAATTGAGGAGAAGCTGGTAAAGGTTTGAAGTGACTGTAGACCGAATGGGAAAAAGGGATCACTAAACAAGAAAGCAGAGAAGGCCTAGAGTGGAGCTCTGGAGGGGTACTCTCCCAACCCAGGCCCTCGCCCACAGCAAAGCACTTGCAAGTTAATCATTTAACAAATATTTATTAGTTGACATTGTGCTACATGCTGAGGATGCAAAGGTGAACAAGGTCTGCGTTCAAGAAATGTACTCCAAGACCAAAAGTGTTAGGGTTGCATGCTGGATGTTGTCATCTGTCCTTTTGGAAAAGGAAGATGGTCTATTCTCAAAGAGTGATACCCCAATCCATTAGAGAAATGTAGGAGTTCCAATTTTTCAAAACTTACTACTTTCCCAAAATAGAAGAGGATTCTTTTTGCCTCTCCATTGGCAGGTGATCATAAAAGGTCAGAACTGAAAAGGGAACAGGGAACATTAACGTGGTTATTTCACAGCAGAGTCATAGCAAAATAAAAAAAGAAAAAGAAAAAAAAGCAAGAATGTTGTGTTTAGCAACTTCACAATTTTATAACTATCTTCCCAACATCCAAGCCCCATTGTGTATACTATGCATATATAGTAAAGAAAAAATGTGATATGGGAACACAGTGAGAGTCTACAAAGTGCTGAAACAGCATACCTGGCAGCTGCTAAAACAAAACTTCAAAGATTTGGCTTCTTTGAAAAGCCATTAGGCAGGACCCCACCCACTCCCCCTGCTAGCCACAGCTTCCCTGGGAGCTAGTACCTAACCACTTCCGCATGTTTGGCTCTGTTCCCCAGGGCTATAGCAGCTCTATAAGCCAAGTCAGAACTGCCAGCCAAGCAGGTGGGGGGCTGGGGGCTTGGTTAGTATAGAAAAGCAAGGCGTCTACCCAATATCTAGCCATGGGCGTATCCTAGAAAATAAAATAATATTGGGATCTGTTTAAAAAACCCCTTTTTCTCAGTCAGCCCAGCTCTGATTGGTTAGATACTAGTAATACAGAAGCTCTGGGCTTTTGAGATTCCCAAGGCATTAGAATATGCCCCTCCCAGCACCACAAATTAGTTCAAGAACAACATCTGTGATAAATCTTCAGATATAAACAAAAAAAGTCTTGACATCTACAGAAGAGCCTAAGAGGATAATCAAGATTATGCCTTTCTTAGAAACTTATTTCTTTGTATGTTTTTAAATCTATTGACCAAGTTCGGGTCTTTAACACATCTTCTGGGTCAATGATCTAGTTCTGTGCTTGGTCGCCAACATGGTCGCCACGAGTCACATGTGGCTTTTGAACATTTGAAATTTGGCTAGTATGACTGAAGAACTAAATTTTTCATCTTATTTAGTTTTATTTCATTTAAATTTAAAAATCTACATGTGGCTTATAGCTACCATATTAGACACCATTGATTGAATCACTCATTCACCAAATATTTACTGAACACTTTGAACAGGTAACTGTAAGGGTATAAAGATGTACATGATTCAGGGTTTTCCCTCAAAAAGCTTACAATCTAATACAGAAGGTAAGACAAGCAAACAATCAATCATAATATAATAGAAGAAGATGTGGTAAGAGTCACAGCAGAGGTAAGCAGATACTAGAACTATAGTAGGGGGATAGTGGCCTGATATTATGTTGTCCCCACACTAACCACTCAGGCAGACGATGCCAGTAACTCTACCAAATGAAGGACAGCAAGGAGGAAGAAACTACCATAAAGAACACCGAAAAAGATGAAACACCGCAGAAACACATTCAGCACACACTACAACAGATTAGTCAACCCATGTGAAAAAGCTGAAGTCAAGAGATAGCTATCTTGCACTAGACTGTCAAAGATGGCGGATGCCCTTTCACTCAGAATTATCTTCTAGGAGTGGCTTAACTTAAAGGCTACTGTTGGTTACATGGGGTGGGGAAAAGGATGGTAAAAGAAAGGTTCTCTGCTTTTCCTCTTTTTCTATACCCTGCCTCTACCCCTTCCTGATTATGGAGGGCTTCTTCCTTGTAGGGCACTTTTGATTTTGGATAACTAGGAAAAACTGAATAAGGTCCAGAGGAGAAGCAATAAAAACCCGATTCCTTGGGAAGGGGGTAAATGAGCTCTAAACTCAACGGAGAAGAAACAGGGCCTTTCTCCTAGTGTTCTGCTCAATAGGATAGGCAGAGCCACAAAGATCCATTCTTTAGCAATTAAAATTTGTACACTTAGTCAGAGCTTCTTTTGAATTATATCTTTTATGAACTTGTGTCCACTGGATAAGGAATAGAAGCAATAGAAATCCTATCGAAATCTGCTTGGGAGATCAGAAAAAGTTGCACAAAGGCTGAGTGAGCCAAACCCTATAGGAGAAAAGGGTTTGGACAAGCAGAAATGCAGGTGAGGAGTAGGGTGTCCATTCATTCTTTTATTTAGTATTTGTTCTTTATTTTTACAAGTCTGTTTACCAAGTGTCTGAAATACAATAGTAAATAAGACAACTTATACATAGTTCATGAAGGAGTGACAGTAAGCAAAGGGTAAACCAATAGGTAAGTGCTATAGAATGGTATATACAAGGATGCACTGATGGAAAATATACTTATGTTTGAGCAATTGAGTTAGGCTGGAATAGAATGTGTAAAGAATAATAAAATTGAAAAGGTAGATTGGGGCAAATGTTAGCCTTGAATATCAGAACAAATTATTTTTTGGGTTTTTGTTACAAGGTCTTTTTACCTTTTCCTCATATATTGTAATTATAAAATTAATAAAATATCAATAAAGAAAATCTTTATAATAAATCAAATAAATTCAAATGACTTAGACCTAAGAGGTAGACGTTCAATTGTGCCAAATGTCCAAGCTATATTCTCCAATTTATCTTTATCAGCAATAAAGCCAATATTTTGCAATTTCTCTGATTTTTTTTCTATAATTTCTTGTTTAGTTGTGAATCAGAGGAAACAAGAAGTATGATTAATGATGCTTCCTAGGCCCTCAATACCAACTTCTAGGCCTCTTGGTCGTTATATGAACTGAAAAATCTCCTTTGCAGTTAAAAGTAGCTTGATTTTAGTTGCTATTACTTTCAACTCAAAGTATTTTGACTTAATACATTATATTTAAAAGAAACGTTTTGTTTCAGGGAGGTTTATTCCCATTCACTATCCTTTGAAAATACCTTATGCAACTTGTGCATTATCTTTCTTTCCCTTCACCTCCTCTTCAATTATCTATAGCCTATATATAATCTAGGCCTGAATTTAAATACTATCATAAACCTTTCCTCTGCAGTCTTATCCTCCCACCTATTTTAGTATCCTTTCTGAACTGTGAACTCCTCTGAACCCATATGCCTCCTTTTAATCAATCACTTTGTATTTCAAGTGCAAAAAAAAAATAAGTAAACATACAGGGCAGCATTCTCTAAACCACTCTGCTGAACCATCGAACTTAGCAGGAGCGTGGGTCGCATTGCTTTGATGCTGTCATAGATCCTCGCATACTATTATTTCTTGATTAATAGTAACCTCTTTGCCTAGCCAAGCCCCATCCAAATTTCCAGGTTCGGCTCACACCCCTTTCTTTTTCATGAAGTTTTTGCCCCTTTCTCCAGAGTCATCAATTTCTCCTCTGAACTCACTCCACTTACAGCATAATCCTCTTATTCAACAATTAAACACATATTGTTTGACAGTACCTGCATTAATAACTTAAACAACTCTTAACTTTCCTCCTTGAGGACAGAGACCCTGTCTACCACCTCTTTCAGAGTGCAGCCCGGTGCCTTGTATTTAGGAGATATTCAGTAAATGCCTGTTAACTTTTTTTTCGAATAACCTTGTTTTAGCAACTACCAGATAAAGCCATTTCCCAGCTAGAACATCACTTATTACCAATTTAATCTTTCCTTGTTTTCAAATATTTCAGTATAATAAATATGTGGTGAAGAAGGTAACAAAACTCTTCTTTTGGGGGCTTCTATTTCAAATGTCAGTGTTGGTTGGTCAAGCAGTTCATAAGATATTTGAGAGCACTAATTATATAGGCAGATTCTTTCATGTACTCAATTTTCTTTGGTGCAATCCAGTTTCAAAACATAATTTGATTTCAACCAGCCTTTAAGTACATCTCATTTATTAAAACCCCCTTTATGGTTTCCTTACCTGCTGTGCCAGAAAACCTGCTTTTCTCATGTAAATCCTAGGTTGTAATCATATTACAGAGATGCACCATATTTCATTTTCATCATAGAAAGATAGTAAAATTTATTTGTAAGAATCAGGCCAAACATATTGATTATTGGCTTTGAAGCCAAATTAATACAAGTCTTAGCCTGATAATTCATGAAAGCCCCCCAAAAAACCTATCCTTTTACTGCCTCTGAAGTATAAAAATGGTCTAATTAGGACAAGAGTTCTACTGTTACTTATTATGAACACCTGGGCTTTCTAGATGATGCAACATTTTGAATTCCTAAACTCTCATATTCTGGCTCCTCCCACATCCAGCCTAATTTGAATCTCTCAAAAAACACTTGGCTCTATACTTAAATGGCCTTTTAAGTTTAGCTTCTCTTTTCTATCTTTAAGAGCATTTTAATGGTTTGTAATCAAAACTGTAACAAAGGGATACTTCCCCATAAAAATAATGTAAACCTCAGAGTTGTGATTAAGTGTAACTGCTTTCCCTACTATGATATTGTGTGACACTGAATATGAGTGATGGCCAGCCATATCTAAACTAGGTGCTAAATTAAGTGGCATAGCAATACCATATCCTAAACGAGTTTAATTTTATGTTTCTCTCTTTTCTGAAAAGGGAACTAAGAATTATCAAGAAGCTGTACTAAAACCAGAATCTACAGTAACTTTGCTCTTCAAGATGGCTTCAGGGATGAGAGGACCTGTACTCCTTTTCAGAGGCTACAAGTCTATTGTTTTCTTTTATTAAGACACAAATACTAGAAGTTTTTTTTCCTTTTAGCCTCTTAAGTCCTTAATAAAAGGTTTCTTTTTTTGTTTGTTTGTTTTTTTTTTTAAGCATTGATTTCTTAGTTGTTCTTGGTCAATAACATGCTGAGTCTTTTAGTAAAAAGATGGGCAGGAGGGTAGGATGGGATCTTTACCCAAAGGTTTAGGGAACCTGGCTGGTCTTCCTTCTAAATCTGTTGAGTCAACATTAAGTAAGCTTTAAAAATGAATCATCAATGTTTCTCTACAGGAGTCAGAAAGAAAGATATAGTGTTTCTTCACCACCGATTCTTTCCAAACTTTTTTAAGGCTGGTAAACAGAGTTAACTTGGAAAGACAGATGATAGAAAACCATGTGAATTTTAAACCAAATTATGAATTAACTTTGATATCATTTTTTAATTCTAGAAAAGGAGTCTCATTTGGCTTAGTACATGGATTTTTGTCATTCAGGCCTCTTAAAACCAAAATAATCATCAATTATGGATACATATAAAATTACGAAGTGAAGAGTTAAATAGGATAAGATCTTGCCTCTAACAATGGCTCCGTGTGTATGTACGTGTGTGTGTTAATCCTAAGGTGGTTCATCTTTAATATCTTGTGGGGGAGGGGAAGAGGCAAAATAAACTGGAAAATGCTAAGCTGGCAAACCACAAAGCAAACTGCATTTTATTTTGGCTTGCAGATAAGAAAAGATCCATTTCTTTTACTCCTGATCCTAGGCCCATTCCCAAACTTAGTTTGCCTAGGCCCTGGTATGATGTCCGGCCAACTATCTCTGACACGTTTCCTAAGTTTACCAGCATTCCTTCAATAGGCAGAAGCCCAATCCTTCTGACCTTGGCACAAATGCCCATGGCACTCAGCTTCCTTGGTGAATGAGGAACTGTAGAATCTGTCACAGAGCTTGAACTGACACAGAGCATAACCCCTAAGAGGTTATGTGTCTGGATGAGTGAAAAAAGAAGCAGAGGAATTTCAGATAGACATACAGGCCTTCATCACTCATGTGCCAGAGAAACATTTTACTCAAAGGGAAGAAATGGTGAGAGCTAGGACTCAGGAAGAGGGAGGTCAGGTAAACTTTATTCTATGGAAAGGAAGGAGGAAGAATAGGGAGTGAAATATTACTTCTACATAACTCTGGACATGAAAGAATATTTTTTTAGGCCCCCCTCAAAGTGGTTTCTTTTTGGGATTGTGCTCTTTGGCTAGTGAGTGTTGTTTATATAACAGGATAAAGTACAAAATTATAAGCTCCGAACTCCTCCAGAGAAAAGCTCTCCCAAAGCTCGACCCCCAGGATAGATGGAAAATATGAGTGTTTACTGGCTGGAACATCAAGCTGCAATGGAAATTTCAACATTTAGAAGAAGATAGCAGAGACGAAAGGCCTGTTGAGTAGAAAGAAGTCACCCTTCAACAAAGGGGTCAAAGGAAAAGGAAGAGTCTTCTGCTGGCCCCACTCTGATGCCCTCCCTCTACAGCTGAAAAGACCATATCTCTGTAATGCAACTCCAGGAGTACACTGCATGTGAGTGATGACCAGTTTTCTCTAAACTAGATACTAAAATAACTGGTGTAGCAATACCATATCCCAAGCAAACCCAACTTTAAGTTTCTTCTTCTTTTTTTCTTTCTTTCTTTTTTTTTTTTCTGAAAATTATCATCAAGAACCTACACCAAAACCAGGCACTCTATTTGCTACTTTCACATACAATTAAATCTGATAACTACTTAATGAGGTAGGTATTATCATCTGTATTTTAAACAGATGGGGAAATTGTGTCTCAGAGAAGCAAAATAACTTGCCCAACATCACATACTCATCAAGACAAACCCAGATCTATCTGACCCTAAAGTCCTTCTTTTTTCACTACACCATGCCGCCTCCTAGTAGGAGTTGATGGCCCCCTTTTCTATAAAGTTAACAAACTTTTAAATAAATAGAAGTACTCAAAGAAATAGGTTCAGAATAATTCCCTTAAAAAGATGCAGAGGATAGCAGCAAAACCTTACCATTTTGGTCACTGAATAATTTTTGCTGAACTTTGAGGCTCTCTTTTAAAATCTTCGACTCTCCTTTTTTTTTTTATTGTGGAAAAAAAGCATTAACTTTAAATTTACCATCTTAACCTTTTTGTTATTATTCTTATTTATTCTTAACCAACTGTACATTGTTACATGTACAATTGAGTAATGTTAAGTATAGTCACACTGTTGGGCAAAAGACCTCTAGAACTTCATGTTGCAAAACTCTAACTCTATAACCACTAAACACTGATTCCTTTCCCCTCCTCCCCCCAACCCTTGGCAGCCACCTTTCTACTTTCTGTTTCTATGATTTTGACTATGTTAGATACTTCAGATATTTCAGATGAATGGAATCATACAGTATTTGTGTGTCTGTGACTAGCTTATTTCCCTTAATATAATGCCCTTGAGGTTCATCCAAGCGGTAGCATGTGACAGGATTAAACCCTTATATACTCTTCTTGATACTTCTAATTGCCTGCATCATAGATTTAAATGTTTGATATATGCCACCCAACAGTGCTAACCATTCCATGTGTATTTAGTTCCTTCTCCCCACTAGTGATCAAACACAATGTCTTCAGTCTTTTAGACCCTACCCAGCACCTAGCACCCTGCTGAGAACATGAAGATACACCTTGAACAGTAAACCCTGTGAGATCAGGAACCATTCTGTTTCTTTATTGCTATTCTCCAGTATGTAACATAATGCCCGACACATAGAAAATAAATAGAACATATTTTTTAAAGAAAATTACAAACTCAATTTCTCTGAGAATGAAAAGATGGGAAGTCAGAGACCTGAATCTCCAGTGATACTGGCAAGAAATAGTCT
Organism: Cynopterus sphinx; assembly: GCA_030015415.1. NCBI lineage: Eukaryota > Metazoa > Chordata > Mammalia > Chiroptera > Pteropodidae > Cynopterus > Cynopterus sphinx. The sequence continues at coordinate 132,767,236 of CM057384.1, forward strand.
AAAGGAAGGGAGAAGAGTATTAGCTAAGCTAGAATCAGACTCTCTAAAAAACTTATTTCTAAAAATTATGGAAAGCAGGATACTAGACTCTTTATGTTGCTAAAGGATAAGAGGGCAGAGGGACAGGGTAACAGAAAAACAGCCCAAATTTCCAAGATTTGGTGTTTCAGTGTACCCCATTCCCCAGTAGAGAATTTAAGATTCTGACATACAGCTGTTCTTTACAGTGGGTGCCGGCCAGGCTGAGCAGCCCGTGCCCATGACGTCTTGCCCTGTCACACAACAAGGAGGAACAAACTCATGGCTGTGCTTTCGATCTCCCCCACCTTTAATATCGAGGAACAGACAAATCCTCAGGTTGCGTGTGTGAAAAAGCCAGAGATGGATAAAAATAATTCAATGACAAATGCTGGAAAAACATACAAAGGGGCAGAAGCCAGACATTCGTGGGATTCCCTGACAGCTCGATCTACAAGGAAGGGCTGGACTGGAAAAAAACAGGGCCTCAGGTTCCTGCCAAGCCGTCTGAGGCCCTGTCCTTCCCAAATCATTCTAAGCAGCAGCCAAGACTTTACAGTAACCCTTCTAGGTCTCACAAGGAAGATGCGCAGTGAACCCACTGAGTGCTCCTCACCTTGACAGTGCTCCTCCTTCTCCTGATTCAATTCCATATGAGGCTGGCAGTAATGAGGAAACATGTCTACCTATCAATTCTTAGCCCGTAACAACTTATGTGCCCAGAAAATGGATAATAAAAAGGCAGCATAAAAAATCCTACCCATCTCATTGGCTAAAGAAAAGCTTAAAAACCCAGGTACCAGCATCTAGAAGCCAAATACAATCCCTTTAAGAAAAAAAGAGGTCATGAACACTGGGTACCTGCATCCTGGAGGCCCTATTGTATAGTTCTAAATTGGCCTTGTTCGGAGGCACACCTCAGGCTTCTAAACATGTGACTATATTTGGCCCTGACTACTTTCTCTTCTGGAGAATGGCCTGCAATTAATCTCACTTATTACCTCTGAAAAGTAACAACAGAGGAATGGCTGGCCAAGTCCAACTCCAGAGTGTCTAGGGAACTACAAGCTACATGGCCAGGCCTCAGACTGTCTGGGCAAGTCGTGGGCTCTTTGCCTTCCTCTCCCACAACAAAGCTTGAACAGGGACTCCAGACAGACCAAAGGAACCGAGGGATTTGAGGAGCTGGGCTGAGCTCACACTGACCCAATGGGAGACGACAGCCCTGAGGCTACATTTGGGATGGTTTCAAAAAGCGGGGGAAGAACAAGGTTGTCTGGTGAAAACTTGTGTGATCCATAAAATTGAGAACAATAGCAACACCACAGGGAAATGAAAAATAACACTATTTGCAGAGTTCTTGTGAGTCACCAGTTTTCATTCCTGTGGCTACCAAGTCACTAAATCCTGATGAAAAGTACAGCCAGTGATGGATTCTCTTTATATCCTGTTACTGTTCACAGGACCATCCCTAGTTTAGTGAATTACCAGAGTTTATCAGCACCGGACTCCACTGTTGCTATTGTAGAAAACTAAGTACCTTTTATTTACTTAGCACCCACTTTCACAGAGATCAAAGTACTTCAAGGGCAATCTAAAAGCTCTCGAAACAGGCCAGTTTATATGTAAGTATGCTTACCTAATGAGAATATTAAATAAATAGTTTAGGGTCACTTAGTGTCAAAACCAGTAATAAAACTCACATCTCTAAACTACTAATCCCATGTTCATTAAACTTAGTCACTCTTACTACTAAGGAACAACAAGAGACTAAATAATCTTCAAAATAGTGACTTAGCAATTAAAAACAGAAACTGGGGCATGGTACTGTGTAGAATGCCTGCTGGAGTTCTGGCTGGGGCCCAAGACATAGCCAGGTCTGGAAGGACCTCTGAGAATTCTTAGGGCTACTTCAGAGTAGGTACCTCTGGGAGTTTCACAAGGAACCGGAACTCCCAAAACTAAGCATCCAGGCTATCCTGGCAACCAGAAGTCACCTGGGGGCAGAGGAAGATCTCCCACGGCTACCCTGGACTGGAATGAAACCTACAAATTGGCTCTTAAGCTTAAAGAGTAGGTGAAGAGAGGACTGGTATGGGTGCAACGACCCCAGAGATTCTGTGAGGGCTGCTTGCTGGTGCCAATGGCTCTGAAGTTGATTGTATAAAGTGCCGTTCTACCACAGCTCTCGAGTGCAGTCTGGCTGGGGTTAGTCCACCCACAGCGTTGGACTCGAGATCCCGCTTGACTTTGATGGATCTCTCATCTTTCTGTGTTACAGCACTAATGGGTGCTACACCAAAAGAAGGCTCTATTATTTATTTTAAAAAATGTCCCTCATTCTATCTACAAGCATAACAAATGCTAAAATTCTACTTCTCTAAAATGTGAAGTTTTTATATTTTGTTTATAATATGGAAAACAACTATAGCTTTGTGATATAGATAATATATCCAAGATTGCAGGGAAAATGTTTTCCATAGAAACAAGACTCTGATTATAAAATGAAAATAGAATATTTAGAAATATTTTATATGGCAAATAAAGCTCAATGATATAAACAACTTGTGTTTTAGGAATGTGGTTACTACAGATTGTGAATCACCCAATGACAGACTTCTCCTGTGAAGAGAACTGTGTGAGAGGATGTCCTGTCTTTAAAAGTCCTGCCTCTTAGTCTTCAGCTATTTGTAACTGTCAACTGAGATGATTCTTTTCACCCTTGACCACAATAATTACTGGTATGAAAGATACTGTAGCAGAGCATGATGTAATGTGTTTATGTTGTTTCCTGGGCATAGTCTCTGCTTCCCACATTAGTTCCTTAAGAAACAATTCTAAGATCAACAGGTACTTTAACAACAATTAAGTACTTCCTCCATGCCCAAGTCTTTAGTCACCCCTCTCAACCTCAAGGCAAGTCAGCATACTAAAAGAAGGCTGCCTGGCAAAGGCTGGAGGTGCTGGCAAGGAGGTGGGGACTCAATGGGACACCTATGACACAGTTTCTTCATTCAGTGGGAACAATATCTCAGCTGGTCAGAATATCTCAGCTCATCTGACTCAGGAACAGATGCAATTAAACCCACATTTAATAGCCACTAAAGCAAGATGTACTAGGGAATCCACTTCTTACATTTTTTTCCTACAGGGTGACTTAAAATATGAATAAAGACTAGAATTCAATACCATGGTTTCTTTAATTCAGGAGTTGCTTACTTATGGCCTGAATCTATTTGGATTTTATCCTCTGCCACTTCTCCCAACTACATAAAGAAAATTTCCTTCCCACTTTCCACATGAACATTGTCCAGGGAGGCTGACTGAGTTTAATTAGATAACCTAGATGAAAACATATAAAACAAATACGTCCTTCAAAAGAAAAAGAAAAGAGTCCAAAGTTATTGAAACACACTGTAGTAGAAGGTATACAAAAAGAATTGAGACAGAAAAAGCCCAAAGTCAATACGTGGCTATAGGCAGGGATTAAACACAGTATAAATTCTTGTTCTTTTTCCCAGAAGTGAAGTTACTGAACTGTATCAGATATTTCCTTTTCCTTTGATTTGGCCTCAAACTATCTTATAAGTAAAATGAGGTCCTATATTCAAGTGCCACAGGATTAGAACAGGTGGGGGAAGGCATCTGTCTTATCAGTGTCTGTGCAGAGAGCTCAAGGTGGGAACGGCTTGCTTAGGACCCAGGCTGGCCATCCCTGTGTGACCCAAACACTAGCTCCATAGCCTTTCACATACCTGCTTCCAGGAGGGGTAGAGTGGCTCTCAGGAGCTTGGGGGTCTGACTGTATGGACCACGTCGGGCCGCTAGGACTGAAGACAGGCCGAAGGGTAGGGGGAGTTGAAGCACTGCTTCTATTTATGACGCCACTTGCCAAATTCAGGTTTGTTACCTAGAAATGAAGTGAGGGAAATAATCTGATTTTACAGAGCTTTAGAAAAGTATCATTAAAAACATATGGGAAAAATCAAGTCAAGTCCAAGAAATGCTGACTCATCTGAGCTGAGACAGTGGCTATGACAAAGGCACCCATTAAAGGCTGGCTTCTGTGCACATCGAAGAGCAGAAGTGAGGGTGGAGAGTATCAATATAAGTTAAAAAGTATTTTGTTCCTACTATGTGCAAAGCACTATACTGTCCTAGGTGTTGTAAAATACACATATGAATAACAAAAACAGCAAGAATTAACTACGTATTTACTCTATGCCAGGCAAAGTTCTAAGAAATTAGAAAAAATACTGAGCCTTTCTGGCTCTTGTTTCCTTATATGAAAGTTCTAAATGCTAAACATATTTTAGTTATAAATAATGATAGTTATTATAATATACAAAGAACTCAACTGATTTAAAAGAAAAAAGATGCACAGTCACTAGAAAAAAGGGCACTGAGTTTGATAAACAATTTACAAAGAAGGAATATTATTAGCCAATTAAACATTTAAAACTAGCCAATTCCATTAGCAATAAAAAAAATGCACATTACAACATACCACTTTTGCATGTTACATTGGTATACCATAATAAAAAACATAGCACCTAATAATGGTAAGGAGTGATTGGTATTTATTTATATTACTTAGGTGACTACAAATTGATAGAGACTTTCTAGAAATAAATGTGGTAATATATTATTTAGGGTATTATTAAAACATTTGTATACTTTGATGCTACAATCTAACTTCCAGAAACTATGCTGAAAAACAATTCATATGACTGATAATGGTGACTACTATAACAGCGGTCACTATTTAAAAGAACTTACAATGTGTTAAGCTCTGTGTAAATGAATGAGTAAATTATATGCATCTCATTTAAATTGTCATAATTCTGAAGGTAAGTACTATTATACCTTCCATTTTACAGAGAAGGAAACTGAAGCCTAGGAATGCACTGAGGCCTCAGAATAAATGGCAGAACTAGGATTTGAACCATGATCTTTGGTTCTCCAGTGCCCGTGTTCTTACTCATTACACTATACTATAAAAAGTGTTTGAAAACAAGCATTGATTTTAATAGTGAAAAAGGAGATCCAAATGGCTAACAGTATTGTTCAACAAATTTTTCTCTTCCACATAAAGGAAATACTATGAACCCATCAGAATTTTTTGAAAAATACTTAATGATATATAAGCATGCATATCTCAAGTTACAAAAATTGTAATATGAAACTATAAATAAAGCAGATCTAAATTTCCTTAAACATATACACACAGATACACACTTATAAAGAACTAGAAGAAAAAATATAAAACATAAATGGCATCTGTTTCTGAATGGTGACTTATCTTCTCCATTATACTTAACTTTATTTTCCAAATTTCTTATATTAGGCACGTTAATACTTTTATAATCCAAAAAAAAATTTTTAAGTTATGAAAAATATAGGAGAGGTGATAAGCTTAAAATCTAGGTAGCAAGAGTGGAATAATAATAATAAAAAAGGATACTTTGAGAAGTATTTCAAAATCAGATGCACAAGGGATGGTGAAAAGAGGGAGGACATGAAGCTGAACAGAGGGTATTGAGCATAAGACACTAGAGAATAGTGATGTAAGAAGATGTAAATTTCAAGAAAAGTATTCTTCTATAAAATGTCCTAAGAACCTAATAATTTTGACATTTACAAACAGAAGAATTCTAGATTTTAAAAAAATCTGAAAATTATGAAACAAAAAAAGTCTAATAGCAACAGTATAAGTGCTTCATTCCTAGTTAGATAATTCAAAAAGTAAAAATATCCTAGGACTGTGTCCTTACACTAAACGACCCAAATATTTCCACTGGGAAGAAAGCCATTTTCTATAGGTCGACAGTGATTTCTAGTGTCTGCAGAGGTTGAGGTATGGGACACTCAGGCTGTACCCTCCAATGTGGAACCACCTTCAGAAGTCTCAGGAGCCAAACTTGACTTGTCATTGACCCCCTTTTCTGCTGCTACCAGGGGGGGAGAAGACACGCACTGACTAAAGGATGGGGAAGATATAGGGCAGATTATGGCAGTATTCTGTGGCCTCTGGTGCCTTTGAAGAGCCTTGCCTTCTTCCTGCACCCCAGAAGCAACCTAGGTCAGGTTCTCAGACAAGCACACAGATTCCCAAAAGGAATCTGTAGGAAAAAAATGTAAGAAGTGGATTCCCGGCCCCACCCTGAGCCCTCCTCTTTCTGTCCTGATCCCTGGCCTTAAACATCAGGCCTTTCAAATTAGACATGAGCTTGCAGCTTGTTAAAATACTACCAAGGTCTTCATGATAGCTAACAGCTTCGCCAACTACTACCTCAACCAACTGCGCCAAAAACGGAATTTAAAAAGCTTATTAATAATTTATAGTGAAACAGCAATAAAATAAGCAAAATGTACACACTTAGCATGTTTAGTATAAACTGTATAGTTTGGAGATTAGTGACTAAGAAGGAGAAGAGAAATCTTCTCTTTTGGCAAGGCTGTCTCTAATATAAACATCACATTTTCATCATAATAGCTAACAGTTACTCAATGTTCACTATGTGCCTGTACTAGATGTCCTTGCATTATCTTGACATGCATTATCTCTTTTAGCCCTGATTAAGCCCTTTGAAGTAGAATCTATTGTTACCTCATTTTACAAAAGAGGAACTAAAATTGAGAGAGGGTAAATAATTAGAGAAGGTCACATAACTACTACTAAGTGGCAGAGCTAAGATTAGCAGAGAATGTTCTCCAAGTGCATGCCGTATACGTTTTCCAAATAATATGGTTTAACATTTGAGTCCTTAACAGCAGTAGTGTCAGGCACTTGTAAGTGAGATTTCATATCTCACTTTTTACCCACTAACTCACAGAGGTAGATACTGTTATACTCCCTTTCAAAGATGGAGAAATTAAGGCTGAGAGGTTATGATAAGTAATTTGCTCAAGAGTTAGAGAACTGGTACTCTTGTTTTAAAGTCCATTTTCCAGTTTTGAAATTAGCAGGGAAATATTCCTAGTTACCATTAATTATTAGAGATCTTTGCAAATATCAGATACAAACCTCAAATTCTGAAAACATAAAAGGATAACTTACACCAAACTATCCCAGGCTTTTCCTTCTTTCCCATAAACTTTATTTTCCACTTGGTACCCTTCACCAGAGGATATTAAGGAAGTAAAACAAAGAGAAATCATTCTCAATCAGTTTGTTTCTTAGCAGGTATAGTAAAGGTGGCATGAACACAAAAGTAATTTTGGACACTAGGTGGGGTTTTTCTGTAACATCCATTCCATAATTCATGAATAAACAAAGAATTGGTAGCTACTGTTATTTCCTTCTACACAAAAGCGAAGATTCATTATTAATTTATTTTGAGAAATAGCAAAAGTAACCACTATTTAAATGAGATAAGAGATAAGAAAACTTTCGGTTTCTCATCTTTCTTTCCAAAAGATTCCTGCTAAACAAACAAACAAACAAACAAACAAATCAATCTATCTCTATTAATAACCACCTGCCTCTCTAAACAGCCTGTTCTCACTTCTGTGATTTTGTCTTGGAGACACTCAGCACCTCTGTCACAATTACCCCCATACCATCCAGCTCTGTCTTTCTAGAATATACACTGCTAATAAATAATCACACAATTTGGGGCTTACTTAGATATGACCTCAGAATCTTCTTTATGCAGTCCTTCAGATAAGCCATCACCAATCCATCATAATGACAAGGGAGATATAACTGTTTTGAATCTCTGTTCTAGAACAGTGCTATCTAATAAAAAGTATTGTGATGATGGAAATATTCTATAATCTGCACTATCCAATACAGTAGCCACTAAGCACACAGGGCTATGATGTTTGTGAAATGTAGCTGGTTTGACTGAGAAATTGGACTTTAAATTTTATATAACTTAAAAAGCAAATGCGACTAGTGCCTACCTTACCAGACAACACAGCTCGAGAGCCTCAACCAGATCTGTATGAATCTTATGTGTACAGATCTATGCCCTGCTAAAGTTTGGTCCAAGCAAATTATCTCTAGATTAAACAAATTAAGAAAGCCTTTGGTCGTTCCTTTTAGCTTCCCAGGATGGGCAGAATGAGTCACTGAACTAAAATGGACCCAAGTTATCAGTTTTAGTCCTAGAAGCACCTTGTCTTGACTAGGGAAGACTGAAGAGCAGGGCAAATCTAGCACTGACCAGACCTTAACAAACTCTATAAGCCAATCAGGGTTCACAACTGGAGGAGTTTCCTCCTTACCAGCACAGAAAGATGATGAATATGGCCATCACTAGGTGACATCATCTTCTCTATCCATCTACATTTCTCCAGGTAACATAATAAAACCAACTTTGATCAGATGAAGAGTAAGTGGAAAATGGCACTTATATATATATATACCCGATTTGCAACAATGATGAAATTTCACTGCTAAAGCATTTTAAAGGATAGGCTTACAGCACATAATCATAGTACCAGTAATAAAATAGGTAGCTCATCATTTTTGTTAAAAGCATGAGGCTCTTCAAGCAGATGTGTAGCCATTGGGCCAGTTAGTTTCTCTGGGCTAATAATCACAGTCTATATTGCTAAATCTAGGCTGGCCAACTCATAAATTCATGGCTTCAGTTACAAAGGGGTCTGAAAGAGAGATGAGGTAACTTTTAACTAAAACCCATTTGAATTACTGAAACTATGACTCAAAGAACGTGTCTTGTTGTTAATGAATATCAAATACCTTACTGTGCAAAAGACAATATACACATATAAGAACCCTACAAGTCTGTGTTTGCATCTCTAAAATGTTCTACCATAATAAATTTTATTATGAAACCTTTCATGTTCATGACAATAACAGAAATAATAACAACCAATACATATTAGCACTAATGATGGCTTAACTTAATACACACTTAGTTTTTGCCAAGCATTGCTCTTAGCTATATATGCTCATTTAATCTTCAAGACAACTCTGTAGATGGGGAAATTGAGGTTGAGAGGTAAAATAAATTGCTCAAGAACACATAACTGTTACATGTCAGTTCCTAGTTTCAATTCTGGTCTGCCTGATGCAAAATCTCCCTTACCTTTTAGTTTTAACCACTGTGTTACTCCCACTGCCATGTATTCAGCCTGGAACCAATAGCTCCATCCGAGGACCAGCAGTATCTGCACTACCTGGAAGCTTGCTAAAAATGCTAATTCTCCACCCAGATTCAGTCCCAGTGAACCAAAACCTGTATTTGACAAGATCCACGGGTCATTCATGTGTACCTTAATGTTTGAGAAGCACTTGATCTAGGGTATAGGTGAAAGGAGAGAACAGGAAAGAGGAACCACTCATTCATGTTTCTTCTTCATAAAGCTCAAAGGATCTTCCAAAAACCAGCAGAGATGCCTTGATGAGATAAGGAGCAAGAGATGAAACAACCAAGGGGAAAGAGTAGAGAAAGTAATTTTATGGGGAACTTTAAGGTTTTACTATTCCTCAATGTTGTTTGGATGCTTAAATATTAATATGAGTAATCGTCTAATATGCCAAAGATACAAAAGTAGATAAAACAGTTTAGAACAAGTTTCAAAATATTCCAAGTCTACTTGTTATTCTGCCATGAGAAACAGTGGTCATTAAAAATAAAACAAGATATTTAAGCCTAAAAACAATGAGCTTGTTAAATATTCTTCCACCCCTGCCTTTCCCTAGCTTGTTAGCTAAGTGGATGATTGCTTGTGAGAAAATCCAGTCACAGGATCCCATCATGATGGAAAACTTAGGCACATGTTTCACTCCTTGTGGTCCTACCAATCTTCTTCCTCTGCTCCCACTCTCCTGGAGCAGCTTATCAAGAGGTTCCACTCCTGTTCCCTTCTTCATGGCCATTGCCACGATGACCTCAGTGCATTTTTTCTTTTAATACCAAAACACTGTTTATTTTAGAGCCAGCCTTCCGAATAAGGCAGGTGAGCAAATATCTGAATGTGTGGGTAGGGACACATTGCACACATTCCATCTAGACAGGTGTTTAAATTACAGCGGGAATAAATACAGGTGATGGATTGAAAACTGGGTAGGAGGAACACAGAGAGAGAGCCAATTTCCGGCAGCTGGCCCGCCCAAGTGTTATTGCTTATTACTGCTGTCGGCTAAGAGCAGTGCTGCCGCCAGTGCTATAATTGAAGTATGATGGAATTGCCCTGATGGCTTCCCAGAATATACCCACCACCCACCACCCACTCAGGCGCATAACCTTTCGGTATCCAAAGATCTGAGGCCAGACCTAACTAGATCACAGTTGCTCTAGCTGGCATGCTCTAAACTGCAGCAGTCTTAATGCTCGAAAAAGTCCAAACCTCAAAGGTAATTCAATGCATACTTACTGTATTGCCTATCATAGGCAAGGTCTTGGGTAAAATCCTAAGGGAACAAATAGATTAAATTGTGGCCCACCCTCAAGCCATGGAGGGATTTGTACTCTAGTGAGACAAGACACCTAGACAAATAGCAATATTTAAGGCCTCCAGAATATGTTAAGTGCCACAATAAAGCGCTAAGGAAATTCAAAGGCATCTGAACTGGGCCTGAAAGGATAGGTAGAAGGTGTGTCTGTTTTGCGGGAGGAGGCTGTTCCTAGCTAGAAACAAAAAAGCATACTTAATGCAAAGACACACAAAGAAGAATGTCTGAGAAACACAAAATAGTCTAATGTGGCTAAAGCTCAGAGCAACAGAAAGTAGAACAGACAGCCTGGGGAGGTCTTCAAATACCAGACTAAAGATTCTGTTCTTGGTCTATTAGACAACAGTAAGCTTGCCCAAGGGTCTGAGTAGTGCTGTATCAGAACTGTGGTGCAGGTAAGTAAATCTAGTGCTGTTTTGTGGGGTGGATTAATAAGGAGAACACAAAGTGAGAATAACAACAGTCTGGTGAGAAGAATAAGGCTGGGGTGCAGGACTACTGCTGGTCTTCCTTCATTTCCCTCCTAGGCTAAGGAAGACTGCTAGGCCTTAAAACTAGAGAACTACATTTGTAATCTGATGATAAAAGCTCTTGAGTTCATGTGTTCTTTGGTCATATTTTCTTTTTGGATTGGTCCTCTTCTGCATTACATTTTGCATGCAGCTGGTAAGGCAAGATGGCACTGCCTGCCATTAAAGGAGGAAGGTCAAAGAGTGGGCATCTGAGGCCAGCTTTGTTCTAGGGCTGTTTGAGAAAATGTACTTTTCTTAGATTTATCTTTCCATGCCTCTCTTCAACACTAAAATGGTTTGAGGAATAAGATTAGGAGATGGGTCTGGGAGGAAGGTTCCCAGGAAGAGAACAAGATGGCTTCAGTCTAGGCCTTAGTCCTGGTGGGCAAAAGAAGATATTGGATCGATTGTATATTGTCTAGCCCAAGTCACCAAAGCAGAGGAGTTTGGGGCCAAAAATCTCATAGTAATTAAAAGAAGGCTTCCACCTGGAGGATCCCTTTGGGCACCCTTCTCCTGAACGTCAAAGTAGTGACTGAAATCCTGGATTCCACGTACAGTCCTCTCTGAATTAGTGCAGCGGTCCCCAACCTTTTTGGCACCAGGGACCAGTGCTCCTATGAGAAACTAATGCCTGATTATCTGAGGTGGAGCTGAGGCAGTGATGCTAGTGCTGGGGAGCAGCTGCAAATACAGATGAAGTTTCCCTCTCTTGCCGCTCACCTCCTGCTGTGCGGCCTGGTTCCTAACAGGCCACAGACCTATACCGGTCCACAGTTCAGTGCTGGGGACCCCAGAGTTAGCGTTTAATGGCCACATATGCAGTAACTTCCAGCTCCACCAAGGAACAGCAAAACCAAACACAGTAACATTTAAATATGGTGAGATTTTAGTAGATATTTGAAAAAACAACATATGAGCTCTGAAGTCCTCCACCAGCTCAATCATTAATGAGCATCTGCCTCTGTATACGCATATGCCATCAGTCCCTTAGGGACAAGGCGCTTGTCACTCACACTGGACCACAGAATTCTACATTTCTATAAATATGACCTGTTTACAAATGTAGGGGCAAAAACCTTCCTCTGACCAAGGCTTGCAGACTGTCACATGACTTTACCTTTCTTAACACAGCAGCAAAGTTTATCATTGCTGCTTGGGAAAACACAACATATATCTACAGCTATGCCAGGAGAGGCAGGGATTACCCCTAATCTGCAACCAGAAAAAACAGAAGTTTATCTGGTGTTTTACCCAGTGATCCTGGAAGGCCCTTCAAAGTATTTCAGCACAGCAGGATCCTAAAATCTTGTTGCTACCATCTTGCTCTTTACTTCCCAATGTCAAGTTTATTTTTTGTAGACCAGCTCCCTCAGCTATAAAGCATCCTTAACATTAAACTACTTTAGGAGCACAGCGCTGTAGTTGAGAGAGCTTCATGCATATTTCGTATTGTATTATAATTGCAAGTCTATTTGTCTATCTCATTCCACAAATTACATGCTTCTTTAGGACAGGCACTAACTGTATCTTATTCACTGTCGTATCCCCAGAACTTACCCGAGTAGGCACAAAAGCATTTATATAGAAAAGTAAGTGGGTCTCATCTATCTCCAAACACATACACACACATCTGCACACATACTCCCTGTCTCCAGCTAGTGGCTAGTTTTAACAGCAAATAGAAAAGTGATTAATGTCACGAGAAAGGCTAGCAAGAAAATAAATGTTTCCAAATTATCTCTTTTTGCATAAACCACAAGGAAGGGACTTTTGGAATTAGGAGAAATAAAATAATCAGCGACTATCGTGAAAGATAAGTGTTGCTCTTGCTACTATGCTGAATAAATTTAGAGATGATTTCTACCTGATCTTTAAGCCTTGGGCAAGATTCTCAAATGGGTGAAATAATAGCTTTGACACATAATGTGTATACTGTATTTGTTTCTTCTTGGCACTAAAACTGCATTTGAGATTCATTTAGTGAAACTCACATTCACTAAAGCTGTTGGCATATCCCATGTATCATTTATCAAAAGGCAGACAGAAATTCAACATTAAAAGTTAATTAATAATAGCTTAACACATGAGCAAATTGGTGGCCTAGCATTCCCAATGCAGCTTACAATCTTGGCATAGCTCAATTTCCTCATTCTAGCAATAAAAATCTTAGATAATTCTTGTCTGATGAGCTCTAGAGATGAGGTTTCAAAAGATTATTTTATTAATTCAACAAATATTTATCAGATACCTCCTACGTGCGTGGCACTCTTTTGAGCACTGAGGACAAAACAATGAAAAAAAAGTCCTCGCCTTCATTGAGAGAACTTTTATATGTCATGTGAAGTGAAGATGATCACAAATTTGGTGTGATCATTTTTGGCCAAACTATGGATATTAATGGCAATATGCTACCCAAAAGTTTTCAGAGGTTCTTGGGCATCAAGAAGAAGCCTAGTTAGGGGAACTTCTATAAACTGTTTGAAATTAATGCACATTTCTAAGTTTAAGGGCACATTTTTTTTTTCAGGAGAAAGAACATAGCTTTCACTCAATTCTCAAAGGGCTCTCTGACTCCAGAAAGGTTAATTATCACTCAGACTGATATGAAGATAAATTTATTGAAATCTATGTTCATACTGTTCTCAGAACTACATCAACATTATCTTGAGAATAGTGTTCTCTGTGTCTTTCACATCTAAAGGCCCAGCTGAGCATATCACAGAAACTGTCATTCTCCCTGACCATGGGGCTCTCAAAAGAATGATTTTCAATGGGGAAATGCTGCGGTGAGTTCCTCCTGACTTTAGCCTATGTTACTAGGATAAAAGGTAATCCTTGATTAGAAGCACCAGTGTTTTCCTCAGGATAAAAGAAAAGAAAAACCAAAAGTGCCAGATTTGTACATATTAAATAATTTTGACCACTGGAGAAATATTAGAGAACATATTCAATCAGGAATATAAAAAGTATCATCCTTGAACAGTTATATTTTAAGCACTCCTCCAAGGGCACTTCATGAGCATTAATTAAATCGTTAGTTATAACAGCCAATGTTTTAAGTCACAACCATCAACATGTTCTAAGGTAGCTTCAACTCCTGTATCAATTCTTGAATGCTAATAAAGTGAACCTCAAGAAATTTATATTCGAATCATCAGGAGATAAGAGTTATAACATTAATCAAATTTTAAGACGAGTTAGGAAAAAGAGAATCTCTGCAGTTCCTGATACATTAATGCTAAGTCTTCCTGTCACACCTTCCCTCTGCTTTGTCATTTACATAATATACATACAGACATTTAGTGTTCCAAAATCCAAAAAGAGTTCCAAATCAAGATTTGTCAAAGGCATTCCTGGGAAACACTACAAAATAACAAAACCCCTCTGTAGTGTTTCCAATTTGTACATTGTTTTTGTGGAAAAAAAAAAAAAAAGAACATGGTGCCCCTTTTCGAACAAATATCTTACTAAATCAGCACATTTATTGAGTACTACCCTTGAATCAGATTCTGAGGCAGCAAAGGAAAATGCCCTCAAAGGACTCACTGTCTATTAAGGGAGAAAGCTATCTGGACATATACAGTGTGGTGAGTGAAACGGCATGCAGATGAGTGAAGTGGCACCTATGTTGAGCATGGATAGATACAAAGATTAAACATGGTAACTGGGGAACATTTCCCATGAGAAGACAGCATAACATGATTCATAGAGACCGACAGAAATTCTGGCTGAACTGCACAAATACATACGTTATGAGAGGGAGACAAGATGGAGAAGTAGCCTGAGCCAGATTCTAAATAAAGGCTTAGAATAACATTTAATAGCTTGGGCTTCACATTGTAGATAACAGAAGCCCCTTTGAGATTCTTGGGCAGAGTATTATTATCGAACTTGTGATTTAGAACGATTCCTTTTGAGCAAAGCCTAGGGTGAATAAGGGGAGACTGGCTGGGAGACCATTTAGGAGGTAATTGCAGCTGTCCAGTTGAGAGATAATTAAGGCCTTAAGCAGGCTGGTAGATATGAAAGTGAAACAGAGAAGGTATGTATCAGAGATATTACAGAGTTAGAATCAACAAGACATGGCAACTGCCTGGACATAAAGAAAATAAAGAAGCAAAGAGAGACAATGATAAATCAAGGCTCCATATCTAAACTCAGAAGAATCGCAGTCACTAATACAGAGATGAAAAAAGGGACAAGAACAAATAGGTTTCAGAAATGCTGAATACTTTTTGAATATTTTCAAAAGATGTTTAAATATGTTGAATATTTTAGATGCTGATAATACGGTTACGTGGAAATGTCCAGTAGGCAGTTGGAAATTTGGACCTGACAGTCAACAAAGAGGTTCGAACTAAACATGCACATCTGGGAGAAATCCACAGACCAGTACCAGATGAAGCTATGAGAGGAGAAACGAGAGAGAGAGGAAAATGTTCTGTTGTGTCCTGGAATTTGGAGATATGTTAGAAGATATCGGTGAAGAGCAGAGAGAAGCAGATGCCCAGGCATCATCCCACCTTCTTCAGTCAGAGAGACACTGCTATTGACACAGAGATTCTCCAGTGCCAGTTTTTATATTTGAGGTCTATATACAGGTGGCTTTTAAAAAAAATATTGAAAACAAAATCTAATTTTTAGGGGGAAGAGGAGGAAGAAATGAGCACTCGGTGAAATTACTGAAGGATTGGAGAAACTAAGTTTCCAGGTAGGGGGTGATCAATAATAGTGCCACATGCTAAAAGAGAATGATGATTAAAATTAGGTGATCGAAGCTGACAATTTCAAAGTCATTTGACCTTTGAAAGAAAATTGAATGAAATGGTAAGAAATACAGTTAGACTGGAAGAGTAAGTGTATGTGCATGTGTGTAGGGGAGGTCTGAGGATATCAAGGGTATGTAACTTCAAAAGAAGTTTGGTGGTACAGGGAGTACAAGAGCGTGAGTGAGTGGCAGGGCTAAAAGGTTATTTTAGAATGCAAGACCATTCAGTAGACCAAGAAACTAAGGAAAATTGGGGGCCTAAAGGCTCAGGAAACACAGAAGAGCTAGAGAAATAAGATCAACAGGAGCTATGTCCTAGAGCAGAGAGGCACAAGGATCCAGAAGAAATAGTCTTGATACTAAAATTTCTCCATCTTACAGATAAGGAAATCATGGCATAAAGAGGTTAAGTGACTTGCCCAAGGTCTCACTGACTCAATAACATCTGCTTTTTCCATTTACCCTTTTTGTTTCTGGAAATAGAGAAAAATTATAAAATACAAAGTAGTACAACTTTTTCTGACCAAAAAGAACACAGAACCAAAGGATCTAGAGCTCAATATACAGTAGTTCAAAGTGTCCAGATAAGCTAAGGAGCCAGGAAGAAAGTCTCCAGTGCCAAACGCCTAAGCTTGTGATAAACTGAGTGCCATCTGCCTGGATCCTAGAGAACATTAGCAACCATGTCAGAAATTTAGCTTTTTCAATGCCAATTTCACCTTCAAATTGAAATTTTTGAAATTGAGGAATTTCAAAAGTTTGCTGCGGACCCTGAAGAAATCAGCATGACTACAATGGCAGCTGCTGCAGCAGAAGAAATAAAAAAGAATTCCTGTGTGAATTCTTTGAATTCATATGAATGAGTGAGAGTGAATGAGTAACTGGTGTGAACCAAACATTCTATACCTAAGCATATCCTCTTCCAGGACTAGGCAGGAAAGTATCAGGGTAAGGAGCAAAAAATGAAAGAAAATGAATGGTTTTCTTTTCCACTCTTCATCTAAATGAAAAATGTGAGAAGCAAAAAGTGTCTCCTCCCTCCTAAGTATCTGTCAGCACATTTCCAGGAGGCCCGGCCACATCCAGGGCACTGGCTGGCTGGGGAACAGAGACTGACAGAGCACATTCGTTGGAGCTGGAGCCTCACTTGGGTGGTCTGCTCTTATCCCTTTGATTAAACTCCCAGGCTGGAAGAGCTGGAGCTGCTCCTAATGATAGCTGGGTCCTGAAACCTCACACTCGCTTGCACAGAGAGGGCCAGTGCTCCCGCTGGTTCCCTGCCTCCCACTCTTCACCACAGAGCTGGGCTAATTCGGCACATTCTTCTGTTCACTAACAGCAGTGACCACAAAGGGCTACGTCTGTGCAGAGTGCTGAAGTTGTAAGGAACACCTCTCCCAGCACTGAGTGACGAGGACATGGTGAGATCTCACATTGAAACTCTACTCTAGCACTGTCAGATACCAGTCCTCACCCCATCTGCCAAAGGCAAAAGATGCTTCTGGAAAATCTTGCCTTCAAAGATGTACATACTAATTTCCAGAGGCTCCCATCCCCCCAAAAAAATGAGCCTCTCATGTGCCAAGGGAAAGACCTAAATATGACCTGCTCTCTGCTCCGATTTGTAAGGCATTTGTTGAATAATCACAAGTTAAGAGCATGTATCTCTTCTCATTTCAAGCATACTCGTGCCGGCACAAATATTTCTGAAGTGGCCACTGTGGCTACTTCATGTGGCAGGGAAAGTTTGACATCCTTATGTGTTCTAGGCTATAAATGAAGTTAAAATCATAGCAGGAGTAGTAGAAGCAATGACAACGTAAATGAGGTTCTGTTTTTAGCCATATAAATTCATAAGAATCTAGCCTCTAATGTAAATTTCTAGGTTGCTAGAGTACTTGATTCTTTACTTTTGGTTAGTTCATTGTTCCTCGGCATCTTCACCAGTGAGCAGAGCAGAAAAAGGGGCAACACTGCCTCATCCTCCAATCCAACCTCTTCCCATCTACCTGAGTGATGCAGCTAAAAGGCAAAGCCAATTGTGTCTCTGTGGTTCCCCGTTATCTCTGAAATGAAGGGTGAGTTCCTGCATGAGGCATTCAAAGCGCTTTGTGAATTAGCCCTTGTCTTCTTGTCTGGCTTCCATCTTAACTGCTCCACTAACCAGCTTGCTGTTTCCTCACATACAACCATGCTAGCTTTAATTCTGGAGCCTGCCCCTACTCTTCTCCTGCAACCCACCTGCCTACCTTTAAGGTTGAGCTTAGGTGCAATGTCTTCCAAGAAGGCTGCTTTGGACTTCTTCCCAGACCCACTCACAGGCTAGGATACCTTTTGGTAGTTTTGTTACTCCCTAGAAATGTCTCTGTCATGCATATTCCATGCTGGTATTATCATATGTTTATGTGGCTGTCACCCTCACCAGATTGTGAGTTATTTCATACCAAGGAATAAGCTGTCTATCATGCCCATGGCTTAATACCCAAGCCTGAAACACTCTTAAGAGCTTAATGAACATGGAAGCAACTGAAGTGTCCTACGACAGATGATTGGATAAAGAAGCTGTGGTACATATATACAGTGGAATATTACTCAGCCATAAGAGATGAAATACTGCCATTTGCGACAACATGGACCTCAAGATAATCATGCTAAGTGAAATAAGCCAGGCTAAAAAAGTTGAAGTCACACGATATCACTTATATGTGGGATATAAACCTAAAAGCAACAAATGAACAGGACAAACAAAGACTCAGGGACATTGACAACAGACTAGTGGTTACTATAGAGTAAGGGGTGGGAAAGGGGGGAGGGGAGAGGGGAATGGAGTAAAGGGAGTCAAATATGTACTGACAGAAAGAAATCTAATGATGGGAGGTGAACACATAGTGTAAATATATATATGCCTTACTGTTAAAGTGTACAGTTGAAACTTATTGGATTTCATTAACCAATGTCACCATTAAATTAATTAATTAATTAATTAATTGATTTAAAAAAAGAGCTTAATGAAACATTTTTGAATGAATAAAAAACCCGTATGAATATAAACTTGTTATGGAGAATGCCACTATAAACTTTAATGGGTTAAGCAGTTAAAATTGTAGACAACATAAAATTATTTTCGCTAAATAACCAAAGATTTCAATTTTTAAAACCTATCTTCTGAACTGGCACAATTTAAAATCAGCTTTCCTTATTTAGTAGATCTTTTAACACCTTGCTCAGAAAAGCAATGTAAAGATATATCAGAGTTTGTGTGATATAATTGAAGCAATGGTCAGAGGAAAATTCATAGCTTCCAATATAATAAAAAAGAATGAATGAAAATAATAATAAAGTATCCGACTCAAGAAACTGGGAGGAAAAAACAAAATAAAGCTAGAAAATGAAAAAATTAAAGATAAAACAAAAACAAACCAATTAGAACACAATAAAACAAGAGATGAATATATATATTCAGAATCATTTTATCAAAAAAGGAGGAAGAAAATATTCATTAAATATTCATATGAAAAAACATAAACATAAAATAAGAATTGAAAATAAGAATATAATTTCAGGTAATAGGAAATCAGAGCATTTCAAGTGATCACTGGACACAAAGATGTTTCTGACGAAGTTGAGTTTAAACTTTCATGTCCCAAGTCCACAGAGAAAGGCAGAGTTCCACCTCTTTCTGTTTGGATGCCCACCTCTCACCATGAAGCCATAAACACATCATTATTCACCTCAGTGAGTAAGAAACATAACTAGGAAAAAGAGGAGACAGCTAGTAAACAAATGCACCAAAGCTTTTTTAAGCCATCACAATATATATGTCAGTTATTTTTCAGAAAAAGAACAATAAAAGGCAGAATTTTCCAAATTTCAAATTAAAGAATTAACTCCCTCTGACAGGGAGGGACTAAACAACATGTAATCAAGCTTTTCTATAACCACGTTCATTTTGGTAACATATTTTATCCCCAAACTTACTTTTTCAAATCAAATTAGGAATCATTCATTATTGAAAGCCCTTTATGGCTGAAACAGTATTTTCCAAGTATATTACAACAGACTTCATGAAGAGGTTTTTGCATACTATCATCATGATGCTGTTATATTTTCCCCCAACAACAAATAAGGACCCTGAGGGTTGAGGGAAGTTGAGTGAATTTTCCGAAATCGTGCAGTTAGTCAGTGACAGAAGATGGCAGGTCTTTAGACCTGTAATTCTACTCTTTTTCTACCACTCCTCCATGCTTATTACATACTAAAGCACCTCCCTCAGCACTGTACCAAGAACTAACGACCCTATTAGCAAGACTCTAAAAGTTAAGACTGACATCTAATGGCAAGTTCAGATCCCTACGAAGAGGAGTGTGATGGACTTTTAACTCACTGACACCGAAATTCTTCTTAAATGAGAAAGGTAGACTGACGGGGGATGACTTTCCAATTAGCATAAAATCGCATTGGATTCCCATGGGATTAGGATCCTGTCATTTTGCAAGATGTGCAATCTACCGAATGACAGCAGTTGAAAATATGTAAACGCCAATACTAGCTACTTTCTACTGCAATTGTAAAGAAAAAAATTTAATGTCTTGGTGCTTCTAGCTGCTCGTTAATAAATTGTAAACATAAAACCAATAACCTAGTGAAAAAATGTATAGCGGATCATTGGCCCTCTTTTTCTCAGAGCCACTCCACATTTCAACATTCCTCCACATTCTACCATGGACATGATATTCCCTTTTCTCATCATTCTATCACTAAAATCTAACTATCCCACTCCCTTCAATTCTCAATACTGCCCTTGTAAGGGAAGATTCCTTGCTTCCTATTTCATATTAGGTCTCCTCATCTACTCCTTTCAAACCATTAAGAATTTCAAAAAGAAAATTAATCACGGTTTCACACACCGGGATGAGGCTCAAGTAAAGCTAAGGCTCACCTTTAATTCTGGTCCTAAATTTCTTACAGAGAAATAGGGGCACCACCAGGGAGCAGTATGTCGCCTACTTTTAATAAGTGCTTCAAGTGATTTTCAGCTTCACTTTTTTCTAGACTTGATTATCATTAATTGAGTTGCCACCAATTAAAGAATTTGACACGAGAGATACAGCAAAATATAGCTGTAGAGTTAAGTTGTAATCATTTCTTTGGAGGATTTTGATGCCATTTTGCTTTAAGGAAGAGGGGAAGATATGGCTTCCACTTCCAGTTAAATACCATGGGGATAATCAGCAAGGAGGACAAAAAGAATCCCAAAGTTCTTGAAAGTTTTGTCTAACTTCGTTGCGTGGTAAGCTTGTTATTATCTATCTAACTTAAAGCCCAAATCCTGGTATCTATTTCCATCCAGCCAGCCTGCTGGATGACCTTAATTATATCATTCCTTTCCACTTCAGCTTCCCCCATCTGTAAAACAGAAAGAATGATATGTGTTGGAGAGGGTGTACTAAAATATTTTGTTAATCAGTACCCCTAAAACATTCTGAGACTGTGATGAAAGGCAGTACAGTTAAAAAGAGAGAGAGAGAGAGAGAGAGAGAGAGAGGGAGGGAGAAAGAGATAATGTTATGGCATTCTGGTAAAAAGATTTATAAGACTGGAACTCACTGGAAAATTTTATCAAAAAAAAAAAGTTATTTTAAAAGATCCTTTAGAAGTATATTTACAGCTCAACATTCAAGTCTGTTTATCCATGAAATAAGTACATCAAAGCCAGTAGCAGACTTAACATTGTCATTCCTACAAAAGAAACTCATTTTCTTTGATTTGAAGAGGAACACTTTCATTCTTCAGCTTGAAACCAGCAAATACTCATTCAATAGGCATCAGTCTCGGGCAGAATACCCTGTCCTTAATCCTGTCTCGGGTCCAAAGAGCCCACCGGCACCCCAAACTGTCCATACCTGCTGGGAGAGGAGACTGATGTGAGTGGATGGAGAATACTGCCTTGCTGCCTGCTTCTCAGCTAGTCGCTGAAGTTCGGCTGTAACCATACTTTGGTTGTATCGTCTGCCATACGATGAACCATCTTCTCCCTCCTTCTGTGTTTTGGCTACTCCTGAATGCTGCTTGTTTGGATGGCATGAACCTGCTAAAAAAGAAAAAAGTTTTCTCTCACTTAGGAAAATAGCCCTGAAAAACTCAAGATGATGACAGAGAAATCTTAACCAAATTCTAGGGATTTCTGACGACATAAGGAGCAATAAACTATCACTTAATGCTATAAAAAATAAATCCCTACTATCCCCTTAAAACTCTTCCTACTGTCAAACAGCTACATGCATTTATTAATGTTTTTGCTTACTATGAAAGCTTCATAAAGAAGAATTTTTATCTTTTGTAAAGGATAATAACCAATCCTAAAATTTACTAATCATGAACAAAAAATATACCCTTGAGACTCATTATAATTCTTGTTTCCTTATTAAGTGACTGTACTTCTGTGGCATCCACTGTCAAATCACCCATAATCCTTCTAACAAACCTCTAATATCAGAGTTCCATCATTTTTTGCACTGAAATTCTGGCAAAAAGAAATTATTTAATGTAAAATCAAGGTTCATATTTTTTCGATGACAGTCACACATCTTTTTGAAAAAACTAAAAATACCCAGATGGATACAGAAATACATTAATATGTTTCCTTTCTGTCTTATTAATGCTTATATAACTGTGATTGTTCTGTACATACAATTTGGTGACAATACTTAAAAACTATAACTTTTTCATGTTTATTTTGTGATACTTACAAAATTTTATAACAAAAGCAGTTATAAAGCATGTTATAATGAACACCTGCGAACGTATTACCCAATACTTGTCAAGTACATTACCAATTAATGTGCATCAACCTTTGTGTTCCTCCCCATTCCTTATCTCCCCATCACTCACTCCCTTCCTTCTTAAAAATATAGTTTTATGTATTTATGTGTTTGTGTCTATGCATAAACAAAATACTAGTTAATTTTGCTTGTTTTTGATCTCTATAAAAATGGTATCTTACTGTTGTAGTTTCCTGGAATTTGATTTTGTTACTCAGTACCATACTTCCAAGATTCATTCATTCTAAATATAGTCAAAATTCATTAGTTTTATATGCTGCTTAGTATTTCATTTTGCAAATACACTACAACTTATTTTTCTATTCCTCCATCAATGGCTATTTTGGTTAATTCAAGCTTATTCCTATTATAATTACTATTACTACTATGATAAGTCATGTGCACATGTGGAAGAGCTTCTCTTTTGTGTATGCCTAGGAGTGGGGCTGTTAGGTCATAGGGTATGCTGAGTTTTCAATTTATGTGATAATACCAAAGTGGTATTTTTCACTCTCTCACAAACCAAATATAAGAGTTCCTACTGATCTACATCCTCTCCAACACTTAGTTTTGTCAAGCATCTTAATTCTTTCCTCTTTAAGAGACTGTCAAATCTTATTGTAGTCTTTATTTATACTCATTTGATTAAAATGATATTGAGCATACACTATCTCTTTTCTGATATCATGGATCATTTTTCTATTGGGTTGTCTTTTTCTTATTGTACAGGAGCTTGCTTATGTTTTGACTTTTGCTTCCTACTGTAATATCTCAAAGATGGTCTCCTTTATCTTATTCTAGAAGTCTGAAGTTTTGTATCTGGAATTTATTTATGCATATTGTGAGACAAGGATCTAATTTAACTTTTTTCCTGTGGATAGCACCATTTATTGAGAAACCCCTTCTTTTCCACTATCTGCAATGCTAGCTCTGTCAGATGTCAAAGTTCCATCTATCTGTGGAATTGTTTCTTACTTTCTGTTCTGTTCTACAGGTCAGTTGGTCTGTACCCTTGCCAGTACTACACTGTCATAATTTTCATATCTTTATATTGTCTTAATAAGGTGCTCCTCCAGCTTATTTTTCTTTTTCAGTAAGTTCTCACTATTTTTGGCCTTTTGTCGTTCCATTATCATTTCAGAGTAGGCTTGTCAAGTACAACGTGAAAACTGCTGAGATTTTGGTTGAAACTGTACTGACAGTGAATGCCATAGACTGACAAGTACAGTCACAGAGATCAATTTGATGAGACTGAAACATTTATGATACTGAGTCTTCCCATCCATGCGTGTAATCTATTTATTCATTTGTACAGGTTTTTCTAATGTCTCTTAACAGTCTTACAAAATTTTATTATAAAAGTCTTTCCTGAATTTACCCTTAGATAGCTTTCAGTTTTTATAGTATTGTAAATGATGTTTTTTAAGTTTTCTTGGCAATGACTGTACAACAATGTGAATGTATTTAATACCATTAAACTGTATGTACACTTCAAAATAGTTAAAATGGCAAATCTTATATTATGCATATTTTATCACAATACAAAAAAGCTGCTTTCTAATTCTTTGTTACTAGTATATTTAAAAAGCTATGGATTTTTAATATTATCTTATAGCTATCTATACTGCTAATTTCTAAAATGCATCCATAGATTATTTTCAGTTTTCTATGTAGATAACATATTATCTGCAAATAAACAAAATTTATTTCCTTTTATATCCTTATTCTTTTAATTTCTTTTTCTTGCCTTATGCTGGCTCTGGCCTACAGTAAAACACTGAATAAAAGCAATGTCAGTGGGCATTCATTTCTTGCTCTTAATGTTTAAAAAGAAAGCTTTTATCATTTTCCTGTTTATACTGATATCTCTTGTAGGATTTTGGCAGATACCCTTTTTCAAGTTAAGAGGACTTCCTTTTCTTCCTAGTATGCTGAGAGTTATTATCATGAGTGAGTACAGAATTTTATCAAATTCTTTTTCTGCATCTACTAAGATGATAAATACAGTTTTTCTCCTTTAATCTGTTAATGTGGCAGATGACATTTATAAATTTTCTTACATCAAGCACCTCCTGTATTCCTTGGGTAAACTTACCTATGGTGTCTTAGCTCTTTCATGTGTTGACAGATTTGCCTGCTTATATTTTGATTACAATTTTTGCATTTATGTCCATGAATGAAACTGATCTGTAATTTCCTGCTCTAACACTGTCTTTAACTGGCTTGGTTATGAAGATTACATTACCAACAAAGAATGAGTTAAGTTAATGTTTCTTTTTCCATTCTCTAGAAGAGTTTAAGTTTGGAATTATCTGTCCTTTGAAAGACTGTTAGAACTTACCTATTAAACTATCTGAGCCTCATGTTTTCTTTGTTTTTTAAGTTATCAATTAACTTAAAACTTATAGGACTATTCAGGTTTCTTCATCTTCTTGAGTCAATTTTACTTAAGTTATAGTTTTGTAGGCATTCATCCATTTTGCGTAAGTTTTCAATTTTATTGGAGTAAAGTGGTTAATAGTATTCTATTATTTGTCACCTGTGCTATATTTATATTTTCTGTTTACTTTTCCATTGCTTATGTTATTTATCCAGCCTTCCCTTTTTTCTTGATCGGGTTCACGAGAGGTTTGTCCACCTTAGGAGACTTTTCAAAAAACCCTGGCTTTAATATTCTCTACTATACTCTAATTTTTGAATTGTGATTTTTTTGCTCTTATCTTTACTATTTCTCCTTTATTTAGATTTATGATATTGTTATTTTATAATTTCTGAAATCAGATCTTTAGCACATTAATTTTCAGCCTTTCTTCTTTTCAAATATAAACATTTAAGGCAGTAAATTTCCCTCCAAATACTGATTTTCATTGCTCTCCATACATTGGATATGCCATTGTTTTCACTATTGAGTTCTAATACTTTTAAATTTATTTTCATTATGATTTCTTTTTTGACTTTTTGTTACTGACATTCAATTTAATGGCAGTGTGGACAGAGAATAGGGGTGTATGGTATTGATTCTTTGAAATTTGTCTTATTTTATGATGTAAGACATGAATGATTTTTATAAATATATCATGTGTGCTTGAGGTGGTGTTTTCTCTAAATATTGGGTATACAGCCCTATATATGATCAATAAATAAAGCTTATTATATTGTTCAAATTCTTCTTTATCTTTGGTCAATTAAAAATCTATTTGAACTGCCAGTTATAAAAACAGTCAAGAGGATATAAAATACAACATAGAGAATATAGTAAATACTAATGTAACAACTATGTATGGTATCAGAGAGGTACTAGATTTATCAGGGCGATCACTTCATAAGTTATATAAATGTCTAATCATTATGTTGCACACCTGAAATATATGTCAACTGTAATTAAAATTTTTTTAAAAATTTTAATATCTATTCAGTCTATTAGTAATTGATATAAGTATGTGAAAATCTTCCACTAGAATAGTGGATTTGTAGATTCCTTGTGTAGTTGTATCTATTTTTGTTTTATACATTTGGAGGTCATTTTATTAGATGCATTTAGAACTGCTTTATCTTTCTGCTGAACTGAATCTCTTGTTTTATGTAATTACTTTGTATCTGTAAGAAAATTTAATATCTTAAAGTCCATTTTAGTATATATTAACATAGTTACACCACCATTGTTCTGGTTGGTATTTTTTTATCCTTTTACTTTAAGCCATTCTGTGTCCTTATCTTTAGGTGTGTCTCTCTGGTAAACAATATGTAGCTGTATTTTAAAAAAATTTCTGATACTCTTCTAACAAATTTAACTCATTAATATTTATTTGATTCTTGATATATTGAGACTTGATTTACCATCTTTAAAGTTTCCATTTTTCTGGCATTTTCTATGCTTCTTGTTTGTATGCCCTTACATTTGTGGGTATTCTTTTCTCATACATTTAGAATTACCATATTTTTATTGTTTTAGTTACCTTTGATATTTGATACTATATATTTACCTTTAACAAGTCTAAAGTTGGTTACTAGGCTAACTGTGGTGATCACTTTGTAAGGTATATAAATTTTGAATCACTATGTTGTATGCCTGAAACTAATAAAAAATTGAATATAAACTATAATTAAAAATAATAAAAAATCTAAAGTTAAACAATAGTTTTATCTTATTCCCAAACTATTCAATCACCACAGAAAAGATTTGACTCCCATCACTTATAGGTTATCATTTTTGTCTACTACATCTTTGCTGACTACTTATTGTTGTCTACAATAATGTATATTTAAATCATTCACAATATGTTCTCTGACCACAGATGAAATAAACTAAAGCCAATTAGAAAAAACAGAGAAATCGAATGATCTGAAAACTAAACATTATACTTATAAACAATCCAAAGATAAAAGAAGAAATCACAAGCAAAATTAGCTAACATTTTGAACTGACTACCGTCTTCTGTTCTCTATCCCTCTCTGGGAAAAGTATAAAAAAGGAAGGTAAAAAAAAAGTTTTGATCATAATATAGGGTACTGGAGATATTGACATTACCGAATTTCTTTCAACCAGATGAAAAATTTCAAATTGGAACTTTATTATTATCATTAGTCTACTGTTTTTAGAAGATTATATCATAAGAATAACCACCCAGAATAGACACATACATATATGTACATATTCATATGTGACTTATTAAAGTGAACTTCTTAATATATGTGATTCAAGCTGCATATTATAATATCCATTCCATTTGAAATCAGGTACTGATTAAGAAACAAATTGGCTTTATAAAACATAACTTAGCTGTAACTCACCTTAACAATGGATATTACTAAAGTATTTAAAAACTTGACTGATGTTAGGATACTCCCCAAATAATCCACAGACTAAGCATAATCCCTATTAAATCTCATCTGCCTGTTTTTGTAAAAATTGACAAGCTGATCCTAAAGTTCATACGAAAATTTAAGGGATCCAAAATCGCCTAAACAATATGAAAAAAAAAAGAACAAAACTGAAAGATTCAACCTTGGTGATTTTAAAACTTACTACAATGCTACAGTAATCAAGGCAGTATGGTAGTGACATGAGGACAGACCTACAGATTAGTGGAATGAAATTGGGAATCTAGAAATAAACCCTTACATTTATGATTTAATGACTTCTGACAAGAGTGCCAAGACAATTCAACAGGGAAATAATACTTTT
Source organism: Cynopterus sphinx (assembly GCA_030015415.1). NCBI lineage: Eukaryota > Metazoa > Chordata > Mammalia > Chiroptera > Pteropodidae > Cynopterus > Cynopterus sphinx. The sequence continues at coordinate 132,794,972 of CM057384.1, forward strand.
CAAACAAATGGTGCTGGGAAGACTAAATAGCCACAGCAAAATAAATAAACAAGACCCTGACACTACACCATACAAAAATTAACTCAAAATGAATAAAAGACCCACATGTAACAGCTTAAACTCTTAGATGAAAAATATATGTAAATCTATGTGACCTTGGGATAGGTGATATTTTTTCAGATATGATGCCAAAAACACAAGAAAAAAAAATAGGTAAATTAGACTTCATCAAAATTTAAAACTTTCGTGCTTCAAGGAAATGAAAAGACAACCAACATAATGGGAGATAATATTTATAAATTATGTATCTGACAAGGGACTTGCATCCAGAATATATAAAGAATACTTATAATTCAAAAATAAAAAGACAAATATCCCAATTTAAAAATGGGCAAAGTATTTAAAATAAACATTTATCCTAAGAAAGTATACAGATGACCAATAAGCACATGCAAAGATGCTCAACATCATTAGTCATTAGGGAAATGCAAATGATAACTACAAACCCACCAGGATGGACAAAGTAAAGAGATGATAATAAATAGAAATATGGAAAAATTAAAACCTTCATACACTGCTATTGGTAAAATGGTATAGACACTTTGGAAAATAGTTTGGAAGTTCCTCTAAAAAAAATTCTACCCAAGAGAAATGAAAACATAAATGAAAACACAAAAGCTTGTACATGAATGTTCATAGCAGTATTATTCATAATAGCCTAAAAGTGAAAATGACCCAAATGTCCCTCAACTGATAAATGAATACACAAAATGTGGTACATCCATCCAATGAAACACTACTCAGCCATAAAAAAGTATCAAGTACTGACACATGCTATAACATGGATGAACCACAAAAACATTACAGTAAGTGAAAGAAGCCATTCGCAAAAGACCACCAAGTGTATGATTTTACTTATGTGAAATGTCCAGAATAGGTAAATCTATATAGACAGAAAGTAGATGAGTGGTTACCAAGGGCTGGTGGGAGGAAAAACTGAACAGTGATTGCTAATAAATATGGAGTTTCTTTTGGGATAATGAAAATGCTCTAAAATATGATAGTGGTGTTGCATAATTCTGAATATACTAAAAACCACTGAATAGTTCACGTTAAAGGGGTGAATTTTATGGTAGATGAATTAATTATATGTCAACAAAGCTGTTATTCAAAAGTGGGGAAAAAGCTTGACTGATAACATGGGTCTACTGAATTTAAAATTTGATACCCCATGTCAAGAATTCTTTGGTTATTTATTCAGGTCATACTTAATTTTAAATACATTGAAAAATAAAATAATACTAATTTGTCTGATGTTAGGAATAACTTTGATTTAGGAAGAATGCATATAGCACACTCATATGTACATGATTATTTGTGATGGGAAATTTCAAATAGACTGCAGACTTTCAGTAAATAAAAACCTTGTCTTACTCATTTCTTTACCCCAGCACCTAAAAGAAGTCCTGTTTTATTTCGTATCAATGAATGAATGCTACTGGACCAAATTCTAGACTCTTCCTTAGTCATATCAGAACAATGCAGTATGTGTCCCTTTACCTTTCAAAAGAAAAGGCAAAGGAAAGAGATGGCATTCTTTTGGGGGGTGGTGGTGGAAGGAGCTGGCAAGAAGCTGACATTGCAGGCTACCTTTCATTTTCTCACTCACCTGCCTTTGCTGAAGAGGGACGAGACAGTTTCTGGCTATAGATGTGTGCAGCACTTTGGAAAGAGGAAAAGGGGCCAATGGTGTAACTGCCTGATCGACAGCGTGGCAGGCCAGCGGGGCTTGGTACATTCTGTGTCCCAGGATGTAAGGAGGGAGGAACACTTTCGGGGACAGTGCTCAGTAAAACTGTTGGCTGGTGAGGCAGGCTGGGTATGGCTGGAGGAATCTGAGATAAAGAAGAATGGTGGCCAGGCCCTGGTGAGAGGTCAGAGGTTGTAATAATAGATGACAAATGGGTGTTGGGAATTTTCTGCAGAAGAGTAGCAGCAGGACCAGAAAAAGAAGCAGAGGAAGAATTGGTATAGACTAATTTAGCCTCTTTTTCTGCTGAAGTGGTAAGTCCTATTAAAACAAAAACAAACAAACAAAACAAACAAACAAAAAACAGATCATTTTAAGAAAAACTAACATATAACCTCTATAAAACATGAAATAAACATTTTTAAACATCAAAATAATCTTAGCATGAAACAGAAATCATGAGAAATACAAACTTTAATGAGTTTTCATCATGAACTTAATGAATTTTGCCAATGGAGACAACCTGGCAACAGAAATTGTTTTTAGTCCTTTTGAAAATCTGGAGTTGGGAGTACCTCCCTCAAACAGAGTAAAAGTTAAAAATTAAGGCATTAGGACAAAGTTTCTCATAGTGACAGCTAACTCCTTTCCCTCTGCTTTTCACCCTTCTAGAAAAGTGCTCAGAATTTCTAAACATTAAAGTGAGAAATTCCATGGAAGGAAAACAGGTTATATCAGTAGATCAGAGTAAATTCTAAGGGAAAAGAAAGAACAAAAACAAGGAACATCTTTGTGGTAATGTCTCATGCTCTAGAATCACTTAATATCTGACGACATTTTTCTTTTAGGGATTTATTGAGAGCAGCAAATAGATGTAGTTTGAAGACACTCACGAGATAATTTATCAGAGTGAATTTCTGTTGCCTGTTGCTGTTTGGGCTGCTTTATCTTCACTTCTTCCATCGTCTCAGGGTGATCTGCAATTAAAAATGAACACTGACCTTAGGCTCTCCTACTTATCAAATGCTAGGGCATCACTCTGCACATAATTTTGTTTCCAAAATATAACACACCTAGTAATCGACTCTAGGAACCTTGGCCCATCTCAACACACTTTTCTAAGGATGGCCATGCCCACTGCCCTGTTGAGTGGGCAACCAACCAAATAATTCCCAATGACCCCCAACCCCAGTTCCAACTAACTGAACCAGGGAAAGACACTTAAAGCCAGAACAGCCATCCATGGACTGCCAATAAGACTGGAAAAAAAAAAATAAGTCAGGTGCCTCTGCCTAGAATTCAGACTAGGAGAACAAGAGACCAAGCTGATTGGTGGTACCCACTGAAGCAAAGAAGTCATAACATGCATGGAACAGAGCAACTACCCAAAGACAGAAAGAACATCCCAAATATTTGTTGGCATGACACCTAGATATTACAATAGCTCTGTATCTTAGACTCCTTGGTTTTACTTGAGTAAGCTGAATGAATTTACTTGAGATAGGTTGATCAGTATATTCAACAACAAAAAAAATCACTCTAGTAAAATAAATTTCTACTCTAATATACTGTCACACATTTGTGTGCTCATGTTTGAAATGAGTCCAGATAGTATCAAATGTCACAATGTGGTTTCCTTGGTTAAGGACTTCCTATTGCCCCTCTAATTATTCTCGATAGGTGTAGATAGGTATAAATCTTCTTATGTGAAGGCAGTACTTCACACACAAACCCTAGAATGTCTAAGGACCTATCTGTAGAAACAGGTACTGTCAGTACATGCTGTTAGGGCTTCCCCATTACTGCCAAGGTAGAAGTTATATTCTGAATGCCAATCTAGGCCCTCTCCACCCTAGGTTAGCACACTTTCTCCACCCTAACCTCATTTTAAGAACTCCTTAGCCTCTCTTCCCTAACATTTCTCCACCGATCTTCTTTCTGTTTACTCACCCAACTTCATCCACTAGACAATAAATGTTATAAAGTCAAGGACTATGACAGTCCAGGTCACTGTATACCTAGCAACAATATCTGATAGTAAAAATGTGTAGATAAATGAATGAACAGATGAATAAATAAGCTTTAGAACCTAGGGTGAGAAAGCTTAAAGAAGAGGGCTGGACTCAGAAGGACTTCTGGTAATACAATAATGCAATCATACAGTGAGCTAAACAGGCTTTTGTGGACTAGCCTCTGAACCTAGACAGTTTTTAAAACATTAACACTGTTTCTTTGGGAAAACTCACTTATACTTTAAATGACCAATTCTTTTGGCCATTTCTACATTAGACTACGGTAGCCTTAAGAGCAGGGGAAAAGTCTCCATCTTTGAATCTAGTGCTTCGCTGACAAAATCAGTTTATTGATTACATATGTCTTACATTTCCATCTAGATTTTAAATGAATCTTTCATTTAAAGTACAGAGCTTTGTTTATAACAGAGTATCACTGCTTGCTATATTTTGACTACATGACAGGAGCTAGATAATCTGGTCCACATCAGTTCCAAAATCTCCAATCATGGATTTCCCCAGCAGTGGGAACTTTTAGAAATGTATAGGAACATTCTGGGTTATCACAATAACCCTGGGACTGAAGGAGGCTAATGTCATTTAGGGAATGGGACTAAGGATATTAGATTAGACATCCCGCCAGATATAGAATAGTCCCATACAACAAAGAATTCTCCTACCATAAATGCCAATAGTGATGAGATACAGGAAGCAAAAACTTTAACAAAGTGAGAAATCATTAGGACAGGCAGAAAAACACAGGTTAAGAGCGCCAGCTCTGAATCAGGCAGACAAAGCTTCAAATTCCTCTCCTAAGGCTGTGAAAGGCACTTGTGAACATGTTACTCAGTCTCTTTCAGCTTCTGTTTTCTCATCTGTAATGAAGTTTTATAATAGAATCTACTCCACATGGTTTTTGGAAGTAAAAAAAAATAAGATCATGTCCAGCAGATAGTAATATGGGTGTTCACTAAACGTTAAATGTTATCAGCCTGTCTTAAAAAGCTCTCTGTTATTCCCATTAAAAAAAAAAAAATCTGACTATGTCTCTCTTCTGCTTTCAGTACAAAAAGGTAATGCTTCTTCATTCCTCACCCCCACACTACAAAATTTCAACGCTTTGGAGTCTATGAGTGCTTAGGCAGCACATTATTCTTGGCTCTTCTCTGTATATCTCATTTTTTCACTTGTTCTTGTTTTTCATTAATAAAGTAACATACTTACCTCCTTTTGCCCCACTATCAGAATAACTGTTGCTGTTTTTAGAACTTCTTGAGTGAGTCCCCAGGAAGACACTTGCAGACTTGTTTTTTTGGGTATAAAAAGTCAACACCTCCTCTAGTTCAGCCTCACTGAAATGAAGAGAGAAAGTATGGTCAGGACAGAAAGCTGTTCTGGAAAAACTTTCCACCACTTTTTAGTATGGAAATGGAGTAAGCTGGAGAAGGGGGAAATGAGAAGCACAAGCTGAAAACTCCCTATTAATAGATGGTTAAATACAATATAAGTAAAGCAATCTAAAAATTTAAAGCACAGAAAGGCTTTATTCATTCCACAGTGAATTTTCCAGATCTGCACTGTCTACTATGGCAGTCACTAGTTACATGTGACTACTTAAATGAATTAAAATTAAAGAAATTCTTTTCCTCAGTTACATTAGCCACATTTCATGTATTCAGTAGCTACAACACAGAATGTTCTATTGGACAGCCATGTTCGAGGTCGGAGGTCAACAAACTACAGACTATAGGCCAAATATGACCAGTAGCCTGTTTTTTTAGGACTCCTGGCTAAAAATGGTTTTTATATTTTTAAAGAATATGTTATAAAGACTATTTGCAGCCCAACAAGTCTGAAATATTTATTATCTGGCTCTTTACAGTTTGCCCATCCAAATTCTAGATTAATTAAAGTATTCAGTAGAGGAGCAACTTGTCATTTTAATTGTCTATGTCAGCAACCAGAAGACCCACCAGTGTAACCTTTCAAGAATTCCCTAACCATCTGTACAATGCCGGAAACTAAAATAGTTTCCAGGTCACTTCAAATATTAAAATTATGTGCATGTTACGAATCTCCACAAAATGAAAACTGTAAGGGAACAGATGATGGCCCATAGGATTCTTCTAGTACACATATTATGCATGGATTTTGTAACATTTATAGCAGCCTCTCAATGGCTCTGCATTTTTTTCCTGGAGCCTTGCTATGTTCCTGATAAGAGGACTTCAAATAAGCAGAATATTCCTTCTTTATTACAAAGAACCTATACTTCATCTTCAGCATACAGTGTAATGACAACCTAGATAATGGTGTCTATGAATCTCAGAGTGAAACTCAACATCTCCAAAGTAGCAAAGTGACACTGGATAAGAACCTCAGGTAACTACTGAAGACCAAAAGCTGAGGCTACAAACAGGCAACTGCCTCTGCCTATCACTGTCTTTTTTTTTTTGGCCCTTCATACTGAAAGGGAAGTTAAGGTTGGTCAAAATACAAGCTGCTTTCTACCTTCTGGCTTATTCTCTGCTCACTTCATAATTTATGTTTTCCTGCCTGATTCCTGCAGGTTTTGGAATTTACTAACCCTGACAAAGGAATCCATGTACCATCCAAATGTAATTTAAAAATTGATATTATCACTTATTTACAACAATCAACATTTAATCTATAATCAACAGTAAATATGTTCCAATGTGCTTTTCCTTCAAGTCTCTATCCAAGTTAATACTATATATAATTCATCTTTAGTATCCAGTTAGGCCTGGTAGGGGAATACACATCACTTTTTAAAAGACTTTTTGATTTTTGTTTTTTATTTTAGAGATTTTAAAGATTCCTAGGAAGAACTAGAAATTAACCTTTCTATTTTAAAAGTAGAACCATTTTCTGAAAATAATCTAGTTTTTTTTCTACTTTTATAATGCCAATATGAAAAACTTTCTTGCTTTGTATCTATACATGCTTTATCAATTATACTACTCAAGACCCAAGAATGTCAACAAAATAACACTGCACAATAATGAACTCATAAAAGATAATGTTATTTGTTTACTGTGTGTTTACACACATGATACTGAGAGGTTATGGTTAGGCTGATACAAGGTATTAAACACAGATCATACTATATTGGTGACTGATAAACCACCACTTAATTTAACTTCACAAATCAAGAGAGTTGATTTTTCTGCTTTTCTCCTCACTGTGACTTTGATGGCTGAAGACTAATTAATGCGGTTATACAGATGTTCTACCCTTTATTTTAGTGGTTTTGTATAAGTCTGTTTAGGAAAAGGCTTTCTGGTACAAGTCTTACATAATTTAAAATTAAATATGTTTGCTTCCTCTTCCTTTGCAAATACACTGTAAATGAACAAAATGGCCTGCTGATTTGTATCAAGATAGAGAGCTGAATGCTGAGATTTTTAATCCCCAAAAACTAATCCCAAGCATGAAGGACTTACTCTATTTTATATAAATTAGGTATAACCCTCACAGTGCTGAGAAACTGCCAATTCTTTAACCCATTCAACGTAGGCAAAATGTGGTCATCTCCATCAATAGGTCAGGGATAAATTCAGATCTAGTAAACACTAGAAGCCTCTAACTTCAACTTTCCAAAGGGCTCTCACAGCACTTTGAGTGGTGTGCACTTTGAAGGCTGTCTAGAAATACAGCCCAGATACCCAGCAGCAGTGTTTTGATAACTAGAACCATGACAACAGCAACACAACTGGCTAAGATCTGAAGAGGCCAAGCCTATGAAATAATTGTTTTCTTTTTAAGAGTGATTTTACACACATCCATTTGTTAGAAATAAGGGAATACTGGGAATTCAATGGGGTAGTACAGAAGATAGAATAAATTTTATTAACCAAAAATGTCTTCTACCTTGCTCGCCTGATGAATTCTTGAAAGTTTTCCGTATTCACCCCATCTTCCTCTTCTTCCTCAAATTTCTTCTTCGATTTCTTGTCAGCCATTTGTTCTGTTTCCTACCCAGTCCACAACCCCCACAGAAAAACAACAAGATCAAACTGACTCCCAATAAATGCACACGTCGTCATCTGGTTTCATAGCCTTGGGTTTATCTGTCTTTGCAGTAAAGACATTTAATTCCTCCATGTACTTTTGCCACCTATAAATCTGTATTGTTTTCTGCCATTATTTCATGAAACAATGTGGAATTTCAAATAAAAGTTACATAATAAATGTAAAATTTTATCATGCTTTTACTCATATAACCAACCCACTGAGAACTTTTTATAGTAGCTTAGTAACGTGTGTGGTCACTTGCAGCTTTCACGTTATGACAACAGATACACTGCATTTTGTTACAGTAAGAGAGAGAAAAGGTAGGTCTTCACAGATACTCCTAGATCAGCATCCAAATTGAATCAATTCTTCACTTATACAATAAATACCAAAATTCCCAACAGATCTGGATAAACTGTGTCTACGGATTCGGTTGTGTTAATACTCTACTAACCATTTTACACATCTTTTAAAAAGCCATTTACACATTGAGGCTTCAGCTTTCCCTTCTGCAAAATGACTATCCATTTCATAACCAACAACAAAAAAAGATAATTCCAAAGCATTTTGAGACCATTGGAAAAAAGACATTTTAAAAACATTTTAACCAAATAATAAATTTCTTGGGGTTGGTTGTAAAATGATGTTTCTGGTGAAAATTTTCTAGAGAATAAAGTATAAATCTCTCAGGAAAAAAGATTGTCATTATATTGTCAGTTCAAATTTGTCCTCAAATCGTCAATTTACCACTGTCTACAGGCACAATAAAGACAGTGTAAATTCACATAGCCCAGGAGTTATTTCAGGTTTAACAGCACTCAAAAGGAATATGCCTTTTGGTAAGAATTACCTAAAGATGCCATGAAAAAATTTCTAGAACTGATCAATGAATTCAGTAAAGTAGCAGGATACAAAATTAATATTCAGAAGTCAGTGGCAATTTTATACACCAACGACGAACTTTTAGAAAGAGAAATTAAGAAAACAATCCCATTTACAGTTACATCTAAAACAATAAAATACCTGGGAATCAAATTAACCAAGGAGGTAAAAGACCTGCTTTCAGAAAATCATAAGTCATTGAAAAAAGAAATTAAAGATACAAATAAATGGAAGCATGGGTAGAAAGAATCAGCATCATTAAAATGGCCATACTACCCAAAGCAATCTATGGATTCAATGCAATCCTGATCAAAACACCAATGGTATCTTTCAAAGAGCTAGAAAAGATAATCCCAAAATTTATGTGGAACCATAAAAGACCCCAAATAGCCATGCAATCTTGAAAAAGATGAACAAAGTTGGAGGTATCATACTACCTGATATCAAACTATACTACAAGGCTACAGCAATCAAAACAGCATGGCACTGGCATAAAAACAGACACATTGATCAATGGAACAGAATAGAGAGCCCAGAAATAAATCCATGCCTACACCTCACTCAATGTATGACAAAGGAGGCAAGAATATACATACAATGGGGTAAAGACAGTCTCTTCAATAAATGGTGCTGAAAAAATTGGAGATACATGCAAAAAAAAAAAAAGGAAAGAAAAAGAAACTTGACCATCTTTTTATACCATATACAACAGACTCGAAATGGATTAAAGATTTAAATGTAAAACCCGAAACCATAAATCTAGGAGAAAACAAGCAGTAATCTCTCTGATATTGCTACTAGTAATTTATTTTTGGACATATATCCTCGGGCAAGGGAAACAAAAGAAAAAATAAGCAAATGGGACTATATCACACTTAAGAATTTTTGTACAGCAAAGGAAACTATCAACGAAACAAAAAGACAATCAACTGAATAGGAGAAGATATTCACTTATGATACATCTGATAAAGGTTAGTATCCAAAACATCAACAGCAAAAAACAAACAATCCAATTAAAAAATGGGCAGAAGACCTGAACAGATATTTATCCAAAAAGGAAATATAGATGGCCAGTAGACATGTGAAAAGATGTTCAAGGTCACTAATCATCAGAGAAATGCAAATTAAAATTATAATGAGATTATCACCTCACACCTGTCAGAATGGCTATCATCAATAATCAAAGAAATAATCAAACAACAAGTGTTGGCAAGGATGCAGAGAAAAGAGAATCCTCATACACTGTTGGTGGGAATACAAATTGGTACAGCCACTATGGAAAACAGTCTGGAGGTTTCTCAAAAAATTATACCTTTTGACTCAGCAATTGCACTTCTGGGTATTTATCCGAAGAAAACTAAAACAATAATTTATAAAGATCTATGCACCCGTATGTTCATGGCAGTGCAATTTCCAATAGCCAAGATATGGAAGCAACCTAAATGCCTGTCAATAGACAATGGATAAAGAAGCTATGTTTCATATATACAATGGAATATTACTCAGCCATTAAAAAAATGAAATCCTACCATTTGCAACAACATGGATGGACCTAGAGGTTATTATGCTGAATGAAATGTCAGACAGAAAAGAGAAATACCATATGATTTCACTTATATGTAGAATCTAAGGAACAAAAAGAACAAACTAATGAAAAACAGCCTCACAAATATAGAGGATAATACGGTGATGGCCAGAGGAGTGGGGGATTGGGGCCTGGGAGAAGGTGGTGAAGGGTTAAATAAGTACAAATTAGTAGCTGATAGATGGTCACGGCAATGGGGAGCATGGCATAGAGAATGCGGTCAGCATTAATGTGATGGCTAGGTGGAGAGCCAGAGGAGACAAAGAGTAATTAGGGGGATCATTTTATAACTATATATATGTCTAACCAATGCACTGTATACTTGAAACTAGTAATAAAACAAACAAAAAAAAAGAGTTACCTATGGCCACTGGGCCTTCAGAAGTAATAAGCAGCTTTTTAACTCAGCTGAGTTAAGGAGTGAGGTTCTGCTCCCCATAACAGTTACACACAGGGGAGCCTGTTTCTGACTGTGTGGCAATCTAAAGCACAAGACTAACAGATAAACCACCTACCTTGTTGTACACCATGATAAAGTCACCCAGTTGGTGGGCCAAGATTCTTCTGCGTTCCAGAAGTGCCAGTCGTCGACTCGGTAATACCATCCTCAGTGAGTGTTGGAGGTTGCTTGATGCTCGCTTGAGGAAACGAACAACTAGTTCCTATAAATTAAGAGTCATTGGGGAAAAAAAGCAGGGATTGTGCTAAGCAACAGAAAACAATACAGATGTGAGAAGAAGCATATTATACATTTCTACAAATAAGACCCAGAGCAAACATGTCAGGTATAAGGATACAGAAAGATAAAACAAAACAGAACAAAATAAACATTCTCTTCTCTCAATAAGCTGGCAATCAAAAAATCCAAATCAAATATGTATGCAAATAACTATAATAAAATGGTAGCTGTAAATGTACCATAAATCATATGCAAATAGTACTATAATAATTCAAAGTGTAGATATCACTTCTAATAGGGTCATCAGAGTACGTTATTTCGGGAAAGTAGCATTTGAGGATGAGCAATGGAAACTAAAACCATGGGAACAGATGAAATTATCAAAGGTGAGAAGACAGAAAGAATACAGAAATAGTCATGCTTAGAGATAGGAAAGAGGAGAAAAATAATCAGAAAACAAAACAAAAACCAACCACCACCCTTTCTCCCCTTATCCCCCTCCCCATCCCAGAACCCATGGTAGAAACATAAGGAAAGAAACTCAGGAGAGAATAGTGTCATGGAAGTTGAAGAAGAAAGGGTCACGTGTCCAAAGCTTCCAGGAAGCTATAGCTGGAAAGAACCACAGCTAAGAGAAGGCCCTGGATCTGGCCAGTGTAAAATAATTTCAAGAGAACACCTTTAGAACAGAAAAAGGAAAAGAAGGATACAGTATAAAAATGCAAGGATAATGAAGAATATAGGTGAAGAGTAGAAACTACTGATTTAAAAGTTTAGTGATAAAGGGAAATAAAGAACTGTTACTATGCTTGAAAGGTGATAGATTTCTTTTTCTTCCCAAGGATATGCTAGCTTTTAGAGTTAGGAATTGGTATCCTTTTAGAGGAGGGCACAGTGGAAGGTCATTGCGGGGAAGAACAGATGCATCTCATTTGAGATAGGGAAAGGATTTTGAAATCTGAATAGAACCAATTAGATCATTCATGATGTCCTAAGTGCTTCAAAGAGAGATACGGCAAAGCCAAAGGCCTTAAATATGGTTGTTCCTTCTCTCCTCCACCAAACACAATAAAATTGAGACCTTCTACTGATGTGCCTTCTGTGAGTTATGTGATAAAGAATCTCTAACTCTAACCTGGAGCAGAGAGGCAAGTCTACACCTACCTTCCTCATAAACAAGGCCACCACAATTCTTATGGAAGGGGTTAGGGCTTGCTCTCTAGATATATTTTTGAAAAGAAATGCACAGAACTGGTATTAAGTTTTACAGTGATGATCCTAAAGAATCTTGTAAAAAGCCCCATAAAAACCCTGTGTGAATCTCAAGCCAGCAGTTGCAGTCGTTATTCTCTTATGAGCTATTTTTTTCTCCTTGAATATGACTTTGGTTCATTGTCCTTTGGTGCCAATTTGCTCCAGTATAAACCAGAGGGTTAGATTTCATAGTTCTACTCTGCTGTCTTTACTATAGGGTGGCTTAAGCTGTTATATTAAAACATTATTTTTGCATAGTGGAACAGACAAACTGACTCTTGAAAAGGCAGTTTTAATTTTCCACTTGGAAAGAGCAGAGCTAACATTTTCCACTGATGGTTGAAGGATTATTCACAACACACGAGGTTTTATCTTTGGGTTGTACTGGCTACTTTAAATTCACAAGTTGTTTCCTGGGATATCCATCACGTTTTTAAAAATAATCCTGGCATATTGCATGCCTCTTGTATGTGGAGAACAGAAAATTACAATAGAGTCACCACTGAGTTGGATAAAGGATGCTGCTTTCTCAGACTTAAAGGTTCTTCTCTTTTCTGTGGCAGATTCCTGCGGTTAAAAAGTCTATGGAAGGGCTGTGGCTTCTATAAGCATTGACCTTACCAAAGAAATTGAAGTTTCCTGTCATTCTGATCCAAAAAGGAAAACCCTGTTAGAATAATAAATTCTAGGCATGTTCAATTGACTGATATACAGTAAAAATTATTACACAAGTTTGTTTCCAATAATCTAAGAACTTTATAAAGTTACTATTAGTAAAAGAAAAAATGTTAAAATGGAGGATGCTACATTCTCAGAGAGCTTTAGCTTCAAAAAGCTAACTTGACATATCAGGACAAAAAAATAAAAGCCCTGTGACTCATGGAAACAATGGAGGAGCAATTAATATACCATTGTAACATATGGGTTCAAGTTCCAGTATCACCACATACATACTATGTGGGACAACAGGCAAGTTACCTCCCCTCTCTAGGTCTTTGTTTCTTCATCTATAAAATGGAGATGACATTGCCTTTCACAAAGAGTTAATAAAACATGAAGATGCCTGAGCAATTACTCTATAAGTTGTTATTCTTTTTGAGGACTTTGCACAGGTCCTGACATCTAGGGAGCAATCAATTTCTACTGTCAGAATGAAACGAACTGATGCCCTCAAAACAGAGCGATGAACATGGCTCCAGATTGAAGATTTACTTCATATTAAAGTGAGAGAAATCTATAAACTAGACAATGAAATAATTATCCCACCAGAAGATAATATATTACTCTTTACCTTAATAGAAAAATGGGAAAAAAAGAAAAAGGGAAAGTAAAAAGTTTCAACAAGAAGAGCCTCACCATCTGTTCATCTTCTTTGGCAGCCCAACTGGCACTGAACGTTTGACCTCCACTGTCTTTCATCAGGCGAATTTGAACATGCTGGAGATAGGCAGAGAATGCTATTCGAGCCTGCACTTTGCTATAGAAATCCAAAACAACGTACCGTTATGAGACAGAATGGTAAGCCTACCAAATGTGTACTTGCCTCTCCCAAAGTGGCCTTTGAGATTCCTTCTATTAGGATGACTATGATAAAGCCCACCATATAGTCACGGAATAAAAATTCCTTCTAAATGATATATGGGGTGTTTTTTCTTATTAAAAACATCAGAGATGGAGAATCCTATTTATTTTCTCATTATTACTGTGGGGAGGAAAAACCAAATAATAGAAAATCAGGCTTCCTACTCTTAAACCTTATCTCTTTGAACTTTTTAACAACTTTCCTGAGGGAACAGACAGGAAAAGTAATGAATCTTCACAAGAACCTTTATATTAACATAGAAAAGTGCCTTGGAGGCCCTTAAGAATATACTTATCAATCAGTGCAAAAGCATGGCTTTTGCTATGGCAACTAAAATTTCTGGTGTGCAAAAGCCTCCAAAGCAGGAAATAGATAAATCCTACAAAGGAACTTTTGAGACCAAATTTTAAGGTCATGCTTTTCTCAACTACAAGACGGGAGTGGCTGGAGCCCAGAACAAATGAGTGAGGTCCAACAGAGTTTGGCATAGACAGGCTAGGACAAGCCCAGATGTTCAGTGGGAGAAAGAAATCCTCACATACAGTAAAAAGCACGTCAGCGACATCACTGAAGAAGTCAGCTGATTTCTGACTGGTGGTCTAGGTGGAAAACAATGAAATCAGATAAGCTATAGAATGGAAGACAGAAGTATCAGAGAGACACTGATGATTTTCACTTCAGCTGCTAATTGTGGCAGATCTGTTTTCTTTTAGGATAGATTTTGGTTACTTCAGCTGATCGGCCTTCTGACACTCCAGCCAAAATTACATCAGTGAAGATTAGGGCCCAACTCAAACTTTGTTTACAATCCTCACACATGCAATCATTGAATGCTTTCTACTCACTGTTCCTCCAAGGTTAGGATGAAGGACTCGTCCAGAGTAAACTGGAAATCCCAAGGGGGTCTGGCCTCTATGTGTGTGTTGGAGGGACTGGATGGGAGGGGACTCTGGTTGGGGAGTAGACTTGCTTTTAATACATAAGATCTTCAGCGTTTAATACATAATTTAATACATAAGATCATAATAGTTTACTCCATAGAATCTTCAGAGCATGAAATATAAATAAGGTTACATCTTTGTTATTAATAAAGGTAGTTTACAGGAGAACACATAATTTTGAAAAAAACTTATATTTTCAAATGTTTCTCAACAAGGAAAATTATATTCACATTCACCTGGAGTCCATGTACCACTTGCCCCTCAACCATCCCATAAGTTCCACTTCTATTACAAATTACTTTTAAGTCAAAATAAATGCGAAATAGTCTCAATTTTGGTTAACGAATTCACTTGCAATATGAGCTAGAAATGGCATGTGTGAGACACCTCCAAATGTAGCAGAATGTCCAATTTTAATGATTACTCCTTTAAAACTAAAACTTGAATGTCTTTGGATATGGGGATTAATGCTTGGAAGTTGAGAGTTCAATCATTTTATTGCAAATCCCAGTCACAAATCAAATGAGTAAGTAGTGACTTTTCCACCCTTGTTAAGAGATCCCTGGGATGTAAATTCTGAGTTTGTCCCTAAAGTATTAGACACATTGGTCAGCTGGTCATATGAAACCAGCAAACCAAAAAAAAAAAAAAAAGATGAAAGAATGAAACCACAATGATTTATACCAGAGAAACCTACTTTTTAAAAAATAAAAGCCTATGTGGATCCTCAGTATACAAAATATACAAAGAGGGAATGGAGCCTTGGGTCTTGAATCCTTGTCATGGACCTCCTCGCAGACCCCTAGACATCACTGAAATGCCCCCAAAGAATGACAGGCAACTCCATAAAATAGTCTGAAAATCACAAATTTATATTAACACACCCTACAATTACAACAGTTTACTCACTGAGAATGAGATCCATAAGATTTATGAAGAAATAATTTATTTCTACAACAGCTAAGTAGAATGTTATTGCTGGAAAAGACCTTAGAATATAGTCCAGTGGTTTTCAAATGTTCTATTTCAATTCAGTGGAATAGTTTTTTCCTCACCTGAAAGCAGTTTGAAAAACACTTCTCTAACCCCATTCCTTGGCCTAAAAGAAAAAGAAACTGAGGCATAGAGAAGGTGACTGGCCCATGATCACATAGCCAGTTGGTAAGTACCAAAAAACCAGAGCCCAGGTCTCCTGACTGAGTTCAGTGTGCTCTCCACTAATGGAACTATTCTTATACTCCATGACCCTGTTCCAAACTTAACCCTACCAACACCCTACTCCAAACCCCGGTATCACCTTCTACCCTTCCAGTATAAGAATTGACCTCTAACTTAGAAAATAAAGGCCGTCACACATAAATACCTAAACTTCCCTTCCCTTTAACTTCTAACCAGTGCATCCATCCCATACTGCTTTCTTATAGGAAGAGATACCTGCCACTGGCCTCTTTCCACCTTCCTTTAGGACCTTTCTCTATCAGTATATCTATTTCTGCATCATTAAACCTCTTCCCATCAAATCCTTCCCCTAGTCTACAAATAAGCTCCAGAATCCCTATCTTAAAAAACAAAAAAAATCTTTTCTCTGAGCTTGCTCTCCCTGATAACATTTTCACCTTTCTTTCATTGCCAAATCTTTGGAAAAAGTTAGTGCACACTTGCTTTCTTATTTCCTCAACTCACAGTCCCACAATCTCACTTCTACCCTCTATGTCCACCCCAGGTCATAAATGCAGGTGTCTCTTTTCAATCCTCATTCTGACTTGAACTGCCTGAGGTATTCTCTCGCTTGAAACTCTTGTAGCTTTTACATAACTGCTATTTCTTGTCTATTTACTATCAAACATCCCCAGGGCTCAATTCTCTTCCTTTTCTCCCTGTCTATGCTTGCTGAACTAAAGTGAATTAAACAAGCTCATCCGATCTGCAGTATTTGTGTCAACTACACAATCCTATTCAACTCTGACCTTCAAAGCTATGTTTTCACCTATTTACCGAACATCTTCATCTCAAGCACTTCCACCTCTGTGTCCCAAATGAAACATGTAATTTCTATCATGAAGCTAACTCTTACAGCCTTATATTAACTTACGGCATCACCAAGTTGCCAAGGCCTAATGTAACAGCTCTTAATTCACCACTTGCCTTTAGCTCTTCTTTTGCCAATCACTATCCCATGATATAATCAGAATATACTTTCTAAATCAAGATGTAACCATATCATTCATCTGCTTAAAAATCATCCTTTATTTAGACTTGCTATTCTGCCTAGAATATTCTGCCCTCTGATATTCACACAACTTACCTCCATCTCATCATTTAGGACCCACCTCAAAGGTTACTTCTTCATGCCCAAACATCACAATCTAAAGAAACCCTCTGCGTAATTACTCTCTAACACTAGACCCTTTTTTGTCTTCATAGAAGCTTCATACTGCCTGAAATCCCCTTGCTTCTTTGTTTACTGTTAGTCTTCTCCACTAGATTGTAAACTCCATGAGCCTGTCCTGCTCTCCACTGTAATACAATTGGCAGCACAGAGCAGGTGAGAAATACATATTTGTTGAGGAACTGAATAAATGACTGTACTGCCATGCCTCTGTGTGTTATTTCCTCTACTAGCAATCCCACTTAGTTGTTACCTCCCAATCCTCTCAAAATCCTCATTTACTGATAATTTACTTATCAGTTAAAGCCTGGTTCAAATATCGCCTTCTCCCTAGTCTCTCTAGCCTTCTCAAGAAAGACCAATCGCTTCTTCTTCTGTGTCCTACAAGGACTTTGTCCATACTGGGGTCATAGCCCCATTCTTTAAGTGTCCCCATACTAAACCATGAGCTGCTTAAGCTCCTTGTCTCAGTCACCTTGTGCTATTAGTGACTGACACTAAAATCCAACAAGTATTTGTTTGGCCAAACAAATGAGACATGAGTTTATATCATAGCTCTCTACCTTGGATGAGTAAATTCTCTAAGGCTCAGTTTCCTTAATAACATCAAATCATAGTCACTACTTCACAGGACTGCTGTGACTGAGATATGAAAAATGGCTGTAAAGCCACCGTCTTGGTACCTGATACACATTACAAGTTAGTTATTATCGATTTTACTATTATAATTACAAAAGGTACATACCTAAGATTGCCATTCTCTTGCAGAATCTGCATCAGATTAAATTTAGGCTCTGGTTCATGAGTCTCAATCCTGCAGCACTGTTCACCTTTATTAGTCCATTCAGGAACTTTCATGGCATTTTCTTTGGGGGAATTTTCTACCATAGCGGTCAATGAGGATGCGTATTTGGTTTGATTTTCTCCAAGGGATCCTGAAAACTCCTCCTGGGAAGCTTCCTGTTCTTCATCCTCATTGTCTAATGCAACTTCTTCCTCTTCTTCACTCTCTGTCTCAGTTTTAACATTCATTTCAGCTGGTTGGGTAATCACTAAATGCGAAGAATCACTAATGTTGCTGAAAAAAGGATTAAATTTTCCTCTCTCCCAATACCTTCATTTCTTTAGTAAAAGCCCATATTTAAATCAGACCACAAACAACAGACAAATTAATAGCATACATGTCACTTTCCAATCTTACATATTCCAAAAACCTAGTAATGATTTTCATCACAGTTATGTTTCTCATCATATCAATGGCGCTCTCATAACTTAAGGAAAAAAAATCTTAGTAATCTCTACAGTGTATCTGAGGTTTTTAAAGGGCACTTTTCATGGAGGTATAAAGTGTAGGAGAATATCTTCCTATGCTATGTTTATTCATTATCCTTCTCTTTTACTGCCTTAGAATGTCTATGAGAACAAAGATCGTATCTTTTTTATTCATCAATGAAACCTCACTGACAAACGTGCCTGATACAGATCCTCAACAAATGAGGAAAAGAGGGGGAAAAAGGAAGTCAATCCACCAGTGACAAACAGATATGGGAGACTCTGGGAGAGAAATAAATTCCCCTTTGTTCATGTTTACAATATTTACACCATTTGGCAGTGTCAATGGAAAAACTGGACTTAATCATGAAAAAAACCTTAATGATAATGCTCAGGAGCCTATTAAACTTAAGCTAATATTATTTCTAAGGCATCAGGCATTACATGTTGCTGAAATAAGAGCAAAAGCCAAAATGTATGAGCTTTGGGTATTCTTCAATACAAATATAGGATGGAAGGTTTAAAAACTTACGATCGTTTTTGAATTTTGGTTTCAGAGAAAAAAGACTATACAAACAAAGTATATGTGATCATGACGGTTCTGATTCATTGAACTTTAAGATGCTGATTAAATCAGGGTCCAGATCATGGACTTTGATGAAAATTCACCAGCACGTACCTGGGTATTTTGGCCTCATAGCCCTCAATCTGCCACTCCGTCGTCTATGTTTCCGTACCTCCAAAGACAGGAGCTTTCTCTCATAAAGAGCAGCATGCAGCTTGGCTTTTGAATTCACACTCTCTACCTTCAATTCTGGTGCTCCATCAGTAGTTATTCTATGGGGAAAAAAACAACCCTCAGAAAGTTCTCTCTTTTATTTCAAGACTGAGCTTGATAGAAAACTGTACTGATGACAGACTGGGCATGGTAACTAGCAAATTCTAAAAGGTTCGACAGATAAATGAGAATATTGGAATATATGATGAAACTTCACTAATGGCCTATCTGAATTTGTTAAATGTTCTGAACTAAAATATATCTGAAGACAATGTTTAAGGATTTTTAAGTACTCAGTAATACTGGCTACTTATTGCAGAGATCATAAAGTGCTATCCAATGCCTTCAAGAATAGGAGATACTGGTAAAATTGTACTTCAAGAATAGGAGATACTGGTAAAATTTTAATTTTTAGGCGGGGTGGTGGCTAGAGGTGTTTATCTTATTGCTATTCATTATAACTTAGAGTTACACAAATATTCTTTAGAATGTACACAATATTTAATAAATACAGATTCAGCAGAGGTTGCAGTGAGCTGAATAATTTGTGCATCTGGTAGCACAGAGCTGAGACTCACAGGGGAAATGTCTTCGCGAAAAGTTACCAAGACCCTGGGACATGCCAAGTGTCAAGCATTCCAATCTGTGGAACTTGTCCCTTAGAGCCTACTTACAGATGTAAGTGGGGCGAGGTGGCAGGGACTCTTCAAGTCAGGTCAGGGGTTAGAGAGTCAGAGGCATAGACAAGGGGAAGCAGATGTAGGACAAGGCCAAATTCAATCAGGTTATGAATGGGAAATAGGATGGGGAAAGGAAACGGCAGGAGCTACACTAGGCATTAAAGTAAGATAAATTACAAATTAAGGAATTGACAGGTATCAGGCCCAATTCAGATAACAGCAAAATACAGGCACCAGAGATAACCAGGTCAGCACAGAGAGGGTTCTTGGGTCAGGAAAGAGGTATTTGTGTCTGAAAGCTGGCAACCAACTCCATATTCCTAGATCTCAAGTTCTAACTGGTTGGCTTTGAACTGTCTCCCTTGAATTCTCTAGTACTCAGTGTATTCTCTTTGAGGTTAAGGAATGATCCTTGTTACTCTGGGAGTTTCCGTCTCTGAGTCTGATGGAAAGGTTGTGTCTTTTGGTCTATTTATGACTTTTAGGGATTTCTGGGTGGGTAGACTGGATAGTAAATCTTTTGGAAGCCTTCTCTCTAGAATAAGAAAATGAGCCAAGAACAGGAAAGGTCCTGCCCAGGGGTAGAAACAAGAAGTAAATAATGAACTTTAAAAATAATTCAAACTCAGTTTATGAAGTCCCAACAACTGAACATTGCCCCACCCTCCCTCCCCCCGCCTCTCACACACACACACAGTTGTGAATATTAATATGTTTTTAGTCAATTAAATAACAAAAAATCTGATATTTTTAAATAACAATTATGAGCTTTTAAGCCCTGAATAGACAGATAAATCCTTACCAGTACAGGGATGAAGGTAGAGAATATTGAGGAAAGTGTGAATATGATCAAGAGAATTATATGAAAGCAAGGAACATGCTTGTCTTGTTGATCACTGCATCAGTGATGCTTACAAGAGTGCCCAGTACACATATGCTGTTAAAACCATAAATATTTTCAAATTGATAAACTGAATTTCCTATAAACAAATTTTAATACCTCTTAGCTACATCTATTTCATTTTATTTTGCCAAATATTTAAACAAACATAAAAGTTTTAAAATTGTACAGTGAACAACCATTTACTTATTGCCTAGCTTCTATAACAAATTTTACTATATTAGTTTCACCACATATATATCCAATCTTCCATTTTTCTATCCATCATTGACACATCTAACTTTTAAAGCATTTCAAAATTGTTCACGGATATCAGTGCACTTTCCTCCTAAACACTTCACCTTGCATACAGTTAGCATCTAGAGTTCAATATTTGTTTTGAGTTTGGGGAATTTTGGGGAGTGAGCTAAAAACTACACAGTGAAATATTCAAATATTAAATTTCCACTTGATGACTTCTGACAATTGTCCAGAGCTATATAACCCAAACTTTAACATTACTAATACCCTCAGAAAGTCCTCATGCCTTTCCCAATCAATTACCCTCTCAGACTCCAAAAGGAAGCCAGTTCTGAATTATTTTTTTTTATCACATATTAGGTTTGTCCACTCGAACTTCATAAAAATGGAACCACACAGTATACTCTTTTGTGTTAAGTCTCCTTTAATTTAGCATGTTTTTGAGACTCATTCATGTTGTGTGTATCAGCATTGATCCCTTTTTATTGTTGAGGATTAGTCAGTCCACTGGATGAAAAACCCACAGCCTACTCTCCTACTGTTAGAAACTTAGGTTGTTTGCAGTTTTGGAATATTATGAATCAAGCTGCTATAAACATTTTTGTACAAGTCATTTTGTAGTTATATTTTTCATTTCTACTGGGTAAAGATCTCGAAGTGGAATGTTCTAGGCTCTTTAACAAACTGCTAGACTCTTTCTAAAGCGCTGGTACCAGTTTATGCTGCCAATGACAACTTATCAGAGTTCCATTAGCTCCAAATCCTCACCATTTGATGCTGTCAGTCATTTCCACCACTATCACCACCACCTTTATTGAGGTATAATTGACAAATACAATTTTTAAGATATTTAAAGTGTACTATGTGATGATTTGATATAATTTTAACCATCTGCTGGGTGTTTAGTGGTACCTCGTCATTTTAACTTGCAATTCTCTGATAACTAATGTTAAAAACATTTTCATGAGCATATTGGCTATTCATGAATCTTTTTGACAGCCTTCCTAGTCATTTTCTTAACAGTAACTTATGATAAACAAAAGTTCTTAATTTTGATAAAATCTAGCTTATCATTTTTCCCCCTTTTTGTTTATTGCTTTCTGTGTCATGTCTAAAAACTTTGGCCAAGCTCAAAGTCACAAAGATATTTTCCTTGTAATAGCTTTTGTTTATGTCTATGAATTATCTCTAATTTTTGTGGGAGATAGGAATGAAGTTCATTTAAAAATATTCAGGCCCACTTGTTAAAAAGCTTCTTTTTTCCCATTGGAATGCTTTAAGACTTTTGTTTATAAAGTCAAATGGTCATATAAACACAGGTCTATTTCTGGACTCTATTCTGTTCCATTGATCAATTTGCCACAGTTATGATTACTATATAAGCATTATAGTATTTCTTTAAGTCAGGTGTTCAAAGTCTTTTCCAAGCTTACTTTGGATATTCTAAGTCCTCTGCAGTTCCATATAAATGAAAAAAAAAAAAGTTAATTTCTACGAAAAATCTACTAGACTAATGATTGTCATTGTATTGGATCTTTAGATCAATTTAGAGAGAATGGATACTTACAATATTAAATCTTCTAATCCGTGTACATGGCATAACTCTCCACTTATTTATATCTTCTTTAATCTCTTTCAGTAATATTTAATAGTTTTATTGTATAGGTACTGAACATATTTTGTTAAATTAATCCCTAAAAATTCATATTTTCAAATGGAATGATAAACAGAATTTTAAATTTAACATTCCAATTCCTTACTGCTAGCATTTAAAAATTTTTTTAGTATATTGACCTTGTGTCCCAATATCTTGCTAAGTGCACTTGTTTGTTCTTGTATTCTGTAGATACCTTGGGATTTTCTACTAACCTGATCATG
Source organism: Cynopterus sphinx (assembly GCA_030015415.1). Lineage (NCBI taxonomy): Eukaryota > Metazoa > Chordata > Mammalia > Chiroptera > Pteropodidae > Cynopterus > Cynopterus sphinx. The sequence continues at coordinate 132,817,830 of CM057384.1, forward strand.
TCATCCAAGTATAAAGACATGTAACTTCTTCCTTTCCAATCTGTATACCTTTAATCCCCCCATCCCCTTGCTTTGTCGTACTGCTTAGGACCTCTAGCACAAAGGGAATACAGTGGTAAGAGCAGACATCTTGCTTTATTACACATCATAGGGGCAAAGCCTTCATTATTTCACCACTCAGTATGATGTTAGAAATAGATTTTTCAAAGTAGGCCTTTACCAGATTGAAGAAGTTCCCTTCTATTCTTGATTTGCTAAGAGTTTTTCTCATAAACATGTGTTAAATTTCATCAGATGCTTTTCTTTTTGCATCTAATAAAATAACCATCTATTTTTTTCTCCCTTATTTAACATGATGAATTATATTGACTAAATGTCAAATCAACTTTGCATTACTGGAAAAATATCACTTTAGTGTATTATCCTTTTTATATACTAGTAGATTCTATTTGCTAATATTCTTTGAAGAAATTTTGTGTCTACATCCAAGAAGATAGTAGCCTGTAACTTTCTTCTTTTCTTTTTTAAATGTCTTATCAGATTTGGGTGACGTAGTTATGCTGGAATCATAACATAAATTGGGAAGTAACTCTTCCTAGATTTTTGAAATAGTTCACGTAAGACTAGAACTATTCTTTCTCAATCGCTTGGTAGAGTTCACTAGTTAAACTACTGGGCCTAGAGTTTTCTTTTTAGGGAGATTTTTTATTATAAATTCAATATTCTGAATAGGTATATGGCTATTCAAAATTTCTATTTCAGCTTATGTCAGTTTTTTCTAAGTGTTCTCTCTGGACAAGAAATTCAGATATTTAATCTGTCAAAGTAGTGGAATGAGGTTGTTAATAATATTCCCGTAACATCTTTTTTATGTCTGTAGGATCTACAGTGATTTCCCCTCTTTTCTAGTTCATCTTGGTAATTAAGTGTTCTGTTTTTTCTAGATCAGTCTACCAAAAGGTTTACCAATTCTGCAATCTTATCAAAGAACAATTATGGATTTTATCAATCTTCTTTATTCTTTGTCTATTATTTGATTTATGCCCTTTATTATTTCCTTTCTTCTACTTACTTTGGGTGGCTCTTCTTCTTATAGTTTCATGAAATGGATTAGATCTGTGATTTAGTCCTCCTTTTTCTAATACAAACATTTAAAGCTATAAATTTCCTCCAAAACACTCCCTTAGCTGCATCTCACACAGTTTAATATTTTTATTATCAATCAGTTCAAAATATTTTCTAACATCTTTGATGATTTCTTCCTTGACCCATGGATTATTTAGAAATGTATTATTTAATTCCTAAATATTTGAACATTTTCTATGTTTCTGATTTCTAATTCCATTGTGGTCAAGAAAACATATTCCTTACGATTTTAATCCTTTTAAATAGATTAAGATTTGTTTCAGGTTCCAGCATATGGTCTGTCATACGCCACCTTTCATTTGTTTATACCTTTATACTACCGAAAAACAAACTCTACAATTGGCAAAATAAAATGAGTGACAAAAAATAAAGAATAGAACTCACTTATCTTAATTCTTGTTAAGATTTTTTTTGTTGTTTTTTTCTAATTTCTAAATTGATAGTATATACTCTAGGAAGCATATTCCTTTACTAAAACTAGAGAAAACTTATAAACTAAGTGTGACTTTCATTTGGAAACAAGCTACAAACTTTATTTTCTCAGTTTTCCCTTAATTAAATGGCAAAAAAAAAGTTTTCCTTCTTTAAAGAAAAATTAGATTTATGCATCAAAAGATTGGGATAAAACCCAGGTTACCTTCATTTTTAAATGTAAAAAAGCTAGATAGAGGTTTTTTCTTATTGTTGTCATTTAGTTTTTTTTTAAAAGAGACGCAGCACAAAGAGGGTGTATGTAATGTCCCAAACCAGAGGCTGTGTGCTTAGGGCTGAGTTTTTGTTGTTAGAGTCCAGTAGGGCAAGACCATCTCAAACTTTCCTCAAAGACCTTTCTCCCCCCTGTCAAAATAAAGAGCCATAGGTATGTTACACACTTTTAGTTCCATACAAACTAGAAGCAGTTCTGCTCAGTCACATAGGTGCAGAGCTGTATGTCCCAGTTTTCAAGGCCGAAACATAATTTGTTTTGAATCTAACATAAGAATAGTCATGAAATCTTATTAATACTTTGGTCTCTTTCATATAGCCAAATAAGAATACTACTATCAGTTGAAATAATACACCTGTAGTTATGTGTGTGTGTGTGTGTGTATAAATAAACAAAGTAAATCTCAAACTTAGTTTGCAAGAAGATTACACAGAACAGTGTTTCAGTAGAAAACATTTTTATGTTACTATTCAAGCTGAGCTGAAGTGAAAATGGTTATATAAAATATCATGCTTAGTCCATGCATGGTCACACATTATGCACATGAAAGAATTTCTCAACTTTTAAATATCAGTTACCGTGTTCTTCCTGTCAATAAGCTTCTTCTTGGGTTTCCCCTACAGAAGTAGAAAGGAAAAGTAGGTTAGAGCACTATGCAGATATACTCTGAGTTCACACACACACACACACACACACACACACACACACTCCTGAAATCTGTATTTCAGAGATTCAAAGTAAAATGCCAGGAAAGCCATCTTGGGAGAGAAGAAGAAACATGAATTAAGAACATGCTCAAAAAAGAACAGAATACTGAAAGCTTGAGGATCAATAAAAACAAAAAAGAAAAAACAAATGAATTCTAGAGAAAAATCCTAGCAATTACTTGCATTGGTATACCTAGTCACAAATCAAAACACACTTATTTTTCACAAGCATGTGAAGGTTATTATAAGCCCCATTTATAAAAAGAAGCAATAAAGACCATTTAGTGGTATGCCCAAGGTGGGAGCTTAATGGGTTTAAATTATATAAAGAGCACTACAGTGTGAGACCTAAGTCCTGGGTCTCATACTCTAGAGCTCTTTATACTTTCACTGAACTGTATTAGGAAAAGAAACCAATCTCTATTCTCACGAGGTTTTAGAAGGCTGTTCATGAGAAATAGTTTCCACAAGTGATGCTCCCCATTGTCTACAAACTAGAATTGGGCTCTAACCACAGGAAATGAATGTCATTCATGTTTAAATTGGCTTTTGTTTTTCTTTTAAAACATTCCTCATTCAATTTCCTTTCACTTAATACTCTTTTCTTAAAAAAAAAAAAAATTATTCACTTGTGAATGTGTATACTTAGTTTGGTACAATTTTATCACTGTGTAAGTTCATGTATTCACTACCACAGATAAGACACTGAAAAGTTCCAACATCATAAGGACCCCTGTGTTGCCCTTTTATAACTACACACCTCTTACCTAACTCCCTCTAATCTGTTCTCTGTTCTAAACTTTTATCATTTCAAAAATGTTACATAAATAAAAATACACAACAAGTAACCATTGGTATTTAATTTGTAAAGAGACAGATGCAATCAATACCAAGATTTTCTATCTACAGAAAATAATGTGAAAAGTTTGTCCTCCCCAAAACATTTTGTCTTCACTTTCCCATGTCCTCTTTTCATGCTAATGTCCTGATACTGTCATCAAAAAGCCTCAAAATGATTTTAAATTTTTCATCAGATAATGGTTTTTTCCACTAATTTGCAATCATATTACCAACACCCAGGTGGCTTCTGTGAATGGAGCCAGGAGATAAATATGGGTCACAAGATCTCCAGGTGATACTAATATGACAGGGTTAAAAATACTGCCATACTGTAGGATAGTACACAAGATACTGTTAGCAGGGAGGGTGAGAGAAGGGTTGGGGAGAGCAGGAAAAGCAGACAAAATTAACCTAAAAGAAATGATTAGATAATTTGTTTGAAAGTAGTTTTGACCATAATACAATGTAATTTGCAAGAGGAAAAACATCAATTCAGATGGAAGAGAACAGACTTCTGGAAGATGTCTAGGCTTACAATAAACACGATTTCAATTTTTCAATTTTTTTCAATGCATGTTTTTGTGTGTGTGCTACCCTGTGGTAGATTCTTGATACTGACAAAGATAACCATAACAAAGTACTTACTCTTAATAGCCAACTTGTAAAGTAGACAGACTAATTAATAAACAGGCACTTTTAATATAATACGAGAATCTAAATCAGACTGGGATAAGAGTCTACTTCTAGTCTGGGTAAGAGGATGAAGGACATAGCTAGAAGAATAATTTAGGGGTGGGTTGGGGGTCATTCCAAGGGAAGGTGAGTAGGTAAGGACAAGGAAGCATGATAAGCAAGCGGATGTGGTCTGATTAGCCATGGGTTCTGTGGAAAAGTGGAGATTAGGCTAAAAAGGTACTCAAGAGTAGATCATGAGGGCTTTTCTTTGCCAAACAGTGAGATTCAGCTTTTTTTAATCCAAGTTTTTACAATGTTTTACATGCAGAAGTGTTAATTGGAGCCTGAAGAAAGAATTCAGGAAGTGCACCAACTTGGATGGAAAAAAAAATTAATCCTCTATCTGACATTTAGCATTTCCTTCATATGCATGTAGGAACCATACACAGCAGTATTAGTGTGATTTTGTTACCAAAAAAAATATCTTTTTTATATTACTTCAGAGTTGTTACAGGTGTCTCAAAATATTTGCCAACACTTATCCTACTTTTGAAATTGTGGTAGTTATTAGACCCTTTGCTAGGTCTTGTTATTGAATGTATGTGGTGACATCTCAAAGTTTTTTATTGTTCTGCTACTCATAGAAGAATGTTTCCTAATTTTGGCTAGCGTGCTAGTTCCTAGATCGTCTGTTCTGCCTTCCTTCTCCCTCACAGAAAGCCCAAGAATGGAAAGACCTAGCCTAGCCTCAAGTCCATGACAGAGTCCATGTCAATTCAGAAACAGACAACACATGAAGAAATTCATGAAAACTACTTATCCTAAGCAAACAATCCATTACTTACAAATATGACTGGACAATCAAAGATCATCAAATATTTGAGGAAACATAACAGTATGAACTAAAAAGAATGACATGAACAAAAAGAACTAATGCAGAATTAAATCTAATGTAAAAAAAAAAAAAGAATGGAACTTAAATTAAGACAGTCAAAGAGAAGTGAAATTATATCCATAAACTACAAAAACTAGTCAGAAAGAAAAAATAGTTCTTGGATATTAAAATATTTGCCAAAACAAAAAAGTAAATCGAATAATCCTCTCCTATGCTGATCTTGAATAACAAAATAGATAATTGCTTAGGTTAACTTTGAGTTTTAGGAGACAGAATTTAAAAAATCTACCAGAATTTAAAGCTAAGAGACAATGAGATCAAAAGTATGAGGGAAAAAGTAAAGAAATATGGAGGATATCACAAAATATCCAAAGTTCATCTAACAGAAGTTCCATAAGGAGAGGAAACAGGATGAGGGGGGTACTTCCTACAGTTGAAAGACTTAAATCTTCAGATTGAAAGAACTCATCCATTGCAAAACCAAAATTATAAAAAGTAACACATCAGAACACATCTTGGTAAAATATATGAAGTCTAAAGACAGAAGAGCCTTGTAAAAGTTTCCAGAGCAGGAGAGAAAAAACAGGGTATAGATAAAGAACTGAGCTTCTATGTCTTCTAAGTAAATCTGAGTATCTCTTCATTAGAAGTCACACAGCGTAATTGGTTAATCAGTGGCAACAGCCACAAATTTAGAGAGAAATTGCAAATCCCATATGTTGCCTTATAACAGATGATGAAATTGCAAGAAATGGCTGAAATCTGGGTATCTATTTTAAGAATCCTGAAAAAAAAATACCCTGTAACTAATATAGGTTTCTCTAAATAAATAAGGTACCTTATTTTGATAGTCAATTATTGAATTGTACTGTAATGCAGTTCTGTCTCAGGGGCAAAAAAACTTTGTGGGACTTAGCAGTCCCTGATTGCTGTGCTATTTAAATTCCAATGTCTGTTTTCCATCATTTTTCCATTTTCTCTTGTATTGAGGTTATCAGTCATCATTTCTTACAATTCTTAGTGTATTTATTTTGTGAATTACCTCCCCTCCACCTTCTCTAATCTGATCATTCTAATCTCTTCTAGTCTGGAAAAACAGATGATCATGTCTGGTAAAATTGTGTTTGAAGTAGAAAGGCACTGAGTAAGGGCCTTGCTTACTCAGAATAAAGTTTTGGGTATCTATTAAGATCTTTATGGTTTAATCCCATCTAGTATTTGTTTTATACTCAAAAGCATGAGGCAGAGTGCTAGACACTTAGTTAATACTCAATAAATATATATTAATAAAAAGGCATATTTGTTAGTATATAAACACATCTTCCCCACTCTAAATAAAGACAGCTCAGTCAGTTTAATATTCTCAGCCTCTGGAAAAGTTACAAAGTACAGAGAGCAGATGAATTCTTTAAAAATGAGGTGTTATATTGTGCTTTCTACAAGGCCCTTTCTATCCAAGATTCTACATGAAGACTTTTAAAAACTTTTTCTTCATTCGCATGTACTTTCTCCTAATTTTGTGATCTAGTCCTACCAAATTTATAAGAATAGCAACCTCCACCTGTCCTGGAAGAGACGTGTTGCCAGCATATAGTTCATGGAGGTCTTGTGTTCAAGGTAAGACCTGAAAGACAGAGAAAGAAACTTGTTATTCCTAACGCTGAGCTGAAGAGGGAAAATACTGAAATAAAAATATGAATCAAGCCCAGAAATGACAGGTTACTTATATACTGTTTCTAAAGTGGAAAAGGAAGAGGCAATTGCTCAAATTAAATTATAAACTACTAGAGTAGCAGCAAATATAATAGAATTAATAGAAGACTTAACTTAGAAAATAAAACTGGCAAATAAAAACAAAACCACTACCAAAAAATACACTAGGGAAAAGGTCAAATGAAACTGGGAATGGGAGATGCTAAAAAGGGCACGGAAATGTGGAAAGATTGTTTCAATCATGTTATTCCTCAAAGAGCTACATAAATCTGAGCTATTTTTATTATATGTATAATTTCTCCACAATCATACTGTTAACTCTCAAAGAACAGGGATCCTGACATCTACTTTATACTCCAAAGCACAAAGTGAAGTCCTAGACACTGGGTTAATACTGAATAAATGTATATTAATAAAAGGTTGATCGATTGGACTTCACTGAAATTTAAAACTTCTGTTCTTTAAAAGGCATTGTTACAAAGTGAAAAAGCTACCACAGACTTGAGCATTATACACACACACACACACACACACACACACAATATACACTCTTGATGAAGTCTTTTCTCAGATATATATATATACATATCTATTATATGTATATATATACACATATATGTGTGTATATATGTGTGTATATATATATCTGAGAAAGGAATTCATCAAGAATGTGTATATATATATATATATATACACACATATACATATATGTGTGTGTGTGTGTGTGTATCTGAGAAAGGACTTCATCAAGAGTCCTTTATAACACAATAAAAAAAAAATTAAAATCCTCAATTTAAAATCAAAAGATACACAGATAGCTAATAGCACATGAATGCTCAATATATTTTTCAGAAAAAAGCAAGATATGCTACTACTAGAATGTCTAAAATTGAAAGCCTGACAATAACAAGTACTGACAAGAATGGGGAGCAACTGAAACTCTCATGCATTTTATGCTGATAAAATGCAAAATGGTACTATCCTTTTTCCCTTAGCATATGACCCACCTATTCTACTCCTAGATATCTAGCCAAAAGAAATAAAATCATATATCCATACAGGGACTTATACATGAATGTTCATAGCAGTTTTCTTCATAATAGCCCCAAAATGGACACAACCCAAATATTACATAGCAGGTGATGGGATAAACAAATTGTGCTATATTTATACAATGAAAAAGCACATAACTGTAATAAGAGATGAACTATTACTTTATTCAAAACATGGATAAATCTCCAAAGCATTACATCAGACAAAAAAATTCTGCCACCAAAGAGTACATACTGTATGGTTCCATTTATACTTGAGGTAATGAGAGGGACTGAGTGTAAAAGGGCAGAAGGGGACTTCTAGAGGCGATGGAAATGTTCTGTATCTTGATTGCAGCGATTGATAGTGGTGGTTAAATATTGTTAAATAGTGTTTATAATTGTTAAATAGTGTTTATAATTGTCATCAAACTGTACACTTAAAATGGATGCATTTTATTGCATGTAAACCAGAGCTCAATGATTACAAATAAATAACATATCATTTAGGCCCACATATAGATGATAAAACAATAATTTTTTTTCAAATCAAGGTAATGATAACCACAAAATTTAGGACATTGTCCACCATTGGGTTTGGGGGCTAAGTTAGGAAAGAGGCAGGGGATTAAAAAAAGAAGAATGCACAGGTAGATTTAATTACTGTTAACATTCTAGTTCCTGGGTTGGGTAATATTCGTACTCTTTTAAATAAATACACAAAATAAGAAAAGCACAACTTGGGGAACAATGATGACACTATATCACAATCCAATTCTGTGGACCCGAAGTAGAGATTTAAAAAAAAAAGGTAGTCACCTCACCCATATATTTCCCATGTCTCTGATGTAGGGAATATGCGAATAAATCCACCTCTCCTATCGTTCTCTTCCTTCACCCTCCTTAAAACTTTGATCTACATAGAGGAAGAGAAAATAAAATGAGAACCTATTTTGAAAACTGGAATCCTTATGGTTACAGGACAGAGAAAGAGTTATGACTCAAGAATTTGAAAAAAGTATGAGGGAGGAATTAACTCCACTTAAGATATGTTTTCTGAGAAGAAATTTTCCCCAATTTGAATCCTTCTCTTTTCAATATAAGATATGAGTTGGTTATGAATGTTATGAATAACTCACTAATTTTTACTGAACACTGTGTTAACCCACAAAAGCCTGAAATGGAGTTATCTTTACCTCCTCCATTGACAGACCAAGCACAGAACCACCTAACTTCCCCGGCACCTTCTCCCGGGCTGAGCCCACAAGGTTTTTCATCTCTGCATCACTGGCAGACAGTGGACGGGAACGCTAAGAAGGGAAAACAAAAACAAACAAACAAAAATTTTCATCAACTTTCTTCACTTCCCTCTATTCAGTCCATCAACACCATTAGCTTTCTTAATATGTATAAGCTCAAATATAAAGCCCATTTTCTATCATTAATCTCTTACCCTGAAACCCTGGAAAAAAAAAGATGAAAGCTAGTAAACTCAAAGGCAAGAAGTGAAAAGAGAAGAGTAGGAAAATACTATGAGTTGAGAGAAACCAGAAGAAAAAAAAAAGATGTCCATGTGTCTATCTAAGCTAGTACTTACTCCTAATCTTTGTTTAGAATACATCTAATATTTTCAAGAATATAGAAAAAAATCTGAAAATAATCTCAATATAAAATTATGTATTTATTTCAGTAAGCAATTATATTCTTTTCAGCACTGGGGAAGGAGAATTAGAAGAAGTGAGAAAACCAAAATAGAAAACAAAAACCTAGAAGCAATATATTATGTCACAAATGAGAAAACTGGGCTATGGGATGTTTTAGAACTTGAGGGGGAAAATACTGAGATGTCATCAATGACATAAAAGAGGTATGATGAAAAGACTACAACTTGACAAGTACCATGGCTGCTGGACTTCAAGAGACCTGAGTCAAGGATGACTGCCCTGAGTACTCCACAGAGGCAAACAAACGTTCTGCACTCATCACGGGCTCCCAAAGATGACCTGGGATATGTCCCCTCCTGAATAATGATCAGAAAAGTCATCTGGGATCAAAAGTTTCAAGTGACTTTGATGTTCTGTGAGCGGAGAAATATAACAAGCAGTCAGATGGTGTGAAGCATGAGAATACACTATAATGAAATAGATAAAGTGACTGGTAAAATAAGACAAATCTGCCAAGTCGGAAGAAATAATTCAAGAAGTGTGGGTACAAGTTGACTTTCTAAATTCCTAGAAGTAACTTTAACCAGAGAGAAGAAGTCCACCGTCAGGAGCTATTACTGCATTTATTTTTCTCTTGTAGACTATCTCCTCATGTAGAATGTAATTTAAATAAAAGACATTTTGGCAACTAGCTTTTGACTTTTTGGAAATGCTCATTATGGACTGGAATATCTATGTCACCTCAAATTCACATGCTAAAATCCTAACTTCCAATGTGATGGTATTTGGAGCTTTTGGGAGGTAATTAGGGTTAGAGGAGGTCAGGATGGTGAGATTCTGGTCCTTGAAAGAAGAGACACCAGAGAACTTGTACTCGTTCTCTTTGCCCAAGCATGCACAAAGAGGTCATGTGACCATACAAAGAGATGGTGGCCACCTATAAGCCAAAAGAAGAGGCCCCAGAATAAAATTGGCCCTGCTTGCACCTTGATCTTGGACTTCCCAGCCTCCAGAACTGTGAGAAATAAATTTTTGTGGTTAAGCCACACACACAGTCTATGGTGTTTTGTTACGGCAGCCCAAGCTGATTAATACATCCCTGTGTAAAAATAACCATTTACCTTTGGACACAAGGGAGACCAATATATATTAATCTTCAAAGCTAGCATGGGAGTTATAAAAAATAGATTTTCTGGTAGGCAACTCCATGATGAGATACCTATATAAAGAAAAACCATGAAATCAGCAGATAAAAGCAACATGTGAAGACAGGGACTTTATCTGTTTAGCTTTGCCTGTGGTGTCTTCAGCATCCAGAGCAGTGCTTGGCAAGGAGTCGGAGATCAATAAATATTTGTTGAAAAAAATAAATGAATGAATGAATGTGCTGACGCACAGAGCAATCTCAGTTAGAATAAACTTTACACATTTTGGGGATAAGTTTTAACTCATTTTCAATCTCTGGGAATATGCTGAACAGTACATGCTGAGATGAAAGGGTAATCAAGGGTAAAGTTTAAACAGTTAGAAAGGGAATCAATATAATCATTAAAAAACATCTTCAAAGTGTGAATACTTATTTAGAGTACAATTTGAATAAAACAAAATATTAATGAATACTTTGAGGACTTTTCTCATATTGTTTGCTAAAAATACTCATCTACTTTACATGTAACAAAAGCATGACTCTGATCAAAAGCCACTGGCAGTAACTCCTCCAAAGTCAAGTTGCCTTATCACTTGCACTACTTAAAAGTACCTTAAAGTTCTTTGAAATTATGTAAGAAGAGAATACAAAGTAAGCATACATCCAAATGATGTAATAAAGATGAATAAGCATTTTAGAATAGAATGAATGTAATTTAAAAGTGTTGGGAAAGGTTAAGATAAGTAAATGTGGCAAAATCTTGATAATTGTTGAATTGGGGTGATAAATATATGGGGGATCCATTGTATTTTCTCTTTTTGAGTATTTCTGAAATTTTTCACAATTAGGAATTAAAATGTTGAATTTTGAGAAAAAGTATTGACAAACTAAATCTATATTTAAAGGTTAGTAATAAAAATATTTTAAGAAATAGTTATTACCTATTAGAGCAGTTTTAAGAAACACATAGACATCTTTATAATATGCATCAAACCACTATTGAATAACATCTAATGAGCACCTCCAATTTTTGTTCCAAAAAAATATTTTGTTGTTTTTTGTCTTTTTGTTCTTGCTCATTTTGTTCTTTTTTTTAAATTATTTTTTATGTTTTCATACTTGTTCATTTTTCTTTTTATATTATTATGATTTTTTTTTTTTTTGATTTTCTAAGACTCCATTTTAATATTTGTGGAACAGCTTCACGATGGAATAATGCCCCTGGCATCCAGAGATCGGGAATTTAATGATGCTGCAACTTCACTCATCTAAACCTGCTCCTGTGAACAATGACTTAGTGCCCAAAACCTCAACCTTCTCTGCCAGTCACTTTCAAAGAGTCATCTTCCATACACATTCACAACCACTGTTTTGTTACAGCCCACAACTATAACTCTAGTGACTGTGTGCATTTTTGTGGTCTGATTAGTGGGATATGTAGGAACTCAGGCAGGTGCTCCTGGCTGGGGCATTTGGGAGGTTTGACAAAGAAATGGACTGAGGGATAACAGTACTTGTTAGGTAAATGCCCAGGTGTTAACTCCCATAAAGCTAATGACTTTACTTTTTTATTGCCACAAAAAACACCAGGGAGCAAAGAAAATGTCAATGCTACTTCAAGAGAAAAAAAAAGGGCTAGAAATTTAATCTCTTCATCTCTTTATTTCCATCTAAACTATTAAAAAGGCTGAGAGAGATGTGAAAAGGCATAGGTACTGAAGTCTAAGTATCTCAAATGCCTCTAAAATGCGCCAGGTTTCCTGTGTCTTTGGGGATGTACTTTGAGATTAAAAGCAAATTAAAAAGAAAAGGAAATCAGACCAATTGGAAAGGCCATCAGGACGGTCAAAAACAAGAGCAGAACAATCCACACACAAGCAATTGTATGGTTTAGATTTTGGGCATATCAACTCAGCTATGTTCTCTTGGTGGTAGATAGAACAAATCCAAATTCCAATGGATTGACAAAATACACTGAGGAAATAAAGCACCTCTCAACTTAAAGAGAACCATTGCCTCTGACAAGATGACACATTATTCAAACTACTGGGTAGTTTGAACTGCCAAATGACTGTCTAGGTAAGAATTCTGTCATGCAAATTGCAATCAAAGATGTTAAATTATCATTAGGACAACTTAAGATTCATAAATATACCCAGAGAAGAAACTTTTACACATCTAACTTTTACTTCTAGAGTAGAAGTGACTGAGAATGTAAAATTATTGAGACAAGGAACAACCACCTGCCCCTACTCAAAGTGGTAAGAAACAGATATTGAATCAGAAAAATGACTCTCAGCCTAAAAAAAGCAAGCAAGCAAGCACCGGTCATAAGAAGAACTGGACAGAACATAGAATATGAAAACAGGTGAGGTATTCTAAAAGATATCATAACTGAGAGACAAAAATAAAATCTGTTTGACAGAGAACACATGCGAAGAATAAAAATGTTCCTATGCAGTTTTACAAAGTGTGGAATTCTGTGTTAAAAACGAACTAGAAATAGTTCAATTTATATGCAATGTGTCTTGCCATCTAGAAAATGAAAGATAAAATCAAGTTTAAAAAGTGAAATGAATTAATGCTATCAAATTAAAGAAAACAAAAAGGTCTAACTATGAACAAATCTGAGTGGAAACAGACAAAACGTAGCTAATATAGAAGGTTTATATGTAATGATAACCAGAAGTATACTTTGAAATTGGGGGAAGAAGTCAGTAGGCCTGTGTTACAATAAAAAAAGAGATATGCAACATCTGGAAATTTAGAATACATGTAAGTCAGCAGGTCTGAGAGACATGCATCTTGTTATTAAGGGAATTGGCTTTAAAAAAAAAAAAAACTTACCAAAACCACTTACAATTATGTTTGAAAAATCATGAAGAACTGAGGAGGTACCAGAGGATTAGAAAAAAACAAATGAGGTACCAATCTTCAAAAATGTAAGCAGTATGCTCCTGGTGATTACCGCCTGGTAAGTCTAACTTGAATCCCTAGTAAAATAATGGAACAAATATTAAAAGAAAAAAATCCATAAACATTTAGAGTTTGATGGGTTCATAAAATATAGTAGTATGGAGACTGCTTTATTTATATTAAAACATGCTTTAAATTTTTGATTTTTAGGACAAAAAAAGGGGAATATAGCAACTATATTTAATGTCTTTGGATTTTACAGATGCTTTTGTGAAAATTTCATAAAATTTTTATTCGAAATTATATTTCCAATTAGGGCTTAATGTCATGATATAATGAGTGAAATATATCAACAAAAACTGCAAACAGTTTAAAAGTGTAATATAGGATAAGATAAAGAGCAGTGATTAAGTTAGAAAGTGATTTCCAGAATGGGTTTTAAGCATCATTTGGAATCTCATTAATGTCTTAGAGAATGGGTAAATAAATAATAATTTATTTGCATTTGTTGATGACAGCAAATTTGAAAAATATGACTACACATAAATGAATATCAAAATAACATCAGACAATGGCTATCAAAAGGATAGAAGAAAAATCAATAAGATTCAAAAGTGTGAAGGGGAATAAATCTGCTGAGAGTAAACTATGTGTCTAGGGCTATCCTAAATATTTTACCTGTTTTTTATCATTTCTTTCTCACTGTAACTCCATGTATATATTATTATTCTCATTTGAAAGATGGGAGAAGTCAGCCTCAGACACTTAATGGAACTTGCCCAAGTCTAACAGTTAGTTAGTTATTGGCAGAGCAAATTTGAACCCAGGTCTATCTGACTCTAAAGTCCAGGTTCTTTCCACAAAACCATGCCACCTGCCTCAGAATACTGAAAAGTAATTTCTGGTGAGTGGAAACTTTGAACCATAGTATTCAAGGGAAGGAAGAAATGTAGAAAGAGATGATGATTTATAAAGGAATAGTCAGATAACAGGCAAAGTGTGACTTCACAATCTGACAATAGAAAAAGAAAACTTCACATAATCTAAATGTCCAGAGCAGAGAATTCCCTTTCTTTTCTTTTTTATCTTAGCTCTGATGAAATGAGTATGGATTGTGACTGCTTCATTCACAGAAACAAGTGACAAAGTAAAACACTGCAAAGAACAATAAGAGACAAAGAATTCAACATGTATAAAGCTGGCTGAATAAAACTGGAAAGGCTTTGTGTCACTTTAGCAGTGTTCATATATATGACTACTAGAGAGAGACCTTGCTTATCTAGGCTATTGCAACCAATGGCAATTCTAGCGATGGAGCTAGATGTACTAGAGTTAAAATAGGTAAAGGGAAATTGAGATTAGAATTATAAATCAAAGACACTACTTCAGAGGCAAATTCAGAAGGCTATGACAGTACATTTCATGTTCTCCTTAAGCAGATTAGTTTGGAGATATTTAGAATGTAAGCTCTTTGAGTCAACAGCCTTGGATTTTGGGAGGGAGGGGAAAAGGGAGAATATTTGTTTGCCATGGGGAGCAGCTAGCAAACTTAGGTACTTGCTAAATATAAAACACTGTATTAGAGTTTTGAATTCTACCAACTAACTCATATTACAGAACCACATTAACCAGTTACCAAATACTAGACGAGACAACCAGTAAGTCTTTTTTTCATTTCTTGAATTCCTATAAACCATATAAATCACTTTGTCAAAAACGGCAGCTAAGAAAGTTATAATTCAAGGTTTTGAGCTTACCAGAAACTACACCAGAGTACAAATGCCAAAACAGATATACTAAAGCTTTTTAATAAGCAACTACTAGTTACAAGTG
The DNA here is from genome assembly GCA_030015415.1 of Cynopterus sphinx. Taxonomy (NCBI): domain Eukaryota; kingdom Metazoa; phylum Chordata; class Mammalia; order Chiroptera; family Pteropodidae; genus Cynopterus; species Cynopterus sphinx. The sequence goes on from CM057384.1 coordinate 132,833,103, forward strand.
ACACACTTATGTATGAAACGTCTACATCTCTCATATCAGAGCATCGTATACCAGGAGCAGTACTACCCCCCACACTGCTACCCAATTACTTCAAAAAGATGTTTAAAAAAATCAGAATAAAAGAAAGTGACAACTAATCTCCAATACTGAAAACAAGAACAGTAAGAGGGCAAATGCTGATCATTAAGAGATAGAGATAAAATATTTTGTCTTTATTGTAAAGGTAACTTCTGAGACATTAAGTATGGTAGTTTCTAAGATGCATAAAATTGCAAATCATCACATATAACAAATGTCATTCATTGGGAAAACCACATTCCACCCAATACCCAATGTGAAAACGTTTCCAATATCAAGCTACTACTGACAACAGTGTGTTTCATAAGACGTGTGAACAAAAGAAAGGTTATTTGTGAACTGTATTTCCTTTCTGGAATATTTTGGTCAAAGTGATAGATATGCCTCTAAACCCTGTTCATCATTTAAATTCAACTGCCTCCATCACAGCATAATCACTATCAGGAAAAGAGGATTCATAAGTTCCTGCAACCACTAATGTTAGAATCTACATTAGAAAAGACCTCTGTGCATTCATTTTCATGTATTCTATTTTGTTATTAAACTCTTCAAAGCAGGTACATAAAATATGGACTGTGAAAGAGTAAGGCTAAAAGTCTTTCCATTTGAGGAATGGAAATAAAAATTTGAATGAAGTCTCCAAATGATCCAGAACTTACCTGTTTGGTATTTGATGACTGAAATTGTGCAGATACTGGACGCTATAAAAGACAGAAAAATGGAATAAAGCCTTATCTCCTCCTAACATGCTTGTATTTTCCATGATATATGATATAAAAAAGGAAAAGAAGATCTCCATGCAGAAAGCAAAGCAAGAGACCTATACCTTGTGCTTGGAAGATTAGAGCATTTATTTTTTTTCACATTGCTTCCTCCTATAATATATCTATCCCCATTTCACCTTCTCACCACTGAGGGCGCAATCCTCCTGTGATGTACTGAAGTTAACTACTTCCTCAGATAAACACGTTTCACACAGTATGCAAAACTAACTTGTCATTTCTTTAGCCTCTAATAAATGTCCAATGGGCCAATGGATGAGGTCATACCATTACCTAACAGGTAGCTAAACAAATGGTGATAGATGCTCTATGACTTGCAAAGTCACCAATAAAAGCTAACAGGCAAGCTAAGCAAAGAGATCAATTCATCCAAGATTGACCCAGAGCTACCCTTAGATTAAAACTCAGCAGAAACTCTGTTAAAGCTGCACAGAAACATTCAGTCTTTTCTATACAATCCTGTGGCTCTTGACACAGATACTGGAGGAAACAATTTGCAAAGGAATGTGATCGCCTAAATTCAGTTTTCTTAATATACCTAGGTTAATTCTCTATTTTTTATTAAAAATTACAAAAAACTCTGATTTGTGATGATGTAGTGACGAAGTACAACCCTGTTGCCTGATTTTACTTCTAATCCAAAGTAAAATCCCTTAAGATACAGTACACCCTGTTCTATATCACCACATCATCTAGAGCAGGAGTTCACAGCTAGGCAGCCCACGGACTGAATCTAGCGCAAAGACATTATGTTTGGTCTACGAAGTATTTTCTTAATTGAACTAGTTGCTGATATTTTAGAATATAATTTCTGATTTCCTTTGACAGCAGGAAAACCTTGACAACTCTTGGCCCACACTCATACATGGCAATGATCAGCTAGAGCACATTGGTAAAATCGCTGCACCTTTTTTCAGGAGGTATGAACTCTCCAGTTTCCTGCAGTCGCATCATTCTAAGCTGTATTACACCTGGTCCTCTTTCCTCAATTAAACTGTTTGCCTGCAGCCCCTTCAGACATTTGAGTTTGCAAACCCTGTTCTAATGAAGTTATCTGAGTAAGTAATACTATATGAGCTCGGCAAACAGAAAAAGCACCACTCTAAATGAGACCAAGCAAAAGGAAGAGAAAGAGAAGTGGGGAAAGGAAGGAAGAAAGGGATTAGTGGAGGTCTACAAAAGAAGTAGGGGAAGAAGAGAAAGGAAAAGGGGAGGGAGGGGGAAAAGAAGCTGTTCCTGCCTTCAGAGAGCTTACAATCCAGCAAATGAGTAATGGAAAATCTAAAAGCAACAAATCAATGAATGCGAAACGATACAGCAGAGAACACATAAATCATAATGAAATGAAAAGTAAAGGTCATGACAGAGTGGGATAAATTTAATAAGAAACAATCTTCAAACTTCTGACCAGGCAAGATAATCAATCCAGATGGGAAGAGAGGAAGAAGGCAAAGAAGTAGAAACTAGACAGGTCTAGTCAGGCAGAGACTGATTAGATGGTGAATGAGTACACAGAATGATTAGCTGATTGGTTTAACTGGAACAAAAATGCAGAGTACACAAAGACTGGAGCAATACTTGATCAAAGAATGTTTCAGACATGTACAGATTTTGGTAAGCATTTTATCTCATTTAACCTCTATCAACACCTCACCACCACTGAGGGACCTTTTGAAGATATTTTAATTGAGCATCTTCTTTATGGAGCTACTCTGAAGATAAAAAAATGTGACAGAATAAATACTAAGAATTTGTAGGCTCCCTCTCTGTGCCTTGTTTATGAACATAGCGATTTGAAAAAATAAAAGGGTAATCTTTTTAAAAAGAGAAAGAAAAAAGGAAAGATAATGGAAAAAGCCAAAAGAAAAAAACAAAAAGCAGAGAATAAGTTTGTTTAAAAGCTTTGAAAGCATAAGCTATTAGCCACAGCTGATTATAACTGCCTCCTGTCTAGGATGATCCCCAAATTCTCCTGCTCTATGTGACTCCATATCCAGCTCACTTGTTCACATCAGCCACCACTTTCCAGTAAGCCTCCTTTGAGTTCTCTGCTGTTGAATTTGCTTACCTGAGGTTTCTGGAAAGGGTTTCGCCTGGAAGACTCAAAGTTGGGATAGATTGCCCGGGTTGATGCCCGCTGGGCAGGATCTTGGCACACAAATCCTGAATGGGGAATGGGAAACATTAAAACCTGCCATTTTCTAAGAAACTAGCAGGTTTAGCTACACCTTTTCTTTAGATGTACCAACTGAGTTTTCACTGTCAGAAATATTGCGGAGATCCATCTTCAGGAGGATTAAACATGACTCTCCCATACACACACCACTTTGAACTTCAGACCAGCATAATTGGAGAGAACGCGGAAGGAAAATATGCAGACAAATCAACCTCCCTTGTTGGGAAGCTGAAATGTGATTCTGATGAAAAAGATGTAGAGTTTTGATGAACTTCAGAGCAAAGGTGCAAACCACTATTTAAAAACACACAGCTGTTAATAAAAACAAATGATTTTAAAGTGGCTTCCTGGATAGTAACTGGAAAATAACGTTGTTTTTACCAGGAGAATCCAGAAGCAAGTGAGGAGTCTTGTCCTGTTACAGGATCTACTTCTGGAATTGCCAAATGTGGTCTACTGGCAACTTTCAAAATGAGCTTTGTAGCTTATCTATGACTTAAGAGATTAGGTTTGGACTAATTTCACTTACAATCTAAAGAGAAGCAGATGCCTACCCAATAAGAACAGCTAACTTTTATAGCACATGCTGGTACACCAAGCACCCGATCTTTTCAAATATATTTTATTGTGTCTTTTTAGAGTACTTTTTAACAGCAAATCCACAACATACCCACCTGACTGCCAATCTTCATTTCAAAGTTTTGGCTTATATACTCAAAAAGGGGTGTTTTCCTTGAGCTGCTTTAGTTATAACTACTACAGAAGATTGTGTTGACACCAGCATAGACTGTCTAGCAGAAACACAGCCAGTCTTCTTCAGTGGGTTTCACTATCCCAGCTCAGAGGAAAATATACTTTCTCCAGATCTTTGCTTAACTCTCTTTCTCAGCTCATAATTCCTGTGCCCAGGAATTAGGTCTCAGGCCTAGTTGTGGTTCAACCTCAGGACAGGATGGAGCCAGGGGGAGTAGAAACTCATAAACACTTCCCTGAAAATATAATTTTTAGTACAAAACATCCAGCATGGCTTAGGAACTGCCAATTGGCAACACCTATAGAGTCTGACAAAATGGATGCTCTGGGTAGCTTTGATGTGAGTTTCCAAAAATCTACTACTCACCTACAACAGTGAACATATCTGAAATCATACTGGCTTTAATCTTTAGGTCCAGCGGTGCATCACTAACAGAATAGAGAAAGAAAAGAGCATTGATAATTTTATAAGTTAACAGAACAGCTGCCCCTAACAGGCCCTAATGTAGCAAAGCCTCCAAATGTTGAAGAACAGCAACACATACAGCATATTAAATCTGTGGAAAAAGAAATCTGGGCACAAATACTAGAGATAAAAAGCCTGGTGTTAAACTCATCCTCTGTAAGGCAGGCCCAGCACCAAGGTATTGATTCCCTAACATGAAATCTTTTTATTCCAGAAGGTCTTGTGTAATTCAATTTTGCACAAGTCCAGAATACTGCTTCATTATCACTGTGGATTTTAGAGGTTCAGACTTTTAACATGCAATTTTATGTGAGCCCATCGTTCAAATTATTTTTTACTGCTGTAATAGTCAAACTGCATTCACAAGCAAGAGAAGAAACCTTGCCCTTCTTTGTACTTTTTTTCAAGCCTTCCTTTCTGTTCTAAATCATCTGCTTAAGCTTACAGGCTTGCAAATAAGGGCTAAAGAAAAAAAAAATACAAGTTATACCAAAATATCACCAGATGATGCAGCAGAAACCCACATGGAAACAAACAGCACGGACTAAGAGCTGGAGGCCTCCCTGGAGTGGTAACTGCCATGCTGGCTGTGGCATTGAGATGTTTCTCCATGAACCAGATGACTCTGGCTGCTGGATCCAACACTTCATTCTGGGGATTTCTAACATTATATAACCTACTATGCTAGGCAAAAAGTTGACTAAACAAAAGTGGAGCACAACATCCGAAGCGTCTGTAATATCTAGCTCCACACCTTACCACTGGAGTGAAGCCAAACTCCCACCTTGTGAAGTAGTTGATCTGCCTTTATTTGATTACTTGGCATTTTGCCAATACTTCTTATCCTTAAAAGTACAGCAGCTGGGTGGTCTCTGGAATAAATCCCTATGGTTCTCTGGCTGCTTAGAGAAGCATATCGCTAATAGAAACCCTGGCTGGAGCTGCAGATACAAGCAGAATATTCTCTAGTACAGAAAAATATATTCTTCTGAATAGGTTTTTAAATTTTGTTTTAACTGTTTGAAGTTTTTAGACTCTAATCATGGATGGATACCAGGCCATGGATAGGGCAAAAGGACCAGCTAATACTTACACTACTCTAGGCCTACCTCTCTATACTTATAATATATGTGGACTTGAGTCTGTATAAACTTTTCATAATAAAGGAAGTATAACACCTCATGTATTTCTTTAGTCTTATTAAAATAGCTACAAAGTTACAAAAAAAGGAGGGAGAGAGAGAACTATGTATGAAAATGAATGCAAGAAGCATCCTTAAAAGCCCATAAGACAGTAAACACAGAGTACAAATTGACTAGTGAGACAGGGATCCATGGCTGTCCCATGGGCTTTGACCACATACCACAAATCCCCCTAATGTAGGAATTCTAGTTAACTTTACCTAATGACTAGGGAAAAAATCTCCTAGTGCCAAGAGAAATGACAGAAAAAAAAAGGTGTTCCAGTGCTACTCATTGGAGGTTTGTCTTTTTCCAGCAGACAGAACAGACTACTTACCAGGCCAAAGAAGGAGAGAGATTCACTTCCAACAACCACGGCTTCAGAGAAGAATCTATGAGCACATCAAAGCCATAGAGTTCTAGAAATACAACATAACACAATACACAAGATCATTATTCCGTGTCACAACCAAACAAAGATCTGGAATATTCAATCCAATCAACTCCCATCAGAGGCCTAAAAATTTGCTGAGGTATAAGTAATATGTGAAAGCAGAAGCAGTCTTTCAAGTTCAAGAGAAATGAATCAAGCTCTAGAGGTAAAAAATTTCCATCGTTTTTATCATCTATTCCATTGACATTCCTGAGTTCTATACATAAAGTGTCCAGACTCTAGAGGTTAATAGGCATGATTCTGCTGTGCTTATGGGAAAGAAAAAAAAATGCTGGGAAAAAGAATATGAGTGCACCCAATATCAATGCACTTTGGGCTTATTCTGGATTATCCCCCACCACTTCCCCACTGCATTCTAAATAGAGGAAAATCTACTGAAGGTATCTCTCTTGGATCCTTCAATCACATTTTCTTAAACCAAGATCTTGCTTTTGCAACCCAAGTCAAGAAGACATTTCAGTGTAAAATATATTTATTCTGTCCCACTTCCTATGGTTTCAATTTCCCTTTGAAGACAGAAAATAAAATACACTGGCCCCACACTGAAAGATAGAAGAAAGAAGACAGAGTCAGTGGCAGCAGAGCGGGACTGTGACAAACCACCTTGTACCATGAATATTATTTAAGCCTTCTTGTACCTCTAGAAGGGAGCCCAAGATCAAATTTCCATGGCTTCTGGATTCTTTACTAACTCTCTCCCCTTAAGACCCCAACTGTTACAAAGAGCAAAGCAGGAACCATCTGCAGGCTTTCCTCCCAGAATGCAGAGATGAGAGGCTAACTGTGGAACCCACGCTGGCAACCTTTACTCTCATTATTATTATTATTATTGAGACCCTCTCCACAGTCCTCCTTGATACACATATATTAAATATATCAGACTTTCAGATGTCTCATTCATTCCCAAAAATCTCCCTCTGTGTCCCTCAAATAAACTGTTTATACCTTCTTTCCCGAAAAAAAAAGACTAGCTTCCTTACAGTTCAATTTGAGGTCACAGGCCACAACTCATACCCACAGAACACAACCAGATATTTTCAAGAAATTCATTTTGAAAGAAATCTTTTTCACTGCAAGAATTTTCCTACTTCTCAATCCTCTTAAAAACACAGAAAACTAAATGTAGGCTTCTAAAAAGATGGTACCAAAGACTCTCTTCTAGAATATAGTAAGTCAGATGTGATACCAAGAATCCCAGAATTGGACTCTAGAAGCCCGAATCCTCCTTCTCATGATGCAACCATTTATTCCCTGTGGAACACAGGAAAATCATGTCTCTCTCTGATATTCTTTAGCATCTTATGCCCTCTTTTAGTCACCATTTGCCAATATCTGTATGCTCAGTAAACCTATATACAGAATTCTTATTTACGCAATATGAATTCAGGTAGACATTCATATCCAGATTCTCTCAGTGTTTCCATGAGTGAGATAGTTTCCATAGTACTTATTCAGGATTTCATTTAATTTGCAAAAATAATCAAACACATAAGAGTTTGAGTTGGGATTTGCCTTCATGTAACTACACAAAGGTCACATATTATCTGTACTGTAAAATGCAGAGAAAGCTCCTTTGCCTATTTTCTTTAGGTAACAAATCTATCGCTGTTAAAGTGCATTCTTCTGAATGTTTTACCTGACCTTCAGTCATCCTGCAGGCTATTCTCCCTTTAATCTGAGAAAAAAACTTTTGTGATATGGCACTAAATAAGGCATTTGAACAGAAAGACCTAATTACAAAATCTCTAAGTCCATGTTAATATCATACAAGCGAGAGAAAATATGTGTTTTAGTCAAGAAAAATAACGTTTACCTTCAGTTTTTAAAAGCTGAAGCACAGGATTCAACTGTTTCATAAAAGTGGTAATATGACTGATAATAATAGTATGAGGAACAGGGTGAGAAAAATGACATGCACATATTGATCAGATTTGCAGAATGAGCCACAAATAGACAAATTGAAATCAGAATAACAATCAATGAGACTCATTATGTAAACACCTCACATTAAGCAGTCAACACATTTACTTAACTATTTCCCAAATTAAGAGGCAAATTCCAAGAATCCCTGCTGAAAAGCTGAGAACCAACATTCAGGAAAGTAAGAAAAAAAAATGACCCAGAGAAAACATTCTTTACAATGACGACTTAATTTGTACTCAAGTGAATAAAATCCATCCCTGCTAAACAATCTCATAATCAGTTTTGAGTCGAACTACATCTGTACATGCACAGGCCTGGATCTACTATCACTGAAGAATGGGGTAAGTACGTGATAGTACTGTGATGTGGTGCAAAGCCCAGCTCACCTCAGAGGCTGGAACTTGGTGAGAGAAAAGGGGTGGAAAGATAGCATTTGTTTCAGGTTTACCTCTTCAAATAACAACTCAACTTAAGAAAAATAATTTGGGTCCTTGGCAGGCTGTTAGAGTCCTTATAACACTTTTAACTTATGATTGGTCTTCTCTGTGGACAGTAAAGGTGTTAAAAGTTGAGAAACATGTTGTGCTGAAAATATGAAAGTTCCTCACCTTAGAATGTGTGTTTTAGCAACAGTGTCCAGAATTTCAAAAATTCAGTATCCAGGATGAGCCCTACCAGTGTTCCTGTCATGAAAGGCAAGCAAGGCTTTTCTAGTTCTAAGAGCTACTTTCTTCGTTCCCCTCTGCTGTCTTCATCATGACAGAAGAGCAAGTATTTTCAAAGGACTGTTGCTACCACCTTTATCAACGTTTCCTCAGGAAATTTTTCCTTGGTGAGACATATTTCCTTCAGCCCCCAGCCAAATCAAAACAAACTTGACAATTATACTAGTGACTGGTTAAGAAACTTGACTCCACTTCTTACAGTACACTATTAGCACTCTTGTCTCTCTTCCTTAATGCAGCATCTTAAAAAAGCAATCGATACTTAATGGCCTTAACTTTCTTTGTGGCTATTCACCCACCAACCCATAAGACTGTTCTCTACAATCACCAGAGACCACCTTACTGCTAAGCCCAAGCATCTGAAACTGTTGACCACCCCTTACTTATTGGAACTTTCTTCTCCCTTGGTTCCAGGACACTGCTCTCTGCTGATTCTCCTCTTTCCTCTCCTTCTTTCATTCCTTCTCTTCTGCCCAGCTATTCACTGGTAGGTTTGCTCAGGGTGGCATCCTCAGGTCTTTTTCCTTCTCAATTCTACTTCTTTTCTTGGGTGATCACATGTATTCTCACGGCTGCAATTAATATTATGATGATGACATTCAAATTTGTATCTTTAGTCAAGTGTCTCCTGGACACCAAATTCATAATTCCAACTGCCTTCTAGACAACTTCACAAGGATATCCCATGAATACTTAACACTCAACCAAACACAACTCATCTTTCCCCAAAACCTGTCTGGCATCCCATTATTCTTCATCTTGGAAAATCCACCAGCCTCCAAAGCTGGAAGTACTTTTTTCACCACCTCCCAAATCCAACACATTACCAGATCCTTCTCTTTGTTTCTCTTTAATCCAGCCTTCTATAGTCCCTTTTGAGGTATAATTTACATAAAACAAAATGGATAGATCTTAAGAATACAATTTGATGAGTCTTTATAATTGGATACATCCACGTAACACACACTCCTGTTATCAATCCACACAGAACACTCCTATCACCCCAGAAAGATCCCTCACATTCCTTTCTGGTAAAGACCCTGCTCCCCTGTCATACCCCCAGTCACTACTCTTATTTCTTCTACCATGGATCAGTTTTGTTTATTATAAAATTTTGAGTCTGGTTTCTTTCATTTAGCATGTTTGTGAGGTTCATCCAGCTATCAGTGTTTCTGCTTTTAAGATAAGTTTGTTAAGGTATATTTACTTAAAATGAAATTCACCTTTTTAAGTTGTAGTTTGATGAGTTATGACAATTGTATACAGTTGTTTAACCACCACCATAATCAAGATATAAAACAATTATTCTATTACAAACTTTTTCTTGTGCCTCTTGTAGTCAATCCTCACTCCCTATTCTCCAGCAATCACTGATTTGATTTCTGCCTTTTCCAGAAAGTCAAATAAATGGAATCACAAAGTAATTAGCCTTTCAAGAGTGGCTTCTTTCACTTGGCATTGTGCTTTTGAGATTTTATCTATGTTATTACATGTATCAGTAGCATAGTTTATTCCTTTTATTACTCAGTAGAATTACATTTTATGAACATAGCACATTTATCCATTCAACAGGTGACAGACATTTGTGTTACATGCAATTTTTGGCAGTTGTGAATAAAGCTGATAGAAACATCTGTGTACAGGTAGGTGTGTGAACATATAGTTTCATTTTTCTTGAGTAAATACCTATAAGTGGGATTGCTGGTCTGCATGGTAAGGATGTATCATCACTGTATACTTCTTATCTCCCAAATCATTTCCCTAACACCAATCTTTCCCCACAATAGTCCATTAGTCCAACAGTCATTAAGATTACCTTTCTAAGACTTAAATTTAATAGAGATAGGCAGTGAATTGGCCCAGGAATACACATTGATGTCAGGTTGGTTCCTAAAGAAATTTAAATTAGTCACTTCTAGTAATGTTGAACAGTTTTCCATTTGTTGTAATTCTATCATACCAAGCTTTTGGTCAAATCATGAAGAAAGTTAAAGAAAACAGAGTTGTCCCATTGTTCTCCTGCTCTAAAAACTCCAGTGGCTGAACTTAAGTTCATCCAGTGGATGAACTTAAACATGTCAGGCCTTTACAACTGAGCCCCAATATACTACCATAACCTTATTTCCTGCCTCCCCATCCTAGGGAGGCTATAAAGTCACTTTCCATTTCAAAAAATGCTACATCCTATCATGAAACTCTTCTGCTAGGTATGGCTTTCCCTGGCTCCCTTAGGCATAGCTGGTAACTCTTGTGTCTTCCAAGAACACTCGAGTCACTTTACTACTTATATTGTCATTTATCATTCCATGTCTGCTCCTACCTACCACTCAAGGGCAGGGGCCATGTCTCATTCATCATTATATACCAAACAGCCTGCAACATAAAAAATACAGAAGAAGCAATCAAGAAATACTGAAAGAAAAAAAAAACAAACAATTTTTAAATGAAAAACACTGTACAATTTTTGAGAATGACAAAATAATTTCCAGCTACTCCCCAAAACTAATTCTGATCACAACTTACTATATTCATAATAAAACCACCAATCTCAAAGAAAAAGAGACATCCTTATTAAGATTTTGACATATTAAGGAAAAACTTGATAAAATATGGTCTAGGGAGGAAAAAGAGAAAATAATAGTGCATCCAAAGGCCTAAGAGATTACTAAACATGTCACACCATTAATTTTGAAATCGACCCACTAACCCTCCCCCAAAATAAAGTCCCAGTGAAGCTATAATCCCTTAGGCAGTGGAAAGTGCTGACATTAGCCAATACTTGCTGTCAGTCAAGTGCTATTGTATAAAGGAAATCCTTTTCACCTTGGCTTTGGATTTGAGTTGAAAACCGAAAAAGGAAGTCTTTATCCGGGGTCCAGAAGAACTGGGAAAAGTTTCGACAGGAAAATGAACTAAATAAAAGAAAAAGCCCAGAGCCAATTTGTTAACTAGTCCAACAAATCAATATAGTATCTGGCTACCATATGTAAAGGTAGATTTGAAAGGAGTATCTAGGACTAGGTACTGTTGATTACAGCATAAAGAGTGTCCTTTTTCAGGCCTGATCTGCTAGAAAGGATGATATCATTTTTCTTAAGATATAGTTACAGGAGAGCACAAGAATCCAGGATATGTCACATGCCAAAAGTGGCCAACCCATCAGAACTTGTCTCTTTATGTGGGCTGGAGAAACAGCCAGAAACCTACCTCTCAAACTTGGTTTTGCCATTTATTAACTGTATGACCTGGGACAAATAATAAACTTCTTTGAATCTTTTGTCCTTATCTACTAAACATGAGCAATAAATGCAGCAAATAACCAATGAAGAGTGCTTGACAAACAGTAGGTACTTTCTACTAAGTCCTTTCTACAGTAAACTTCCCTTCCCTTCTAAACAGGAACATAGGTTACATTAAAGAAAGACTATCTCAAAAAGTGAACTACTGTTGACTTACATTATTGTTTTGTTGATCAAGTAGTTTACATTACTGGAGAATGTATACTGCAAGCTTTCATTCCTTTAGCAAATATTTATAGACATTTCCCCTTTAAGAATGTCAGCTTACCCTGTGAAACGGTCTAGAACAATGGCAATAAAAGGCCAAACCAGCATTCATTCAACAATGAGAGGTGTATTAAGCATGGTTTGTCCTGAGCAAAGATGTCACTGGTCTCTGACCTAAACAAAGCCAGTCTCATCGATTTGACAAGTGGCATGACAGTTGGTTCATATGATCCCAGGGGAGAGGATCAGGGTCATAGCTTGTCACTCCAGCCATCTTCACACACATAGATAAAACCACTGTCAGCAGCAGCAAGCATCTTTAAAGGACAGCTAACATCCTGTTGTTTTTGGCCAGAGTTTTTTTCGAACTGGTCAAAAAAGCTGTTCTCATAGCCAGTTCTTTCACAATGCCAATTTCCTAAGCATATTTAAAGGAGTGCTGCTTAAGCATATATTTCACGTGGTATCACATTTTCACAATCCTGAAGATAGTAAAAATTAGATTGTCAAAAATCTGTTTTATTGGGAGAGATATCAAAAATTCTATAAATCAAGAGTCCCATGATCAAGATGATAGGAGTGCCGAAAGCCATTTTCTGACTGCTTTTTTCCAAGATGAGCCTTTTTCATCTGAGTTCTCTCACTCACTAACTCTGGAACCTGAAGTAAGAGTCCCAATTTCTCAGGATCTCAATTTCTTTATACAGACTAATAATTCTCTGAGTTCGTTTCCAGACATACAGATTTATGAAAAAACATTAAATGGCTAAGTTCAGGTAGTCTGTGAAGGTTCCTAAGTCTATATTTAAATACTAATAATACAATGCAGATATATATATATATATATCATCCTATGTAAAATCTGCTTTGAGAGGAACAAACTCGTAATCTACAACTTGCACACAGCAAAACTGTACAAAAAGTTAAATGCATAAGTAAATGAATGGGCATACTGAAGGTACCTGGGAACACAGTTATATGTTACAGGTGGTAGGGTGGGAAAGAAATAGGACAGGGACAATTAGAGAGTAATGGATGCTTCTGGCAAGGATTCACAATGAGAAAGGGCAGAAACAGCAACCAAAGAATATGGTGAACCCCATCACTGGACTGCTGGCTTCCTATAAAAGCACCAATGCTCTGTTCAAGCCAAATTCTTCTGGGAAGCTCTCAATTCCTGTTTACTCTAAAACAAATGAAAAAGAAAAGGAAAGAAAAAAAAAACAGCTTATTCCTTGTAACTTAAACCCCAGGAGAGGTTAGGAATCAGTGGGAGGCAAAAAGATTCACACAAATATATACACGTTTACAAAATCATATCTGATGGGGGGAGGTTAATGAAGCACATAAAATCCCAGGGCTGAAAGGAAGTGGAATTAGAACCACAAAAGCCAGGAAGACAGTCAACAACTTAAAAAACTCCAGATGCACTCAGTTTATTAAAACTGAACACAAGTAGGGAGGGGGAAAGGAGACCCATGACTGATGACATGGACCTAGGGGGCAGTTCACTGAATCAGAGAAAGTCATTGCTTATTTCACATTAGAACTTCGATTGCCATTAAGTTTTAGAAATTCTCAAGCATCTGAAAGGCAATCAAGGAATGAAACAAAATAGAAAAGGAAACATTCAGAAAAGCTTGTGATAATTTCCCGAACAAAGATTTTTACATCAAGAAATTTACCCTCTCATGAGAGCCTAGTAGATGTGGAAAAGAAACTTTCATTTATTTTAACCTAATAAGGTTTTTAAAGTTGGAGTTATGTTCCCCGAGCCACCTCAAACAGTTTACAATAATTCTAAAAGCTCTAGGCCCTACCAAACCAGATCTATTGTGAAGCCTGTCAGGCCACCAAAAGACAATTCAAACAAGTACTAATCACTCAACATTTCTTGAACATCTTCTCAGAGCAAAAACTGCTGCTATGCGCCAAACGGGCAGAAACAAGGGAGATACTTTCTGTCATCATGGAGCTTCCAGTCCAGAGCAGGGACAGACACAAATGTGTACTAGACGACATGTAGGTACCACTGCACCTTATGAACGAAGCGCTGGGGATGGGGAGGCTCACTGACTAAAAGACTTAGGAAAAACCCTGTCAAAGAAATGCTACTAGACTTTGTCTTGAAAGATGTCAGTAATCTGTTAGATAAAGTAACACAGGAAAGGCATTTCAGATGCAGGATAAAGCAGGTACAAAAGCAAAGGTTTTAGGAAAGAGCCTAGAAGATCCAGAGAGATACTGAAAGGTTTGATTAGGCAGAAATAGGGTGACAGGGGAAGAGGAGACAGTGACTACTAAGAATTCACAAAGGTAAGCTCAGAGACCACCGCAGAAGTGTATGTGTACTATAGCTGAAGAGCAGAACTTATAAAGAGGCACAAAGGCATGGAGTGCTCAGTGGTGTGGTTGGATTATAAGGTTGAAGACTGGAAATAGAATTCTAGAAAAGTCAACTGGGGTCAGATTCCCCAGAAGCTTGACGTATCAACTTTCTATTTACTACTTAAGCCTAAGGAGCCATTTAAGGGTTTTAGAAATAATGAACATATTTGTATTTAAAAAAGATCACCACCTCTTCTTTTCCTATATAATTTTAGATCCTGGTTTATCTACCATCTTCTATTCAGAGTCTCAACACTTCCCTTTGTTTAGTGCCCCTCAAGACTGTTAGGATAATCAGATGAAGAGATCAAGAATTATAATGTCTAATTATAAAAATAACAAAAAAAGTTATTGAGTACAAATTATGGGCCAGACATTGTACAAGGAGCTTTGCACACATGATCTCACTTGATCTTCATGGTACTTTTAGAAGGTAGGTGCCATCATTACTGCAATTTTACAATTGAGGAAACAGAATTAGAGCAACTTTCTGAAAATGAGAACTCTAGTCAGGGCTACAAACAGGTCTCGGACTAAGTCTGTCAGGCTATAAACCCCATGTTCCTTGCTTTCCTGTTACCCTGTCTCCCGAGCAAGTAATCACTCTTCAATGCTTATTACTGTATTACCTTTATTATCCTCCTATCAGTGACTCTGGTGTTTCTTACTAACAAAGTGTAATGCCTGCTGAATGCCTATTTGACTTTACAGACACTCATCTTGGCAATCGCTAAAGAGTTCACATTCACACGAAAGCAAATGTAGGCAGGCACACTCAGGGCTCCAATCACAACCAGAAGGTCACTAGGCAACAGGCTTTCTGGTCTAATAGCTGTAAACTGCAACTCCTGAGCAATCAAGGAGTTAGAGGTGACACAGAAGGGGAGGGGAGGAGGAAGACGAAGAAAAGAAAGAAGGGAGGGGAAGAACCCACTGGAGAGAAGACTAAAACAAAAAGGAGGAGTCATCGGAAAACAGGAGAGAGCACATACTGGTACCAGCCAGAGCTTCCTGGAACAGTTCCCAGTCTGGCTGCCAAAGAGCTCTGGAATATATTTGTTAGAGCTGGATTCCTGTACAGTCCGTTGCAGACTTTTTCTGATTGCACTCTAACAAAGAAACCCACACTCTAGTTCCAATCCCTGCTTCCCACCCAGGAAAAAAGTTAGTTCTCAGGGAACCTCCAACTAAGCTCATTACTGGCCTCATAGTAGGGTCTTCACATGCTATGTAAGCTTGGAAAGAAATAAAAGTCCACCACATACCTCTCACTCCTGTAGAATCACTAAGCCTCTCTACCCCAGGATCCCATCCCAACTTCCCAAGCCCCTTTTCACAAAACACATTAAGTGTCTTAAGTCTCCTTACCAAAACAACTGCTGCGATGAGGAACAAAGGTTTTACAGGCTGTAGCAATAGCCAGTTCAGCAGAGATTATAGTCTTAATAATCAGGTCTTCTACATGGGCCATCAGTGCTACAAAAAAAAAAAAAGAAGAAGGAGGAGGAGGAGGAGGAGGAATAAATACTATAGTGCATGGATTAGAAGGTCTAGATTCTAGAACACAGTATAATATAAAAGATTGTGTGCTCATTCAAAAAAGTCTCTCCATGAATGGGTGCTCCAGAAGAAGGCATATCTGTGAATAGGTCAACATGGTCAAGAATGTGGGTGCTAGAGCATGTACTTTGGTGACCTTCTATGGCAAAAGAAAGACAAACACAGAATAGAAAAAGAATCTTACTTCTCTTCTCACACATTTCCCAACACCGTTCTCTTTGTGGACTGAGAAAGGCCTTTTGGCACACTGTTTCCCATTTTGCTCAAGGCTCAGCAATGGTGTCCGTTTTGATTCCAAGCCCTGTACTCAAACCCGACACTGCCTATTCTCCAATTTAGCAACATGAATGGAAAATTAACTTAGAAAAATTTGAACTCAAGGCCAGTATGGAGACAGATAATTTGTTACATAAAAAGCTGATCATATTTCAGTTAGCAGTTCAACATTCATGAAAATAAATTCACTAAAGATTAAAATTTATGCCTTTCAAACTAGAAACAAGAAAAGGGATTTGGGGATTATGGAAAGACTTTTCTCCATCTTGTAAAGGGCAGGAAAAATTCACACCAAAATGATGATCCCATTAGATGTCTAAGCTATCCTATTCTAATGAGAGAAAATTACTTCTGCTGAGAGACAATGGTATAGTTACACAAACAAGATAAGTCAAAATGAAAAAAGGCCTGGTACTCACCAGTTGTGTCTCTGCCTTCTTGTTTCAGATACCTAAGCATAGCACTCATGCTCCATTTGTTCCCATAATCCTCCACTTCTGGATCATCACAACTAAAACAAATTAATGGATCAAGGTCACATATGCAACAAGGCCTGGCTACAGAAACAAGATTTTTTCAAGTAGTTTTGTTACCCTTTTAAGTCTTTAGAGAAACAGTCCCTTTACTGACTTCCACCTCACTCACTTTTTCTTGGTCTTTGTCATATGTCCCTTTATACCAATTTTTTCCATTGAAATGGAAAAGCATATAGTTTGCCTTATTGAATGGTATAAGGGAGAAGATGGTAAAATTCTTCCTTAATTATGTATCATGAAAGAAATATGGGGAAGAATATAAACAAATTAAAGAATGATCACAATACATTAATAAATTGAAATGTTTGGAGTACAAACCTAGCCTTTGAGGGAAATGCCAAATGAGCCCACAAAACCACCTCTGATGCTACTTTCAGACCAAAGCTGAGTGTGGATGGGCTACTGAGCTAAACTAGTGTAGCATTTTAATGAGCTAACCAAGCACAGAATTGCTTTAGCATCTGAAGCAAGCTCCCTCCTCTCTGGACACAGCTTTTTCAAAAACCATTTGATGTATCGCTGAAGAAAGAACACACTAGAGCAACAATAAAAGTTGTGAAGTACACCATCACTACAGCTTCAAAGTGGCAAAAAAAGGTGGAAGGCTCTTACAATCTGATGCTTGTGTTTTGCAGCTGCCCCCTAATTCCCTACCACCTCCCATCAGTTGCTTCTTTGCTCAGTTGCTTCTAAAGTGAAGGATGTCTCCAACCAATTCCTAACACTGGTCACAGGACACTCAGTGAAATCTATGTAGCTTCAGCAACTTTGCCATCACTTCCAGATTCCTTTCTTTCCTTCCTTGGATATTCTAGGCACCTATTTTTAGTCCAAGTAGAAAGTAACTGTTTGGGTTTCTTTTTTATTTTTCCACTTTCTGGCAAAATTATCAGAATGAAAGAAAACAGAGCAGAAAGAGTATTTCCACACAGCTGGGCTCGTACTCCTTTCCACTGAATCCTTTTCTGAGATGGCCTCATTTCTTTCTTTATTTAATTTATCCTAAGTAAACCACCCCCCTACACATTGAAGTATTTATGTTAGAAAATCTTAGGAAATACATAAAAGCTCAGAGAAGAAAACAGAAATCACCCACTCATAATCCCAACCACTATAGTTATGAACTGTTAACATTTTGGTATATATCTTTCTTGTTTTCTTCCTCTGCCCTAGCAAAAATTAATAGATTTTGTTATCTTACTCAATCAAAAAGAAAATAATTGACTGTAGTGTTTGATAATCTGCTGTTTCCACCTGACGACGTATACCAATGAACATTCTTGTCTCAGATCTTGTGTGCACATCCTTTGTTAAGGTTAAATTCCTAGAAGTGGAATTGCTGGATCAAAGGGTACAAGTATTTTTGAAGCTTTTCATACATTTTGCCAAGTGCTGAAATGACCTCATTTCTTGACTTCTAAAATGTTGCATATGCCTATTAAATTCCTACCCCTAAGTCAAGTGAGGGAAGACAATGAGGAAGATGAAACATAGGAAGGTATAATTTGGTAGAG
The DNA here is from genome assembly GCA_030015415.1 of Cynopterus sphinx. Classification (NCBI taxonomy): domain Eukaryota; kingdom Metazoa; phylum Chordata; class Mammalia; order Chiroptera; family Pteropodidae; genus Cynopterus; species Cynopterus sphinx. The sequence goes on from CM057384.1 coordinate 132,851,421, forward strand.
AAAGGTGATGCTGTAACTGCAGAAGCAATGGTGAAGCAGCAGCAGAGATATGCCTCAAAGCTATGTTAAATGACTACGAGAGTTCTTCACAAAGTTACATAGATATAAATATAAAGTTTTCCTCCACTGCAACTTTTGACTGCTATCACACCCGAATCTGAGACTGGCTGCCGTTTCTTCGTACAGGTGCAGCTAGTACCTGACATAGTCTCCACTCTTCTTATTCACACTGTAGTTTGTCAGGTGCATGAACTGGTTCCGAATGTTCTTGGCTCCTTGATCATATCGCACAGTTGCAAACCTGAGAGAAAGGACCCAGGTTAAATGCCAGTAACAGGGCTTAAAGGAAATACAGACTAGAACTCAGGATCAATGAGATATTAATAAAAGGAAGGTAACATCATTAACAAATACTGAGTGCCAACTCCCATGGGAAGTAGTTCATGTATAATGTCACGTTTAATTCAATCCTTAAAGCAATTCTCTGAAGTAGGTAATATTATACCTCATTTTTAAAAATAGGTAAGAAAACTAAAATGTAACTAGAAAGATTAAGTAACTTGCCCAAAATCACACTGACTCAAAAACCTGTGTTTTTAACCACAAGATGCTGCTTCTCTTATACAGAACCTTAAGACCAATAGAAAGAATAAGAAGTAAAGATAAAGTTATTCACAACCCAGGACACTGTATGTAGGATGCTGTGAATGATGAGGTATTAGCTGGTCAAGAAACACCTACTGAAGGCCTATACAGTGACTGGTACTATAGCATTCTATGAAAAATATAGCAAAATGAAAAAGATAGCATAACAATTTATAGACTTAGAACTCACATCCATAGAAATAACAGAACTAATGCATAAAGTCTATTTTGAGGAAACAATAATGGCAGCATTAACAGCAGACAAAACCTAGGTCTGAAGAACTGCATGAATATGAGCACAGTGCAGGAGACTAATTCCTGAATTTGGAATGAAGGCAAAAGACAGAGATTAGACATGGAGTCCACTGAAAACATGGCAGCAATTTGATATCCTGGACTATTGTCAAAAGAAGACCAAAATATAAAATATATGTGCCTCTGAAGGAAAAAACCAGGGAAAGAGAAAACTTTCCAGAGATGCTCAACATCAACAAAAGGACACTCGAGTCGAATGGTTATGGTAAATATCAACCCCTGTTTACATACCATTATAACCATATCACCCTTCACTAAAGTGGTTTTCTCAAGAGGCACATCCAAGTGTGTGAAAAAAAAGTCCTGGAAGTCCACAAGTTTATTTTCATATGATTTACAAATTATTTACATATGCTCAATCAGACTATGAAGTCAACATGAATTTTCACCACATTAAAGGGCAGCATTTAAAATGTTTTCTCTTCTCTATTTCTTCTCACCCACCCACCCAGCATTTTCACTCACTCATTATTCCCTGCACTAGAAATACGTAAGAGCTGAAAAAAAGTACAAACAAAAAACAAACAAACAAAACTAAAATAAACGTGAGGCCAGGAAGAAGGATGTGGACAAAGAGAAAATGTTGCCCAGGCGTGAATGGCTAAGGGGCAAGAGTTTGATGAGCATTAAGTCTGTATATAGAAGAACCTCAAAATTTCCAGAAACTCCCAGAGTTATCACCTAACTTCTATCTAGCCATGTCACTCCATGGTGAGTAAATCTTGCCAATCTTCCTTCCACAGATTATCTGAAAGCAAGTGGGTGACAGTCATTCTCTGAGTTCTCGTAAAACGCAAAGGGCGTCCATGCTGGTCCCACAGAGGTTGCCTGCCTCACCCAGACATGACTTCACAGTGCCATATTTCCTGCCATCTTCTAGCCTAGAAGAATAATGATTTAGAGGGAGGGAAAGATTGTACTTCAGAGAAGGTTTTCATCTCTCCTAAGTATGAGTACCTGATCTAATTTGGTCAACAACATGAGAAGATTGGCAAAAGCCTGGTGGTTAACTGTAACCCAACACAGCTGTCATTCCTACACTCCTGTTTTCAATAGGACTTATTTCTCAAAACTAACTTTGCTTCTTCCTAATCCTTTTTGCTAGAAAATTTATATTCTGAACACCAGCATGAATAAGATTATTAGTGGTATAAAGTGGTAAAAGTAAAAATTAGAGAAAATAAAAACAAAAAAAGAAATCATTAAGTTCAATGGAAGTTACTCAAAAGGAAAAAAGAGCTACATTCTTTATTTCACTTAGTCCAATGGGATACATAGAAGACAGTGGAGAAGAAAGGTAGGTGTATAAACTCATATTTCCTTGTAACCCAGAAAGATCTCATGGTTCTCACTAAAATCCACATTGAACAGACTAGATTCATCTCTGATTGTCATTTTCCAACATTTTATTCTTATTAGTCTCAGATGTGGCATACTAACCAAGTTGTGAATAACCTACAAAGGTTTTTTAAAACTTGAATTACTTGGCCAATATTTAAAAGTCAGACCTTCCTGCCTGCAGCCCAGTGGCGGCCAGGGCCCACGTGAGGAAGATGGTGGATAGGATGGGAAGGCAGCCCAGAGGTTATCCAAGCAGGGTAACTCAGGTAGCTGCACAGGGGTCAAAGACCACACAAGGAAGGCATATGAATGCAACAGTGACCAGGGAGGTTGGGAGACTGGCTCTATACAAGGAAATTGAATAAATAAATTTGTTGAAGATGATGGGAGTCAGACTTCTCACTATTAGAGAAGAGAGATTTAAAAACATGAAAGGAAAAAAGCTATAATGAACTCTGTAGTTTGGCACTAGAATTGGAGGTATTAGTATGAACTCCTGCTTTTCATTATATTTAGAGACAGATATAGAAATAAATATAAATGTAAGTGTGTATGTGTATTTACATGTATGTTACACAAACACATTTTTAGTTCCGCCCATTTTGAGGACCTGCGAGCAGAGACCCCAGAGCAATAAGTGTACCTAATATCCAGATCTTAATTTCTAAATACTATTCTCCATTAAAAGCAACCAGTACTCCTTAGAGAAAATGGCTGATTCCAGGACCGGGGCAGAGAAAGAACAAGATGAGTCTGAAACATCTTGTGCTGAAAGAATAAGGGAACATGTCAAAAGGACATGAAAGCCAGTTTAAAAGAGCTCCTACTGTCCAAATATAGGGCAATCTGAGCATCAAAATAAATCATGATAATAAAGAATTATAACCCATTAAATAAAATAGGAATCCTCGAGTCCATGTTGGTATATATAAATAACTAGGAAGAAGAGAAAGCTGTTCCTTGGAATAAAATGCCAAATAATAAAAACAGAAAAAAATATGATGGAATTGGAAAACTATCATTTGGCCACCATCATAGTAATAATTCCTTCAGGCAAGAAACGTCAATGGATCTTAAAATTATTAGGTGAAAATGAGAAATGAGATTTTACTCAGTCTCTAAGTATCTCCTCAAAAGATACTTATCAATCACAGAGGAGAAGACAAAGTAACTTTACAGAGAAGAAATCTGGCAGACACTATCTTAAATCAGGTGGTCAAATACCACTAAATAGTTATGTGCTATCAGATATAACTCAATGAAAACACAGCATCACTTCCGCAGCATTCTGGCCAAAAATACATAACCTGAGTCTAATCATAAGAAAATATCAGACAAACCCAAACTGAGGAACAGTCTACAAAATGACTGGCCTATAATGTTCAAAAATACTAAGGTCAAGAAAATCAAGGAAAGACTGAGGAACAGTTCCAGACCGAAGGATACTCAAGAAACAAGACAACTAAACATAACATATGATCTTGAATTAGATCCTTTTGTTAAAAAGAATGTTATTAGGACAACTGGCAAAATCTGAATGTGATCTCTAGGTGAAAGGTAATAAAGCAATTCTAAAGCAATCTTCATATTATTTTTAGAGCTTTTCTATATGTTTGAAATGGTTTCATCGTTAAAATTCTAATAAGAAAGTTTCTTAAAAATCTAGATTTTTCAGCATCCCTTAAAAAAGACAAAAGATCTGGCAATACCACCTGTCTTAGTCCATTTGCACTGCTATAAAAAATACCATAAACTGCCTAGCTCACAAACAACAGAAATTTATTTTTCAGTCCTGGAAGCTGGGAAGGCCATGATCAACATGCAGGCAGACAGACAGCTCCTTCCTGCTATGTCCTCTCATGGTGGAAGGGGTGAGGAATCTCTCTGGGGTCTCTTTTATATAAAAGGGCACTAATCACAGTTATGAGGGCTCCATCTTCATGATATAATCACCTCCCGAAGGACCCACCTCCTATTACAATCACCTTGAAAGGCAGGATTTCAACATGTGATTTGGGGGAGAAGCAAACATTCAGAGAAATTCAAGAATCAAGAAAAGGCTGAGACTTGGAAGAGCAGCAAAGGAAGAATTAGGAAAGATCCTGAAAAGCACTGATATGTCATAAGAGACCAAAGCTAAGATCATGTACACCCTCGTGTTTTCAATTACTGTGTACAGATGCAAAAGTTGGATAATGACAAAGGCTGATGGGAAAAAAATTGACTCCTTTGAAATATGGCATTAGAAGAGAGCTCTATGGATACCCTGAACCACCAGTAGGATGAACAAGTGGGTCCAAGAGCAAATTAAGAGTGAACTATCACTGGAGGCAAAAATGACAAAACTGAAGCTGTCCTACTTTGGGCACATCATGAGATGGTGGGATTCTTTGGAAAAGACAATAATGCTGGTGAAAATAGAAGGCAGCAGAAAAAGAGGAAGACCAAAGATAAGATGGACTCTATAGAAGAAGCTATAGGCATGATTCTATAGGAACTGAGCAGGGCTGCTGAGGACAGAACATCATAAACATAGCTTGTTAGAAGAGTTATCAGAGGCCATAGCTGACTCCAGGGCAGGTAACACAAACAAATATTAACACCACAGCACCACCACACACCAATGACTTGATGGTACTGAAGAGTAAACGCATTTTAGGTGAGCCATGTTCTCTCCAGTTCTCTAGTCTCCACCTGGCCAGCTTTTTCATCAGTGAGTGTCCTTGTAACCACTTAGGTTTATGACTCCTGATTTAGACCTTCACATATCAAATTTCATCCTATTTAGGTCTGAAAGCTTCAACTATTTATTAGAAACAATCAAAAAGAGGTAAATCTCTACTGAGTACCCAGGACCAAGTCTGCAAACTTATCTTAACACATACTGAAATTTACATGATGAATGATGAATTAAGTCTTGGAGCTCCCTCTTAATGAAATCATAATTTAGGGAAAATTCTCATGACAAAATTGCATAGCCTTGACAGGACAGGACAGGACAGGACAGGGGCAAGGGCAAGGACAGGACAGGACAGGACAGGAAAGGAAAGGAAAGGAAAGGAAAGGAAAGGAAAGGAAAGGAAAGGAAAGGAAAGGAAAGGAAAGGAAAAAGAAAGGAAGAAAAAAAAAAAAGGAAAAGAAAAAAGAAAAGCCAGAGAAGAGGCTCTACTTTCTTTGCCAAAGCTGAAATTCTGAGTACTATTTCACTGCCTCCTAATAAATAGAAAACTATATGCCCATTTATTTTTTCACTGTACTGAAACATATAGAAATTATCTTGATTCTGACAATAAACTCTTAAATCAAAAGCTACATTTCTTTTATGCTTTCTAATGTTTCTCAATGAGAATCAAGATGGTAATAATTTGTTTAAAACTCCCTAATATCTGTGTGAAGGAAGGACCTCATAGTTAAACATATAGTAGGTACATAGATGATAAGCATTAACTGAAACTGCACTTGAGTTGCTTGTTTTGGGAGCTTCGACAATATGGAACCAAAATGGGAAAGAAAGCAGAGTCAGTGGAATCTTTTAAACTCTCTTTCCCCATTTGAAAACTATTTTGTTCTTCTAAGAATGTAAGACTGTAGTCAGAGTCATAGATAGTCTAGATGTAGGGCAGTTAACCATCCCGTCTCTGATAGTTACATATTCTAACAAATATAACATACATAGAAAAGAGGAGGCCACCCCTGAGGACACCCTGGCTGTGGCACAGGAGTCATCTTTCAGCAGGTGTAGCCACTGAGAGCCAGAAAGGCCCAAAGGATGAAGAGACAGCACCTCAGGCAGCGCTGCCAGGAGCCACTGGGTTTCATCCTTGCCTGACCCAGAAAAATCTTATGGAAGAGAACAAGAGGCCCAAGAGCTCTCTGATCTGCTGTCAACCAGCTGCAGCCGGGAGACTGCCAAGTGCTGCAGTGATTCGGCAGCGCCCTACAGAGCCGTCTGGGAGGGGATTACCAGCCTGATCCCCTGTCTTTAGAGCCAGAAATGACTCAAACTTCACAAACAGCAAGGGCCTGCGGGTGGGGGAGGGGGGTGGTGACAATGAGCACTGGAGAGGGTTTTTTCCCCCTCACTGATGTCTCTTCCCCCTTCGTGCTGCTGTGGCAGATTCTGGACAGTGTACAGCCTGTGAGGTAATATAAATTCCTTGGCAACCAGCAAGTACCTGAATTCTTTCAAAACCACAGGAATCCAGCAGAGAAAAGGTAAATATCCCTTCGGAGCCAGTGTTAATTAGCAAGGAAGGCTACTGAAGAAGGAACTGGGGGGGTGGGGAGGAAGGGAAAGGCATTGCAAAGCTTTGGGGTCTTTTCTGAATTTCCACTGAATGCTATGGCTGAGGCAGAATAAAAGCAGTCCCAAAGGGCACTTTCCCAGAGTCCTCTCCTCCCACCTCCCCAGCACAGGTAGAACAATGCCAGCTCCCTGGAGGGGCACCTTATTTCCCTCTGTTACTAGTGCTACCTATTTTTGAGTCTTTGACAACATATTTGGTTTTCAATTGAATTTTGTTTTAATTTTTAAGAACGTTTTATTTTTCCTGTTTCAGGGAAAATTTGGCTATTAGCTCCGTCTCAAAAGAGGCCTCGTCAAAATTTAGACCACAGTTGGATCCACCTTAAACTGTAAAACCCAGGACAGTCTTTTTGGATTCCACTTCTGACAGGAAAAAGAATCTACACCATTTTGGTAGAGAATGACACGTCTCTCTGGAAAGTGAGTGTCCCCTGCTGGTGCAAAGCAGCAATATACAAGTGAAACTCAAAAGTATGGTGGACTTCTGGGGCAAAATGCTCAATCCAAATGCTAGAAAGACAATCTTTTTTTAAACATATCAATATTTTGCCCACATATAATAATAAAATTTTTCCTACTTCCTAGGTTAATAAAACAAGAATAACTGAAATTAATAATCCAGAAAAAAACTATTTTGGATCTTTTTCTTTAGTAAGTTTAAGAAGGTAAAATATTTACATAAAGTACTTATTTCACTAACTGTCTTATGAATTTAATCACTCTGTCAACTCAGCATTAATCTGAAGCCCCAAACAGAAGTGATGTGGGTAAAGACCATTCTTTTCTAAAGTAGGAAATAAATTGTACTTATTGTTAGTTCTGTCTCTTTAGGAAAGATTATGGTTTTCCTTGAGCCACAAAGTAAAACAGCCTAGTGAGCTCATCCCAAATTAATTATTTTCAGTAATGTCTACATAAAACACACGTGACCCAAGATTACTAGAAGCTGAAGATCTAGAGGTGCTACAGACTTGTTAAATGCAATGGCACAGTTGAGCAGATCCTGAGAATTAAAAAGCAGCAGCTGCCAAGATACAATGAGTTAAGACACAGGAACGTAGGCATATGAAGTTATTGTATACAGCAATGTGCCCTTGTTGAACTGTAGCTAATAGCCTGTCATTATCCTGCTGTAAAGATTTTATATCCGCCTATACTTTTAGATAAACTGAACCAAAGCCCTGAAAATTCTTTTTTTTTTTTTGTTAATTTGGTCTGAGTTTTTTAAAATAGCTTTTTCTAAATTATTCTGAGAAAAAGCATCCATTAATAAAAGTACACACAGGACATGGGTCCATAGTGTAGTGGTTAGCACGTCTGCTTTACACACAGAAGGTCCTTGGTTCACACCCCAGTGGAGCAATGGCACATGGTTGACAGCTATCGCCACCCTGAACAAGCCTAATGTCTGATCTCAGCTGCTAAGCAGGGTCAGGCCTGATTAGTACCTGGATGGAAGACCAGGTTCTATAGGCATAAATAACAATAAATAATTTTTTTTAAAGTACACACAGTTTCTGCTGGAGGCAAGAGAAGTTATTCAATTCAGTAAATTTTGACTTCCAACACACACCCATTAGCCAAAGCATATCTGTACTATATTCTACAATAAACATTGGATCACTCTCATTTCGTGTCTGAACCATTAAGATCTTAAATTTATGCCAAATTTTACCAATATAGAAGGCTTTAATATTGTGGGTAAAATGTCTTTGGAATACGTAAAGCATGTTGGTATGAAATCCCGGAGAAATAGTGAGCATAACCTTGAAGTCTGTTCCCTATTCAAAAAGTCCAGTTGATGGCTAGACGTAAGCACTCCTGAGAAAGGCACAGGAGAAAAGCTGAAATGAAGATGGGAGGAGGATGGAGAGGCTCATGATGCACAAGAGGGAAAGCTCAGGTATCTCAAATTACAAAACAGAAAATCCTCTGTTTTACAAAGCACCTTATGCACCTGAGTAGAAGAGGTATATTTTACCTTTTTTTTTCTTCTAGGTAATATGAGGACTTCACTTTTAAACCTATACTTCAAAGTATGAGAGCACATGGGTCTACAAACACTATAAAAAACTTTGCTATGAATCTGATTAGATCTAGCAGTCAGTTTGTGCTCAGGTGCTTTGTTCAGCCCTTTACCTAAAAACTGAGAAATGTTTTAGTGTTCCCCTCCTCAATTCTGAGGAACAAGTAAAGATAGAGAATATATAAAATGGAGCACTTTAACAAAACTGCTAAAACTATTAACATTATGAAAGTTGAGGCATGAGGAAAAACTATTATTTTAACTAGCCTGGCAACATAAATTTTCTTAACTTTCCAATCCTGCATCAATGTGTGGATATATATCTAGACACACACCAGACCTCCAGATAACCCTGATTAACTCCCTGAAGGACTCATGCATCCAGGCCACCTGATACCCATTATCCAGACCACTGGATGTGACCAGACCTCCTGGCATCCATCATCCAGGCCACCTGACATTTGATTGATAACCATCCTGGAACAATCCGAAGGCTGAGAATGCAGGCAGGACTGGTAATTCTCAGGGCTGTACCTTTCACTATAAGAACTCTTAACTTTTCTTTCTCCTTTGGAACACTTCTGGGGTTTTGCCTGTGTTCCCAGTTTGCAATCGCTAAGACCCTTGAATAAATCTTTATAATTTACTCCTATCCTAGCCAAAGCCTCTTGACCCTTTTTGAGTTCTCTGGACAATTTTCAAGGAACAAGAGGCCAGAACTAGAAAGCTTCAGTAGTCTCCACTGTTCCTAGGGCTCAAACTCATAAATCTTAGTTAAGAAGATGACAGGGCTTACAAATGCTGTCGCTGCCACCTAGAGGTGAAAGGAAGAAACAGCTCAACCAGCTAGAATCTGGTGAGCCAGCTCTAACAGCTGTCAGAGTACAATATGTGTCAAAAGCACCTATACATAGATAGGTAGCCTTGTTTTGACCACTGCATTCTCCATCTTTGAAGTACATTTTCTAAAATAGAGAAACACATACAGACCATGCTTTTTATTTCTCATGACTACTCACAGATGCAAACCACCTCCTAAGCTGTTATGTTCTGTAAGGCTACTATGCATAAAAGAAACTTCAAGGCAAGCTAGTTGGTAAACACATGTAAGTTTTGTGGGGGAAAAGAACACATGCATAGCAAAGTTACATAGTTATTTTAAAGAATTTAAAGGATCTTTAAAAACATCACCTGTAAAATTCTGCACATGGGAAACAAAAATTCAAATTATTATGACCTTCTGAACTAAATTTTATACATCACATTACCATAAAACCTCAAGAGTACCTCAAGAAAAAAAAAATGATGTATGTACAATCACTGTAAAGTATATTACTTGCAGGTGAGAAAAACAAAAAGCAGTTAATATCTCCTAAATACAAGAGGGCATGAAATAGCTCAGGCCTTCAGCCCTGGAGTCAGATCCATGAGATAAAACCCCTGCTCCATGGCCAAGCAGCTGGGCGATCTCAGAAAAGTGACTTCACGTTTCCTCAGCTCTCTAAACCTCAGTTTCCTCAATTGCAAAAATGCATCAACTGTGATAAGGTGGTTGTGAGAATTAAAATAAATGTCTAATATATTACAGATAAATAAATGTGAGTTTTTTTATTCTTTCTCATCGATGATGAAAAACAATGACAAATTGTCTTAATACCCTAAGGTCTGCATAACAACTGCCATCACATGGCAATATAACATGATCATGGATCCCTGCAGGGAGATGAGTGTTTTTATACACACACTTATTTATATGTGTGGATATGCAAGTGAGACTGCAAAGTAACGTGAAGCCCATCGGGGTACATTCTATTCTCCAGAGTTGAATGTAACAGGAAGAAAAAGCATGATTAGTACACTCTTTAATGGTTGTACTCTAATAAATATCCTACAACTCCCAAATATCTCTTACCTAGCCAGTCCTTCTTCATAAAGATAGATGACAAGAGGATCATAGGAAGTCACAAGCACATAGAGGCGAACATCGAACTTGAAATCTAGAAAAAAACAATTTGCATTCACAGGAAAAATTAAGTTCATTTGTTTTCTGTTACAGAACGAACAGGACAACGTAACAATGAAATATGAAAGAAAAGTCTCCCTCTCCCCACAAAATACATACTGCCTATATACCTCACCTTTTGAGAATAAATAATTATACATTTTATACATATACATAAAATGAGAATTTATATATGTGTATTGTATAATCTTCACATCTCTTTATTATTATATAACCTATAAAGCACTTCCTTTTTCATTATCTCATTTCATCTTCAAAATAATCCCATGAGGCAGGTAATGAACCAAACTCATCTCTGAAGCATTTGCCAAGAATTTCACCTGACCTTAATAAATCCTTATTAGAGAAGACTATGAAAATGTTAAAAAACTTAGCAAGATCTAACCCAATCCAGCAAAGAGCCTAGTCACAACTCACCATCTATGAGCAGCGGGTTGTTAATGTAACGGGAGACCAGGATGTTCTCTTCCAGGGAGATCTGGTTTGGCTATCAAGTAAAGAGAAAGAATGAAAAGACAGAAATGCAGAGGAACCCTAACCCACAATAAGGGAGCAAAGTTCTTAAACTTTTAGAGATGACAATGTAGAAAAATAATATTAAAAAGGTTCCTTCAAGCTACCCATATATATTCAATTGTCCATAAAACACACCACTTCCAGAAACACTATAATATCCAATTATAATGGGGGAAAACGAAGTTACATAGCATCTCTCACATAATAAATGAAGCCTAAACAGCTTTAAAGATTTGTATACATGAAGTTAAATAGTTATATGCCAAGAAAATAAAAGCTACTTAAAAAATAAATAAAAGTTTGCTTCTTGAAAATGTAGGGTATCATGAAAATTTTAAAACACCACCATTATTCTTACATGAAGGCTTTCAGCAAGATGCTTAGAGAACTTACAACTCTTTCCCCTGTGAAATGGAATGGACATTTCATTGACTCACTCAATGGTACTTTCTATGCCACTGTGTATAAAGACCAAACTAGATATTTTAAAGATTTTTTCAATGAAAAAAGTATTGTTTTTACAATAAATAATTATGAATAGTATTGGATACTGTATAAGGCACAAGGGATACAGTGAAGAAGAAAACAGATACAATCTTGGCCTTCACCATCCTAATCTCTACTCTCAAAGAGTTTAATATTTAAGTAGAGGGACAGCAAAATGCATAATCTAAAAGAACACAAAGCAGCATATCTCCAAGTGCAAGATATGAGTTACAAAGAGGAAGAGCAGACCAGTTAAGGGAGATCAGTCAGGGAAGGCTTGTCCTGGAAGAGCTGGTGAAGAAGTGAGTGCTGAAAGCTATCAAGCACGTGGTGGAAAGGAAAGTAGGCCATTATAAGAAAGCGGCATGCACAAAGCCCAGTAGAATGGAGAATGGGCAGATTCATTAACCTAGGGCTAAAAGACTGAACTGGGCAATAATGAAAGATGTGGTCAGACAATTAAGAAGGAGGAAACCCCACAGGCAAAGGAATTTAAACCCCTGGCAAGAGGAGTTTAGGTTGAACATGGTGGGAAGCAGGAAATCATTGTGAATTCTTGATTAATATTAAGATTAAAATATCTGGAATAGAACAACTCTATGTGAGATTAGTTTAAGACAGAGAAGTCAGCTGGAAGTTATCACAATACATTTAAGACAAAAACACTCCAAAAAGTGGCTATCATAGAAATTGTGATGACAATAGCTACAGTAGCATAAATAGAAATAACTATTAACATTTTCAGCAAAAAATTAATAAAATTTAATAAATGTATTTATTGAACACCTGCTATGCATTGTTCTAATTCTTCACAAGTATTTAGTTTAATTCCACTCAACTTCATAAAGTAGGTATACCACCGTCCAAATATTAGAGATGGGGAAAGAGTCTGAGAGGGTTAGGAACCTGCTCAAAATCACACAGCTAGTAAGAGAGCAGTATTTGAACCCAGTCAGTGTGCCTCAGAGGCTCAATTCTTAAGTGCATTCACATCTTTCCCCCAAAGTTCTGAAATAAAAATAACTGTCCCCCAAATTCAAAAGTATGTCTTTGTAATAATGCATTTACTATCTCAAATACTATAGTTATCATAAAATTAGGTAATTTTGCAACTCATCTCATTATACACAACCATAATGAGCAATTCCAGAGTCAGGATATTGAGATTCCCCCTTACTTCTCACTGTTCCTACCCCAGTTCACAACTCATCTCTATGCATCATAAGGACAATGACATCAGTACTGATTCATACTAATGGACTCAGTCACCCACACCATTTCCTGACTCCCTTACATTTCTTGATCAGTTTCTCACAAGTACTATCTCCATTCTGAGTCAGCTTAGTAAGAATGATGCAAGAACAGCACAAAGCAGCAAGCTGCAGTCTGTGTTCCAACACTAAAATTAAAACAATTGCAGCTCTCTTCCTGCTGAGTAACATCTATAGGCTACAATGGATATAGGACCACCCAACCTTCCTCTGAACCAGAGAATATGCTGGTAATTGTCTTCACTCCATGACACATCAAAGGTCCATGGCCATTTCCTCTACTTCCTTCTTCATCACATACATTTGTCTTTTGAGTTATGCATAACGTTATCTATACATAATTTAGGTAACTTAAATATTTGTTCCATGGTCTGGACCTCTCATTTTTATTGGCATTAGGAATTAAATTATAAGCACATAAAAGAGTATAGTTTCTTTGTAGGTAGTTATAGACTGATAAGCAACTAATGAAAGTTTTTTGATATCATCAAGCCTGTTTCCTTTTCATCAATCTCCAATTAATTCATTTTAAATTATTTCAATTCCAAACAATACCCTCACATATGCGGCCTACAAGAGACTCACTTTAGATATTGAAAGACACACAGACTGAAAGTAAAAGAAAGGAAAAGTACATTTCATGAAAATGGAAACAAACAAAAGCAAGGTAGGGTAGCAATGCTTATGCTAGACAAAACGGACTTTAAAACAAAGGCTATATATAACAAGAGACAAAGAGACAAGGAAGGAACTGCTAATCCCACTTCTGGGTATTTAACCAAACAAGCCCAAAACACTACTTTGAAGAGAACTTGAGTTTCCATCAATAGATGAATAGATAAAGAATAGTGGCACAGATATACAATGAAATATTACTCAGCCATAAAAAAAGAATGAAACCTTGCCATCTGCAACAACATGGATGGTTCTAGAGGGTGCTGTGCTGAGTGGAGTAAGTCAGAGAAAAACAAATGCCATATGATTTCACTTACATGTAGAATCTAAAGAAAAAAATAAACAAATAAGACAGAAACAAACTCACAGATACAGAGTACATTTTGATGGTTACCAGATGTCAGGGGAGCTTGGGGAGGTTGGTGGGTAAAAAAGCAGCTAGGAAGGGATGAAGTACAAAATAGTAGCTACAAAATAGTTGTGGTAAGGTAAAGTATGGCATAAAGAATATTGTTAATAATATACTATGTATGGTGTCAGATGGGTACTAGATTTATCAAGGTGATCACTTCATAAGATATATAAATGTCTGTCTAATCACATTGTACACCTGAAACTAATATAATACAGTATGTCAATTGTAATTGAAAAATAGAAATTAGTAAAAAAAGAAATGAAAAGAAATAATTGCAATTTAAGAAACTGATTTCAATTCCAAGCTCAAACTGCCCTCCAAAGTATGCTAAGCAAGAATCTGAACTGTTGGGAAAGCTGGAAATACATCCACTTTTCAAATTGGACTAAACCTCATGGTATCTGTTAAGTTATTACAAGGTAGGATGGTACAGTGGTTGAGACTATATGCTCTATCATCAGCTGAGTTACAATCTTGACTCTGCTACTTAATAAAGAAATAATAATAATTACCTTTTAGGATTCTTATAAAGACTAAATAAGATTATATTTGGAAGGCACAGTAGTAGGCACATATTAAACGCTCAAGAAATATCAGTTGTTGTTGTTATTACTGCAGTCTCAATATCTATGTGGTCCTATTTACTAGGTTCCATAACTCAACAGCATGCTACATGCCTATCTACTCAGAGCAGTGCACTGAATTATAATGAAAATACTTAAGATTTGGGAGCTAGTCCTTATTCCTTGAAAAGTTTTAAGCAGTGGCAGTACCAGCACACAGCAGGGTTCCCTAAGGACTTGTTGAACAATTAAAACACAGAGAGCACAGTACAAAGCAGCAAGCATATAAACAAAAAGAAACAAGAGCTGTACAGAATTATATTCACAAATACAGGAGTGAACAGAGACCTAAATACTCTCCTAGTACTTTAAAATCTCAGGGAAAATATTAATATCATATTTACCATGGATAATGTGTGAGACAAGGATGACTAAATCTGACTTCTATAATCAAATTCATACCCTAATCAGAAAACACCAGATCTTTCCCCCCTTGATTTGAATATAGTAAATTGGGAAAATATGGCTTTTAGTCATGGTTACTGAAGGAGCTGGATCAAAGACAACTCTGTTCCTTTATGATGTATTTCATAAAAAGCACATTATTAAGAAACTATCAGCCAGTCAGCCAAGATGCTTCCATCTGTAGGAGCTCACACTTCTCTTCAGTATTACATAAAAGTACTGCTTTTTCTATCCTTTATCCTGTTCTCGTAATGGTAAAAGTTGCTATTTGCAGATAGTTTCCAAGAGGTTATGACTATTATTGGGAATGTTTAATAAGAGGCCCTCTCACTCCAGCAGGAAGACAGGGAAAGATGTTTTCATTTGGCACTCACACCTTATTCCACCTCCCCACAACATCCCTCACCCACCCACATTAGTGTTAGTTCTGCTCATAGACCCTCCACCTAAGCACTCCCTCCCCCTCCTCCTCAAATCTAAAAGGAAAGCAGGCAGCAGCCTTGGAAAGAGTTACTTCATCCAGTTGGCTAATGGGTCACATATTCCATGGGAAAGGATCCAGGTATGGAAAGAGGGAATGGTTAGGCCTTGTGTATAAGGAGAGAGAGAAGAGTACTAACTACATAGCTTGTAGGTCTGGGTAAAAGGTGATAAAACTCATTTTAGAGTGAAATGGGAATACTGTCCCATTATGTACACATGTTGCCAGCTCCCCTGGTGCCTGCTGGCATCTTCCCAGGCTTCTGTCTGGCACTTCCACCAAGTACCTCAAAGAATCAGACTCATTCCAAAGCTTCTCTGAAGGGGAGGGGGATCAAGGGTCCAGCCAAGCACTTTGATCTATGCAAGGGGTCTCCAGGGATTCAGCCCATGGAGAGGTAGGAGGGAGGAGAGTCTGCCAAAAAACGCATTCTCTAAAGACTTGTCACCCCTTTTATGAGACTTCAGCAACTAGGGAAGAATCAGGGCACAGGGTTCTCAGCCCCACCAAGGAAAGTTTAACTTTCCTATTCTTTATGATGTAGGTTTTAAACTAACAAATCACTAGGGCATAAGAGCATTCCAAAAGAAAAAAGTCCCAGATGAGCTGGGAATAGATCCTATTCTTTTTGACTCATGTCTAAGAAAATAAAAAAGCAAACTTGTATCACAGTTGACTTTCAATAGCTATTCCATTTGGCAGCTAAAACCCAAACCCAAACTAGTGCCGTCTATGAGACTCAAACAACACTGGAGTTCCTGGCATGGAGCTGAAGAAAAAGCTGTCGGACAGGAGCCTTCATGCCGAGGTCAGAACAGAGACAAGAAGAGAGAGATCCAAGGCATTTGACCAGGGCCTTCTGTCACAAGAGACCCAGGGTGAAAGGCCTCCAGAATGACCCAGGGCCAGCTAACATGACTTGTAGCCTGGGGCTTATAGTAGTTGCTGTATCAAATCTGGTTCTATATGCCTTCAGCACAAAAGGTCTAGCCATCAGTGTTTATAACACAGTTTTTAGTGCAGACTGAACTGAAGAACTTTCTAATATGAAAGGCCCCTCCAGAAGTTAGTGCATAGGAAATAGTTCACACCACATGAAAAAAGAATAGGGGGATTTAAGATGGAGTGCTGACCACACACACAACATATTTATCTCCCCCTCTTCCCTTCCAGAGTCCCACGGGAACAAGAGATTTTTAAAAGAATTAAATGATAACAAGGCTAGAGAGCAGTTAAAGGAGCCAAGGACACACCAAAAGTTTAAGGAAATCCTTTAAGATACAAAGCAGATGGGACCAGGTTGAGAAAATGGAACAGAGGAAGTCCCAGCCCAGAATATTGGAGGTGAGAGAGATCTTCCCAAGGAGGCCCCTGAGAAGTTCCAAGCTGGTAGTAAACAAACATGAGGAACAGGAATGGACCAAGGACAAGAATCAGATAAGCAATTAACACAGTATTTGGAACAGAGAGGCCAGTTGACTGACCTTCTTCAACACCCAGAGCTCTGCCCTTGGGATAAAGCCTAACGATGACTCTCTGAGAAGGACATCTTGTATGAGTGCAGGGATCTGAAAGAAGAGTGGAACTTGAGGCCACTCTATCCTACAACAGACATAAAGGAGAAAAGAGAGGAAAGGTAGCACCGCCCAAATGAGAAATCACCAAAATCTTCCTCCATCTTCATGATAAGGCCTGCCCAATCTTGGAAAGGGGGAAGGAAGAAGCATGCTCCTCACCAACATCCAGCTAACAGGCAGCCTGACAGTCAACATGCTTCACCCTGGCACAAAACTCACAGACAGCCTTCTGCCCAGGAGGAAGCTCTAAGGAACCAGTACTACACAACAGGAGGAGAAACCCCAGCCAGCTGTCTCTATCTACTTCAATCGGTCTAGTTCTTTGTTCATAAATGTGACTTGACACACCTACACTTGGCTGATATTGAGAAAATCCAACAGCAGGAAAAAAGACTATTGAAAGAAAATTTACCAAACAAAAGAGAACTTTAAAAATTTTTCAAACAGTATACTCAGAAGGACCAGAAGGCAAACAGCATCCATCAAGTAAAAACGGGTTGTTTAAAAAAAAAAGCAAATCAGAAAATAAGAGTTTCTGTAAACTATGATAGTCGATATAGAAATACAATAGGTGGAATGAATAATAAAATGGATAGAGCTCAAAGTAGTCATCCAGAAGATAAATATTGAGGAAAATAGAATTTAAAATGAGAGAAAAGTTGACAAGACCCACAATGCCTCAAAAAGAAGTTCTAGAGGTAGAAACAAAGACCAAAAAAATAGATAATTTTCCTTGAACGAAAGGAAAACAGTAGTTTCATACTGAAAAGGCTGACCAAATGTCCAGGAAGGATGAAATAGTGGAATGAAAGACCCAGGCTGAAATACTGGTTAAATTTCAGAATTTCAATGCTATAAAGTTTCCACTGAGTTTAAATTTTTTACTCAACTTAATAGATAAAGCAGAGAAACTAAACCAAAGTTACTGAAGAGAATGTAAATATTATAAACCTGTAAAATATAAAAATAATGAAAAAGTAATCAAACTTGAGATAAAGTGTGGAAGGGAAGGAGAGTAGGAGGGGATATGAGTGCAATAAATATCAAACTTGGAATTAACAAACACTGACTGCAAAACTGAGAAAAAAAGAAACAGATTATCAACTATATTTGGTTACTAACTATTGTTACAAGTCTAGGGAGTGAGACTGGGGTTGGGATTTTATTTTATCTTCTATATATGTATTCAACTTTAAATAAGGATTTTGTAAAGATCCAGGATACTGATGACTTTTGAAAAAAAAGAGGGTGCAAAAGATGAGGAGCAGAGGAGGGAGGGAAAAAGGTAGAAAGAAGCAGCAAGGATGCCATACCAAATTTAGGTTAATTTCCCGATGACTTTGCAAGTAGAAACCCACAGTTCTGCTCAAAATAAAAACTAAATGTATATGCTACCAATTAACGCTTAAGAATTAACATGACAGGATGCTGAAAGCAGAAAAGGTACCCCTTCTCTGCTGACACCAAAGGCTGCCTGCCCTGCAAATGTGATCAAGTAACTGTTCAGCCATAGAGTAACTGTTGCCATGAAAGGAGATTATTGCCAGTATACAACTCATAGCCACCCTCAATTCACACTTCCAGATGCAGATTTCAGAAGGGACCACCTGCTCTTAAGGAAAAGGAACCATATTAGTAGCTGGGACAAAGAGTGAAGTGGGGAAGAAAATGAGAGAGGTTGCCACGTGCTGAATACTTACATTGTTGATCAGGTAGACACCCCGCCCCCTTGAAGAGGCCACTGGTTTTACTATCCAAGGTCCCCGATCCTTTGAATATGAATCTGCTCAAAATAATAGGAGATAAAAAGGGGGAGAGAGAAACAGAGAGAAAGAAGGAACATGAGTTTATCAACTTAAATTTCAACAATGGTTAACTACTCAGGTACCCAAAGAATTTTTCAAATTTCTAAGTGGAGCAGCTTAAATAACCTATATTTTTGAACTAGCCTTAAAAATTAAAACAAAAACAGAGAGAGGGGGAGAGAGAGGGAGGAAAAGGGAGAAAGAGAGGGGGAAAAAAGAGGGAGAAGAAGAGAAGTAGGAGAAAGCAAATTTACAGCAAACACTACATAATATATTTCTCCCACCCTTTCCCCTCTTGAATGAAAGAATGAAAACAAAATAAGGCAAATATCAGGATGTTAATCTATTACTGTCACCAACAACCTTCACGAACCCTTGAGATTCTCACCTCCATTAACTAAAGGACCTCTAGACACTCACACTGCGGACACTGACAACAATCAAACACCAGATCTCCTTATATGGTTACTTAAGCAATTTCTCTAAGCTTATAAGAAAAAAATCACCGAATGTCAAACAATGTGCAAATGGAGAGAAATAACGATAATTTACAGGTAAGTAAAAGGTGCCCTCTACTCTTGTTCCTTTTGCAAGTTCAGGTTTATACCTTAGATACTTTGGGGTCATGAGAAGAGAAACAACCACACTATACTCCCAGGACTTGCAGGTGGCTCTGTCCTCCAAGGAAGGAAGGTCAGAACACAAGACAGGAGGAACAAAGGACTCTCCCTCTAATATGAGCCAAACTGTTTTTCAAGGCCTACCAACAGGCACTTGCTGTTGTCAGGGCCATAAACCATTTCACCAGGAAGAAACAAAGCTCTCCTTGTCCACTTCCCATTGTCCTCCCCTCCTTCTACCCTCAATGCAACCTAACAGACAGGAAACACGGAACATGGCAGACAGAATTTAACTCCATAAGCCATTCCACTTCTAGGAATGTACTCTCTAGTTCTGTTCACATGTGTGAAATGTTATTCGTACAAGACTATGTAATAATATCAAAAGATGTCCACTATATCGCACCCATGTGAGGGTCCAGAAAACTATTTTTTTGTAAAAACCCAAGTTATAAATAGTTTAGAGTTTGCAGGCCATGCAATCTCTGTCACAACTATTCACCTCTGCTGTTGTAGCTCGAAAACAGCCATAAACAATGTGTAAACAAAGGGATAGGCTGTGTTCCAATAAAACTTTATTTATGAACACTAAATTGGATGTGATTTCTACATTCCGCAAAAATTTATTCTTTTTTGTTTCAGCCATTTAAAAATATAAAAACTATTTTTAGCTCGTAGATGTATAAAAACAGGCAGAAGACCAGATTTGATTCAAGGGCTATAGTCTGCAGAAACCTGATAGAATATTAAACAGACACACAAAAGGAGGACATTATTAATGGACAGATAGGCAATGGTCTCAAAGACAGGCTAGTCAATGAAAATAGGAAAGTGCAGAGCAATATGTATTGTCCACTCCCATCTGTTCACAAACACACTCAAGCTACATGCTAGTAAATGTGGAGAATATCTGTAGAAGGATATGTAAAAAACTAGGAACACTGAACACCTCGGGGGAGGAGAAGTAGATATCTAAGGAAAAGAGGAAAAGTTCATTGAATTCATTAAAGAGGAAAATTCATTGAATAAGAGTACAGGTGCCATTTGGAAGAGGGCCTAATAGAAAATGTTCATTAAGTGTTAGCTATTATTATTATTACTATCTAGACTCTCACAAAAGACCTGCCTCACACCTTCTTCGTGTGCTAGGCCTACTAAGTCAGGTTCTGCTTCATGAAGGAAAGCCTGAAATAGTCCATCTCCTATGCTTGGATATGGGGAGTTAAGTTCACTTCAAGGCAAAAGAAATAAGAAACCTACTGACACTTGAACAAAGACCACCTGTCCCTATCTAGATTTACCAGAAATACAGCTGACATTGAAATCCTTATTTGGCTCTCATGTACATTTTCCAATTAGTCTCAAGTCCAAGAAGAGAGGCTGTGACTGACTGGTACCTCTGAACCCTAACACCAAAAGATACCTGATACTTTACTCCAAAGAACACAAGTCCAGAAAACAAAGTGACAGGAATATTCCCTAAATGGCAAGAGGAAGAGAGACACCAAAAAGGGTGTGCACATGTAGTTCATATGCAGAAGTGCATACATCCTTACATGGGCACAAACTCTTATCAACAAAGAAGACTTTTTGTATAGAGCAAATTTCTATGTTATACCAATGTGTCCTTACATATATAATACTGACAGTCTTACTAAGAACAAACATACAGGTACACAGCCAGAATAAAAACAGTTTTAAGTTATCTCTGTAGCTGTTTTACTAAAGAAACAATTTTTTTAAGGCTTTGAAAAGCATTGATTAGTTACTGACTTGTGGCAGCCCTTAGGTTAAGTCTGTCCCAAGTTCAGTTGCTGAGGATGAGCTCCGAGTCAAGCACTTACTACAGAATTCCGCGTACTCAGCTGGCAGCAGAAAGGTCTGAGGCAGGATGTGAAAAGCCTTGAATCCATGAGTATGCTGCATTCGAATGATGTTTTTGTATAGTCGGTCCTTCCGAGTTAGTTCATAAGACCTAAAAATCATAAAAGTATTTCCATTTCAGTAAACTGAGGTTTTCCAGGGTTGTCACATTCTAAAGAGCTCAGAGTTCCCAGTTTTAGAGCAGTTACCGAAGACAGCAGTATATCCCAAATTTATTACTTTATCAACCCCAAAGGTTTATTAATCATTTTCATAGAATAGATTTTTTTGTCAGATTTATTCATCAGTATAATCTATGTCAAGAAAATTTATTCTTTTTAGTGTATAATTCCATGAGTTTGAACAAACACATACAGTTATGTAACCACCACCACAATCAAGATATAGAACAGCTTCAACAACCCAAAAAGTTATTTCAAGTCCTTTGTGGTCAACCCTTCCAATCACCTCCAGGCCTTGGCAAACATAATATTCATCTGTCCTTGTAGTTTTTCCTTTTCTAGAAAGTTAAATAAAGAAAATCCGATATGTATCCCTTTGAGACTGGCTTCTTTCACTCAATTTCACAATTAAGATTTATCCTTATTATTGCAAGTATCAGTATTTCATTCCTTTTTACAGCTCAGTGTCCATTGTTCAGGTGTACCACAGTTTGTTTATCCCTTCACCAGCTGAAGAATATATAAGCTGTCTCCAGTTTTTAAAGATTATGAAAAAAGTCACTATAAGCACTTGTATACAGGTTTTAGATGAATGTAAGTTTTTATAGGTTTTTGTGTAAATGTACACTTTCATCTCTCTAGCAGTGGAATTGCTGGGTTTAATAAGATTGTTTAATAAATAGTGTTAGTTATCTAAGGCTGCCTAATAAATTATCCCAAACATAGTAGCTTAAAATAATAAACATTTTTTGTCTCACACAGTCTCTGTGAGTCAGGAATGTGCAAGTAGCAGAGCTAGGTAGTTCTGTCTTGGGATTTCTCATGAGGCTACAGTCAAGATGTTGGCCACGGCTTCAGTCATCAGGCTTGAATGGGAGTGAAAGACCCAACTTCGAGATAGCTCACTCATATGGGGCTGGCTGTTGGCAGGAAGCTTCAGTTCCCTACATGTGAATTTTTCCATAAGGCAAAGTACCTTCATGACATGACAGCTGGTTTCTCCCAGATCAAGTGATCCAAGCAAGAAAGCAAGAAAGAAGCTGCAATGTCTTTTATGACCTGGTCTCAGAAGTGACAGTTTTACTTCTGTTACATCCTATTCATTAGAAGTCAGTCACTAAGTCCAGCCTACATTCACAAACAGAAAAATTAAGCTCAATCTTTTGAAAGCAATGTCAAGGAATCTGTAGACATATTTTAAAACCACCACATAAGTATATGTTAACTTTATGAGAAACCATCAAATTATTATCCAAAGTGGCTGTACCATTTTGCATTTCCTACCAGCAAAATTTTATTATTCTAGTTGCCTTTTGTTGTTTTGTTTTGTTTTGTTTTGTTTTGTTTTTAGCCATTCTAATAGGTAAATAGTCGGATCTCATGTGGTTTTAATTTGCATTCCACTAATGATTATTGATGTTGAACATATCTTCACATTATCTTTTCATGTCTATATATCTATTTGGTGAAATAGCTGTTCAAATATTTTGCCCATTTTGAAAAACAGGGTTGTTTATTATTGTGTTTTGACAGTTTATTATATATTATATATGTAAATTCTTCATCAGATATGTGTTCTATAAATATTTTATCCCAGTCTCTGGCTTGTCTTTTCATCTTCTTAACAGTTTCTTTCAAAGAACAGACATTTTAAATTTTGATGAAGTCCAATTTATCAATTTTTTCTTACAGATTATGTTTATAATGTTATATCTAAGAAACTTTTACCTAATCCAAGGTCATAAAGATTTTCTCCTATGTTTAAGTTTTACATTTAAATTTATGATAACGTCAGGTACCTTTAAATGGAGCAAAGTAGCTAGCAGAGCATTACCTGGGAAAGTGATTAACCTTTTGTGCTTCAGAGAGGGTGCGAAGTAAGAAGGGCTTCAGGTGGGATCCTGTCCACATCAGGTTATAGTCAGTGCTGCTTGGGTGAACCTGAGGGCAGAAAAAAGACAAAATGAAAACATTGGAGATAGCCCCTCTCTAGGAAGAAGATGGCAGAAGAGGCCAGAGATTTTTTTATCCACAAGGAGTGGGCAAGTTAGGATATGAGCCTAGCAAGACAAAAGTTGAGTATAGAGAATATGGGGATAATCAAGTTTAAAGAATGAAAGAGCTGGGCATATCCCAAATGCAAAAAGTAGAATAAATTAATCCTTCTACAAAAGTCCATGATGTCTCTTAATATTCTTCCATATCAAAGTATGAGAGGACCCAAACTCACAACTCCCTTTTCAGAGTGTCCTTATCTTCTACAGATACTTTACCCATTTTCTCAAAATACAGTGGAAGTCTGTCCATGATTTTTGCCATCTCTTTTGCTGTCAACATCCCAGTTTTCCCAATTTTCTACGAGAATAACATACTCCTTGGTTTTAAAGGACCTGCCAATCATCTCTTTCTCCCCCAAAAAACTGAATCCATGACCCAAGCTGGGCCATTCTATCTCCAGAATGTGATTCTTGAGTGGAGAAAGGCATAAGGACAATGAATGGAGTTGAGTCATTTCCCTGGTGGTGGCTTGAGGAGATGATCCTGAGGATTCCTATTCCCAGATCCCCTGAACTATCCTGGTCTCTATTCCAAAAGCCTGCCTTTGAGGCTTTTCCTCTGATTTTGCTAGCCATTTTGTGTACACTTTTCCCACAATTCTCTTTTGGTTTTAAGTTAAGCAGAGTGTGTTTCTGTTGCCTACAATCAAAGAACCTTAATTGAGTAACCGACAGTTCTTTACAGGCAACTCTGCCTCTAGCCCAAGCCTAAAAATGTAGCAAAAAATATATATTTTTTTTTACTCCTCCCCCCCCCAAAAAAAAAAATCTTGTGAAAATGTTTTCTATGTATTACACAGAGAAACTGGTAAAGTCACTCAGAAATTCAATGCAAGTTCTACATCACTACTAAACATTGGTCCCACGTACTTTCTAGAGCTGGCACTCTTAACTGATACTCGGTTGGCTAGAATTTTCAACTTTTGGACAGATGAGATAAAGAAGTAAAAATGAGCTTACTTCATGAAATCCATGGGCTGTCAGAATGCTGCGTACCAAGCGACTATCTGTTCGCACAATCTTGTAAGATAAATGATAACGTTCTAAAGAAAAAC
Organism: Cynopterus sphinx; assembly: GCA_030015415.1. Taxonomy (NCBI): domain Eukaryota; kingdom Metazoa; phylum Chordata; class Mammalia; order Chiroptera; family Pteropodidae; genus Cynopterus; species Cynopterus sphinx. The sequence continues at coordinate 132,876,108 of CM057384.1, forward strand.
AGAATCAAATTCAGTAACCAGAAAGTTAACTGCAGAAACAGACATAAACTGTAAGGGTAGCTTGCTTAATTACACTCAGTAACATTATACTGCTACCTTTATGCTACTAAAAGTTGAGGCTGTGCATTATTTTGGACTAAGGGTTCTTAACTTGAGATTTGTTGAGGGTTACTAAGCACAGATGTTTACTAAACATCTTTGTTTTCACCTATTTCTAGTTGAAATTTAATATGACCTTCAATCAGGATGGTAGGCAACAAAGCAGAGTATTAGAGGTACCTGGACCCTGCTACCAATAGGAATCAGGAAATTTAATATTATTTTATAGTTGTTACAGATATTTCAAAATGTCACTTATTCTCACAGTACTTAAAAATTATGGAAGTTAACAAACCTACCACTAGATCATGTTACTTAATGCACTAATAAAAAAGCATATATATCACAAATTTGGGTTTTTAAAAATACTTTGATAACTATATTTCAGTACAATTGATTTCTTTGTAGTCATGTCATTTTTATAAACTGGTGAACTGAAGGCCAAAACTAACATGCAGACATAGTTTGTTCATGGCTCATTGTACTTTAGAAATAAAACTAAATTTACTTCTAACCTTTGAAATTGGAGGAATTCATATAAAAATCTAGATTTCTGGGCTTCTTTTGAAAATCCTGGGCTCTCTGTCTGGCATGGCAAGAGTCAGATGGAGAAGCGCAAGTACTTCTTCCAGGTCAGGCCTACACTGTCCAGATTGGCACAGCCCCACCCGTCTGCTTCACGCATTCATATTTCCTGCAGGGCCCCTGCAAGCAATCTGTGCTTGTGGTCCTTGTCTAAGAGGAAAGTCTGTAATCATGTGAGCTTTCTATATATCCCTAAAGGCTAACATTTACTCAGGCCCATTAAATTCAATCTTTCTATGCATCACTACAAATGGTTTAAAAAAGTTAGCTAAGAATTCTACCGAACAATTTCCTAAAAGGACTGCATATTGCCCTTGTTCTTAGGAGATACATGCTAAATAAAGACTTTAGGCATGAAGCAGTCAAACTCATTCTGGGAAGAGAGAAGCAAATATGGCAAAATCTAGGAATGAGTACACACGTGTTCATTATATTATTCTTAAAACCTAGAAAAATGAAAAAAAATCAGATCTTTTCTTTATGATAAGTGTGATCACTGACATCTCTTTTACACTTGCAAAAAGCCAAATCATTAACTGTGCCTTTTCTGCAGTGCTTGCCTTGCAGTACCAGGCCACAGGGACAATGATCAGTAAGATATGTGGAAAAATAGAGAATGACTGATTACGTGGGAACTGGGAGATTTGGGGGAATAAGAGAAAGAGTATGTCTCTGGAACTGAACTGCCAGGGTTTGAATTTCAGTTCTACTATCTCCTGGCTGTCATCTCAAATAAGTTACTTAATTTTTCTATGCTCAATTTCATCACCTGTAAAGTGGGAATGATAACAAAGATACTTACCGCATAGGGTAATTGTAAGCACTTAATTAGGAAGTATGTGTAAAGCTTTTAAAATAGTTGTTGATACACAATAAAAAATTTTATATAATAACAAAGTAAATATGTAGTAAAATAACTATTAACACATAGTATTATACATAGTAAATTATACACTTTATATGGCAAATAAAAAAATTAAAATGTTATGAATACTCTTCCTCCTACTTCTCCTAATACAGAAGAAAAATGTAACCATGACTGTGCTCAATGGCAGACCTGATTCTCATGGTATGTAAGTAGTAAGCAGTGACCAACTCCTAATCCATATATACTAACTACAACTCAACTCAAATACACTGAACATGTCCCGAAAGAGAAGTGCAGGAAAGGCTAGGTGGGATGATATAAAGCAACTGTGACTACTAGGAATTTCAACTCACTCATATTCTGTGTCCAACAGCCCTGTGACCCACAATGCTGATTACCAATATATATTAGATCAGAGGTTACAAATCGGTGACCCAAGGGCCAAATCCAACCTACAGATATATCTGTTCATTCCTTGTGGTGTTTTAAGAACAAAATTGAATTAGTTGCTAACCTTTTAAAATTGGAATCATTCGCATAACAATCTGGACTTCTCTTGAAAGACGTGGCAACCCTAGGCTCTCTCTACCCTGGCAAGAGTCTAATGGAGACTTGCAACTGTAAACTGAATGTGCCCAACTGCCCAAGAAAAAAAAAGTACTTTTTGCATGTTGTATTCTTAACAAAATAAGAGATAGGGCATGGTTCTCCTTGATTGAAAGCAAACTGCCAAACATCTGATATCAGACCCTCTGAACCTGCATTGCATCCATTCCACCATGAGACTGCAGAATTTCCTCTTCTCCAACCACCTATCTGTATTTCAGAAGAAAACTTGATGTGCTGGGACCCCTGGCAAGTTCCAGGACTGACTAGCAGAGCAAGTGAAAACAAGAAACCAATAATCTTACTGTCAGCACAGAGGCACTTAGGGAATAGCGAAATGCACAAAGGGGTTTCGTCAAAAATAGCATGGGAAACTACAATGAAAATAAAATTGATGTTTTTGACTTTTAGAATACTTCAATGGCAAAACAGTGTAGCTTGCCCTACTGTTGGAAAATTACAACTGTACTGTTAAATACAGTAGTCACTAGCTACATGTAACTACTGAGCACCTGAAATGTGACTAGTGTGACAGAGTAACTGAATTTTTTGTTTTATTTAACTTTAATTAATATAAACTTAAATTTAAAAGTTGATACTCAATTCAGTTGTTGGAAAACTTGTTGGGATAACTTCAGAATGAGTTTACTTTTCCAACTATAACATTTATGAAATCCAAATACAGATAAGTACTCCCAGTGAAATTTTACACCATATTGAGATGTAAAATACATACTATATGTAAAATATCTTAATGACTTTTTTATATTGAGTAAACATGGAAATGATATTTTGGATTAAATATATTATTAAAACTAATTTCACCTATTTATTTTTTCAAATAAGACCACTAGAAATTTTAAATATAAAGCTTGCATCACATTTCTATGACAGTGCCAGTCTATACAAATGTAAACTTATAAAACTGACACAATCAAAGGCAAATTATAAAACAGTATTTCATTCTAGGAAAAGATCCCTTTAAACTGAAACTATCTCTGTTGCCTCTAAAATGCAAGCCCATTTATGTGTTCAAAGCATATACAATTTTGTAAAAAATGAGGATATAGTGAGGAAAAATATATTCTTGGAATATGTAATAAAACATATGAAATCCTATTGTACCAAAAATATTAACAGTGAATTCAATAAAACATTTACTAGATAACAGAAAAAACAAGGTTGGCGTCTAACATAAGATCAACAGAAGATAACTAATGCCCCAGATATAGTTCTCAAGGGGATTTAACCACAGGATTATGATTTCAGCAGATCTATGTCAGCTATTTAAGTGAGCAAAAGGAAAAAAAAATAGACCAAGAGTGTTTAACAATTCAGAAACCTGAGGCAGCAACTAGCAAAAGTCATTCAAATAATTCTTTATATACAGGAAGATGAAAAAAAATTTATTAAACCTCAAGGAATTAGGAAGATACTAAAAATTCAAAAACAATTTGAGAACAAAAACCATTTGGCTTTTTCTTTAATTACAGAAATGTGTAAGGTAAAATAAAAATAGGTTCTAAAAAATAGTGATTGCTTGAATAATGGGATGACTGTATCAATGGATACTAATTTCCAATAAATGTTAAGATATTCTTAAAAAGAAAGAACTGCCTATTGCCATGGAATACAAAGAATCATTTATGTGATAAGCACACCAAAAGTAGTATGTTTTGGGGTGATTATCCACCTTCATTGTTTTCAAACCCACCTTTGGTGTTTTGACTCAAGTCATATTTGGAGGGAGTTTCTCAGTAAATGTTAATAAACCCTCAGTTGCTTGGGCCTCAGAGACCATAAATGACCCATGTCCCTTTAAAAGGTAACCTAGCAACTTGCTGAGGGGATTAGAACACAAGGACCCCTGTGGAGGGAGAAGGATTCAAATCCCAGAAGCAAGTGCTCACTATCTTCTGAACTCCTGGTTTATTATGGAGCCAAGGACAGACCTTAAAGTCATTTCAAAGTAGAGTAGATCCCATTCAACAAGTAGAGTCAGTTTCGAGTATGTAGTGTGCCAAACATTAAATGATAATATTTATTTCTCACTATACCTAAAAATAGGTATTATCTCCATTTTACTAATAATGAATTGAGTTCAGATGGCTTCACTGATGAATTTTATCAAATGTTTAAAGAATTAATACCAAATCCTTCTCAAACTCTTCCAAAGAGGAGGGGGTAAATCGTTCCATGAGGTCAGCATTACCCTGATACCAAAGACAAAGGCATCAAAAGAAAACTATAGAAACTATAAACCAACATCCCTTATAAATATAGGTGCAAAAATCCTGAACGGAATACTAGCAAACCACATCCAGCAGCATATTAAAAGGATTATACACCATGACCAAGTGGGATTTCTCTCAGGAACACAGAGGTGGCTCAACATATGAAAGTCAATCAATTAACATTAACAGAATAAAAGAAACAAAACATAGAATTATCTCAATTGATGCAGAAAGCATTTTTAAGAATCCAACACCTTTGCATGATAAAAACACTCAACAAAGGAATAGAAGGGGGCTTCCTCAACACGACAAAGGGCATTTTGAAACAACCACAGCTAACATCATACTGAGCAGTTAAAGAAAGACTAAAAGCTTTCCCCCTAAGATCAGGAATAAGACAAAGATGCCCACTTTCACCACTTCTATTGGACACTGTTAGTTCCAGGCAGAGTAATTAGGCAAGAAAAGAAACCAAAAAGGCATCCAAGTTGGAAAGGAAGAAGTTAAAATGATCTCTATTTGTAGAAGATGTGATCTTGTACATAGACAATCCAAAAGAACTCCACTCCCACCCAGCACAGACTATTAGAGCTAATAGAGGAGTTCCACAAGGTTTCAGGACTACAAGATCAATGTACAAAAATCAATTGTATTTCTACACATTGGCTTGAACATGAACAATTCAAAAATGAAATTGAGAAAACAATTCCATTTATAATAGTATCAAAAAGAATAAAATATTTAGGAATAAATTTAACCAAGGAGGTACATGACTTGTACATTGAAAATTAAAACACTGCTGAAAGAAATTAAAAATGATCTAAATGGAAAGACATTTCCTGTTCAGGGACTAAAAGACAACATTAAGATGACAATACTGCCAAAAGTAATTCACAGATTCAATGCACTCCCTAACAAAAACGACCTTTTTTTGCAAAAATGGAAAAGTTGATCCTAAAATTCATATGCAATTACAAGGAATATCCAAAAACAATGTTGAAAAATAAGAACAAAGTTAGAGGACTCACACTTCCCAATTTCAAAAGTTACTACAAAAGTACAGTAATCAAAACAATATGGTATTGCATAAACATACAGATCAATGGAATATTAAAAGTCCAGAAATAAACCAATGTACCTAAGGCCAACTGATTTTCAACAATAATACCAAGCTATTATTCAATAGGGAAAGAATAGTCTCTTCAACTAATTGTGCTGGGACAACTAGATATCAATATGCAAAAGAATGAAGACAGACCCTTAACTCACACTATATAAAAAATTAATTCAAAGACCATTTAGCTCTAAATATAAGAGCTTAAAAAACTATGAAACTCTTTGAAGAGAGCACAGAGATCGTGACCTTGGTTTAGGCAACAGTTTATTAAATAAGGCACCAAAAGCATAAACAACAAAAAAAGATAAACTGGATATTATCAAAATGAAAAGCTTTTGCTCATGAAAGAACACTATCAAGAGAGTGAAAAGACAGAACAGGAAAAATATCTGTAAATCGTATATCTGATAAGGAGCTAGTATCTAGAACGTACAAAAAGCTCTTAGAACTCAACAACAAAAAGACAAGACTCAGTTAAAAAATAAGCCAAGGCCTTGAATAGACATGTCTCCAAGAAAGATATATTAACGAACAACAAGTACATGAAAAGATGCTCAGTGTCATTAGTCATTAAGGAAATGCAAATCAAAACCACAGTAAGATACCACTTCATACCCACTAGTACAGCTATGACCTAAAAACCAGAAAATAACAAATGTTAGTGAGGATGTAGAGAAATGAGAACTCTCATATATTGTTGGCAGAAATATAGGATGGTGCAGTCACTTTGGAAAAAACTTTTGCAGTTCCTTAATAAGTTAATCATAGAATTACCATATGACCTAGCAATTATATTCACAGGTATATATCCAAAAGAATTGAAAACAGGTGTTCAAGCAAAAATTTGTACTTGAATGTCTATAGCAGGACTATTTACAATAGCCAAAAGGTAGAAACAACCATTCACCAACTGACAAATCAATAAACAAAATGTGGTATATCCATACACGGGCTATTATTCAACCATAAAAAAGAATGAAGTATTGATACATGCTATAATGTGAGTGAACCCTAAAAACACTATGCTACGTGAAAGAGGCTGCATACTGTACAAGTCCATTTATATGAAATATCCAGAACAGGCAAATCCAGAGAAAGTAGATTAAGGGTTGATGGGCTGGGTAGTGACTGACTAATGGGATTATTATCTCTGGGAGGATGAAAATGTTCTGGAACTAGACAGTGGTGATGGCTGCACAACACTGTGAACATACTAAATGCCACTGATCTGTACATTCTAAAATGCTTAAAATGGTAAAATTCATTTTGTATATTTTACCAGAATAAAAAAAAAATAAATAACAATAAACATTTACACATAATTCTGAAAAAAATCAAAAAGTAAAAACAAATTAATATGCAGAAAACAATCCAAGAAATCATAAACAATCCTTTCAAGTATAACAGACCAATAGCTTCTTCTGATGGCCACGGCTACTTCCCTGTCTATAGGTAGGGAAATATCAACTTCTGCAAGACAAGGTTGTCAGGGCCATCCCCAGCCCTGCCTCCTGTGGGGGGAGGTCATACTCACCTCCAATTATTCGAATATTATTGTCCTTGGTCAGAATTGCCTCAGCATGGAACACCAAAACTGGAATTCTCCTGCAGCCTCCAGTCCACATGATACATGGATGATCCCTACAACCATAACAAAGGCTTTATTTATAGCTCAAAATTTGAATTAACTGCTGAAATATATCACTATGGTTGGCTACTTAGCAACCTTTCCCCTCCTTCTGAAACAAGAACCCTAAACATCCTATGGGAAACCATTCATCTCCCATTCTTAACCATGTGATTTGTTGAAGATTAATTCCATCCTTGATCCCCCAGTTATAGTGGTGGCTTCAGGGGTGAGCACATAAGTCAGATGGAGCCACTGAGGGTCAGGTGACATGTTGTGAGACACTCTGAGAAAACAATGCTTTCCTTCTCTTCTCTAGCAGCTTAAGAAGAAATGGCCTCTCTTCCCTTGATGGTATAAGAGAATGAGAGGTCTGGAAGTGCTACTGTCATTCTGTGACCTTGGCAGGAGAGCCTGAAGCTGTTGGTAAGGAAGAAAGTCAGTGGGGACCTAACAGGAAAAATTAGATAAATGAGATCCTGAGTGGCACACTTAGAGTTGAAGCATCAAGTCTTTCTAAATACAAGTTAATTAATTCTCTTTATTTTTAGGACAATTATATTTTATTATCCGTAATACTTAAAAAAATTCTAATTAATATATTCACAATAATGTATACATCCCCTTTATACCCTGTAGTCCTTTTAAGCCAATTTGATGACCCATCCTAAGATTCTGAGCTAGGAACCCTAAATACTAATACCTCAATTAAAGCCACATATTTTAAAGAAAGCCTATACTAAATGAACCAATACATACTTTCCTCCAGAAAAGGACCTCTGACTTTATCCTCTTTTCCTATCCTCAGGAAATCTTGGTTGAATCCATCTCAGATACATATTTACTCGCAGATAATAGATTTCAACCTCTTTAGCATAAGGAGGTAAGATGAGAAAGAAATGACTCAAGTCCCTCCTATGAGCCAGGAATTAAACTAAGAGCCTTCACATGCTATCTCACTTAACCCTCTTGCCCAAACTATGAGCTGAAGAAAAGGTGTCTCAGAGAAGTTAAGTATCTGCCCAAGGTTGAGTAAGGGAAAGGTATCTGAACCCAAGTGACTATGCTCTTTCCACTTTTCCATCACCCTAACCACATTTCAGTGCTATTCTCTATATGGAACACCTTAAACTCGAATCTTTGGGAACTTAAACTAATCAATTTCTTCAATGAAGTAAGATTTATTGAGCCAAGATTCAGGCTGCTCTCAAAACCTCACATGACCATACCCTTTAACAAAGGCCATACCACAAATCTCAAAGCCAAATCAGACCCACCCAGCCCAAGTTTAAAAAGATCCACACTCTGAATTAACAGGCTGCCAGGTTGCCAATCTTAGAAGTATGACAGTCTTTAGATTTGGGATGCACCACCAAAAGCCTTTTAGTGAGGAAAGCAAAGAACACCATACTTAGTTCATTTCCTGTTTTCTAGAAATGGAATGTGGATGCTTATTGTTCTTGCTCTTTGATCTGAGTTATAGTGCCCACTTGTGAGAAATGGTGTTTATAGGATGCATTTTTTTAGCAAGGATTTTTTTGTGTGTTTTGTTTTAATCTTAAACACCTGTAAGACATAGGCATGGGGGCAAATAATTCCTGTGATCTCTTCCAATTTTAATTTTCTGCTGTATTTCTCAGTCTGAGGATAGAGGGGAAAAGTAGGCAATATAAACTACAAAATCTTAGAAACTTTGGAAACTATCCAAAGTTCCTTGTCAATCAAGCACTAGCTACAAACTGTGTTACGGCATCACTTTGCCTTAACACTTACAAACAAAAGATTACTGCAGTAAACTTTAAAATGTCTTACAAGAGTCAGGAACACAATCAACAGATAAACAGCTGGGAAGAGCCAAGGCCCTAACTTTGCTATCTGTGGAAACTCAAATCCCTGACAAGAGAAATCTTTTCACTTACAATGTGTGAAAAGATAAGAGACAGTAGACAAATTATTAATTCAGTAAGGTCAACCAAAACACACATAAGGTAGATGCTAAATTGTCATTAAAATCATGTTCCCACCAGGTGGTGCTAAAGGGAAAAGATTCAAAATGATTAGAAAACTGAAAATTGGGACCTTCAATTTTCATTCACACTAGAAACTGGTATACATTTTTAAAAAATGCTTTATAGGCATGAAAGAACAAAGCATTTGAAAGATTAATTATTACCAAAGTAGACCTGGTTTATGATTTATCTTATTGAAAGCCTAAGAATGTTTTGGTTTTTAAGGAGCAATTTCACGAGAAATATATATTATTCACTCCTGGGATCCCACCTACATAATTCAAAGCTGCCATGCATTATTCATATCAGTGCCTTCCCCAAGTCTCTCTGTACACGTAATCCCACTTTCCAAGGCCCAGCTCATCTCACTAGCTCCACAGAGCCTTCCCCAGCTACTCCAGCCAGTGATGCCTTCTTTCTCTGAACTTCTGTGCCACTCGCCGTATAATTATTTGTTGATAATCTTTTATTTTTTCCATGTAAATGCTGATCTTTCCAACTGATATAAAGCCAGCTTTTATGACAGAAATTAAAGTTACTATTTTTTCAGAGATAAAAGAAACCTTGTCTATCAAACCCTTTTATGTAAGTTTCCACCCCTGTACATAAATTTGTATTTGGGATCCCTAAGGAAAATATAGAAAATGGACCCCTTTTACATTTACTATTTTAAATAATGCCATGCAAAACAAGTACTGCCTGGACAATATCTAGTCCTTAAAGTCCAGGACTGCAAGGCATTAATACTGTAATACAGGCTAGAGATCTGAGCAGATTAACAGATGTCCATGGAAATATATCTTTGGATCAAATCAAAATCCTTAAGATGATTTAAGGCCTAACTAACTTCCAAAACTTTTTAAATGTAAGCCTAATGCTCCAAGTGTGAACAAGATTGACTTAAGATTCCTAATGTATACAACAAATGTCTCAAAGACACGATGACCTGATGGAACAAGATTAACAGTCAAAAATCAATAGGAGTTTGAAAGGAAGGAGAAAAGGTCCATGAATTTGGACTGAGGAAGGGGAGAAGTAGGGGTTATATCTTTATTTTCACTAACTTCTACAAATTTAACATTTCTCAATTACAAATATAGGCAGCAAAGCACAGCAATACTAGCATTATCTGTGCTGTTGACTCTATTTGAAATTACAGATTTTTATACCATTTTATATTTGATGCCAGTATCTTAAAATATCATCTACATTTATCACTACTTCTAAGTTATGTTAGTTATTAAACTTGTCACTAAATCACCTGTGATTACAATCTGTGATGAGTCACCTGTAACGAGTCTGGGTAATGAAAGGTTTTGGCAATTGTTCAATTGGTGACATCTCACATTGATGGTCCAGATATCTATGATGTTTTTCAGTATTCCCCACTTACAAGTGTTACTCAAAGACCACCCTTTAGTGTGCTGATCTTATGCAAACTAAGCAAGAACAGTTTTCTTACTGTTGTCTTTAGGAAATAAAATTTAACTTCTCCAAGTTTTACATGAATAATCTTATTTATTGTATTAATGAGAAAGCACATATCACTATATCACAAGTCTTTTTTTTAATTATAATAACTGCATTTCAAAGTAATTTGTATTCTTTGTAATGATATGCATCTTATTTTAAGCTTTTAATATTTTTCTGAGAGGAAATCCACAGCATTAAAAAAAATTAAGAATGCCTAATATAATGTGATCTTTAGCTCAAAGCGTCTACTTATTCGTTAGTCATTCAATGAGCAAGTATTTATTGAGTACCTACTATAATACTAGGTTGAACCAACTGAAATTATCAATATGTGACTGTTTCTGACCTAATAAAACAATAATTTCATACAGTTCAACCTAATACTTGTTAGACCCAACCTCTAAGCCCACTAATAAGAGAGCTATTTATGGAGTAAAAGAATGATCTTGAAATTGGAAATACCAACGCTTAAAGCTGTTAGAAAATTTGTGAAATGGGTAAGAGGCAGCATACAGAAAGCAAAATGTCACAAGAAGGCAAAGTAGCCAGAGGGAATTATCCATTTAATTATCCTAAAAGAGAATGACCCAAATATAATGTCATCTCTCTATTATTTTCTACAACCTAAAAGTAATGAGAAGCCTTTACCAAAGCTTTAATAATGCTTCAATAATTTTTTTAAGTTATATTAATGTAATCTTTCACCTTATAATTCAATATTAGTGCCAGTAAGAATAATGCCTTATTTGTATGGCACTTCATAATTTACAAAGTAATTTCATACACATTATTCTATTTGATCCTAATCATAAACCCTATAAAACAGCCTGGGAGATAGTATCCCCACTTTGCAGGTTATACAGCACACACACATGCAAGGGAACTTACTGAAAAATCTTAAAAACTAATCTTAACTTTAAGTGAGTCTTTCTCTTTGTTCTCTGTGTTAATAATGTTAAAGGAGGCAAAACAGTGAAGTACTTCAAAATTCAGTAAAATTATGTCTGAATCTCGATCCATCACTTACTCTCTCTGAGTCCCTGAGCAAGTACTTTGATATTCGTAAAGCTGAGTTTAATAAAGTGGGAATAATAACATCTCCATATTAAATGAGATACAGCAGTTAAAGCCCTTACCATCATCTATACCAGCTGCATGTGTCATTAGCATTCATATTTTTATTATGAGACCCCAGCAATCGAGAAACTTGACTCTTATCTAAAAAAACTCAGGAAACCATGTAGTTCAATAGATGGAACACAGACTATATAATTTTAATGTCCTGCTACAGTTACTGCGGTAAGTCACCTGACTTCTCTATATTATCATCATTCATTCTATCATTGTAAAGGTTTCTGAGAAAATAACGTAACCAATGTCAGAGTTTGAAGATTTATTTTTCCTCAATAACTAAAAAGTTCAAAATCTCCTGCTAGGAGCTCTGATCAAGAGTTCACTGAGAGCTACTACCTGCAAAATCTAGAGCTGATGTTCGCTCGTAAGTCCGGAGCCTTATCTCATTTCAGATAGCTGATGATGACAAAATAATGTCTTTAATTAGATCATTGGTAGAAGCTAAAACCAGAGTCAGGCAATACCAAAGGAAAGATGTTGGGTACAAGAGTAGATCAGTAAGAGAACTATTTACCATCCTAGAAAAAAAGGTTCAAAAGTAGGCTTGATATTACTCACTCTTGGCTTACCACCTCCTCATCCTCTGAGGACGATGCTGTTTCCTCCAGGTCCCGGGCCATCACGACTGGCATTTCCTTTAGGGTTTGTCATGCAGTCAGCAGACGGGGGGCTCAGAGACCTTTTCTGGCACATAGACTGGATCAAACAATTTGGATGGTACTGATTCCTGTAAGAAAGCCAAAAGATGTGAAACACATGCAGTTATCTATTGGTATTACTGATGATCTCCAAAGTAATAAAAATATTTACCTAACTGGTGCCCAATCTCTAGCTTATCTTTTATAATATTACTTCAAATATGCACCCCCATCACCAAATCAAGCTTTCTCCCCCCCCCAAACTGTCTATTCTATGTGTATTTGAAGAACTGTTACTAAGTTAGAGTTTCTCATCTTTCTTTTATATACACTATATCCAACATGCACCAAAAGGTAAGACTTACTTAACTTTTAGGAAAGTCTGAGTTAGGTGAAGTATTGCCTTAAACATAGATTCCTTGCTAGAAAAACCGGACCTGGCTTAAAAGTAAAAACTCAAGATTTAAGATACTTACAAGTATTCCTTTGGCCTCCATGACAAGCATACAGGTAAAAATATCCTCACGTTTCCACTAAATTAAATTCAACCACTGACCCAAAAGATTAATAAACTCTCCAAGGTCATAAATATCTGGGGTGGAAAAGGTCCTTCCTAACTCTCTCAAAAATTACTCTCCCTTGCTAAAACCACTAACTATGACCTGAATCTCGAACAGACATGGAAATTAGCATATTTCCAATTTCTAACTTAAATATTTTTTTTCCATAGGGAAAATGTTCGTTTAGGAATAGAAATTACAGATAAAGAAAACTAAAATATGTAAATGTCCATAATCCCATAATTCAGAGATAACCGCTGGATGTCAATCTCTCCAAACTTCCTTTTTCTATGCATTCATATATAAGTTATAAGCAGGACCTAAAAATGCAGATCCGGATGATCCCTAGAGATCTTCAGCGGAGCGGGCAACATCTAACAATCTCCAAAGGCGTTCTTCCGAGGATTCCCAATGGGAATTCTCCATCTTTCCCAAAGGTTGGCAATATCCTTTCAATCAAAGCAAAACCAAACCTCCAACTAGGAAGGGATGCCAACCCGTCCCGGGCTGCCTGCAGAGCAGGGAGGGACAGGACGCTCGGGAGGAGATTAAGGACACTCGCCCCAGGAGCGCCCTCGCACTCGAAGGATCAGCCTCTCAGCCCCACCGCTCGCTCACCCCAATCCCGGGGAGGTCCTTAGATGCTCCCCACGGGAAGGACGCGGGCGACGCTTGCCGCAGCGATTCAGCCCGGCGGCTCCCGGAAACCAACAGCGGCTCCGGGACTCCGAGGGGGAAGTGCCGCGGCCGGCCCCCGCCCAGACCCGGGTGAAGATGCGCGCCGGCGCCGGCGTTTACCTGTCTCATCTTCCCATGGCTCGGGGCGGGCAGGCCGGGACCGCGCTCAGCGCCTAGCTCCCTCCTCCCGCAGCCGAGCGCACGGCGGCCGCGGACGGCCGCTTCCCCGGTTACTACAACAACCAACAAGCAACCGCCCGCTCGGAGCCACTGCGCAGGCGCCCGCCACCCCCTCCCCGCGCCGACGACGCTCGGCTCCGGGCGCGCGCGGATGACGTCGCCGCCGCGCTGCCCGCGCTCGGCCTCGGGCGCGCACGGATGGCGTCACCGCCGCGCTGCGCGGGCTCGGAGCCCGCTCTCGGCAGAAGGGTCTGGACTTCGGTTTTCCGCTTTAACTTTGTATTTTTTTGCCCTCCGCCCCTAAAGCGTTGACACCAAGCCCGGAGGTCTTCCGCCACAGTCGCCAGGCGGGTTCACTGCGTGAGGGGCGCACCGGGGCTGAGACTTGGGCGAGAGCACCCGGTGATTGGCAGGAAAGGGGTTCCCGCCCCATCTCCTGCTCGAGGCGAACGAGAACAGCCAATCAGAGCGGGGGCTGAGGGAGACGGCCCAATCCCGGGGCCGAACGAGGGAGGGGGCGGGACCAAATGGCTCAGGTAGACTTGTGGCTAGAGCGAGCTTCTCGGGGTCGCGTCTTTGCTGTTGGTGCGGCTGCGCTGGGTTCCAGTTGCCAGGTAAGGAGACTGTGGGGGAGAAGAAGGATGTGAGTGCCTGTGTGGCATCTGATTGAGAGTATCCAGCGCGAGGCGGCCTTTTGGGGGGGATGGGGGTTCAAGAGACCGGGAGAAGGAGGAGCTAAGAAAATGAAGGCTTGACAGGTTCGGGGAACGAATGAATGGATGAACGAATGAGCGACCACTAGGAGCCTAGCACGGTGCAAGGAACCTTCGCTTTCTCCTGTGGTTCGTATTACAAAAACCCTTGAGATAAGTATTTTTTTAAATCTCCAATTTGCAAGTGAGGACACCTAGGCTGTCAAGTGTAAATGATTTGCCCGGGGTCACACAGCTACAAATCGGTAGGGGCAGGATGGGATTGCCTTTCTCCCAGCTCAAGTTTTAACACCACATCTTTGCTGGGCTGGGCTGGGCCAGGGCAAAATTTGAGACTAGATGTTGCACACTCTAGGAGGCCCTCAACTTTAAGGAAATGGGTTTGGGGGATTGGTAGAGCAGTTCAGGAAAATACTCAGGCTCTGCCCTCGTCAGCTATCAATTGGGATGTCTAAGAGCTTCTGTGAAATGGAAGGCATCCGTTCTGTCAAAAAGAGGGGACATCCATGCAGCTTTTCTGACCCAGGAAAGAGAGAACCTGAGTCCTGATGAGGGAGGATAGGGGGCATCCTAGCCCAGGCTGTAACTGCCAGTGATGTTCAGTAGAGTCCTATTATCTTTGGACTTTGCCAAAGTTCACTGTTGTGATCCACCTTTCCTCGAGAGATTTATCCATTCATCCTTCCTCTCAGCTCTTTTTGTTTGTTGTTTTGGTCTTTACACTGTCTTGAGCCATGGCTTTTTCGTCTGGGTAGTGTGTAGGACCACATACATCCACTGCCAGAGTGTCAAAGGAAGCCTGATAAGTTGTCACCATGTCAACCCCTAGAAGTTAAGCTGACAACAGATAAACCGTGCCCCCCCCAAAAGTAATGAAGATGGGAAGAAGTAATTTCGTTATTAGATTCTTTATCTACATAGGTTTTATTTAAGTCAAGCTGATTGAAATCAATACTCAGCAAGGGTTGATCTAAGCCATTTTTTAAAGAAAAGTACATAACCTAAGTGTATTTTCCATACAACTTGACTGTCTTCCTCAAAAATGGAAACTTCATCAAATTATTCTGAAAACAGTGAGGCAATGTAGAATTCAACATACTATGCTTTATATCTCAGCTGTGCCATATACTAGCTGTGTTACCTCAATCAAATCACTTAACTTGTCCGTGCTAACCCTCATCTGTAAAATGGAGATATTAATAGCACAATATATGTTAGGTGCCTCTCTCAGTGCATGGCACATACAAGTGCCCAATAATTATTAGCTATTTTAATTTATCTTGCATCCCAATGCCAACATTGCTATTTCCTTCCCCATAAACTGCATACTAGTTCTCAAGTCACAACAGTTTATGTATTTTTAACTTTTAGATTATTATTCTAGTTCAGAGAGCGTGGTATACCTGAGAACTAGCTTAGACAAAAACTTAAGGTTGTAAATATTGCCCCCTCACACCACAGGTTCCACTCAAATGTGCACTTGGAAGGATCTGTCATCATTAGCCTGGCAGATATCTCTTAGTAGATTTATCATCGCCTTTTAGCCGCTTGTATTACAAAGAATGACATGAGTAACCAGGAGAGAAGTAAAGAGGACTGATTACAACCAAGAGAAGTGTTCTGATGTAAGATAATATTTTGGAAAAATTGCTCAAGATAAAGATAAGTACTGTGCCACTTATTGGAAAATATACTGTTGATTAACCACGATTAGTATGACTAAATAGTGAAACTGGTTTCTGCAAGTCTTACACAGAAATCCACTTTCTTACTTTATAATAATATTTATACATCTCTTCTTCTGCTCCCTTTCTTCTCTCCTGTTTTTCTGCTGGGTTTGTCATTTCTACCCACTGCATTCTTTAACTTTTCTCACTCTGGTTAAAGGTCCGCATACTTTGGCTTAAGGCAAATTTTCAAAGGCAGAGTGCTAACCCTGTGTATGAGTGTTATCTAACCCTGTGTAAGATAACTGGGGACAGATGAACCTAGGGGACTTGGCAGAGGAATTTATGAAGTGATTGACCAAAAATGCTTAGTACAGCCCTCATGAGTGGGACACAGGTTAAGTTCTGAGGTGAGAGCGCTAATGGTTTAAGTAGTCTGTTGTCTCATGTCCTTTGCCTTTTTACTAAGACAAGAAACCCTCTCAGATTTGAGGAGAGTCATGAGCCGTTTTCTGAATGTGTTACGAAGCTGGCTGGTTATGGTGTCCATCATAGCCATGGGGAACACGCTGCAAAGCTTCCGAGACCACACCTTTCTCTATGAAAAGCTCTACACCGGCAAGCCAGACCTGGGTAAGAAGTCAAAGAGCTGCATCCTTTGCAGGAGTGGCATAAATTGTGGTGCCCACACTAGGCTGTACATCAGGATAACCTAGGAAACTTACAAACAAATGAACAAAGCACAGGTGCCCATTGTCCTCTCTAAAACTATTTACTGAAACTTTCACCCCCTAGATGGGCCCTAGGAATCTATTTTTTAATAACTTTCCAGGTGATTCTGATGCTGCCTACTCTAGCCTTTGGATGCCACTAGAGTAATAGAGTTTGTGAATGGTTCTTGGCCCTTTTTTCCCCCAAAGATTTTCTGAATACCTTTTATTCATTTTACACTGCCCAAGGCAATTAGTCTGTTAAAAAAAAAAAAAGGCATTACAAGGACAAATGAAGAAAGAGAGTTACTTGGTGACTCTTTGATGCCCCCACTAGAAAGCCATAAAGAAGCTTTTCATGTTAAATCAGTCCTCCTCAGAAATCAGGTCATGGGATACATAGCTACATTTCATGTTGCAGATGGAGCGTTACTGATCTAAAGTCTTCCCAAACAATGACATAGTCCCTGAGAAGACAGCCAAGATCCCCCCAAGTTGGTCTCCCAAAATTAAACTTCATAAGGCCCATGGTTGCCTTTCCCAGTTTCCTGAGCCTCTCCGCTCAGAGTGTTTTCACATTTCAGCTTGAGCTTCCTTGCGTTGATGCGTGGGGTAGCTTGAGCTGCAGCAGCGTTTCACAGCAGCTGACAGTTCTGTGTCACATTTATAGCTAACCCAGATTTAGGCTCTGACCTACCTCATTTTCTGTAACATCTGGGTATAAATGAAACTAAATAGGCTAAGGCTCATTTTCGAACAAAGCTGAAATACAGTAGAAGTAAAGAACCTAGAAGAATGAGCAGGACAGTTCCACTTTCACCCTCAAACACTGCCCTCACATGGTCCAGGAATCCTGTCTAGATTCACAGGCTTTTAGAGGTTATCTGATGTAGCCCTTTCAATTTAAGTTGAGACAGAGAAGCCCAGGGGTCATATGAATTTCTGCAGGACAGTAGAGCTGAGCAAAAGTAGTATGTGTGGTATGTCTGTCTGTCTATCTGTATCCAGCCCAGAAGTAGAGACTGGCCTCCTTGGTAATGTGGGGGCTATCATGGTACTTTGCTGATCATAGCAGCAGAATTTCACCTGATGCCTCTTCTGGTTAGGGTTGGTGAAATATTCCACTTTTGTATCTCTCTAACTATAGAAATTTCCTTCTTTTCATGAGAAGAGCATCAAATTGATTTATAAAAAATGTAACCCACTGGAGCTAAACACTACATATTATGTTGGCATACATGATTTTTTTCTCACCTTACTACCCTCCAAAGGTCATCATGTCATGAAATTGATATCACTCTGGTTTTCCAAAGGCTGGAAAATCCTTAAAGCTCAAGTAAACTTCAGTTTTCAGTCATGTCCCTTGAGATTTCTCTTGCTCAATAGATCAGCAAAGAAAATATCTTTGCTGTTACTATTTTTGCATTCTGACCACTGAATGCCTTAGATCAGTGGCTGTACATTACAATCACCAAGCAAGGAGGTTTTCAGAAAATACTTATGCTCAGGGTCCACCTCCAGAGAGTATCATTTTATTAGTCTGGAACCCAGATCTTGGTAATTTTATAAAATGTTTTCCTTTGATCTACTAAATGCCCAGGTTCAAGAACCACTGTTACGGTGGATTACTATCCTTACCTTTAGGATAAGACATTTACTGCAACAGAGTCAGAATAAAGCCACCAACAGAGCAGGGTGGCCTCAGCAAACACTAAAGAAACAGTCCTTTGTTCCACTACCATGTGTACAGGAAACCAGCCTGGTTTGGGCTTTATTCAAATAATATAGATCTGGATTCAAGAGAAGACCCAGGGACTGAGGTCTTTAAGAGATGTGGGCATCTAGATAGGTCTCAGTATTCTGCGTTCTCACCCACAACAGCCTTAAGAGTCTGCTGACCTCCCGGGCATCCTGTATTGCTGGACACCAGAGCAGCTTCCGGCAGAGGTATAAACTACTATATCCAAAATTATTTGCCCAAGTGGGCTCTTTGTTGGATTTCCACTCTTAGAATTCCCCTGCCCAGCTGTAGACATTTGAAGAGGACCTGAGCAGTTTTCATTTTGGAATTCCTTTCATTCCTCCCAGTTCCCATGAGCAGCACCAGACCCTCCACTCTGCTCAGTCAAAGGTAGTTCAGGCTCGGCTTCCTGCCTCCCCAGAACCCCCAGTGAAGTAGGAAGAGTTTGGAGGGGACCCTAACATTCCCTTTCTCAACACACTTACTTTTTTCTTTTACATAGTGAATGGCCTCCAAGCTCGGACCTTTGGGATCTGGACACTGCTTTCATCAGTGATTCGCTGCCTCTGTGCCATTGACATCCACAACAAGACGTATGTAAGGGAAGGAAGATCTTTAGCAGAACTTTGGTTGGAAATCCGGTGCTAAGCATACCCACTGTGGTCCTCCCCTGGGAGACCTGTTTATTTTGATATATATTAGCCGAAAATATAGATAACAAAAGGTTAACAGGTTCCATTCCATCCAGGTCTAAAAAAAGTAATAGGCCTAACAGATATTTAAAGTTTGAAAGTTCTTTGGAACTGACATAGCACACAGGCAGTGCCATGATCCAGTGGCCTGTACCATACCCCTCTTCTTTACTAAAGAATCAGCTTTTCTTCTACTAAATAAGTAATATGCTCTTTTTAGAGCAGCCACCCACACATACCTTATTCTCACATTCCTCCATAAGCAGGAATGATCAGAAATCATAATCCATTAAAAAAGGAACCCACAAATAATTGCTGTATGTTTATGCAGAGGAGGGTGAAAGAGAACCCGGGACTCCTCTGTATTCTGCCTCTCTAGGATGTTCAAACAGACTAGTGTGGAACAATTGCAGACAATCCTAGTCTCTTGTCTAGAGGATGCTGTAACTGGTGCTGGCCACTGGAGGGGGCTCGAGCCTTGTTCCCAACTATAGTCATCACCACAATTAAGGTGCAGTTTGCTCAGGTCAGTGAGTGGATGAGGCCACCAAAACGCCAACTTCACACTAAAATATTTCGTCTTATCTAGATCCTCAGCATCTGGGAAGGAGGGGAGGTAATGATATTTACTGAGCCTCTCCTTTTGTGCCAAGAGCTTTCTTCTGTGTGACCTTGATTAAGCCTCCTAGCAGCCCTGGGAGGTAGTGATTTTCATTCCTGATTTTGCAGATCCACACGTTAGAGACCCAGTTAATTTAAACTGAGGAAGACTGACTCAAATGGGATTTGAAGTCCTGCTATCTCTCCAAGTATTTTTTTTTTAACTTGAAACTGTGGTTTACTTGTTCCAGATTGATATATATTTTGGAAACAATGTGGTTTAGTGGAAACAGCCTGAGGCCTGAGAATGAAAACAAGAGAATAGACTCTGGTTTCAGTTTTTTTGGTAGCAGCAAGTTCATTATATACCTTCTCTGCATCTCAGTTTCTTCATGTATAAAATGAAACTAGTATATCTGTTCTACCTCTCAGGGTGACTGGGAAGGAATAAGGATGGAATCATTTTAAAGACCTTTGTCATGAAGAAAAATGCTGATAGGTATAGAGTATATCTTTTGTTTGCTTTAGGTATGAGCAAATACAAGTCAGACTTATCTTTACCTCTATTACCCATTCATTTCCCCTTCTCCAAATATAGGACAGTGGCACATGCTGATGTCCGTTTCAAACCTCTTTTTAGTCTGGGACTTTTGTCCATGCAATTCTGATGTGCACTTTGATTCTGTTATCTCCCTAACTGGAAACTTGAAGTCAACTCCCACATGTACATATTTATTAAATGGGATTTAATATAAATATGCACAGGAATGATAAAAATGAAATTTAAGATATTGGTTTCTTCTGGGGCAGGGGGAGGCAGGAGAATGGGTGAGATAAGAATACACAGGATGCTTTAACTGATATCTGCAATATTTTATTTCTTAGAAAAAAGTATCTAAAGCCAAAATGCCAAAATGTCCAGGTTTGATGGAGCAGGGTATTGGTTGCACATGGGTAAACTATAGTATCCTGTTATCTCTAACTTTTTTTTTTTTTGCATGTTTGGAGTATTTCATAATTTAAAATTTTTCAGTTAAAAAAAAATATCAGCAATCCAAATGGTTGATCATCCCGTAATCTGTCTGTTCTCCAGTTCTTTGTCAAAGCTGAGGAAAAAGTTCTCTTCCCATGAGATTATCACCGTGTCCTTCATCTGACCATTTTCCTAGGATAAGACAAAATCACCAGCCCACATTTCAGTAGCATCTAAAAGCCCTAAGAGGTCCTTGCTGTTCATTCCCCCATTCAAGCCCTCTATTCTGTGGCATCATAGGAGCACTGGGCAGACCCTGGCCAAACACCTGCCATGTGGGTTCTGACTACAGAGCCAAGCCATTGTGAATAAGCAGAATATGTAAACGTGGTTGATCCAAAATTGTCTATACCTCATGGGATTGCCATAATCCAGATACTGCTTTGCTATATAGCTGGCTTCACCCCCTTGCTAAAATGTGGAGATTAACTGTGGGTGCCTGGACCATGCTCCTCAGAGTTTAGCAGTTGAAATCTTCAGTTTTGCCCTAGTAGAGAATAAATGGATGTGATCAAGCAGCCATGTCTTTCTCAAGGACCAAGTCTCTTTTTCCTCTAGCCATAGTCACTTCCTGGGTTTTTATTTTTGTGTACTGGGTCTGACCATAACTTTTCCTCTGCACAGAACAAGCAGTATTTCAGTTCTCATTTCTGTCTGCCCCCTTGTAGGCTCTACCACATCACACTCTGGACCTTCCTCCTCGCCCTGGGGCATTTCCTCTCTGAGTTGTTTGTCTATGGGACTGCAGCTCCCACAATTGGCGTCCTGGCACCCCTGATGGTAGCAAGTAAGCATGCAGCCACCCCCTGGCCTCCCATGGGAACTATCCCAGCCCTAACAGACATAGAAAGGACACAAGAGAAGGTTGTGTTTTTGTCAGCCACTAATCTGTTCTCTGTATTTAAGGTCTCTCAATCCTGGGTATGCTAGTTGGCCTCCAGTACCTAGAAGTAGAACCAGTATCAAGACAGAAGAAGAGAAACTGAGGCCAACATTACCACCTCCAAGACTTTGTCTTCCATCTTTGCTGTTCTATCCCTTCATCCTCTCTGCACTTTAATTTCTTCTTTTCTGCTCCATCGTTAGCCACCTTATCCATTACTTGCCTTTTACTTTTGGTTTTGGGTTTTTTTACATTTAAGATATAACATACATACAAGAAAGTATATAATATGTATGTAAAATTTTAAAAATTATTTTAAAGTGACTACTCTGTCCCTCCATCCAGATCAAGAAATTGTCAGCACCTCAGAGGCCCGCTGTGTGCCCTTCCCCCACCTGCACCCTCTTCCAGGATCTCTTTTCCAGCCTTCTGCTTTTTTCCTTTTACTTCCATCCCTTGATTTGACTTGTGTGGTGGGAACATGTGGACTGTGAAACTTAAAACTGCTGCCTCACCCAGAGCAGCTGCCACCAAGGGCTGCTTCAAGGGGTTGTCCACCCATGCTGGGCTCCTCTCTGCTACTGGACCCAAGACTCTGAGCCGCCCAAGGTACAGGCAATTCTTCTAAGAAGGGCTCCCCTGTGAGTAAGCATGGCTTAATCCTTGTATCTGCAGGTGGATCAGGGTTGGAAGAGTCTGGGCTGTTTTTAGACCTTTTGGTCAGCTGTATTTGTGTAACAAATTTTGTAATAAATTGGAAAACTTCTGCTCTGATTAGTCCTTGTACTCTGACCTCCCTCAAGCCAAGAGCACGCACGCCCTCCTCTGAGCTTTAGGTTTGACACAGGAAAATCACAGCTTTTCGCTGATCAAATACACCATAGTAAATAAGACAGCTCAAAACCCAGGCAGACATGGCTGCCTCCAGGTCCTTTGTCACTTGTTTATTTCCCTTGAAGTCAAAATTTCCTCCTCGCCTTCTCCACCTTAAGAGTCTAGGTTCACAACTAAATAGTCAGGACCCTTTCTTGTTTTCTTCCTAAGAAACAGATTTTTTAAAAAGCAGAGACAGAAAAGGGGGGTGGCAGCATAGAAGAAACAGCTGCATGACAATGAAAAGAACACTGAATCCCAAGGACAATGTCCTAGAGCAGACAGCTGCCCTCCCAGCACAATCCTGAGGGGTTCTACAGGATTTGAGAGTCCATTCATTATTTAAACAAGTGTTTAATGAACACTTGCTCTATGCCAGACACTTGGGAAAGAGCAATGAATGATTCAGGCAAAGACCCTGCTCCCATGGCCCTTACATAGTAGTCAAGGAAACAGATGATAAATAAGCAAACAAGTGAAAGGCAACTCAGACAGTGATAAGAAATCTAGAAAACAAGTATTACAATAAAGAAGGGAAGGGGAATGCATAACTTACACCACCAGGAAGTAGGAAATAAGATTTTAGTTGGGACTTAAATGTCCTGGTATTATACGCAGCAGGTATTCAGGGGAGAGGTAATAGCACCTGGAAGGCAGGATCAGTCTTGTTCAGCATGAGGATCAACATAAATACAGTATGAAGTTAGGAAGTGGAAGGTAGGAGATAGACCAGAAAGGAAGGCAGGGGACTGGTAAGGGCAAGATAGGAGCTTGAAATTGATACTTAAAGGCATTAGAAATCATCAGTTAAAGCTCTCTAGGTGGAAGGAACAAAATCTAAAACTAGCGTAAGCAGTAAAGATAACATTGCCTCACAAAATAGGAACATTAAAAAGATTTAGGCTTCAGGAATGGTTTGATCAAGCTCCATTTCTCTGTAATTCTTTTGGCTCTGTCTGCCTGTGTTGGCATCATCCTCAAGCTGGCTTCATTTATGGCGCTAGAAGTGGTTGTAGCAATTCCACTCATCCCCACAATACTACATGTAAAAAACTAGCCCAGTGCTGAGACCTGTCTATCTCTTACTCACCAGCTACTGTGAGGAAGCAGAATGAAAAGCGGTGATCGTACAGAGGTAACATTTGAATGGAGATCCACATGGAACCCAAGAAAGGTGTGAATGAAAGCATAAGATGACTTGGATTCTCTAGGTATGCGTCATAGAAATGTGATTCCAAATAAAAAGATCCCAAAGGATCTAGAGATGATGTAGAGCCTGGGTCCCCAACCCCCAGGCCACAGACCAGTAGCAGTCCGTGGCCAGTTAAGAACCAGGCTGCACACCAGTGAGCAGCAGACAGCCGCTCCTCAGCGCAATGAATCGCAATGCCATTATGCTAGGCAAAGCCTGTCTGAATCCAAGAACAATCTAAAGAAATTGAGTCTGTGTGGTTACAGTGATTATGGAACAAACACTTCAGCCATCATTTGAGGCAGAGCCTAATACAACAGTGGGCTCTCATCAGCAGTCACACTCGGGTAAACCTACATGTGTACACAGGGTGGAAAGTGGTCAAGGTCATGTACTGGACACTGAG
The DNA here is from genome assembly GCA_030015415.1 of Cynopterus sphinx. Lineage (NCBI taxonomy): Eukaryota > Metazoa > Chordata > Mammalia > Chiroptera > Pteropodidae > Cynopterus > Cynopterus sphinx. The sequence continues at coordinate 132,900,426 of CM057384.1, forward strand.
TTGTCTCCCATGTAGGCCAACAGTAACCTTTACAGCCTCATCCTTTAAAAATAACCCACTAGGATAGTAACATCTGTGTAAATAGAGGACCACGCCTATGGAAGGCCTACCTCTCCAGCCCTCACCCTCCACCCCTCCAGCCCTTCCCCACACCTTAGTCACAGTCCTCAGAAATGTATGATAATCTCAGGGGGACTACCAAAAGCCATCTCTGCCTCATCAAATGGCAAGACAAACTATTTGGACAATCTTTTATTGCCTTAAAACATCTGGTCTACAAATAGGAAATACAAATCACATTTTTAAAATAAAGCAATGGATTCGGTAAACATTTTGTTAATGCATTTGAAGGGGCAGGAAAGTAAACAACTTTCTCCTTATCAAAAAGGCACATTTTCTCTCCACCTCTCTTCCACTCCCCCTCACCCCCAACCTGACACCTGAAGTGTGAACTTTTATTATGTAGAGTGTATGCACACACATATACACAGACACAAACTCACACAGACCCCTGACCCAAGTACCCCAGTGCTGCTGCCAGCATAGGGTGCTCTGATATGCCAAGTCCAGGGCAGTGGCTACAGCAGAACAGCACAAGGTTTGTGATTGCAGCTGCTCAATGAAAGGAGAAATAACCAAAATGTCTTATTTTCAGGAGATGCTACCCAAACCCGTGAGTAGAGCTAGGCAACAGGATAGGCAGGAGAGAGAATGTCAGCTTGGGTTGCTTCAAAGGGAATCTGATAAAAGATTATTGCTAGAAGGGGTTGGGTGTACAAATACTGTTCCCACCAGAGGTGGGTACACTTAATTCAAGAAGACCACTCAATTCCCATTTTGAGGGCCCTTTCCTTCAGCCCCTGTCCTCTCACTGCTCAGAAGCAGTTTCAGATTTCTCTGGGTGGAATGAATCAAAGTTAGTTTTCAGTGAAGGTTATAGGAAGTTGCCTGGCATTTTCCTCTCTCCAAAGAAAACAAGTACTTAGGCCAATGACAGTTTTTCAAGGTAGTGTCCAGATGAAGGCAGAGGTGATACGCATACACAGAAGTCCCAGGACAATGACTTCTGTAGAAAAGAACCTCTTATTCCCAGATCAAGGTACCAGAGTTGCCAAACACAGGTCTTCACAAACTCTCAGAAGGTAGTCCCCAGCACCCTCACACCCCTAGGTGGCTACCTCTCCCACATCAGTTTCTCCCTCATAGCCACCACAAAGGTTTCCTCAAGTTTATTAATGTTTGGTTTAATCAGCTCTTAGGAAAGAGGGTTTGGAGACAGACCCCAACATTAGGCCAGGAGAACCTAGGCCCAGAGTACTGATGGCTTTGTTCTGATGGAGCTTGCTTGTTCTGATGGTACTTTCTCTCCCACAGAACCTTAGCAGTCAGTCTGATGATCCAAGGATGACCCTCATCCAGAACAGCAGCCACTCCTTAGAACTGAGTTTCTAAGGGTCTTAAGACACTAGAAAAGTTAATATCCTGAATAAGTTTTCTCTCCGTGATAATTTGCAGGCTTTCTCCGTGAGGGATGGATGTGAAGAGGGAAGGCAGGGTGCCAAGCCAGGACTGAGTCCACTACTCACCAGCCTCTCCCAACATCAGCTCCCAGACTCTAAAAGGGGAGGGGGTGGGGATCAACTCTGCATTTGGTGAAAGGCACGATTTTCCCCAAGTAGACCCTGGAAGCTCTTGAGTGGGTTCCAGGAGGCATAGGCATTGCCATCCAAGCCGCAAATATTCCAGCCAGTTCTCTCCAAAAGCTGTTCCAGCAAAGGCCTTTGTGGCAGTGAGAGCTGTGCTGACTGAAGAAGTAGGGGATGTTCTACCATGTTCCCTGAGTTGCAACCACCTTTTTCTCTCAGAGATGCTCCTCAGATACAGTGGTGGGTACTTTGCTGGTATTGCTCTCCTCCTCTTCCTCCTGGAGTTTCTACGAGGCAAAATAAGCAGGCAGCCCTTTGGGTGAAGAGGCATAGGACTCCACCCTTGCTGGAGCAACTGCCTCTCAGTGACTCTATAATCAGTGGGAAAAACAAGAACCAGAGGCCACCCAGCATCCTCAATAGCAAACAAAGGGAACAAGAAAAGTAACCAGCCCCTGGCACAAGTGTGCTCCCTAAACACACAGCATCATGATGCCATCAAAGGAAAGACCAAAAAGGCCAGCTTTCGGTGATGCCACAGTCACCACAAATCACCCCACTCCAAGTGCCACTGCTGTCCCCTCATGTTCCCTCCCTAGAATGACAGCCTAAACGTCACCTGGACTGACCATCAAGTAGCCGTCCAAAGTGCCAGGTCTACAACTCCCTCAGAATTTCTGACTGCCCCCCTTTGGAGGCAACCCCCGGGATAAGGAATATTATCATAATGTGCGTGGAGTGGATACAACATCGAGTTTTTATAAAGGCAGGATACATAATTGTATATATAAACTCAATGGCTATACTCTATACAGAGAAAAAGACTTTCGGTCATTTCGGCTTCAGCTTTCTTGGTAAGAGATGGCACAGGATTAAAGAGTCTCCTGGGTTGCACTTATTAGGTATGTTTGCAATTAGACATGGCTGAGAAATTATTCTGTGGGGCCACTAGGTGCACACTGCCCCCTTGGGCATTTGCTGTTTTAAGGAGCACTTTGCTTCTTAGCTCCGGGTTCATCTAGTTAGGGAAAGGCCTTGGGCACAGCACTGCTTGTGAGGTGGAGGAACATGTGCAGGGCCAAGCTGGAGACCTCTGTCAATTTGACAAATGGAGCTTCCCTAGGGAGTATGTCAGCCAGTCCACAGCAATGGCAACACCTTCAACCTTCCTATTCTCATCCTGGACAGCCTCAGCCATGAAAAGCCTTCATTCAGGCAACTTAAGTCAATCAGGCAGTCTGTCTCTCTGGCAAATGTGCGCGTGTGCACACACACATATACACACACACACACCTCCTCCAGAACCATCACCTTGAAATCACAGTCAGAAGCACAGGTTAGTAAGAATGGAAACACAACCACTGTCTCTGTGGCTGAGAACTACGAACTAGAAGAAAACCAGGAACCCAAACCAAGGTTTCATAGTCGAGGCTGATCGTTATCCTCATCCCAGAAGTTCTGTCTCTTTTTACCAAAACTCTATACCTCACTGATTAGAAAGAGCAGCTCCGGCCAGATCTGCTGTATGCCCTGTGTTCACCTGGCTCTGATACAGAATTTGTGCACTAATGTGCAGGTCTCACACTGTCTTCTATGGGGTGTGCAATGCCAGGCTCCAGAGAAGGGATGCTCTGTGACATCCCTGGCTTCATTGATGTCGGCCCAGCATGACTCTGACTTCCCTCCCCATAATACCAAACTGCCCCAGGTGCAGGTGAGCTCCAGAGACACATAGTGAGTTATTCAGGGACACGGACAGTTGAGAACCATCACCAGACTTGTCTCCTATTCCTACCAGTACTATTTCCAGTACTCCATACAGAAAGTGAGAGCCAACAACTCCAAACCCGAGTAACGAACCTGGTCTACATGCACAAGGATCTGGCTGCAAAAATAGTGACATACTGGAACAACCTAAATTTCAACAAGAGAAAAGGGAAATAAATAAATAAATAAATATTTATTTACACACACATACATACATATATATATATATATGTAAATAGGAGGTGGTAGGACTTAACGGTTGTCAAGCTATACGAAGTAAATGAGCAGCAGAAAACCAAACGTCATACCCACAGAAAACACGGTAAAGGGGACTAAATGTTATTAGGTTATCTCTAGGGTTATAGGTAACCTTTACTTCTTGTTTGCCTAATGTCTGCCAATGTAAACACAGATTATAAAGTAAACACAGCAAAATCTCCTAGCACTTGACACAATATGTCACATTCCAAACTGAAACTCCTTCACAAGAAATCCACCCTGGTTTAGTACAGGCACCTTTCCCAGGGGCCCTACACATTCGCCAAAGTTTTCCAGGGCATTGTGTTTCCTTGCACATGGCGCAGGGGGAAGCCCATCTCCAAGGTGGCAATGCTGAGGCCCTCCCGCCAGTCTGCAGAACAGCATTCCTGCCCTAAGGCATTCCTTCTCTGCCCAGTGAATTTCCCATCCTAGCTTCTCCTTCCACATGCTATCAGCTGCTGCCAATTCTAGAGCTCGAGATCAGAAGACAAATAGTAAAGTACTAAAGATTATCATCTGTGTGCCAAGTGCATATTTTTAAAGTACTAAATATACCTCTTGCAGATACCATTTTTGCCATAGAAAATTGGCAAAGATTTTTCAAAATGATAAATGCGGTGTTGGCACTCATACACTGTTCTAGCAATATAAATGTGTAGTATTGATAGCACCTTCTTGGAGGACAGTTTAGCAACATCGGTCTTAAAAATGTACATGACCACTGATGCATTTCTAAAGGAAATACTGTGCTTCAGAACGTGCACAAAGATTTGGCTTCTAGAACATTAATCACAATGTGGTTTAAAACAGCAAACCAAAACAACCTGAATATCCATGGACAGGAAAACTATTAAGTCACAGTTTACTCACACAAAAGGACACGGTGCAGTCATTGAAGGCAGATTGTAAAAGACTAATGAGCTGATAAAGTGTTCACAACAAGTAAAAAGATCGAACGAGATTCCAGGTTTGTTGTAAAAGACACACACACACTCACGGATATATATGTGGTTATGGACATGTATGAGTCAATGCAAAAAGTGGCATCTCACCTCTAGATGATGGTATTAAAGGGCGATTTTAAAATTTTGTACACTTTTCTGTATTTTTAAATTTGGGGTTTGGAGTTTTGTTTAGTTTTGTTTTTTAAGGAATATCCCACTTTCACTCCTCCAATCTGAAACTCCTTTCATTCTGTCTCAGATTTGATACCTAACATTTTGGTTAAAATGATTCCCAGCTGATTAGAGCAGGATGAAAACACTTCTCTGTTCTAGATCATAGTCCTGCTTCTGTCCCCTTCTACCACCATCAGCTTCTCAGCTCCACTTCCTGGCTTGTTCTTTCTGAGCCCTACTAGCAATCCACTGGCTCCAGTCCTTCTATCCCCATGGACTGTCTAAGGGGCTATCACATGCCAGGAGAGCCACTGCCTTGGGGCCACCACCACCACGACAGAATGGTTCCCACCTTTCCTCCCCAGCCACTGACCCTGGGCTGAAAGCAGTGGAACCAGGGCCTCAGGAACAGGCTCAGGATCCAAGGGGTGAGTGCTCATCAGACTGTGACAATAGTGACCTGCTCTGAGGACCAGAGCAGGCAGGCTGAAGAAGGAGCTAGGGAAGAGCCCAGGAAAGGGCAGCAGAAAAGCAGTGCTGAAGAAACACACACTGAGCAAACTCTCTGGGTGCCATGTTTTGTGGTCTCTCTGCCACCACAAAAACCAATCTACTATGGGAGAGGTCTCGCTGCCCCACCCATCCTCGGCCCAGGACCCAGATTTCAGCCCAGCAGGCTCCCACACACTCACATTGTCAGGAGTTTCTTTGTTTGCTTTCTGCCTCCGGAGATCTGCCCTGATGAATGCTGAGGTCGAGAGATTGAGAAAGAAGAGCAACAGAGACACAGAGTTATCAAGAAGACCAATGGTCAAGTTCATCCAAGAGAGGGAGCCCTCATTTTCCCAAGGGTCACGGTTATCCTAGACCTACTTCAGATATTCTCGAGAGCTAAGGGCATCGTCACCCAACTTGATAAAGCCTGGAAATCACTGCTGTCTTTGAGAAGCAGAAGCCAAGGAGACACTGGATTTCATTTATAAATCACATATTTGCTAGGGAGTTGGCACACATTGTTCTAAACCTCACGACAATCCCCAATTTTACAGATTAAGAAACTCCCAGAGGCTCCCAGAGTTCGGTTTGCTTAACCAAGGTCAACCAGCTGTGGAGGTCACTACACAGTCTGGGATTCAAACAAGCATTTTTGTCTACAAAGGCCATGCTCATTCTACCAAACATGTTTATTGCCTCCCAAACAGATTTCCTGGCGAGCCCTCCCTGCTGTCCTGCATGTGCACCCCCATCTGTATGGTCAGTCAAAACACTGGGTCCCAAGTCGCCTAAGCCCATGAACAGCCCAAGCCTCATCTTTTCCTAAGGCCCCACTCACCAGTGAGAGCTGCTCCAAGGGTGAGGAACACACACAGAAAGATGTTCCCGGGCTTGGTTCCGTAGTTTTCAATAATCTGGCCCTGGGAGATGGTGAAGATGATCCCGAAGACCTGGAAAAGTAAAAGGAAGACTGGAAACAAAGGCCCAGCCAACTAGCCCACAACAGAGCCGAGCTGCCATAATGCAATGCCTACACCAGCCAAGCAGGGCAGGGAACAAACAGCCAGTGCTTTGGGGCCACCATCAAATAAGACCTACCTGGGCAGACACGTTGAGGAGGCCAGATGACATGCCTTCTGATTCTGGATATGTCAGCTCCACAGCAAACTCAAATCCCAGTGGGAGATAGCCAGTCATAAAGAATCTGAAGGTCAGATCACAGAAACAAGGTGATGGAGAACTTCCAGAATGAGAATGGAGAGCCTCCCCCCTCCCTTAGAACTCCTTTTCCTCTTTTGTTTCTACCCATCGAGACATGACAGGCCCTTGAATGATCAGGCCATCCCTAGGTGGCCATACCAAGGACAGAGAGATCCCTGCAGGCCAGGAAGAAGTTCACATGTAGCCTTTGTACTCAGGAGGCCTTGGGAGGCCCCCTGCTTCTATATCTAGCTATCAGTTACAGACAGGGGAGAGATGCTTGGAGTGTTCAGCCCTCAACTGAGGGAGTCTGTGTCCTGTGCTGGGAGTGGAAAGTCCCTGGGTATTAAACAGCATCTCTATGACTCTCTGGGACCCAGAAAGAAGAGCTCAGCATCCTCCCTATTTCCCCCCAAGTCACTAGCTGAGAAGGACTGACTGACTGACTGACTGACTGTCTGTCTGTCTGTCTCTGTCTCTCTGTCTCTTTCTGTCTCTCTGTCTCTCACATACTGCCCACAGTAAATAACTGGGAGGTGAAGCTGAGCAGAGACCCCTGTGGGAGGGGTACTGAATCCTACATTTTCCCATACAACAGGTCTGGAAAATTCCGGTTCTAATTCCTTACATCTGCACCACATTTCTTGCTGTTCTCACATCTGCCATCTCTCAGTCCTTCCAACAACTCTGCAAGGCAAGCCACTCTCGTATTCTTTCACAGACGAGGAGACTGAGGCTCAGAGCGGTTAAGTAACATGCCTGCAGTCTAATAAACAGTCAGCAGCAGAACTGAGATCGGGACTCAGCCTTTCAGATTCCAAGCCCTGCGTATTTGCTGTGACCCCACGTTGTCCCAGGCAGAGCTAAAAATGATTCTAAATGGTTTCCTAGCCTCCCAGAGGTCTATGAAGAACATGCTCCATTTCAACAGCATGGATAGGCCTAGAAACACCAGGTGGCCTTTTTGAAATGCTACAAATAAACAAGACCTCTGGGCACCATTTCCACAATTCCACAGAAGTCAGTGAGAAGGCAGCAAAGGGATCAATATTGTGCCCTAGGATGTCGGCAGCTCTAGGGGCCACGCGATGGTGCTTTCCAGTTAAACATGTTAAGAGGTGAGACTTACCCCAGTGTGCCAGCAGTAATGAACACTACCCACAGGTGTCCCAGGTTCAAGGTCAATGTGTATACCACCATGCCCACCAGAGTCATGACATAGACCACCAGGGTTGTCTCCCTACAAGCAGAAACAAAAAAGTTGAATCATACACTTCTGAAACAGGATCATTTGTTCACCTGTTCATTCATTCATCCATTCATTCATTCTACAAGTATCTATCAGGCACCTGCTGTGTGCCTAGCCCTCCACAGCGTGAGCTGGGACATCTTCTCTCATAGAACTTTCTGTCCATGAGGCTGATGGACACTGAACCAACAATCACACAGATAACTATTTAACTACATTGCGGTTATTGCTACAAAGACCAGGAGAGCATGAAGTCTGTGTGTTCTCTCGCAGAACCCCTCACACCGATATCAAGCTGCTTTTGACTTGTCATGTCCTACTCACAGCAAGAAGGTCACGGCCCTTTCTTTTCCTTATCTCCCATCAAAAAAAAAAAAAAAGCAAACAGGACAAACATCAGCTGTCCAGGTGGCAATGGCATGCAAGATTACCCCAGAAGCCACCCAATTCTGCAAGTCTGCTTTGCCCCAAGACGGCATGACAATGCTAATGCTGAGAAGTGATCTGACTTTTAGATTCTCTGTCATCTCTGTGTTCTTCCTATTGCTACTCGCATAGGTGCAGCACGGCTTTTCCTGCTGAATCTGAACTACTCTGCTCCAGATAACAGGAACTAAGAGAGAACATTCTCCAGGCCTAAACTAAGTGCCTGACCCCAGAGCCAAAGTGAGGAGGCTCCACCCACTTCCCTGTCACATTTCCCCCTGTCAATTGCCTCAGAAGGACCATCAGCAACATGCTTGTTTGTTTCAGGCTCACCTTGCTCGTGCCCCTGCACACACTTCTCCCATGGTGACCACTCTGGACTCTGCTGTAGCCCTGACTCCTGCTTGGACCTAAACACCTCTCTGCCCTCCTGCCATAATATCAGGACTCAAGACAACGAAAGTTTAAAGGCTTCACACGCCTCCCCTGAAGCCAGATACATGGTAGAGGCATCTGGTAGCATCAAACTAACTGCTGTACTTATTGGGTGCCAGAAATTCTGTTAAGCATTCTACATGCGTTTATTATTTCATTCAACCTTTACAAAAGCCCTGCAAGAAATAAGACTCCCCCTAATCTTACATGTGAGGAAACTGAGACTCAGATCAGTTAAGTTACTTGTCCAATGCCAGTCGTTAGGTAAGTACAGTGCTGAGACTGGAACCCAGAGCTGGGAATGGAATCCTGTGCTCTTGCTACTGCTGCACACAGGAATACTACTATGCTATGTGGTTGCAGCTTTGGAAAAGCCCAAGGCCAGAGCCTCTGAAGGATGCCCCTCCTACCCGGTGTTCAAAGCTGCTGAGGGCAGGAGCATCGCCCTTCCTCCACCCCACTCCCCTTGTCTAGTCCCACCCACCCTGCAGAAAGCAACTTCATGGACACCAGTCTCTCTCTCTGACTCCACAAGCTCATCTTTTGCCAAATTTGTTTAAGCATAGCTTCATCTTAAACCACTGACCCATCTAAAAAAAAACTCTCCATAGTACCTGAGAGGAAGAGATAGGACCACCCTATTTCCAGCCTCCAAACCAGAGGACAAATCTAGGAGCCTTAGGGAAGAGAGAACTGGCACTGAAATGACCAGCTCATAAAATCTGCTCAAGCTTTCTCTGCCTGGGTAGTGGTGCAGAGAGAAGAATGTCTTGTGCTGACTGCAGGATCTAGGCATCAAGTGACGCTAAGGAACTGGTGACCTCTAGGTTCTGAAGTGTCCTCCTTAGCTCTTTCACTATATTTTCATCTGAGTCATCTGGCTGCCCAAGTCCCAGTTTAGCCGACATTCCAATCCCTCCTTCTCCTGCCACAGAGCAAGCCCTGGAAACAGAGACAGTGCTGTTCATGGTTTGAGGATGGCCAGTCCACATTGCTCTCATGTCTGGCTAAAGCAAGCAATTGACGGATGACAGAGACGAGACGGCGGCCAAGCTCCACCAGCAGTCAATTAAGCTAAGCCAGGTTCCTCATTCTGTTCAGCCAGGCGGCCACATCCTGGGGATAGCCTTAATTGGCCTTTGACTAGAGTAGCCAGAGGGAAACCTGGTCTGACCAGAGCCTCACAGAAGTGGGTTTGTGTGACAGAGAACAGGTCTTCCGCTGTCTGTCATCTCCAGACACTCAGAACTTTGGAGGCCTCATTAAAGCAGCCCAAATCCCGCCCTAGCCCAGCGCTGGACAACCCTGGCAGCTACGCCACTGGCCAGCATTAACTGAGCACCCAATGCATGCAGCATTAACTGGAAAAATGCAATAAGAATGGAAGGATTTGGGGCTTCTGTTCTCCAGTCTTTTCTCTGAGCCTGGCTACTGATTTGAGGCATAGTGTGTTTTTTACAAATGCAGAGTCCCCCTACCGAACTGGCATCCATGAGCATGCAGCACAGGAATCTGTACTTTTAATAAGCATCTTGGATTAGCCTGATATATACTAAAATCTTAAAAAGACTGCTCTGTATTCTTAGAAATGCACTGGGCATTCAGACTCAAAGCACATCACAAAATTTACCAACAATATATAAGCAATTACAAGACAATACACTCCAAATCAATATAAGCACAGAGCACCATGGTTAACCCTACAGGGTCCAAAAGGTAGCCATGGGAACAGGCCAGCGGAATCAACCCCTCATCTCTACTCTTTGGGGTTTCCACAAACTGTTTAACTGCTGATGTTTTTCCACATTCATTTTCATTTCTCCCCATCTGCCCCTTCCATAGCTACTTGGAGGGTGATAGTGTGCTAGGCCTTGCATCTTCTAATGTCCCTAAGATCCCCAGAAGGTGAGTATTGTTTCCCTCATTTTATAAATAAGAAAACTGAGGCTCAGAGAAGATAAATGTGAACTGCTCACTTGACCAGTCAGCTGCCACACCCAAATCTTTGCAGCCATGTTTCAAAAGTGGGTCCCCAATTTCCATTCCAAGAGGAAGAGTCACTTACTTGTAGGTTTTGGACCTATCCAGCCAAATGCCTGAGATCACCGCCCCAAACATTCCTGAAATGACGATGGTCAAGCCGATTCTTCCAGCATTCACTTCTTCCCCCTGGGAAAATCATAGCCCCAACAATCATCCAGTGAAAGGACAAGACACAGACAGTAGAGTCGCCATGAAATGAGAAGACAGAGGCAAGTAACTCAAGCTTCATTAGGGCCAGCTCTCAGAAAGCATAACAAAAAGGTGGCCTTTAAGAAGCTGCCAGTGGGGAGAAAATCCTAGAATAGTTGCTCCTCCCAACATAATATAAACCCCAGGTGTGTGCACACAACACTGGCTGCTGGGATGAACAAAATTCTGTCCTTAAAATCACTTTTAGGTAGATTTTTTTTTAATGATGTAATCTTTACAGCAACTTATTATTATTCTCATTTCACAGATAGGGAAATATGTCTATCCAAATATTCCACACTTAGACTTTTTTGAGCTATTAGTACCAAAATGAATGAGAAAATAATGGTTACATATTTTTGAGCACTTATTATGATCCAGGCACCATGCTGAGGATTTTACATCATTATCTCATTTCATTCTCATAAGTCCTCACCATAACATTAGGAATCAGTATTCTCCATTGTTCAGATGAAGAAACTGAGGCACAGTGAGATTAACCTACTAGCCCAAGGTCATGAAGCATTTGTTAAGTGCAGAGCTAGGATTTGAATTTAGACCTGTCAAACTCCAGAACTGGAACACCCACCGCCTCTGTAACTATAAGACCCTGGTCCTCTGGCAAGAGGGTTGGACCTGGGATTCCTGACTCCCGGCATCCAGACCTCACTGGTTCTGTAAACATCTTTAAAATACTTTCAATTGAGTAACTAAAAGTTCCAAATTAAACCCTGCCCACATTTTACAGATTAAATATTTCGTATGTGATTCTACATGTACATGTGTACCTACTGTGTTGCCAGGCACCACACTATGCGTTTTACATATACAATGGATATGAGTGTATTTATACACACATGATATTATTTACTTTTTAATCCCAAAAATAATCTTTCAGTAGGTAATTATGCTTCTTTTTCAGAACAGAGAATGTGAGCTCAGAGACACTAACCAGCTTGTCACACAGTTTAATGCCACTGGACCTGGGGTTGAGACCCAGGGCTACTGCCCTCCAGATCCCATAACCACCATACTGTACTGCCTAGAACTGCGGGAGCCACGAGGTAACCACTGGCCCAGCACCTGCAAAGACAGACTCAGAAACCTCATTCTCAGAGCCAAGCATGCTTAGGGGACTCTCTTACCGGGTAGTGCAAGAGCACCATGCGATTCAGCAGAGTGGACAAGGCATAAAAAGCACCAGCATTCAGACCTAAGGAGGGAGGGAGACACACATTAGGGTTGGCCTTCTGCTAGGGCCACTGCTATCTTCTTCCCCCCAGCGGTTCAGGAGGTCAGAAACCCTCCTCCTTGCTGTTACTGTGAGTGGTGTCAGAGGGAAAAAATCCAGGGAACATGAGACTACTCAGCAATTTTTCTCAGAGAAGTACTCCCAAACAACCAAAAGTAGCCACTTCGACCTAGTAGCCACACCTGCTTGCCCTCTGATCCCTGTAGGCCTGCCCTGGAAACACAGGCTCTAGGAAGCATTACTCCCCAGTCAGAACCATCTACATTCCTCCCTATGGGGTCAGTGGAACTACTGGACACCTTTCACTTCCTCCCGATAACCTATGCCCTCTACAGACTGCTTGACCTCTGACCCGTGACCCCACTTCTTCTGCAGGTAGTTTTCTCACCTCTTTTGCCATCCCTCCTTCAGCTTTCTCTCAGATACAATATCACACAAAATTTAATATTTGTAACCAGAAAGGACCCACTCTAAAGAGCATTTAGTTGACTCTCCTAATTCACTGACTCAACAAATAAATGAAAATCCCAGAATATACTGTGAGAATCTGTGTCCTCATAGATGAGGGCATCTGTCAAAAGCCATAGTGAGTTAGTAAATAAGATGAGACTGGGACTGACCCAAAAGAGGGAGGGCCTCCTGCCCTCCCTTCCTAATAACTGATGATGATGATGGCGGCGACAGCAGCACATACTTTTGTACAAGACACTGTTCGAATCACCTTACAGTCCTCTCAACAACCCTAAAAGGAAGGTGATATTATCATCCTCATTTTATAGGTGAGAAAAATTCACACAATTTAAAAACAAATACAGAGGTTTCTCTGTAATGCCCACCAGGGGTCTTTTTAGTTTTAACTAAACAATGAGGCTCACAAGATTATCACTGGGCACATCTGACATTAGATCCACTTAGAAGGATATAGGATAGGACACAGCTCTCGGACAGGGCAACCTTTGGAGTTCCCCTTCAATGGGACCAGTCCATAGACACCAGTCCATTGAGCCATCCCAAAGTTAGTGTCTTTGGCCGCCAAAGTGATGGATCAGGTGCAGGGAAAGGTGGGTATGGCAACCACGCTGGCTTAACACCTGACAAGATCCACTATTGCTTGCAACAACTCCAAAGGCATAGCTTCCAGGGTCCCTATAAAGCAGCAGTCCTCAACCTTTTTGGCACCAGGGACCAGTGCTCCTATGAGAATCTATGAGGTGGAGCTGAGGCAGTGGTGCTAACGCTGGGGAGCAGCTGCAAATACAGATGAAGCTTCACTCGGTCCCCCGCTGCTCACTTCCTGCCATGTGGCCCAGTTCCTAGCAGGCCATGGACTGGTACCAGTCCACAGCCTGGGGGTTGGGGACCCCTGTTATAAAGGACAGCCAGTGAAAAGAGTCACCATATTCAGCAAAGCACAAAGAATGGCTTCTCACCAGATACGAAAAGATCTCCCAGTCCAGGTGCAGTCATTTTTATCACAAGAGGTCATTTTTATAAGCAATGTTGCCTAAATGCAGGTGACTTATTTTCACGTTCCCAAAGGAAGATACAAAGTTAAATGAAAGTCAAATTCTTGTGCAAAACGGGGAAGAAAGTTTTGCTTACCATTCCCACAATCAAACAGGTAGTAAGAGACAGAGCTGGATTTGAACCCAGACTATACAGCTCTAGAGTCCTCGCTCTTTAATCATCCTATTTTACAGCTTCATAAAACTGATTCTCAATCGTTGCCCCAGCTCAGGTTACAGACAATCTCCTGGAACCTCAGCCTCTCCCTGTATAGGTCACGGCAGGGATGCAACAAGACTGGTTCAATGCCACCTCCTGAGTGGCATAGGGCCATAGTGGGAGGCAAACCAAGAAATGTCACCAAACATCACTACAACTGCTAGGCCAATGGTCACAAGGACCTTGTGAACATAAGAATGTCCAAAACCTGTAAAGTATTTTTATAAAAATTCATTTGAATCAAACAGAGGAAACAAGATTTCAACAGACTGAGAGAAATACTTCAGAAAATAACAGTTTGCATTCTCTTTCATGCATTTGAGATGAAGGAAGATTACATGAAAGTGGGAGAAAGCAAGGCAGGGCTCAGATTACAGGATAGTTAAGATTATGTGCTCCCCTGAGGCAGTCATGCTTTAGAAGGAGAGGTCTGAAGTGGTGCTCAGCTATTAGAAGGAGGGGTTGGGAGGGGGGCACTTCAAAGGTACATTAACTTAGATGTACAGAAAAGGGGGACAGGGCTGGCTTACAGCAAAGAGAAGCCTTTTACTGAAGAAGCTGTATGCGCCAGGCCTGACTATCCACCATGACCTGCTCAGTTAAAAATTTATGATCAGATTACTCTGTGAGGTTACTTTCCACAGAACCCCTTTTTTGTCCACAACTATGAGGCTCTCAGCAACTTCTTACCCAACAGCCATAGCCAGCTAACCCTAATACCACATACCCAGCCACTGGGAAATTCCACTTCTGAGTCAAGTGGCCCATAATGAGACATGCCTGGACAGGGTGGTGGGACGGAATGTGGGCAGGGGAAGGATGAAAGTAGCCCCTAGTTCTGGCTCCTCACACCTCTTTCAGCCCTTCTCAGCCTCTGATCCGAGCCCCACACTGCAAGGGGCAAGGGAATGCTCTAAGATGTAGCTTTGGGTAGGAAGGCTGCTCTCAGCTTGGGGCCCAATTGGGATGAAGAAGGGCAGAATCCACAGAAAATAGAGGGAAATTATCTGGAAGGATTGGGAGCAAAAACAAAAAAAACAACAACAACAAGACCTCAAATACCAGTATTTTCATGACCCTGAGAAAGGCAGAGGGAAGCAGCGTCCTGAGTGGGCTGACTTTTGCTTTTGGAGCTGAGCACTTTAATGGGGGTGCAGTGGTTTAGGGAAATCCATTCCAGATCAGCACCTCCTGGGAGCTTGTGAGAATGCAAATTCCTGACCCCACCCCAGACCTACTGCAGCAGAAACTCTGGGAGTGGGTAAGCATGTGTGAACAAACCCTCCAGGGAATTCCGATAGTGCTCAGGTTTGAGACCCACGTGCTCAGGTTTGAGACCCACTGGCTCAGCTGGACTAATGTGGTTTAATAATAGCCATCTCCTGCTCCCAGTCAGGGATGAGACCCAATCGGGGCAAAGGCAGAGGTGGGAGGCAGAGGAATGGGGGTGTGAAGGGGCTCATCCTGGAGGCTGCCACTCTTTTCAACTGTTTCTACGGTCCAACCCCAGTGGATTTAGGAGTTTATGTATGGTTTCTGAATCAATCTTTGGTCTTGAAGTTGCTCTGCATATTATTGAAAGTTCCTAGACACAGGTAAATCCACTCCACTGCCCAGACCAAGGGCTGCAGTGTCCCACACTGAAGGGCAGGAACTGAACACGTGCTCTGCCCTATGCGTGAGTACTTCTTACAGAAATACAGGTTACCCTGCTGTATTCCAGTTTCATTACCCCCGGCAAGCTAGGCCTGCAGGTCAGGTCACGCTCCTATGAGAAAATGTGATCTCCCCTGAAAAGCTTAGACATTCCTGATATCAGTCACCCAGGACCAGTCACTGAGGAGGTGGGCTTTAGCAAGGCAGAAAGGGCTTGTCATCACTCTGTGTCTCTTCCTCTCCTTTATCAAGACCGAGTTTCTAAAATGTGGTCCAAATACCACTGGCAAAGACCAAAGTCCTTAGAGTTTAAAAATGCAGATTCCTGGGTTCTGCCTTCAGCCTATATCTGAATCTCCTGGCATGGGGCTAGGAATCAACATTTTAAACAACAACAACAAAAAAAATCAAGCAAACCTTGGGCATTTCTTAAACTTGCTGGAGTTTGGAAATAAATGGCCTTGAGAATACTCAAGGTCAAAAGCCAGGCTTCCAGGTGGTGGGGTTAACATGGAGGCAGCTGGAGTGGGAGGGGCTACCATGAGAATGACCCCACCTATTTTAGAAGTTCTTGGTCCTGCCACAAACCAGAATCACCTACAATGCTTGTTAAAAGCAGATTCTCAGGCATCAACCCTGACTTTTCTCATTTAAATCTCCAGAAGAGAGGCCTGGAACTCTCTACACACATTCAACCAAGCACACCGAGGAATTCTATCAGCAGGCAAGCCTGGGAAACACTGATCCCAGACCCTATCTCTGGGTTCTTGTTAGTCTGTGTTGATTTCCCTTTTGTCCTTCCAGAATTTAGAGTAAACCTTTGTTTTAAAGGCCAGCCTAACCTGGCAAAGCTCCAGGGAATCACAAGGAGGATTTTATTCCCACTGCTAAATTAGGATCTTAGAGGGGGCATAAAGCGCCCTCCCTGGGCCCATGTAAGTGGGGCAACAGTTAAGCCTCTGAGAGCACCAAGGGGAGGTGTCCTTGGGACACACACTGAGGCTCTGAGTTCGGATGCCTCCCACAGGAAGACTATTCAGGATCACTGGAGGCAAAGCTGGGTGATAACATAGAAGGTATTCCCTCTGAAGACATTCTTTAGAAGAGAATTTCCAACAATTTTTTTTAACATGGCAGTTGTTACACCATTGCCATCGATAAAAAGACATTAGAGGAAGCAATGTGAAAGCAAGACCTAGAGACACCAAGAGAAGGTAATCAAAGAAAGGTTTTTTTCTTCACCCTACCCTCACAACTGATACACATCACAAGATCAGCCCTCCCCCCAGACTGTTAGACCCTGGGACAATCTAGTTCCAGTCTGCACCTTCCGGCACTGGCACACTTGGAGTAGGGAGGCTGTTTTACTAGAGGAGGAGGCAGTTTCTTATTCCTGTGATAGTTTGGTAACATCGAGCACAAAACCAAACTCTCTGTACCTCCTCCCCTCAAAGTTGGGCTGCCAGATTTAAGAAAAAACAAAAACAGCACATCGGTTACATTTGAATTTCAGATAAATAATTTTTAGCATAAATATGCCCCAAATATCAAGTAGGGCATGTTCATACTAATTAGAATTTGTGGTTTATCTGAAATTCAGATTTAACTGCTGGGCCCTTTGGAAAACTTACCTCTAAGGGTGTGGCCAGAAAGCTACAGGGAAAACCCAGCAACAGCGGGATGGACTCTCGAATTCCCCCGAAGCCTTCACTGTACCACTGTACCTCAGCTCTGAGCAGCAGACTCAACACCTTGGAGAAACTCTTGGAAAGCAACTACAGATAGAATATTGGACATTCCATCAGCTGCACAAAAGCTACTACCTATGTGGGGAAATCCAGTTCAGACCAACAAAGGTAGGAGATCAGCATGCTTATCAAAGCAACAGCGGTGTAGACGCATGCAGTGTCTTCCCTCTCAACCGCTTTACAAGCTTTCATTTTCATTCAGAGCACTCCAGTGGCAAGCAAATGTTATTACTATTTTCTGTGGAGGGAGGTAATTAAAGAGACAAAGGATGAATGAAGGTGGTACACTCAATAATTGGCACAGCTGACACCCAAACTCAGACCTCCCATTCTTTATGTGCCAACTCTGAACTCATCAGTCCAGCATTCATGGCTTTTATTCCAAGGCATGACCACCCACATCTAACAAATGTCTCTGTGAACTGCCATCATGTGCTAGATTCCTAGCTACATGTTCTTCATTCAGAGGAAAATATAAACATCATACGTACAATATAAAATGTGCGAACCATTTCCTTCTTCAAAGTCCAACCTGAAACTACAGGGAGGGTGGGGATTCTGGGGGATCTAGGAGTGGGAGGGTGTTCAAAGCATCTAGCTGAATTTATAGAATTTTTTTTTTTTAAACATGGAGCAAAGACAGTGAAAGAAAAAAAAAGAGCTTCTCAGGTGGAATGAGTGCCAAACACTTGCCATACACAATCTGTAAACCTTAAAGAGACACACTAAGGCTGAGACCCCATCACCCTAGTCAATAGGTTGGTCCCACTTCCAAAACTCTAGAACTCTAGATCCGCATCTGAGAAGAAATCAACTGCTGGGGAACTGGTCTGGAGGATTACATCTGAGGAAGGACACACCCTGCCAGGTAGACCCAAAGACCACTCAGACAAGTAGGCTAAGCAAAAATCCCTGGCACTGTCTCCCAGAGGCTCCTTTCTGCTTGGGGAGGCAAAGGCACAGTGGTTAGAAAGGTGGGCTTTAGCATCACACAGAAGTTTATGTCTAAGTTCTATTTCTTGCTAGCTGTCCAGTTGGCATGGAACTAAATCTGATCCTCAGTTTCCTTGGGTATAGAATGGAATAGAGTTAAAGACCTATGTCATGGGTTTGTTTCAAAGATTTAAAAATAATGTCTACAGCCATGCCACCCTGAACGTGCTCAATCTCATCTGATTTCGGAAGCTCAGCAGGTTTGGGCCTGGTTAGTACTTGGATGGGAGACCACCTAGGAAGACCAGGTGCTGTAGGCATTAAAAAAAAAAAAAGATAATGCATGTAAAGCACTTAGCATGGTGCCTGACACACAGTAATGCCTCAGTAAGATCTTTTTAAACGCTGTGATTAAACCTAAAAATTATTTCCTTATTGTCAAAGAGCCTGGCTCCAACTCCAATTCTGTACCGTGGAAATTTGGCTTATAGTTCTCTGAAATGAGTGAAAACATCCAGATGAGTTTAGCTCCCTCTCACAAAGATAATCCTAGGCCTTTGAGAAAAATGTTAATAAATTCTGTCTACACACAACAGTCAAATGCTTTCTAGTTTAGTGATGGTTCAACCTAAATGGTGGTTTACTTCCACCCTTTTCTCTCCCTCCATTCCTTCTGGGACTCCCATTATCCATGTTATACGCTTGATGGTTTCCCAAAGGTCTCTGAGGCTTTCCTCATTTTTTTTTTTTTTTCATTCTTTTTTCTTTCTGTTCTTCAGACAGGATAATTGCATCTGACCTATCTTCAAGTTTGCTGATTCTTTCTTCTGCCCGCTCGAAGCTGATGTTGAGCTTCCTAGTGAATCCTTCATTTTAGTTATTATATTTTCAACTCCAGAATTTCTATTTGGTTCAATTTCTACCTTTATTGATATTCTATATTTAATGAAACATCATTCTCTACTTTTATTCTTTAGACACGGTTTCCTTTTGTTCTTTAAACATATTTATAATAGTTGATTTACAATTTTTGTCTATTGTGTCCAACATCTGGGCTTCCTCAGAAACAGTTTCTATTAACTGCTTTGTTTCCCTGTGTATGGTCCATACCTTCCCATTTCTTTGCATGTCTGTAATTTTTTGTTGAAACTGGACATTTTAAACACCACGGCAATACTGGAAATGAGACCCCCCATGCCACACTCCGTACCTAGAATTTGTTGCCATCGCTACTGTTGTTTAGTGACTTTCCTGGACTAATTTTAGAAAATCTGTGTTCTTTGTCATGTGCAGCTACTGAAGTTTCTGCTCCATTAGCTTAGCGGTAAGCTAACGATTAGACAGAGATTTCCAATAAGTCTCCAACCTTTGCCAAAGACCTCCCCCTGTGTGTGTGTATTGGAACTTTCTCTCAGAGATCCAGAAGGCAGGTGACAACTCTGTCTTAACCTTCACTTCCTGCTTGCATAGAGCCTCAAGGTCAGCCTGAGATGAGATGTTAGGGCTTACTCAGGTCTTTCCTGGGCATATGCACAGCTTTGGGAGTTTTTCAAAGCCTCCGTTGACATCTCATTTTCCAAATATTTTTTCAAGATTTTTGGCCAGCCTCTTGTTCACCCCAACTGGTATTGCTACTTCAGGCAATACCAGTTGGGCGAACACTTATTGAAGGACTATTTTCAATAAATGCTCTAGAAATAGGGCTTTCCCACAGAGCAAGCTGAGTCAGGTCAAATAAAAGCAAGTCCTCTGAATGGGGGCATTTCCAGGGACCTACCGGACAGCTCAAATAGTAACTTAGTGATGGGACTTTTAGGAAACTCCAAACTGTTTTGCCCTCTCTAGTGTCTGTGAGGCTGCTAGCTGTCAAGGCTACCACAGAGCATGGAAGAAAGGGATCAGAGTAGGACATGTTAAAACACAAAGCTCATTATTCTTACCATTATTAAGCCATTTTCTTAAATAAATGTCCCTTAGATTGTTGCAAGCCTTTGGTTAAGAGCTCTGAAGAAATTAATTCTGACAATGCTTGCCAATATTCTTGTTGCTTTTATGAAAGAACAGATTACCTAAGGTCCTGACTACACCATTTATTTCCTGGGTTATCATTTAATGAAATAAATAAGGAAGAGTGTTCAGAAGTACAGGGTTAAAACAACACTGCCAGATCGAAGACCATATAAGCAACCAGCCACACAAGGGGGAAAAGGAGTTGCTTTGCTCAGACAACATGCCCACAGCTGAGCCCTCAATTACCAGAAACAACATTGTTACTGGTATATTCTGTTTTTGTTTCTTGCTTTTGTGGATCGGTGACATGACCCTGCCATTGATAACCTCCAGCCCTGAAAACGACAACCTCTAGAATGGGATCATTGCACAGGTATCACCACCATCACCATTTTAATTCAAAGAAAAAAATTTATTATGTACTTATCTACCCTAGACCCCAAGGTAGGCCTCAAATTCCATGTTGTCAGATCCAATATGATGGTCGAAGGTTAATGCACTCATGATATTTAACTCTAGGGGAAAAATTCTTGAAACCACCGAATTCTGAGTCTGGAAGGAACCCCAAAGGTCATCTGGCTTCACTCTCCATCTATGTAGTCTAATATGCCTCACAATGGCCCCACACTAAGTGGCTAGTCCACCTTACGCTTGAATGCAGTTAAAAGCAGTAACAGGCAACTCATAACTTCATTAGCTGAACACGTTAAATATTGAAAATGTTGGTTTTTATACTGTGGATGAATGCAGAGACATACTCAGAACTGAGAAGCTAGAGAGAATGACCCAGAGACCTTGAAGACTGATCTGGTTATCTAGAGATATTCCAGATAACAGGTCACTTAGATACTGTGTACGCCTGAAAAACTTATGTGTGCCTCTCTATTCATGGATGATACCACCTCTTATCTAATGCCTAAGCAGATAAATACTTTGAGATAAAGGACATTGATAAGCCTAAAATGAAACCCTGGCACAATTCCAAGGACTATCAGCAATTATAGAACAGGCATCAAGAATGTAGGTGTTGGAGTTAAACAAACCTGCATTTGGATCCTGGCTCTGCCACTTAAAAAGCTGTGTGAGTTGAGCTAGTTACCGAATCTCTCTGAATTTCAGTTTTCTCATCTATTAAATAGGAACAATTATAGTACCTACCTAACATGGATGTGATAGAAGTTAAATACAAGCATATGTGAAAAAGTCTTGGCACATAGTAAATGTTCTTGTTTTTATAAAACATATAGTTTGTTGAACCTATTGAAAACACAAGGTTAGAGCCAACTGGGGTTTCACCAAAAATAAGTCACGTCAAACCAATCTCATTTCTTTTTATATGGTAATTGAGCATGTTATACAGTTGTTGACTCTTGACTTTAACTGGTGGATTAAATGGTCAAATAAATGTAGGATGGATAGCAGTGCAGTTGGGTGGATCTCTTTAATGGAACATCATGAGGTTCTGTCCTTACTATAGCTGGTCAAACCTTCTAATTAAAGGTTGAAAAGTGATACAGAAAACACCATGCAGGGAAAGCAAGCCAATAAGCATAAAGATTCAAATTTATCTTACCAAAAGTCAAGAAAATGAAATGATTTTTTAAAAAAGGACATCAATGTTATAAGATGAAGAGATTGGTTGAGGAGTGGTTTATGTGCAAAGACTCATGTATGCATGCATTCATTCATTCATTCATTCAATATACACTCTAGGCCAGCCACTGTTGAGGAACTATAAAAATGAAAAAACATAAATTTCTGCTTTCAAGGAGTTCACAGTCTAGTGAGAAGACAGACCTGGAAGTGGAACAGCACAGTAAGAAAGGAAAGGTCACCTAATACTGCTTTACAGCAATGATACTGAGATGAGACTTAGAGAATCAACAGGCATTTGTCAGATAACCTGACATGGGAAGGAATGGTTTTCTAGGTGGACTTTACAAAACACGTAAAGCCCCCAAGACACAACTGATTCTTCTAGTTGACCCTAATTAATTACTTTACATGCACATTTAAGATCTGGAAAGAGTAAGATACACAGACACATCATCGCACCTCTCATCTCACATTCCGAGTTCTATAGATGTGTGGACACGTCTGTACCTTACCATAGGTGATGACAAGCAGCACAAAGTTGAGGTTTTTGAAGAGCCGGATGATGGAACTTAAGTATGAAGCATCAGGGGATGACAAGGCATAGCTCAGGGACTGGGCCCTGCTGGGGGGATGTTTAGGCTTTTCCTTGAATACTGGAAGGAAAGAAACAAACAGATCACCGGATATCCCTGTGATCCCACCCCAGCAGAACTGACACATGACAACAGCTAGCTCCATCACCATTTCCTAATATTCAAAAGAAAATATTAATTCTTCAATTAAATCCTTTACAGGTTCCTCTCCTGAAGCTGCTTTCCACTGTCTGTGGCTGGCTGAATGAATGGTCTATTGACTACTTTTTCTTAAGGGCCTCTGGACAGCTGCAATCCTTGGGCCTCCTAGGCAGTGTTCAAGGATCAAGGAGTCCCATTATAACCAGCAACAACATACCACAGAGCACTGAAAAAACACAATAGTAACACATGGTAGACAGGAAGTGAAAGCTGAGGCTTGGAGATTAGGGAGCCCAGTTAATGGCTTAGCATCAGATCTCCTCCCAAAGGGAAAGGGACTGTATTGTCCATGATTAACACATAGCACATGGCAGTCAATAAATATTTCCTGAGTAAATGAAAGGACTTCTTCTATTGGAAAAACAAGAGTCCAAGCCTAGTTTTTCCAAGTCGGGACAAGAGTATTTACATGTTCTATTGTAGGAGTGGCTACTCTGATATGAAGAGCTAGGGAGGGACTGTGAGAAAACTGTTCATTTTATATTCTATTTTCAATACAACTGATACGATCAATTTAACTGCACTGATGCTATTCAGTTATCTGGTGGGGTGTGGCGGGGGAGATCCAATTAACCGGTTCTTTTTACTAAATTGGTCCCCAGTTGAATCTAAAGCAAACACCACATTGCCTCCCTCACACCGCAGGAGAACATTCCTGCTCCAGTTAGCAGTTCTGGAAATGAGATTTAATGTGCTAAAGATCAAAGTCACCCTCCCTTCCTCCCCCTACCACTGAAAACCCTTCAGCCCTGACTTTAGAGCCCCGCTTTCTTTCTGCTCCAGAAGTAATCCTGGGTAATCTCCTCCTGGATAACTTCCTGCTGTTGGGAACCTCTCATCCATTGTCTTGACTATTCATTCACCTTTCCTTCCATCAGGGGAAAGAAAGCAAGGCAAGTGGCTATTTACCTCTGTAACAGCAGGTTTTTGCTCAAAAAATTTGGAAACCACAAACCAGAATTCAGATAAGATCTTTCAGTTCTTTACCCAATGAACTACTATCTGTGCTTGATAATAAAATACCAAAATATAGAAATGTCCTAGCTCCAGGATTTCAACTACAAAGAAAAAGGACTTCAGGTGACACAACACAAGAATTTGGAGCTGGGCACATTACAATCTGAAACAGTCTGGCTGAGTTAGAGGGTCCCTGGCTGGATTGCTCTCCCTGCTCTCATCCACAGCTCGACAGCTTCTCTCCTTTCCAGGAACACCAAATCCACTGTGCAAGATATCCTGCCAACTTTTAGAAGCCATCAGGCTGCCCATTCTCAGCTTGGACCACGGAGAAGAAATGACACAGTGAGAATAGTTGATGAGGTACACAATTATAAAACTGTTTGACTATGAAGGTGAGGCCGGAAGGAAGGAACGAAACCTTTAACACGTGAGTGGAACTTTCAGGTACTAGGAAGAAAACTGGTTAACCTTTAGACAGACAGGTGACTAACTAAAAATAAAAACTTCCACTCTGCTGTTTCTGAATTTATCTCAGCGCAAGGTACTATCACACAGATGATAAAAGAGGAAATAAAATTATATTATCCATTAACTCTATGGTAATGAATAGTAGTTAGACTTATGGTGGCGATCACTTTAAAGTGTATACAGATGTTGAATTAGAATGTTGTGCACCCAAAATTTATAAGATATAAGAATTTCTTAAATTATATTAACCAAATATCTCAATTATTAAATGTGCATGCCCATAAAATTAACAGTAGTTATTTAAGGTTGGTGGTTGGGATTAACTCACACAAAGCTAAATTAGCAGTCACCCTTATCTTTGTGCTTTGTTATATTTTCTAATTTTTCCATAATGAACATATAATTTTAAAGCATTAAAAAATGTGGTACCCAGATAGTCTCAGGTGAATCTATGAGGTTATTAGTGTTTGTGGGTTAATTCTGTTTTGTTTTGTTCCAGAAATTTATAGTATGGCATTAGGTAAGTTTAGGCTTAAATTTAATCTCCAGCACTTACTAGCTTTTTAGCCCTGAATAATTTTTTTAATTCCCCTAAGTCTCATCTTCCTCTTTGTTAAATGGGACTGATAATGGTACCTTCACTCACAAAGCTGTTGATTACAGGAGATCAGGCATGCATAGCACAGTGCCTGTGATATTATAAGTGCTCATGGGGTTTCTTCAAAGAGATCATCAGTCTACCCATTAATTCTGGTGGGAATTTTTTAATTACAAATAAACCTTTTACTGAGCTGCTAACAAAGTGCACTAGACAAGCTAGCACTGCACTGGGGGCAACTGCTCAAGCTAAAGCATTTGAAGACCGTTAGAAGCCTGGCTTCCAGTTTATGTAAATGTCCACAGTATTCTAGGGCCATCTTCAAGGGCTCCATCAAAGCCAGCAGAACTTTCCCGTCTCCCCACCCCCAGCAGTCTACTAAGAAACTTACCGATGATGACAAGGATGAAAAGCAGAGTGGCCACACCTCCTATTATGTAGAACATGATACTGATATGGTAGGCAAGCTTGTCCTGGTCACTGGTATTGGGCACCAAAACAGGAGGGACCAAGAACCCAATTGCAATTCCAAGCTATAGAAGACAGAAAGTCATCACAGTCACCAATGGGCAAGAGGTGACGGCACACATTTAAAGAGACTCCTGATAAGAAACATAATCCCAGTCTTTCTTAAAGCCCAAACAGGGACTGTTTCCTCCCTCAGGACACCAGAGAGAGCTTTCTTTTGATTGACAACTTAACCCGCACACACCCCTGACCACCCTCACCATCAACACCTATTGAAAAAAATCATAGTTGGGGCTCTCAACGCAGGCTGGGTCTTCTCTGGCTGCAAACTAATGAGCAATGGCTCCTATGCTCCTATCTACAGTAGAGTAAAACAATGTTGACCTTTTCCTGTGTCACTTAAACTCTTAGTTTCACCGCATCTGTTAACTGGTAGCTCAGAGATCAGCTGGGGAAATTTTGCACCTATAACCCTAAGAACTTGCATTCAAGACATGGAAGCCTAAAGTTGTTGCCACATTTACAAATATGAAAGCTTAAGTTCATTGTGTAAATAACTTAGCAACTGACAAAGCATCAGTAGTGTGAAGTCATACGCAACTGCAAACATTTAGACACACAGGACATGGGCACATGCAAACTGGCTACACACACACACACACACATTAAAACATCTCATACCTGCCTTACAGTTCAAACTCAAGTGACCTGACAGATAATGTAACTTGGGTATTTCTGAGGTCAGAAATGCCTTGAATCAGTAATGACAAGCTGTGACAAAACTCCTAAACCCCCTCTGCCACATGTAACACCAAAGCAGAAATTAAAAAATAGTCTGAGAACTCAGGCAAGCTTCAAATTCAAAGAGTGAAGGCAGATAAGTAAGTCCTTTGTCTTAAGGTCCCACTTTTCCTTTACTGTACATGAAAGAAAATGCAGGTAGAGAAGCAATTTGCTTTCATTCCACACTGCAACACCATTCATCAGCTGCCAATCTGCTGACCATATTGATTGGTTTTCCAGCCTGTCAACTATAGCCACTCAGGATGGACACTAGGGATTCTCAGCTCTGAAATATTCACAAAAGTCATCATCAGTAGGCTCAGTGTAGGGATCTTCCAATGTATACCAATATATAATCAATAAATTAAACATCATTAAAACATCTACTATGTGAAAAACATTCTGCTCGATATTTTAGGAGATACCAAGATATATACGGCCAGGGTCTTGCTTCCAAGGAGCTTTATAATCCTGTGGGGACCGTGAGGGGATTTAAAATAAAGAGAAAAGATAATACAAATGGTGATACTTGTGTGTCGAAAAGACAGAATGTTATGGTTTAAAAGTTCCTTTGTCATTCTCTATTACAACTTGATTATTAGAGGGCCACATGGAGGCTAAGTGAGGTTAAGCTCTAGAAGTTAGATGACTTGTACAGCATCATATAAAGTTCCAGCAGAGTTCAGATAAGAAAAGAGGTCTCTTGGCTTCTCAGGCCAGCACCTCCTCCATTGGGCCTGGCAGTGCCCTCCTGGGCTAAGAACCTTGAGAAAAGCGTAAGCGAGCAGGCTTCTCCAGAAGGGAAGATATTTTATGTCCTTGGAGCTTTATCTGATCCTTGGTCACACTGATTTGTCAGAGTTGAGTCCAGCTTCTTAACAGCAGATCTTCAAGACTTTGAAGATAAAAACCAGCCACAGAGGAACAAATGCAGCCTTCATAGCTGGGAACCTGGGCCCACTGCAGGTCTTATCTGGCCTGCTAAGTGTCTGATAGTTGGAGGTCTCAAAGTTAAATGGAATCCTAAAAGGTCCCTTTTACAAGAATGAGGGAAGTTATCAGACTCCATTCAAGGCTCTGTGATTCTTTCATTCACAAAAGAACCTGGATGTAGGATCACCTAATCCCCAGTAATCTTTTGCCTTGAGAAATAAAAATGGAGAGGCAGACTGAAAGACTCAATTTTCATTTTCTATTTTATTTTTGCTCTTTCTGCAAACTCAAAGAGTGATATCTAAACACCGCTGCAATATCAGTGGTCATGAGGACTTTCAGAGCAAGTGTCACAATTAAAAACACATCTGTGCTGCCTGCGGGCTTTGGGTAACAGGAAGAAGTCATACTTTGTGTAATGCACCACTTGGCAGAGCAAAAATGAACCCAGAAAACCACAAGACTGTATCTGGGGTAAGAATTCTCACATTTAACCCACTACACAAACAACACATGTGTTCTATCAGCTCTGACAGCCATAGACCCACTGTCTTCATCTCCACCCACAACGGGTATGCGATGAACCCCAGAGTCATGACTGAATCAAAACCATGGCACAAAGCTGCCCTCCCAGGTGTCACCTGGTCATGAATACTCCTAGTCAAGGGAGTAAAAGAAAGTGATCTCTACATCAACACCATGGTGAAAGGTTTGGTCCTAATGGAACAGGAACAGAAACATTGGTCCCTTTCTGAGCCCTTTGTTAAGACCCCAGGCACCTCAGCCTCCTGACCCAGGCCATTGGCAAGGTGGACCCTGACCTTCTTGGTAGGAGGCAACCACTTCAGCAAATAAGTTCTCACCCACCCACCCTCATTCCTCCTCTGCCCATTCCTTCCCCAGGCATTTCTGCTATTCAGAGAAAGATGAGCCCACTCTCAGCCCCTATTGCCTCATTCTTTCCCCTTGGCCAAGGTCAGCGTTGGGCATGTTCTCTGACACTAAGGGTCAAAAATGACCCCTTATTAGGTCAGCAGCTTTCCTGAAGTAGAGTCCCTCAGCCTGAAGGCTTATTTCAAACTTGGTCTCCCTAGGACCTCCTCGAGAGCTCACACCCATGTTGTTCATTTTAAAATGAACCCCTCACCTTTCTTCCTTCCACCTTAACATTCCTCAGAGACATCATCACTCTGATTCAGTCAGTAGTTAAGGGCTCAGGCTTTAGGATCAGAATGACCTGAGTTCATATCCCCACTCTAGCAGTTATTAGATGTCTAACCTTAGCACAGGTTCATTCGCCTCTTTGTGCCTGTTTCCTAATCCACAAAAGGAAGATGATATTACTTACACTATCCAGCTCACAGGGTCATCCTGAGGACCAAATGAGTTCGTCTGAATGGACTGTGGTTCAGCAGAATGCTTGACACTGAGGCGGCACTCACTACCCATGTGCAAGCCTGGCTCTTCCCCCCGTACACTCTCACACAGCCATGGGGACAGGAAGGAGAAGAGAAGCCACCGGGACTCACAAGACACGCTTGGTTAACTTACAGTAGTCACACCGTCCACCCTCCCCTAGTTCTCTTCCTCTTCCTTCCCAGACTGCTCCTCTATGCTCTTTCTCAGTTCTCAGTTACCCCTGACTCTGCCCTTTCACATCCAATCCACTGTATCCCAGGCCTTCCCAAACCTTCCTTGGAAGCCCACTTTGAATCTGCCCCTTCCCCTCATACAATGGCAATCTCTCCTCCAGGGCCCTGCATAATGTATTCCAGTGCACAGTCCTCAGTGCTGCACCGAGGGAGTATGAAAATCCAAACACCTCAGCCTGCTGTTCTTGCCTTTCTTCACCTAATTTTAAGCGACCTTTCCAGTCCCATCGCTGCTACTTCACTCTATGTCCACAGTACTCCAGCCAGGTTGGACGATTCACAGTCCCAACAGTGTCGTCATCTAGTCTCTACCTCTATCCAGGCAGTTTCCTTGCTGGGAAAGGTCTCTCTCTTTTAATCTTTCAAAGCCCATCTCAAAGTCAGTTCTGTCACTGGTTTTCCTTGATTATTCTAGCTAGGTGTGATCTCCTTGCCCTAAACTCCTCTGATCCTTTGATTTTCAGTTATTTTTCTGATACGAGTCTGGTGCCTGGTAAACAGAACAGGGGCTTACTCAATAAATGGGTGTCGAATGAATGGGCTGCAGTTAACTGGCATGTCAGAAAAACATCACTTCCAGGTAAGCCTTGAGCCCAAACCCAAAGAAAAAGTTGCCTTGGAAATTTAAATCCAGACAAGGCTCTCAGAGAAAGTTTGCTATTTTAAAAAGCATAGTTTAGGTTCTTTTAAAAATCAGAACCATATAAAAGGTTAATTGGGGTTCGTTTAGGATTTCCACACACTTAAATCCCATCAACCCATATAAGCAATCTTAAAGCACACAACATGATAGCATTTCCCCCAAGGGCATTTTTATACGGTGAGTGACTAGGTACATGTGTGTATCTACACACCTCTGTGGATATGAGCGATGATCTTACTAAAGATCAATCTGAAGCTAAGGTTCACAGAGGACCACAGTTGAGGAAAAATTAAGCTACATAGATAAATGTAGGAAAATGTTAGCATATAAAGGGTCATTTAAGTCCGTACAGAATTTATGGGTACTAAAATGTGCTTAAAAATACAGTATGCCTAAGTTCCATTCCATACAAAAACACGCTCGCATGCTGCTGGGACTGCATGGCTTGATGCTGGCGTCTCGGGCATGAACAGCACAGCTACCGGCAGGGAGGCCACCACTGAAGCTTCATCTCCCAGAATCATGTCCATGTGGGAGATTATGTACAATACTCGTAAGTGACTTCAACACTCACCACCCACCCCTAATGTGTCCTGGTGTGGGCACTTAAACACCACAACGGTGCTATTGATTGAGGCACACTTATACACGCTGATACATCGTTCTCATCCTGTAAATACCTCTTTCTCTCTCTTTCGTTGGTGTCAGTTAGACATCTGCTTATACCCGCAGTGAGCAACTAATCTGGGCAAAATGATGCACAGAGGCTCCCAGATTCCAAATGTAAGTGACTAAGGTCAGAGTGACAGCATCTACAGGAAAGCCACTTTTGGGCCTGTGGAGGAGGCTCTAGCAGGTGGTCCTGGGGCTAAGTCTGTGGATGCCCCAGGAAGAAGCAAGGAGAACAAGGTGGCTGCTAGGGCACTGAAACACTGATGCTGGACAACAGTTTAATCATGAAAAGCAAGCCTCCAGCCAAGTAGGAACACCAGGCAGCTCCTAGACAAATGTCATGGTAAGCAGTAATGTGCATGCAAAGCTCACTCATATGACAGTATTTTTGAAATCCCAAATCCAGGCCCTTGGCTTCTTTTAAAAAGGCCAACTCAGGATTAAGGAGGTAGCAGACCTTTAGGAACAAAAACAATCCCATTGATTTGGGGGGAAATGACTCATGAAAGGGGTTTATGGACTTAAAAGGCTAAGCTTCGGTCTCTAAGAACTTAGGAAGCAGGGTCACAGCTGGTCAGCTCTAGACTTCCTCAGAGCTCCCTCACCAGGCACGGAATTTGTCTTCAAATCTGTGGTTATGCTGGTGGCTTCTACTACCTGACACTCTTGGATCTCCTCAGTCCTTTGGGAGTGGAGGCAGAGAAGAGGTTAGGAAAATACAGGAAGCAGCAGCTACGGAAATTAGGTCAACTTCATTTTTCCAAATGATTGATTCCTAGGGAAAGTAAGAATACTAATAACAGCTACCCGCCATGCCATAGGCACCATCCTAAGCACTATTAAGCACTATATATACACACATAGTCTTTTAATCCCTATTTTAAAAATTGAGGAAACGCATTTAAGTAGCTTGCCCAAAGTCATATAACAGTAAATAATAAGGCTAGACTTTAAGCTCAGGCAACCTGTACCAGAGTCTGTACTCTTAGCCTTTAGGCTAAACGCTCAGGTCCTTATCCAAACTAGAAGGAAAAATTCTAATACGCAATGAGCACCTACTTTGTGTCAGACAGAGTGCTAAAGGATTTTTCACAGGCTATTTCATTTAAACCCTCATGACAACGCCCTAAAGTTGACATCATTATTTCTGGTTTGGTTTCAATAGATGAGAAAACATCTGTAATTTGCCCAAGGTCACCCGGTTTTTAACAACAAAACTGAGATTCAAGCCCATGGTGTCTGACTCCAAATCCTTTGAACAGGGTAAATGTCATAGAAGTCACTGCCCTCAAAGACTTGACAAGTTCTCTGGTCTTATACGCTCAATTCTGTGATTCAAGCACCTCTCCTACGTCTAGTTGTTGGAGGAAGCAATGGTGTGAGGTGTCTCCAGCCATAGTCTGTTTTTGCTTACCACTTGGTCACACCCAATGGGATTTCTTGTCCTTACGTAATGCTAAGTTTGGGCTTTTTTCCATGTAGGGTGTTGTCCCTCCAACTAGACCATTAGCACCTCGAGGACAATGACTAACATCTCCTTGTGTGACATCTCCCCACGCAGTGCCCAGCACACGGCCAAGAACAGAGATGACGCTTGGGAAATGTCTTCTGAATAAAGAGATGACCCTCAGAAGCTCAAATCTAACTCAAGTATTTCCAGTCTCCTCTGTAGAAACAAGCTGGGCACAGTATGGCAAGAGTTTACCATCAAAAGAATGCAGATGCAAGGTGGAACGACAGGAAAAACTCGAATGCAGGGATCCCCAAGATCAGACACAGAGGCCATTGGAATACAGGCTGATCAACTTCTCACCCTCAAACCTACACTCAATGTCTATTAAACACCTACTGACATTGAGCACCATACTAAAAATTAAGGTAAGAGACAACAGATGCAAAACGAAGCTCACGTAGCCCAGTTTATAAGCTATCTAATATACCTCAGTCTTGACCTACAGCTTTGGTGCTGGGTTTCCTCCTCATCTTTGGGGAGTGCAAGGCAGTTGAAGAGCCGAGGTACCCTAGGCTGTAAAGAGAAGATGCTACATTTAGGAGAGGGGTCTGAGTTCTATAGAGAATTTTCTTTTTATTAAGAATGAAAAGAAATGCTGATGAAGGGCTTTATTCATTTTTTAGCTGAGCCTCATCCTTGTGCCTATTTTCAATCATCAAATCAGGAGGCTCCTCTGGCACACACTACTCCTTTTAAGGGTGAAGGTTCCTATTGAACTTGTCCTCATGGTGACATCTGCAAAGGGTAACTAGGTTCACATGAGAGCAGATGTGAACCCTCCTCTGCCTCCCCTTTCACCGAGAGCCCACGTCACTGCTGGCTTCCCCACTCAAAGGTCCCTCTGCTGTCAGTGCTGGCAGCCGATGACCACAGGCTCAAAGAACCTCCCCAATGACTCAGCCGGGAAAGAGGAAGTTCTCCAAGCTTTCCATTTTTGAAGCAGGCAACATGCAAAGACCCATTTAAATACGTTGCTACTTCCCATGGACTCTGTCCCAGACACCAGCCTAGAGCAGCTAACAAACAGATCCTAGTGCCCTGCTCAACTTTACCGCTCCCTAACTTTGGAAAGATGATGGTAAAACAGCCCAAAGCAGAAGAAGCATTGTCCCCCTTTTCTGCAATGTCAATATGTTGTCATTCCTAAAAGTAGTTCATGTGACAATTTTTCTAACTTCCCAAATTTTCTTGCAAGTTTGGTTGGACTTTCTTGGTAACAGCCCTCGCCTTCCAATTTTCAGAAGTGGAACTCAGACTAGGTAATTACTCGTGGGCAGCCTCTGGAAGAGCTGTTGCTTTATAAGCTGCCACGAGCCAGATCCAGTTCCTCTTAGTTTATGGTGTGTCTCTAAAAACCGACAGGGTGGGTCCCATGTAGCTTTTTCATAAGATGCCAACTTCGTAAGTTAACTAACCTGCCTTGTGATCCCAGAGAAATGAGGAAAGAAAAAGAAACCTAAACTTTGCACCAGGAAAACTATTAGTCACCCATACCTAACACCACCCTCAAGAAAGCAGCATCATCGGATCTGGCCCTATAATTTAGGGAGTTACTTAGAGACCTACTTACACAAAAATATCTCCCAATGTCCTGCTCCAAAGTCCCCTCCCTTCCTCCTTGGCCTGACATTTCTATCTTTAGTCACTCCATAAATGACTGCCTTGCTGTCTAATCTCTCTTCTCTTAAACATGAACTCAGGAAGCTTTTCTTTCCCTTTCGCCGTTACACCTCAGAGCTCAGAATGTTGAATGGCACAGAATAGATGCTCAATAAATATTTGTGCAATAAACAATAAAGGTTATGGTACATTGTCTAAAAACAACAACTACAACAAACACAGCTCCCAAGAACTGACTGTAAAGAGGGCTGAGCCTATCAGTGGAGGGTGTGGCTACTGATCTAAGGCTGGACTACGAGATAGGCAGGCCAAAGGGACAACAGCCTTCCTCCATGGACTCTCATTTGTCACATCACCTGCTTTCAACTGGGAAGACACAGGGAGGCTGGTTGGAGGAGATGTAATCCAGGACAAGTACTTCAAAGAAAGACAATGACTGGATGGTCAAGGGCCTTTATAGGTTAATTGCAAAGGACAAAGGTTTGGCCCAAGGTGGGGGCACTCTAGTAAACATCATGGATTTTGTGGAGTGGCATGAGAATTCAGGGCTAGTCATTCCTAGGGCAGGTAACCGGGTAGCCTCTTCTGTACGGAGAGACAGAGGAACTCTGCAGAGAGAAAATGCAACACCTACACAAGGACTGGCTGAGCCCCCCAGCCTCCATTTGTTACCGTTGATCACTGCCACTCATGTGGTAAGGCCAGGCCCTTGGGAGAACGCTGCTCACTCCCAGGCCCGATCTCCTAATGGTGGGGGCTAAATCAGTTCTATGCTCTGCCATCACCTCCACTTTCCTACATGAAGAGAGAGGGGGGCCATCTTAGGCACATATAGACTGACAAGCTGCTTCGTGCCAACCCGAGGCAAAAGGCCCTTCTAGGAATCGAAAGGAATCAGGATGCTCTGCAGGACTCCTAGAGCTACAGGATGGTTCAGCTCAAAAGGACCAAATCAGTCAGGGCCATCCAGAACCCAGAAGCTCTGAGAGAGGCTCGTAAAGCCAGAATGACCAGAGCTCATTCTGAAACAAAGAGCTAACTGTAAAGGTAAGAATGCCGAGCCTTGTAGACAGATTAGGGTATGGTCCCTAATCCAAGTGCACTCCAAGGTTGCACTCCATGAGATAGACAGAACATGATTTGTGTACTGGGAAGCCCTTTTATTCTCTGAGGGTCACACAGCAAGTCCAGAGTTATTTTAAGAGTACATAAAAGCTAATATTTGCACAATATTCCAGCTTTCAAGGCATAACACAACTTGTGTATAATGTAAGCCTCAAAACTTTATCCAGTGAGTTAATAGTAGGATGTCCAGAGTACAGATGAGGCAACAGAGCCCTAATGAAGAAAGGCCCCTGTTGGGACCCCCTTAGAAGAGGCCTCATAGAGTCCCCGGCCTCACCTTTCCTTACCGTATGGCTTAACGATAGATTGTCCCCTGCCATAGAAAGTTGCCCTGAAACTTATGATTAATGCCCTTATGCTGACTGATCACAATCCTTCTGGTCTAGCATTCTTTTCAGACTACTTCCATCTTTGTTCTCGGGTTGCTAATGCCACTGGAGGACCATGCTGTCAGAGGAACAACCCATGAAGAATAGACACTCCCCCCAGCCCCCAGAACCGTCACGCAGCCTCTGAAATGATGCCAAGATTTTCCCTTAAATGCCCTAGGCCAGACTGAGAAAGTAAGGCAATTTTTGAAGGTGTTAACCTGCTGCCTTCTCAGATCACCAGTGCTCTGACAGTAAACACTTATTCTAAATAGCCCAGGTCCTGTGTCGGACTGCTGGCTGAGCAACACAGCTAGTGGGAGCCCCAGACTCAGTTGTCCTCTGGTTACACTAATAGTGTGGTGGCTGAAAAATGACTGCTTGAAATTTACTACTTGCTGGAAATTACTGTTTAACTATGGCCATGGGAACATAGGCTATCATCCATAGGAACATAACATTCTAATAATACGCATTCTGCTTCTGTACCCCTGCTTGCACACCCGACCTGTGGGTTAACAGGTAGTGAATAGAAGTAGACATTTGTGTTCAGACAGAATTAAGAACAGGATTTTAGGCTTAAAAGCTCTGTACCTCTACATTTCAGGGCTGCTTAATTTGGGGTCTGCATACCCCTGGCAGAGCCAGCTGTCTGAAAAAAGAGTGTTTCCTATAACTCACTGAGTTCTGCTGGTCCGTGTGTCTTTCGGGGGCTGGTGGCCACAACATTTGGAGGCCCCAGCCAGATCTTGGGGAGTGGCCCTGAGATCTAAGACCGAACAGGCTGTCCCTGTTACGGATTCAAAGGGGTGGCCAACCTGAGACGTTCCAGGGCCCTTGAATGCCATGACAGGGTTAATGCAATCGTCAAGGACACAACCTTTAGGACACAGTCTTTGTTCCTGGTCTGAACGGGAATCTGGAATCTCCGAGGCCACAGCATCTGGATAAAAGGTACCTTCCTGGTTCTGTTGACCGGTCATTGGGGGTCCGTGGAGAGACTGGACACAGTCATTTCTCCCGGACCATGGCCAGGCCGCAGGACGCCGCCTCCTGTGCCCTGTTGTCTGGTTCTGTTTATTGTTTCTGGTCTCATCTAGGTTGTAGGTGGCGGACTTCTCTGGGTCCACCTACACCCCAGTAATTGTTCTTGTTCTCTCCATTCAACAACTGTGTTTAAGCAACTTGCTGAAATCACAGAATTAATTGGTGGTGACGTAAACATCTGGATTTCCGATGTCCCCATTCCTAGCCCTGCTTTCTTCCCACAGAACCTTGCTGAGCCATGACAAAGCACAGAGCAGCTACATGTCCCAGGAAGACATGGTCTGAGATGCAGCATGATCCAGGATCTGAGGCGATTGTGGGTAAAGTAGGGGCTCTGTAACCTCACAGAATGATCTGATCATAAATTTCTAACTGAGCAGGTCATGGTGGGTAGTCATGCCCAAGACTACAAAAGGTTTATCTTTGTCTTAAGCCAGCCCTGTCCATTGTTCTTGTGTTAACACACCTTTGAAATGCCAGCGAAATCCTCTTTTTTAGACACCTGAGGTAACCACCCTCAAAGGGAGCATACAATCTTAACTATTCTGTAATGCAGTCATAGAGATTTCCTCACCTTGTTTTACATAATTTTCCTTTTGTTCCCTCCCTAATTCCAAATGTATAAAAGGAACTGCAAGAGTGTCACTCTCTGTAGCATTTAAGATCTTGCTTCCTGGCACGTCATCAATTTGGCTCAAATAAACTCATAAAAAAAAATCCCTACAGATTTGGACATTCTTACATCAACAGGATCATTTGCAAGAGGGTTCCTTATATAACTGAGGAATGTGTTTGGTTATCATTAAATGGATTACATATTTACTCTGCACCTTATATCAAAGTCCTATCTGGAGAGTAAGTCAGAAGGCAGTCCAATGAGAAGAAAATGTCAACCACCGTTTCTGTAAGTTCTTAAACAGACCTCCAGCCAGTTATCCAGGCCCTGAGAACACAACTTCCTCTCTTCCTACGACGGCCTTCTCAGAACCAAATGTTAGCAAGGAGGACCATCCTCTCTCCACAGATAAAGCAAAGGGTCGCTGAGATACCTGTCCCAAGGTCAAACAGCAGGCCAGAGGCTGAGACTGTCTCTTGGTGACTAGGACAGTGATATTTGGGAAGCTGGTGGAGGGCTGGAGGACAGGAAGTGCCTCCAGAGCACCAGGTGGCCCAGACCTTCCCAGGTCCTGCCCCCAGCTCAGCCAGTCCCATAGTGGGAGGGACCCCACCACCTGCTGCTCTCTCTGAGAACTGGCTCCCAAGGCTTTAGGAAGTGAGGAAATAGGTGGAGGGGGTTTTCTCAGGGCAACCAGTTATCTATAAAAGGTGAGAAAGATTAGCAAGAGGGTCGGGTCAGCTGCATTTCTCCCTATCTCACCCCCACCCCTACCCCTATGAAGTCATAGGGACCTGTGATTAAAAGGCAATCATAGAAAATGCTCTGGAATCTTCCTTCAGCAATGAGACAATAATGCCCCAGAGATAATGTGTAAAACCAGAACACCAGTCATCCACCCTTCCATTTAACTGTTCTCAGGCCCTACCGTGTGCCAGGCATGACCTCTTCTGGTGTGTGTACTAGGAGCAAAGCCTTGGAGCATTGACCTCTATGTAGAAGGTTGTGACCTGGCCTCAACCTAACTCCTAACTCACCAGAGAGAGAGTGAATAGGTAGGTCTGCTTAAGTTCCAGTGTATGACACCGAGGAGGAGGATCGTCAGCAATAAGTTCTGGAGGTAGCAGCTGAGATTAAAGAAAGTAGCTTAGTACCTGAATTTGGCTGGGAAGGAGAAGATAGATATGGATGCAGTAAATGTTTGTGGAGGGCTTATTTGGTTCTAGGAGCTTTCATTTATACACTCCCTCATTTAATTTCGGTGGTAACCTGTAAGGCAGGCATTCTTGTTACAGAGAAGCTGATGCCCAAAGTAGGCAGGTGTCCTCCAGGAGGCCCCAGACACAGCTTCCCCCAGAGCCAGGTTCAGGTGCCATGGTTTCCATATGGATTCTCAGACTTCAGTGGCATCGGAACCCCTGGTAGAGAATCAAAACCACAGGTTCCTCAGCCCCACCCCAGAGAGGCCAATTCCTTGGGTCTGCCCTGGTGCCCAGGAACCTGTATTTTTATCAAACATCCCAGGTGGTTCTGGTGCTGAAGGTTAAGGAACCACACTTTAAAAAAATTGCTCTCCACGGCCCCAAGGAGAGAAATCAAGAAACCTTTCTCAGCTGCTGGCTTCCCTGTGGGTCCGAGGCAGGGAAGGTGGGAGAGAGGTGATGCTCCTGCCTAGACCTTCAGTAGAGAAGAAATGGTTGAGTTAGCTCACTGAGTGGCTCTACAAAGATGTCCAGCACCAAACATGAAGCCCAGAACAAAAGTCTGAGGAAGCACAGATTGCTCAAGGGGCAGCCAGCACCCAAACAAACAGCTCATTGGAATGGCCCTGCTTTGACATGACTCATGGCTACTTGTTTCCTACAGTTCTGAGTAGATAGAACAAATAGCCTTCTGTATAGAGAGAGTTGTTCCAGAGCCACCGACAGAACAAGAAATCAGGAATTCCAGCAGAGAGAAGGGAAAAAAGGAGAAAAAATAATCCCCTCCCCCATCTTGCTCTAACTGCTATGCCCTGGAGCCGGCAGGGATGTCCAATCAAAAGTGGTCTCCTGGAAATGAAAGGGGCTTGTGTTCACCTTCTCTCAAGAGAAGGAATCAGATGGGAGCCAAAGCAAACGCGGCTCCATCAGAGGTTCCGAGACTGTCTAATCCCAAGAAGTTGGTAAGCAAGCGAAATCCAGCCCTGCCTCCCGACTCTCCCTTTTGCAAACACAGATGGTGCTGCTGCTATCTGCCCTCATGCGAAAGCAATGCCTCATCTCGAATTGTGTGAGGGTGAGTGGCTAACGTTTTCGCACAGCATAAAAGATGCCTGTAGCCTATAGTAAGGTCATAAACATAAGAGTCTGGGTGGGGTGTCCAGAGTCTGCAGGATGCTCTCTGAATGACTCGGCAAAGAAAAAGAGTCCTTAGTCCTGCAGCGTCGAGGGATGAGAGATGCTCTGTTGGGTTAAGTGGGGAATGGTGCTGGACAGAAGACAGGAGACAGATGACAAAGAAAAAAGAAGAAACGCCAGCTTTTACCCTCATCCTGCAACCTCCACAGGACTGTTTGATGTTAGCAGTTGAGGGGAGTTGAAGTCCAGGGACGGACATCCTGTTAATCAGGAACCAGGCAGCAGCAAACAGCTGCATCTACCTGATAAGCCTGGACGCCCCACTTCCTTCAGTAGAGTCTTAGATTTCTGAGACTAAGGTGTGGGAGTGGGTGTTGGCCCAGTACCTATGTCACCAGAGCCCTTAAAGTCTTCACCACAGACAAGAGGTTGAGTAGCTCTCAAGAGGGACAAGTCCCCACCCAGATACTGCTTGGAAACTTCCCGGCATGGCCCACCTTCCCTATTCACCCAACTCCTGGTCACCTCACTCAGTAAGAATGGGCTATTACACCATCACCTCCTCAGGGAAGCTGTTCTGCTCGCTCCCCACTGCATTCACACCGGGTTAATGCACCCCACAGGCTGTGACCCCTTATATCCTGTGCACTTATATCCTTCAGCCTGCCCAAGGTGATATTATGACCAGCTGGTTAAGTGTGGGCCTCTCCTTCTAGATAGGAGGCCCCTGCAGACAAGAGCCAACTAACTACCTTCATTGGTGATAGTACTGACAGCATCTGTTCTTCATTTACCATTTCTTTTCTGATAAACTCTGCTAGCTAAGTGTCCTTCACTTACTATCTCGTTTAATCCTCCCCTCTATCTTTTGCAGTAGGCAATATTGTTTCCATCTTATAAAAGAAGCCAAAACCTAGCAAAGGGACTTATCCATGGGCACACAGCAGAGCTAAAGATGGTGTTCTCAACCACCTTGGGTCTGGCACAATTCAAGGCACACAGTAAGGACTTAATAGCTCTTCCCATTGAAAAAATAAGATTGAGTCACCTCAAGAAGATGATACAGGCATGATAATCCCCCTTCCTCCAGCCACCTGAGCTCTTGGTTTAACTGATTGTCACCTTAAATTCCTTTCAGGAAATGCAAACCTGTTAATTAATTTGTCCACCCGTTTGCAAGCACCTGTTATGCCCAGAGCCCTAAGATATAGCAGAGACATATTAGTCAGGGTTCCAGCCTTCCCTCCCAGCCCCCACAAGTCTCATTTAGTCTGAACAGGAGGTAGAGGAGGGGAAGAGGACAGAAGAGATGAGGAAGAGTGGGTAAACAGGAACCACCAGAAAGCAAAGTCCTGTAGCATCTCAGGAAACTGAGCAAGCACTGAGAAGGCCAGGGAATGGATTCTTCTAAGCAGAGATTGAGGAGATGACAGGAGGAAGTGAGCAGTACCCAGCCAGGAGGGAACTCCCCATTAGCATTTTATTTTTGTTTTATGTGTGTGAGGTAATGGTGGCAAAATGAACAGTATAAAATTTACCATTTAACCATATTTAACTGTACAGTTCAGTGGCACTAAGTACATTCATATTATTGAGCAACCATGGCCTCCATCCATCTCCAAAACGTTGTCTTCCTAAACTGCGGTACCCCTTTAACAACTCTTCATGCTCCTCCCCCAGCCCCTGGCAATCACCATTCTACTTTGTGACTCTACGAATTTAATTACTCTAAGTACCTGTGATACAATAAAAATATATTTGATCTTTGACCCAGTTCCTGACACAGAGCTCTAAAAATGCTTGGAATTTCCTAAGTGAAAGGGTGTCCTTTGTTATTCCTAAAGGAACCTCTTTCCCCTCACACCCTAGGTTATGCGGATGAGGTCACTTAGACTGGGGCCCCTAGATAGCCCCAGCAGGGAGCTGGTCACCAGAAGATCTAGTGCTTAGAATCTGGGAACTTCCAACCTCACTCAGAGGAGGAGAGGGCAGCTGGATATTAAGCACTACAAAAACTCTCAAACAAGGAAATTCAGTGAGCTTTCAGGTTGGTGAACACATCACTTCACAGTGCTGGGCGGACAGAGTGCCAAGAGAGGACACGGAAGCTCTGTGTCCCTACCCCACGCCTTGCCCTCGCAGCTGCTCCACTTGGCTGCTCCTGAGTGTGTCCTTTATAATAAACCAGTAAGTAAATAGTCACAAGTATGGGTGGCAAATGGTATCTTAAGTGGAGGCAGTCGTGTGGAACTGCGCCCTCAATTTGTGGGGTCTGCACTGACTCTGTCTGAGTCGTGTTAGAATTGAATTGTAGGACACACAGCTGGTGTTAGAGATTTAAAGAACCGGTTGCTGTTAGAAAAAAAAAAAGACACCTCGATACCTTCTATAAGTGGAATTATACAGTCTTTGTCCTTTCGTGACTGGCTTATGTCACTTAGCATAAAGTCTTCAGGATTCATCCATGTGTAGCATGTGTCAGAATTTTCTTTTTTTTTTTTTTTAAGGCTAAATAACATTCCATTTGGTGTATATATCACCTTTGTTTATCCAGTCAACCACAGATGGACACTTGGGCCGCTTCCAACTTTTGGCTATTGTGACTAATACTGCTATAAACATGGGTGTCCAGACATCTGTCCAACTTCTCACTTTCAATTCTTTTGAGTGCACCTTCTGTACCTTCTACCTAATTTTGCTGTGAAACTAATACTGCTCTAAAAGTAGTGTGGTGGGGTTTTGTTTGTTTGTTTGTTTGTTTGTTTAAGGCTGTCCTTGTCCTATTGGATAGTCTTGGCACCCTTGTTAAAAATCATTTGACCATATAAGTGAGGGTTTATTTCTGAACTCTATTCTATTGGTCTCTATGTTTGTCTTTATGCCAAACTTGATACTGTCATGATTGCTGTAGCTTTGTTAGTTTTGAAATGAAGAAGTGTGAGACCTCCAACTTTGTTGTTCCTTCCCAAGATTGTTTTGGTTATTTTGTGTCCCTTAAACTTCCACATGAGTCTTAGAATATATTTTTCTATTTCTGCAAAAAGGTCCTTGGAGTTTTGATAGAAATTGCATTGAATCTAAAGATTGCTTTGGTTAATAATTGCTGCATCAGTTTAACCATATCAAATCTTCAATCCATAAACATGAGGTATCTTTCTCTTTATTTATGTCTTCTTTAAGCAATGTTTTTTTGTAGTTTGCAGTGTACAAGTCTTTCACCTCCTTGGTAAAATTTATTCCTGGTTTTTTTATTTTTTAATTTTTATTTATTTATTTATCTTTTGATTCTACTATAAATGAAATTGTTTTCCTAATTTTCTTTTTGGATTGTTCATTGTTAGTGTATAGAAATACAATTGGGTTAAAACATTGCAAATTCTATTGGCAGAAGACAACTGAGGATTGGGAGGCACAGCTTGGGGTAGGGAGTATGGCAAAGGCAAGTAAAAAGGACATGCAATTTCCTATCATTTAGAAGATTTTTTTTCTTGCTTGGGGCATTTGCTTGATTGCCATTGATCTCTGATGAATTTTTCCAGAGCTCCTCTAAATAACTTATTTTAGTCAGTTTCTAGTTTATTTAATGTTTCTATGGGGGAGTAAGGGTTTTGAGCTTCCTAGTCTACTATCTCGATGATGTTATTCTCCAAGGGCATAAGGCTTAGTCCCCAAGAAGTGTATCTTCGAGGAGGTAATTAAGGAGCTAGACTGATCAGAAGTGAGAGACAAGGTTGAGAGGGAACGAGACAGACTAGATAGGAATGGGGAGAGAACAGGGGGCCTGAAATGCTAAATTGAAGACTTAGATGTGATTCCATAAAATTGGTAGGCACCTGCAACCATGCCTATCAGAGCAACAAAACCAAGACAGAAGTCAGGCCAGGCCAACCCCAGCCTCCTCTAGTGCTCTGAGTTTAAGATCAAAGAAACAAAAGGATTAGGAGCATTTGCAAGGATTCCACCTCACTTTCCATCAGGGCCTTCCCCTCCCTCAGCCCCCACTCAGGGTTTTGAAAACATTTTCAGAATCTTAAGTGAATCAGAACAATGAGCCAAGTCTCTCCTCTCAATCAGAAGGGTGAGTAGCTGAGCTCTCGACTGCTTCCACCTGGATACTGGACCCAGCATACAGCAAACAATAAATCAGCCCTGACAAGAACATGACTCCAAGTAGGAGGGTATCTTCCCATGGCTGCTGGTCCTCTCTCCTGGTAATTTCAAAAAGTTTGATTACTAGCTTCACCTGGATGACCAGATGAAAATACAGGAGCCTGGGCCCCTCCTCTAGAGGGTCCAGCTAAGAAAGTCCATCTGGGGGACCAGGCATCTATATTTTCACCCAGCCCCGTGGGTGAGGCAAATGATCATCATTTTCCCAGGAGCACTCGTCTCTGTTTCCTCCCCAGGTTTGGTATCCTCTGAGCTTGTTTCCACCTGACTGCCTCTCTCGACAGCTTTCCCAGAAAGGAGAAAGTAGAACTGAAATTTGGTTTCACACTGTCCTTCTCAGATGGGGAAGTTTTATCTGACTCAAGGTTTCGAAACAATAGAATATAATAAAGTGTTTTAAGCTTTTAATTAGTTGTCGGCATTAAAAAAAGAGATTTCATAAGCTGGACACAGAAAGCCAAATAATATATGAATCCATTTATACAAGGTACCTAGAATAGGCAAATTCATAGACACAGAAAGTAGAAAGAAGTAACTAGAGATTGGGGTGAGGAGGCGGGGAAAGGAAGAGTTAGTGTTTAATGGGTAGATTGTTGGGGATGAGGAAAAAGGTTTTGGTGTAGATGGTAGTAATGCTCATACAACACAGTGGACACGTATTTAAGGCCACCAAATTGTACACTTATGAATGGTTAAAATGATAAATGTTATGCTATGTATATTTTGCCACAATAAAACAAAAATAGATTTCACATAAAAATCTGAATTTCTGGATTTCACATAAAAATCTTAAAGAAGAAAAAAATAAGATCTGACAACACTGGGTAGTGTTTTATATGTCAACGGTTGGCAGGAGCTAAAGCAGCTGCTGTCTTGAGATGGGACATCTCACACATTTGCTGTAACCCCAACACTCCAATGTCACTTTTACTAGGTCACCTTTATATGACCTGGCTGGCCTACATGAGTGTTTGAGGGTGTGGTCCCAGGCTCCTGCACCTCCATATCCCTTTGGTGGCCACTTGCCTTATTTTGTCCTCTAAGTCCCTGCCTATTTCTCTCTTCTAGGGCCTAAAGGGAGGCCAGAAACTGGTCAGCCACATGGGCACTCTGTGTGTCTTAACGTAATCAATGTAGGAGAACAAGATTTTGCCTTCACCTCGAAAAATTCACTCAAGACCTTGAAAGGCATCTGACATTAGATGATCCAGAATGATTAGCCTAGATTGTAAGACACCCCAGTGGCAATGTTTTTGGAAGACTAGGCTGACCACCTCCCTCAAGACCCTGACTCCTGAATCAGTCTCAGAAACACTCAGCCTCTCTTGCTGATACCACATGATCAGCCAGTCCAGCAAGCACAGCTTCCTCAAGGCTGCAGTCAGTTTCCTAAAGTCCGTTTTTATCTCTAGAAGCTGATTTCCAGCTGCTTGGAATATGATAGGGTTCTGGACCCACTACCCCGATTATAGCACCCTGGCATACTGAATACTTTAAGCTGAAGGAGTTTGAGAAAATGGCAAAAGCAAGGTCACTCTAACCTCTTCCCCCTTCTTGCTCTTTCTTCTTCCCTGAAACAGACCTTTCTTCAAAGCCTCCTGTGAGGTGCCCTCCCTTAACCTGAAGGAAGGGAACATCCTTATCTCTGAAGACAAACAAAAGCTGCCAAGGAGAATCCAAACAAGAGAACTCCTCCGTTTCCTCTAGTTTACTACAATTCCCTCAAACTCCTTAACCGGTGGTATTCCTCCAAGACTATCCACTCTTCATCAAACTCAGCAAAAAAGTACAGAGGTCTAACTGTTTCCTCATTTCCTTATGAAGATTTTTGCATCACGTAACACATTAAATAAATTTGGATGACTTTCTGTTAATATGACTTTGT
Organism: Cynopterus sphinx; assembly: GCA_030015415.1. NCBI lineage: Eukaryota > Metazoa > Chordata > Mammalia > Chiroptera > Pteropodidae > Cynopterus > Cynopterus sphinx. The sequence goes on from CM057384.1 coordinate 132,944,829, forward strand.
CAGCTTAATTTCAGATCTAGCCAGGGACCATAAGAAGGTCAAGTTAAACCTTTTCTCCCCTACAAATAGTATCATTGCTCTAGACTTATACTGTAAAATACGTGCTGATTTCTAAAAGATGCAGTACAAAAAAAAAAAAAATAGTTTGTTAGTAATCTTATTATATTGACTGCATGTTGAAATAATACTTTGGATATTTTGTTAAATGTAGTACTAAAGATAATTTCACCTGTTCTTTTTACTTTTTAAAATTTGTTTTATATATTTTTAATGTGGCTACTAGAAAATTTAGTTACATATGTGGCTTACATTATATATCTATTGGACAGTGTCATTTCTGATAGCCCAGCCAGTGTGGCTTCCATAGAACTGACCCTGTAAGGTTACTGTATTTTCCTTACCTTGAAAGCAAACTTATCCTCTCCTATTCTATTACTGGGTGGCACTGAACTATGAGGTAGTCCCTTCTTATATTGGGGCTGTAGACTCCTTACTGGGGCTGAAGTTAACTTGACGGTCTTTCTCAGCTCCCATATCTCCCTCATCCTGTGCCACCAAGCTATCACCAGACTCTAACACAAGGCTTACTGAGTGTCTACATCACTCAACCTCCTGTACCCGCTACCATCACCACAGCACAGATCACTTCCCCTTGAAATAAAGGAGCAAGTGTTGCTAAAAACGCAGCCTGTTACCACACCTGTGTAACTGGTCAGAGCCAACCAGGAGAGCCTCCATCTAAGATGCCTTCCCTTTCTCACCCCAGCTCAGGATTTACGGGTTTCTTCTTCCCAGAGACTCAAGCCCATCCTCTGGTGCCTCTCCATGCTAGGCTCAAAGCGGCAACATCAGCCCTTCAGCAGTTTACAGTGCAGACCCAGGGAGGCAATACTAATGCCCGAAACTTCAAAACAGAGGACAGAAGCTAGGCTCTCAAATTCTGGAAAAAAAATTGCTAGACACTTTTACATCACCAACAACCCTGAGACACGGAGACAAATTTTGAACCTCAGAATCTTGCTTTTAAAAAAATATGCTCTATCTATGGGAAGAATCAATGTTGGCCAATTAATGACATGCGCTTTGGAGGTAAAAATGGGTTCAAATCTCCTTTCAAACACTCAGTAGCTCTAGGACCGACCCTAGATAAAATTGCTGCATTTGTATGAGTCTCAATTTCCTTACCTATAACAATGAGGACAATTCCACTTACCTCACAGCATTGAAAAATTAAATAATAGATGAAAAACTGCCTTCCACAGAAGAGGTGTTTGATAGATGTTTAGTTTCCTTCCCCTTCAATTTTCCATAGCAATTAGGCAAAGAAGACACTAAAAACCTCATGGAGAACTGAAAATCAATCCTCTATGTTCTGATCTTTTTTTTTTTTTTTTCTTTTTAATCTGAATCTTGCTACCTGGTACAATTTAAAAGTCTGGTACAAGAATTCTGCAAAGACAGAGGTTATCTTTGCAGCCCTAGCACAGGGTCTGGCAAAAAGGTAGGAGCTGGGTGAAGGGGTTCTGAACAGCCCTCCCCAAAATGTGCTACTTTGGCAAATGGATTATTTTGAGCCAAAGGTAATCGAGACCCTGCAGGTTCAGAAGAAATTTCTGCTCCTCCCTTAATTACCTAGAAGAATTTAAATTGGGGGCCTTGCCCATAATAAGAGTTATTACCAGAAATAATCTTTGATGATCGATCTATGGGGCAGGGCAAACTTCTAATTACTCAACATCTATTCTTCTTATTGTCCTGCAAATGATCTTCCTGCCCTTCTGAAGTCCCAGGGATTTTATCTCAGTCCTTGCCTCAGGATGTTATATACACCTCATTTTACCTTTCTGCCTCTGAACCTCTCCTCTATGTGGGGTCTCCGACTCTTTCATGTATGTGTACATACGTAATTAAATTTTCTCTTGTTGATCTGCCTCATGTTGATCTAATAATTAGACCAGCCAAAAGCACCTAGAAAGGTCAAAGAAATTTTCCTCCTCTCCCAATCATAGGTAAAAGCTTGTTGAATGAATCAATGTCAGATTGAATGCAAGCAGGAGCTGGTGCATGTGGAGCAAATACGAAGCACTAGAAGAAACAGGTCAGAATTATCAGCATTTAGGAGTTTCGCTGATCAGCGTGAAGTTTGCAGGACATGAAGAATTATTCTGTGGAATTACATTTGAAATCTATTTAACAGCTTGTGGAGCCTTTTTTCTAAGCACAGTTCAAGGTGCTCTAATATTTTTTTCTTCATTCAGCTATCTTTACTCAGCAAGAAAGGTTAAAACGCATGCTGAGAACCAAATATTTATCTCTATAAAAACATTCAGTTTTTTCATAACTTTTTTTTTTAACTTAGCACAGTGGGTTGAGTCTAAAAGATCAAACTAATAGATGGCTCTGTGATACAAATATGTGCTGTCAGAGTGTTTTTAAATGTAAAATTCTTAGCATTTCCTGGCCTTGGTGGGGAGTGCGGGTAGGGAATGAATAACTATTCTTATTAAATTTTAAAGATATATCTGGGGTTAAATTCCTCCCACAGGTGTGTGAGGAGGAGTCTGAAAACCTATTATCAGTTTATTCTTGTTAAGGAAACCAAGTATTGGATTCTCTGTTCTCACCAGGCCACCTGAGGTGAGGGCTTCTCCCAGTTAGTTCTACTGCCCTCCCCAAAGGGGTTGGGATTGCAGTGACCTTGTTTGTATCCTGTTCTCTGCAAATAGGGAGATTTTCCCTCTGGAAGCTAGAAAGTTGCTGCCATTCACTGCACCTCAACCCCCGCAGTCCAGCTTTACACTCCTATAAAGAAAAATCCGATAATGTTGAACCTACCAGGAGGGCTGCAATGGGGATGTTAAAAGTCCCAGTCAAATCACTTTAGAGGATAAGAGGTTGGTAAATGTCACCCTCAATATCTATATTTTAGTTGCCCTGAACAAAAGATCCATCTTGTTTCATCCCCAGACTTCAAATCAATTCAATCTTCAGAATATCATTCAAACCCACAGGTGAAAGAAAACTGGGTAAAGGATTTTATGTTGCCTGTTTGTGTGGTAAAGAAGGCCTCTATATTTGTTTTCATTGACTGCTTACACTATTACCAAAGTGGCAGGACTTAACTCAAGTTAACTTCCTGCTGATGAAGATGAACAGAATGAAAATTTGCCTTTAGAGAAGTTTTGGGAATTTCTAACCCAAATGAGAAATTTCTAAATGAAAGTTTAAATTTTCTAAATGCAATAAACAGGTTAAAGAAAACAGGCCTATAAGAACTTAGGAGTTATTTGTCATTTTAAACACAACTGAGTGTACTTGGGATGCAGCGTAACCTGGAGGCAGTGGTCCAGATTAAAAAGGACCCCATATATAATTCGCTCCAAATATTTAGAGAAGGCAGTCAGATTCATAACATGCCCAACTTTCTGGGTCATAACCATAGTGCAACGCAAAGAATTTGAGATGCTCCTTCCAAAAAGAAGGAAAGAGAAGGGATTAGATGAGCTTTCTAGCCTTTCCAAGGCTTCTAGTCTTTGGAAATTCAGAGCAAGACTTCTGCTCCATCCTGCTGGACTTGGCTCTAAACCACAGAGGAGTCTGGTACAAAGCATTGTCCCCACTATCCTGGCTTTAGCTGTGTATAAAAGAAGGTAAGGACAGTGCCAAACCCGGCCAGGGCACCGCTCTGTGGCCCTATGTAGTACAGGAGATACTGCACTCTAGGAAAGCTGGTAGGTCAGGCTAAAAACCCCTGACAAATTGATACCAGAATAGTTTGACTTCCTGGGGCTGCTCCCTGGGAAGATCGTTTTCCTTGTCAAAGGTCTACGCTGGCTAACTGACAGGTTCAGGAATGAAATCATAAAAACATCTGTGTTTCAGAAGCATGCTTTCTGATGTGGGAAGAGAAATTGTGAGGGGAAAGAAAAGGTCCCCTCCTTTTGTTTCCTGGCACTTCTCTCACAGTCATCCCGTCACAATCGCTCACTCAGTCAGTCATACCCAGCCACAAAGTCACCACAGTCACAAACACAGCTGAGTCAGAAAATCACAGTCTCCCACACAGTTAAGGACAGTAAGATACAATGTAACACACTCAGTCCACAGTGAGCCCATCCCTCTGAACACCCACAAACTCATCTCTCCACCCACCTGATTGCCAAAGACGGCTATGGAGCAGGCAGTTGAAACCTCGTTAGCCCCAAACCAGACGGAGGCGATTCGGGAGGGCATGCCCAGGATGAAGACCTGGGCCACAGAGCAGATGACTTGGCCCAGCACAGTGACTGGGAAAAGATGTGGCTTCAGGCTGCCCAGCTTCACCCAGGCGCCCAGGCAGTTGAGAGCCGAGCCGGTGAGGGCGACCGTGCGCAGGCCGAATTTCTCCAGCATCCAGGCCACTGGCAGTAGCAGAGGGATGTAGGTCAGCATGTAGCACATGGACAGCCAGTCGATGGCAAAGGCACTGACCCCGTAGAAGTTCATGAAGATGTTACTGATGGAGCCATACTGGATCCACTGGAAGGCGTTGCACATGGAGTAGCAGCTGAAAACCAAGACCACTGCCCAGCGGCGCTTGCTCACCTTGATCACGCTGAGGTCCTCGGTGCCCGGTAGGCTGGGTTGAGCCAAGCCACCCTGTTGAGCCAAGATACTGGGGTGGGCCGAACTGCTGGGGTGGGCCGAGACGCTGGGGTGGGCCGAACTGCTGGGGTGGGCCGAGACGCTGGGGTGCATGGAGACGCTATGGTGGGCCGAGACGCTGGGGTGGGCCGAGGTGCTGGGGTCCTCCCGGAGCGCGGACTGCGGCTCAGGGGTGCCATCGCGCTCCTGCAGGTTGGGATCTTCATTCACCATGACCACGGAGTCTCCTGGAGCCCTGGACGGGTGGGTGCTAGGACTCGAGCGGTCCTCCAGGACAGTAGCCTCGACTGGTTCCCTAAAGCTGCCGGGGCCCTGCCGCAGTCTGCTCGCGAAGAAATGCAGACGCAAGCGACGTAAGAGCCGCGGGCGGCCTCTCAACGCTCACCTCCAAGCTTCTGCTCCCGCTTTTCCGTGGGGCCCGCTCTCGCCCACCGCTGTGTCGCCCCGGCCGGCCGCGGGCGCCTCAGCCGGCTCCTGGCCGCGGGCGACCTGAGTGTCCCCAAGGCGCTCCGGCCACGTCCGGCCCCTCGCTCCTGGAAAGAGAGTGCTCCCGGCGCGGCCACCTCGCCGGACTCCGTCCGCTCCGGGGCGGGCTCGGGGCCTCGCCCCCTGGGGCGCACGTGACCGCCCCGCCCCCGTCCCGCCCGGCCGCCCTCCCCCACGCCACCTTCCCCCCCTCCCTCCCCCGCCTGCTCCAGCCGGGCTGGCGGGGCAGCCCAGTTGTTTCGCCACAGTCTGCGGAGCGCATTCCTCCTCCGCGCCCGGGCGCCATGGAAACCGTCGGGCTGGCCCCCACGCCCCGCGCTGCCCCGCAAACTCAGGCCCCCTCCCCGGGGCGCCGCAGGAGGCTATCCCGTCCGCGCCTCCGAAGGCACCCCCCAAAGGGAGTCGGGCCCCTCGGCCCGTCGGCTCCCCTGAGCGCGGCGCCGACGCCCGGCGCCCCCGGAGTGCGCCGGGGGATCCGAGAGGAGTCCCCGACTCGCTCCGCACTCGGCCCGGCCCCCAACCCCTTGCGAAACCCTCGGGGTAGAGAGAAATGTGCAGGCTGCGCCGTCTGCTCGCGCTCCCGGGGCGAAGGGGAGGTGCGGACTGCTTTGGGAGTCTTATCTGGGGGAACTCAGATTTGAACTTGGTGGCTCTTCTGTCCCGATGGATCCAGGGCGGCCTCCTAGGCGAGGACCCGAGGGTGGGGAGATGGGGTTCCGCGATGCTGACGAGCGCCCGGGGCTGTGGGATGAAACGCGCAGCACCCAGGTAGCCCTCGGCTGCCGCCTGCTGGTCCCATCCCATTCCAGAGGACAAGCCCTCAACTCGCAGCCTGCCCGCAGCCAGGCCCGCAGGACAAGTGTCTCCGCACGGACTCGTTTCAGCCCTGGGAAGGGGACAGGCGTTCGCGTTCTCCCTGGGTCCGGACACCAGCTTAGGTATTCCCACGAGGATAACGGAAATGAAGGTACTCCATCTCTCCGCGCCCCGGTTTCGGGCACCTTGAAACGGTCACAACCACCTCGCGGTGTGGTTTGGGGGCTCGAGTGAGTTAAGACATGAAAGCACTTCGAAAATTCCTGGCTGGAGTGTTGGTTATCTTAACAATTAAAAAGCCAGCGTCGTCGTGGTGCGCTAAACATGTTTACTGCATTATCGCATTTGAGCATCACAAGACCTCTGTGATGTGGTTACTATTGCTTGCCTGCGTTTTATACATCAGAAACAGAGGCTCACAAGAGTGAAGTTAACTCACGTGAGGACCCAGCTGGCCTGAAGCGCTCGCTGTACTTCTCATGCAAGTCTGTGTTCATTCACGCCATAGCCTGCCTGGGGACAACACATGGCCATCCTCTGGGAGATTCTTCCTCTGGCAGAAGCCCAGGCCCACCCCTAACCGCCGGAACAAAAGGTTGCATTTTAGAAGATCTCCAGGTGATGCGTTTGCACATCAAAGTTTGAAAGCCAGTGGTGCCACTGCTTTCTGTTTTTCTTTTTTAATCTCAAATCAAAAAAAAAAAAAAAGAAGAAGAAGAAAGAAAAGAAAAAGAAAAAGAATTCAAAGCTCTAGGATAATGGTTCTCAACTTGGTTTGCATGTTAAAATCACATGGGGTAGTCTTATCACCAATGCCTCTGCCACACCCCCAATCACCATCTCTGGGAGTAGAGCCTGGCATCCCTAGGTGATTACAACAGGCAGCCAACTTTAAGCACCCCTATGGGGTCAGAACCACAGATTCCCAGGAGGGGGAACACTGTTTTGGAGGCGCCCACCTTTTGGTAGAAATTATGGATTATAGTGGAATGTTCGAAGAGGGAATTCATACCCATCTAAGAATTTCTACACTAATTTAACATCCCAACTATTCTCGAAGTTCCAACAGTGTCTCCCATCATTCTCCAGGAAGTACAGAAACTCCATTCTCTTGGAGAGCCTCCTGAGGCCTCTCACTGTTTCTTTTCCCTAGGTCATCGTGGTCCTCTCCCTAAACCCTTGAGAATATATTTTTAACTTCATTTTATAGATATGGCAACTGAGGCTGAGAGAGTCAGAGTGTATTATCAGAGTCCCACAGCTGATTAGCATTAGAACCAGCAATAAGACAGGTTTCCTGAGTCCAGAGTTCCCTTCCACTCAGGCTCTCCTGTGTGCTGCTCTCAGCAGTAAAGGGGTTAAGCCACTGACGTTTTTGATACATGACACTTAGATTATTTAAACTATGTATAACTTTGCTTTAAAAAAAAATCCGTGGGGTAAAGGGGGTCAAATATGTGGTAACAGAAAGAAATCTAACTATGGGAGGTAAACACACAGTGTAAATACATATATGCCTTATTGTTAAAGTGTACAGCTGAAACTTATTAGATTTTGTTAACCAATGTCATCATAATAAATAAATGAATAAATAAATAAATACCCTAAAAATTAAAAATAAAATTAAATAAATAGAGATCGAGCTGCTTCACTGAGGCACACAGGTGATATCTAGGGGTGTGGTCAAGTCCATCTTGAATGTTACGATGGTGCTAAAATGGACACCCAAGATTCCAACTCTGGAACCTCAAGGCTGCCTCTTCAGTTGAGCCGTGTCCTTCAAAGTTGTGCCAGGGGGTCACCTCAGAAAACTGGGTCTGTGATCAGAGGCCCTATTACCTTCTAGTCTTCTTTCACCTTTATCTGCCCTTCTTTCTGCTCCTAGTGACTTTCACACCTGTAGATTCTGTGGGTGTCTTATCCCTTCTACTTTCAACATCAGTCTCATCATCTAAAGACCATTTCAAGGTCTGCCTCCCTTCTGGAATTCTGTCAATAAATAGCAGTTCTAGCTCTCACTCAGCCAAACCCAAACCTTGAAAATGACCCAGAACCCTCCCTTTTCTCACTTCCAGTGTCCATTGGATGCTTGTATCCTTACCATTTTGCCTCCCCTCCTTTCCCTTTAACACCAACTTAGTTCGGACTCTCATGGCTTCTCACTTTGACCTTGCAACTCTCTCCAAATTGGTCTTACTACTCCCATTCACAGTTTACAAGGCTTTCCCATTCTCTTCGGGCCTCTTCCCTGCCTGCAATCCTCCAGTGGCCCCCTAGCTTGCAGAAGGTTCACACTCCTCAGGTTAGCACACAAGGCTTTTGTGATGTCGCTCTGGCCACATCTCCCATCACCGCCCACTCCCACCTTTTGCTCCAGACAGGTGGAACCACCTGTAGCTCCCTACAAGCGTTATGAATATGTCATGCTTTGCACATGCTTTCCCTCATGATGCAGGACAACAATCGCCTCCAGGAAACCTTCCCCAGTGCCTTAAGTGCCCTGCACTTACACCTTTATGGTGGCTCCTGTCACCCTATGTCATAAATATTTGTTGACTTTTTAAGTCTTCCACTTACCGTGAGTTCCTTGAGGTTATGAATCATATTCTATTCGTACTCAAATCCAACATCTAGCTCCATGTCTGGCCTACAGAAGGGAAATGAAAGGATGATTGAATTGACTTCTGGGATGCAATTTCTAGATGATTTCCACCTCTGGATGGCCTCAAAATGAACAAAAATATGTCCAGCTTGTTCCAAATGCTCATGTCTCCTTTATTTGTTTCCTTTTTTCTTTTCTGAGCTACCTTCCCCATAGCGTTTGGACCTCACAACCATATCTCATGGAGCCCACAGGGCAGAATGCTTGGGAGTAGGATTCTGGATTTCTTCTCCTCTAGGATCCTCTTGGTTCAGAGAGTCTCTGAGTCTGTCCTTGAAGAGAATGTGGTCAGGGTCTACTGAAGCCTAAAGGAGGAGAGAGACCTATTTTCCTTAGAAGAGAAAGCAGGATGAAAGCCTCCTGCCTGGGCACAGGGACACCAGACTCTGTCCCAGAGGCGCTGTGTGATTTTTCAGCTCCTTGGAAATACATGGTTGTATCTAGAGAGCCCACAGGTGGTAATGGACCTTATCTAAAGAAAAGGCTTATGTACCCGGGTCACATTTTATTTCCTCAGCTGCACATACTTGGGTGTATTCATAGGTGTCACTGTTATTCTTCATATCTTTTTATATCTTTTAAATACATCTTACTAACTAGAAACCAAAAAGGTTGCTTCATAAATATGAGTAAGACCTAACTAAAAAACATGTCAAAGAGGAAGGAGATATTAAAATGGTTTTTCTTTTTTTGCATAACCTATAGAAAGCCCAGAGATGCAAGTCTATCTTTGCATAATGAAATAGGGAAACTGTGGTAGCAGTGAGGTTTGTTGATTGCCAGGGCAACGGTTAAAGGCACATGGGTGACAGCAGAGGGGTGCTGATGGGCAGGGTCATGTGATATCGGAACCACAGTGTTAGAGAAGAGACTAACAAAATTCTCTTGTTTGGCCCCTCAGTTTTTGGGGGGCAGCACCCAGGCTCAGGGAGCTGACTTAACAGTCCTTTACTTATTACACAGTCATCTCCCCCATGCCAAGCGTTGTGCTGGGTGTCAGGGAAACCAGCACAGCAAAGCCAGTGGTTCTCATCCTCTGGGAACCCACAGACTAGTGGTGAGGCAGACGTGTGAGCAAATCATTGCAGGGCAGCGCAATAAGTGTGTGATGGACATCCATACTGGTTCACGAATTGACAAAGCAGGGAGCCAGAAAGGGCTTTAGAGAGATGTTTGAGCAGAATCTTGAGTGGAAGGTTAAGAGTCAACCAGGTCCTATGGCCAGTGTTGGGGATCCGATGGTGAGCAAAACAAACATGGTCCCTCCCTGCCCTCATGGAGCTAATGGTCAAGATGGGAGGACAGCCATTAACCAAATGCTCACACATTATAAATAAAATTGTGATAAGTACTATGAGGGTTGTTTGTAAGAAATCATAAAGGACAGATGCATTAGATCTTAAGCTAGATTTAAGAAAGTGCAGGAAGGGCAGTTTAAGCAGAGGGAATAGTATGTGCAAAGGTCCTGAGTTGAGAGGGAGCGTGATCCTTTAAAGAGGTGAACAAAGTCAGTGTGGCTGAAACAGAGGAAGGGTGAGGGTAAGGCCAGAGAGTGGCAGCAGCTCTCTTAATTATGGTGCAGGCATAATTAAGGATTTTTTAAAACTTTTTCCCAAGAGCAAAGGGGAGCCACTGAGTGGTTATAAGCGGATGAAGGACATGGTCAGATTTGTAACTTGAACAGGTTACCCTTGCTGCTTTGTGGAGAACCTAGCTGGGGCAGATGGAGGGGAAAACACGGGATGGAGAGACCTCTTAGGAGGCTGTTGTAGTCACCCACGTGGGAAGGAAGTTTGGAAAGTGAACACAGGCAGTGGCAGGAGGCTGGGGAAGAGTGGGCAGGTGACTGGTTAATGGTGAACTGAATTGGGTGGGGGAAGGGAAGGGGCAGAGGGAAGAATCAGGGTCCTGCCCTCTGGAGGTTGAGTAACAGCTTCAGCCTGTAAATATTCAAGAGAGAAGCCAGTTTTAAGGCAGAAGTGCCTCTATAATCACCCTGTCTGCTGTTCCTCTCTCCTTCTTCCTATATTCAGCCTTCCACCCGTTCCTGCAGCTGTGTCAGCCACTGCACGATCAGGAGGCCACAGAACCTGCTTTAAATTCAGAGTGTGAGTTCCCATGTAAGTCCAATGACCAAATTTCATGGAAAGTAACGATTACTGAATTCGTCCTGTCATCTTTCGCTCTCTGGCATCATGGTTTCTCAAGGCTGTAGGGCAGGACACTTGTCTCAGGGTTCACCTTCCTTCTGCGAATAAACAGAATAATTAGAAGGAAAGAAGTCTGAAAAGAAGCCCAAATATTTATGGATTCCCTTTAAGTTTGTCCAGGTCAACAGTTCTGAAGTCTCTGCTGCTGATGCATCATCAGCTGCCCTGAGCTCTGAGTAGTCTGGAAAGTGTTTCCTGGTGTCTCAAATGGGGAACCCAGAGTGCTGACTACACCCCAATTTTTTCAACAACTTTTTCTTTTCACTTTGAGTTGGTAGCAGACGACAGATGCCCAACTCGAACCAGCTTAAGCTCAGAGAGAATATGTTTTGAGAGCACTATAGAAGCTCATGGACTTCAAGTGGGAGTTGGCTAGTACGTGGCAAAAAAGGCAGAGTGTGGCTGAAACTTCGGGAACTTTCAGAACTGAAAGCTGAAATGTGTTCGGGACAAGTTTCCTTTTCTGATTCTCCCTGTGTCTCAGTCCATTTGGGCTGCTATAACCAAAATATTTTACAAATGACAGAAATTTACTTCTCACAGTTCTAGAACCGGGGAGGCCCATGACCGAAGTGTCAGCAGATTTGGTGTCTGGTGAGGCCTCCTTCCTTGTTCATAGGTGCAGGCATCTCCTTGCTGTGTCCCCACATGGCAGAGAGGGCGAAGGAGCTTTCTGCAGTCTAAGGCACCAATCCCATTCCTGAGGGCTCCACCTCATGACCCAATCACCTCCCAACTTCCTAACACTATCACCTACAGGTTAGATTTCAACATATGAATGGGGAGTGGGGAGACACAAATAGTCCACAGCATGCTGCATGTCCGCTTCCTTCTTCTCTTCCTAACAACTGGTTTTCTCCTCACGACAGAAAACAGGGCAGACAACAGGACTGGGGGTTCACCTCGTAACTGCTTCAGCTTCCTGAGAGAGATTGCCACGACTTTCTATCTTAAATACAAACTCTCAAAGGCCTAATCCTAGCCCCGCCAACTGTGACCATGGGAGAAAAGTGGGCAAAAAACTCCCAAGGGAGCCATATTGGCATGGAGAAGGGGCAGCTTTCAGAAAGCAAATAACCAGGCAGATGAAATGATCAGTGCCTTCCATGACCATTAACTCATATGGACTGAGAATCATGTATCTTTAGAAATTAGGTACCTAGTTCCCTACCCTCTCGGTGCTTGGAAGCACCCCCATTTTCTTGTGATAAGCCAGAGAGTAATGACCAGGAGCACCACCGCACTCAAGGGTTGCCCACGTTCGTTTAAGTTCTCATGCACGAGAATCTGTGATTCCTCAGATGACTATAGAATCATATGTGGCTTTGAGTCTCTGCAGTTGGTATTTCTTGCTGTTCCAGATCTCTGCATGATAGCTTACCTTTCTGGTCTTCCCAGCCTGATTTCTCATTTCTTAACATTGCTTCATAGTCCTCAGTGCCGCCCCTCACCCCAAGAACTCTTTTATCTGCCCAACAAGAGAGCATGATTCTGGCCCTCTGACCCACAAATTCCTGTACTGACATTCTTTGCTTTGGAGCAGGGAGACAGGTACCAATGATGCCCGAGATGATTTCAAATCCTGCATAAGCAACACAAGGATGGATGCCCAGCTGAGACCAACACACTCACTGTCCAGTCCCAAGTGGACAGTCCAACCCATCTGGGGAAGGAGGACACACTCCAGCACTGCTCTTCCCAGGTCACCCCACTGTGAGGTCTCCTGACACTGTCCCTTTTGCCCCCCAATCTCAGCTTCCTCCTCTGTACCCCCAGCCTGTCTCTCCTTAACTCTTTAGGGCTCACCCTCATTGTGCCCAGCTCCTCAGAACCCTGTCCCTAAACAGCACCTTGGTTTTGTCTCAGCCTAAGCCCTCTCCCAGTGTCCTTTCTTCAGCATGCCCCCTCCTACATTCCCTCCTTGAGCCCTGCCCTTAGCTCCAGCACATTGTCCTCAGCACCTTGCCCTTACCTCATCCAAACCCCCCATACCTACAGCATCTCAGAGTCAGTCCCCATCTCACTCTTCCTCAGCTTCCCTTCTCACAAGCTCCCTGAGCCCAGCTCTCCATCCCAGGATGCAGCTTCCCTTTCCCCCTCCCGCCCACGAGATTCCCAGGGGCCTGTGGCCTCTCTCCTTCCACTTTCCCTTCCCTGTGCTCAGCTCTTTGGAACCCAGCTCCTTCTCTCAGCTCCACTCCCTGCCTTCACTTCCATTGCTGCCTCAGCCTCCCACCTCTGTCTGCAGCTCTTTCTCTGGGGCCGGGTTTGTCCTACTGGTTATACCTTTCCTTTTGGTCTCCCTTATCTGCTAGTTCCTTTTAAAATACACATGTCCGTGAAATAAAAGTGAGTAAGTTTGAAAAACAAAGTCAATAACAGTGCAGATACTTCATGGATACAACAGAAATGGTTGGTGGTGATATGCAGGTGACTAAAGTTTGGGCAGACTGAGTTAGAGGAATGGGTATGAACTCAGATGGGAAACAGCCACCAAACTCACACAATGACAGCAGTTTGCTGTGTGTCACATAGTTCATCTGTTGGCTGTGTGTTATAGAATGTCAGCTAGGGTTCTGCTCTGTGAATCAGGTAACCGCAACGTGAAACTACTGACACAATCTGTCTCCATTTCTCACGAGTTCTGCGGCACATGGTCTAGGACTCCATCTCCTTTACTGCCTGTACCCGAGTACCAAGGACCTTGTTTCCCTCTGTATCCCAGACACGTGCTCCTTTTGAAAGCTGATGTATCTCCCTCTCCCCAACTCCTGGGCTACCAAAAGCCTGCTCCCGGCTAGTGTGTTGGGGGAGTTTAAGACATCAGAAGGAATCGACAGTGAGCATTTTCTTCCTCCCTTCACTAAAGTTAGTGAGAAATGGCGGGGAGGCAGGGGAGCTGGAGGATGGTGTCAGGGTGGTAATGCCCATTCATTCATTTATCCATTCAGCAAGTACTGTGGAGCCTGACTATGTGTCCAGCACTGCTCTAAGTACAGGGGATATAATGGTGAACACACTGATGAGGTCCTGAACTTCTTGAAGTTTACAATTCTGTGGAGAAGACAGTCCATGGATAAACAATGGACAGAATATCAAGTAAGATATTAGGACAGAGAGTGAGGGGGTGGTCAGGATAGGCTTCTCTGAGGAGGTAACATTTGAGCTGTGAGGAAACGAGCTGTGGATATCTGGAGCAAGAGTGCCCCAGGCACAGGGAATGGCAAGTGCAAAGGCCCTGAGGTAGGGACATAGTTGGGATGTTTAAGGCACAGCAAGGAGGTTGGCTGGAGTAGGGAGACTGAGAGGAAGAGTTGGGGGAGGGACAGGAGGTCAGGCAGGTGATTAGGGGCCAAACTGCGTAGAGTCTTGTGGGCTCTGGTGCAGACCTGGGCTTTAGTTGATGTAAGGAGGTATAAGAGGATTTTAAGCAGAGGAGTGAAGTGACTTACATTATAAGAGGATCACTCTGGCTGTCCATAGTGAGTAGTCAGGGGAGCAGTTGGGAGATGCCAGAGAGGGGTGAAGAGGAGGGATGGGAGTGTTTGCCCTGGGGCAAGAGGCATGGATGCACTGACAGGTGGGTTGGTCAGGTCGTGTCACCAAAAAATTGTGGAAAATGGGGAAATCCCTCTGTGAAAATGTAACTCAACGGTACATTCAGAGGTGGGAAAGTTAGGAAGAGACAGAGGCACTTCTCCAGTTACTTGGACAGCTCGAGCAGGAAAACAGCATCTCATGTCATCTCAGGCCTCCCTGGGCATGTGCTGTTCCCTCTCCTTAGAGGATGCTTCTTCTTCTCCAACTGTTTGACATTACTCACCCTTCATCACTTGGTGGAAATATCATTTCCTCAGACAAAACTTCTCAGACTACCTCCCCTTTCCACAATAGATCAGGCCCTCGGGGTGTATACTCTCCTAGTTCTCTGTGCTTCTCTGCCATGGTACTTATCACAATTGTCATTCACTAATTAATATAATTTATTCTTTGGTCTGTTTCCTCCACCAGATTGTAGGCTCCATGAGGGCATGGTGGGTCTACTTTATTCATTCTTCATCCTCAGTCCCTAGCAGTGTGCCTGACACAGGTGGGAACTCAATAAATTTTTGTCAAATAAACAAACAAACAAACAAACAAACAAACAAATAAGCAAGTGAACAGTAGAGCAAGTACCAGAGATGCAGGAAAGGAAGAAAATTGATTCTTAAGAGATACAAATAGGAATAGGGCTTGTGTCATCTGAGAAACCAAAGTACTCACAATTACCTAGTATGGAAAGCATAGGTCTGTGTCCCAGATTTGCAGACAGACCCAGCCTGGCAGACATGCTCACGCACGTGCAAACACACACACACACACACACACACACACACACACACACACACACACGGCAGTAAGAGCAGTATCTGCCGATATGAAGCATAAAGATTGATTGATAACATAAAATCTCTCCTCAGGACACTTACTGAAGTTGGCGCAGGAACAGGTACTGAGATTTTGATGGCTGGACTTTGTCTTGAGGCAAATGAGTCAACCAACTCAATCCATTGAGCCTCAATTGAAACCAGGATCAATCCTGACAGAAATCGTGATACACTCAATTTGGTTTTAATGCCTTGAGCCCTCATCCTTCAAATTCTCTCCCATACTCTTTCCTCCAATCTCCAGCATTCTTACGCTCTCTCTACCCTCTGGTGACTCAAAAGAAGACTTTCAGAGAAGGAACAGGCCAAAATTCTGTCTACAATGTAAGTGGCTGATAAGACAAAGTGTTTTCAGAGCTCTGGGTATTATTCTTACGAGGAGCATTTGCACTTTGGTTGTAATAAGTACCTTAAGCCACAGGAACAAAATCTGGACTTCTTATGCCTTTGTGATTATGTTCTATGGACAGCCACCTATCTCACAAAGGTTGTCCAAATCTTCTGTTCACTGTACTTGGAAGGCACTTGACATGAGCATTTTATCAAAGGGACATTGTTATATGTTACTTAAAAACACCATTAAGCTTTCGATCATTCAAAAGTTATCAAATAATGTACCCAACATGTACCTTCATTCCATCCCTGAACCTCATACCATCCTTATCCCCAATCTTTCTTTCTCACCATTGATGACACATTATATCAGAATTGCCACCTCACAATGACCCTTTAGTTAAACATTTTGCTTCATGGCAAGTAGCTTTCTTCTTGCAAGTATGAGAACCTCCTTGATTGCTAAATTGTGACAGATGGTGTCTCCCAAGTTAATGCTGCATGCCTGGACTGCATTCCCTACAAGCAGCTGTGTTTCTTGAGTCTTGGGTGCTTGCTGTGTTGACTGATAAAAGGTTTTTACCTTGGGGGGTCTATGAATGGGCTTCATAAGAGTCTACGAACGCTTGAAAGTGTGGAATCTAAATTTGATGAGTGCCTGTACATTTTGTAAGGAGAAAGAGGGCCCCGTAGTTTTCATCTGATCTTCAAAGCAGTCTGATGACTACCAAATGTAAGAAATCACTGGTTTAGTAGGTTATCTAGAAATTTCAGGTAAAAAAAAAGTACTTAAGAGCTTACCACCTAGTATCTGTTCTCACCAGATGTGTGGTGTTAAGGGACAGAGCTGACTATTTTGTTATGTTTGTTTCATCACTATGGGCAACTGGTTTATGTAGCACATAATCTAAAGTAGATTTCTTGACACAAAGGATGCACTTTGGAGGCAACCTTTGAGGACTGAACAGAGAATTTACCAGATAAATTTTGGGCTGAGCAAAGCTTGTGATTAGTGAAACCATCCTGCCTTCTAGAAGGTGACCCTCTATTCTCTCTCCATTTGCAACAAGGTTCCAAGAACCAGGTCTAAAAGGAACATTTACTTGCTGGCTTTCACGTTTCAGTGACATTGGGTTTGGGAGAGAACCCAGAAAGAGCCATGGGAAATGCAGGGAGTAGGAATTGCTTCGGCTTCTCTCCTCAGCTATTATGATCTGTTATGGTTAAGACTGAAATCACTTGGCAGCCACATGTTTCAGATTGAGGTAACTCCTCGCTGCCTTAAAGGTCAGGAAAGCCGCTGTGCTGACACAGACCCTTCTCGCCCTGGCAGTATGCCCCACATCGACTCTTGAGTCATCACATTTGGATGACTAGGCTGACAAAAACAAGGTTTCTTTGGGTGAGTCGAATTGGGGAACGGGGAGGGGGTGAAAATTGGGGAGCAGGGCCGCGCTGCAGAGCAGGAAGAACGCTGAATTTGGGATCCGAGGACCTGGGTTCGAGTCCCTGCCCTTAGGCATGCTATGTTAATCTATTTGGGTCTCCGATGAGATTATGTAATGCAAGGCAAGCTGGGTATACTAGGTGCTCGATGAAAGTGATTGCACAGGACCCACACGGAGGCAGAAGTCTTGTCCCTAGAGCGGATGTAATCAACCCCCATCTGAACAGTGAAATGCCTTCAGAGGTTGTCTATGGAGACTAGGTTGATCCCTAGGCCTGTGGAGACCGGCATCCCTGGTCATTCATTCTGCAAATATTTCTTTGGAGCTAGGCCGTGGGATACAGTGAGGAAGCCTGGTGAGGCGCCAGCTCACATCTGGAGGTCAGTTCTCTGGAACCAAGCCTCTTCTTCCGAAACATATGACGGTGGGCTGCCAGAGGAAAACGTCAACTGTCTGGGTCTCTCTTGGTTTGGGAGGTGTAGATGGAGCCTGGAGAGGACAGGAGGGAAAGGTCTGTCTCCGCACTTCTCTGCCTCGTCTCTTGGTGGCAGCACCAACTCAGGGCTGCGGTCCCCACCGTCCTGGTACCAGCTTTGGAGGCAACTAATGAGTCCCATCTCCGCACTGAGCCCAGTGACCCCGGGCGAACCAGCCAACCTCTTTCAAATCTGTTTATCTGTAAAATGGGGATAGTAATCATTCCCGAAATAATAAAGTGAACAGATAATGAGGTGAATGTTTGATAAATGGCAGCCACTATCTTCCCTGTCCCCAGCAGGAAGGTTAAACAGCATAGGTCCCTTCCTCTTGCGTAATCACCTTTGTTTTGCACCTTTTCTCATCTTTCAAGAGTGCCCCTGCTACTTATGTAAAATGAGCACTAGATAAACATTGAAGTCGGGGAGTGGGAAGGCAGGGGGAAGGTCCGAAGTGTGATTTCTCTGGAACAGACCCAACTGCTCAGCGCTTCACAGTTGGAGTGGAGCTCCCACTACCTTTTGGGTCTTTCCTTTGCTCTACTCAAGAGTCCAATTCCTAGAAAAGAGGCTGATTGGCTCAGCCTGGGGCACATGATTGCACCTTGACCAGATAAGGCAAGGCACCTGAATGACAGCCCCACACGTGGGAAAGAGGGAATTTTTGAAAAAGAAATTAGAGTGCTTCACCAAAAGAAGGAGGAATGGATTCTGGGTGGTGATTCTAATCACCAGCATCCCAGTTCCAGGTCACGGTTCAGTGACACCCTGTCTTTAGCCCCCAGGAGTTAAACCCAAACAGAACTAGATCCCCATCCTAATAGTACCGTAAATCTCCTGAAGGTCACCAGATTTATCCAGTCAGCCCTGACTCTTCAGTATTTGGGGGCTCTTATGGCCTTGTTTCTCCTACCCTGGGGACAAACGGTGGGACATGAACATCTGAGGAAGCCACAGGTAACTTTAATCTGAAGTAGACAAGCCAACTGTAAGAGGTTCTTTCTCCCTTCCTCATTTTCTTTTCTTCCTTCCTTCCTTCCTTCCTTCCTTCCTTCCTTCCTTCCTTCCTTCCTTCCTCCCTTCCACCTAAAAAGCGGTAAAAATCTAGGAGTAACCCAGACAGAGATAGTCTGTACCTTTGCTCATGAATTAGTGAATGGCCCATTTATGACATCCATTCAACTGTCCACCGTTAGTCACCATTGGTGGCTTTGCCCATGTTATCCATCTCCCAGTGGTCTCAGGAGAAACCAACAGGGCTCTCATGTTTCCAGTTCCAACTGAACAGGCTGCTTAGGAATATAGCCTCTTTTTTTCTGGGTCAGAGGACTGGTTTATGGGGTGTGTATGTGAGGGGAGGGGTAGGGCGGAGACATAGAGAGTCAGCTAGGCAGACAGACCAGCTTCCACTGAATGTTATCACGGAAGCAGGACTTTGAAAAATAGAACAGAGGCTGATGAGAGTAAAGAGAGGCGCATGTCCTTTTACAGAGCCCTGTTGAGGACTCTAGCTTGCTTTTACTTGATCCTGTGTCTGTGACGTCTTAATACAAGACTAACAGGTAGATGACAGTGTGACTCAAGAGACACAGCTCACCATTTTAGCCTCCTCTGGCCCCACCTGGGGCTCCTGTCCCCAGTCTCTACCATTTCCACAGGAATAAGTATCTTTCCCTTGATTCCTGCTCTTGAAAGAGCTGATTGATGCTTGCTGTCCATATGTTGGAGAATGTTTATTTTGTTACTTGTTTTCCATTGTCAGAACAAGAATTGTCCTGGATTTTACATTCCTAGAAGGCAGGTACTCTGTCCATCCATCCATCCATTCACCCATTCATTCTTTCTTTAATTTATTCATCCAACAAATATTTACTGTGTCAGGCTCTTTGCTACTGTGCATGGGGCTGAGAGGACAAAGTTGAGCAATGGAGACAAACATTAACTCAGTAGCCGTGCAGATACATGTGAAACTTCAGTCTGTTAGTGGCTCTGAAGGAAGGGTATGTGGTGCTGCTAAACCATGTGATAGTGGGGATATTATTTAGTCTGGGAATTGGCCAAAATTCCTCTAAACTGATACAGGCATGCCTCATTTTGTTGCACTTCACCTTGGTTGCACTTTTTACAAATTTAAGGCTAGACCCTCCACCAGCAAAAAGATTATGGCTGGCTTTATTGCAATTCTCACTTAATTGCAGTGGTCTGGAACTGAATCTGCAATATCTCCCACATATTTCTGTATTTGAAGAAAAGGTAGGAGTTACCAGTTGGAGAGGGAGTTCAGGATAAAGAGTGGTCAGTTGGGACTGAACAGCATAAGGGAAATTCTGAAGCTGGAGAGCGAATAGGAGAGGGACGTGAGATGAGCTGAGGGGCAGAGGTGGCATAGTCTCTGGGGTCCCATCAAGGATTTGGGTCTTCTCCTTCATAGTCACCTTGAGTAACTCTTAAATCCCAATCATGCCATGTGCCAGGAGGCAGTTGATAAGCATTTGATGTGAATAATGCCTGCCTTCCTGAGAGAAGATGTGCTGGCAACCGATGGGACTCAAGCATGCCTGTGAAATGCTGATCTCCAGGAATGGGAACCTACCTCTATGACTGCATGTTGCAAGATGGTTTGAAAACTTTAGTGTCAGTATCTTAAAATGTCGCAAAATAGGGAAATGAGATATGATGCTTTTCACTTTTCAAGCTTGGGTGTTCTCTAGAAAAAACAAAAATAGGGAAATCCCAGGAAAGCTCCTGGGCTTTCAAAGTTTCGTGTTTATACCCTAGATGTGCTAGGCTTTACAAATCTAAATATATGTATTTTCAAACAAAAGAAGAATATAACTGATCTTGGTTTGGGCCAACACAGAGGTTTTATTCCTCTCTATTTTATCCTCTTCTTCCTAGTCTTCTGTGTGTATTAAAAAGCCATGACTAGAAAACAAAGGAAACATCTGCGTACTGTGCATATTAACAGGGTGGTGTTTTCTAAACGACTGTGTTTTCAGCATATGTTTCTTTAAATCAATTCACTGTTTTTATGAAAGTAAATTCATTTGTAAAGGAACATGTATGTCATTAGTTAGAATTAAAAAGGCCTTTCAAAGTGAGGGGCCAAAAAGTGAGATCAGTAAGAATAGCTATTCGGGAATCATTGATTCAGGTGGACACTCAAATAACAAAGGCAATGGGTATTTATGAGAAAGAAAAGGGGAAAATTACAGTGATAGCAGGAAAGCCTTTCTGTTGATGCAGATAACATAGTGATGTTAATTCTAAAGAACATTGTTAATTTTCAGCCCAGTAGTCATCAGTCCAGGAGTCACGGTGTCCGTTTCCTTGTGATTTTACAAATGGTTTTTTGGGACACCATATCGCTTAGGCCCTGTCTAAGGGTTATTTTGCCCTATTTTAATATTTTAAATATTTGAGGCCTAAGACCTGCATGGCAGTTTCTTTGGCATGGCAGCTCCATTTTAAAGTGGTTCTGTTTATATTATTCTTTACACATTAATAAATGGAAAACCTCTAAGTTGATTAGAATAAATATGTACCAACTCAAGTAAATACATTTTATGCAAGTATCATCCTACATCTGTGGCAATTGAATTGGATTTTGAAAAATGGGTAGAATTTCAAAACACAAATGTGACTCAATAAAGTCATGCACCTCCTGCCAGTTAGATCAGAATCACGTCATGCTTCTTATGTCAGAATCACCAGGGAATCTTATTAAAAATGAAGATTCCTTTAGGTGGACTCTACCTAAGGAACCACTGGAAAGATGATAGATTCTAGGTGAGGAAACAGCCCATCAGCAAAGGCTTAGCGAAATGAAAGTGCAAAACAGAGTCAAGACATGAATTTTTCAGCCTTAGCAGTATACAGGGTTTGTTTCCAAGAGTGAAGGGGATGGACAAGGGTGCCAGGGTAGAATAGTGAGCTCAGGTCTAGTGCTCTGGAGACACGAGGGCTAGCTGTGGGATTTCTCACCCTCTGCACTACTGACACTTGGAGCTGGATAATTCTTTGTCGTGGGTCTGTCTTATGCACCATAAGATGTTTAGCAGCATCCCTTGTCTCTATCCACTAAATGCCAGTAGCACCTGTCTTCCAAATTGTAACAACCAAAAATGTCTCCAGACATTGCCAAGTGTCCCTTGAGGAACAAAATCACCGCTAGTTGAAAACCTCTGAATTGGGGGAATTGTTTAAATTCCTTGTTGGGTTGTTTGTTCTCTTGGCTCCCGCATTTGACAGAATTAGATAAGCGACACTTAATAGTGCAATGCATAGTTGCTTAACCAAATAAACTCTTTTCAACTTTCACTTAAAAGAAACTCAGAGGCAGGCCTTCCAGAGTTTGTAGAATCACATTTCTGCAACATTACCAGGGACCCAAAATCTCTTTTTCTCCTTTGACACATGGTTGTCTCATGTTCCTAAGATGGTTGCCCCACCTCTTGTGTCACATCTGCCTTTCAGACAGAAAGAAGAAGAAAAGTGTGTGCCAAATAAAATGGCCCTACCTTTTAAAGAACTTTCCCATTAACCCTACCCAGCAATTTCTGCTTAAATCTCGTTGGCCTGTGTCACACAACCATTCCTAGCTGCAAAGGAGGCTGAGAAATATAATCGGTTTAGCCAGGCACATTGTTATGCTAGACAAAATAAGGATTTTGTCATAAGGAAAAAGGGGAGAATGGATTTGAGAGGTCAATTGTCAGTCTCTGCCACTGCTCTCAACTTTGGTTTCTAGGTACAGTGACAAGCTCAGCAATCTCTCACGCAAAAGCTACCAGAATGAGCCAGACAAATCTTCCAGGCAGCAATGAAATTTGTCTATGCAAATTTCCATAATAAATTCCCCTAAGAGGGGGCTCCTTATTTCTGCCTGCTGGTGAGGTCTTTAAACCAGGATTAAGTTTTTATTCTATCTTCTTGACAGTAGATACACTCAAATCGCATATCAAGCAGGTTAAAAACAAGATTTTCAGGAGGGATACTATTCCCTTCGATTCCCATTCCCTTGGGACCCACACTAGGCCAGTGCAGTAGCCAGTCATCACATGGCAAGACTTGTTACAAAGTCAAAAATGCCACCATTCGGCACTCACCCCTTTGGATTAGGCATTACTCTTCCAAGGTGCCTCTTAAAATGCCAACAACCTCTGATAGAGATAAAAGATGATTAAATCTTTGCCATTCTAGGGTTGGTCTTAGTTTAGGAGTCCTTTTCCTCTTGAAATTCCTGAGCAGCTTTGGGACAGAGGAGGCTGAGGGGTGGGGGAGAGTCTGTCTGTCTGTCCCGGAAAGAAGTAGGGCGCCTACTGTATTACCTCGTTCACGGTAAAGCCGCAGCCACAACTGGGACATTGGCTGGAGGTATTAATAAACACTGCTGGTAAGTTTGGGTCCAGCAGATGGCAACCCCGTGACCTTTGAGTTGATTTCACCTCCCTTTCTCTCCCCACCCACACTTCTCGACCTGAAGACTAAAAATCTGGCTTTCCTGTAATTTGCTTTGATATTAACTCAGGGAATAACACTGCTGGTAAGAGATAAACACCAAGGACGAAAGGTGGGAAACAAACATTCCCCAGGAATCCTTACATCAAAGTGA
Source organism: Cynopterus sphinx (assembly GCA_030015415.1). Classification (NCBI taxonomy): domain Eukaryota; kingdom Metazoa; phylum Chordata; class Mammalia; order Chiroptera; family Pteropodidae; genus Cynopterus; species Cynopterus sphinx. The sequence goes on from CM057384.1 coordinate 132,967,945, forward strand.
CAGATATTGATGATGTTATCATGTGTCATTTTTGGCTACATGAAGCCTGCCCTTAGCCTGGGCTTTGCAGAGAAACATCATTGACCTAGATCAGGGTTACAGATCTGCAATACCACCCTCAGACTGGGCCAAAGAGGTCCCTCCCCTGGACTCTCCACATTGCAGGGGCCAGCATTGGCTCTCCACTTCCCACAGAGCAAGGAGTCCTTAGGAGCAAAGGGACATGACTACCCAGAGCCCTCTGTCTCCTTTAAGACCATGCTCCATGCACCCAGGACACTAGCATCCTTCGCCTGAGTGGCCCTGAGCTGGCTTCTGGGAGCTGTAGCCCTCTTCCCCTTCTTTTTCCCCAGGATAGAACAGACCACTGTTATGTGCACCCCTGGACCTGAGGGCTGGCCCAGGGATGGTGGGCTGTGGGGGAGGCGTATGCATGGAACCCCATCTTGCAGGCAACATGAACGTGAGGCTTCTATGGTACAGGAGGAGCCATGGGAGGGACAGGATGCAGTCCGAGGGCAGTTTCTCCCTGTGCTGACTTGTACTAATACAAAGTTTAGAAAGATTTAAAAATTCTAAATTCAAACCTCGCCTTCCAGGTAATTAAGAAGATATATTTGTCAAGGTAGGAGAGAAGATTATATTCTGTTAAACATATTTAACGTATTTTGTAAGCTTGATTGATAATGTGTAAACATTTAGACATATAGTGTGTGGCCTGTGTTTGTACTCTTGCCCCAGGCAAGAATTTTAGGGGAAAACCTGCTATACAAACATATTTTGTTCGGTCTGCAGAGTGTTTTAAAAATTGAGAGATTTCATGTAGACATTCTAATTTGGGTGTTTCTTGACATGTTGTAAGATATGGTAACGCCGGGCCCGAATTCCCACAAGCAGTATAGGGTAGAACCAAGGGGCTGCTGCCTACTTTAGGCAGGTAATCACTTGCTCCACAGTTTGCCACACTCCCCACCACTCCCAACTGTCCTATGACCAATGAGCTTCCTGTATTTACAGTGCCCGCCTGGGCCCTGAAGGCATTGGAGTGTAAGTCAATGCCCCATTGGGCATCTTCTATTATCCCGGTCTTAGGAAGGAGGCTGGGACCGACGGTGGTTGGAGGGAGATCCGCAGCCAAAGCACTGGAAGTTGAAATCTATTCATAGCTGCCCCTCCCCACCTGCCAATTCCCCTATGTGGTGACAAGTCAGCCCTGGCACTTACCCAGGGCTCAGCCTTCTGCTGCCTCTATCAGACTGATCAGAAAGGAGAAGTAGAACTGCCTGGGGTCACTAGAAAGTGGAGAATGAAAGGGGAAGAGGAGTCCTTGCCAATGGGGACAGTGCACGTGAACTCTGCATTTTGAGTTCTGACCCTGAGTGTCATTCAGAAGATGCCCAGCCCAGGTCATGTGTCTTCTGTGGGGGTTTCTGGGGGGAAATCACACAACTAGAGCAGGGGTGGTGAGAAAAATCTCTGATTTGAAAGAAGTCTGCCCCAGCCTCTCATGAGAGGCCAGACTGTGGCAGAGCTGGCTATAAAAAAAAAAAAAAAAAAAAAAAAAAAAACAACCAGGACCTAAAATTCTGCCTTGTAAGACTGTAAAAGAAAAAATGAATTCTTTTCAGTGAACACAACATCTGAAGTGACCATTGGCTTCTTTGCTCTGACGGTTAACACAGGGGAAGAGCCACCAGAAACCAGGCCCTGGAGAAAATTGATGGGTCAGTCCCTCTTTGCCACAGACCCTTATCACATCCTCCAGTCCATACTGAGTCCGTGCACTGAAACATTTGCCAAGTTTTGTTGGGAAAACAAAGGTTGCACTGCCAGATTCTGCACTGGAATCAATGCTGCTGATTGGGGGAAGGTCTTCTGGGCTGCCTCCAACTGGCTCCCACACATTGGGCATCCACGGACATCGGCTTCAGGGATAAGGGGCCCAACGGTGGCAACACTCCTTTGCAGGCCCTTGAGTTCGACATCTCCCATGGATAGGCCACAAGGAGGTCAGGTGACAACATGCAAGGCCCCAACTTTTCCCAGCCTCTGCAGGGTTTAGTAATCACGCTAGCCCAATGCTGGCATAATCCCAGCGAAATAGAAGACACTTGGGAGGGAGAGGTCAGGAGTTGAGGCCTTGCCTCTAACCAATCAGAGCTGTCAACTGGCAGGTGGATGAGATACTGGCCCAGAGAAACAGGCCTGCTCCTCTCTTTTCCCACATCCCTAGATGGCTGACCTCAGGGAGACAGGGGGCAGTGGCAGTTCCTCTAAAGGGATAAGACTGAGGGTGGCTGCTGAAGGGGCTGGATCAGATGTCTCCCACGGCACTTCCTGACACTTTTGTCCTCAGCTAGCTTATCAGGGACTTCGTGTGTGGACAGGCCCTGACATTGCTCTCGAGCAGTGGTGTGGGTAAGACTGCAGTGTACAGGCCAGCAGACGCGTGGCCTGGGGCTCTCTGAGGAGCAGGCGGGCACTGGAGCAGGGGAACCAGAGAGCACTGGTTTGGGGCTCTGACAAAATTCGAAGCCTTGAAGACTTTATGTTACCTGTGCCATGACTGGCCTCTAACAGCGCGTAGAATGTCAGCCTGTGGAATCTTATAGAGGCAGGTAATGTTTTGTGTGCTGTATCACAGCTGCCCAAGGGAGGTGGAGTCTTCAGCGGGATGTGTAGCCCTACTGGCAGAGATGTGCTTGTGTCCCAACACCACGTTTCCCCATGAGAGCATGAGGAAAGCCCTGTCTTACATGTGAGGTATTGCCCTTGTGTTACTAGAATTCCTCGCTCAGGGCCTGGCAACTGCAGTATCCAAGGCCGGCTATCTGGACAGAGCTGGATAAGTGTAGTCACTTGAATGGGACATGAGAGCATCAGCCTGAATGACCATTCCACCCAGTGGCACTTTGCACTGGTCCTTCTCTCTAGAGAATGACCTGCTGACAATCCAGAAAGCAAGAGGCAATGAGAAATGGAAGGTAGGAGGCCATGGTGAGGTGATTTGGGAAGGACAATCAAGAATGTGCTTAGAGAGAGCATTAAAAATTCTTTGAAAAATCCAGCTTCCCAAGTAGATTAACAAACCACAGGAGAGAGAGAGAGAGAAAGAGATGTTAGCAGTCTCCAGAATTTTATGGGCTCTTGAGGCCAAGAGCAAAAGCAGGCCCCAGCCCCCCAGAATTTAAGGCTTCAGGAGAAGTGTGAAAGGGAAACTGCCTTACCAGATTGGCTTCTTTTAAGACATTTATTTAGAAAAATAACCTCCCTTGCCCTTCTCCCTCTATGCCGTGGGTCTTGGGCATTGTGTTTGATACAACTCTTCACTGGACCAGCGTGAGCGTCCAGCACACTCTGACGGGCTGCCGCGCTGCTGGGAGGCCTCACACACTTCCAGCTGCTAGAGTCCTGTGCTCATTCCTGGTCCAGGCCTCTGTCTTCATATCTCCAGGTAGACAGAGGGCTCCGAGGGACAAGGGCAGTCTGGCCACAGTCTTTGCAGGCGGGGGCAGGGGCAGCTCTGTTCCCCACTGATGGAAAAGCTCAGGGCTGGAAGCGTGGGGAGCTGACGTGAGGCTGGTGGAAGGCGTGGGCGCTGTATACCACCTCGGGGGGCGAGGGGGCGCTGGTGGCCATCACCGAGCACATGGGCTCGTGGCTGCTGAGCACCGAAGTGAAGTACTTCATCTCCTCTGTGAGCTGCTTGATCTCCTTGCGCAGAGCCGCATTCTGTTTCTCCAGGTCTTCACTCTCCTGTGAGGGGGGCGGATCGGCATTAATGTCAAGGCAGGCCCCAAGACTGTGGGTGGGGGTAGCAGGAGGAGCCCAGGTTAGAACTGTCACTAGAACAGCCGTGGAGCAGGGCATCGTGAATTTGTCTGCACATGTGAGTGTGGGCCCATGTGCATATACGCTTGTATGCGCTGTGTGTGTGCGTGGGTGCATCCGTGTTAGTAAGTGTACATGTGTACATGTGCACGTGTAGATATTAGGTTGAACTATACGAAATTGCTGATATCTGTTTTTACAGTTTCGCATGGTTCCAACTAATAGAGGTGTATGTGTGAATTTGTGTGCGTGTGCTTTTCTGTGCACCTGGGTTGAGAGAGGCAAGTACATATCGAGGGAAACAGGTTGGCAGGCCAGAGCCTGAAAAAACAGAAAAGAATTTATGAGAACTTTTTATATCGATTTTATACCCGTGTTTTCCAAGCAGCCCCAGAGTTTGCTGTTAGTTTTACAAATGGAATTCACGGTTAACTGTCTGAGTCACCCAGATTCTAGCACACTGAGGATCTTAATAAATATCAATGTCCACCACAGTCTAGATTCCACCTGTTTTGTACAGCTTTCTGGGTGTGTCCTAGGACCCCGTGCTTCCCCTTGTCCAGAAACACCTTTCTCTGGTTGCTTGAGAGGAAAATAGGGTACTTGCTGATCAGGAAAACTCAGGGTAAACAGCACTGATTACCAGTTGCACCACTAATTAGTCAACAGTTACACTCTAGAATTAGCATTTACTAGAAGCAATCCCACCTTCGGAAAACGCAGAGGCCTTGTATTTCCAATGTGCTTTGAAGGTTCACATCCCTTGACTCAGTCAAGCAAACCTTTTCTGCTAATCCTCAGAGGAATGGACAATGGCACTGGAAATGGCAAGTAAACATTTCAGTTTACTTGCAACCTAAAATTTGGAGTTCAGGCCTTATTGTTCCTAGTTTTATTTGATTTAGGCCAGCACTCCCCAAACTTAATTCAAGAAACTTAAACCCAGTGGATTTGGGTTTGGGAGCGAATTCTGGGAATCTGAATTTTTAACAAGTGCCCTAGGTCATTCGAATGATCAGGAAGTTTGAAAACACTGGTTAAATATGTTATTAAATTGGTTTTCATTATTCAAGTACTTATTAAATGCCTGGCACAGTGCGTGTAAACTCAAATGTTCATTGATTGACAGATAATATCAACTGCTAGACTAGAAGCTGACTCAAAATTATGATGGGCAGAGAGAAAATGTAAGATAACTTGACATTTAAAATTTGCCTTAAATAATCTAGTAGGAGCATGAGCTGTAGGGTAATGAGAGAGCGACACTGCCAATTGCCCTAACCTATGCATCTGGTTCAGTGGTAGAGTAGCAGATGACTGTGGCCTTACCCATCGAACTAGCTTCCATCTGTTTATCAAGGACAGATTTGAGCGTGCTCAGCCTCAGGCTGGCATTTCCTGCATGTGGCTCTGAGCTAGAAAATAGTACCTAGGTCATTACAAAGGAAACCCCCATCTCTAAAATGGGATGAGTTTGGGTGGGATACTCAGAGCCAGGATGGTAGAGTCAGAGGTACTGGCTGCTGCTTCTGCAAGATGTGGCTGGCTCCTTAGTCTTACCATTTGGTTGTTTATGGGCACATCCCAGAGAGAGGGCATCCCCTCTTTACCGAAAGGTAAGATAAAGCAACACTTGAGACTGGGGGGTGTTGTTAAGACGGGAACTGGGGCCGGGAGTCCTGGCCTCTTCCTCTAGCCCTTTTCCTCGCCCCCTCTGAGAGTTTCCACTGGTGACAACATTTACTGTAACTTCTGTGCTCCGAAGAGCCTGGGCAAACCCCGAGGCAGAAGGGAGGGGCAGGGTAGGCGGGCGCAGAGACCAACCACTCTGACCTTCTCCCTGCCTAGAGGCAGACCCAGCTTTCGGGGAAGTAGCAGCTGGTTCTTCCTCCCTAAGCAAGCTTGGCTGAGCTCTCTCTAGCTTTCTCATCTCCCTCTCCCTGCCCCTTGGCTTGCAGCCCCCAGAGCTCTAGGTGGGGGCTCGTAACCGCTGCTGCCTGCCGCTAACCAAAAAACCACCACCTGTGACAAGAAACTTGTCTTTGCCTTGGGGAGCAAGACTGCTTCTTGTTAGGACCCCAGAGAAAGCAGCACTGCCTCCCGAGGGGCCATGCAGCCAGCCAGACACTTACAAGAGGAAGAATTAGACTCCCTTTCAGGAGGAAGGCAGCTGATCTGGGGCCTCATTCCTCCACATCCCCACCTCTTGTGGCTAGGTCCAGTCTGACCCTCCTGGGGGCAGTCATGCCCTGGAAAGGGCTTACACAGGAGTATCTGGCAAAGGCTGACTTAGGAGCAGCTATTTACCCAGGGATACAACAATCAAATCCTCCTAGCTTCCCAATGGGTGCTGGAAACCTAGAACTCAGTGAAAGGGAAGAGGAAAGGAAATTTGAGAAGTAAATTTTGGCTTCTCACACACATGTCTTCTGCTACGGTGGGGGAGGGTGGGCCTGTATTTGTGCGTCCCTGTAACCTGCTTTCTCCGTTTTGGAATTTATTTAGGTTCTCCAGGCTCCTTACAACCAAGTTGGATATGGAAGGCCAGCTGCTATCATTACCTCCACTTTACAGACAAGGCTAAAACAGACTCTGGGACAAGCCTACTCCACCTACCCACAAAAATAACTACATGCTGGTGGCAGCCGCTGATAGGAGAAAGGGCTCTAGGATTTACTTCAAGATTCTTAGTTTCTCATAGGTCCAGAAACTTTGAGTGAGTGATGGATCAAAGCAGCACCATAACCACACAAAGAGATCACTGAGGAGTCCTTGACTATAGTCTCCCAAGGGAAAACTTCATCTCAGCTTGGGGGATCCTGAAACAACACAGTACAAGATCCCCATACTGATCACACTCTTCTAATCAGAGCTGGTCATCTGCCTCCCACCCTGAGTTGGGAGAGAATCTCCTGTCCAGCTGCTCTGCTAGAAGGCCAACTCCAGATGCAGAGAGGGGTCCGAAATACATGACGGTGGACTCCATCAGTGGTACCTGGGACAGGTGTCCTGGTCCTGGCTGGGTGACCCTTTCTGAGGCAGTTGCCCCATTTTAAAACAGGACAACTGGACCAAAACAATGGCTGTCAACCTTGGCCACTCACTGGGACCAGTGGGATCCCCTGGAGTCTTAAAGATACTGATGGTTGATTCTGATTTAATCAGTCTGGGTCCCGCCTCCAGCATGGGCTGTTAGAGGCTCCCCAGGGGTTTCTAATCTGCACAGAATTAGAAGATCTCCAAGCCCTCTCAAATATTTCAGATTTCCTCCACCTGTTGAGAAAGTGAGTGTGCGTGCGTGCGTGTGTGCATGTGTGTGTTGAGGGAAGAGGGATGCAAACTCAATTTATGAAAACGAGTAGCAGAAACCAAATTTCTAAAAGAGAAATATAGTCTATGGCCATGCCACCCCGAACAAGCCCGATCCCATCTGATCTTGGAAGCTAAGCAGGGTTGGGCCTGGTTAGTACTTGGATGGGAGACCACGTAGGAAGACCAGGTGCTGTAGGTGTAAAAAATAATAAATAAAATAAAATAAAATATAAAATAAAGAGGGATTGTAAACTGACAAGGTCCTTGCAACCTATGAGGTCAACTAAGGGTTGCCTCACCTAAAAATAAATAAATAAAAATAAATAAATAAAAATAAAAGAAAAATATAGCTTGACTTAATAATAACTAACATTTAGTGAATGCTACCATGTGAATCACTCTTTTAAGTTTATCATTGTATTTAATCTTTGCAAAAAAAAACCTATATAGTATTTAATACTATTATGCAAACTTTGCAGAAGAGGAAAACTGAAGGTACAGAGAAGTACACATTTAATGTCACACAGCTTGCAAGTAGCAGCCCCAGTACTTGAACTGAGGTAATGTGGCCTCAGAGTCTGTGTCTACAATCCTCTCTTGCCTTTGAAGTGTGTTTAAATCTTATGATATCTGATAATTATCTCCCATGAGTCCTCAGCCCTGTTTCCAATTTCATTACCCTCTTTTCCTACCTTATGCAAATCCAGATGCTAATGTTCACCGTTCATCCTTACCTGTGGGGTTACTTGGTACCACTCCTATCATCAAGCACAAGCAAGCTGGGGGTGGCTAAGGAGCAGGCTTCACGTGGGCGTGAGAACAATCTTGGGAATTCCCTACTGGAGAGGCCAAGGAGGGGGTCACTCAAAGAGCTCTTGAATGATGGGGAATCCCCAGGCAGGTCCCTTACCCACAGGGAACAGCTGGGACCCAAGCTAAGGATGGGCTCTCACCCAAGGCTCTGGCAGGGACTCTCCGGGCATTCTGAGCAGGACTTGGTCCTCCTTCCTGCCAGCTCTGGTTTAGCGCCTTGACCTTCTCCTTGAATTTTCTAATCACAATTTCCAGAAAGGTGAAAATAGTCCCTGTGTGTTTGTCAGCAGAACATGTAGTCATTCACTGGTAGAGCGACCTTTTAACTCTCACCCACACTTAAATATGAGAATAGTGTAAGAAGCTTATATCCCTCACACCCACCAAATGCATATATAGGTAGAGCCTGCCATTCTTGGAGAAGTCTATCAACTGAGAGGACATTGTCCAAGCTGTAATGGCATCTATGCCTACCTCTCCCACTAATCTTAGGGAAATCAGCCCCAAGTCCTGTTCCTCACCCCATGAGGAGAGAAGAGGAAGCACTAAACCACAGGGCTTTGCACTAAATGATGTACATGTCTGATTCTGAAGAAATCTTCACTTTCATGCCTTAAAGCTGAAGCTCTAGGACCATCAATGCTCTCTCATCATCAGCTGATGCTTGGCCACATCAGCCATGCCCTCAAGGTCCCATCTGGAGTCCAGTCACCTACCTATTCCTTGGCTTTCAAGACTGAGTTTATTGACCTCAGATGGGAGAAACAATACAGGTTGGCTCACTCAGCATCTGTCCTAAACTTCCCCTTACTTTCCTCTAGATAGCCTGGGAAAAGAATTGCTCAAATATCCAGCTGCCCTTTCAGCTGGGGATAACCATGTGATGGATTCTGACCAATGAGATATAAGCAGAAGTACCTAGCAACGGGGCTTCCCTTCCCTGGATGAGAGCTAAAAGGCAAAGCCTCACCAGGACAAAGGCCACCCTCTCTCTGCACACACTGATAAGCTACTTTGCAGTCTTGAGGGTGAAAGTCACATAATGAGGATGGCTGCACAGAGAGAGAGAAGGAGCTTGGGTCTTTGATGATAACCTTCACACTAACCCTGATCTGTCCACTTCTAAACTTCTTGTTATGTGAGAAGAATAAATCATGACTTATCAATACTGCTGTCTGATAGCTTTCTATTGCAGCTAAATGCAATCCCGACTGATATCTCAAGTTAGAAAGGTTATCACTACAAGCCCAGTTCTGAAAAAACACACAACTAATAATTGCCATCAACGCAAAGGTTTGAAATGTTTATTTTGGTTTTTATTTGTTTGTTTATTTTACGCTGCTGAGCCTCTGGGACAGAGTGGGTATATAGCTTAGCTACATAATCACCCCACACTCACTCCACACATTTTCCACAGGCTCCTAACAAGCTTCATATGTCACCGCTACCCGATTCTCAACCTTGGCTGCCTGCTGCAATTACCTGAGGAACTTTAAAAAAACCTCACTTCATGGACTTCACCCCTGAAAGGTTTTAAGATAATTAGCTTTTGGAGTGGCTCTCAGGCATTAAGATTTTAAAAAAGGCTCCCCAGGTGAGCTAAATGAGCAACTAACTTGGGAATCATGTCCATAGCTGATTCCTCTTAAAAGTAATATAAAAATATAAATATGTACAAGGTATAATTTTATTACATTTTTATTATACGTATATATTTATTTTTTGTTTTGTTAGTTTATTTTATTTTATAATATATAGTATAAATAATATCAATATAAATAAAGAGGTGGGAGAACATCTCTAAGTTAAAAATATTTTCTAAAAGTTAATGCCTGTTGAAGACTAAGTGCTTTCCTATTACCTTGCATTTGGTGAAAACAATTTCAAGTAGCCCAGAATAAATAATGTTTAAGATGAAAAAACAAGAGGTAGGGCATCTATTCGAATCTCATAAATTATGACTTTATAAAACTAGTTGTGGATTGTTGGGCTCCATGAGGGCAGGGACTATCGTTGTCTTCACTGTTTTGTCCTCAGTGACTATGACAGTACCTGGTACCCAGTAAGTGCTGAATAAAATCCTGTTGCTTGCCTGCCAACTTGGAGTCTGTAATCACTTACCAGAATCTGAAACGTGCAAATGAAGAGTCTGCTAGTAAACTTGTGAGCTCCATGAAACTTCCCAGGAGCATTTAACCAATCTGTTAAATACGTTAATAGCTTCTGCTTTGTAACTCTAGGATAGTTACGAATGAGTATAAGAAATTTATTTTTTTTAAAGTCCCAGGCAAACCCTTGTTTAGTAACACTTTTGCTTCCCAAACTGAAGCCATGGAGTTGAGGTAACAGAATCATACCACCTTAAGAACTCTACATGCAACTGCTCTAGGTTGGACTTGACTTTCCCCATCCATACCAAAATGAAGGAGACTTGACCAGCTGCAGCGAAAAAAACAAGTGAAACAGTTAGTGTTCTTAAAGTTGTATAAACAGCTGGAAAGGAGGCTATGTGTTTTTATACACGAAGATACATCTGATATCTTCATCTGAGTGATAGATAGGAAAATGCCAGACTCTGCATTAAAAAATGAATAAATACAACCTTCTTAGTTAAACAGAAAACGAACGAAATGTACAGTAGCACTTTGTTTTGTATTTGCTCTCTCATTTAACGCTCAAACAGCCCAGGGAAGTGCTATTGCTTCCCATTTTGTACATCAGAATTTAGGTTCAGAGATATCATACCCCCCAGCCAGGATCTGAATTAGCTTTGTTGACCCCAATCTAGTCTCCGTTTCCTACAGCATGATTGCTTTTATTCCTGAGCAGCTCCTCACTCCCTCACTGTCTCCAGCCCCACACAGCATCTTTCTGACCCTTGCCTGACTTTCTGACTCAGGTTGGCCTCAAGGCTCTGCTGAGAGCACCCTTTCCTCAGATCTTCCCAGTCTCCTTCCCTTGGATTCACATTTGATCTCAATGTCAGGGCCCTAGAAAGGACTTCCCTGATCATTGTCCCCATCCCCATCCGTTAGTCGCTTTTGAAATTGCACTCTTTCATTTTTTTTAAAGCACTCTTCACTTTGTGTGATTAACATATTCATTTATTTGTTTATTTTCCAGTCTGACTTCCAACTGAACATAAAGTCCATGAAATCAGAGACTCTGTCCTGTCCCTGCTGTGTTCTCAACGCCTAGAACGAACCATACGAGGCTCTTAGGAGGCTATCATATACTTGTACAGCAGAATGAATCATTTCTGTTGACATTAATTCTAACACTGGGAATATGGCCTTTGCTTTTATAATTTTCTGGACCACCCCACCCCCTTAGCAATAAGGCATATTCTTGTGCCAGCTGAGTGTCCAGAAAATATTTTAGTTATAGGGTCCTCAAGTTCATGAAATTGTATTTTGGCCCTAGGACTCCAGTCCCCTCTGCTTGGCTGTGAACTTTATCATTATTCTTGAATTTTCCTAAGAGCTCTAGGTCACCCTTCTTGGTTCTTCTAAATCTAGGGTGAGCAGATGTTTACTGAGATAGTCCCAGTTCATACCTATTGTCCTGGTATTATTTTTACTAGTGCCCCTATTCACTCTCAAAACCCGACCCCCAAATTCTAGCTCAGTGACATCTCTCTGTTCTTATCTTTGATTCCCTCCAGAGTTCACTAGGCTCTCTATTTGACCATTTTCTTGTGTTTTAATAAAAAAATTATACAGTATAACTACATTAAAGATATCTTTAAAAAGTTATACACAGCCATGATCCTAGTCCTCTAACACTGTTTTCATTTGTATATGTTGCCATCTTGTCCTTTTCAACAAACGTAAAAATACCTGTTTTTATAAAATCTCAATCATAGTACATCTACTATGCATTTTTATATTTTCCTTTCTCTCATAATTTTGTCATATCCCCATAATTATTATTTTTTATGGCTACATCATCAAATGGATGATCCACAATTAACTTTAAAATGATTTCCTAATGTTAGATTTTGGTTGCCATCAAAATGTTTCTATTACAGATAATGCTACAGTGAACATCTTGATCCATACTAGTTTTGGGGTTTTGTTCAATTATTTGCTAGGATAAATTCTTAGGAGTGAGATTACTGGGCACAGGTCACAATCAGTCTTCCAGTTCATGTAGGTAATGTAGGACGTATAACATCCCCAGCAGTAAATGCATATATCAATTTCGTTATGACCTCATCAGTATTTAGGTGTTATAATTTTAAATAATTTATTTTGCCAATTAGATTTTTAAAGGTTTCATAGCTTCATTTTGGTGTTACAAGTTATCAATTTCTAAGAAGGGAAAAATTTCTATGTATCTGTTCCCTAGTACAACATTCTCAACCAGGGGCAATTTTGCCCCCCAGGGGACATTTGGCAATATTTGGAAATATTTTTGATTGTAACAACTGAGAGGAAAGGTGATGCGATTGGCATCCAGTGGGTAGATTTTATAATTGACAATATACAGGACAAACCCTCCCCTCCCACACACACAACAAAGATTATCTGACTCAAAATGTCAATAGTGCCAAGGTTGAGAAACCCTTAGTGTGTATCATCATTGCACAATCAGAATAGAAAATGGGGTTATTTTCATTTTAGTAGGAAGAATGTTAATAAGCTTTATGCTCAAAGCTTCTGCCCACTTATCTATTACAGTCTTGATGTTTTTCTTAAAAAGGATGTTCTTTTTACGGTATAAATCTGCATTTCTTTAATTTGATGCAAATACTTTCCCCAATATGTCACTGTCCTTTTAAGTTTGAATTATAACTTTAAGACCTTTTAAAATAAAAGAACATTTAAACTTTGGCTTCTCTCAACTTTGGACTCTCTTTCTGGTCTCTTGCTGGTTCTGTTGCTAAAAAATATGTATGTTGTTCAGGAGTCCTGGTCAGTGGCCTACTTCTTGGTTTACTCTTTGCAAAACAGCATGAGAGAGCACCGATCTGCACAGCGAAGTCCTGTTCAGCAACGTGGCACAAGACAAAAGCAAATGGTGGCAAAGCAAGAGGTTTTAGGCTTTTGGGTGTCCTTGAGAAAGACATCATGGTCCTCCTCATCGGTAACATGGCAGGTTGGCCAAAAGCATTTCTGAGTTTCCTTTTAATTCTGTGGTTCTATACACAAGGCACTATGACCATAATTGTTGTTACTCCCTCCTCAGGACAGAAGTTGTTTATAACGTCAAGAACAATGTGGAGCTGGCCTCCCTTCAAAAACGCCTCTAAATGTAACCACGCTGACTCGTTGAAAGTGGGACAAGCAGTTAGAGATGGTAGATTGCCTTGACATGGTTTTCCTTCCCCAATTAAAACAGTCTATTTTTTTATTCTGATTCTAAAAATGTATACTTTCATCATAATAAAAAACAGAGAGAGAAAAGTACTAGCAGTAAAGTAAGCTACTCAAAATTCAACCACTCAGAAATAACTACTGTTAGCATTTTGGAGACTATCCTCCCAAATATCCCTTTGTGCATGCAAATATGCCCTAAATCCACAAATTTTACATTAATGAGATTACGTTCTACATACTCTTTTTATAACTGTTTTTTTTTTCACTTAACACTATGTCTTCGACATCTTTCTGTGTTGATAAATACAGATTCTATTCTCATTTTTAATGCCAGCATAAAATTCTAGTGTATAATGTCTCATAATATGCTTAATCACCTGTTGTGGGGCATCTGCCCAATTTTATTATTTATAAAATGTTTACTGTTTACAAATAATAATGACTTGAGCATCTTTGTGCATTATTTTTTCTTAAAACTCTTGTAAGTGTAATCATTGTGCCAAAGGGTATTCATACATAAGATGGTAATATTTATTGCTACACAGCTTTCCCTAAAAAATGTTTCAATTGATATATTGGTATATTGTATTAGAGACATCTTTAGTTTCTTCACCAGGTCTAATGATGGAAGAGGAAAGTTTGAATTTGGGAAAATGTTACTTAAAAAACAAAAAATAAATTCATGATGAGATTCAAGAAGAATATAGGTTATGAAAAATAAATATATTCTCTTCATGAAGGTCTGAAGAAAGAAGTAATGTAGCCTAGTGGTTAAGAAGATGGGTTCTTACTTACAGACTGACTTAAAAGCTGTGTGACCTTGAACAAGTTGCTTAACCTAATATCAAACTTATAAAATAAGGTTTTTATGCAGATTAAATGAGACACAGCAGGTAGAACACTTAGCACACAGTGCCTGGTACATAGTCATTTGTTTAATTAATATGTTTTTAATAAAAAGTTCATAGCAACAGCGGCCAAGAGAAATGTCTCTTTTCCACAGATAGCTCACTGATTTTACACTGAACTTTTTAAAGGTAGAACTAGCCAGAATATTTCTTCTGTGTGGTTTGTGTTGTCATTGTTGTTGTTATCTATAACTTCTCTATGCCAATAAACTTTAAGGGACAGGGAAAAAAAGAGCTCTATGAATGAAAAAAGATTATTAGCAGACTTCTCTTTCAGGCTTCCCCAGAAGACCAAGAACAATAGCATCTTTTCAAGGAGGCCCCAGAAGTTAGTATCTTGGCTGAGCTCCTTTTCCTTCATTAGCTCAATTTTCCTCCAATTCTAAATATCTATTTCTTACAGCATCAGCTTAAAACTTCATTTCATGCATAATCTGCACTCCTGATGCTTGCTAAATATGGCATTAGAGTAAGTTCTGGAACCTGCAAACTCTTCTTTTTTTATTAAATTAGTGTGAGACTTCAGGAGCCAGCCCCAGGCAAGCACCTGTCCCACCCCCATCTAAGTGAGTGCCTAAAGTGCAAGCTTTCAGATTTGGCCCTGTTACTCTACCTTAATTGCAGTTTCATCCCAGAGGCCAGATTTGACTTGCCAAAAGCACAGCTCTGGACTCATATTACTGTCGGCCTACCATCTCCTCTACTTTTACCTTTATCTGAACAAAGTTTCTCAATTCATTTCAACTCTCTTTCCCACTGACCTGGGATTGGGACACTGACTCAGAATCCTTTCTACTACAAAGGTGCGAGAGAGCCACTACAACCAACCAGAACGGCTACACAAATGAAACCGATTTGCCATCCTTATGTGGCTTGTCTAGTACTGAGGAATTCTAGTCTAATGGCATCTAGAATTCCTCATTACAAATCCCAACTGACAGCTGGTTCTCCCAAAGGACATAGGATGTTCAAAAGATAAAATGTCACAGTGGAAGAGTATTCAATGTTTGAAATCAAAATTAGAAAGGAAATCATTCTAATGCATATGTAGATTGATGTTGACAATTTAAATATATATATTATAAAAATGAAAACAAGTGATAAAAACAACCAAACTGTATAAAAAGGTTTAAAAATGCAAAGTATCTCTCTCTTGCTTTAGACGTTCCACTTTACTTTTCAGAAATAAATACCATTAACACTTTTGTGGAAAAACCATTTGTAAAATTTAAGTTTATGTACATATGTACATACATATTTTTTGTTTTTATTAAAAACACCTATGGGAGGAAACTATGCACTATAGTCACACCTTTTTCATTTAAGAGTATAGAAATTCGATAATCTTTTCGGAATAACACGTTCAGATGTAACCCATTATTTTAACAACCGCACAATATTCCACTGAAGGAGAAAACTGTAGTTTAACTAGTCCCTTACTGGTGCATTTAGCTTGTTTTCAGTCTTTACTGTGACAATGTGTCAATGATTATCTTTACATCTACACAATTGTGTAATATGTGGATATGTTTGTAAACAGATTCCTAGATGTAAAACTGTCGAGTTACAGGGTATGTGTACTTATAAATTGGATGGGCATGGTCAAATTGCCCTCTGCTGGAGTTGTACTGATATCTCTACTGGAAGTATGTGGTGGTGTCTGCTTCTCCACTGCCTTAGCAACGTCACGTTAGCAATATTTTCATCTTTGCCAATCTGGCCGGGGACTCTCACATTGCCTTAATCATCATTTCACTGAGATCTAGCATCTTTTCCATGTTTACTTGTTATTTCTTCTCTCTTTGTGTAAAAACAAAAAAAGCCTATTCAAAATCATCACTCATTTTTCTTTGGGTTGTTAATTATTTTCTTACTAATAAGAGCTCTCATATATTTAAAAAATATGCCCTTTTTTGGTCATATGTGGTGCAGATATTTTTTCCAATCTGTCATTTGTCTTTGATCTTGCATATAGTATTTTGAGCTGTATAGAAAATGTCACTTTTTATGTACAAAGGTAATGTATAAACTTTTTATAGTTTCAAGGGTTTTTATTTTATCTGGAAAAGACTCCATTCCAAGATAAATTTTTAAATGCTCATTCCCCCCCCCTAATTTCTTTAGTTTTTTCTTTTTTTACATTTAATCTGTGTGTGTTATGTAAGAAATAAAGAAGCTGGCTTCCCCCCGACCTCCAAATGTCTAGCCAGTTGTCCCAACTCTGTTTATTGAATAATTCAGCTTTCACTCACTGAAATGCCATCCTAGTCACTTTGTATTTGAACTTGTGTTTAAGGATTGACATATTGACATGTATTTGGTATTTAAATTTGATTTTGCTTTTGGGTCTCTTTCTGTATTCTATTCTGTCTTCTCCTTGTTGTTTTTATTTCTATATTTGTAATTGACTTTAATATTTTGTTCAGCTAATTTTCTCTAGTTACTCTCCTTCTTTAGAATTTTTGTGAAAATTCTCACATGGTTTTTTTTACTGGGAATTTAGAATAGCTAATCTAGTTCTCCCCCAAATCCCAGAAAGTTCTATTGGGTTTTTATTGAGATAACATTAAATTAAATTCTAGATTAATTTAATAAAATTGCTATCTTTATATTAGGTATACCTCTCTATTTAGTTTAATGTTTTTTAAGTTACTTAGAATAATTTTAAACATTTTAAAAATTAAACCCTGCATAATTTTTGTTAAATTTATTCCTTCCATTTGCTGTTGCTGGTATTATAAATGAAATCTTCCCTCCTATTAAATTTTCTTTTTTTAATTAATTAATTAATTAATTACTTTTTAATCCTGTAATGACACCACATATTTGACCCCCTTCCCTCCATCTACCTCCCCTCTGCCTGCCCTCTGGTAATCACCTGTCTATTGTCCATGTCCATGAGTCTCTGTCCTGTTCATTTGTTGCTTTTAGGTTTATATCCTACATATAAGTGATATCATGTGGTTTTCAACCTTTTCTGTCTGGCTCATTTTGCTTAGCATGATTATCTTGAGGTTCATAAATTTTCTAATTGGTTATGGTTTACATATAAGAAAGTTATTACTTTTTGAGTTAATTTTGAAAGCCTACTGTAGTCTCTTATCATTTTTAGTACTGGTTTAGCTAATTATCTTGTATCCATCTATTACTTACTGATTTGTTTGAAAATGAACTGATCAAGATATTCCTTTCTCCTTTTTAAGCAATGCTTTTACTATGCCTAACAGGCTCTATAGTTGTCTGTGGGAAAAGAACTAAGTGTGATGTGTGCTGTGTGAGACACCCAGCCAAAAGAGAAGTAAAACAGAATGTGGACTCTGTTGATACTATGAAAAGAAGCACTTGAATTAGCTTATGTGAGGGATAGTCAGTGCCGGGATGTGGTAACACTGGCATGAGATTAAACATAATCATTGAAAGAGGGTCTTTCCCCACTCTGCTATTTTAAAAGCAATCAATGTACGGCATTGGGTGCCAACTACTTATAGGATAGATATGAAAAATGTGAAATAGTAAGTATCCACAATCTCACTGGCGAAACACGATAATTCTTTTGGTATTCTAAGCGAGATAATAGTGATAAAGTTGAAATTGAGACAACATTATGCCAGCTTGTATGAGGCTAGCACACTAATGCAAACGTGGTCCTGATTTCATATTGTACTCTCGGTAGCTTCTAAACCCTGATCTTTAGAGTATTTGGTAGACGAGTCCTACAGCTATGTCTGAGGCCTGGGGAATGGTTCCAGAACCTCAGCATGTGGAGCTGAGCATGAAAAGGAGTCAAGAACAAAGCAAGTACTCAACCCTAAGAATGTCGGTGGTAAACCAGAAGATTTTCTACCTGAATCACAAACATAATTGAGAGGCTAATGGATAGAGAAGATCGGTGATTACTGTCTGAGAGGAAATGAACATTTCAGACCACAGCCAAACCCTCTGTTTCCTGGTGGCAGATTGATATGTTGCTGCCAGAAGCTTCTTCCTAAAGTCGAGAAACGCGGATTGCATTGGCTGCAATCCCCAGGCTTGCTGTGTAAACTCTCCTGTGATCTTGTCACTGGGCAAAAGTGAAGATGAACTATGTGGTGCTGAAAAGAAAGGAGTAGGGAAGAGTTTGTGTCGAGGAGTGGGGAAGATGAGAACATTCCAGAGACTGAGACTGGGGGTGGAGGTGTGGACGTGGTGACTACATGACCGGGGGCTCTATGGACTCCAAGCCCCAGAGATTATCCCAATCTAGTCATGACTAGTATAACCAGATGGACTAAATCTTTTAATTCTAACTCTTGTCTTACTTACAGAGGGATACAACTGAGTCAGAGTTGAAAACCTGCCACAGCAAAGAAACATACGAATCACCCTCACTGACATGTACCCAAGGGTTTGAATGAAGAGCAGTGGGCTAAATGTGCAGAGAGACAGGAGTGCAGCTCCAGACAGGGACAACTATTTGTTCATGTTAGGAGGGAGAAAGCTAGCTCTCTGTCACTAGAGGTGACCAGGAGTAAATCAGGGACAATTTTCAACGTGGGAGCATGTTGGAGAAGAGATCTTTCAGCTCCAAGATTTCTGTGAGAGATCTATATATATATAAAATTTTAGTTGTGATTAAAAATATTTGTTTCATGCCAGGCATTGTGCTGATATCTTTATATGCACTGTTCCATAATGTAATTACTGTAATTTCCCATTTTATAGGTACAGAAACCCAGTCTAAGAATGTCCCTAAGGTCTGTCACACAGATAGCAAGCAGGAGAGTTGGGATTCAAACCCTGATGTTCTGACTGCAGAGCTGCTGAGCTATACTAAGTTTCCACATAAAACAAGAATTACAAACTTAAAAGCTTCTAGTGGTTTTCCAGTCTCATGACATTGTCTACTTGCACAAAAAAGGAAGGTTTTATCCTTTCTAACTTGTATTCCTTTGTCCATTGTCTTGTTCTAAAGAATATTGGCCTAGAAGACGACTCTGATAGAGACAAAGTGAGTGATCATAGATTTTCAAGCTTAAAATAGTAAACTGGAGTATTATGAGACACTAAGCCATAATGAAATCATAGAGAATATGTTAAGTAGCAAAGCCACCAACAGCTTAACGTTTAGACTGCTGATCACAGTTATCAAAGAGAAGAACAGACTTGCTGGTCATTCATTCTTTTCTTTGTTGTTGTTCAAGTCAACAAATACTTATGAACTTAAAACTATTTAGTATGCAATGGAAGATATGCTGAATACGTTTCAAATAAAGCAAAACATCCAGTCAGAGATGTTGGTGTAGCCTGCTCTCTGCTTCCTTACAAAACTTAAAGAAGCATCTTTTTCCTAAAATAACAGCCTACTTTTAATTTTTGTAAATTTATTTTTAAATTGAAGTTGACTACTTTGTATTAGTTTCAGGTGTATAGTATAGTGATTAGACATTTATATACCTTATGAAGTGATCACCCCGATGAGTCTAGTACCCATCTGATACCATATAGACATCTTACTTTTTCTTGATGAGATTAAAACAACTATTTTGACTGGCTGCTTTTCATGCTAATCCTTCAAATAAACATAAGCATATTCATTTTGGATGCCAATTGCTCTTTTTACCATTAAAATGAATTGTTAGGATGCTGGAGGTTTGAGAATGGTTCAGGAAGCAGGACAGAAAGGCAGTTGCTAGAAGAAAAGATGAGGGGATGGAAGAGAAAGGAGCCAGTGAAGTCAGAGCTGGTTGAACAAGAACCAAACTAAAAGGCAAAGTGATGAGAGACAAGGTGGTAAGATGTGGGAGACAAGAAGGGAGCATCACCTGATGAAGCACACAGCCAGAATTTAGAAACGCCAGCTAAGGCCTCGGGCTGCTGTTGGAAGGGCACTTTAACCTTTTCCCAGGGCCCCTGCTCAAGTCAGGGGTCAAGGCTTCTCTAGAAAGTCTGGGACTGGAGACAACTCAACCAGTGTGGTGACCATCTCAGATAAGTGCACTCGAAACCACATTTCCACAGGTACCTTAGGATATCAGTAAAGATTTTAAAAAATTCAAAATAAAACCTGAATTATGTGCAGAAAAGAAGAGTAAGGTACAGCACTCTGTGGCCCAGGGTGGCTGTCCATCTGGCTTCTGGAGGGATGGGACTGTATGGGGTCTAGCACTGCGGCATATTGGGTTCCCCCAGGAGTCCTTCACACTTTCTAAATTCTTCCCAAAGACAGTCTTGCTTTCTGCTCTCTAGGCTCGTGAGGGATGGAGTTCTCTCTGGCTACTACGTCTCTGAGCAGGTGCTTCTGCCTTCCAGTCAGCCTCTGGGTTTCCCATACTCAACTCATTGACCACTCTCAGGAGTCAGGAAGATGCTTTCAGCCTTCTGGCTTATTCTTTGCTGGAATCTTGTCAATTCACTCATAGGAGAGCCTCCTTCCCCAACTCACCCCACAGCACTCACTTCTTCACTTCCTTCCCCCGCATCCACATCCCCACACCGGCAGGTTCAAAGCTAAGGTCCAAGCACCCATGGATGGTAGGGGCAAAGTCTAAAGCTCAAGAAGATGAAGAAATGTCTAAACACTCACCAAGTGCAGGGTGTCGGCTTTCTGTGTCTGCCTCTGTCGGCTCTTCTGGGCAGCAATGCGATTTTTCTCCCTTCTCTGAACCTTCCTCACATCATCAGATGAGTCCTGGGAAGCAGAGGTGATGAGAATTAGGCTCAGCTGCTCCTCCCTTCTGAGCTAAAGCGGGCTCTCACGGTGTTTGGTGTCCGTCGGTCCATCCTTCCATTTCCTCATCTTTTCATTTGCCCATCCACCCCCTATTTACCAAAAGGCTGAACCCGCAGTCTGTTACACTCCCTTAGGTCTCTATAACTTTTTGACCAAAAGTTACAGGAAGAGAGCAAAGACCTTGAGGTCTCAGCAGAGCTGTATTTGGAAAAAAATGGTTAAGGCGATGAAGTGTGTTTTATCACCTCTCCTCCTCTTCAGGGCCACTCCACCCTTACTCTCTCACTTTTTGTCCTAGAACCTTCTTGCTATTTTTTTTCAGAACTTTGTTGAGCACCTACTATGTGCCAGCTTCTATACAGTGCTTTTTCAGAGTTGCCCTTGTTTATTTCCCAAATTCTGTAAAGTTGATGTTATTATTTCAATTTTATATGTGGCTTATCAAAGAATTTACTCACAAACTAAGACTGGTGTCTTTCCAAGCACCCCCTCCCCCAACCTCACTGGCTTGTACCCCATAAGCCTTCTGCTGCATTCCTCGCCTGAGGTCCCTACCCCAGATCTGTCTCTTCTTTCTCATATTCCCTTCATTCGGTGACCTTGACATTCCCCCACGGTCTTGAGCACAATGCTTAATACAAACTAGAGGCCAAGAACAGTTTTCATAGTGATGGTTACCTGGCCATGGCAGGTAATAGATGGATGCTTAGGAGGACAAGGGGACCTTTGGTGTTCTTTAAGTACAGCCCACAGGTGGGCACGTCCTCTACTTGAGCAGAAAGGTTAGTATGAGAGAGCTTTCCCCTAGATGCTGCAGGATAAGTACCAGAGTCTGAATGAAACCCTTCTGCATTTCCTGCCCTCTTCCCTCTCACATCCCCACAGGCCAGAGGTGCATAGTGCCTGGGGCAAGGCTCTGTGCACACCAAACAGGCATCTCACTAATGTGTCCAATACTTCCAGGCCACTGCAGTAGGAGGGCATTGGGTTAGATAGGAAGGAAATGCTCTTCCCCTAAGGGGGATGGGGACCAGGTTACCATGGAAGCCATGAGTAATTTCCTTCCTAAGAAGAGTACAGACTTCCAGGCAGTCAGAGCCCTTCTGATACCATCTCGAGCAGAGAACTGGATTGCTTGCCCTCTAGAGGTTCCCACTAGGACTTCCTCCAACTGGCTGCTCTTCTGTCAGCTATTTATGACCAATGCTACATTATACATGTTAATATATTCTATTTTGGCTGCAGCATTTTGAAAGTCCTCTTGGATATCTGTGCTTAGGAAAGAATGAGGTTTTTAAACCTCAAAGTTGGAGAAGAAATTTTAACTCATTGATGTATCAGATGAGAAAGAAGCCTTTGCCTAGAGAAGGATGTCAAGGAATGTGGTGAAGAGAAGGCCCCAGAAGCTGTTAGGCCAGCAGGGTGCCCAATGTTTTGGCCACCCTCAAGCTGGACTTTTGACTTGGAAGTCACAATCTGGACTCCAAATGCTCCCAGAATCTCTACCTCAATCTCTCCAGTTTCCCCAGAGCTGAGCTGAGCTATTAGTGAATGTCTCCAAGTCTCCAAAATCACCTCCTGATTTGTTTCCTCCCTCCTGTCCAGAAGCCACAGGGGGAAAGGGTGTTGGTCGCTGCTCCAGCGTCCCTCTCTGCTGGCCGTGCTAACAACAGAAACAGTGACCCAGTTGGTAAGATAGATCCTTCTGTGCTGCCCAGGTTCTTCCTCCTAGCACGCCTCCTTTTTTCCCTCCTTTTTTCCCTCCTTTTCTTTCCAGACCCCCTTTCTCTCTTGCCCTGCTGGCTGTCTCCTGCGAAACTTCAGATCTAGCCCTTAGGACTGCCTGCCAGCAGTCTGTTTTAATGCTCCTCCTCTCACTTGTCTACTGCCTTGGAGAAAGGTAGAGCCTTTCCTCTGAGAGACCAGAGTTCTCTGATGCTCATTCTCCTCTTGGCTTCCTAGAAAGCTTCATGGAGTAGGAATCCAGGTGATGTGGAGGCAATGGGCACCATCAAGGAACAAAGAGGAAAAAGGGCTTTGGCAGAATGAGCTAAAAGATGAGAGGCTCTGCCAATATGCTCAGCTTGACTGCAAATACCATGTCTTAAGTCAAACTGAGTGCTCATGCCACAAGCCACTTCCTCGCTCCTCATTTCCCAGGGCAGGACAAGGAGGCCCTGGCCCTCTTCTTAACCCCCCTCCCAGGAGAATCAGAAGATGGGAGGGAGGGAAAGGGGACTCTACCTGTTTGCCTGGGGGAGGAGAGCGGCTGAAGCTGGAGTCGCTGCTGTCGGAGCTGTGAGGCATGGCTGCAGTCTTCCGAACTCTCCACCCAATCCCAGACGCCTCTGGGCTGTCTTGTCACCAGCTGGCCTCCCTTCCTGACTGCTCCCAGGCTGCCAGCCCACTGCCCTCGGCAGGTCCCTCCTCTGCGCTCCCTGCAGCCACCTCTGACCCCTGCGTCCTCTTCACGCTGGGGTGCAGAAGCACTGCTCCCCACAGGGACATGTCGCTGGCTTTGGGGCTCTCGCGCTCTCTCTCTCTCTTGTGGTTTCTGGTAACTCACGCTGGAAGTCACATGGGCGGAAACTTAAGTTAGAAGTTAATTTGAGATAAAATACATATCTGGAAAAGACCCACAGAATTATGTGAAAGAAAGAAAAAAAATACACAAAACCCCAGATACCTTCCGACAGTTTGAAAGGCAGAACAGCTTTCTTCAATTGATGGTGATAAAAGAGAAAAACAGGCCAGGGAGGGAAAAACCCCGGCCAGAATTAGCAAGTCGCTCTACTGTCAACACGGGCAGAAAGGAGAGGAGAGCAAGGGAACAGTTTCCATTGTCACCCAACTTGATTTTTAACCAAAATAAAGCAATGAGACTGGGATTTCTGTCTGGTTTTTGCCTGAAAGCAGCTACTCCCTCTTCTGTGAGACCTTATCACTGCCCTAGCCAACCAGCTAGCCTTGGGGAGGGCTGGGGATGAGGTCACCTCAGGGGACCCCAGGTTCTTTCCTGACTTTCAAACAGAAGAGACTGTGGTCATCCCAAGCCACTGGAGAGGCTCTAGAACTGATGTTCTAAAAGTTTACTCATCACCTATGCTTCTTGGCAAGGTGCTCCCTTTAGAGAAAAGATGCCTCATGTTGAAGATCTTTTGAGAGCTCAAGATTGGCTTTGAATCTTGATTCAAGAAAGTCACCAGGTTAGAGCCCAAAATGGAGAAACAGTTAAAAAGAAAAAAAAGAAAGAAAGAAAGAAATGAGCACGGTATTGAGAGTCATACCACCCAGGATTTAAAATCTGGCTTAATCACTTAGTGCGTCTGTGGCTTTGGGCAGCTCGTTTGAGTTCTATGCTCCTCACTATCTCGGCCTGTAAATGGAGGGTAACAAAGATGCCCTGCCCACCCCTCAGGGCTGTTTCGAGAAGCGAATTATAGCATGGATTAAAATGCCCTAGCAGATTGTAAAAGATGCTTCAAATGGCGAGTTGTGTTACCAGCCTTGTAACATTACTAGCCTCGCCATGAGCACATTTGTAGTGTTCTCAGTGAGCAAACCCACACTCGCCTGGCCATTTCGGCTTTTTAAAAAGGCCTTGCCTTATTCCCAGTAAGGCTCCAAGACACATGCTTACCTTGCTTAGTTTTGGGATTGACAGGAAGCATGCCCCTTAGCAGATTTTGTATCCACTGGCTGAATTTCTGCCCTAGGACAATGCTGTTCTAAGGGCAAATAGAGCAAAACAAAATTCTTTCCCTTGTGGTAGTTTTATCTGAGTGGGGGAGGCAGGCAGCAAACAAATAACTTAGTATATGATGCATCAGATGGTAACAATTTCTATGAACATCTATTATGTAGCAGAAACCATAATTATGAATAAGAGAGAGATCCTGCCCTCACAGAGAGAAGGGGAAGTAGTCAACTAACCAAACAGGTTATTAGAAGTGTTATAATGCTCATTTGAAGTTCTTTGCCCTTCGAACAGTTTATCATCCAACAGTAAATACTTGTTGAGTGAATGATTGCTTGATTCTGTGGATCCAAAACAATATACTGATTTACTATTTAGCAGAGACTAATGAAAAGAAAAATAAAAAATTAGCTCTGAAAAAAAATTTTTAATTAATTTTAAAAAAAGAAAAATTAGCTTGGACATAAAAAAATGGTCTCTTCCAATAGTATTGATTATAAATTATTTTAAATACTTAAGAATAAAGAATAATAAATACTTGTGCATCCACCATTAAGCTTAATAAACTCTAAGTAGAGCTGAAGGCTTCTGTATATGCTTTCCTAATCCTGTTCCCTCCTGTCCGGGTAACCATTATTCAGCACGTGGTCTTTATCACTCCTATGCGTTCCTCTACATGTGAACCCTATCCGTGTGTACACCTAAGCAATACACACTGTTGCCAGGCATGATGCAAAACTCTTCCCATTGTCAATTTTTTAACATTTAATTCTATTATTACTATTACACAGTATCTGAATGTTCATAGCAAAGCTCTGGATACAGATATTGCAGTGAGATTATTCTAGAGAACTCCATAAGGCTGCCCAGTACAGTTGTAATGTAGTTGGCATTAGCTCAGTTAATGTCGGCCCAAAGCCTGATGGTAATGCCAATGTCACATTTGCTAGACACTTCACACCTTTATGCTGACAACGTACACTATATCAGGACTGTCGTTGGCTCATACATGGCCCTGGTACAAATTAGAAAACAGTGCCACCTCTTGGTGGGTAATCTCATGCCAAAGGACATGGACTGGAGAGCACCTATTTGACTGCTAAGGTGCGGGCCCTTGAACGGTTGTCCCCAGTGTCCTTGATGTATATCATTTAATATGTGCCAGGTACATGAATTAAATCACTTAATTCTCACAGCAGTCATTGGTGGTAAGTTTGATCCTCCCCCTCCCTACCCATCCTCCCCCCACACACATTACTTTATGAATGTGGAATACGGAGACAGAGAAGTGAAGTAACTTTCTCAGGGCGACACGTGGCAGCTGTCTTCCCTCAGACTGATCAATCCGAGAGAGAGAGGACGGTGCAGCACCTTTTATGACCTCGTCTCCTGTCACTTCTGCTTTATTTCACTCATTAGAAGTGAGGCTCGCAGTCTAACCCACACTCAAGGGGAGATCATGAGACTCCACCTCTTGAAGGGAGGAATAATAAAGAATTTGGGGACATTGCTGAAAACCGCCACGCGTCCCATATCATTGGATGTGAACTGTCTGAGAGGAGATTGGGAGGGGTCGTGAGACAGCTCTCTGCTTTTAGCTCTGTCACCAGCTGACGTTATGGCCTTGGAAAGCTCTCTTTCCCTCTCTGGGCCTGTTTTCCCATGTGTAAATTTGACAGAAGGAAATGGTAGAGAGGAGTGCTGGTGTCTACTTTGTGAATTTAAGTTTGGCAAAGAAAAAAGAAATTCTACCTTATTATTTCCTGATGTATTTCCTATGGTTGAGAGCAACCGACTCCATAGCCAGACTGGCTGAGAAGCTTGGCTCTTGCTGTGTGCCTCTCCCTGGGTGGGATGGGGGTGCTGACTTCAGAACTAGGTACTTTTCCTCTAGGAGAGTCATTTCAGAAGTCAGACTTCTCTCCCTGGAAAGGGGTGCAGAATCTCCCAAGGTCAAAAAGAAGGAAGGAGCTACTTGCTTGGGACCTACCCTCACGTATTCTGATTTAATTGGTCTCAGCAGGGTTATTTTTTTAAAGCTCCCCACTCAGACACTTGATGTAGGGGAAATCACGGAGCCCACTTCTCCAGGAGGAGGCAGTTTGTTGGCCTCAGTGTTGAGTCCAGCTTGCTGGCCCAGGAATAGTCTGCCACCAGTTCTCTCATCTCTGTTCACTCTCACTCACCTTCCTGGAGACACAAAGGCATCATCAGCCTGATTCCAGTGCCCTGGGATTAACCAGCTGCAGATCTGTTCTCCTCATCTGCTTTGAGCTGGTCCTTGACCTGCTTGAGTTAACCCCAGAGTCCGGCCAACCACAAAGCATGCCAAGCATAGTGGGGCCCTTGAGAGAGACTTACGGTCTTAGCAGCCCTCCCCCTGTCCTCGCAGGCCCTCACTGGTACAGTGAGTGGCTGCATGAGGCTGCTGGCTGCATTTTATACCCCTCTGCCTTCTGCTCTGAGAGGCGGTTTCACTTTCCTAGAGCAGGTTGCTCTCTAGTTACCAAAGATGAACCAGGGAGAAGGAAGAAGAAAATAATCTCCTCAAGGTACAGGCAAACGTCGCTGCGTTCCCCACTGAGGTGGCTTGTGGCTGAAAGAGGAGAGGGGAGGCCTTTCCCTCCACTTGCTGCCCACCCCTCCAGGCTCCTCCCCACCGAAGTCAGAATTCCTAGCTTACCACCCCTTCCCCTCATCTAGAAATAGAAATAGAAGAACCCCACTCGTTCTTCTCTGAGCTCCATCTGCACACCCTTTTGAGGGCCAACTGGTGGATGTGCCACCTTTGAAATATGAAGGGTTGACTGCCACCTTTTAGTTATTTGAACTAAAAAAAATAATAAAAATCCCCTCGCCAACATAATTTTTTTTTTGATGGAAAAAGCACAGTATGGTAACATCTTCACTGCTTACAAGATGGCTAAAGGGGGTTTTTCTTGAAGTTTCCCAAACAAGTAGGGAAAACATTTACCTGAATGTTTGCTCTCCAGCAAAGGGGCCAGAGGGGGTGACCAGGTGATGACAGGGAAATTCCCCCTGTGGGCACGGGCGGTAATCCAACCATCTCCAGCTTTAAGTCCAGATAAGGACTTGTAAGAAGCTTCTTAGAGGTGGGGGGATATGGCAGGGCCCCAAAGAGTAAAATCGAGTTCCTCAACTGCAACTTAATATTTGGGGTGGACAATTCTTTGCTGTGAAGAACTGCCCTATACATTATAGGATTTTTAGAACCACCTTTAGTCTCTACCCAACAGAGGTCAGTAAAACCTTCCAGTTATGAAAATAAAAAATGTTTCCAGACCTTGTCAGTTGTCCTCTGGGGTGGGGGCCAAAATTACCCCAGGCAAGAACCACTGAATTAAAGACTCAAAAGCAACTGTACCTCTGGTCACAAACACCCTCAAAGCTCAAGAAACCTCCAGACAGATATTCCATAGTTTCTTTCAGTGATGTTTTGTAGTTTTTTTGTTAGATTTAATCCTAAGAATTTAATTCTTTTTTAATGCTGCTATGAATGAAATTGTTTTCTCAATTTCATTTTTGGGTCTTTATTTATTAACGTATAGCAATATAATTGACTTTTGTACATTGATCTTACATCCTGAAACCTTGCTGAAGTTGGTTACTAACGCTATCAATTTGTGTGTGTGTGTGTGTGTGTGTGCACATGCACGCGCATTCTTTAGGATTTCCTATGTATGAGATTATGTCAGCTGTAGATAGAGATGGTTTTACTTTTTCCTTCCAATCTGGATGTTTTTTATTTCTTTTTCTTGCCTCATTTCTCTGGCTAGAAGTTCAAGTACAAATCTGAAAAGAAGTGGTAAGAATGCAAATCCTTTTCTTGCACCTGATCTAAGTGGGAAACTTTTTAGTTAGTCTTTACTATTAAGCA
Organism: Cynopterus sphinx; assembly: GCA_030015415.1. NCBI lineage: Eukaryota > Metazoa > Chordata > Mammalia > Chiroptera > Pteropodidae > Cynopterus > Cynopterus sphinx. Next base: position 132,996,434 of record CM057384.1, read on the forward strand.
TAATGATAGCTATGGGTTTTTCATAGACATCCTTTACTATGTTGGGAAAGTTTACTTCTAGTTTATCGAGATTATCATGCAAAGCTTTTGGCTCTTAGCAAATGCTTTTCTTGCCTCTATTGAGATGACCATGTGTGTTTTGTTCTTTATTCTATTGATACGATATATTACATTGATAACTTTTTATATATTGAAACAGTCTTGCATTCCTTAGATAAATTCCACTTGGGCATGTCATATAATCCCTTTTATATGTTGTTGTATTCAATTTGCTAGTGATTTGTTTAAGGTTTTTACATTCATATTCATAAGGAATATTGTTCTGTAGTTTTGTGATTTCTTTTTTCTTTTAATAATTTTTCATTTTTCAATTATAGCTGACATACAATATTATATTAATTTCAGGTGTACGACATAGTGATTAGACATCCATATAACCCACAAAGTGGTTATCCCGATCTGGTACCCATATGACACCACACATAGTTATTTTAACATTATTGACTATATTCCTCATGCTATAGTTTACATCCCCATGACTACTATGTGACTACTAATTTCTATTTCTAATCCCTTTCCCTTTTTCACCCACCCCCTCAACCCCCCACTCCCATCTGGCAACCATCAAAAATGTTCTCTATATTTATGAATTTGTTTTTGTTTTGTTCGTTCATTTTGTTCTTTAGAATCCACAGGTAAGTAAAATCATATGGCGTTTGTCCTTCCCTGTCTGACTTGCTCAGCTCAGCACAGTACTCTTTGGGTCCATCCTTGTTGCAGATGATGAGATTTCCTTCTTTTTTACAGTGAGTGTGATTTCTTTATGTTAGGGTAATATTGACCTCATAGAGTGAGTTGAGAAATATTTTCTCCTCTTCTAATTTTTCGAAGAGTTTGAGAAGAATTGGTATGAATTCTTCTTTAAATATATGATAGAATTCACCACTGAGACATTTGGTCCTAGGCTTTTCTTTGCAGCAGGTTCTTGACTACTAATTCAGTCTTTTTATTTGTTTTTACTCTATCCAGATTTTCTATTTCTTCTTGATTAAGTTTCAATAGTTTGTATCTTTTTAGGAATTTTTCCATTTTATCTAGGTTACCCAATTTGTTTATATACAATTTTTCATAATATTCTCTTATAATTCTTTTTTATTTCTGTAAAATCTATAGTAATGTTTCCTCTTTTATTCCTGATTTTAGTAATTTGAGTTCTCTCTCTCTCTCTCTCTCTCTCTCTCTCTCATCAGACTAGCTAAATGTTTTCCAACTTTGTTGATCTTTTCAAAAGACCAACTTTTGGTTTCATTGAATTTTTCTATTGCTTTTTTTATTCTCCATTTCATTTACTTCTGCTCTAATTTTTATTATTCCTTTCCTTCTGCTTCCCTCAGATTAGTTTGCCTTTTTTTTTTCTTGTTTCTTAAGGTAGAGAGTTATTGATCTGAGATCTTTTTTTTCCTCTAATATAGACATGCACAACTATAAATTTCCCTGTAAATATCACTTGAGGTATATCCCATAAGTTTTGGTTTATTACATTTTTGTTTTCATTCATCTCAATTTTTCTAATTTCCCTTGTGATTTCTTCTTTGATCCATTGGTTATTTAGGAATGTGTTATTTCGTATCCAACTATTTGTGAATTTCTCAATTTATTTTGTCACTGATTTCTAACTTCACTCCATTGTGGTTGAAGAACATACTTTGTATGAGTTCAGTCCTTATAACTTTACTGAGAATTGTTTTATGGCCTAACAAATTACCTGGAGACTAACAAATTATTCTGGAGACTATTCCATGTTGCACTTGATAAAAATGTGTGTTCACTGTTGTCGGATGGAATGTTCTAATGACGTCTGGTTCAGTTGGCTTAGAGTATTGTTTTCTGTTTTCTTATTAATCTTATATCTAGCTGTTCTACTAGTCTGAATGGATTATTGGGGTCTTCAACTGTTATTGTTTGTCTATTTCTCCCTTCAATTCTGTCAGTTTTTGTTTCATGTATTTTAGGGACTTGGTTGTTAATTGCCTTTGTTTATAATTATGTCTTTTTGATGGATCGACCCTTTATCACTGCAAAATGTCCTCTTTTTTTGCAATAGTAGCAGTATTTGTCTTAAAGGTTTGTTTTGCTTTATATTAGTGTAGCCATTCCAGATTTCTTTTGGCTACTGTTTGCATGGTATATGTTTTCCTATCCTTTGGAATTTAAACCTATCTGTGTCTTTGAATCTAAAGTGTATCTTTCTTATAGATAGCATGTGGTATTTCTTATATATTGCATGTGGTTGAATCATATTTTTTCAATCCATTCTGCCTTTCAATTGAAGTATTTAATCTATTTACATTTAGTGTAATTGTCAATAAAGTTTTATGTCTGTCATTTCAGTACTTGTTTTCTACATATCTTATGTCTTTTTGGTGCCTCTGTTCATCCATTACTGCCTGATTTTGTGTTAAATAGATATTTGCCATTGTACCATTTCAATCCCTTTATCATTTCTTTTACCATATTTTTGGAGTTATTTTAGTGGTTGAGAAAATAACCATGGGGATTACAATGAATATTTTTAGCCTTCTAGTTAGGGTGAATAGAAACTTAATTGCAATAACATATTAAAAATTTCTCCTATATAACTCCATTTATACACACACACACATGTGTGTGTATATACATATATATTACTACTTTATACATTATATGTTCATTAACACAGATTTATAATTATTGCCTTATGCAATTTTCTTTTAAATAAGATTGGAGAAAAAAGTTTTATAAACAAAATACACATTTATTTTGTCTTTTAACCTACGTAGTTACCAGTATCAATGCTCTGTATTTCTTCATGCAGATTCAAGTTTCTGTATATCAACCTTCATTTAGCTTGAAGGATTCCTTTTAGTATTTCTTGTAGGTAAGATCTTTTAGTATTGAACTCTTTCAGCTTCTGTTTATCTGGGAATATTTTTATTTCTCCTTCACTTTTTAATCGTTTATTGAGATGTAATTTACATGCCATAAAAATCCAACAATCTAAAGAGTTCAATAAAATGGCATTTAGTGTATTCAGAGTTGTGCATTCACCATGATGAATTTTAGAATTTTTTCATTACTCCAAAAGGAAATCCTGTGCCTCTTAGCCATTATTCCCCAAATCTCCCCTGAAGCTCTGCGCAACTACTATCTTTTTTTATAGATTTCCTTGTTACTTAATTGATCTTTTAAAATAACTATCTTTTAATTTCATTGATTTTCTCTATTCTTTGTCCATTTTCCCTATTTGTTGAGTGTAGTTGAAGTTTATTCCTTTTAATTGTTGTTGATATTCTTGGGACTACATTATTATTTACCCACTCAATTGTCAATGAAATTTTGGGTTGTTAGGCACATCTTTGCTGACATATTTCTAACATTTCAATTCTATTATTTAATTACTTTTATTTTTTCCATTTTATAATTGAATATCCAGTGAACTGACATCAAATGAATAAAGACTTGCTGCTTCCAGCATGGTCAGTAATTTCTTTTTTTTTCTTTTTTTTTCTTTTTTTCTTTCTTTCTTTCTTTTTTTTTTTTTTTTGCTTGTGATTAGTATTAGCACTTTCACTTATTTAGCCTTTACTTTTTTTTTTTTTTAGGAAAAAGGCACTGTTTTAGGCAGGGTCCTCCAGAGAAATACAACCAGTAGGATATATAGAGAGGGAGAGGGGAAGAGAAAGAGAGATTGATTTAACACGAAAAATCAAAATAGAGAAGTTTACCCCTTACAGATCCTGGCAGAATTACACAGCATGCTTTGAGGGAGCAAACGGGGATGTCAAGGCAGAGTACAGGCAGAGAGAGTTACAGGAGCTGGGGCACATGACTTCATTAAGTGTATGGGTGAGTTGCTTTGGGGTTGGGCTAAAACCCGATTGGTTAATTTAAACTAAAAAGAGCAACGTTTTGGTAAGCTCCATTGGTGTCTTAGCTAGGGGCAGATAAGGGGAAGGCCCTGGGATGTAGGGGGGCTGCTTATCACAAAGGCTGTTGGAGGAGTCATATTAGGAATTTATATTTGCTTGTGAATCTGCAGCTATCTACGGTACGTGCTAACATGAAGGGGCTAGTGTCATTTTAAGACCCCTGAAGGCCACTTGGCCAAATGAAATGGATGCTAAGGCAGCAATACCATGGAGTAGTTTAACCATACTCTCTACAGGAGAGCAATCTGCTTTATTCGGCTTATCGATTTACATGTTAAACTTATTCAGAAACACCCTCACAAAAACACCCAGAATAATGTTTAACCAAATATCTGGGTTGCCATGGCATCATCAAGCTGACACACGAAATTAACCATAAGTGGTAACATGCAATAAAATATTAAATAATTACACAAAAAGTTGCTATTCAAAGAGGCCGGGCTGCTGAAACTGAATATGCTGTCTAGCTGAGAGAACCACCAAATGTTCTACTCTTCCCCAATTCCCATTGAAATGTCAAATGCAAAAATGCAAATAAGTGCATTTAACTAAGGAATTGACTCATGGCAAAGCTAATACTGGAAGAAGAGGACATCTGCAGACCATAGGCTCTAATATGTTTCTGGAAGACTGAAAAATACACAGAGGTGCTGAAAATCTTGAAAATGTACTTTCTTTAACTGATGAGTGGAAGTCCAGTTTAGCATATGACAGGAGACTGACTAGAGACAATTGAACAATAGGAAAAAAAATGTTGCAAAAGAATATTTAATAAAAAATTTAATGACATACAAAGATGTTCACACATATTTAATTGAAAAGCAGGTTAAGAAACTGTTTAGCATGTTCTTACTTTTCTGAAGAAAATACATATATATTGAATTGGGAGACTATACCCCCAAATCTCTTGGCACAGGGGTTTCTAGAAGTCTAGGCTGAGGCAGCACAGAACCTAGGTCTGATATTGAGATTTCCTGATCTGAATCACCCAACATGAGGCTGTCAGCTCAAGCCACAGTTACACCTCTGGCTGATTCTGAGGCGGGAGATTATACCCCAAACTCTCCAGGGGCTCCTGATCACATCTACAGAGCAGTTCTCCAAATGCATGCCTCTGTATGGGTGTGGAGAATATTTTAGAATTTCTGTGCCTGTTTATTTTGATTTAAAAATGTTAATACTTAACATTAATGCAAGAGCAAATATCTATTTTGTCAATAAAAATACAGTGCTGCTTTGTAAATAATAAGACCCATGCTACATATTTATGTTATAAATATGCATATAAAAGCATTTCTTGCACTCTCAGAAAAATTTACAGATGGGGTGCACAGTCAAAGGTGTTCGGAGATCACAGCTCTGTAGGACAAAGCCTCAGCTCCCTGATATGGTCACTCGTCCTCCTGGCAGTTTTCTTGCCAGGAGCTAGAGACTTCACGCTCCAGTGGCTTCAGCCCCTTGTGCTTCTCGGCAGACACGACTCTGTTTTTCAGCTCTGCTCTTCTATTCTTGCTGTTTCCTCTGGATTGTCCCTTACCTCTTTTGGCCGGGCCAACTCCTACTCACCCTTTAGGCCTCCCCTCAGTTGTTGTCCTTGATGGGAAATGTTCTCTGACCCCAACCCCCACAAGGTTGGACCCTCTTAAGAAACCATGCCTGCTTGTGCGTTTCTTTATCGTGGCATTTACATCTCATGGCTGTGAAATTCTATCCACGTGTCCATCTCACTCACTGTGAGCCAGGAAGGTCTTATTTTGCTCTGCTCTCTGATACTAGTGCAACGAATAAAGCCACCACTGGGGTCTCTCCTCTCCTATCTGTACCACTGTGAAGACCACTGATTAAAACCTTTGCAAAAAAAAAAAAAATTTACGTCTTTTCCAGAGTCTCACTCCTTCTGGAGTTGAGGTCAAATTGTAACCATCAGGCCAAGGGTCTCTCTTCAAAAAAGAGAAGAAATTTCCCCTTCAACAACATGCCCCCTTTTGGGACTGTGGTTCCTCCAGCGCAAAGCATAACCAAGGACTTCCCCTGGTGGCTCTCTCAGAGACCTGGCTGAGCAAGCTCCTTCTGCAGAAACTCGATAACATCAGAGTATGGTAAGAGTTCCAGGCAATAGACTGTCCTTCTCATGTGACTGGAGGAGGGGCCTTCAAGAAAGGTGAGGGCCTCTTTTGGGCAAGGGCCTTCCCAGGTACTGGGTGGTTGGCATCTCAGGGTCTCTCTTTCTGGGGTCTTGGGGTTTCTCATTGCTGTGGCCCTTCAGCCTCTGCTTCATCTCTTTCTCTGCACTGGTCTTCTCCACATCTGAAGATGACACCTCCCAGTTCCTGAGCTAACGTCGCCTCAGTTCAAACCACCAAAGGAGCCCAAAAATCCCCAGAGTTGAAATTCCAAATTGGGAGAGTCATTTTAAATCAGGGGTCCACCCCTGTGCCACTCAGCCACTCACAGTGGTCAGGGCCTGGTCATATAAACATGGCTGCCAGTGCCCATTCCTATGGGCAGAGGAGGGCTGGATAGCTCTCAGGTTGTGGCTAGCCATACACTCTCAAAAGCATCATCTGTAGGAAGTAAAGAAGGAAGCAGAAAGGAAATATAAGCTGAGTTTCTATTAATTGTCAGGCGCTTTACCAAGTATTTTAAGACAAGGAGTCAACTCTCTAGAGAGCATGTAAAGCAGGTCTCATTCAATTCCCCAGCACACCAGGCCAGCCCCATACCAGGAACTCTAAAATGGGGCAGAAGGCAGAGGAGACAAATGCCTATGTTACAGGAGCTAATCGTTCAGGAAAATTCTCAAATGGCATTGGGGAGTCTTCCTCTCCTCCAAGCCCACCCACACTTCATTTACCCCCTCAAAACTCAGGTTACATTTTTCTCTTTAATGAAGCCTTTTCTCACCACACCTGCTTTGGTGTAGAGAGAGACATAGTTTGGTGGGGCAGAGAGAGCCAATAAATGAGACTCAGTTACCAAGCTTTGGGCCTACCTCCGCATGACCTTGAAGGCCCCACTTGTCCAGCCCTGGTTGCCTCATCTATGGGCTGAAAATACTCGATCTACACTATAGGGAAGCTTTGATGGAGCTTTAAAACTTCAACAATCTATTAAATTTTTTTAGAACTATTAGAAGCTCCAACTCCTTGGAGCTTCTTTTGAATGTAAAATCTGTGTGACACGATTCCTTTTGTAATTGTCTTATCATGAAATATTTCAAGATGAAACATGCAGTATGGTGCATTGGTTGAGAGCATAGGCTCTGAGGATGTGACTTGTCATGCGTTCTGCAGTCTCTTTTCTTTGCAGAATCATCTAGATTGGACTGTTGGGCTGCTTCCTGTGGTATCATGTGCTTTGCAAAAGCAAAAGCCCTCCCATTTCTAGTGGTTTCACACACCTGGGATCATATCAGCGCTAGATGATCCATGTAACACCGGGTGCTCCTAGCTACATCTGAGATTTTGACTAGCATTAGGGCACAAGGTTCTACAACTCTGGAAAATTCAAGCCTGTAGCCTCTATTGCTGGTACTTGGGATTATAATATTAAGTAAATCCCATCAATGTTATCATGTGGCATTTGGACTGTCGTGTGACTGAAAATCTGCCAACTTCTATCACGTTAATGTATGAAGAGAAATGAGAACAGAGGTCCTAAGGGGTTTCCAGTATCTCAATACTTCATAGAAGAAGAGCAAGAAGAGGAGAAGAAATAGAAGGAGATAAGGGAGAGAGGAGGAGATGACGAAGAAGAAAATAGCACTGAAATGTGAGACAAAGAAATAAAGCAATTGTTAACCCCTCAGGACTGGGCAATGTGTGTAATATAATATCACTGCAACCTCATGCTGTTGCGACTTTGAATACTAATGATGATGCAACTTTCTGTGCCTGTAGGTAAAATCTGAAGGTGGCAAATGTCAGATGTCAGTAAATTGGCGGGGTCTTGAAACTCTACTCAGAGGAATAATATAAAAGCAAACCTTTTTACATTGAGATTTGACCCATCTCTTGTGTCCACCTGTGCACAGGTTTAATTTGAAGTCGTGTTAGATGGAACCAAGAAAAGTTTTACTATAATCAAAAAATAATGATAATGAGAAAAGGGGGTGGGGTGGGTGAGGATCTAGAGTCAGACAGACTGAATTGAGTCACAGGTCCATCAACCGCTATATGCAACTTTGGGCAAATTATCTCATGGTTCAGCACCTTAGTTTTCTCACCTGAGAAATGAGGATGCTACCAGTATACACGTCCTGGAGCTGCTTGGAGCATTCCATGAGACTCTGCATTTGGTGCACTTGGCGAATGGCAGACATTGCCTTTGTTAACATGTCCATAGGTAACATCCTGTCACTTCTCTTGAATTGACTGTGTATCCCCTAAGAGCAGGGTCCATCACGGTCATCACTGGTGTTCACAGCAGTGCCCAGCATAGTCAAAGCACTGATGAAACCCTGGACCAAACCACTTCTCCTGTCCCTCTGAAGGCACCCAACTTAAAGAGTAAGAAGTGAAGAGGTGTCACGTGGCATGACAAGTCTTGAAAGTAAATGTCTAGTGTCCTCTCCAGTTCCCTCCCCAGAGCCAAGAATGATTTAACTCTAGTCATTTTCACAGACTTTCACTGATCAAATGAACCTTGTCTGGGTTGACCATCTTAGGTCTTATATTCCATATCTATATATTGTTTTTCTTTTTTCCATCAGCCTCCTAGATATACCTATTACCTCATTCACCCTTAAGGGAGTTAGATATGGCAGCAGAACACCTGCAATAGACATCAATCCTGGAAAACTCATGCTTGCCAAAGCCATACTTTAAATCAAAAAGAGCCCCCTGCAGCCTGCGTCTCAGCTCAGCTTCTCATCTGTGCAGAGATGCACCACTTACCAATTTCCTAGCATGGCCCTTTCACTGCAGCGTGGTAGACGAGCAGCCCAACACTTTGATTTCCCTGCACCAAGGATGAAAGTTCACCTCTCCAAGAACACACAGTAAGTGGGCAAACCAGCTGAGATTCCCAGGGGCCCTGTGGCTTTCATTCTTAGATCATCACAGGAATGGGGAGAGGGGGTGGTGGAATCCGAGGGGGTGGCAGAATTTGAAGAAAGGCGGCATCAGCATGGCCTGCTACTGTCTCCTCAGGCCAGAAAAAGCCTCAGCTGTAATAAGAACCCTTCCCCACCACCCCCAGCCCCAGCAAAATCTTCTCAAGTCACAATGAGCCTGTGAACATGGACTGGGTCCCTTCATTGCAGAAGAGTGGAGCATGTGCACACCTGCTGATGCAAACCTTTACAGGTTAATCATATGAAATATTTCACTGGGACCCGATTTCTTTTAAAATAAGTAGTTCCAACTTCCTTTGTCACGATCGTACATATAAAAAGTTGAAAATTTCTAATAGTGCAGAAAAACTTATAATAAAAACCAAAGAGATGTTTCCAGAAACAATCATCACAGCTACCATTTACTGAGCACCTACTATGTGCCGTGCACTTTACAGTCATGACCTCATTCAAGGCTCCAACTCCTCTGTGAGGTGGGTGCTATGAGGATCTCACTTTATAGATGAGGAAACTGAAACTTGCCCAACATATGATGTTAGTAAAGAAAAAAAAAGATAATATCATAAGTGCATGGAGCTACGATTAAACTATGAAGACTGGGATGGAAGGAAGCCCAGAAAAATGAAAATAGCTGATTTAATAGGGCGATAAGTTCACGGGGATTTTTCTTCTCCTTCGTAAACACGTCTGTTGTTTTCCTGCAGTGGTGCATTGTAGTGTAGGATAGAGAAATTGCTTTCTAATACCCCAGGGGTGACAGAGCCAGGATGTTAGTGGAGAAGAGGCTATAAACTGCCAGCCTGGTGATAAATGCTCCCTCCAGAGCTGCTGCTCACCGCCCCCCTCCCCCCCGCCCGTTTCCTGGCCTCACCTCAGTATCTTTATCTTTGCCATTGCTGAGTGTGTGCAGGGAGAGTTCAGGGGAAACCCCTTCTCCAGCTCAGATGGGCTCTGGTTCTTTTTAAAGCTTCTGAACATTGGCTCCTTTGGAAACCAGGGGTTTTTTACTTCCCTGTGATGAATCAGCACAGAATTGGCCCGTGTGGGCCAGAGAGGCTTCTGGAATACAAATCTTGTTGAGGTCCCAGTACTTCTCCGCCTACAGGCTCTCTCTCCTCCCTCAGACTTGCTGACCCAGAGTTGTTTCAGCCCAGGCTCCAAGCTGCCTCCAACCCATCCTGCCTCCAAGAACCTGGGCCCAGAAATGAGAGTCCCAGCCCCAACCCATAATGTGAGAGGTGACTTGGCAGGGGCAGGGGGCGGGGGGTCCCTATAATCTACATGGCTTATGAAGGGAGAAGTCAGCGAGGAAACTGGTCCTCCCCTACTCCTCAACTTATCATCCTCTGGGGCATCATGAGAATAACCAGGCCTCCTCTCCAGGAAAAGCCCCCAGCCAAGTGACCCACAGTCCCATCCAATCTCCTTCTTTCTCTTAAGCTCAGAGCTCCCATCCCCAGCTGGTACTGATAGCAGTGGCTTGATACTTGCCCTGGTTAAGGTGTTCCTAATGTAAAGTGTTGCCCTGTGAGGGTGTTTCGTGTCATCGCACCCTCATACCCACCCAGGGGACCTATGTTCAGTTATCCCATTTCACAGATGAGAAGATGGAAGCTCAGAACCATGACGTGACTTGCCAAGGCCACCATCAGGAGGTGCCAGGCTGAAATTCTGACCTCACCACCATCCTGGACCATCCTCTTCTGCCTTTTTAAATTGGGTTTTCCATATGAGGATAGTTATATTATATTGGGACTGTATGAGCTTGAGGGTTGGAGCTGGAAAGAGCTTGGAACCTTGGAAAGAGAGGCCATGAACCAGTCGCAGTCCCTACCCAATCCCAGGTTCAGCTACAGGCTAAGACTCATGCATATGAGACACCCAGGAACAGTGAGGGGAAAAGGACCAAAAAAGATCAATATAAAAAAGTTAAATATTGCCTCCAAATAAAGACTTGGCTTGAAATTAAACAAACAAACAAATAAACAAATAAAACATTTACCTTGTTATATCTGGAGTCACCAATGTTCAATGATCTAATATTACCTTGATGATTGATTTTTTACCTAGTTATTTAAGTTTATTTCTTTTATCATGTTCATTTTGTAAGCTACTGCTAAGCTTTTGGAGTGTAAATAAGATATAAATTGTAAACAAATAAGTGATACATCGTTTTATCATTACGGTAGTGGTTTGTTTTCTAAGTTTGAAGCCAGGCCTTGTTGGGTACATGTGCTAGAATAGACTGAAAGAGGAGTTGTCTGCATAAGGTCCTCCTTGGGGACAGGTGCAGAGGCCCAAACAACCTGTGACCACACTCAGCGTCTCAGTTCCACTCTTAAAGAACGAACACCCCAACCTCAACCTCAAAGGGCTTTCTAGCCCTGTTCCAGGATTAGCCTTCCGTGATTCTGAAACTTAGTGCTTCTGGGAAGTGGGGGGCTAAGAGACCACTCCCAACCACTTCCTCTGCCCCTCAACCATTTGTCCCACACATTACCCATTCAACAAGTATTGAGCACCTACTGCGTGCTAGGCTCTGTGTAAGCTGGGAATTTAGCAGTGACCTAGACTGGCATAGGCCTGGTCCTAATGCAGCCTACAGAATAATGGGGGGACAGAGGAGTAAATAATTGTAATTCCATGCACTGAATGCCACAGGAGAGGGTGTACAGAGGAGGGTCACCTAATCCAGACCCCAGGGATCAGGATTTCTTACAGGAAGAATTAAAATTTAGACCAATACCTCATGGCTGTTTAAGATATAAGCCAGGTGTGACAGAGACTGTCTCTCAGGTCACATTTCCTGTCTCCTGGACACAGAACAAGACTACATTTCCCAGCCTCCCTTGCAGTTAAGTGTGACCATGTGGCTGAGCTTTAAATTAATGAAATACGTACAAAGTTTATAAGGCCTGGTCCACATTCTTTGCTCATTCACCGGCTAAATGCAGAGGAATCAAGAGCTCCAGAGCAGAGAAGAAACATGAGATAGAAGGGACTTGGGTCCCTGACCATCTTACGAAAGGCCTGCCCACCAAATGGTTATGCCCTCATGATTTATTGCACACATGAGGAAGAAAATTCTGTTGTGTGAGCCAACGGAGATTTGGGGTTTATCTGTTACAGCGGCTGGCATCACTCTTACTTATAATCAAGTAGGAGTGGGAAATAGTATTCCAGAAAAAGAAATTAGTAAAACGGAATTGGTAGCAGTCAACAAAAGAGACAGGGAAGAACAGAGGCTCTAGAGCCAAACCAATGGGCTCAAACTGGGGCTTCATATTTCCTAGCTGTGCAATCTTGGGTGAGCTACTCAACCTCTCTGAACCTTAGTTTCCTCACATGCAAAATGAATAATACCACCTTCGTGGAAGGGCTGCAGTGAGTATTCAATAAAAAGTACCTAGAATGGCTCCTAAGACACAAAAGACTTCTCAAATAATGGATCTCTTATTCATTCTAGAAAGACATGTAACTAATAACATGCTTTGGTAACAGCAACAATAATAATAAACATGCACAGAGAACTAATAAGGCCCCGGGCACTATTCTAATCGCTCACACGTATTATTAATTAATTCCATCCTCACGGCTGTAGCATTAGGCCCTATTTGCCCCCGTTTTACAGATGAGGAAACTGAGTCACGGAGCTGCTAACGAACGTGTCCAAGGTGGACAGCTAGCAAGTGGTGGCGCCGGGGTCTGGATCCAGGCAGGCTCGGTTACGAGTCCCTTGTTGCAGACGAAGGAACACAGAAGGGACGAAACCTGCCTGCGGACGCCGGACCCTGGAGCCCGCCTGGGCTGCGGGGTGGAGGCGGGGCCGCTGTCTCGGGCCGTGGGAAGCAGCGCCGCGCCGCGGTCCCACAGGTGCGCCGCTGGCGGTCGCAGTGGGAGCGCTGACCAGAACCAACGAGCGCTTCGGCCAGCTGTGACCGAGCCCGCCCCCGAGGCCCCGGAGCCCGCCCTCCCCGTGGCTGGGGCGTCCAGGCTGGATTTCGCCAGGAGGACCTGGCCACCGGAGCTTTAGAGAAGCTGACGCTGCGCAGGCCTCGCCTAGTTCGGAGGATGCTCACCTTTAGAGAGAAACAAACCAATAAAGTCGTCCTCAGGAATGCGACTTCCCAGGACAAGCCCGAAGGAGGAGAAACTGCCCGCGGAGAAGCGGGGCGGGTCGTCGCAGCGGCCGGGGCCCCGAGTGACCACCAGAGGGCAGCAAGGACACGGGTCGGGGAAGGCGGACGCCCGCCCGAGGCCCGGGAAAGGGAGGGGGGGCCCTCCAGCGCGCAAGGGGCACCCCCGCATTCAGGATGCCGCTGTCATAAAGGGCCGGGAGCTTTTTCTTCCCATCACGTAATGCAGGGTAAGGGTAGAAAACGTGGAAGATGCAGAGACGCAGCAGTCACACCATTCTAATCCCACCACCCAGGGAAAACTGCCATTAGTTAACATTTTAATGAACATCTTTCTAGATAGATACAAAAATAAATATTTAGAGGTTTACACACGTGTGGATATACGTCTACATATGTTTTGGCTTCATGAAACTGATATCAGAGAGTATACACATTGATGGTCCACTTTTATGTGTGTGTACATATACACATAACATATATAACATATATTGACACATATATATGGCATTCTTTTGTCCAAGTGTCTCTCACTTGCTCACCTGTGAGCTCCTTGAAGATTAGTCCTCACTACAGCCAGAAAAAGTGTGGCTCACAGAAAGGGGCAGGAGCAGTCCCCTGAGGTCCACTGGTCACTCTGCTGGGTGTCTTCACAGCCTGGGTCTCAGCTTCTTGAAGTCTTGGGGGAGGAGGCTTCTAGCTAAAAAAGACTTCACTCTGTGAGCAGGTGCTCAGAGTTCGTTGAATTTCATCAAAATGAGTCACAATAAAGGTGTGAAGGAGTGGTAAGGTGCAAGGAGTTACCACTTCCTGGTTACACACCATCACATCGTCCTTTTACCCCAGACAGAGGCACAGAAATGGTGGGAATCCAGACAGCAGTACAGGCATGCCTGTCCTCTCCAGACACAGAGCCTCCACACCATTCCTTTTGTGTTCAGGTGTGGACACGTCTTTCCAAAGGGAAAAAAAAAAATCAGCAAACTTACTCTGTGATCTACTGTTAAGCAAGCTTCAACCTTAAAAAAAAAAAAAAAACATTGAAAGTGCAGTGGTGCTTGAATTAAGTCTTTAAAAGATGCAGGTGTTCATGAGGCGGGAGGTTGGTGGGGTGGGGTACCTCATACCACCTGTACTTATAAGGAACACTTGCTTAATTCACTCAACTAGATGCGATACCATTGATCCTCTAGGAAAATTCACTCTGGCCTGTGGCTTTGTACTGAGACTAATTTGGTTTAGAAACATTTTCATCACTTTCTAATTGTGTTTCCTTGGGTAAGTCACAGAAACCTGGGCCAAGGTGAATATGTTGAAACAGTTTTGGGGGAAGCATTTGCTGTTCCATCTGACTGGAGCATAGAATGAGAAAAGATGAAACAGAGGAGAGCGAAGAGGATGGCCTTGAATGCCACCCTAGGGAAGGTGACCAGGAACCATGGCAGGTCTTTAAGGGAGGGTTAAATCATGCAATTATATATAAATCATGCAAATATATATAAAATATATATATATATATGTTTTACCAGTCTCACAGGAGTTATGATAAAAAACCAAAAAAGGCATTTGAGAAAGAAAGGGCTTAGTAAACTAGAAATGCTCATCACTGGCATCTTTCTCTTCTATTTGGGTGATAACTCTTGGCTCCCAGGTGCAGCCTGGAGGCTTCACCACCTCGACTCTCCATCCCAGTCATGCCCATCACGCACTTCCAGTCCATGATTGCCACCCTCTCAGATCCATGTGGTCACATGCACAGCTCAGATGGTGTTTCTTAACCTCTTTCACACACGCTCAAGCCTAGCCAAGTTGGGGTGAGGGAGGTACAGAGGGAGAGGTAAGCCAGAGTCCTCTTTCTTGGCAGTTGGGGCACCTGAGTGCTGAGTAGAGAGATGACGGTCAGAGAAGTCTCCCCAGAGCTCAGTGCACCCTGGCCCTCACCCTGCTGTCAGCATGCAGCACCTAGTTAGAGCACTCTGTGCACGTGCGCACGCCCTCACACACACACACACACACACACACACACACACACACACACACACACACTCATGTCTGCTGCAGCAGGCGTCCCATTCTGCCTTTTCCCCTATACCTGGGAGGCAGCGCAGCAGACAGGGAAGAAGCCAGGTGTGTGGGTTGCAGACCGCGGTTTGAATTCTGTCCCTGCCCCTGACAAGTACGTCACTGGGTGCAAGCAATGTAAACCCTCTAGGCCTCAGTTTCCTTGCCTGCTAAGTGAAACAATATTATTTCCTAATGTTTAGGTTCTTGAGAGACTTAAATGAGATAAGCAGCACTCAAGACACCTAAACTAGAAATACTGTTACTCATGTTAGTTTTTCTACCAGACTGGAAACTCCTTGGGAGACCAGGATCATATCATATTCAGCTTCCTGTGATAAGCGGTGTGGACAGTGGCTAGGGTCCATAATACTTGTAGGAGCCTATGAAAATGTTTTAATATCTTTTAAGCTGGAAGGGAAAAAAAATGATATAAGCCAACCTTGGTTTGCCTTGGTCTTTATATCAATTCAGTTGTAAAAATATAATTTTTAATGTATATTTTCAAAGGGAGGAAGGGGCCCACAAAAGCACAGTGCCTTAGGCTCAGGAAAGTCACAATGTGGCCCTGAGTGTGAGGGCCTAAAGGGAGACAGATCGACTTTGAATCCCAGCTCCACCACTTAGCTACTGAGAAAAAGGTTCTGACTGTTTTTGAACTCCGGGTTTTTTCACCTGAAGAAAGGGTCATCGATAAATCCTACGTCTTTGGTCGGTGAATTCTACCCCATCTTTTTCATTTTTAATCACTCATTACATCTCTAATTATGTATTCAGTGTCTGACTTTCCCTACTAAGCCGTAAGCTCTGTGAGGGCAGGGACCTTGTCTAACTGCATGATTCCCACATGTAACATACTGCATTCTTACTATGCGCCATGTATTGCTCTAAATGCAATGCATGACATCAGTTAGGAAGGGTTTTAGGTACCTGGGCAAGTGGGGGCAGTGGGGAGGGCATAGTACATGGCCCCAAGGAAGCCACACGATGAACTGAAACGAAGACTTGTTCCTGAGTAGGTGGCTGCGAAATCGAGAAGGCAGGGAGTCATTAGCAAGAAGTCTTCCTAGCAGGCCAATGTTTTCCATTCACAAAGGGGGAAAAGTTTAGGTCAAGAGAGTGATCTGACACATCAGGCATGAAGGTGATGCTCCCCACAGTGGAGCCAAGGTTCAGCCACCCTGGGAAGCCAGTCAGCTGGGTTCTCCCTGAGGCTAGGGAACTAACAAGTGCAGAGGGGGCTCCCCAGAGTTCAAGTGTTGTCCATGCTCAACCTGAACACAACAGGTGCTTCTCAACTGGCCCCTCCTTGCCTGCTCATGTTATGGGGCTCTCACGCATACAGAGGAATAGGGGCGTTGTTTTTTTACAATTATTTACATTATTTTTCGTCATTATCATTTTTATAATGATGCTCTTTTCTGGTGACATAACAACACACATATCTTCATCTTAGAAAAACTAGAAAACACAAATATAAGTGAAATAAGTGAAAGTCACCTCTCATCTCACCAGCCGGGAACAACCTTGTTTCATATTCTGGTATATTTCTTCCCAGTTTTTTTCCATGGCATATGAATACGTATTTTGCCCTGCAATTTAGATCATATATAATAGTTATTTTTTGTAGACGACTTGGTAGAAGCTTTAAGAAAAACAATCAACAAAACAGAATTAAAATACATAAAATAAAAAGTAAACTTGGGTTTAGCATTCCTTACTTTCCTTTAGACATCCAAGGCCGTTGGTAGTGCACAGAGAACAGGCAGCGAGTCACAAGTGAGACCTTTGGCTTTTATCGTGTCTCAGGAGTTGATGGAACTGACCTTTGCTCCCACTACGTGGGAGTGGAAATCCCAGAAATTCCGTGGTGTGGCAGACACCAGTTAGCTGTCACCAAGCCCTTCCCCTTTCCTCTGGGGTTCACAAGTAGACACAAGAGGTTGGGATTCCCATACTGTTGGGCATTCAGGTTATCCCTGAATGCCCTGAGACCACGTGACCAAGTTCCGGCCAATGAAGTACAGGTGGAGATGTGTTTTAGATTATCTATTGTTATCTAACAGGTTACCCCCAAAGTTAAAAATTTTAAACAACAAATAATTATCTCACACAGTTGCTGAGAGCTAGGAACCCAGGAGTGGCTCACCTGGATGGTTCTGGCCCAGGGTCTCTCACGGGATTGGAGCCAGGGCTGCAGCTTCCAAAGGCTGGATTGATTGAGACAAGAGGTTCTGCATTCAAGATCACTCATGGCAGGGAGTGGGGGTTGGGGGGGCTTCCGCGCCTCCCCCCATGGGCTTTTCCATAGGCCTGCTAAAGACATGGTTTTTCCCAGAGTAAGAGATCCAAGAGAGAGTAACTACACCTAAGATGAAAGCTGCAGTCTTTCCAAAACTGAATCTTTGAAATGACCATCACTTTTGCATTCTGTTTGTTAGATGTGAGTTACTAAGTCCAGCCCACACTCAAGGGGAAGAGGATTAAGCTCTGCCTCTTGAAGGAAGGAATACCAAAGAAGTTCTGGATATTGTCTGAAAGCCAACACAACCTGCTACGCATTCAGTCTTGGCCGTAATAACCCCTGTGTGGTCCTCTTCTCTCTCTCTTTCCCTGGAGAATGGCTGAAGGGAGAGGACTCTAAAGTCCTAGGAGAGGCAGGAGGCACAAAGTGGAAGGAGCCTGGCTCCCTGAGCGAGGGCCCTGAAGAGTGCTCCCTGCTCTGCAGACAGCCGGACTTTAGAAGAGGGAAATCGAATCCTTAAGTCAGCCATTGATGTTTGGAGTTTATCTGTTGCTGCACCTAAAGTAGATGTGTCTTGTTTCCCGGGCTTATGCCTGTGGGTATATGTTCTATCAGGTAACAGTCTTCTTTCAAAATAATAGACTTGCCTTAGAGAAATAATCCCTTTCCTTGTGCCGAGAACCTTGACCCCAGAGAGAAGCAATCCCAGTCTTTCTTGTTTGGAGCAAAACAGGGTAAGAGAATCAAGATACAGACAGCCAGAGGACAGCGGGGTACCAGCACAGGTGCAGAGAGCTAACGGGGGAGGCACTCTAGAGGATCTGTTAGTGAGCACAGCCAAACTCTAACAGGAATGGGAACATGTGAGCACAGCCATGCCACACAGTGAGCCCCCATCCTCCTAAAATACAGGAAAAGACAAAAGGCAGATCAAGAAGAGCAAAATAAAGCAATTTAGCAACATTTTCAGACACAGAAACAAATGTATGAGTACCTGAAGGCATGTATGTATGAAGATGTTCACTGTGACCAGATATATAAGCAGTGGGTGTGGGGAGGGAGGAGGGATAACCTGAATGCCCACCAGTATGGGAACGATTGAATACAGGATGGTTCATACATATTGGCATGTTGATTCCGGCGGGCCTGGAAGTGGCACGAGATGATTTACTGAAATAAATGACACACATGAAGTCCATAATGGAAGTGAAATAAGCAAGTTTCAGCCTAATATGTAAAACATGATTTCATCTTTATTCCTTTCGTGGTGTGTGATGTCAGATGGGTCAGTAGGTGTATAGGTAGACAGGTAGGTAGGTAGGTAGGTAGGTAGGTAGGTAGGTAGGTAGATGATTGATAGATAGATAGATAGATAGATAGATAGATAGATTTGTAGAAACTTAAGGAAAAGATCAGGAGGCAAGCACATCAAATCATAAAGTGATTACTTTATTGGGGATGTGTAGTGTAGGGAACGAAATGGGCTAGAATATTTACTTCTTACTTTATGTAATTTTTTAAAGACAGCATTACAGATCTTTTAAAAAATTCATAGATTATTTTTTAGAGCAACTTTAAGTTTACAGAAAAATTGTGCAGAAAGTACAGTCTCCACATACTCCCCCTCTCCTATCTCCCCACACTCCCCCCCGACAGTTTCCCCCACTATTAATGTTCCTGTTAATGTGGTACACCTGTTACATGGAGAAACCAATATTGATATATTATTATTATTAACTAAAGTCCATAGTTTACATGAGGGGTCACACTTTGTTGCACAGTACTACAGGTTTTGACAAAGATGTAATGTCATATATATACCAATATACGACATTACAGTACCATACGGAAGTTTTATGACCCTAATAATCCCTTGTGCTCCTCCTATTTACCTTGCCCTCCCTCCTCCCTGAATCCCTGGCAGCTGCTGATCTTTTTACTATCTCCATACTTTTGCCTTTTCCAGAATGTCATATAATTGAAAACATATATGTACTAAGTAGCCCTTTTCACACTGGCTTCTTTCACCTTCTAATATGCATTTAAGGTTTCTCCATGCCTTTTCATGGATTGGTAGTGCATTTATTTTTGTTACTAAATCTTCCATTGTCAGAATGTACCATATAGTTTGTTTGTCCATTTAACCATTGAAGGACATCTTGGTTGCTTCAATTTTGGGTGATTGTGAATAAAACTGCTATAAACTTTGGGGTGGACATGTTTTCAGCTCATTTGGGTAAATCCCAAGGAATTTGATGGCTGGATTGTACAGTAAGACTATGTTTAGCTTTTTAAGAAACCACCAAACTGTCTTCCAAAGAGGCTGTACCATTTTGTATCTCCATCAGCAATAAATGACAGTTTTTGTTGCTCCATGTCCTCACCAGGATTTAATATGGCCAGAGTTTGGATTTTAGCCATTCTAATAAGCGTGCAGGGATATCTAATGTTGTTTTATCTTGCAATTCCTTAATTACATATGATGTGGAGCATCTTTTCATATGTTTATTTGCCATCTGTATATTTTCTTTGAGGAGGTGTCAGTTCAGATCTTTGCTCATTTTTAATTGGGTTGTTTGTTTTCCTATTGTTGAGTTTTAAGAGTTCCTTGTGTGTGTGTCTGTGTGTGTGTGTGTGTGTGTGTGTGTGTGTGTATTTAAACATCACCATCACTTATTTATTTCTTTCCCCTTGTATATTTTGGATACTAGTCCTTTTTCAGATATGTGTTTGGCAAATATTTTCTCCCAGTCTGTGGCTTGTCTTTTTATCCTCTTAATCATAGGTTATTTTTAACACTTTTGTGTTTTTCAAGTAAATGTTTAAGAAGATGAAGGTGCACGGGAATGACTTAGTTTAGCCCCCTTGCTTGGCTAGACTACTAGTACTAAGTCCTAGAGAGGAGGAATTGGCAGCAAAATGAAATTCACACCTACGTGTTATACTTGTAAACAGTTTTTGTACTTATGTAACTAATTAAGTAAATCCCATTGTTTATAGTTTGTGATTAAAGAAAACCCCCTTTTTGAGTCCCTATTAAAGAAGTGCCGTTCAGTATGAGGGAGGGGTAGAAGCGGGGAGTCCAGGGGACCCACGTGAGTCCTCTGCTCCTTGGTGGGGAGTCCAGTAGGGGATGGAGACCAACTGCAGGAGGCTGCCTGCACCTCCATCTACCTGATGCAGAGTGGGGCATGTGACCAGGTCCTGAAAATCAGTTCCCTGAGAAGCTGAATGCTTCACTTGAGATTATTT
Organism: Cynopterus sphinx; assembly: GCA_030015415.1. NCBI lineage: Eukaryota > Metazoa > Chordata > Mammalia > Chiroptera > Pteropodidae > Cynopterus > Cynopterus sphinx. The sequence goes on from CM057384.1 coordinate 133,017,170, forward strand.
CACAAGACCTGCAGGCAGTGACCTTGGACTCCCCTCTCCCCACCACTGTGGAGGAAAGGAAGTCTCAGAAGGTAGGCTGAGGCTGCTTTAGAAATTGCAAAGGCTCAGTTGCCTGAAGATAATACATTCGAGGGAAGTCTCTCCAGGCTTCCCCTGCGACTTCAAAGAGGAACAGAGCTTTTTCAAAAACCCTGCGCAGTATAAAGAGTTCAGAGGCTCGGTCCCTGGACCCTACGGAGGTTTCTTCCCAGGCCCATGTTATGCAGATCTGGTTCAGTAGAAAGGTAGACTGAGTCTTCATTTCAAGCAAAGAAAGGCAGAGAAGGGGAATAATAATACCTTTCACATTTGGACTATAAATACCACAGTAAATAGGGCCGAGAAAAATAGAAGTTGAAGCCTTCTGCAGCTTGAATCTTCTGTGAGGCTGGCAGCTGGTGTGTCAGGGTTTCTGCTAACAGGAAGGATGGTAGAAGCTGGGATTAAGTGACAGTAACGGGTACCAATTAGAAAGGGCTTCCTGAGGACACAGTTACCACTACAGAGCAGCCTCTTGGTCACCTACGGAGGCAGCTACAAGATGGCTGGGGACAAAGCAATTTGTGCACCGTCAGCTGATCAGAGGGGCCAGGGCTGTTGTCAACTATTAAATTGCGGACTTGAGACCAAACTCAGGGGGACCAAAGTGATAAGATGGTCACAAATCATGATATGTGCCCATCAAAATGGGGTTTTATTTTCCCTCTGAAAAAGAGTACACACTTGAGGGTCATCTGACCCCAGGTAGCTGCTCATTACCTAATTGTCCTAGACCTGACCTTGCTGCCTCACCAAGGGACTGTGACCTTCCTAAAGGCAGGGATTTCCTTGGGTTCATATTTATCTTCCAGGCTGGCTCAATAAATGTTTCTTGGATTGAATCCAGTGGTACTGCCTCAGTTTCCTCATCAATAAAATGGGATTTAAAGTTATAAAACCCACCTCACAAGAGCCCAGCATGTGGCTGAAACTCCATAAAAACTAGTATCCATCCTTTAGTTCACTGCAGAGCCACACTGTCTGCTGCAGGGGTGCAGCAATTTCTTTTTTTACAGCTAGCCAATATCAGTCTGTGATGCTTTTTAATCATTATCTACCCTTTAACTCCAAAAACAATGTATCAGGATATTCAAATTAAAGTTTTGACTGAGATACTGAAGCAAAATAGATGTAAAGCCACATCACCCAGTACAGACTTTACAATTTTAAAGATTTTTAAGGAACTGGTTCCAAGTGGATTGAACTCTTATCCATTTTCGAGGATATAAAAAAAGCTCCAGATAAGGAGAGATAAGAAAGGCATTTGTGGAGCCATTTCTTTAGAGAGAACAGTTGTCCTGTGGGGTCCTTGCCTTCCCCCCAGCAGGAAGGAGGGCCTGCTGCCTCATTTCCCTCAAGCCATGTAAGGAGGGGGCTGCCATGGGGCCCCTTGAAAAGGCAGCTGTGCTGGGCTGGCTCTATACGCCCTGAGTATCTCTGGGCAAGGGATGACTTGGAGTTTCCTGGGGCCAGTGTGGGCTGGTGTGGGCTGGCCTGTGTCTGGTCATCTGGAGGATGCTGGGATGTACCAGCAAGAAGCTGGAGGTGAGTGACAGTTTCCTGGGCCTGAGGAAAGCACTTCCTGAAAATAGATCTGCCCAGGTGGAGCAACATGCAAGAGAGAGATCCCTGGGGAGAGAAACTTCAGAAGAACCCAGAAAAGAACCTATGAAAGGAGGAATCAGCTTTAAACGTTTGCCGGGAACAGTGCACCCCAAGCCAGCTTAGACCTCTAGCAATCAAGGTCGTCAGGCCATTCCTATCCCCTCACCACTGCTCTCACATCCTGCTCCATCCTTGGGAAGGACCAGAAACTAGCTGGTTAGCTTGAGGTGGAGAAAGGGAGAAGAGGCACCCAGCTCTCCCTCCTGCCTGCAGGCGGTCAGGCTGTGTGCTGGTTAACGAAATCCAATAAGTTTCAGCTGTACATCTTAACAGTAAGGCGTATGTAGATATTTACACTGTGTGTTCACCTCCCGTAGCTAGATTTCTTTCTGTCACCACATATTTGACCTCTTTACCCCATCTACGTGCCCTCTCCCCCCATCCTCTGGTAACCACTAGCCTATTGTCCATGTCCACGAGTCTCTGTGGGTCTTGTTCATCTGTTGCTTTTAGGTTTATTTCCCACATATAAGTGGTATCATGAAGTTTTCAACTTATTCTGTCTGGCTTATTTCGCTTAGCATGATTATCTCTAAGTCCACCCACGTTGTCACAAATGGCAATATTTTGTCTCTTATGGCTGAGTAATATTCCATTGTATGTATGCACCACAGCTTCTTTATCCAATCATCTATCATAGGACACTTCAGTTGCTTAATGTTGTATTTTAATTTCTCATGAGCACTTTATGCACCACGAATACCTATAGCTCCACTTCATCTGCCAGGTCACATGTGACAGTGCCCATGGCAGTATGGTGCAAGTGGCAGGGCAGCTCATGCTGCAGACTGGACCTGCTGCAGAGAGCCCTTTTTTTGCTCTAGGCCCCAGTCAGGACTGGCAGCTTTCCAAGCCACTGAGAAATCGGTTAGAGCAGTAGTCCTAAGTGAGGTATATGTTGCCTCCAAAATCCAAAGAGATCCACGAGGCCAGAGGATCCAAGGAATTCTAGGAGCTCAAAAGTCTCATTCACCCAGATGCTACCCATTCAGATCTGAAGGTTCTACATTTTTTCCCTTTGAGCATCTTGACTTTGGTATAGAAAATTTGTCAAAGGTAGAGATATTCATTCTCTTTCATGGGTCTGCTACCCTCGCAATTAGATTCTGGGACTGATTCTTAGAGCAGTGGGCCCTGGGACTGGAAGAGAAAGGTGTCTCCTTAAATAATGCCAGAGATGCATTCTGGCTTTCACAGCATGTCTTGCGTTTACAGTTGGCTGAACTCCATTTTTCTTTTCTTTTTCCAAAGCTTCCAAAGCAGTCACCAAAAGCAGCCCACTCAAGCTTTATCTTAGTCCCATACCATTCAGATATCCACATTCAGATATGCCAGAGCTACTGCTTCACCTTCCACCTGTATCACGTCTCAATCTGCATGGGAGACTGAGTAACTCATGCTTCAGCAGGCCAGGCTTAGCCCACCCCCCACCCCCCACTTACTATCACACCTTCTGACTGTCGAGTGACTCAGCTCCAACCGACCTGTTCTGAGGAGCTGATTTCTTGGGCTAATTTCTAATACCAACTGTTTTCACTTGGGTCTCCCCAAAAGCAGAGGTTGAGACAACCGCCTATGCTCAGGTGGTATATCTGGGACGTGATCACAGGGAGCAGGGAAGTGAAACAGGAAAGGAGAAAAACCTATACAAGATGCACTGCAAAGTCAGGTCATGTCTACCGGCTGCTTCTGTAGATCTTGCTTTATCATGCAAGACCTTTTGAAGCAACTTAGGAAAAGCACCTCAGAACTCTCTACCTGGAGGATAAAAGAGGAAAGCGTTTACCTATTGCCCTTCCCCCCAATTTGTCAATGCAGACCCTACAAACACTGACTCCCCTGAATTTCCATGTCACGTGTATGTAAGTGCCAAGGGGTGGCCATGGATGTTACCTGGGACAGAAGTGGGACAGGTACAGGGCACGCACCTGTGTGAAGTTTCTCACACCTGCTCAGAATTGGAGTCAGAGAATTTTAAATAGGGCACAACAGGTGCCCAGTACAGTCCATCCAGGTGAGTTCTGTCCTTCAGAGCAGCAGAAGCTGATGTTTAAATGTTAATTTTACTGCAAATGGTACAAAGCTTTAGGAGTCGTTTTTCATGAGTCATCCACAGAGCCAGTTTAGGAGCTAAAGGACAAACCTAGCTTCTTACAAGATTTAGTTTGTAAGCCAAAAGAGTATGCCCAGTTTAATTGACCTTATCATCAACTATACTTTGGCTCTTCCCAATGAAAGATGACTTACCAGTATGGAGAACAAGCTCATTTTAAAATTATAGAAATACAATAGAAAGGAGTAAGACTGGCATCGATCTCATTTCTCGATGCCTGGTCACACCGTATGTGAATGGATGTGTGCCTGTGTATCTGCGTGCGTATCTGTAGGGTGCGTATGTAACTGTGTGAATCTTTATCCGTATTGCATCGCGAGGGTATATCTGTGAGTGTGTCTGTGTGTACTGTGCCTTGTGTGTGTTGATCATCCGCTATGTACCAGGCACTGGGGGTAGAAACTCCCAGTTTCAGGGCTCCTACGTGGAAAAGAGCCCACCTTGCCGGAAAGTGAGGGAGGCCTTAGCTAAGAACCTCCAGCTCTCGTTTCTATTGTGGTAGGCAGAATACCAGCCTCCCAAAGATGGAAACTTTGACTACGTTGGGTCACATGGCAAGGGGGAATTAAAAGCGCAGAGAGAATTTAAATTGTTAGACAGTCAACCTTAAAATAAGATTATTCTATGTTATCCAGGTGAGCCCAGTATAATCACAGGGGTCCTTAAAAGATGGAAGGCAGAAGAGTCAGTGTCAGAGTGGTGTGAAGTGAGAAAGAAAGAGTCCGAACTGACCTTGACTATCATTTCAGTTGCCCGTTATGTGGAGAGCAGGGACCAGGATCTACTGAAATGAACAGATCAGCACTCCCCAAGGTGTCTTCATCTCTTGGCACAGGCGTACTTACCAGGCTTACCTTACTGACTGGAAGGGCCAACTACACAAATCATACCCTTTTGAATCGTCTCTCCCTTTAGGCATATAATTAAATTTGCATCAATTTAAAGACCATTTCCTGAAACTTCATTGTAATTTCAGATTTTGTTTTTATTTCCTGAGTTTGCTAAGGAAAGCATAGAAAAACAAAAGCTTCTCTTTGTGCTGTGGCTTGTTCTCTTTGATTATGAAAAATACCAAGCATACAAAGTGTGGAGGAGGATATAACCCCTGTCTGCGTGCACATCACTCGCCTCTGACAAATTCTAACATTATTCTACATTAGATTCAGATTTTTAAGAATAAATGAAATGTTACACATATCATTGAAACCCACTGTCCTCTTTACCCTTGCAGATGCCAACCCTGACTCCCACTTTCTCCAACCCCAAGAGCATCTCCTATTACTGATTTTGATATTTAGAGCATTCCTGTGTTTGTATTCTACTACCCAGATCTGTGTGTACCCATAAACAATAAGGTATTATTTATGTCAGCAGTCCCCAAATTTTTGGCACCAGGAACCGGTGCTCCTATGAGAATCTAATGCCTGATGATATGAGGTGGAGCTGAGGCAGTGATGCTAATGCTGGAGAGCAGCTGCAAACACAAATGAAGCTTTGCTGGCTTGCCTGCCTGCCACTCACCTCCTGCTTTGTGGCCCAGGACCTAAGATTGCAGACCTCTGCTCCAAGGCATATACTTAAGAGGGAAATTGCTAGGTCAAAGGATTTGTTTAGCTTTAGTGGCATTGGTTATTGCCAAATTGCTTTATACAGTAGTCACGCCAGTTTCCTGGCCAACACAATACTAGTTTCTGCCCATCTGATTGTTAATGGGCCTTTTCCTTCTTGGGTTGCACAGTTGATTCTCATAGCAACCCAGAGCACAGGTGGCATAGGTCTAATTTATGACCATCTGGTAGGAGGGCTTAGGGAGGCCCAGAGATGATGAGCCTAACACAGCTGATTGTGGCTATATGGGAGCTGAATGAACCCAGGAGTCTTGGTTCGCAGGCATTTATCACCATGGGAACCAGATACACAGCCAGAACACAACCTTAGAAAATAAAACATTCACGTAATTTCTGTTACATGGTAAATATCAACAACTATCCATACTAACATAGGGCAAGATATTACCATTTTATGGAGTTTTATATTTCACAAGACACTTTTACATGCATTCCTCATTTGACCCAGACAACCCCATAAAAAGACTTGGATCATATCCCACCTTACAGAGAAAAATGAGGCTCATTGCTAGTCATTAGAAGATTGGTCTTAAACCTATTTGCCTTTAAAATATATCTTCTTAGGTATATTTGGAGATGGGTGTCTGAGAGAGGGGAATTTTCAGTCTGTGCCCTCTTGTCTGAACCCCTTGCACAAGTCCTTCCAGCAACTGAGGTTACATCATAAATATGAAACTTTTCCCCTCAGGGTAAGGCCTGGCCCCAGTTTTTGTGCAGCTGGGGTCAAACTGCAAGAACATACTGGCTCTGCCACCCACTGGAACTGTGACCTTGGGCAAGTTACTTCTTCTCTGTGCCTGTTTCCTCACCTATAACACGGGGATGGTGGCACCTACCCCCTGGCAAGCTCATACAAACTAGCTGCAGTAATACATCTGAAGTGCCCTGCAGGGGGTGGCTCCATAGTGTAGAGGTTAGCACGTCTGCTTTACACGCAGAATGTCCTGGGTTCGTGCCCCAGGTGGAGCCATGAGCCATACTTTGGGTGCACCAGACACCAGGTGCACACCACGAGCGTGTCGGAGGAGACACCATGCCTTCAGAGATCCAGTTCTTAAGGGGAGACAGCAACATCTGTAGGTCAGGGGTGGAAGTGGGTGGAGGCAGGGCGGGTAGCAGGGAATTAAAAAGGGGGAAAAAATAAAGTGTCAGGCACACAGAAACACTCAAATGTTAGTGCTCATGAGGAAGTCAGCAATTATGACTTCTGGCTACTCTTGGTCCTATTGAGGAAGAAGCACCAAGGGCAGGGCCCCAGCACAGCACAAGTCACCAATTCTGGGAGACAACCCGTCCACACAGAGCAGGAGGCATCTATTCTGGAGGTAACAGGCTCGTGGCACCCAAGCACAGGACCAGAGGAGCCACGGCCACAGCAGGCAGTAGTCCTGCAGTAATGACCACCAGGTCATTTGAGGGACCCTTGTAAGTCTATATCTTCATCTCTCTCATGTCTTGAAAAATGCCAAGGATTACAGCCTGAGGGTTTACTGTGGCTGCCACAGCAGACAATGAGTTGACCAGGGCTCAGGGATCCACACCAAGCATGCTGAGTGGTGGAGACCTGAGATGAGCAAGGAACCAAAGGGTACATTAATGACCTATTCTCAGTTCCCATCCATCCCAGGCCTCGTTCATGGTTTGGGAAGCAATCCAAGGTCACTGTTGTTCTTGACATGACACCTCGTCATCAACAGCTAGTCATCTAGCCCCAGTGATGGAGGAGAGAGAACTCACAATAGAAGACAGGAGAGTGGCGTTCAGCTCCCAGGTCTGCCTCTTTGTAGCTGGGTGAACTTGCATCTTTATAAGCATCGGTTTGCACAGTAATACAGTGGAGCTAAACACACCTAGCCACCTATCTCATAAAGCTGTAATAGCGAATGAGATGACATGCATGAACTGTTACATACCAAGTTATTACGAATCATACTGAGCTGTCCTTACTCTTCTGAGTCAGGTACTCAGCTGTGCAGGTCAGGGTGTGGCTAAGTCAGCCACATCTCTCTCCTGGGTCAGGCACACATTTGCCTGGATCACTGGTTGGCTGCATAAGCGTGGCATAGCCTGGAACCATATCTAGTCCTCCCCAAAACCAAATCTCTAATCATGGCCTTGTAGGCTTCCTACTGTAATCAGGTGAGACATTCAACCATGGAGATAACCACATCATCGGCTAGCAACAGGTAGAGAGTCATGGGCCTTTGGAGGCAGAGTTCAAACACCAGCTCTGCCCCTTGCTAGCTGGGTGACCTTGGATAAGTCACTTACCCTCTCTGAGTCTCAGTTTAGTTGTTGGTCAAATGGGGGTAATGATGCCTATTTCATGTTATTGGGAGATGTAAATGAGACTACACATGCTTGTCACACAGTAAGTCAACAAAGGGTGGCAGCAAGTTTATCTCTACCTCATCAGGCCTCTAATTCCTCATTTGTGAATGGAGGACGATCGCTGCTCCCTGGCACGGCTGTTGTGAAGATGAACTGAGACCGTATATAGACCAAGCACAGGATTTAGCTCATGACCGGAAGGAAGCTCCACAAGCACAGGGCACAGGTTTGTCTTATTCCACAGTGACAACTCAGTGCCTTGTAGTGTGCCTGACACACCTATGGAGACTCTCAGGAAACGTGTGTGGAGTGACTAAATAAAGTGAGGACTGCAGATTTCTTTAACTTCTCTGAGCCTGGACTTCCTCATCTGTAAAATGGGCAGATAAACACTGACCTGGGCTGCTGTGAAAGCCGACAGCAGACGGTCCAGGCATTCTCGGACATCACACACAGGAGGCGCACTGACACCCCATCCCCCAGGCAGACACCACAAGAGACAGCTGTGTAAGTAAGAGTAACGTTTACTGAGCGATACAGGACTGAGTACTATGAAGGGTTTACCAGGATGGAAATGCGCCCCACCCCCACCCGGCCACCCCCAACACCCAGAGACTACAGTACTTAGGAGTTACACACAACGGCCATAACTGCTAGATATCTGTTCGTAACAAACAAACCATAGCATATTTATACTGTATCACATCGAGTGATTATAGAAATCCATATATATATTGCTTGTATAAAATCTTTTTTTTTTGTAAAAAATATTAAAAAAAAAAAAAAAAGGAAAGTATAAAAAACATGTGCAGTTGAAAGCCCTGCCAGGACAGCCAGTCTGTAAACATTCAGTGAGTATGTGCTTTGGAAGGGCGCCCGCGCCTCGTGCCCACAGCAACTCCAGCTAGGCCGGCGAGGGTGCGCCCCGGCTGCCACTCCTGGGCAGGACCGCGCTGGGCCGGGGTGGGTGGGTGCCTCAGGCCCTGCATCGTGCCCCTCTCCAGCTTCAATTTGGGGTCGGGGTCAGGGCTGGGGGCAGGCAGGTTGCAGTTTCACTCGGAGTTCCATCCTCAGCCACATTTTGGTTGCAACTCATGGCTTTTCCTGGCTGCTCGGAGGTCCCTTGGGTGGCTGCCCTGGCAGAGAGGCCGGAGAAGTGCCCGTGGCTGCCTGGTTGGGCGTCTCTCCGGCCCAGAGCCTCTGTCCTGCCTCCTTCAAGCCTGGCCCCAGGCAGGACAGCCCCACCCGCGGGGCTACTTTGGTCTCAGCGCTTGGTCCTGGGTTTCACCAGCCTGTTCTTCCCCTGGTGTGGCTGATGTGGATTTCACAAAACAAGCCCGGCCGATGCTGGCTGTGCTGAGCCTCATTGAAAAGTTTTTGATGCAGCAAGGAAGGGCCCTCTGGGACCCTCCTCCTCCTCCCTCTTTCATTATCTCTTCCTCCTCCTCCTCCGCCTCCTCCTCCTCCTCCTCCCAGCCCATGGTCACTTCTTCTCCAGCCGCTCCAGCAGTGGGTTGCCTTCTGACTCGGGAGTCTTGACACTGTCGGTTCTGACGATGCAGGTGGGGCGATGCCGGTTCAGCATCAGGATGAGCTGCTGCCGCTCCAGCTTCAGCTCCTCGATCTGGGTTTTCAGTTCTGCGTTCATGAGTTCCAGCCGCTCAGATTCCTGTGCGAAAACAGAGATGTGGCTTTTAAGTAATGGGGAGAGGCTCTGCCTTTGGATAGGGACAAGGCCAGCATTTGCCTGTTTCCTATCAGTCAGGTCCCCACTGCAGGAAGCACAGAACCTGCTCCTGATTCCTCCCACCCCCCAGGGTAACTGACTTTCTGCAGGCGGTGTCCTTCACACCTATGACACTGGCCTGTGTCACCTGTGGAATAAACCCATGTCACACCCTGGGGCCAGCCCAGATGATGTCCCACCTCTCTCCCCTCGCTCACTCCACTCCAGCCACAGGGGCTTCCTTGCTGTTGCTCAAATGTGCCAAACACTCTCCTGCTTTAGGGCCCTGCATAAGAAACAAAGGGTAGGAGAAGAATGGAGGCCAAGTGGATCCAGAGCAGGTGTGTGGAGGGTCCACAGAGGGGTTAGAGGTGGCCCCTGGGTGGCAGGGCAATGGAAAGCACTTTGAAGCATGACAAATGCCTGTTGGGGACATTTTGGCTTGTGGGATGAGCGAGCCCAGTGTGGTTGTGTAATTCCTTCTAAAACGTGCTTCCTGATAACTAGCCTCTAATTGTTTGAACAGCCTCTTCCTTATCCCCTGTTATCTAGAAGCTTTGCCCTTTGGGAGGCAATAACAGTCATCCTTCTGGATCCAAAATGAGGTTTCAAATAGGCCTCAGGAGAGATTTCCAATAAATTTCCAGCTCAGTTAGAGAGGCTCCAGGGAAAGGAAAGAATGTCGGTTTGATTTTGGGGGGTTTACATGTTTATAGTGTGAGTGGTCGTGAGAGGGTCAAAATAGTAAAATAGAAAAGCTCCTCAATGATTTTTCTTGGCTTGTGTCTAAAAACCTATAACCAGTTTGACAGTTAAAATGTATTCAAGGGCCAGCAACATTTTAGCCCAGTGGTTCTCAACTAAGTGTGCTTTTTGCCTCCCAGGAGACATTCGACAATATCTGGAGACGTTTCTGGTTGTCACGACTGAAAAAGGGGGCTGCTACTGGCATCTCGTGGCTGGAAGCCAGGGATGCTCATAAATACTCTGCAATGCCCAGAAAGGCCCCACAACAAGAACTATCTTGTTCAAAATGTCAACAGGGTGAGGTTGAGCAACTTGCATCAGGCAGAGAACAAGCTGCGGTTGCAACTGTGTGTGTGACAATGGGCTGTGTGGTTGTGGCTCGGGTGCATGAGCTTGCCCTCCCACCTGGCGGGGCCTGGACACCTCTCTCTGGGTCTTACGAGCCCTTGGTGGGAACAACGCACTCTCTAAGCCACTGTCTTCCTCACACCAGCAGCGGCTCTGGCTGAATTGTTCCTTGTGCTTGTCCCTGAGGGGACAGCGTCAGTGCCTGGGGACCTCGGAACTGCTGAGATGTGCAGTCCTCGTGACCAGATGCTGAGAGAGAACAGCCTCAAAAAAAGGGGGGGGGATTGCTTAGGGGGGAAATATTATAAATCAGCTATGGCCGTTTTTCATCAGGATGATGAAAGTTCATCAGGATGAGGCAGATGCGGAGACTGGCCTAGTCCACTGTTCTCAAAATTCCAAGAAAAGTCCATCTCTGAGGGCCAGGAGAGAGCCCATGTGAAACCATGAGTCCATGACCTGTCAGTCTAGGGTAGTTAGGTGCTAATTGTAGCCGCTGGCTCACTGGGTATAACGAGCTGGTGACCTTGGGACTTCTCACAAACCCTCTGACCATCCAGCTTTTCCCAGCCTCTGAGCCTCTGCCTCTAGGAGTTTCAGTTCAATTTACCCATCCATGCTTGCTGAGGACTTGCTATGGACAATGAAGGCTCTGGGGAAAATTCAGACAGGTCTTTTGCACTCAGAAGGCCACATCAGGCTTCTTCCCAAAGGGGAACTCTATTTTAAGTGCATAAGATAACTTAAAACAAACAAACAAAAACCCGTGAGCTCCCAACAAGACTTGTGGGGCTTCTACTCTGAGAGCAGGGCAGAGTTTACAATGTACCCATTAGCCAGGCAGGGTCTGGACGACCTTCAGAGGGGGCTAAATGGCCAGGTGTGACCTTGGATTTGAAAAATGAGTTGACTCTAGCTGAACAGAAGTCAGTGGGAGTGAGAGATTTCAGAAAGCAGATAAAAAGGGACACAGACATGGGAAAGCTTAAGATACGTTTAGGAGATAAACTCCTCCACTGTGACCACGGATCACTTGAGGATGCAGTGGGGTCAAAAACTGGGAAGGTGGGAATAGATCCAGACTGGTAAAAGCTTTAGGGTTTTGAATCAGAGTCTAGTGCAAGTTTTTTTAACTTCTCTGGGCCTCAGTTATCTCATCTGTAAAAAAAATGATGAGCATGGGGATTAAATGAACTTGACGAGAAAGGCACTTTGTAAACCAAAGGGTTAGGGAGGCTTACGGAATTTTTCTTTAAGCTATGAGCAAGAGAGTATGAAGACAGAGAAGGAGAAGAGGGTGAGGACATGTCACGAAAGCTTAGCAGGTCCTGGTGACTGCCTGGATGTGGAGAACGGGAGACAGGGAAGAGAGCTGCCTGCGGAGGTGGGGAGCGGTTCTGGGCAGTGGTGCGGGAGGATAAAGGGGTTAAGTTGTCGGAACAGTAAGAGGAAGTTAAAACTGGACACGCAAGAGGCAGAGTCCCACACGCAGCATTCGGTGCTATGCACAGATCCACCTCCTGGAAACGACCGCGTGTCAAACCAACCTGGCATGTGAGCATCTGTACCACAGAGAAAGGCCAAGAAGGGACGTGGCAACTCCCTTCACACGTGTAGTCATCATAGGAATGCCCGCTGCGCTCCACAGGCTTGAAAATGTTAGAGTAGGTAACAGAATACCATTTGGCTATCAGCAGGTAACCACTTTTTAGTTTTACTTCCTTCTGTTTTATTGGCTGGTGCTACATATTTATTTACTGTATCAGTTGAGCTCAGAAGATTCTTTTTAAAACCATGATCGCAGAAGGGGTTGGTGGTTTTACAGCAGCAACGACCTGGTCGGTTTTCCTAATCGATTAAGGAACATGGGCTAGGATCTTTACGCGTTAATTATGAAGTGAATAACTCTGCTTGCCTTTTTACTGTTTTCCCTTCTGGTGAATACTTATTGCCCTAGAGATAATGAAACCATTTGTTGTTTTAGAGTAGAATTTGTGCCCATGATGTTTCGGTCTCCTCCACTGGGGTCAGCAAAGGCAACAGAAAAAACACAGAGTGAGGGCCTGGGTGTCCTGGCTTTTCAAACTGGCTGAGTGACTTTGGCCAAGTTACTCCCCTTCTCTAGGCCTCCGTTTCCTCCCAGAAGATATAATGATTGGCCTAGAGGATTTTCAGCATTAAAATTTTTAGACTTTTTAAAAAAGTTATCTTACCTAAAGTAAGAGTTTCAGTTCCCAACACTTTTTGTAAAGAAGCCTGATGTGGACTTCTAAGCCCAAAGACCCGTCTGAATTAAAGTCCTGACCCTACCACTTGCTGGCTATACTGCTGTGAACAAAATTCCCAATTTCCTGAGCCAGGGCGACCTGAATAACATGCTGAGCACTAGAGGAAACCCTGGATTCTAGTCCTAACTTGACTGCTGTGTGACCTTGAGCAAACTTTAATCCCTCTGAGTCCCAGAGTACTCATCAGTGGAATGGAGCTGCTTTGCATCCTCCCAGGGTCACTGTGACCATGAAGGAGAGAGCACAGAGTACCATGGGAGTGTGAGATGGTTACTGCTACCAGCACCCAGAAAACTTTGGCACCACAGCTGCAGAGGCTGGCATTACAGAAGGAAGAAGCCTAGGGGCTGCTACTCCTGATTGCAGACAGAGGCTACTGGGGTTACCCTGGGGCCTGCAGGGTGAGGATCTGACCCACAAAAGGCCTGCCTCCTGCCTCTGCCTCCTTCAGGACCTCCGCTGGTCCAGGCAGGAGAACTCTGAGATGTTATAGGAATCTCCCAGGGTGGTTCTGGGTGTCCAGGGGTCAAGGATGGGAGAGCAACTTTTTACATATGTGTGTGAGTTTGCATACATGTGTATGTATGTACACACACACACACACACATACACACACACACACACACACCTTTGTAACTCTGAGCCCTGTAAATATTTACCTCTTAAAAAATAAATACCAAGAGAATCCCTCAGGTTTGTGGACACTGACAGTCAACACAGCCACTTGAAATTTGTCCCCTAAACCTCACACCCAACCTCTGCTCCAAGGCCAGAGAAAAGGCAGGGACATGGGGCGGAGGGGCAGGGCTGAGCTTGGGCCCAGAAAGACCTAGACCCCAAGGCCACACACTGCTCCTCACACTCACCACTGCCTTCTCCCACCGAGATGACACCACAGCCTGTAACTGACCTTCCTGCTCCATTCTCAGCTGCCCCAGTCTGTGCCCCTTGCTGCAGCCAGACGGATCTTTGTGTCTCTCTCGTTCTAAAACCCATCCACAGCTCTCCATGTCCATACAATTCATCATCCTAATGGGGACACTCATTAGAGTGAAAAAAGGTGCTACTAGCAATAGGCAGACGCTGGGATTGCCCCAGACAACCCAATATAGCGGATCACCTGACACACTGAGTCTCTGGGGCCTGCCTGCCTCTTCATTCTCCCACCTGTGCTCTAACCAACAGCCATTCTTTTCAATTCCTTAATCACATTCTTAAACACCTCTTGCCTCTGGCCTATACTTGTACTTTTCCTGATGAACCCCTGCACCCCTGTCCTTCATTTCAGCTAGCTCCCACTCTTCTTTTATGACTCAGTAAGCAGTCTTTCTTCAGCCTCAACCAGGCCAAGGCCCCTCCGAACATTCTCACAGCTCGCAGGGCAACATTCAGGATGTCTTACTGCTCTTCATTTCCCATCTGCTGTCCCACTGCAGACACTGTTTGCCTGTCCACTGTGCAGTAGGCACTCACTAAACACTTACTGGATGGGTGGGTGGATGGATGGATGGATGGATGGATGGAAAGATGATTGATAGATAGATAGATAGATAGATAGATAGATGAATCAGCAAAGGAAGAAATGAATCCCAGCTCCACTGCTTGTTAGCGATGTGACTTACCACGGGCAAGTAACTTGACCTCTCTGAGCTACAGGTCAATATCTAAAATGGGGATAATCAATATTTATTTCACGGGAATGTTATGAGATTAAATGAGACATGTAAAATGCCTGGCACGCAACAGTGCTCAGCGAGTGTCACAGGAATATGAAGAGCAGCTAGCGCCGTTCATTCAGCCCTGACTGTTCACTGTGCTAGTGTGTTATTGATTCACATTCACTTGGCACATCCTGCCTGCTAACTGGCTGACAAGCCCTTGAAGGCAGGGATCCGATGTGAGACTGCTCTGTTGCCTGCGGTGCCTCACCCAGCTCTGTAGACACTCAGGGCTGGAAACGAATCTATGAAACTCCATCCATTGAAAGGCCCATGTGAGACCTGTGTCTTAGAAACTTTTTGAAAACTTTCAGCCCCGTGTTGGTCCACCATCTCTTGCAAAGGGGCTCCCAGATCTAGAGGCCTAACCCACCTAGATGCTCACAGTCTGGCCGACATACAGTCCCATGACAATTACATTTATGACTCCAGATTATGACTCCATAGATCCCCCAGTGTCAGAGAAAACTAAGGCCAGCGCAGCCTTGTCCCTCCAGCTCCCATTGAAGGGATCAACTCTGTTCCTTCTTCTGTGTCCCCCAGTGTACCTAGCACAGTGCTGGGCACTTAGTACATGCTTAAGAATGAACAAACAAATGAATGAAGGAACAAATGAGTGAATTAATTAGGGCCGGAATAGCAGAGTGTTAAGAACAAATGCTTTGAAGTTAGCTTCAGGCTCGAATCTCGGTTCTCCCACTTAGTTCCTGAGGGACCTGTGCAAGTTACTGAATCTTGCCATGCCTTGGTTTTCCCATCGGTGGAAGAATCACGAAGGCACCTACCTCATAGTTATTCTGCCAGTAAAATGAGGTAATATACACACAGCACTTAGCACAGTCCCCAGCTTTAAAAATGTTAACAACTGTTGTTAAGTGTTTATACCACAGAACAGAGCCTGACCCACGATGTTATAATGTTGTTATAGTATTGTTACTATTATGTCTTGTCATTATTATTATTTAGAAATAAAGAAGGGATTGGAGATTCCAGCCTGGATTAATGAGCTTTCTAGTCATGTTCCTTCATTGCCATCTACCATTTTTGAGGAGCCGGGAAGCCCTAAGAGATAGGACTCAGCGGAGAAAGAACTAACACCTACTTGGCACATTCCAAATGAAAGGGCAAGGCCTGCTCTGAGGGCTGCCAGGAAAAGCAATCCTCTGCTGGCCTTTGCCTCATAGCTGGCTTCTGGTCCCCACAAGCAGGAACAAAGAGCTCTGGGGTCACCTTCAGGGAGGCTGAGGGCAGCCAGCTGGGCGGCAAGGCTGGAAGAGCCTCCTACAGCTAAGGAAGGAAGTTTCCTCTGTCCAGGAGCTGTGTCCACTGCTCACCTGCATGGCATCATCACCTACTTCATTAGCACCCACCCTAGACAACTTTGGCAGCCATCCGGGTACCAGAATGGGTAGTACCGACCCTGGGGCCATCTGGGTCAATCAGCGCCAAGGCTCTAACTTCGGTGGAAGGAACTTGGCTCCTCTCACCTTCTCTGGCCTCCCCGGGATCAGAGCAGGCAGGACATGCTGCAGGCTGCCCTGGGTTGTCTTGGTTCAGGAAGGCGCAGTAGGAGGCAGAGAAGAGCAGGGGTGGGTCAAGGCTGCCTAGGCAGATGCCAGCAGGTACACATTGAGCCCACAGGCTCTGATGACATCTCCCAGTCCACACACACACAAGCCCACTCCCTGCCCAGGTCAGCTGCCCTGCTCACCCGCTGCAGAAACTCTGTCCGCTCCTTCTTCTTATTCCGGCATCGGGCCGCTGCGACTTTGTTCTTCTCCCGGCGCCTTTTCCTTCGCTCTTCTTCCTCATCTAACTGTGAGGGCAGAGAGCCACCAATTAGGCACTGAGGCAGACCTGGAGTACTACAGCTTCCCTCCTGACACACAGACAGACAGACAGATGGACAATCCCCCACCTGACCCACATCTCGGCAGTGAACGAGTTGTCCCTGTCTGCCAGCCCACTCGCCTCCCATCTGGTGAGATGGAAATGCTTCCCAGCCAGCCCAAGGATCCTCTGGGAGCAGGTGGGCACCCCTTTGGAGAGTTAGGGCCCCAGGAGGGCAGGGCTGCTGGGTTCTGCCAGCATTCAGGAGACCCGAGCCTGGAGAGGCTACACACACAGAAGGGGCACCCAAAGGGCAGTGCAGTCTTCTGGGCACTATTTTCCAGGCGAGCAATTCTCTGGCACTTGGTTTAAAACTGCCTTGGGTGTAGGCACAGCTTTCGAATTCTGTTGCCACCCACTTTCACCTCCCTAAGGTACCTTTGCCCTCCCTCTTGGTCATTCCAAATGCTTGGATCTACCTCCCTCTCTACTAAACAGTCACCCAACCTCCTCACCTGGCTTTGATTCTCTTCCCTGCCTCGCCTCTGCACGTTCTTTCCCCAGGATACCCACCTGTATCCCAGCATCCGAGAGGCTCCCTAACGTGCCCTGCATGCGACACAGGCAGAAGGGCCTCCTGAACCTTTGGGCTTGCTTCTCCCCAGGACTCATCAGGCAATGCGCCACAAATGAAAGAGGGCCCATGACATGGGACAGAGGAAATTCCCCGCCCACCAAGGCTGGTTTTTAATCAAAGTGGCAGTTATTATTGTTTCATTAATAACAACAACGAGAGCTATTGCTTGTGGCCTCCTTTGCTAAATGCTTTAAACACAGGTCAGGTAATCCTCACAATCAAAACCTGATGAGGAAGATACTATCACTGTCCCATTTTACAGCTGGGAAGACTGAGGCTCAACAGTTCAATGTACCCAGGGCCACTGGTCTAGACAATGGCAGAGTCAGGGTTCCAACTCGGATTTCTGACTTCAACCCTCTTGTTCTTGACCCCTAGCCCATACAGCCCCAGCCCGTCAGGGTTACTTTAATGTGGCGCCTCCTGCTGTCCGTTACCTACAGGAGAATCTGGAGGACGCACGTGACCAGCGGGGCTGGAGACAGCCTAGAGAGAGAAGCCACTAGAGAAGTCATTGGATTACCTTGGGCTTGCCAACTCTCTCACTTCTGGAGCCAATGGGGGTGATTCTGGCAGCCTGATGCCTGGAACAAGGTCTCAGCCGAAAGGACTTTGGGCCAGGAAAATAAACAGCCCCCCTCCGGGCACTCCCAGCATGCTCCAGGGGGTCAGGACCCAGGGCCGCAGCCGGAGTCCAGCACCCACGGCCACCGTCACCGGCCCTGGCAGGACAGCACTTTCTCCTTTGCCGACGCCTCTGAGCTTCTCCCTGACCCACTCCCACCCCGCCTGGGAGGCTGGCTAGCGAGGTGCCTTGTCAACACTGCCGCACCCAAGCACTTCCCAGCCCCTTGGCCTCCTTTGAAACAGAACCAGAAGTGACGGCTCCTCTGGCTGACCCGCATCTGGGAAAATAGAAACCTGGACAAAATTGATTCCGCCCAACCTCAACCTCACCCCCAACAAGGCAGAGGTAACCGTGACGACAGGCAGAGGGAAGGAACTGGAGGAAGTGGCAGGCAGTGCAATCTCCCCTCGGCCAAGAGGGTTTGCCCACAAACTGCCAAGGTGATGTGTGCAATCTGAGCACTGCCGGGCTCACAGGGCCTCGAGCCCCTCCCCTGGAGCACCCTAGGTTCTGGCAGAGTCGCCGTTTCCTAGGATACAACCTCTGTCCTCCAAGACCCAGCTCCCCACCCCACACCACCCTGGTGTAGAG
This sequence comes from Cynopterus sphinx, assembly GCA_030015415.1. Taxonomy (NCBI): domain Eukaryota; kingdom Metazoa; phylum Chordata; class Mammalia; order Chiroptera; family Pteropodidae; genus Cynopterus; species Cynopterus sphinx. Next base: position 133,035,498 of record CM057384.1, read on the forward strand.
CCTCATCCTACATAACGTTGGGGGGCAAACAGAAGCTGCCCTAGTAGCAGATACAAAGAGGCTCAACACTGTAAGTTTAAGGAATCAGTGGGCCAAGCTGATGCCCAGATACAGGGCTGCTCCACCTGCCTCTCCAGCCCTGTCAGTCCTCTCTTGATATCACCCTCTAACCCAAACGTCCCATTCTTCCCCAAGCCAGCCAAGCCCTTCTGAGATGACCTTCCTTTCCCATTTGGTAAACTCTTACTCAACCTTCAAGAGCAAATGTCACCTCCTCCAGGAAGGCTCCTTGGACTCCAAGATAGAATTAACTGCTTTTCTGTGCTGCTACAGCACTTTTGAGTACCCCCCTGCAAGAGTCTCTATCAAATCCCACTATAATTCTGTTTATGTAGGCACCTGTCTTCCCTGCTGGGGACACTTGGCATAGAACATGGCACTTCGTAAGAGCTCAGCAAATGTTAGTTGAATGAATGGAACAAAGGGTTCTGGAGAAAGACGACATAGGCATGGATTCTATCATTATAAAAGTGATTTATTGCCTCTGTTTACATTTGCATAACCCTTTCCCTAGTGCTCATAAGGAGACCTCTGCTGGCCTCTTCTTTCTGTCTATGGGAGACCAGCAAAGCTTGGGGATTGCGCCCTTCCCTAGAAGCGCGGCGGCCAGTCAGAGCCTAGTTTTGAGGTATAGGTCCCTGATGGCTACAGGAGGTCTGCAAGAATCCTGAGCAGGCCCTGAAAGAATCCAGGGCGTGCATTGAAGCCTAAAGTTGCCAGTTCCACAGCTACCACCGGCTTCTAAGCCCATCTCCAGTCCTTTCTTGCACCCAGGCCCTCACCTCATCTCCCAAAAAGGCAAGAAATAGCCCTAAAGCCCCGCCACCATACCTTCCTCACTGACACTGCTGCATCTCCCCCAAGTCCTCCTGCCATTTATTTAAGGACCACCCAGAGGACATGGGGCCTCTGCTGAGGCCCCACCAGAAATATATGGTCAGGCATATATTTCTCTAGCTCTACGGGCTAACTCTGGCTCTTTTTTCCCAGGCCTGCAGGGTCTGTACCCCCCAACTTGGACTTGAAGACCTCCCCTGTCCTCCTCCAGACCTTCTTTCATTCCAGCACCAAGACTGCTGCCCCTCCTCCTTGATGCTCCCTGGATTCTCAAAGCATTTGGCCGCGAGTAAATGAGACACAGAAGAAAGTGTTTTCACTACACTCAGTTCAGACATCTAAAAACAGAACCCCAAAATGGGGGGTGACAATTTTTTTCTACAGATACAGCTGGAAGAACCAGTAGGCAGCTTAACACTCAAGACATTTAAAACACCATAAGGTGGGGCTTGGAGGGGGGAAGGCAAGAAGTGCATCTTTTTCTGTTCTCAAACTTAGTTCTGGCTGTTTTTCCCGTTTCCAGAAAGGCCCAAGGCAAAGCTGTCTATGTTCTGGCAGTGAGGGGTGCCCTGGGCCATACTTCACATTGAAGGGACAGATTTGGGAACCCTGGCCACAGTTAACCGGACAGGGCGTGAATGGCTGACCCAAGCTAGGCTGTATTCACCTCCTGGAAATTTTAAATTGGATTTCTGGACTGGGGGACAACCGAATTCAGCCATGAGCCCAGAGAAACAGGAAGAGCAGGTTGCTGATCAGTAGAGATGAGCAGGGACCAGAGATCATGTGCCAGACAGAAACAAACACTCAGCTTTAGGAGGGAGTCAGAGAGACAAAGAGAGTAAATGGGTGACAGAGAGAAAAGCTGGGCCTGGCCCAGGGTGAGGCAAATGAGGTACCCAAGATACACAATTAAGGAGGAGTTCACTCTGGGGCTCATGTCAAAGGCAGAGTCGGCACCCGAGAATGAGTGTCCTCTTAAATGTTGTGCCCAGGGCATCTTGCTTGCCTGACATGAGAAACAGACTAAAGACCAAGACAGGGAGGAAAGAGAGAAACACAAAGAGAGACAAAGAGAAAAAGAGAAAGACAAAGGGACACAGAGAAAGCAGCAGAGCCACAGAGGGAGAGACGCACACTGAGATGTGGACAGAGACCAATGACACAGAAAGACTGAGTGGATAGACAGAAAGCACACATGGAGAAGGAAACTGTCTTGGTCCCCTGATTCCACCCCTGGAGAGGGCTGACTATGCTTCCTGTCCTTGGGGTCCATGGTGCATACCCCTGAATCCATCCTGAACACTTCTTCTCTGGCCTGGAGGGAGTTTGAGAAGGTTTCTGCCTCTTGCCACTGAAAGATGCCCAGGATACCAGGGTGCCTCTCCTTGTGAAGTCGGGTGATGCCAGGTGAATGGAGGAGCAGGAGGCAGTTCCCATGATTCAGGGGAGAAGCACTGCTACCCAAGAGCCATGCTTCCAGAATAGTTGGGAAAGGGGCAGAGCCTGGGTACAGAACAGCCCTTGAGCACATAGAGAATCAAATCCCCCAGATTAGGGGTCCCAGCAGGTCAAATGGCCTCAGCAAACCATGTAGGATGAGTCTATTGTCCTCCCCACTTTCACAGATAAGGAAACTAGAGATATCAAGGCTGCACAGAAGGTCAGTGACAGCCTTTGGGTCAAGGGCCTGAGCGCCTCCTGCTCCTTGAAAGATGAGTGGTCTGTGGGAGCACCCTCCACCACATGGTAACAGGCCCCCCCACCCTTCCAGCTCCACCCTGACAAGGACTGTGAAAAATCAGCACAAGCTTTGGGCTCTGAAGGTGATGACCATTTTATTTTCCCCTATTTGGGTCTTTTAAAATAAAAGCTATTGGCCATACAATTAACACCAATCGTGTAGCATTAAATCTTCTTGGTTTCAAAGAGGGGCCTCGTCCACTCTGCTCCCACCTCTCCCTCGCCTGCGCCTATGTTTCTCAGGCCCCATCTGCTGGCCACGTGGCATCACACTGTGGCAATGGTCACCCAGATGTGACTGTGAATTCTGACATTTCATAAGTCTTTCTAAAAATGTGCCTGTGGGACCCACAAAGTGATAGGATGAGAAAAAGCAATGATACTTTTTAACCTAAGGCAAGGGAAATACAGAAACTATCACAAGGACAAGGCAATAGAGAAAAGAGCAATCAACAAAGCAGGCAACAAGAGAAATAGAGGAGGGGGTGGATCAAAACCCCAGCACTAACCAGGAAGGCAAAGGTCTGGAAGGCTTCTCTCATATTGTAGCATGGGCACAGAGACCAGGCATCTGGGGCTCACGGCATCAGGGGGGTCAGGGTGGCAACGCGGGCTCTGGGGTCTAAGAGGCCTGGATCCCCCAGTAGCTCTGCACAGACTTAGTGCTCCTGGCAAGTCACTTGGCCTCTCTGAGGTTCCATTCCTCTCCCGTACCTGGAAGGCACTGAGCCCTGCTGCAAAGGTTTACAATGAGGACTCAGTCCCGGCCCAGAAGGGACACAGGAAGGATCCAGTAAATGCCAGCTCTCCCACCTGCCTTCTCAGGTGAGGAAGGGAGGCAGAGATAATGCTATCTGGGGCACATCCAGCCTCAGCACCCAAGGGCAGAACCTGGCATAAAAGGAGACCTGGGCGAGGTGGCGGTGGTGGGGAGGGGAGCAGTGTGGAGGTGCTTGAGGGCATGCATGAGCTGTTGGTAAGCAGGCCTGAAGTGAGAGCCCTGGCCAGCCCCCAAGGGCCCTCCCCCAGTGCAGGGAAGAGCCAGATTTCAACACCAGGGACCCATGAGCACCCTGGGAAGTAAACACCCAAATACCAAACATACCAGACATTCCCCCATATAAACAGGCCCACACTGAGCCAGGGCCTGCGGTCCTTCCCTACTCCCCTGCCCCCTCCACACACCAACAAAAAAGTAGGGCAGTCCAGGGACAAAACCTCACTGGGCAGGCCAGCCAGAATGAGCCCACATCCCCTGTGCCTCTTCCCACCCCTGCAGGCAGGAATTAGGAAACCGTGAGGCCCTTGTCCAACACCCTTACCAACTTGCAGCCTGCAGGGGCCAGGCCCTCCCACCAGCATCTCCCCTGGGGCTCAGCTGTTGGAAACTCTCTGACCTCCTCTCTCTACCATCTCCTCTGGCCAGGCTCTTCCCCTCCAAACTGTCAAGGTCTGGACCTCAGCTGTGAAATATTGGACAGTTCATGTGAGCAGTGGACAAGGCTGTAAGAGAAAGTTCAACACAAATGGTCCATCTACGTCTGCAGCTGCAAACTCAAGTCACCTCCAGGGGCAGAGAAAGCAAGCCTGAGTGAAGGAGAAAAGTCTGTGTGGGGCTGTGGCCCCCACAGTGGGTACCCCAACCAGCCCCATCTCAATGCAAGCTTAGTGTTGCCAAATCTTCCAAGTTTTCAAAAATATCTGAAAATATGGATTTTTAAGTAAAATCTCCCAATTTTTAATGTTGGCAATGAAATTCCATTTTGAAAAGACCACCACCATGAGCCAAACAAAACACAGCCGTGGGCTGCACTGGCCCGTGGGCTAATTTATGACCCCTGGCAGGTGACAGACCCTGGCAGAGCTGGTCATTAGACACCTGGTTTAGTCACCACATGCCCTACTCAGATGCCCTACTCCATGACCTTGGGCAATCAGTTCATCTCATTGTTAATAAATACAATGGCTCCCACTTCCTGCTAATCCACACATCTCTGCAAGGTGGCTATTAGGTGAAGTGTCTGGCCTAGGTCACCAGCTGGGAAAAGACATGGATTCCACTCTGTTACATCATGCCGCCTTCCGAACAATGGGCTGGACTAAAATCTTCCCAAAGTCCCACCTAGGTCTGCCGTCTCTGGGTTCTCACTCGTCCAGTCTTCAGGGGCGGTGTTGGCTTGCCTAACGGGAGATGGAGGTGAGGGTGAGAGAGACATCTTCCCCCGTTTTAAGAAGTTTCAATTGGAAAGCACACAAGCCAGTTCCTAGACTTTACAGATGAGGAAACTGAGGCCCAAGGAAGGAAGCAGGTTGCTCCAAGGCTCACACTCAGGGCAGAACCTGAGTCCTCAAGACCAAGTCCAAAGGACGCTGCTGAGTTGGGCCCCCCAGGCCTCTGGCTCTGCCTGACTGTGCATCGCTCCCTTTCTGGACTTCTCTCTGCCCTGGATAGATACAGACACGGACCTCGTTTGTCCTCCTCTTACTTCTCTACCCTCCCCTTTCTATCTCTTGCCAGGGACCCTCTCCCTGCCCCTGTTAGGCCGATGTCTCCCAGGCACCCCTCCTTGGCCTGCTATTTTTTTCATTCTACACACACCATCTATGGATCATCGTTTTCATCTGCTCATGTGGTTTCAACTACCACCTACACACTAATGTCAACCAAACCTTTATTTTCAAGCCAAACCATCCAACTGCCAGCCGGGCATTCAATCTGGCTGTCTCTCAGCCCTTCAAAGTCTTTATCTTCAGTTGGTAGTCCATCTCTATTCTCTACCCTGGTTGGCATCACCACCCATCCACCCATTCGCTAGAGTTAAAAACTCAAGGCCTACCCCTTACCTGTCCCTCTCCTTACCTCTACTTTGGACCATACAGGCCATCCAATTCTACATGCTAAACCTTCCTCAGATTTGCCCCCAACTCTCCATCCCCACTGCCACTTTCCAGGCTCACTTGTGCTCTTCCCCCACCCCTCTCTCTCCCGTTCTCCCTCCCTCTCTCTCGCGCCCCCTCAAGAGTCCTCCTGACCTTACATGTCCATATTCCATCCCAGCCATGAGAGGGATCTTCCTAAAATGCAAATCTAATCCAGTTATTGGCCTTTGGGGGCTTTTTGTCACCCTCAAGCCCAAGCTCCTTAATATGTCAAGCAAGATTCCCCATATCTTGGCCCCACTTGAGCCTCTATCTATCCTATGCTTCCCTTGCCTCATGCCTTTGCCCCTGCTGTCCCCTGGCTTACATCAGCTCAAGCATCACCACCTGCAGGAAGTCCTTGATTCTCATCCCTTCCCTCTGACCCAGGCTCCCACAGCACTCTGAGCTTACCCTGGCCCCTACTGTACTATATTCTATCCTCAGTTCCTGCCTCCTCCACTAAAATGGGAGTTCCATGAGGACAAATCTGTGTCTTATTGACTTTTTGTGTACCCAGCACCTTGCCAAGTTTATGGCCATCAGTAGCACTCAATAATAACTGTTTGCTAAGTGGAGGCCTGACCCACAGAGCTGGTGACCTGGACAAGAACCCAATCCTGCTTCCCAGTCCCGTGCCCTTTCTACTTTACTCCAAATGCCCCCAATGGCAGACTGTAATCAAACACATTTGCACTGGACACCGTGCTGGACAGACTATAAACAAACCCACACACTGGACACCATGCTCACTCAAAGTGTCAAAACAGCCCGGCAACCACCAGGTGAGGGCTCTGAACAAGAGCTGGCAGAGGTAACGGCTCCACCTGCCAAGATGATTCACTCAGCTCCCCTGGCTGGGGGCACAGGTGGATAAGCAATTGCTCAGTGCACTTGGCATTTTCAGGAAGCAGTGGGGAGTAGTGGGGCTGTAAGCTAAGCTCCATCCTGAGGTTCTGGAACTAGGGATCTTAGGTCCCTGCTGCACCCACAGGCCAGGGAACTCAAGTTCAGAGGAAAAGAGTGAGTCTGCCAGGTCCCTGGGTCAGACAGTGACAGGACCAACCAGAACACACGGCTTTCTGAAAAGAGGCAGGGAATGCCTTCTTTATGAACTGAAAGCCTGACTCTGTTATCATCACTGGGCATCAGAGCCCACAGGAGAATCCATCCCGATGACTTCTCAGCCCACTCACATTTCAGCAGGATGAAGCATTGACCTTGACCCTCCCAACCCCCATCCTCAATTAAAACCTTCTCCTGGGGTAAGAGAACCCATAAAACAATAGGCCACTGAGACACGGGGCTGGTTTATATGAACAGAAGGGGAAAGGCCATTCTCTCAGAAAGCACTGGAGAATGGCCCACTTCCACTGCTAAGAAAAGACAGCAGTGTGTTTGGAACAAAGCCTGAAAAAGCCGGCTAGGCAGGGTGACACCCATTTGCGGACGGTCCTGCTAAGAGAAGAGCAAGCCCTGTTAGTACAAAAGTGAGGCGCAGAGGCTAGGAGACAGGAAAAATCACCTTGGCGTGGGAAGAAAATCTGATGTTGAAGAGAAAAAGGAACCATAATTGCCTGGAAATTCTTTTGCTGGAGAAGGGCTCTTTGAAGAATGATAGCTGTTTTTTGCTGAAATATATCTATTTCAGGCCCATTTAGTATTTATGGTTTTGTTGAGGTTTGGTTTCCCATTAGGTAAGCAATCAATTTTCTTGCCCAGTTGACAATTGCTTTAAAAAATGAAAAAGGGAGAGAAACAGTGGCCCCAGCAAGACTTTCCCACCCCCAAAAGACAGGTAAGGAGCAGAATATATCTGGCTTCGGAGGAAAAATGTGTTTTCTTCTCAAAGAGTTAATAATACAGTTGAAACTGAGTCTTTAACAACAAGCAGTGTAATATGCCTTGATTACACTGGGGGGGGGGGCGGAAATACAGACAAGATTATCTGCAAAACAACTACAATTTAATGAAAATGCAGTTGTTGCAAAGAATAGCTATGAAAAGGGCTGTTCTGAAAATCTTCAGTTGGTCAAAATAGAAGAGCATTTCGAGTGCCACCATTGTATTGAAGCCTGGGAAGTCATTTGTCTTTCATCGTGAAGGTGAAAAACAACGTCCTTGGCTTAATTATTCTCCACCAACGCAGTTCCGTTTAATCTGTATGCAGGCTGTGCAGCTAAAATGCGGATTTCAGCCAATTCCTTTCAGGCAGAAGTCGCAGATAACAGACAAATCGCTGAGCAGAACGGCAGCCTCTTACTTTTCAGGTACTGAATACTTGCTAATAAAAATCCCACCCAGGAGACTGGTCCAGAAGAAATCACAACCAGGGATGCCTGGCCTGGAAGATGGAAGGGTGTCGCTCACTACATGTGATATACGTAATGAAACGAATGCAATTAAAGTTTGGAGAGGGGGAAAGGAAGGGCTTCGCAGCACCCAGGCAGATTCAGGGCGGGGAGGGAGCTCTCCTAGTTCTTAGACTTGAACTGCTGAGAAGTCCCAGGCAGATACACCAAATGGGACTCTTTTGGCATCAGAACAGTGTGCTTGATTCTCCCTTCTAAAACAATAAAGAAGCCGGCCTCCTGACAAGCTCAGCAGCTTAATTAATTAGGAAGTCCCTTAGGGTGTGAAAGCTGGCATCACAGAGGATCTCGAGGCCTGGAAATAACTGCTTTGGAAATGCTAAGGTGTCTGCTGACTCAGGGAGCAACCTTGCCTTACAGATTCAGGTACCACACACATTAATGAATACCTGATGGTGTGTGGGTCCCTCCAGGAAACTTGAGATAAGTTGGAGAAAAATGTGCTTTTAGACCCTGTAGCCGTTCTCAGAGACAATCATTGCTAGTCAGAGCGGAAAGGTTCCAGGCATCTAAACATGCAGAGAGCATCAGAATCCCCTGGAGGGCTGTTACATCACAGATTTCTGGGCTCCACCTGCTAGAGAGCCTGCTTCAGTAGGTTTAGGGTGAGACCCAAGAAAGTGCTCTTGGAACATATTCCCAGATGCTGGTGCCGCTGCTCTGCGGACCCCACTTTGAGTAGTGCCGATGTAAACCAGTGTATTTCGCCTTGGTTTCAGCAGCAGAAGGCTCTTGTTCAAATGATGCCATAATAAATAAAATAGATAAAGGCAGTATTTTATGAAGGGGCTGATATTTGTATTAGATATTTACTATAGGCCTTCACTGAGAGTATGATGTGTTGTGCTGACGCAAAACCCTTAACTCACACGTTATGGGGTTGCAGGTTTCTGAGAGCCTCAGGATCCAAATTATTCCTGTCTTATGTTTTCCCTGACACACAGCTCCGTAGTTATATACAGGGTGTGTGTGTGTGTGTGTGTGTGTGTGTGTGTACGTATACATACATATAATGTCGTATAATGACGTTTTGATCAATGATGAACTGCATCTGTGAATGTGGTTCCATTAAGATTTTAATGGAGCTGAAAAATTCCTCTTGCTTAGTGATGTTACAGCCATGACAACATCACAGTGCAAATGCATTACTCCCGCGTTGATGCCGGTGTAAACAAACCTACTGCTCTGCCAGTCATAGGAAAGTACAGCACATACGGGTATGTACAGTACATGACACTTGATAACGATAACAAAAGACTGCGTTACTGGCACGTGTATCTACTAATCTACACTTTTTACCATTTTAATATATAGTCTTTCTATTTATAAAAAAAAGTGTGTTGTAAAACAGTACACCATGTCATGTTGTGTTATGCCGGCAGCAGCCTCCTATACCACGTGTTTACCGTGCCGCTTGATTGCATCATTTTCTGTTGTGCCTGATTTCATCTCGTGTTGTTTTGTGCAGTCACATGCATGTAGGTTTGCAGCCTAAAGCAACAGGCAACACCATCTGGTTCACTCTGTGTGTAGCAGGCTCTCCCATCTAGGTCCGTGTAAGTATACTCTGTAATATTCACCTAACGATGCATATCCCCATCGTTATGCAGCACGTGCCTTTATATGTAAATTAGGTTTCATCAGCTTGCCTTGCTCTCTCAGGATGCTCATCAAAGGGAAGTAGCAGGAAGAGCTTTGTTCTGAAGTCTATGCAAAACAGATTAACCTGGCGCCAGAGGTCACCTTGGCAGTGCTCTCCAAGGGGTTAGATTTGATAACTAAAAAGTATAAATATGTGTGTGGATCTTGCTTTTCTAAAAAAAAAAAAAAAGAAACAGGATAAAACTATACTTTAAAAATGAGACCCTGGCAAATTACTTAATCCCTCCAATCCTTGGTTCCCTAATAACTAATAGTACTAATAACACCTTGCTCACTGGATTATTGAACAGATCAAAGCAGATGTCTACAAGAGCAGTTTGCTTATGGGAGCCTTCTGTCCTGAACCCAGATGTCCTCACTCTTTCAAAGTTCTGGGCCCGTTTATACTATACCAGGGGTTTCAACCAATGGCCACAGGCTAGAAACACCTGCCGGCCTCACCCAGACCAACTGAATCAGAATCTCTGGGCTCCGAGTCAATACTTTTTTAAATGCTCTCCAGGGGACTCTAATAAGTAACCAGGATTACTCCATATTTCCTCCCGAGTTCCATACTGCCAAACTGCTCTCATTACTTCTGGATGGCAACTAGCAATAAAAAAGAAAGAGAAGAAAATGCCCCTAACCAGATCCTGGCTTTTTCTTTGCTGTTGGCCCAAAAGGGAGTTTTAATAAGGATAGCTACTAATTCTGGAGCACTGATACATGCTGAGAGATTTACATATTGTATCCCTTTTAATCCTCCCACATCTCTGTGAGGTAGATAGCATCCTTCCCCACTTTAAAAAACAGCTTCATTGAGATACAATTTGCACATACCCTGCAATTTGCCCACTTAAAGTATACGATTCAACAGCTTTTAGTATATTTACAAAGTTGTACAACTACTACTGCAATCAATTTTAGAACATTTTCATCACCTCCAAAAGAAACCTCTTACCCCTTAGCTGTTAACCCTCCACTCCTATCAACCTCAGCCCTAGACACCAGAGAACCGGTTCTCCTTCCTGTCTCTATGGATTTGCCTATTCTGGAATTTCACATCAATGGAATCTTGCAATACGTGGTCCTTCGCGCGTGGCTTCTTTCATTGAACACAGTATTTTCAAGGTTCATGGATTTTGTCGCAAGTTATCAGTACTTTATTCCTTTTTATGGCCAAGTATATCCATTGTATGGATATGTCACTGATACATATTTGGGTTGTTTCTACTTTTGAGATACTATGAGTAATACTGCTGTGAATATTCATGTGCAAATTTTTGTGTATGTTCTCCTTTCTGTTGGGTATATACCTAGCAGTGGAACTGCTCTGTCAGATGGAATGGGTCAGTGTTTAGCCTTTTGAGGACTGTTTTCTGCCAAACTGTTTTCCAAAGTGGCATTCCCACCAGCAGTTTACCAGGATTATTACTACTCCGTCCTAATACTAGTTATTATCTTTTTTATTATAGCCATCCTAGTGGGAGTGAAGTGCTATCTCTTTGTGGTTTTGATTTGCATTTCTTCGATGGCTAATGATGTTGAGCATCTCTTCATGTGCTTAATAGCTGTTTACTTTCTTCTTTGGAGTAATGTGCATGAGATACTTTGCCCATTTTTAAAGTGGGTTTTTATTGTTGAGTTGTAATAGGTCTTTATATGCTAGATATGAACTGCTTATCAAATATATAATTTGCAAAAATGTTCTTTCATTCTGTGGATTGTCTCTACTTTGTGTCCTTTGAAACACAAAGTTTTTAATTTTGATTATGTCCAATTTATCTTTTATTTCGTTGCTTCTGTTTTGGGTGTCATATCTAATTCAAGGTCACAAAGATTCATTGATGTTTTCTTCTAAGAGTTTTGCAATTTTATCTCTTCTGTTAGGTCTGTGATCCATTTTGAGTGAATGTTTGCATATGTTTTGAGATAGGGGCCTATCTCCCCTCATTTTTACAACAGAGGGAATTTAAGATCAAACGTGACCTCTTCAGAGCTAAACTCTTCCAGTGCAGCAATCTGCTTTGCTACATTGCTTCCAAACAGGCAAGGTTTTTTATTGGTGGTGGTTGTGGGAAGGAGCAGGGAGAAGGGCTATGGAGGCAAACCCCAGAGGAGCTAATCACCCAGAACATGAACATGTGCTATGCTTAGTAAAGGAGACCCTAAAGCCACAGAGAACACAGTCAATGAGCCCCAACCTAGGGCAGGATGTGCACAGCATCAAGAGGTTGCTAAACCCAGAGGAGGCCTGTGATCTCCCTCCCAGCACCTCTGCAGTCTGCCGAAATGTCCTCGTATGTCACTGAGCTCTAGCCTCAGGCCAAGTTGTCTTGTGTCTTTTGGACATAGTAGAGGAGAGAGAGACTTGGCTGGCTCCAGAGTTATCAGCCAGAGGAGCCTCACCTGCAAGAAGGCTGTTGCCCAACTCCAAGTCCATGCTGACAGTGGATCTGGGAATGCCCAAGAGAGATGACTAGCACTGATAGGACAGGCCACTTTGTAGGGCTATTAAAAAACTGATGGTTCGTGGAAATCTAGCAATGATCTTAACACCTCAGGAAACAAGGGGTCATGCAAAGCAGCTTATGGGAAACTGGAGGGTTGAAGGGCCTTTTCATTTATAGTTTGTGATGGTAACTACAACTCAAGCTGCATCTAAACCGCTTAAACAACCAGAAACAGGAAGACCCGCTGGCTTCCCTGAAACCCAGGTCACAGGTGAAACACATTGGAAAGGCCAATGCTGTCAAAATTTGTGGCGTCATTCAAGGTAAACGGAATCAGTCCTCTGAAAGCTAACTTACATATTGTGCTGAAGTCAAGGTCATCTTCACACACAGTGCCTCACTTAATCTTCACAATGAAACTCTATGTGTTTTAGTCTCCTCAGATGGAAAAAACTGATTTTCAGAAAGACCAGCTGACTTGTCCAAGGTTGCACAGGGAGTAAGCAAAGGAGCCAGGCTTTGAATCCAGAAGCTTGAATCCAAGCCCAGAGCTCTTCTCAGACCTCAGAAGCAGCCCTTCTGGTTAGGAAACCAGGACGGTGACCTGCTCCCACACACCTGGGCACCTCCAAACACTCAGGGCACTCACTGCCTCCAAGGGCAAAATGCTCTCAAGAAAATAAAAGCTCTAGGAACAATTTTCGAATCATTATAAAAACTAATTTGCATAATCGACACATTTGAAAAGTGCATCATCATCATATCTTAGTGCCAGGCATTATGAGAAACCCTTTACCTGCATTAGTTCATTTAATCATCACAGCAACACGTAAGTGTCAGTACTAATGTTATCCCCATCTTAGAGAATTTAAGAAGGCAGCATAGGACTTCCTGAAGTTTTCAGAGTTATTTGATTTCTGCTAAGAATATACTAATCCAGCCATGTCCCCGCCACCAGCTCTGCAAGGGACCCTGTGACCAACCTATGATGTTAAATTAGAGCTTCAGAACCCCATGAATGCTGGGGGTATAATATCAAATAAGACTTAATACCACAGAGGCCAATGTTAAATACAGTCATAGCTGCTTTTAGCTATCACTCATTCCCCCTCAAACTGAACTATTAAGAGAGAAAAAAAGAAAAAGCTAACAGCTTTTCAAAATGTGCTAACAAAGTGACAGCGCTAAAATGGAAATTCGGGATTTCAAAGACAAGCCGGGAGATTCTGTTCCAAGAAGGGACAGATTGGAGCTCTCTGCCAAACAAATATGAAACAGAAAAAGTGTCTGAGTCAGGGGGAAGAAGGCCAATGCTATTCTGAAAGAGCCACAAATTAAAAATCAATTATGCAAGGCTTGCTATAAAATGTCAGTGGGCTGCCTTCACGTTTTAAATCACTAAAAACACAGCATGTTTACATCAACATTTACTTAGCACATCATCTGGTTGGGGGCAACTTTTTATGCTCAGGCTAAACACACGTGAACATTTTGGTCTTTTTGGTGAACAAACTCTGGAAAGACCACCTGCAGCTGAGAGTGAGCACAACTCCCAAGGCCACCCTATAACACACAGATTCAAATTCTCACTTCATCTGAAGGAGGAAACTTTCTAAATGTCCTCTGGGGTCCCTGGAGAAGTTGGAAAATGATCAGTGTGAAGTCCACAAACAGCTAATTCTCCTCTCCTGCTCTGAAGATGACAAGGACACAGATCAAGTCACCGTGGGCAATGTGTGTTGGAAAGGCAGAGTCTGCAATAGAATGCACACACTACTTCCTCAAGGTAAAGGCCTCAAAATGCTCCCTGACAAGGATCAGAGGAGCCTGAGGAAACTTATAATAAACAGTTAAAGTCATCCCTGAGCCTACTAAACATACAGATTCCCTGGACTCTGCCCTCAGAGGTTCTGAGTCCACGGGCCCCGATGGGGTCTGGAAATCTGTATTTATATGAAGTTTTCCAAGTGGCTTTGATGATCAGCCAAGTTTGGGAATGGCTGCTTTAATTTTCATTGTGATCTCTTTTTTTTCTGCCTGAGGTTGCTTAAGTTCAGAAACAGAAGAATAAACAGATAATGCTTGGAGGTAAGAACAGAAAGATACAAAAATCAAGAAACAGAAAGTTTAAGTGACTTGCCAAGTTGACTCAGCTAATTAATGTTCAAACCAACAAGCATTTGTTAATCATACAATCTATGCAAGGCACTGCACACAGTCTGGTAGAAGTAAAAGCAATGTAAGATCTAGTCCCTGTCCTTGTGATCGAAGCACAGGACACAAACTCAAAAGCAGCCTGGTGACACAGACAGTGTGAAGGGGGCTGGGTGTAAGGCAAAAGAGAGTAGTGGGGACCATGGTAAACTACAGACAATATAGTAACACAGCGAGCATCTGCCACTCAGCTCTAGCTTCTCATTGCATATAAGTTATGGGTCTAGAGTAGCCAGATATTGTTGTTGTTGTTTTTTAAGAAGCCAGAAGTTTGCATTTCCTGGCTTTTAATTACAGCAATTCATTCAATTCAAAAAAAAAGGAAAAAATCATGAGGGCCATATGAGATTCATCTGCAGGCTCACTCCCACCCACGGAATGACAGTTTGCAGCCTCCTTCCTAAAAGGTCATCCAGTCCAACCTCCCTTGAACTCAAGTCCCCTCTAAGGCCCTACAAAGTGACAGAGGATGAGCGGTCCCATCTAGCAGGTGGTTAAGTGCTTGGTGTGTGTATATGTGTGTGCAAGTGTGGAGCTTCTGGCTTCCCCCTCTCCCTCCTAGAAATGCATCCCAGGCCCAGAGGCAGGGTGTGGCCCCTGCAGCCGTAGCAGCCCACTCAGAGATGACCCAGGAAGGACCACAATCTTCAGGCCAAGAGGGACTGGCTGACTGAAGAGTCCAGCTGGAAGAGGCTGCAGAATGAAAAATGTAGGAAGGAAGGCTCTAGAGAAAGCCAGAGAGCAAAGCTTTCCTGAAAAGGAATGTTGGAGAAGAAAGAAGAACAAAAAGGCAAGAAAAAAGCATGGGCACTAAAAATCCTATAACCCAGAACATAACATCCCCAGAATATAAGATCCTAGTCAGCCATCAGCAATCTGGCTACTCACCATCACTTGGTCTGCTTAACTTTTCTTCACAATACTGACTACTACCTGACCTTTTATATTGTATATTGATCGGCTTATTTTTTTTTCTGGATGCCCCCACTATAACACACAGCTCCAAGAGAAGGGAGCTTGTCTACTTAGTTTAGGGTTCAGTTCCTAGTGTCTGGAACAGTGCCTAGCACATAGTAGGTGGTTAGCAAATATCTGTTGGACAAATGGACTGCAGGCAAGCGATGGGCAGCAAAACAGTTTAGCATTATGTGTCAAACACATAATGACAACATCAGCACAATGCACTTTATCATTTACAAACCCTGTCATTTAACATAATTCCTCCAGTTTTCTTTTACCAAACTGCTTCATGTGTTTGGATATGGCCCAAGAGACTGCTGGCCTCTACAAGGCAGACAGCCCAAGAGCCTCCTTGGACAGAGCTGTCTGCACAGCAGTTCGGCCCGCGCTCTCTCTCCAAAGCCTGGGAGAGGATGCGGCTGCAGACCTGCAGGGCTCAGCGCTAATCAGGCCATGTTATCAAAATGCCCCAGCATTCTGGGGCCAAGTTCATTCCATCCCACCTCCTTCCCCAGCTTGATGGAGAGGCAGCCATGACATAAGGTTAGAGGTTTGGCTCTAAAGTTAGCTTCCCAGCTGCAGGAACTTAGACCTCCCCAAGCCTTGTGAACCTCATCCATCATGTGGGCATTACAATAAAAGCAGTAACAGTAATTACTCCAAAGGATTCCTGTGAGGTTCAATGAGATATTTCACAAAGCGCATCCAGCATTGTGCTATTCCATGGCTACTGCAGCAGCAGCACTGTCACCGCAGGCCCCAGCTCTGCCACTTTCTAGCACTGTGAGCCTGAGTGACTCGACCTCCTCTTCCCTGGACCTCAAATGCCTCTTCTCTAAAATGGGCACAACACAGTCACCAGGATCCGGTAAGGAACAAACAAGATCATTCCTGTTAAACACTTAGTACAGGGCCCGGTACATATTAAATGCTTAAAAAATCTGAGCTAGTATCTTATCACAACTCAAGAAACTTTTACTAGTGTAAAATGCCAATGTGAAAATCCTCCAAAGGCAGCTTGCCATATGAAATTAAGTCTCCGGGACATGCTCTGCAACAGCAAGTTTCTTTTCCTATCCACTTTATTTTTTAGTTGCTCTAAGCATGAGCACCCCCCACCACCACCCACCCACTTTGGGTCTGACCTAGAAAGCATTTGGAGGTCACCTCCCAGGGCAGGCTGACCTTACTCCATGCCAGCACAACCTTCCTACTCCACCTGCCTCTTCGCCCCCACAACACTGCAGTCTGACAGGAGGGAGAGGACATGCAAATATGCCCTAAAAACAGCTTGTTATTTTCACCGCCTGGATAGTGAGTGTTTGTGGGCGCCTGTGAAGATGGCACGTCACCATCAGGTACAGGGTATATGCCATCAATTTGGGGGAGGCTGTGAAATGTAAAAATACCCAACCCAAATAAAGGCCTGCCCCCCTCAAAAAATAAAGCTCCTCCAGTGCCTTTGGTGGAGCGAAGAGATGGTAACTGCCTCCCAGGCAAAGCTCCGCTAGCCAGCCCCTGGCCAAGGCTCTTCATCATCAACCCCACAGCCTCAGAGCCCCAGTAAAACTCCTCAGCTACTGGTTTTAAATGGCAATTATACTGTGGAATGACCCAGAAGTCGGTGCTTTCAAGTGATGGGCCTGGGAAGGTGAATAGCAAAGGACTAAAGGCAAGGGCCTCCCATAAAGAAAAGAACACTAAATAAGCCAGGAAGTGCTATCAACAACACATTGATTTACAAAATCAATCCAGAAGAATATAATTACCATCAGCTCTCAGCCTGAAATCAACAGTCTGTAGTGGGCAACTGCAGTGCACCTAATCCGGGTGTCTCAAGTGCAAATGTCTATAGTAGGGGCCAAGCAGTTAAGGCAAATGAGGACAGCTGGTGTTAACAAAAGCAAAACCAACACTGTAAGCAAAATCAAGAATCATAGGGAAGTGCTGGGGGCCTATAGCAAACTGGAGAAAGGAAAGAAGGGCATCTCTCCATTCTATGCAGCTGTTGCCATGGCAGAACAGGGCACAGTGTGACCAGATCTTCCCATTTTTTAATCAAAGATTAAGATGCAAATTTTCAAGTAAAACGTTGGTTCAAATATCTTTTAAAATACCGTGCGGGCCAAACAAAACACATCTGAGAGCCAGATCCAGCTCACGAATGGCCGGTTTGCAACTCCAGACAAGGCCCCAGCAGCCTTTCTTTGTGTGTACTCCTGGGCATAACATAGTAGTTGCATAACATACCTGACTCTCCCCTACAGTACCAGACACCTTTCTCCACTCAAGAGACCCTCTGGAATGCCCAGCCCTCCAAGCTCCATCCTAAAGATGAGCCCCAGTCTGGGCACACCTTTGCCTGTGAATGCTCCCTCTCATCACAACTGCCAAGCGCCAGATGTTCAGCTGCTTCCCATGTCCTCCTCCGACCCCCACTCCCAGCCACCTCTCTACCCCCCACCACCAACTCTTTCTCCCTTCCTGGTGGGCAGCCATTCTGTCAGGTCTCTGAAGAGATGGCCCTGTTGGGGACCTCAAGCCTTTGGTCAAATCACCAACCCTGGGGAGATGGCTGGGGGCATGCCCTGCACACCAGAGCTGGGGACTTCTGCTTCTCACCAGTCCCCAGGGAAAAGCTGCTCTTTTGCAAGTAAGGCTCATGAGAGCTGAAGCTGCAAGGGGCATGAGGAAGAAGTGCTCCATATGTGGGTCCCCTGCAAATACTATTTAAGGCAGACAATTATGGGTAGCTGAGGCCATGCCCAACCCTGGCAGCTCCTTGGGAAAGGAGGCCACACCACCCTTCCTCCAAGTTCCCACGTTCAGCTCCAGCCTGGGGCCAAGAGGATTAGAGCAGTGACATGACTAAAGATAATTCTTAAAGATAACCCACTATTGGTATTCTCTTGTATATTTTTCAACGCAAGTGCACAGTTCAGTTACCTCCCCTGGTCCTCCCAACACCCCAGAGAGATTGCCAGGATATTATTATTCATTATTGTTATTATTAATCATTATTCGCTTGCCCCTCTAAGAACAAAGGAGAGACAGGTTCAGTATCCTGTCCTAGCTTAGGACTTCTCAAACTTTAATGGGTCCATCACATTAACAGGCTTCCCCAGGGGAGCTTGTTAAAATGCAAATTCAGATTCAGAAGGTCTGGGGTGGGATCTGAGATTCTGCATTTTTAACAAGCTGCTGGGTGACACGGATGCTACTGGTCCTCAGACTCCTGTTGAACAGCAACACTTAGGTCACCAGACACACAGCGAGTGTAGGAACTCTAACCCAGGCATCCTACCGTTGGATTCTGCCTAGGAGAACAAGGTTTGCTCACCTCACTTTTCACAGGCTGGGGCCTCTTGCCCAGTTTCACCTCCAGGAAGTGCAAGGGGGCGATCATGGCCCCGATGTTGCGGATGTCGGCGTATTTCAGCTCCTCTGCAGTCAGAGCGGAGCTGGGGAGTCCGGTCAGGGGGCCGAGCCCTGGCAGAGAGCCCGCAGTCACGGAGGGGTCTGGGATCTGCCCAGGCATCATAGCAGAAGGAGCAGCAGTCCAGCCTGGAGTGGGCAGGAGAAGAGCAAAACAAGCCCTGTCAGCCAGAAAAGGTGCCGTGAGGGGCTTAGGCCTCCATGTCTTGCCAGGACCTCATCCTTTATTTCATTCATTCCCCCCTGAACCCCTTCCGGACCCAATTGCTCTTCCGGCCCGTTCTGTTATAGAGAGAAATGTGATCAATTAATTCACACCAAGGTTATCCTCATCACGCAAGGTAATGCTTAATCCAACCGTAGGCCACACTGGTTCAGCATTTGCTGTGTGCCCGGCACTGCGTGATCTTTCCATTAGCACCATGAGACTGGGTCAGTGCCCATTACACAGAGGAAGAAGCCAAGGTTTAGAGAGATAGCTCTCTCAAGTCTGTACACAGTTGAAACTGGAGGAGCTGGGATTTAAACCGAAACGTACTGCCTCCCAAGAGAACGCATTATAACGGTGGAATCTCAAGCACCTTTGCACCTGTTTAAGAGAGAGCTATTTTTGGTCTGGCATGGTGCCTCCCCTCAAATCACACATCCCGTTCTGCATACTTGTTAAGACACCCTGAATGTGAAATGAAGCAAATCGAAGTTAAAGGTGAGTTATATGTGTGTGAGTGTGTGCATCTCGTATCTAAAGGGAAAAGACTGAGGCAAAGGAGACGGAATTAATTAGCATGTGCTTTTCCAGTAGAGCCCAGTACCAGAAAAGTCCTCCAGGGTCTCCTCTTCCTCAAAGCAAACATATGTTCTGGCTCTGCCAGAACCAGAAGTTCTGCAAGGGAAGTCAGACTCAGGCATAAAAGAAAACATAACTTAGGTCAATACCGAGAAAATTGTTATTTTTTCCTTCTCTTTGGTGAGAGAAGCTCATGCGTAAGAAATGGTCACTTCAAGGCACAGATGGCAATGAAGAAAGCTTGTCTTCCAATAGCCAGACGTACCTGGTCCCTTACAGGGCTCCTACCCACCCATCCATCCATCCATCCATCCATCCATCCATCCATCCATCCGATTGTTGACCACATAGTATGAGTGAGGCGGCATGGAGAAAATGGAGATCGGAAGTGCACATTCTTAGCTTCTAAGCAGACTTGTAAGTAGCCTTTTAGTTCAAAGCTGCTCCTGGATTACAACCCTGTAAAGGAAATCATTTCACCCCTTCCCACCTCTTTGCATAAGGCCATAAAATCAAAACCTCAATTGTCTTGGAAATCCTGAGAGAGAAGCTTTGGTCTATCCTTCCATTTTCACCCATCTCTTCCCATGGAAAGGGATGTATATGGCGAGACAGGGGAGATGTGACATCCACTGGCCCACAGTTCTGTTGGGCAGAGTTAAATGCACTCATATGGCCTCACTGTCTTGGGCTCTCTGCCTCCCACGAGAGTGGCTGTGGAGGGTGACCCACAACCCCCTGCTCCATCCAGGTTTTCAGGTCTAGATTTCAAGAGAGGGGCATATGAGGGGGCCTGTTTTGGCCACAAGTGCACCCTGCATTCTCCATCACCATTTCACTTTCAAAGGTGAAATTTGGTTCCCTGTTCAATCCTGTGTCCCTTCTCAATAAATCCTGCACTCTGAGGGGAAAAGCATGTGAGTGATTTGCACCCTCAAACCACTAAGACTTCTACTGGTTATCACTTTGTTTAAAGAAGGGTGCTTGAGAACACAGTAGATTTACGATCTCATCCTTGGCACGCGGGCCGCATCTGCCCATGAAGCCATTGCACACAGCTCCCAGCCTTGCACCCAAGTTTACGTTAGGTGCCCCAGGCTCTTTCATCTGTGCTCCACATGCTCTTCCTCCCACACCTAGCCCCTCGGCCCTTCCTTCTCAACCCATATTTTTTTCTCTCTCCTTAGTACCCGGAGTCTCCCATGCCATTGCAGAAAAGGAGCTAAGACTCATTCACATCACATTATAGTTTTAGAGCTGGAGGAGGCCCTGTGCTTAAATAAACCACATTCTTATTTTCCACATGAGGACTCTAAAGCTCAGAGAGGTTAAATGATTTACCCAAGGTCACACAGTTAGGGAGGGAAAGAGGCAGGCCTGGATTCCTGGCCCCTAAAGTCTAGAACCAAAGCTTTCTCAGGCTGCCCTTTTTGTTTCACGTCCTGGGTTCCAAGAGATGTTAATGCAGGAGGAATGACCTACTAACAGAATTGCAGACACTAGCCCATAGTGGAGGATCATTCTCTTGCAGAGGACTCTCTACTCTGCCTCCAAGCAAGATTCAGGTTTAGGAAGCTCCCTAAATAATCCCACAGAAGCCTGGGTGGGAGCCCAGACGTAGAAATAGTCCCTGCAAGGTCTCACACGTGGTTGGTCAATGTGCTGTGACCCTCCCTAAATTTGAGCTGGACTTTAGTCCAGGTTCAGGGAGTCACCCCACCTTCCACAGCTGGTTCTGCAATGCAGAGAAGGCTGCAGAATTCCACACCAGGAAGCTGCATGTCTCCCCAGGCCTCCTCTAGGGAAAGCAAGAAAAGGGCCAGTGTAAGGATTCAATCCCGTGTAGCGGAATGATGCTTGGGCCTAGCCATGTGGACACTTGGCAGGCAGAAGTGGATGATTTCAGGCCACCTGAACCAAACTGACAAAGGAAACTCACATCTCCTTCTCAAAAGAGAAAACCCTACAAAATCCCCTCTTCTAGACCTGAATTTATACTACAAGGAGTCAGTGAGCCTAAAAAGGATGCTTAGTTGAGTGAATCAAAACAGGCAGGCGATGGGAGGCTGGAAAATGCTCTGTGCCTGGTACTTCAGCTGAACACAAGCCCCTAACAGGGCTGAAAATACCACACCCCAGGTATGGAGCAAAGCAAAATACAGAACAAAGTCTCCTCTTTGGCCGGAAGCCCCAGAACCTCCCTAAACGGGAAGGACCATTCCTGTGTGGCAAAATGCGCTGCGTGGCCACTCAGCAATGGAGGGGTAATTTCAGGGGCAAGCAGCAGTCATAACTGGCTGTTGCCTCATGCGATCCCAGTGCCCAGCATCATTTCTGGCACAAAAAGGGTAATCAACAAATACTTATTGAATTAATAAATGAATGAATGAACAAATGATAAATTCATGGCAGAGCAAAATTCTGAAAGTTTAGATGCTTGCTAGCCAACTCCAGATTATTTGTTCTCACGGTAGACCCCAAGAAAAATACTTCAGAGGATTCTGTGTGTTTCCCGGCCTAAGGCATCTCTGAGAGATGGAAGCCAGACCCCGCTCTATTCCGGGAATGATAGGGTCTGCTCGCAGCTTCTGTTTATTTTCATACAGATGGTATAAATGAGACACTAACAAATGATCCCAAAATATCTGCTACTGTGAAACCCACCCTCACAAGAGGGGTAACCACCCCCTAAGAGAAGCAGCCCCATAAATTCTTGCCATTCCTGCTTCCCTGTGAACCCATCCCAATGACAAGCCTCACTCAGGAGATCAGGCTCCAGGCTTTCTGTTGCAGAAGCAACAATACCCTTTTCTTTCCTTTCCCCCACGAGGGTGCCCCTAACTGCTCAAATACAAACCACAAAGTCCTTAACACATGCCATTCCTAAGAGACAACCACAACAGCTGACATTCACCAGCGAGAAGTCATCTAACCAGCTGGGGGGGGGGGGGGTGAGGGGCAGAAGATGGAGGAGGTGGAGCTGCTGCCTTTCATAATTGGAGCCTCATTAACTGGAAGAAGCTGGCTGACGATCCAAGGCTGAACGGCAACTTTGGTGATTTGAAAAATAAAACAATTTGATGTGATTTAGGGAATCTATAAAAAGGGGGTGGGGGGACAGTGGCAGGAAACCAATAACAGCCAGGAGGAATTTACCCACTTCAAGGAAGACATAGGAAAGATGACAAGAGGTGAAATCATCTCCTAAACTGGTTGTTCCATACGGAAACAATTTAGTAGGAAAAGGAGAACTATCCACTAAAAGCTTTAGGGGAAGAACCCAGAGTTTTTTTCCCTTCAGGGCCCAAGAGGTCCAAAAGGAAGATAAACACCCTTCATGTCTCCATTAGTAACTGGCATGCATAAATAAAGAGCAAGCGCTATACATTGGCAGAAGGCCAACACTGGTAAATGAAGCTTGTGCCTCAAAAGGCAGGCCTAGAATTCAAAAAAAACTTGGCAATTTGGGACACTGACCAGGAATAAACTGGAAACTAGTCAATGAAGAAAAACTGGGTAATGCACAGATCAAGATGGGACTGACAGCAAGGCCTGAATAAGACAGAAAGCACTCAGGAGGTCACGGTGGACCCTAAACTGTTGTCGAGCAGAAATACAGGTGATTTGATGCAGCTCCCTAAAATCCAGCTTAAAAGAAACAGGGACCTGATGGACCAAAGGAGGAAAGGACCTGAAGAAAATATCTGATACGTGTTTCTCTCTATTCTGATCTCCTCAGGACTTGCTGTTACACAGTTTGGGGTGCTGCCTTGTACAAGCAGAAGAAAAGCCAGAAAATATTTCAAGTCTAGAAAACAGGTGGGTCAAACTTGTAAAGGGCTATTCTTACTAGAAAGTGCCCAATACTTGGCATCTTCATCTAGAATAGCAAAGACAGATTTAAAAAAAAAAAAAGAGAGAGCGGGGGGAGATTAAGAGAAAGTTAGAGTCTGCATCATGAACTTTCTGTCCATAGAACTTTCTGTTCATAAAAGAAGGTTTTAAAAGCCCTGGGCCTCTTTGGGAAGGTTAACTCCCCTCCAGGCAAACAGTTGGCCTGGGCTGGCATCGGGAGCCAGGAATGGGTGTGCAAGTGAGTGCAGACAGCCTAAGGCTGCAAGGCCTGGTGGCTCAATGCTAAGAAAAATTGGAGGTAAGTGAGGGCAGGTCAAGGAGCAAGGGATTTCACAGGGTCAGGCCCCAGGAGCACTATTGGAGTTGGAAGTCAAGAGCAGGTCGCCAGCAACTGAGAATCAGCAAGACTGAGGTGGGAGGTCTTGGGATCTGGAGACTGGGAAGATTCCCAGAAGGAAAACAAAGAAAACACAGGGGTGGGGGACAGTTATCACAGAGCGTAGTACTAGTCATCATGAATCTTAGAGAATTAAACACCAAACCTGTTCTTGGAGCAAAGGAATTATCTGGGATGACCTCTCTCCTGGAATATGAAATGATGTAGGTCAGTCAGCTGCAAAAAGACAAAGATCCAGAAGGCAGGGAACAAAAGGATGGCAAAAGCACCAAGACTGAGAACAAGAGTAAGAAGCCAAAGCCCCTCTCCAGACTCTGAGGCAGGAGAGGGAGGCAGGTTAAGGGTGGGAGCTTTGGAGCCAGATTGTCTGAGTGTGAAAACTAGCTCTGCCCCTTACTAGCTGTGTGACCTTGAGCAAGTTCCCTAACCTCTCTGTGCCTTGCTTTCCTCAGCTATAAAGTGGGAATAATGATGTTATTTGCCCAGTAAGGCTGCAAAGAGGATTAAATTGGTGAAACTTGGGAAGTTCCTACAGCAGCACCTCCACTAGTGAGTGTACAGCTAGTGTAGTCACAAGGACCTTCCTCCCTGGAGGGACACAGTGCTGGCCAACCCTTCAAGGTCCCTTCCATATGGTTTCTACCTAATACTGATTTCCTTTTCCTATAGTCATGAAGAGGATTCCTCCAGAGGATTCTCTGTTCTCCCACTCTCCAGCTCTGAACCCCAAGTAGCCAGGACCATCCGTATCTAGGCGGTTACTGGAGAATAGAAATGAAGGGGCCAGGTCATGGCTGGGTACAGAGGTGCAGAAATGAGGTCCAGCACCCGCCCTTTGCCTAAGTTTCTCCTAAGGTCTCCTCCATCCTACAGGTCAGAACACAGCTGCATAGATCACTAGCAACAAGGCACTACCAACTGGCTGAGTTTCTGGCCCTGCCTCCAAAGCAGAAGGCCAGCATCTTCTGTATCCTTCAATCTACTCTATCCTGGTACTACTTAGAAGGGGCCACTCCTTAGATAGTCATAAGAAAAGAGGGGTGGTAGGGGTTAGGAGTAGCCCCTGGCACAGCACACTGACATACATGATCCCTGCATAGCCATCCCAGCCATAGAAAAAACTAGAACCTTTCTCCAGGGAAGTTCTTCCCAGGAGACCAAAAAAATGCTTTTGACAAGGATCGGCCTGTAAACATAGCTGTCTCCTTGCCTAATGTAGTTGCTCAATAAATACTCATTAAGTCACTTCTGCCAGGAATCCTTGTCCTGAACAGCAAGAAGAAGTTGGGAAGGTACTGACACCCAAGAATCCTCTATCCTCTCTCCCCACCTCAACCCATCTCTGTTCCTTGGTATCAGCAGTTCATAGTATGATATATTACAGAGATGTACACACAGAGTGTGTGATAAACCCCTTGGCCCTTTTTTGAAAATGTCATTGGCCAACTAAAGCTTTGGAAACGAAGCTCTACAACTGGAATCCCATGGGCTGAAGCAAGAAAACAGGACTTAAAAAAAAGCCCAGAACGGTCGGTGGGCTCTGGCCGGGCCTCCCACAGCCAGCAATGAGTGTAAAGAAACACAGTCTGAAATTCCAACCCTGGGTCGCTGAGGCATTTGTCTCTGCTGAGCTTTGAGAGGCCAAACCACACACATGCACAAGAGTGCACATACACACACACGCGCGCACACGGAGCTTGGCAGCCCGTAAGTTCCAGAGCTGGTAACACAAGCCATGGAACCGACTGCCAAGACAAGCAACAGAATGAGCCAGGCCCAGTTTCATTGGCCACCATACACTGCATATGGCCCGGGACGCAGCCAAAACAGTGTTCTCACCCTCCTCAAAGGCATAGGAGACCCTCTGTTTTCAAACACACCTCCACAGAGCCTTAATTAAAGGAAAATGGAAAAATAATGTGCCTGCTGCTCTCCCCCTGCCTATACAGGTATGCACATACACAGATTCATACACACTCAATCTATTTTTCTCTTCCTCCGATTTCAGTTTCGAACATAATTCATTCGCATGGAAAAAAGCAAACTGCATCCTGCAGCAGAAAAGCAGAAAAGAATGTTGCCTGCCCTCAGCCCTGGCTCTGATTGCTCAAGTTGAGCTGGGGCTGAATGAATACAGAGCAGGCCAACCTAGAGTCTGCATGGGCCCCTCTTCCAGAGCTGAGCTGGAAACAGAAACAGTGGTGCGAGAGACAGCCCATTGCAACACCAGCAGCCCCATGACAAACAAGGCCTGGAGAGCCTAGCCCTTCTCATCCTGCCAAGAGTTCTGCAGGTTGGAAAAGATGCCCACACATCCTGCAATCAGGTGGAGGGCGGGAGGGGTGGGGGGGAGGGCAGACCGCAGCTGCAAAAGCTAGGCAATGAGTGAGTCAGGAGACCCTTGTCTAAATCCTTCCTTAGGGGACACTGTTACCACTTATCAACACATCTCCTTGGCAGTGGCTGCAAACAACCTAGGAGAAAAGTCAGAAGCCTCCACACCCATGCCTTCCAGCAGCCTTTCAAATCTCACAGCACCCAGCTCTTCAGGAAGATTCTGGAGCAGCCTGCTGCTCTGAACCAAAGCCAAAGTAGAAAAGAAACAGAAGAGTCTTTGAGAAATCCATCCTCCCTGTTTTAAACAAAGCAAAATCTTAACCTGCAAGCATGAGGATAATCTTGCTTCTATTCCCTGGTCCTCGAGTTTATGTAAAATCAGAGCCGTGCTCACACCTGATACCTGGCCAAACTCTCCCCTAGAAACCTGCAAAGGAAGGTAAGGCGGCCATCCAAGCTGCAGCCAGATTTGCTGGAAAGACGAGAGCAATGGGAGGTGTTTTTAAAAACTTTCAGGGAAGGGAGTTGGGTGGAAAGGGAGATGATGATATGTAAACAGTTCACAGCAAGGCCTTAAAGGACAAATGGGCATCCAATCATGATTCAAAGCCCCAGTTTCTAAGGCTCCTCAAACTAAGACCCCGAGGAGAGACCACCAAGATTTAGTATACCCACAGACTGCAAGCCTTTTTTTTTTGAGGCGGGCCTGGGCTCATCTGCCCTGAGCAGCCCCATGCCAGTAGGGAGGGCAGCACACCAGGCCAGGGCCAGGCAACCTTGCAAGTGGAGCTGGCCCAAAGGTTTAGTTGATTTCCCTTCCACCAGCCTCTCCATCCAAGAGCATGCATGGCCCATCCATTCCTGCAGAAAAGCCGAGGCCTCCCCATCTTCCCGGCCCCTCCCGCTGACTAATGCAAAGCCTGAGTCTACCACCCCAGGGTCTGAGGTCCCGGCCTTATGGCCTAATCCCTCAGCCTCCTGTGAGGGGAGAGCCTTCTAAACCGGGCTGGTCAGGAGAGAAGGAGCTGATTACCTGAGGAGCCAGCTGCCTCCTTATGTAACAGAGCTTGGGAGCCGGGAGGTTGGGGGCTTGGAGGGTTGGGGAGGGGGCGGGCAAAGGGGACCTGGGCCGCCCCGAGGCCCCCTCCCAGGCCAGAATCCCAGAGCAACGGCCCTGAGAGAAGCCCTCTTCATTGCAGAAAGAGCCCCAGCCCTCCTCACCACCCACCCTCCTCCAGGTCCTCAGGGAACCGCGCTTCCTCCCGGAGAGAGAGGTGCGGGCGGCACCGCTTGCCAGCAGGTCCTTGTCATCCCTCCGGCACCAGCGCCCTGCACCTACCTCCCCGGCCTTTCACCCTCAGGGGCACCCCGGAGGCCCGTCTTCCTGGGGCAGTTTCCTCCCCCACTCACCCGCCTTCCCCGCCGCCCCGAGGGAGCGCCTCCCTGCAAACGGACGGGGCAGGGGCGCGCAGGAGGGCGATGCGGGGAGCGAGCGCCCCGGCCGCCCCGGGAGCGATGGGAGGGAGGAACCCGTCCCGGGCGGGACCCAAAGGGGAGCCCCGGGCTCCCAGGCGCTCCGCACTGCAGCCCCCTCCCCGCACCCCACGCCACCCCATCCCGCCGGGGGTCGCGGGGTCCCGGGGCTGCGGGAGCCGCCCCCAGCCCACCCCAGCCCACCCCCCGAGGGGGCGGGTTGCGGGGCTCGGCGCCCTGCGCCCGCGCGGGGGCGAGCGTCCCAGGTGCCGGCGCACCCCACCCCACCCCACCTTCTGCCCCACCCCACCCCAGCGCACCCTGCCCCGCGCCCCCGGCGCCCCCGGCGCGCGCACCCACCGTGCAGAAGCCGCGGGCGGAGGCGCGGGCGGAGGAGCGGGCGGCGCCCCCGGGGCCGGGGCCCGGCTGCAGGCGCCGGGGCCGCCCGGACGCCGAGCTCCGGCCGGTGCCCAGGCCCGTCCCGGCCCGGGAGCCGCCGCGGCGCCGGCGCCCCGCGTCCCCCCCGCAGGCTGTGGCGCGCGGCGGGGCGCGTTGCATCAGCCCCGGCTATATAGCGGCCCCGGGGCGGCGGGGAGGGGTCGGGAATGCGGAACACGCCGGGCCGCCAGCTCCAGACGTCAGAGGGGGCCGGAGAGGAAGGGAAGGAGGGCGCCGCGGGGGGGGCGTGTGGATCCGGCGCTTCGCACGCGCTGACCTCCCTCCCCCCCCGCACCCACCCTCCGCGCCCTCCCTCCGCGGCGGCCCCCGGAGCCCCCACCCCGAGGCGCGGCGGCGCGCGGTTATGTAAGCGCATCCCCGCGCACCCAGCCTCCCTCCGCCGGGCAGCAGCCGCCGCTGGGCCCGGCCCGGCCCGGGACTCGGAAACGAGAAGGAAGCGGCTGCACGGGGCAAGAGCCCCCCGGAGCTTCCTTCTCTAGCCCGTGTGTGGAACCTTCTTTCTCGGTTCTGAGCGCTTCCCCGCACCCCCAAACCGAGAGAGAGGATTTCAGCGCGTTTTCATCCTCGGACACCTCATGCCCCAGTCGGTGAGGAAGGGCTCTCGCAGGCCGGCTTTATTTTCCTGTGCAGAAAACATGGGAAGAGGATTGAGACTTAGGGGTGCTTCCACCTCGCCCCCCACCCACCCACCCCCTAAGCCCACCTGGCCTACGCCCCGGGGTGGTTCACTGCAAGAGGCTTCCCCAGGGGGCTGCAGGCTTGAGCCCACCCACCACTTTCTCCTTCTCGGTGGTGGCTCACACGCTTTGATCCCTGGGCTTTTTGTCCGGCTCCAGCAGACTTTTCCTCTCTGCTCATGGACGGAGCAGACCCAGCCCTCCACCCACCCAGAATGGCCTTCTCCTCCACTGCCATTGGCATTGCCAACTCTACTCTCACCTTTCATCCCCCTAGAGTGCTAGTTAAGGGTGACTCCAGAGTTCCACGGTGCCCCCCTCCCCCATATCTAAAGGCCAAAGACAGAACGCTCACACACACATCTGGCACCTGAAACCTTGGCACAATGGTTGGCATCTCCTGCTTCCAGACCCACCTTTCTGCCTGAGCCACATAGGGGTAACGATGTTTATGTTCCGTGACCGCCAGCCTCCTTCTCAGAGTGATGTCAGGTCATCACCCATGAAAGAAAGGAAATGAAAGAAAAAGTTCATGCCTTCTTGGAGTGCAGATGTTCAGTGTGAAAGAAAGAACAAGACTTGAGACAGGTGGGAGCAAATGAGCAAAGCTGAATGGGCATGTCCCTGCAGTGTGAATACAATGAGGTTTTACTCTTTTTATCTCCTCAGTACAGTGAAATCTTTCAAGATAAAAGGACTAGTCTTATGGAAAGGCAGATCACATCCTGATGACATTGCCTGACCATTTCCTCATTCATGGTCAGATCCCTCCCTCAAAACATTGCAATTAATGAATAGAAAGTAAGGTCCTAAAAGAACCTAAATTGAAAATTAGTAGTAATTTGGTAGTCTTGTGGAAGAACATGACTCTGAGCCCCCGAAAGGCCAACCACCTTGACAGCAGCATAAAGATCGAATCTGGGTACTATGAAACTACCTTATAATGTTTCCCCCATGAGACTGAGGTCTGTACATTTATATGGAAGAAAACACTGAACAGGAGCAATGCTACTTTATGCATCTTTACCAGGAACTTTGCAAAAACTAAACTGATCTATACGTAGGGACTAATATTTAGTGTGTGTGATTAGAGCATATCCTCTCCAGGGCTTGCTTTGAATGTGGGTAGGCCACTGGCAGTCCTCCTGGATCTTAACTTCCCCCACAAATTAAATATACTACAGGAGTGGCACCAATGGTTAAGTCAGGGGTCTTTAGACCCCTCTATTTCCTATACTATCCCTCAGGTCTCTTCCATTATTTGATGTAGATGTTTTTCAATTTTATATAGAATGCAATGTAAACACAGCTTCACGACCTCATTTCCAGCACGTTGCCCCCCACCACGCCCCTTTACGTAGTCATTGCCTTTGAAAGTGACTGTAGGGAGAGGCCATAAATGGGCTTTATGCAGACATTAGCCTGCTTCACTCTGCCTTGCTGGATGGAGCTCATCTACCACTGGCTCTTAGGGATGGGCAAGTGACCCAGCCCGAGGCTGTTTGAATTTAGGTTTCCTATCACTTGCAACTAGAAAAGTCCTGATTAATACACCCAGCCCTGACCAATGGCTGGGCAGAGATTGCCAGGTATCTCAAGTTAGTCTGATGAGACTAGGAATTTCATGGATCTGCTAGGAAAAGAAGCTGCCAGAAGCTGAACCTGAAATTCCCAGAAGCTACCACATGTAGAGGGTCTATTGTGACTGAAGCTAATGACAAAGAAGAGCACAACCAAGAAAGGAAGGGAAAGTCAGATCAAGTTCAGATAGCACTGTCTGAGTTGCTGAATCCAGACACGCCTGACATTCTTACTACCTCTGGACTTTTGTTATAGGAATCAGTAAATTATCTTACCTAAGGCAGTTTGAATTTAGGGTTTTTATTACTTGCAACTAGAGAAGTCCTGATTTATACACTGGGTTTTGCATCTCTGACTTATTTAGATAATTATATTTTAAAGCTTAATGGATCTGGGTGGTGAACACACAGTACAATTACAGATGATGTGTTATTGCACACTTGAAACCTATATAATTTTATTAACCAACATCATCCCAATAAATTTAATAAAAATAAATAAATAAAGCTTAATGGCATCGATGAATCCCAAGCTCCTTGCAAATAGGAAAATGTGAAACAGCAAGCAAAATAAAGAATTCCTCAGACGTGTTCCTCCAGTATCAAAGAAGGAAGTGATAGTTCTGAGTAATCAACTAGTCTTTATACTTGTATTACTGAAACTTCATTATGTGCCTGTGAGATGCACAAAGTTTAAGATGATTCCTCTCCTGTCCCTACTTCTCACCTAGTTAGGAAGAATGACTTGAACACTGACTTACAGGAAGATCAAAAGTAATTAAGAGCTATGTGACACAGATAGGAAGCTTGTAGTTTAGATAAAATTGATACACATAAATACATTGATACACATAAAATATCATTAATTGCTCTATTCTCTACTCAAACTGTGTAGACCAAAACTTGCAAACTAGTAGCTGGCAGGCTGAATTTGGCTTTGCTGCCTCAACTTTATATATTAAAAATATATATATATGTGTGTGTGTGTGTGTGTGTGTGTGTGTGTGTATATATTTCACTCAAAACTTCTTTTGAAAACAGTCAGGCAATATGTCATAGTCAAAATAGCATAGGTTATGCTGCAATTGCAAAATCCTCAAAACTCAGTGGTTTTACATGAGAAAGGTTTATTTCTCATCCACATGAGACTACTGTAGATCCAGGTGATTGTCCAGTGATGGCTCAGTATTGCACCTTCATATCAACAAGTGTATCCATGGTCAATGGCAGGGGGGAAAAATAGAAGTAGAGAGGGCCAGGCACCAGCAGTTAAATGTTTCCTCCTGAAGAGACATAAGACACTTTAGTTTATACACATTGGCCAAAGCAAGTCATATGGCTATTCTCAATTTCAAAGAGGAAAAAAAGCTCAGGCCTCTGGTGTTCCACAGAGGAAAAGGGAACCAACCATGTATTAGTGAACAATCAATATCTGCCACAGCATGCAGTACCTAATGGCAACAATGGGCTGCAGCCCACCTGAAGCTGCTGCCTTGAGATGGGACTTAAATCTCAGTTTGACACAGTCTCCATCCAGCTTGCCAGGTAATTGACATGGCCTGCTTAGCTCCTGATTTTGATTTTGCAGCTTCTGATGCAGACAAAGCTAAGCTCAAGATCAATCTTTCAGATATCCCTGGTGATCCACAGAGTTACAGCAAATTTTTCAAAAACAGTTGTTTGATTTGCTAATTTTAAAAAATGACAGAGTATTTTTTGGTGAAGGGCAGGATGGTATCATAAAATCAACAAGAAGTTGAAACTAGCTGTTCTATTTTCTACAAATTATAGAAACCTGTTTATGACAGCTTCTTCCTCCTGTTCTCTCCTTTCTTAATCAAACACCTACTGGGAGAGACATGGAGAAATGAGCCTCTTGAAGAAAAAAAATCAAAATCCAGCATCATGGGAGGAGAAGTTGCATAGTCATGATTTGGGGGTTTAGGGAGAGTCTGGTTTAAAGATTTTTAAAATGTATATGCTCAAGGCTGAAATCTTTGAGGAGAAAATTTGTGAGTTGGGGATGAGAAGGCTTTTCTTCTAAAACCACCAATGAGAATTGTATAAAACAACAGATAACATGTCTAAAGGTTGAATCATAAATCAGCACCCATAGCAATGCAGCCATCTCTGGGGAAAGCCTAGAATCTTCTCCTTAATCTCCTAGCACAGTAAGTCTTTGGAAGGTGAAGAAATAGTAAATTTTTTGGTCAAAATGCTGGGCCAGGTGTTGATAGGGAGAGATGGGTATAGCAGATGCATGTTGTGCTACTTAGCATTCCTTTTCCTTTTTTCTCCAGCGTTTTTTTGTTTTTGTTTTTGTTTTTGTTTTTCCTTTGGAGAACCACTACTCTCCCTGTGGCCCTGGAGGGGTGGCAATCCTGGTGCCCCATCACCCCAACCAGGTGTGGGTGTGCAACCTGAACGGGCAATTAAAGTAGTCCATTTCCAAAGCTACGGTGATTGGTTCAGGGAATGGGCTCGTAACACAAACAGGGCTAATCAGAATTTTCCCTAAGATTTGATATGTGACTGTTAAGGAAGAGGCAGCACACTTCCCTTAAAACACGTGTGTAAGGATGTAGTTTGTGACTGTCCATGGCCATTTTCTCTGTCATGTAACAAAAGCCTGACTGAGAATAAAAATAACACAGAGCAGAGCAGAGAGCCAAGACAAGTAAAGAGAGAAACAACCACGAGATCATCATTTGAGTCCCTGAACCTGACGTGCCATGAGAACACGCTGAACAGATCTTTGGACTTCACAGTGATGGAGTCAGTACGTCCCCTTTCTCTTTCTGTTAAGACAGATTGAGTTAAGATTTCTGACACTTGCCACCAAAAGAGAGCTGAAGAATACATCAATAAAACGGACCAAAGTCAATCGTATAATGGACTGCTGAACTGACGCCATGGCATTTTATCTGCTTACTATTCTTGCTTCATCCATCAAACGCCACTCAGCCATCTGAGACTAAATAGAGAACTGCATTGCCTTGCCCTCTCACAGCTCAAGGTTCAGTTAGCCACTTAAATAATTTAGTCAGACAACTTTGTTTGAATGTTTGCTATGAGCCATGCTCTATGTGTCACCACCCTATTTGAAGAGGCAAAGCAAAAAGAAGATATCAGGCCAGTCCATAAAGGGTGACGGACAAGAAACCCAGGGAGACAGATGATATTCATAAAAATGGGGAAATGAGGACTCGAGTGTACTAGGGAATACATGATGCATTCTGCTTCCAGAATATATGTGTCAAAATACATCCTGAAAACACCTGAAAAGAAGATGAAAGGTCCATGCTGGGGTGGCACTGTGTAAGTCATCCGTATTTAGGCGTTCCCCGAGGCTGACACCAGGATTGTAGATAGAATCACCAAACTCCTTTAGGTCAAACGTGATTTTTAGAAATATTAAATTTCAAATAATAGGTAACCAAACTTTTGAGTAATGAGTGAGTGGAAGGAAGCTGGTCTAGGGCTCTCAGCCTTAGGAAATGCTAATAATTAACAAACTGAGGAAATAAGAGGAGGCAAAGAATTAAGTAGACAAAGCGTGCCCCAGAAGATAGGAGAAAGGAAGACGCAGACATAGAATTACAGAATTTCAAGGCTCCTTCAATCCCCTCCCACTTAACCTAGGAATGGGCTTCCCCACCGCCATGGAAGCCAAAATAGGCTATCAATACAGTTAAATATAACACGAAGAAGTAAGATCTGATATGAGTCCATTTTATTTGTTTAAATCTGGAAGGTGCATTGTAACCTTAGGGATTATACATCATTATTAAAAGCGGGAGTTGAATCGGAAGGTGTAGACTACAAAGATGTTTCCAGCTAGCACTCCCATAATGCTGCTTCTAGTGGGATTGAAGACTCCCCTCCGCTCTTTCCTTGCTTCTTAATCCTTGCCACTCCTTTCTCAGAAAGTGTTACTATGAACTGGTCAGATTCCTCAATAAGATGTTTGGGCCTCAGTTTCTTCATCTGTTAAGTGGAGACAATAATGGTGCCTACACTGGAGGGTTGGTGTGAAGATTAAATGTGATACTTATAAAGCACCATATTAGTACCTGCCATGGGTTAAGATTTCAATAAATTTGGCTGTATTCATCATCATCATCACCATTAACATTACGTTTTAGCCAACTCAAGCCCTCCTGTTATGTTGCCTTCTTAGAGATGTGAAAATCACAGTGATTTCTCTCTCTTCTAACCTGAAGTAGCACTTCTCTGCCCACCTAACATTAATAGTATGCTATTTTAAATTGTTCTCTTTATTCATATATGTATTGTCATTCCCATGTGCTTGAAGTTACCTTAAAGGGAGGGATAAAATCTTACATTTTTAAAGCTCCTAGAGCACCTACTATATACTGAGGTTATGGCTGGCGCTCAGTGGACACTTAAGTAAATGATGGGCAGGGGCCAGGAAATTTCTTTTGTGTCTCCAATAATATCAAAAGCAGTCAGGGCTTTTGGCACTTAAAGAATATTCGTTGAACAGATGCTGAGCAGAATGCAATGATCAGTCACTCCTTGTGCAGCACACACTTGCAGAATACTAAAGTGAGAAAGGGACCATATTTTATAGAGGAGGAAATTGAGGCCCACATTGATGACACAGATCTAGCTGAACAAAAGTTATGATGGGATTAATTCTCAGGACTCTTTTTATGCTATGTGTTTTAAAACAACCACCAATAAAAAGTTATTTCAGCAAATGTTTATTGAAGGGGGGAAAAAGTCCCCTAGGTTTTCTGTGGGAGGTGGCGTTTCCTCTTACACTCAACAATTTTGGTGGTGTGGTAGACAGAGGTGTGGGAAGGAGCCAAGGGGGCCCTGTGACTGGGCTGTTGTGTGGGCCTGGTCGGTGGGGGAGGGGTGGGATTCTCACTTCTAGGAAAGTTCTTCCAGTTCCAGGCAATCCGGGCCAGGTTTTGACACCTGCTTTTCTAAGCATACTGCCTTCAGTTGGCCGGAGACTGCCTGCCCAACAGCCCCATTCTCCCAGCTCAGTACCTGGGCTAGGAGAGTCCCCAGGCCCAGCTTGCAGAAAGAGGTCCCCACACCCAGAACCTGGGGGAAATCTGCCCTCCTTAGGCAATGAAGATAAAACGTTTACAATTAGAACTCATTGCTATGCAAGCAGACATCTCAGAGCTGGCCTCAGGAAGAGACTCAGGGAGGCCACGTGCCCTGCCCAGGGAGGCCTCTGGACAAGGGCTTCTTTGGTAGCCCTGGCCAGGCTCACAGGCTCCCTTTCAGGCTTTATGTCCACATTCCCTCCCCTTGCCTCAGCCAGTATTTCTCTATCTCTTAAATACACCTCCCTAATCCTCTCCTTCCTCCTTTTTAAAGCCTGCCCTTCCTTTCAAATACTTCCTCAAATGCCAACTTGTTATTTTTGTGCCCTCCCCTGCAAGAGCCCTCCTCAAGAGCTCTGGCTGCAAGTATACTTTAGACCACAGGGCCGGACTTCTACTCATATGCTCATTCAACAAATATTTGATTATCTATACATGCAGGGCTGTAGCAATACAATCACGAATAAGGCTGGCCCAGTTCTTTGATGACTAATTACAAGTGTGCAAAGAAAAATTAAAGGATGTTATGAAACAGGTTAAAGAAATCCTCAGAACCAACCTTCTTCTACTTGTCAGAAATTCTTATTCAAATCATCTTGGTGTCCCAGGCCTATCCTACTCACTGGCACAGGGGCAGGTGTCCTTTATAAAGCCTTCCTGGGGATTTACTTGCTCCTTTTTCCCATAGGTCAAAGTTTTCGTACAACAGAGCATCTCTTCAGACTCCCCCTCTCAGCCCTAACCCTCAGAGACCTGCTGGTCATCTTGGGGTCCCAGGTTGTCATCCATGGTCACATATGTGGTTTTTACCTAGTTATCTGGTCTTTTAAGCTAATGCACCATACAAGGCAGTAGAGCCTAATGATAAAGAGATGAGCTCTGGAACCAAACGTCCCTTGCATGCATCCTGTCTCTGCTGCATACTAGCTGACAAGTTACTTAACCTCGCTATGCTCAATTTTATTATCATTAAAAGGGAGTGTGTTTGTAATAACACTCAACCCATAGGGGTATTATAAAGATTTAAATATATACACATACAAAGAGTTTCCGCCTATAAAGTGCTTAATACAGTGCTCAGCAGAGATAAAGCCTCAGGGAGGGAGCTCTTAGATGCTGGAGTTTGGATTTCTCCCCACAAGGTGTCCAACCTTTGCTCCTGGAAGCCAGCCTGGGTCAGAATCTCAGGCTGCTGCTTGCCTGGGAGGAGAGGCTGGAACTTTTTAAAAGAGACAAGGTACTGGCAGCCATGAAGACTGCCCAAAGCTAAATAGACAAGGGCACGGAAGCCAACTGGATGTGCAATGTGTTAATCTCAGTTCCTCAATACCAGGAATCATTCCAAATGCCCACTGCTTGAGGAATGAGAAGGGAGCCCAGAGACCTGGTTTGAAGCAAGGCTCCCCTTACTTCCATGTGGCCCTAGACAAAGATCATTTCCATGCTCCAGTTCCATTTTTTAATGGCAGAGGATAATATTCATAGAATATAGTCTAAACTAAATTTGACCTCAGGGAGTCCATATTGCAACCCCTTTATTTTTTATCTAAATAAATTGAGAGCCAGAAATGTCTTTGACATAGGCAGCAAGAGCTAGATTCAAATCCCAGCCCCATAACTTATTCTCTTCTCTAGGATTCATTATACTGTTAGAGAAAAAGTGAGCATAGGAATTTCTACTGAATAGAGTCACCATGAGAACTAAATGAGACCTCAAATGATGTCCCCCAGCCTGGGTATGGCCACGTAAGTACTCGATGACATTTCCCAGTGTCACATGACTGGTTGGTAATCTCTTCCTTACCTTCTTCACCAGGTTGATCAAAGAATAAAGTAAAGCAATAGAAGACTCACTCTGAAAGTAGAAATGCCATGTAATAGTTCTGTGCTATGGATGTTACCCAACCAATTAGATTTACTAAACCCATTTGGGAAGCTGGACAGGGTACTAAGAACTAGGGGGTTAATGTCAATGTGTAAAACTTAGTTTCTGGTTTTTTAAAAGTTCTCATTTGAGACTGGGACTCTCAGAGAAGGGCTTTTCCAAGCCTGAGTGCTTAGTAATCACAGTCTCATGGAGAAAGCTCGCTTAAGGAGGGCATCATTGCCAGTTATCCCTCTTCCTGCTGTTACTGAAGCATCCGGGCAAAGTGCATGTTTAGTTGTCAGCCTCCCCTCTGACAGCAGCTTAGAGGCTTGAGTCCATGGAGCCAGCAGTGACAGCTGCGCCCTCTCCATGGGGAGAGGAAGGTGGGCTGTTAGAGGCATAACCAGTGATACCTATTCAGGCAACCAGTTCACCTCTAGCAACCAGAGAAGATGTTAAAACTCAAAGGATTGAACATGGCTTTGAAGCCAAAAAGCTGCGTCCAAATTATGCCTCTTACCAACTAAAAACTTGAATGGGACTCTTGGCCTCTAAGAGCCTCAGATTCATCTAATGAGACTTCCCTGAGGGTCAGATGAGGTAACCTGATATGCATTCAAGCCCTTGGCAGACTTCAACATCCCACACTATAGGCCGGATGTCCTCTGTCTCACAATTGTCATGATCAGTGAAAGTGGGATGACACAAATACATCTTCTATGGAAGGGAAAGTGCTTGTAGTTGCCTACTGAGGACGTCCACTCCTTGGTCTTTATAGGCTGTGGCCAAGTAACCCTTTTTTTTAGCCTAGGTCAACTACAATTACCTGTTCTTAATGCCTAGCTCATTCCTTATCTGAAACCAATGTACATATACATCATATATGGCTTTTAGGGCCTAAAAAGTATGTGTCTTTTTAAAAAAAAATTATAAATTACAATGCAAACTACTTGTATTGATATGTATATGTATAAATTCCAAATACAATTATGTCATTAGAGCTATTTGGAAGAATTACAATAAATATTAAGTGCATTTTAAGTACACAGTGAAATGTCAAAGTTCATCAGTGGTTCTCAACTAATCTCTCAAAGGACATAATGCTCAGTCCTGGCTGACATGACCACCTGAAGCTTGAACACAAATCAGTTTAAGCTAGCACAGAGCCTTCTTCCCTAGAGCGACATCAGAAATGAACAATGCTTGGAGAAGGAAAGAGTGGGGGCTGGGGAATCTGCCAGGTCACTCAGGCAAATGAGACGTAGGCATATCACTGTTTTTCCTGACTGATTCATTGGCGTGGTCTCATCAAGAGGCTTTTTCTCTGGGCCTCAGAAGAACATGTGTAGGCTTGAAAGCTCTGGCTCTGAAAAAGATCTTCGACCCCAACACTGAGTGAAAAGAAGTCATCCCGTCAGGCATCTGATTCTCTGTCCTGAGTGCAAGGGATTGCTGTAGCCAAAGGTAGTGACAGCCAATCAATTGGAATCAGTTCTTTAAAAGGTTCACTTTTCTCATAATAGCTAACATTGATCGAGCACTTACTATATGTCAAGTACTGTGCTACATGTTTTAGATTTATTAATTTATTTGTTCCTCTCAAAAACCCATGAAGCAGGCACTATTATTACCCCCATTTTACAGATGAGGAAACTGAGACACAGAATGGTGAGCTAATTTGCTAATGATCACAGCTAGTTCGTGGGGCAGAGGCAGGACTCAGACTCCAATAGTGGGGCTCCAAAGCCTGTGTTCTTAACCATATGTGGCATGACATTTTTTTGTTTATGTTTTTGTTTTTTAATAGATATTATTTTTGAGAAAACTTTTACACTCACAGCAAAATTGAGTAGGATGCATAGAGCTTTTCCATATACTCCCTGCCCCCAGACACGCATGGCCTCCCCCACCAACACCCTCACCCAAGTGGAGCATTTGTTACAACCGATGAAACTACACTGACACATCATTATCACCCAAAGCTCCTAGTTTTATTAGGGTTTACTCTTGGTGTTGTACATCCTATGGGGTTGGACAAACGTATAATGACACGTATCCACGATTACAGTATCAAATGGAATAGTTTCATTGCCCTAAAGATTCCCTGTTCTCCACAGATTCGACCCTCCTGCTAACCCCTGGCAAACACTAATCTTTTTACTACACCCCTAATTTTGCCATTTCCAGAATGTCATATAGTTGGAATCATACAATCTGTAGCCTTCCTAGATTGGCTCCTTTCACTTACTAATATTTATAAGGTTCCTCCACATCTTTTCACGGTTTCATCGCTCATTTCTTTTTAGTGCTGAATGATATTCCATTGTCTGGATGTGCCACAGTTTATTTATCTATTCACCTACTGAAGGACATCGAGCTTCCTTCCTTCCTTCCTTACAAGTTTTGGAATAAAGCTGCTGTAAACGTTCTCATGCAGGTTTTTGTGCAGATGTAAGTTTTCAATTCATTTGGGTAAATACCAAGAGTGCTATTACTAGATCATGCGGTAAGACTGTTTATCTTTGCAAGAAACCACCAAACTGTCTTCTAAAGTGGCTGCACCATTTTGCATTCCCACCAGCAATGAATGAGCATTTCTATTGCTTCATATGCTCACCAGCATTTGGTGTCATCAGTGTTTGAAGTTTGGCCATTCTGATAGGTGTTTAGTGGTATTTCATTGTTGTTTTAACTTGGGATTTCCAAATGATATATGCTGTTGAGCATCTTCACATGCTTACTTGCCATCTCTATATCTTCTTTGGTGAGATGTCTGTTCAAGTCTTTTGCCCTTTTTTTAATTGGGTTGCTCATTTTCTAATGAGTTTCACAATACAGAGTTTTTAAGGATATACTTATGAAATTCATAAAATATCAGGCTGGAAGAACCTCAGAAATCATCCAGTCCATCCCCCTTATTTTAGAGATGTGAAAAATAAGACCCAGAGAAACTCAGACGGAGCAAAGCTGAAACCACAGCCTAAGAGTTCAGTGGTCCTTCACCACAGTGCATGTCAACACGCAATTTGCTTTGCAAGCAGTTAACTCCTCAAGGACAGGCATCATGCCTCACCATCTATCTGTCCTTCCTCACACCGTGCTTGACACATGTTCAGTGAATGTCTATGGAAAGGAGGAAGGAATGACTTTTCACCTGGCATCTATGCACCCTTTCCAAAGGACAGGCTCCTCTGATCTCTGCTCTAATCTGTAAGAGAGGGAGAGAAGAGAGTTAGCATTGTAGCTCTTCCACGGTGCAATGGTGGGAGCAGAGGCCAGAGCAAAGGGTAATTCTTAACCTTAGCTGTGTGTTAGCATCCCCTACAAAGCTGAATTGGAGGCCGAAGCCCCCTCCCTAGACATTCTGATTCTGCACATTGTTTTAGTGTTTATTGTGTACTGAGATAAGCCCTTCACACCCATTATCCAGTTTAATCCTTCCTTATGCAATTCTATGATGTGGACCATATTATCACTCTCTTTCTGCAAATGAGGAAACTATGGTTCAGAAAGGTTAAGGAACTCAATCAGGGTCACAAAGCTAGGATGTGCTGGAGTTGGCATGCAAATAAAAACAATCCAGTGCTGTTGGCCAGCTTCCGCTCCACACACACATGAGCGTGCCCACAGGCACCGAAGTCTTCACATTCAATCCTGGGCAAACCCAGCATTGCGAGCCCCTGGAAGATAAATGGCAGGGACAGCAGACCACCAAAATGCCGCCACAAAAAAGCACTTCACAGAATTGTGACCACACAGGGCAGCCCATGTAGGGGCCTGAGAGCTATCCAAAACTAAGCCCATCTGCTCCACCAAAACACAGAGACCGTGGGCACACGCACCCACGTTCTCATTTGCACACTGCTCAGAGACAGCCCTTACCCTTCTAATTTCCTAATACTTGGTTAAAGTTTTTATTGAAGTAAAACATACAAACAAAAAAGTACACAAATCTTAATCTGATGAATATTCACAAGGTGGACATACTTGGTAACCTGCTCCACTGATTTCAGGTAACATCTCTAGGCATCTCCAGTTACCGTAAGGGGTTTCATTGAAGACTTCAGAGAAAACACTTTTTTAATCGAATGTCATATTGTTGTGGCAGCCAGCCCCTGAAAGACACATGGACCACCAGAACTCAGTGAGTTATAGGAATCACACTCTTTATTTAGCCAGCTGGGTCTGCCGGGGTACACATACCCCAAATTAGGCAGCCCTGAAATGTAGAGGTACAGGGTTTTTTAAGCCCAAAATTCCATTCTTCATTCTGTCTGAAAACAAAGGTCTATTTTTCTTCTATTCATTACCTGTCAACCCACCGGTCAGGTGTGCAAGTGGGGGTACAGAAGCAGAAAGATTGTTAGAATGTTATGTTTCCATAGTTAGTAGCCTATGTTCCTATGGCAATAGCCAAACAGTAATTTCCAGCAAGTAATTAATTTTTAAACAGTAATTCTCTAGCCAACACAATATGACAGATAAATGTCCTTTTATAAAAGAGATATTTAAGGAAACAAAAGAAACAAACAACAACCAAAAGCAATAGAACATTACAAATCTAAAAAGAGTTTGTGTTGCTATTTTAAACCAAATTTGAACGTTTTAGGGAGAGGTTGATATTTGTTCTAGATAAGTAAATCCTAGAAGGGGCGCCTCTTATGCAGGGCGTATAATGTGGAATGGCAGTGAAGAGGAGGACCTCTGTCTTGGGCTGCACTTATGTTTCCTCTGGCCTGGTTTCCGCATCTCACCATGCACCACACTTTCAGCGGTCTACTCACAGGACCCAAATGGAGAGGCAGTGTGCTAGCAGTTCCAGCTCAACAATCAAACAGCTGGGCTCAAATCCAGGTTCTGCCACAGCCCGGCTCCATGGCCCTGGGCAAGCCAATTAACCTTCCTGAATATCAATGTTCTCACGTGTAAAATGAGCCCCCATCTGTACCTGATGTGGTTGTAGTAGGGGTAAATGAGGCATGTAAAGTGCTTATCACTATGCTTGACACATAGATGACCTACTGCTTAGTTTCTCTTCAGTAACCTGCGTCTCATTTCCTGGGGAATATGCAGGAAAGAGAACAGATTCAGTACTAAAGCAGGAGGGGTGGTAGCCAGTGAATGGGAGTTTATAAAATATTCCTCCTATATTTAGAGGACGTTTGTCGCCTGCCTTCAGGCCCTGACTCAGAATTTCAAGGGGCGGTTTAATTCCTGCAGGTCGGAGAAGAAACTTCTGCTCTGAGACAGAAATAAAAATATTGATTCCTGAGGTGCGTCCTGGAATGTGATGGTCTCTTCGTTCAGCCTAAACCAAAGCTATCAGCCAGAAAGTTTATCAGTTTGTCTTCAGAAACACCCAGATCACCATAAGATTGGCTCAAGGGAGGGGTTGCCATGACAACCCCGGGCCCAGGTCACCTGGTAGAACTCAAACCCCTCCCCAGGCTCACGGGTGAACACAACACACTCTCTGTGAGCCTCAGAAGTTGGGCCCCGTGGTTAGGAAAGAGCATGTGGCCCTGTGGCTCCAAGCTCGGGGCTCCTGGAATACTTACGGGACTGTACTGGGTGGGACAGAGGAGGGAAGGAATGTAGGTGCTCTCAGGACAATTGCCCTCCCAAAGCAGTTGCTGGAAACAATGAGCCTTCCAACCCCTGGGAAATCAGAAAGAAAGCTAGCCTCGGGCTCTTCAAGGGCCCAGGGAAAAGGGGCCTCAGCCAATTAAACACTTTCACTCTGCCTTCTCCTCCCCACTCTTAGGCCCTCACTTCCATTCACAGGACCT
The DNA here is from genome assembly GCA_030015415.1 of Cynopterus sphinx. NCBI lineage: Eukaryota > Metazoa > Chordata > Mammalia > Chiroptera > Pteropodidae > Cynopterus > Cynopterus sphinx. The sequence continues at coordinate 133,078,440 of CM057384.1, forward strand.
GTCCGTTAAACTCTCCCTAGTCTGATGGCAGAAGATAAAGTTTTAGGGGTTTATACTTCCCAGAGGCTTTTGCATTTTAATGGAGACTCTTGAAAACCAAAACGCTTTCTGCCTCAAGGACTAAATCTCTTAATAGGGGATCCGTGGGCTCCCTAGGAGCCGTGGGGGTGGGGATGAGTAGGAAGCAGGAGACAGATGGTCCAGCGATCTGATGATGAGAAACACTCTTACCAAGAAGACTATATATAGCTCAGGTTTAAAATCAACCAGGTTTCCCTGTTTGACCTTGGGTAAGAGCTTGTTCCCTTGTCTGCTAAATGGGAGCATAATGCTTAATTTATATGACTGTCAGCACAAAGCCTGGTACGGAGCCTGGCATAATGTTTCAAGACCTCAAAGTAGGACCAACCAAGAAGATTGTTGTACATCCCCAGCCAAGGACCAGAATTGGTTCTGACAGTCTGGGCCTGGACCGGGATGTTTAGCAGTGGAGCTATGTTCAGCTATCTGGGTTAGATTAGGGTAGAAAAGGGGGCCTGAAAGCAGGAACAATTAAATAGCCACCGCTTTGATGTGATTATAAGTTTGTTTGCTTATCTGTTTTTCTTTCAATACAGGAGCCTGAGAAAATGTGAAAGCACTAGGCATTTTAAGCAGGGAAGAGAGAATGTGCTAAAGGAGGCCTGAGACTGCTTATTAGCCTGGGACCCCCTTGACATGAGCACTGGTAAACTGCTTCAGCTGTAGGCAGAAGACTTGTTTCTCTGCAGGATGTTTCTGGCAGTGTCAGTGGTTAAACATTAGTGATGTTTAACAATCTCTACTGCAAAGCTATCAGCCGCTGCTCTCACTACAATGGGTATTCTAAAGCTACGGTGGCTGCTACACAAAAGATATTGAGCCAGAAGAATCCTAGTCAATTTGGGAGAGATCTAGATCTGAGACAAACCCCCTGGTACCTCCACCTCCAAGAACACTTGGCCAACTTTGCTAAGGGCCTGCCACCCTTGTCGTCTGGGTAGCAGTGAGATAGAGCTGAGAGAGTGTGAACCCCTCCCAGCTCTGCCACCACCAGCTGGGTGACTGGGGCAATTCACTCGGTTCTTGGGTTTTAGTTGCCTCATCTGTGTAATGACAAGATAACTCTATTTGAATTGATGGAGAGGCTAAATGTCATAAATATGAAGCAACTGGTACAATAACCAGGGACATATGGGAGCTCAACAAATGTTAACGTCCTTTTCCTTCATGCATACACATGGCTACTGCAGCTTCTAGCATCACAGCTCAATTCCAGGCAGGAAGAAGAGAAAGAGGCAGCATCTGCTGTGAATTCCTTTTATAAAAAAAGAGAAACTTCCCCAGAAGCCCCAGCAGACTTCTCATTGAATGACTATGTCCGTCACATGGTCACATCTGTGTGCTAGGGAGGCTGGGAAAGCAAACCAGCCTCTCGAGTGGAGGCAGACAAGGAAGAAAGAAGTGAAGAAATAGTTGTCAAATAAGCCAACCCATAGTGTGAGCCACAGCTGTGCATCAGGTTAAATACAGCATTTCTTGATTTCATTCAGCAAGTGAATATTGAGCACCTTCTGTGGCCTAAGCTGGGTGCCCAGAGAGGATTGATGAGGAAAATCAGACTTGATGCCAGGAGACAATGAGCGCTTGACATGTCTATTGTGGGGGATTGTGGGAATAGCACCGGAGCTTGCAGTGCGAGGGAGGGAGGGGTAGAGATTTCCTGGATGGGGGCTGAATGTGACCAGGAGTAAGCCAGGTATTTGGAGTGAAGGAAGGCGGGCAGGCTGCCCATGTGATGTTCTAGGCAGAGAGAACGGCATGTGCACCGACCTAGGAGCAAGAGAGATCTGCAGGCATTCGGGAATTGAAAGAAGTCCCTGAGGCCACCAAAGTTTATTCAAACAAGAAAGATCAAGAGCAGGGCACACAGATGTGAAGTGAGTAAATTTGACTAGCAAGACCATTCCACAGTGCTCTTTCAGTCCCATCCCTGTGGGGAGAAGGCACTGGCAGCCTCTTTAAACAGAAGCAAAAAGCCTGGGCTGCTGCCGTGGACAAACTCAGCTGTCTCACTGGCACGGTATTTAGGAGAGGAGAGACTCTTCTGGCTGGTACCTGAAGTCAGGGTGGAGTCTTTATCTTCCACAGAATCCTTTATAGGAGGTCTTGGTACCTGCCGTGCCCTCTGTCTGTACGGTCCTCACTCCCACCCCCTCCTCACCCTTTAGAATTCAGTTCTGGCCACGCTTCCTTAGAGACTGACTGACGCCCACCCTGAAATACATCACCTCATGGATGGTCCAAACACCAGGGACCCCACCTTGTAGCTGTTGCCACAGTTGTGATTTCATTTCTATTTGTGTGGATTTTTTTTTTAAGTTAATGACTGTCTCTCCTGGTAGATTGTAAGCTCTGTGAGTGCAGTGACCAAGTCTGGTTTTGCCCACTGCTATACCCCCAATGCCTAGCATCGTGCCTGGCACATAACAGGAGCTCAATAGATATGAAGAGCTAGACCATATCAAACTGACAATGTTCAACCATTTGGGGCCTACAGAATGACAATTTCATATAATTCACCCTAATATTCTTTGAACGAATGAATAAATTTGAGTTTCTCCAGGGACTGTCCACTGCAGCATGGAGTTCAGTACAAGAAGGGTCTACCTGGAGCCTGTTCAAAGGGCGGGTTTTCCTGATATTATGAAGAGCTGAGTGTCTGGTCCCTGGTCACAGTCTAGACGTGAGCAGCACTTCTCACACTTTGGTGTGCGTTTGGACCAGCCTCTGGGAATCTTGTTAATTTGCACATTCACTAGGTCTGGGATGGGGCACGAGAGTCTGCATTTGAAACAAACTCTCGGGCGATGGCCATGGGAAGGCTGCCAGAAAGAAGCCAAAGCCCAGACTTGGAGCTGGTTGGTGGAGGTGTCCACTGTGCCTCACCAAGGAGCCCCCACGAAGTTTCCCGTTTCTGTTCTTTCTCAGCCAACATGAAATTTATTTGAAAAGAGATGGGGGTCTACGGCCACACCACCCTGAACAAGTCCAACCTTGTCTGATCTCGGAAGCTAAGCAGGATCAGGCCTGGTTAGTACTTGGATGGGAAATCACCTAGGAAGACCAGGTGTTATAGGCATAAAAAAATAAAAAAATAAAAGACTGTAAGCTGACAAGATTCTTGCAATCTGTGAAGTCAACCAAAGGTTGTCTCACCCAAAAAAAATTAAAAAAAAAAAAAAGAAAAAGAAAGAAAGAAAGTAAAAAAGAGAGAGAGAGAGAAAGAAAGAAAAGAGATGGGACCCCAGGTCATTGCCGTAGAACCTCCGTTGTATGGAAAAGAAGCAGAGCAGCTGTCATTTATAAATGAACTTTCCAAATCACTAAAACTTGGCTCTTCACATGCCTAAAACAATTTTTCTTTTTACCGTTATTTCAAATTAATGTTATTAAACGCTATCTTGCCTTCTTAGAGTAAATTAGACCAAATCTAACTCTTGTTTTTTTTCCTTCTTTTAAAAATTGGTTGATATCATGTGAATAAAGCATATATGTACAGCTTAAAGAAGATGAGTCAAGTGAATATCAACAGACCCACCACTCAGATAAGAAGAAAAAGAGTCTCACTATAGGACCTTAGGAGCCTGCTCTTTCCCCGTCAGAGGTAACCTCTATTCCAATTTATACGTCAGTCATGCTCTTGCGTTTCTTTATTGCTTTACCGTATATGAATGTACCCCCAAACAACATAGTAAGTCTTGTCTGTTCCTGAGCTTTATGTAAATTGAATCCTGCTTATGTGTTTCGTTGCGACTAGTTCCTTTTGTTAAACATTGTTTTTCAGTTTCATCCATGTTGCCATGTGTGGCTGTAGCTTGTTCATTTTCTCGGCTGTATAATATTCCATGCAGAATATACCATGACTGTTTGATGGACGTTTGAGGGCTTTGGAATACCAGAAAAACAGTGCTGCCATGAATTTTCTGGCACATGTCTCCAACAACCATGTGCAAGGGTTGTCTCTGCACATACTTAAGAGCTGAACTTTATTGCTTTACGTGCTCAACTTTATAAAGTGCTGCCAAACCAGTTTCCTCAGTGGCTATTCTCCCACCAGCAGTAGGGGAATCCCCACTGGTCTACATGTTCACCAGCACTGGACTCTGGCCCACTTTAAAACTTTCCCTAACTTCTCGTGGTGCCCAGAATCACACTGTCTTATTCCATTCAGGCTCCCACAACAGAATGTGACAGATGGCTGGTTTATAAGCAACAGAAACGTAGTCCTCCCAGTTCTGGAGGCCGGAAGTCCGAGATCAGGCTGCCTACATGGTCGGGTGAGGGCTCTCTTCTGGGCCGCAGACTTCTCATTGTGTTCTCACACGGTGGAAGGGAAAGGGATCTCTCCGGAGCCCCACTCGTAAGGGCATTTTTCTCATTCTTGAGGATTCTGCCCTCATGCCCTAAGCACCCCCCAAATGCCCCATCTGTTGATACTGCCACTTTGAGCATTAGGATTTAGCATATAAAAATTTGAGAGACCAAACATCGAGACCATAGCATGTATACTTCCCTCTTTTGTGCACACCCATCCCCCTCCTTGGACTGGACTGTGACACGAGGTTGTTCTTATCACGCTAACTGGACTCAGAGACCGTGCTCTGCCCTCCTGTCTACTTTTCCTTCTTCCGTCTACTTTTTATTCTTGCTTTGTCTCTGCCTTTAACAGAAACTGACAAGCATTTTCTCATTCCGACCAGAGTGTCAAGTCTCCAGCAGCCTTCCCCTGCTCCCCTTCTAAGGTATTCTTTCAAATCTCTGTGGAATGAGAAGTTCTTCACCTAAATCATCTCTTGAATCATGTCTACATAAAGAGTAAATGGCCTCTGAAGGAGGGTCTGCATGGATTGCCTATGAGTAAATACACAAACGGTAGGGGATAAATTCTGTGGCATTGATTTCGGCTGTGACAATCATTTTTGTTTTGTTTTGAGGGGGGTAGTTTCCTTATTTGTTTTTGGTGTTGTTTATTTTTGCTTTTTTTCTGGTTCCTGACAGTGTCCCAAATAACCAAGGATTCTTATAAATCACCTCTGAATAAGTGCTGCTGCCCTTTGAATATACTTCTGGCTTAATTTGGTATCAAATTTAATTAAATTCGTATTAAATTTGGTTGCTGCTATCTTCCCAAAATATCATGGCTTCGGCTAGCAGATGGCACATATCCCTGTGACAAGAGACACCAAGTATTTCAAATAACCTAATTCTGTCCCCACCAGACGCATCTTCAGAAACGAGGGTGTTAGAAAATTCTGACTTTCCAAAAAAGGGATTTTGAGGCACAGCTGGAGATAGAGGCATCCATACCAGGCAAATCTTTGTCTTTTCACAGGTTTGTGGGACCAGAGCAAGAATTTAAGAAGGCCCACATGCCACGTATCTAAATATTTAAAGGTTATTAGTCAAGCTAACAAATTGTTAAATAACATGTCTTAGCCGCCGACCTTTACAAATGCACCTCCACAACATTCTGAAAGGCCATGTGTGACTTTAGAATCCTCAGACTCCTCAGACAGAATGTGACAGCACAGGGACAGGCAGTTCCCGATCAGGGCCTGTCCCCTTTTTGTTCCTACCTTCAGCCTTGCCCACCTGCACATTCCTGCAACTCCACCTTCTGTCCACTGCCCGTGCCCTGTGTCCCAAAAAGCCACCCCTTGGCCACCAGCTTCACACGTCACCCTTGATAGGGTGGACCACGGGAATAGGCCCACATGGGCCCTGGAAGCAGGCTTGGGCCATTTGGGCAGAGATTCTGAGGTCCCAAGTACCAGGGCTGAGGTCTACATGAGGGTAGGCATAAGCATGGGTGTGGGCTCTGCTTGGGCATCCACCCGGTTCTGAAGACTTCTCACCCCAAGGACACAGGGAGGCCTGGGCAGAGCTCTCTTGCCTGGGTCTCGGGAGGTACGGGGTCACATTGCCACACTGACTCTGTAAGCCTGTCCATAAAGTGAGTTGAGAATAACTGGAAGCTATTTTGAGAGTTTTCCCTGTTATCTGGGGCTGGAGATTGCCTCTGGATTACTGACAGTAGGAGAGGATTTCTCTAGCTGTGACTCTGCACTGGGGGCAGGATTCAGAACTAAATGGCTGTCTCCTCACCTCTGGAAACAAATCCAAACTAAAAAACCAAAACCAAAATAGAACAAAACAAAACAAGAGTCCCTCTTTTGTCCTTGACATGCTCAGCCTATCTCTCTCTGTTCCCTCCTGCTCTGACACCCTCCAGTCAGGCTCTCTCCCTGGTCCTCTATGTCCTGCTTTTCCCTGCTGACTTTCTTCCCTCCACCCTTCTTCCCTGGCTCGTGTCTTAATCCCTGCCATAGCGACCAGAAAAACAACATAACACTGGGGCAGATGAGAGCTGAATTTCAGAGCCCTTCGGACTCACAGGGGGCCAGGAATTTCCATCATAAAACAGACCAAGGGAAAAACTTGAAGTCTTGGAGAGGTAGTGAGGAAAACTTGGGGAATGAAAAAAGAAGGGGCACCTCAAAAAAAAAAACAATAAAGATTGATTTAAAAGGTAAAAGTTAATATGGTTCCTCCAAACTCCACTGAACCCATGACCATCCCCCAAAAACAGTCAACATCTGTCCTGTGGGATGAATTATTAGCAGAGGGAGAAATGGTGGCGGGGGGAGACATCAGGAGAACTGAGATCCCTCTTGTGGAAGGAGCTAAAGGGTTAATATTTTCATGAAGTGGAACCCCAGCATTTTAGGTCTGATGGATGGAAAGGGGTTAACACTATCGGGGAGCAAACTTGGGGTTGCTCAGAAGGGTGTGGTCCCAAAATTGAATTATTTTGAAAGCATAAAAGCCAATGAATGTACTTTTGGCCACAAGATACAACAGGTGAGAAAAAAGAAAGGAAAAGGCCTGATTTCTGTTTCCTGGGAAGGAGGTGTTGTTGCAGATCTCCAGGGGAGCACACGCAAGCCTCTTATAAACGTATAGAGCCCTGATTACTTGGCTCACCCTCACCATCTTGGCGTGTTCCCAGTGGCTGACTCCTTGGCATATGGAACTTGGGCTGCCATCACCTGCCAACAACAAGGAAGCTGGGTATTGCGGCTGCAGCTTTGGGAAGCTACTTATGAAAGAGATGACTAAGCCCCAGGGGTAGAAAGAGGGTGCAGCTAAAGCCTAGCTCAGCAAGAACTGGTAAGCTATCAACTCAATCCAATTCAACATTGACCAAATGCCAGCCGTGTACCAGGCTAGTCCCTGGGGGTGTGAAGATGAAAAAGGCGTGGTCTCTATTCTAAAGGACCAGGCATGCCCATAAGGAGCTGTAATCAAAGGTGCGAATGCACCAAAGAGGAAAATCAAGGCTGGAAGTGGAAGAGTTTTATGGCCTACAGTGCCAGAGGCAGAAAAAGGAGGAGGAAGAGAATCTTCATTTGTGCAGTCAGGCTCAGCACTCCCGAAGCACACCCTGTTCCTCATGGCTCCCTTATCCAGTCATTCTGGCTGAGTGACCCTCAAATTCTCCCCCTCTTCTCCTGTCTTGACTCAGTTTCTCATTTCTAGCCTTGGTCCAGGCTCTTTGCACTCAGCGCCCTGAGGTCACTTCCTACAACTCAGGTCCAAACAGCTCCTCCCCTGTTTAAAAGCCCTCTGTGGGAAGAGAGTCAGTAAATGAGACTAGTGAGAGGAGGTAGACAGGACCAGGAATTAAAGTGTGATTATGGTAATAAGAATACGAAAATATCTGGAGCTGACAGGTGGAAGAAAGGAAAATAGAGGCTACTAAGCAAAAGGAGATTAGCACCCAAAAGGAATGACCAAGTAAAGGTGTAAAATAAACAAAAAGTTATCAAAAATCTATTTTCTTTTCCCTTACAAGTAAGTGTAGAAAGTTTACAGGAATCCTTTAAGGAATGCCTTCTAACAGAATTTTTTCTGAAACAATACCTGCTCATTTAAGTCTTTAATAAACATATGAATTCACAACGAAAGAAAGAGTGGAGAAGGAAGGAAGGAAGGAAGGAAGGAAGGAAGGAAGGAAGGAAGGAAGGAAGGAAGAAGGAAAACTATCTATGGTTTCCTACTGCCTCCAGGATGAAGGCTAAGCCCCAAGGTTGCTCACACTGTGGCCCAAACCTGCTGAAGGCCTATGGGTAGTGCAGGCTTCAGGGTAAGTTTGACTTAATGGCTCAACAATGTCATCAAAGCCCCTGCTTCTTTCTGGATGTCCTCTCTGCCCTCCATGGTGTCATCTTCATCCTTGGGCAGTCTTCTCTCGTAGTGACAAAATGGTAGTAGCAATTCCTGGCTTCATACCCATACTCCATGCCGTGTAGGAGAAAGAGAGCTTCTTTCCCTTAAGCTGTCAGTAAATTTTCTCCAGTTTTTCAAGTCATTATTGGGTCTCCTGTTCACCCTCAGGCAAGAAGGGATTTTGCTGATGCATCTATACTGGGTCTATTTACTCCACCCATAGGGATAGGGTGGAGTCAACTTCCTCCAAAGTACATGGGAAGTGTAGGGAGGGTGAATACCCAAAGCGAAGTGTGGTTGTTACCAAAAGGGAGTGGATGCTGAAGAGGCCGCCGCAGTGTCCACCACAGCACCTTCCAGCACCTCTTCCCCTCAAGCTCCACCCAGCTACTTTTTCTGCTCCCAAAACTGTTGGAATGATTTTTCGATGTCTCTAAACCTTTGTACACACTCTTCCTTCCACCTGGGATGCCTTTTCATTCCTCTTGCTCTTTGAATACCTACTCTTTTTTCAAGCCCCTGCCCAACATCACCGTCCCTACTGTTCAGCTACTGTGATCACCTTAAGGACAGAAGCCAGGTTCTTATTCCCTCCCAGCATAGATAATAGCTGGCACACAGTAGGTGCTCAATAAATGTTTGTTAAGTGAATGGATGTTGATGATGAGATGACAGTATTTCCAAAGTTTACGATGAGCAGCTAGTGTGTCTTCAAAATCTCATCCTCCCAAAGTCTAAAATGTAACAACTGTAAGCGGAGTTGTAACGTGTAAAATTATGAGGAAGAAAGGATGAGGCCCTCCAAGAAGTTCGGATAAAGGGACGTTGAAACTAGGAGTTTGTCCAGGGACCTTTAGTGTCATCCCAGAGAGAGGGCTTCCTCATGGCTGGCAGGAATGTTTTAGTTCACTTGGCGGGTCGGTACATTCTCAAATAGAAAGGAGCCTGATCTCTTAATCTTCCAACCATTTAGACTATTCTACTTAGAAGAAATTGCAATGGTCCTACAGACCCAGGCACTCCTACCTGGCTGGCCAATACAGCCTCATAATCTCTTAATAAATTGGCTCTCTGGTTTACCATCCTAATCTACATTTCTTTAGTGTGGATTGGTTTGAGACCAACACTACCAGTTAATCTTCAATATCTGTTCTCTTTCTCTGCCTTAGGCATGGAACCTCAGAATTTTAGCTGGTCACACGGTCACTTATCATACAGACTATACTTCTCAGCCTCCCGTGTAGGTAGGGCCACACAACTAAAGGCATATAAGTAAGAGCAATACATAATGCAACTTCTTGGAAGTGTCATTTAAAAAAAAAAAAAAAGAGTAGGATTTCCCTCTCCTTCCTTTTCTGGAATATTGATACATTGGCTGGAGCGAAAACAGTCATCTTGGACTATTGAGGAATTTGGAAATAAAGCCCATGTGTGATAGAGCAACAAAATAGGAGCCTGGGTTGACTACTACCACAAAGGGCAAAATCAGAAAGCCTTAAATGCCTACATGAGCATTCACATTAGAGAAATGCATTTTTTATTTTGTTTAAGCCACTTTTGCCACTAGCAGCCAAACTAATTCTAATCTTATACAATCTCCTGAAGCAGTGCTGACCCACATATGTAGCTACTGAGAACTTGAAATGTGGCTAATACAAACTGGGGAATCCACAGGGAAGCACCCTGGGATCCAGGCTGTGGTACCCAGCTAAGGCACCAGACCAGGCACACACTCATAGCATACTTTTGTCTGCTTACATCACCCATCAGTTCTTGCATGTTGTCTAATTTTCCATTAGAGCCCCTAAAGTATTAGCTATTCAAAATTCTCTGTCTGATCATTCCAAATTCTGTGTCATATCTGAGTCTAGTTCTAATACTTGCTTTGCCTTGTAATTTTTGTCAAATGCCTCAGATGAAGCATAGAGCAATAGATATTGAGGCAAAAAAAGTCTTTAGTGTGAAGTTTTAGGTTAATCTGATGCAGTGCTGAGCTTTGTTTATTGCTTTGCTGTAACTGCAAGTGTCGGAGCCTTCAAATTTTTCTAGTGTCCTTTTTGTGTCTCCCATTGCCTTTGGGCTTCCGTAAAAATTTCTCCTTAAGTGGAGTCTGTATCTTGCAACTCTTTCAGCTATAACCCACTATTATCAGACAGGAGCCTTGTCAATGTGGTGGCAAAGTATGAGAAGAAGACATGTCATTTACTTGGTGATTTAATCTCAGTCTTTTAGGGGGCCTGTGTCCCTGGGCTGAGCTCTTCACAGATGTTTCTTAGCTTCCCCCCTCCTTTTACACAGGAAAAATAAAGAGGGCTGGAGTTGGTTAATTCTCTTTCCCCAGGCAAAGTCTTTTCCCTAAATAGTAGGCCCTTATTAAGGAGAATGCTCTGGGTGTAATTCAGAATGGGTACTTCCTCCCTCTCCTTGCCAGAGCCACAGGGCTATTTCTTGGCCCTTCACTGTGAGAACCTGGTGGAGTTCCTGGAGGTAAAACCCATGAGAGTGTGGGGGTCCCTAGGATTGTGGGGGTTCTTCACTCTTATGATAGTCCACACTCAATCTTCAGCAATTCATCAAATTATCATTTAAGAGTCCCCACTGGTTTATGGTTCTAGCAGCATCCGCTCCAGGTAAGTCAATCTCAGCTGTGTTTTTCTGGACTCATCTGTCTCTTCAGATTTCAAAGTGGTGATTTGCCCTGCAACCCCAATTTTCTGATTAGCTCAAGAAAAGTCTTTGATATTCAGTTTGTACAGCTTTTCCTTGTTGTAAGGACAGGAATGACAACTTCTAAGCCTTGTACATGTCAGAGCAGAATCTAGAAGTTTATTTATTTTTCAATAAAATGATATACAATTCAAAATACATAGTAATCTGGGCCCACTTAGTCTGAGGTCAAGGCACACTTTCCACAAGATCACAAGGGCAACAGAGTAGTATGGCCGGCACCCTACGGAAGTCATCAAGAAAAGGGTGAATCATGTTCCAAAGACTCTTGCAAACAAAGCAAAGAAGCAAGTATATGTATTTTTAAAGCCCATCAGAATGATTCAACTTTAAGTTCAGGCACCCAGATTTTAACCCTTTAGGACACCTTATGCCTCTGCAGTTCCAAATAGCTGAGGTCTTACCACAAGGGTCGCAGTAAATATGTAAATCAGGTTGAAAAATAAATAATAAATCAGGCTGAAGTCTTTTTTTTTTTTCTTAGTTATTTTTCAAGAAAATAACCACATTTTAGAAAATTATACATAAATCAGCCTACAGGTAAACGGCCTCTGGGCTGCATATCTCCTGGTGCCAAGAGGTTAGATCTTCGGTCCCCTCCTTTAGGGCTGGGCACCCAGCTCTGCTCTGACCTGGAAATCTCTGCTTGGCTCCCTCTCTCTCTGACAGGCAAAGCTGGCCTCTCAGAATTCCCCCAGGTAACCTGGGGGCTGGGGTTGCTGAAACAAAGGATGCCATAGCTGATGTGCTAATGAATGCATGAAGCTTCTGGTGGAATGGGGTTACAGGGAGGTGTTGGGAAAGTTCCTTTCTCTCTTTTCTTTAAAGAAAAAAAAAAAAGGTCTTTTTTTATTTTGTGAGTGGGAGTACACACACACACACACACACACACACACACATACCAGGCCTCTAACCTTAAAAAAAAACTTTCACTTTCCAACTGCCCCAAATTACTCAATGTAATTTTCCCATCTCTGAGATCTCAGAGTGCTCAGGTTCTGGCCTGGCTTCTCCTTTTCCCCTTCCAGGTTTCAACCTCCTTTCTCAAAATTTAGTTTTCTAACTGGTCTCACTTGCATGGCATTCCTCCTATTTGACATGTTATCATCTCTCTTCTCGCAGACTGAAAGCATCTCAAGAGCTGGTCCACCTTTTTATCTCCCATAGCTCCAGGCATCTACCTCACCCAAGCACTCAACGAATGGTTACTGTTTTCACTTCCTCCGATAATAACAGCTAACACACAATGAGCATTTCCTATGTGCCAGACCCTGTTCTAAGTACTTCACATGGATTAATTCACTTAAGTCTCCCAAACAACCCTAATATTATTCCCATTTTACAGATGGACAAAGTGGTGCACAAACTGATGATGTAATTAACCACAGGTCACAAAGCCAGTAAATCATGGCAGAGCTGAGATTTGAACCCAGTCCTATATCTGGCTCTATTATCTCTTAAACATCTAGGCTGTATGGCCTCCCCCAAAGTACATAAGACACTAAAATGATTTATCAGTTTAGTTTCCCAAAAGCTATCCTTTACTGCCAAAACAACAGAAAAACTGGCATGGATTTACCTTTTCAGTGGGTATTTGTAGCTGTAAGTACAACATAAACTCCGAGGGTTTTGCTCCCCCTTCCCCACGCAGTCCTTGCCTCACTGAAAAGCTCTAGGTATGATAGAAGACATACTGGAGGTGAGGAGCTGTAGTTGATTTGTTTCAAACTTGAGAACAGGGGTCAGGGGTGGGGGTTACTTATGATACTGGTGAAAAGCAAGGACACTGTGATGGTTAATTTTTTATGTCAATTTGATGCCCAGATAGCTGGTTAAACACCATTTCTGGGTGTGTCTGTATGTTTCCACATGACATTAGCATTTGAACAGGCGAACTCAGTAGATTGCTCTCTCTGTGTGGGTGGGCATCATCCCATGTTGAGGGCTTGAAAAGGACAAAACAGAAGAAAGAGGAATTTGTCCCTTTTTCTTTCTTTCCTCCTGTTTGAGCTGGGATGTTGGTCTTCTCCCACTCTTGGACTGGGATTTACAATATTGGCTCCCCTGGTTCTCAGGCCTTCAGATTCCAGCTGATGCTGCACCGCAGCTTCCTTCGGTCCCCAGATTGTGGACTGCGGAGTGATGTCAGGAGAACCAGGACAGCCCCATGGCCTGTGAGGATAGGCACCCAGCTCTGCCAATCACTTTGTTGCAGCTTCCATCATCATCGGTTGGTTCTTTAGAGTTAATTGTTCTCTTCCTTTTCCCTCCTGTTGAAGCATACTCATTTCCACAAGTAAAGTCACGGGGTGGTATAAGCAAAAGCATCTCTCAGAGTGGAGTTGGGGAGACCTGGAGTCTAGCCTCATCCCAGTCACTATCTCTGTAGATGACAAAGATCCTCCCTCTTCCCCTCACTCCCCCATAAAATAAAAGTGGTGAACAGGCTTTCTCTGAGGCCCCCTTCCAGCCATAAGTACCTGTGGTCTTTGATTTGTGTGTGGGTGGGCTCCCTGACAGCCTTCCTATGGGATAGGGCAGATAGCACAAAAGCCCAGTTAGAAGGCTGGAGTCCTGAGACCCCATAGCCTAGGCCCTAGCTTGTTCCAGAGCAAAGAGAACCTGGTTTGTGGACACTGCTAGGCCTCAGCCAGCTCCCGCAGCCCTGCTGTTCCATATTTTGGAAAGGTCCAGGAATACATTTATTGATAGAAACTGGAAGTTATTTGGCCACATTAAGAACTCAGCTTTCCTCCCTCCCTTGGTCCCACTGGCTATGAAAGAAGCTTTGTCTGCTGCCATGGGCAGTCAGTCCAGGATGTGACCACCAGACCAAATTCAACCTTTAATGGGCTTCAACGTCTGCTCAAAAGCAGACAATTCCAAGTTGTCACGGCAGAGCTGAGATTTGAACCCAGTTCTGCAATGTGCTGGATGCCCTCTGCAGGTCAGGGTGACTGGGTCTGGCCTGGCACGGAAAAGTAGAGCCTGGGATGAGCACCAGCTTGGGCCACCCTTCGTTTCCCACGCTTCCCATGCCTATCCTGAAAATGAACAGGAAGTGCCAGAGTGCGGCTGGGTGAACAAAGGAACTTTCTTTTCTCTATGGTCTCTCCTGGGTCAGAAGAGGGAATGGTGCATGAGTGCAGTGGGTAGAACCCTGTACTCAGAGGGGGCATCATCTTCCCTTTCACCTTCTCCCCGATTCCTGCCTTGCCTGGTGACCAGTCAGGCTCCCTCATATCTGAGGGCTAAACTGTGAGATAGAGAAATCTGTTTCAGGTACCTCACTACTTTGTGGATCCTCTTCCACCCAGGCCCCCAAGGCCTTCACCTTTCTTCCTGCACCACCCCAACCCACTCACCCAACCCTGTACTCATCCTCAAATACTCCAGCATCCTGCTTTCCGTTGGAAAGTGATCTTAAATCCAAGCTCGTTGTGATCTTCCTTTGGACAGGTATTAATGTCTTTCCTCTCTGTGTCTCCAAGTCCTCTGTAATGCTTGGCATACCAGAGTCATCTAGTATGTTTTAGTGAGTGAGTCAATGAATGCCAGTGTTAAATAATAAGTTAAACTTAATGTGACACCCCTCCCAGGGATAGGGATATGTGCATTTTGTTTCTTTCATTAAATTCTAATGGAAGAGAGAGCTGATAGCAGATCACTTTCTCAGTGGCTGTAAGACCTTGAATAGGTAGCATCCCTAAAAGCAAAGATGGCCCTTCCCTAGGATGGGGGTGAAGAGGGACTGTTTACAGGTGAGGAAAGTTGTGCTGGCAGGAGAGGGGAACGAAACAGTTTTTTGGCTCTCTGAAAACGTTGCCTAGAGACGTTCTGGATTCTTCCCAGGCTGCAAAAAGGGAATCATTCACCACTGTGGCCGCCTCAGCTGTAGAGAAGCATTGAAAGAGTCTGGTCCATCCATAGGCAGCCAGCCAAGTTCATGGCCACTCTACCTCTAACACCCAGGAGAAAGGGATAAAAGCCAGAGGAGACATCTGGATTGTTTGTAGCGGGAGATCAGGGCAGGCTGGATGGTGGAGGGAGCACTGAGCAGGGAAATGGTTTAGATGCACAGACGTGGGAAAGGCTGTCCAGGCAGAGGGAACAGAGAGAGTCAAGGCCTGGTGGCTGGGAGACACAGGTGTGCTGGGAGAAGTGTTTGGCAGGGTACAAGGTACATGAAGGAAGCAATAAAAAATAAATTTGAAAAGGTCAGTTGGGATGCAATTTCAGAGGGTCTTGGGTCATGCTAAAGAATTTGGACTTTAATCTATGGCCATGCCACCCTGAGCATACCTGATCCTGTCTGATCTCAGAAGCTAAGCAGGGTCGGGCCCAGCTAGTACTTAGATGAGAGACCACCTAGGAAGACCAGGTGCTGTAGGTGTAAAAAAAGAAAAAAACGAATTTGAACTTTATTTTATAGGCAATGAGAGCATTTTAAGATCTCTTAGCAAAAAAAAAAAAAAAAAAGTGCCTTAATTAGGAAAATAAACCAAAAGTTGCTCAACCTCAAGGACCAAGCACTTTACCATGTTTATCACATATAATCCTCACAGTGGTCCCATGAGTGACATAATCTGCTATTATACTTGAGGAAATTGAAATGCAAAGAGGTTAGAGACTTTCCCATGTCACACAGCTAAGTCCTCATGGACGTACTTAATTTTTCCTTCTTGAGCATGCTTCATGGATAAGCTAAGTGAGAATGTACTTCAGCAAAACCGAAGTGACCATCCAGGGAACAAAAGCATAATGTGAGAATATAAGAAATGGTGGCATTAACCCAGGAACCCAGTGAAAGGCTATTTTAGGATGACAGCTGTTTAGCAAGGCTCAAAAGAATTTAGTGTCTATTAAAATGTCAGTGGGTCCCAAGGAGAAATTCTTCTAGAAGAATAGAAGAGATTCCAAGAAACACATAAAATGAGTAAAAAACTAGATCATTGGAACATGATGGCAAAGACCTAGCTTTCTTTGTCCAAACAGAAAAAAGAAAGCCATCAAAAATTCTAGCAATCAAAATTTCTGGGAAAAACAAGCCACTAAACAACAAAGTTATGATCCAAAAATGAAACAACATAAGAAGTCAGATGCATTCGAGCAAATGATGGCATATAAAACAAGAAAATGTATTTGCTCTTGGGACTAAGAATATTACCCTTGAGTGAGACAGGTATCTGCCCTTGGACGTACAAGAAATATGATCATAGATCATGACTAGCCCTGTGCCTACTTACCTACACGAAACGAACTACTCCCGTTGCTGGTTATTGGGTTTTAACTTTTAGAGTGGACCATGAACAGAGAAGGAAAGGGTTGATTACGATTTTAGGACAGGATGGAATGTTACCACACTTGAAAATGTAGAAATTTAAAGACAGCTGATAAAAGAGGAGAGTGGGGAATAAAAAAGGGAGAAACAAGGATGATGCTATTAATATTCTACCTCATAGGGTGAGGGGCCAAGTATAGCTGAGAGCTGATGAGCCAAAGTTACCCGTGGAAGAACTAGAAATAGTGACTATATCAGTTAGAATTCTAGAACAGGGGAACCATTGTGGGGATTAGACCTTATATAGTTTTGGAGCCTGGAAAACAGTCTCCATAAGACTGCTGCCTCTGTGTCTGGTGTTGGGCCTGCGGTCAGCAGGACAGGCAATTGAGAAGAAAAGATGGAAGTGAGGAAGGGGAGAGGGGAACCCATAAGGACAACCTGAAATCGGCATCTGTCTCTCTCAGCCTCCAATCTTCACTATGTGAATGACCTTCGGAGAAGCAGGTGTCCCCATCAGGGAGCTGCACATGCATCTAGCCCAAGACACAGAAGAGCTAGAGGAGCCCCAGGCAGCATGCCAGCAAGGTGAGCCCCATGCTGGTGACAGCAGCAGGCAAGCTGCAACAGCACCTGGCCCTACGCCAACTTTCACAGAGTAAAAATGGCTGTTGCTTCACTCCTGCCTCCCAAACTTGGTACAGATGTCCCTCGTGGCTAACCCTGACTTGGAACCATGCCAGGGAGGGAATTGTGGGAAATGTAGTTCCCACTGACAGTACAAATTGCTATAGCCTGAAAAACTGGGAGAAGAACAAGGGCAATAGTTACAGGGTTGGTTCCCTGGAAGCAGACACTGAGACAGTTAGGAACACGTGATGTTTATTGGGATAGACACCTGTGAAGGAAGGGGAAAGAAGTAGGCTGAGCAGAAGGAGAGGTCAAACTGCAGTGCAGACTCTGCCGAGTCTCTGCCACCCAGGCCCAGAGCACTGAAGTGGATGTTCACTGTTAATTAGGGTCCCATGCTGAGCAGAAATATCCTGGCCATATTCGCTCCCTGCGCTCAGACATGGGATGCAGGCTGCCCCAGAAAAGGTGTGACCTGGGGCGATGTGGCTCTGTACTTTTGAGGCTGGCCCTGATGAACCTGGCAGCTGGTAGCCGTCTGCTGACCACACGGTCCGCAGCTGGGCAGCAAGTCTGTTTTTGAAGGGAGGGTCTGGATGGTGCTTCTTCGTGTTTACGCAAGTGTACAGATGAGCTAACTCCTGCTTTATTAGAGCAGGGAGACAAAGTCCCCAGAGGACCCACCAGGACACAGCAGGATTAGCCCATTACTTAGAGACGGGAAGATAAACTGGCAGAACCCAAAACCCAAACAGTTAAAAGCCGTTGCCCCTGGGAGACAAGACTGAATTCAAGGGGAGTGGAACGAAGATCTGTTTTTTACTATAAGCCCTTCTGCATAATTTTATTTTTCTAACCATGTGCATGTAGTTCTTCAATTAAATATTTATAAAACTTTTAAGAATTCAGGTCTGACTGATTCCAAGCTATCCCCCAGAGTCACACCCCAGGCAGGCCTATCTGGAGTGGGAAGAGAGAACAGAACCTTCACTTTGTCCAGTGGAGACAGGCACAGCTGTGAGTGCCCGACTGGAGCTCGGTGTTCAGTGCCTGGCACATCCACTCCCAAGGCCGGCAGCTAGCCAAGTTTTTCCTCTCATGCCCCAAATAGATGGGTGCCCAGGCCCTGAGAGTCAGGGGAAACACCAGCCCCATTTCCACTGGAGAGCCATCACTGAGAACTGCAGTGCCTCTTTGTATATCCAGGCACCCCCTAAACTTTAGTATCTATGATTGAGACTCAGCGCAGCAGCACCCAACACCTGGAGAATGTCAGCAGTTGGTTGGCACGGGAAGATGAGCTTGTCCAGTAAGAAGGACTCCTCGGAGGCTGGCTGGACCAGGTGGATTACATAGGAGGGTCTATTGGTCAGATGATGCCCCTTCTTAGTTTTCAGATTTATAAATGGGACCCAACTACTATGGCAAAGTAAGTTAGAAAACAAAGACAAATTGGCCATAACTCCACCTCTCTAACACAATCATTATTTCCTTGCCATGTTTTCCTTATTTTATTCTCCTCTGCATCTATCTTTTTGTGATCTAGTTGTCATCAGATTGTCTGTAAATTTTGACCCTTGTACTCCCTGCAAAATTTATATCATGTGCATTTAGTACCTAAGCTTCATAACCATAATTTTAAATAGCTGTATAATATGAGGTCAGAGATTTCGTCCCAGAACCAAAGAGCACAGTAGATAATTAATATGTTTTTTTTTTAATAAATGGAATGCATGACTGGGCCATGATGTGTTACTATTCTCCTACTGAGAGGGATTTAAGGGATGTGTTTCCAATTTTTCAAACATGTTGTCTTATTACTTTCCTGCATATCCTTCCTTTTTCATTCAATATCCCCGATAAACCCCTAAACTCTACTCTTTGCCTGGGTCTTCCAAATAACACAGACTCTATCCCTCGTTTATTATAAATCAACCAGGTGTACGTTGAGCAAGCACCAGTACCTAGTATGGGATTACACGAGAAAAGGCAAATTGAGTGAATGGGTGGGTCAGCAGGGTGGGAAGCATGGGTCCCATCTGAGCTGGGGCCCTCCAAATACTTCACAGTGTGTTCTGTCAACACTGTTGTCATCATTAAATATCCTTCGTCTTGAAATAGTGGCCCAGATCTTGCCAGTTATTTCACCTCAGTCCTTATGTTTTTCATGTGAATTTCACATTCAAACATCATGAACGTGAAACATAAACACTCAACCCACAGTGGCCTTTTAATGAGGTTCAACTGGATTCAGCACGTTTCGTTTCTTACAATTGTGTAAAAGTTTTTCGACCCAGATCACTTCCTTAGGTCTGGCCCATTACGGCCAAGACAAACTCTGTTTTCTGAGTACTTTAAAGATTGGGGAGAATTATTCTAAGCAGATGGTGAATACCCACAGGGCCCTTCTTGGCTGTGATTAGCTGGGCCAGCAGTTTAAGTGAGCCACTGAAAATTCCTGAAGAGGAAATGCTGAGTGATAAACTAGGGTCACAGACAATCACTCACTCACCCTGAAAATGCTCCCCATGCACCTTTGCCTTGCTCCTGTGCTTTTAAAATTATAGGCACAGCTGCAGCTCTTACACATTTCCCGTGGAGCAAAGAAAGAATTATCAGCATTCCCATCTGACAGTTGTGGCAAGTTAGGCCTAGAAAGATAAGGTGACTTGTCCATGGGACCAAGAACTAGTTGCCTAAGGTCCCTGCTACTAGATTCAGGAACAGATTAGATGCTATAATAAGAAGGCTTAAAAATACACCAAGGCATAGAGAGGCAGTCCAAGCCATTAGGTGACTCTGCCATGCTCAACACACAGCTTCAGCTGCTGTGCTTAAGATGGCTTTTCCCGTGGTTCTCACTCGCTGCTGTGAAGGGGGACAGGGCCGGGGAGAGGTCACGCCTTCCCTTAAGAGTCAGCTCCAACGCAGGTCACTTCTACTCACATCCCAGTGGCTGGAACATGGTTGTATGGATTTACCCAGCAGCAAAAGAGGCTGAGTGGCCTGTGCCAAGATCGAACTCAGGAGTTCTATTATCAAATGAAGGGG
Organism: Cynopterus sphinx; assembly: GCA_030015415.1. Lineage (NCBI taxonomy): Eukaryota > Metazoa > Chordata > Mammalia > Chiroptera > Pteropodidae > Cynopterus > Cynopterus sphinx. Next base: position 133,098,439 of record CM057384.1, read on the forward strand.
CATGGAAGTCAGTGAACAGCCCGCACATACGTTACGAGCAATCCCAGGTGGTAGATAGAGACACCCAGGGAGAGCTCAGTGTCAGCAACTCTGATCGTCCTGGAGTTTGCTCTCTAGCTCATGGCCAGTCTCTTCCTTCAATAACCTGGACCACAGCAGTGTCAGGGGACTGCTCTACTGAGCTCAGGACTAAATAAATAAATAAATAAATAAATAAATAAATAAATAAATAAATAAAACAAAACATGAAAACTGGGCAAATACTTGCCCACTGGGAGCTTACATTTTAAGAGGCAACACAGCCAAACATAACAGGACATGCAGACCAGAGAACAAAGTATAAAACCAACAGATGACCTAATGGCAAAACATAAACCTGTACACCAAGTATTTCCTTTCCAAGGGACCGGGGCATCAAAGGATAAAGGAAAAACCCCTGGACTAGTCTTCAAGCTTAGCCTCCTTCCCACCCTTCATTTCCTACCACCTCTGCCTGTGGACCAGCTCTCTACCCCTAATAGCTCACCAGTCATTCTCCAAGCCCGCCATGCACTTACTTTTTCCTTTGTTCTGCTATTTTAGCTCAGATAACATCTCTTGATAAAGAGTTTTCAGAATCTCCCAATAATGAGTCACTTTTAGCTCTATAATCCCAAAGTAATTTTAATATGCAGATCAAATCTCTTATCGCATTGTATGTATTATGATCAGTTGGGCATAAAGGTGTCACTCCACCTAAACGAGAATAAGAATTTCACCAAATCTTAATACAGTGCCTGAGAAGTAATGGGGATTAAATGAATGAGGGACCCTTAAAATGGCAGCAATTGTATTTTACTTATCACCATATATTTGGTGCACAGTATATGCATAATGCCTGGCATAAAGTTAGTGCTCAATAAATAGAGCTTGATTGATTTAATTTGAACTTAATTAAAGAGAAATGCTATCAGACACAGCTAAGATAGGCCCCAGAAGGCACAGTTCACCTGGTGCCAACACAGTTCTGTTACATCAATGGGACTTTCAGTCTATAGATACCGTATGTCCCGCTTGGTCTGCTCAGAAGATGCAAAGGCTTGTGGTACTTTTGGCAAAGGTTGTCTGGAGCTGGCACCCACCATGACACCCTTTGGGTCTCCCTCATTTTCTCCTCCTACACTCACTCCCCAAGGCTCTGCAGCTCTGGTCCCTACACTCCATCCACCAGTGGAAATTCAGCCCCTCAATGGGGCATTACTGGATCACTTTGTATTCAGTGTCTCTTGTGTGCCAAGCAGTGAACTAGACAGATAAGAACCCTGCACACGTGGCATATAGTGCCTAGCACTGGACCACACAAAGCCAAATGACCCCCAAAGCAGTATGCTCAGGTGTGATTGTCACCTCGAGAGTAGCATCTGCCTTTAAGACACCAGGCACTTCACACTCAGCGTGGCTTCCCTCCTGAACTCAGGGAACATAAGTGTGAGTCCCAGACTTTCCACCTGCTAGCTCTGAGCACATCATTTATCCTCTCCAAACCTGGCCTCTCATCTGTAGAATGAGGACAGAAACAATACCTGTTCTGTCTGCCTTTCAGGGTTAAATGAGAATTAAATATGTGTATGAAAGGGCTTTGTAAGCTGTAGAGTAAGCGCTGCTTCTTCCTGTTGTTATAATTAGTATTATCATCTAAATAATCTTTCCTCCTAATTTTCCCTCTGATCATTTATTATGCCAACAGTCTCCCAGCCTCCAAGCCCAAGGATAGCTGTTATTTCTGCCTCTCCAGGAACTTGGGTCCCTTCACATGCTATGTGGCATATGTCCCTGGATGCAGAGCCTCCAGACCCCTGGCTACAGCGACTGGTTCAGAGATGGGCACGTGACCGAAGCCAGCCAATTAGAGTCTTTGGGGAATTTTTTCACTAAAGCTATAGGGGGAAAAAATGGTTTGTTTCTGGTGAGAGGGTGTGATTCTGAGGCTCAAGCAACTGCTATACCATCCTATGGAGAAAGCTTGTCTGAAGAACAGGCCAAGCGGGGTCAAGCAGAGAAGAAAGAGAAAGACTGCCCTGGATCAGGCTGTTCTTAAAATCAGCCATAAGCTAGGACTCCCCAGGCACACAAATGAAGATGTAAACTAGATCAGGTTGGGTGTCCATCACTCAAAATAGAAGACTCCTGACAAAGATAACACTTGAAACTTAGGTGATATGTTCTATTCGCCTGTTTCCTTCAACCACAATGTCTCATCTGTTGGAGCTCGTAAACAGACTCCCTTCTGCTACCCGTTTCTGGCCAGACTCTCTTTGTCTCACACCTGGAGGTGGCCTGGTGGGGAGAACTGTGGGATTAGAGCCGGACAGAGATGGAGTGAATCCTGGTTCTATTACTTACTCATTGGTCATGTGATCTTGGACTTCTCTGGCCACCAATATCTTCGTCTGTAAAGTGAAAAAAAATGTATGGCTGTTGTGAGTATGAAATGTAAAGATGTCGATAAGAGGTAGCTATTATTACTACAACAATATAGTGGCCTCCTAGCTCTGTAAGTAGGCAATGCACTACACCTGTTTTCAGATGAGGGTCCTAATTACCTTTCTCTGAACTTAAACATTAACAAAGAAAAAATGACCAGAGCCCAGTCTGAGAAAAAAGCCCAGGCGACTGTGGATGCTTGAGAGCCACAGGGTAGAAAAAGAGATGATGGAATCCTGGAGGAATAATGCTTGGGCAGGGAAGGTTTTCCAGCACCAAGGAGAAGGGTCTTCAGTAACAAAGTCCCCGCTGACTGAGTAGCCAATCAGAGGAGAGTGCCCCTGTAGGTCTGCCATGGGAGAGGCCAGGCCAGGTCAGGTCAGGGCGTGGATAAAGGACTGGTCCTTAGAGGTAAAGAGAGTCCTCTCCCAGGCGAGCTTAAGGGTGGGTTCAGTGCTTAGGAACTTCGTATATTCGTGATTTACTACAAGTGTAGAGTTTGTAGCCTCTCCGCAAAATACCAAGCTTGGAATCTTCTATTTTTCCTTTCCTTGACCACTGGTCTGACATTGTTCCTGAAGAAAGGGAACAGGACTAGGACTCTAGTGTCTGGGATTCTGACTTCATTTGCAGTTGATGAGCTCTGTGGCCTTGGAAAAGGGGCCTCCCCTCTCTGGGCCTTGGTTCCTTCCCTGTAAAGGGGGATGGAAAGGGAGGTGGCCAGTGTTCTCTAAGGTCCCTTCCAGAGTTAATGAGGAAGTTCAAGCCACCCTCAAGCCCCACAGACTCCCACAGTCCCAGAGCACACCAAAGGCTTTTGTTTTCAAGGAATCAGGGGGGCGGGGGGCAGCCTCTCCAAGTCTGTAGATGTTTATCCCAAGAGAAATGCTGGGACGTGCACTGAAGGTGGGCAGCCCTAGGGACATTCTCCCCACTGGACAGTGTTGCCTCTGTGACACCTCCACATGGAGAAAGGTGAACCAGGAGCTAGGGGGTGAGCATCTCTGTTTAACAGCTTTCCATTTGTTTACCAAAAAAATATTGTTCCATCATAAAAATTCCCAAAATAGTTCCTTCCCTGGCCAGACTGACTGGCAGGCGCCCAGCTTGGGAGCCCAGCCTCGCTGGAGACATTCTCTCAGGGAGGCGAAATTAGCCGGAAAGGTCGGGGACCACCGGCCCCACACATCCTGTGGGGTGGGACACCGAGGGTTAGAGCCACAGAATCAGCTTCTCTGGGCAGTGACAGGGCTTGCCCCAGAGGCTCGGCAAGTTTATTTTTAGCTAAGAAGGGCTTCCTCTGCTCTAGGGGGAGTAGGCAGGGGCTCTCATAGACTGGAGGTAGAACAGATGTTTTATCTTCTGCTGGAATGTGCTCTTCCATACTCATATTCTAGCTAGTACTTTCTCATCCCACATTTCTCCACTTAAAGCAGATCTTCAGAGAGCCCTTCTCTTAAAGCCTTTTCCGCAAAGTGACCCAGATTAGGGCCTCGGCTATGCAATCTCATAGGATTCTTTTTTTTCCCCTTTGGAGAACTTAACACAGTTTAGCCTTGACAGATATGAACGTCAGTCTTTCCCATAGTCTGTAAGGTTCTTAGGCAGAGAACTTTTGCACAAAGAGGTGCTCAATAAGAATTATTCCCACTTACAGAATGATTCGATAATTTGCTGGAGACCCAGAAAGGCCAAATAACTTGTCCAAGGTCATCCAGCTCACAAATGCCAGGAGAGTCTGACTCCAAAACCCAGGTCTTATCTCCACTGCCCTGCTCCACATGATCAGCAAGGCTGGATAAGTCTCTGAATGAGAGGGCGTGGAGCAGCTATAATTGTGTCTTCTCTGTCACTTTCTTCCTGCCCTGTGGCAGGGAAGAAGGAAGGTGTATGGGCTACCCCCAAGGCAACTCAGTACTTATCCTGGGAGCCTCACATATAATAGGTGCTCAATAAATACGTGTTGAGTGAACATTTCCTCTGCCTACATCCCCAGATATCTCCCAGTGGCATACCAGACATGTGGGGACCTATTTCTATTTGAGGATGTGAGGGTAAGGGAGTGGGGTTAAAAAAAATGACTTCATTCCCTCCATCCAACTTATCTCTCCACCTGCCCCTCCACCCCAACTTAACCAGAGCAGGACCCCAAATAGGAAAATGACCCACAATTAAGAGTCATCCTCACAGCAGACCCTCACTGCATCTCAGAGCTTCCAAGTTGGATTATCAAACAAACATAGGCAGGCACCCTCGTGGCCTCCCAAAGGTCCTGCCTTTATATCCAGACCTACCATACATCTTAAGGCTTTCTTAATCTTATGGAGAGTGGAAATAGATTCACCTTAGAATTTAATTAAATTAATTAAATAAATAAATTCACCTTAGAATAAAAACGCTCATTTTATTGATTTATAATACACAATCTAAGTTAATATAATGGCTTACCTTGTAAACTTAGCTTTGTACCACGTATTTGAGAGAAGAGAAAGGGAGGGAGGGAAGCAGGGAGGAAGAGAATGAGAGAGAGGTCTGAAGAGTGAAGATGTTTTTTCAGGCCATTTCACTCAGTGAATATAGGCTCCACAGAACGAAGAGCAATGGGGCAGATATTTCCTTAGCATTGCTGAACACCTTAAGTGGGTTCCGACGTGTGAAGATGTGTCTCTTATCATACATCTTGGGCCCTAAATGCAAGGCAACTACTTTGTGATGCACAAAGCCATGTATATCTTATTTAAATAGGGAAGATATCTTCAAGGGTAATTTTACTGGACGTGATTTTCTTCTTTACATACTGGCTTTAGAACCATATTGTCATTTACATCCATCATCAAACTATAGAGCCAAATGAGAAAAACATGCCCCCAGAATCCCACCACTCAGAGATAACCACTATGCATTTCCAAGGGACTTTTTTTTTAATACAAATGAGGATAAATGGATACTGATTATTTCTATATCTCAGAAAGGGAAAACTAGAAAAAAGGATGTTCTTTTGAAATTTGTAAGTTGTAATTTTATTTTATTTTATTTTTTTATTTTTTTGCCTTTCCTTTAAGGATACAGTGGGCTTGATCTGCTCCTCTTCAAACTCCCCTCCAGGTTCTGGGCCAATTTTTTGCACTGTTAATATTTGTACCAGAAAATCTTCTCGGCCTCCTCAATTCTAAGCAGGTCAGAGTCAGAATCACTCCTAATAGAAAAAAGGCCAAGTGAACCTGGACCTAATCTTTTTTTTCTTCCCAGTTTGGACTCTGTCAGTTCTGTAAGGGAACAAGCCGAGAAAGACTGAATCACTTCCATAGATCACACCTGTGCTCAGGCCATCCCCAGAATGCTGAATTGTACCCAATACTTGTACCATCTGGGTACAGGTAGACCATCTCCATTCCCTCTTGGAACCAGATGGCACAGGACTACTTGGACTGAGAGAGACATTTAGAAAATCAACACCCTTTTTTGCCCCATTCAAACAATTTATAGTCTCAGCTTGTTTCTTCTCCCAGTTGAGGAGAAAGGAATAATTTAAAGAGCAATAGTGTTCAAAGTTAAGTGCTAACTGGGGAAAAATGTTCAATACACTATGCATTTTGTTAGGGCTTGGTTCCATTTTGCTTTGCTTTCTTCACTACTCGGTGGTTGCAGATCTAGTCCAAGACTGGCTAAGGATTTGCAAAATCAGTGGTTTCGATTAAGTATTCGGGCTTTGATCTTTGAATGGATGCATACATGGAATTAACCTTAAAAAGAAAACAGTTCTGTTCAGATGAAAGAAATCACCAGCCTCTTGCTCCCCTGAGTGTAGAGGTACTTCTATACTATGGCCAAATGGACTACTAAGGAATTTGATAATTACCTTTCCAGTTAGAATGGCACACATTCACAGCTCAGATTCAAGAATTTGTTTTAAAATGCAACTATAAATAGTGCAGGTACTTCCAGAGTTTCTAACATCAGTCTTGCAAATTTCCTGTACTTATGAATAGCCTGTTGTTCAAGCCACCCAACCACCGTCAACAAATGGACTTGTGTGAACTGGTACCCCTTCACCACCTTTGTATTTGTTTAACCACCTTATTCCCAAAACAATTTAAGTTGATTTTTTTAAATGCATGCAATAAAATGAAAGCAAGACACAATAGGTAAATAAGGAAATAAAGAAAAGGGGAAAACAAGAAAAAATAAGATGAAGATGCTAAGGGTGAAATTTCACTTCTACAAGTTTCAAGGCTCTGACACTTTCCCAAGATTGCTTCAAATTTGAATATGAGATACTAGTGGATAAAGAAAAAAAAGAAGACATGGCCAGTTATATGATTTATAGTTTCCATAAAATAAAGGCCAGGTGATTAGGAGAAACACAATTATTTCTGGAACTAAGACTTCTCCATTGATTCTTACAAAGAAAACAATATTCTTACTATATATATGACAAGGAGTTCCATAATTTTGTTTTCTAAAACATCCTTCGATATAGGCTGATGGCTCCTTAACAAAGTTGAGTTTGTTAGAAGCCTTTCCACTGGAGACCATTCAAGGGCAGATTTTAAGAACTAAAAGAATAGATAGACTGTATACTTTTTCATACAATTCTCATCAATCTTTCTCTGTCTCTATCAGCATTAGCTAGCAACATGAGCACAATGAGTTTATGGTTACTTTCTCCCTGACCAGCACTTGTGATGCTAGTTAAACATCACTCTATTTGCTTTAATTTGAGCCAAGCCACTGTTGGCATCAGTGTCCCTGGTGGACAATGTCAGGAAGATGCCACACCTCATCTCCACCATGCCCTTTCTTCTTTTACAGGGAAGACTTGAAACGTCAAGTCCTCTACTTTTCCCCTTTACCATTCAAGGCCTAACAAGGTCTGTCTCAGAAAAGTTCCCTCACGCAGTACTGCCTCTAAACACATGGAGCTCGTGCCCCTCTCAAAATGTCCTAAGTCCCCCTCTTTCGCCACAGACCCCATATCTTCCCTTTAGGGTGCTCTCCAATCGCTCTGTCCACCCCAAGGTTATGAGGTTGACTCTTTTCACTCCCCAAGTGTACAAGGTTGACCAGATACCCTGAGGGGTTCTAGTGCTCTGGCTGGGTCCAGGTTTCAGGAAGGCATCAGGGTGAGTGGATCACTCCTGCTGCCAGATGGTGCCAGCATGCTCATTCAAGATGGTTCTCGCATCACAAATAAGGGGGAATTGAGGGCTCTGAGCTACCAGTGATCACTACTGACCATTGAGCTTGAGCCACATGGGTGGGCCACACATCAGCTTCCTCCTGCCTCACTTCCCCCAACACCCAAAAATAATCAGTGCCAGAGGACCCACATACCCAGGGTGTCCCTGCTCACATACACAGGCAGTTTCTTTGTCCACTTTCTTCCAACTCCTACTTAGTAATCCCAAGAGGAAAAATGTTTCCTTCTTTCTCTCTTCCTTCACTTCATTCCATTAGCAAATACCCAGGTCCTAATCACATCTGATCAATTTAAACAAAGAGGCTAATGATGCCTTAGGAAGGCAGAGACAGCCACACATGTAAAAGTCACATTAACTGTTCCCAAGAACCAGGACTGTTAACATCCAAAGCCCCTACAAACCGAAAGGTCCCATCCAGAATTCTCACAAAGTCTTCATACATCTCCACTTCAAATTAAAGCTGCACACCCCTACCACCAACATTCACGATAATTTTTTTTAAATCTTATTTGATTTTATAGTTTTCCTATTTAAGCACTGGTGGTGAAAAAGTACTGTTTCAAACTTGGCATTAATTCCAAATGGGCAGTATTTCAACTATATATGAAGTTAAACAAGTTTCAAGGATTAATTAAACCGCATAGCCATATATAATGTTTTTTTATGGGAAAATGTATTCCCAGTCCCCATAACCACTTTTTAAATGAACTTCTGGTAGAGAAAGTTGGGTACTTCCCATCCAACATCACCTACACATGTAAAAAGTAGGAACTGGGGCTACTTACCACCACTGGCAGTGAATAATGCCTGAGCATCGAAAGAAGGACAGATTCTTCTAGAAATAAAATCTTCCAGAAATTTATTTGAGATATCAGTGCAACAAAAACTACTACAACAGAAATCCCTGAATAGTGTGCATGCACGTGCACACGCACACCCCCGCAGACACACACACACACCCCACGCAGATTTCCGAGGTGCGAGGGTTGGACAACAAAGGTAGTAAAGCACTGTGCAGCACACCAGGTCAGGATTTTTTGAATTAAGATTTGTCCTTAGGAGACAGGGTCATAATATCCTTCCAGAGAAGTGCTGCAGGGAGCAGGGAAAGTGGGATTCTTTTCTTTTCAGGCTCCTGGGAATCGTTAAACCTCTTACCAGAAAAATATTGCTTGTACTTTCAACCATAAAAATGTAGACATGTATTTGTATGAAATTAAATTACTGCTGATGGGTTAACTATAAAATGGGATGGAAGAGTCGTGAATTAAGGGACAGGCATTCTGCTCCAGGACGGCTCTTCCACTGACTGTGTGACAGAGGGTAAGTTATCTCATGTCTCTGAACCTCAGTCTGCTGTGCAGCGAAAGTGCAAGAGAAACCAGACTCACCTCAAAGAGTCCTGCACATTGAATGCCCCAGGATTTTGCCCCTTGACCAGCCCTAAGTCATCTTAAGCTGTCACTGTATACACGCAGGCCCTGAAGCATCTGACCAGTTTCCTAGATAAGAACTGAATCCAGTCGCCTCTTGGGCAAATGTCTGCACACTCTCACCTCCCTCCTCTTTCTTCAGACATTTGGTGGCTTCTTGTGTCCACAAACTCACAGAGCGTCGTCCTGCCGAGTATAAACAGACCCTGAAACTCTGAGGGAACAGCTGATGGTATCGTACCACCAGGCAGAAAACCTGGGATGCGGGTCCAAACCACAAGCAGATTCATGGAGTGATGTTCGCCCCACTGCAAGAGGAGCTGAGCAGTGTTCGCTGAGGTTAATGATTCTCCCTCTTCCCACCTGCCAACTCAGGACCCGTGAAGGCCCCGCCAGCAAGCCCGGAGAGAGGACGGTTTTTGTCTCCAGCTCCCACCCTCTTGGAGCAGCTGGTGCTGGGCAGCCCCTGAGAATGTTTGCCGGCCACAGCCTTGGCCACACAACAGTCAAAGAAAGCCCTTCCTAAGAACTGGTGTTCTCAGCACAGAAACGCGGCCGAAATAGGAAGGGAGGAGAGCTGTGCGAGGTGGGGATCTCCGGATGGTTGAGTGATGTTTTTATTCGTCTGACAAGATGTTTCTGCCACATATATCCAAAGGCTAAACCAGGATACACGAAGAACACAGAACTAGGCTGTATCGTGGGATGGATAAGGTATTCTGCCACTGGATTATGAGCCCCAAGAAAGCCAGGGTTTTGTCTATCTAGCCCAGTGTTGTGGGCACAACTCTGCACCTAGGAGATCTTCAGTAAATATTTGTTGTATGCTCGTTCATGAACCAAAGAGCAGGTAGGCTTTGGGTGAGAAAAGTTTATTTTAAATGAATAGTGAATGGAGGAACAGGCCAGGGAAAAGGACACTACAGCCTAAATTGTGAGGTGGACTGAGGGGGTTCTTTGCACAGCAGGTCAGGGTTGTAAGCATTCCAGGACCATAAACTTTCACCCCAGAAATCTTGTGAACCACCTTGGGCTGCTATTTGCTCCCAAAGTTTAAATACATTATATGTAGGAAGACAGGCTATAAGCTTTGGAGTGTGACATGGTGAAATTTCCTGTTTGTCTACAAAGATCTAGCCTAGTAAAGGAGCCCGTTACTAGCTGAGAGCTGTGTGGAACACTACAGTCATCTCTGCGGCAAGCCAAAGCCCCCATTCCCTCTGAACCTGAAGCAGTGAAGGGCAGCAGCAGGAGAGGAAAAGGGGAAGGTGGCAAAAAACCTCCTCTTCATCTACTCCAAGCCCGCTCTCTACCATCACTGTCCTGGGATCTTCCTCTCCAGGGTCAAAAGGCAGCAGGAGGTCTAAGTACATCCAGCATTTCTATGGATGGCTCTCTCCTCTTTGGCTTGTTGCTAATTTCTGAAAAGAAGGCTCTGGGAACTGTGATTATCCTGTACCCCCCGAGGACTCTCACACCAAGGGAGGTGTGAAGGTGCTGAGATCAGATGGTGCTGTTAACGGCAGCCAGGGTGGAACCCCCCTGAAAGCCTGTTCTTGTGAATTTCACAGCCTGTTAAGTCCGATTGGTCTGCCCTCAGGGCTTCTTACACCCAGGTCCTGCTAGAAGACTGCAAGAAAGGGTGTTGGAAGACATATCTACTTCACTACCTGCTGACATTGGTTCCAAGGCCCAGTGTGGGCAAACCACAGACCCTGGGGATTCAGTGAAATAATGCAGAAGCAGAACTTAGCACAATGCCTGGGAAACAGGCATGCATCCAACAAATATTTATTAGCAGTGACTGTGCACCAACTACTGCCCTAAGCACTAGGTATATAACTTGGAACCAAATGAAATCCTGTGTCTTTGGAGCTTCCATTCCACTGAGAGAGGTAGATAATACATCACAAATATATAGCACGTGCCTTGAAAAAAATTAAATATGTAGGCTGAAGGAGGCCACAGAGTAACAGCCTTCAGTAAACTCAGAGCTAAGAAGGCTGAGTCTAGAACAGGACCTGTGGCTGCGCCTTAACACAGAGTGGGAGGTGATGGGGAGCGGAGGAGGTGGTGGGTTCTCATTATCCATCTCTGCCTTGCAGGGACTTTGGTATCGCTTGAATGAACTTTCCAGAAGTCCTTCCTTTGGATGCTGCAAAGGAGTCATTGGCTGTCCCGAAGCACTGTCTATTAAAAATTGTTGAACCCCTGGTGCTATAGGTGTAAAAAAAAAAAAAATGTCTCCAGCATCTCAAACCAACATAACAGTCCCCTATGTGCTGGGAATGGGGCACGGGCCTCCTCCTGCAGCAGCCAGTGTCTCCTGGACGCTGCTTCAGTTATTTCAAGGTGATCAGTCTCTGGGAGTCTAAACACTGAACCATTCATAACAAGTTCTTCACTTGGCACTTACCAACATGAGTCCTTGAGTGGAAAAATCACTTAACCTCTGTGAGCCTCAGTTTTCTCCTCTGCAATGGGGTGATTAGTACTGGTGTCTACTTTGGGGAGTGGGGGATGGCTATGAGGACAATAAAATGTGACAATTCAGGAAAGCACTTGGCACAGAGCCTGGCACACATAATTGCCTTAAAAACATATGCTATAGACCCCCCACCCCCAGGCCACACTCTTTATCTTGTGAGATACTAGACCCTTGACCTTTTAACCTCTCCGATGCTGAGATGGCAGTAGTTGTAAAGTTTTCCAGCCCTTACCTAAGGAGCTGAGATCCAAAGACCAATAAGAGTTCATTCCTGTATTAGAGGAACAAAAAAACATTGGAGAACTTGACTGAGACCCTCGTCCTTCTGTAAAAGCACTGACTCTTGAGGACATTGGCCATTTTTGCCACCTTACTTTTATTTGTCCTATTTTCAGAAATAGTTCCCTGATTTCCCCTGGAGAACCTACTCCTCCACTCCCAAGGCCAAGGCTTCAGACTGAAGCCTCTGTGGCGCCAGAGCTGAGCACATGCCCTAGGTCTTGACTGTTCAGCATGTGCCATTCTCCTCACCACAGTGATTGGTTCAAGGACAGATTGTGGCTCCATATGAACTAATGAGAGTCATGCCTGGACTTTGTCCTGTGTGGGGAAGACATACTGTCTGTCCTGAAGTTCCATGCTCTGAACTGGGTCTCAGAAGATGTGAATGCAAGCCCCTATAGGTTTCCTCCTCCTTAAAATCAACATGCTTCTATTTATGTGAATCAAAAATAAGGTTTTAAATAAGGAATGAAATCTCAGAGCCAAAGAATTATTTGCTAGAATAATGTGGAATTTTTTGTGCCAGGCAAAGTTCTACTTCCAGCTACAATTCTTGCTGCTCCTTCCACCTAGCATATAAGCTTCAAAAATATTGAATTTATTTCAGTTCCTCAAATGCTTCAAGCTCTTTCTTGCCTCTCAGCCTTTGAACATGCTGTTCTCCCTTCTCAGCACTGGTTTCATTAACCAACTTCCCAACCATTCTCTGTTCATTCATGTAGAGCTTAGAGACCTAGAGTCTTCCTGTTCACCTCAAGCTTTGCCATCAACTTGGGTGACTTTGCTGGCCAGTCCAACTCTGCTCCACACAGATACCCAAGCCTGTCACCCTAGTGTTTCTGTCATCTCCTAAGGCCTTAGAGTCCTCCACTGCATACTGCATCCTGTGTCCAGCCAGAAAAACAAAAGCAAGAGACAGCGTGATAGGTCACAGGAAAGGTTTCAGGGGCCAGGCCTAGAGGAGGTATATGACACTTGTACCCATAATCCATTCGTCAGAACTCAATGTGCTCACCTAATTGCAAGAGTGGCTAAGAATGTAGTCTAGCTATGTGCCCAGGAGGAAAAGGAAATAAGGGCTGGTGAACACATAGCAACGACCTGAAACTAAGGGCTCTCGGCCCAGGGTGCCCTGAAGAATTTCAGCCTCTGTTCAACCAGGCAGCCCAACTTCAGCTGTTCAACATACCCATAAGTATCAGCTATATGATATAGGTCCTCCACAATTGCTAGCATTAATCCATTCACCAAACATTTATTGAGCACTTTTCATGTGCCAGTCTCTGTGATCTACACCAGGGACCCTTACCACCTCAAGCCCAAACTACCGCTATTGCTGCTGAATGACTCTTCCTGGCTTCTCTCCCTCCAATATATCCTGCACACTGCCTCTGAGTTATTTAATCTCAGTGGAGAAACAAAACACATTCTGCCAGTCCTAGGCTCACAGAATCCTCTAATGGTTCTTTAGTGCCTCTAAAATTCAACTCAGTACAATAAATATTGTTTTAACATCGTCAACGCATGAGATTCTAGGACCACCACAGTGAACAAGCTGTGTCATTCCCCTTAAGGAGTTCGCTGCCCATCTCGAGGAGGAGGCGAACATGTAATAGGCAAGAAAATTAAAAAGCCTCAATCTTTCAACAAGGGAAGTTGACGTCCATTGTTTCTGCCTACCCAGTATCCATTCTCCTTTATACTGGCAATAGCACCTTATCCTTCTGTTGGAGATTATCTTAGTTTGGGTTTCACCAAAAGCAGACCCTGAGACACAGATTCCAGTGTGAGTAGTTTACTTAGGAGGCAATTCCAGGAAATGCCAGGGAGGTAGAAAAGTGAGATGGGGAAAGGAAGTCAATAAAGAGTTCCTTTATCAGTCAAGTGACCACTCTGGGCAGCTAGAATTTAGTCCCACTGGGAAACTCTGAGCTGCGCTGTAGAACACAAGCCTCAGAGTTATCCCACCCAAGAGCCAAGAGATCTGGGGCATTTATACACCGACATCATCAGCTTTGGTTGAGAACTGCTCCTGGGAGGTGTTAATTCCCAGGCACTTCTGGCTCAGCTTGAATGTGAGCAGGTGGACTCTGGTAGTCAGAGGAAGTCCTCAGGCAAAGGGATGCAGGTGTTGGTGTTAACAACTGGCAATTGAGCCAGAAACAGGGAGGGCCAAGGGGTAAGGAAGAGGCCCTAAGAGCACAGCTCTGCTTGCCCTCTTGGGCTATGTCCCAGACCTGGTTAGTGAGAGACGCCACATTCTGCTGCCCTAATTATGTTTCCGGTGAGGATAGAGGGTGATCGCTCATGACCCAGGCTGAACCAATCAACCAGCCCCAGCCCTAAGAATTCTGCTAGAAATATTGGGCAAGAGATTACTGAACCGAGATGATGTAAGCCTGGGCTTGCCAGGGACCATCACTTGAAGAAGGCCTGCTGGAAATTGAAACCAACACAGAGGAACCCGTTGCTGAAAGATGGAGACTTAGTCCTGATGAAACAATCTGAACACCTGAATTTAGCCATGTTTCCAACTCATGCCCTCAGGATTTTTAACGAGATGAAACAATAAATTCCTTTTATCTTGTTATCTTGAGTTGGGTTTCTTTCACTTTCAACTACAATAGTTTATGACCGTGGTCCCCAACCATTTTGGCACCAGGGACCGGTGCTCCTAGGAGAATCTAATCTGAGGTGGAGCTGAGGCAGTGATGCTAGCGCTGGGGAGCAGCTGCAAATACAGATGAAGCTTCCCTTGCTGTGTGCCCAAGTCCTAACAAGCCTCTGACTGATACCTGTTCTCAGCCTAGGCATTGGGGACCCCTGGGCAATCAAGATTCCCTAAAACATGGTTCCAATTCAAGTTTCTACTGTTGTCTTCTATAATTCTAGTCACACCCTGAGAGGTTTCCAGACTTGTAACTCTTTCCCCAATGGATCTCATATACATACACAAGCCCTGTCCTCTCTGAGCATCTTCACCTCATTCCCACCCTCCACGACTGCCTGCCTAACTTCTACCCACTATTCACAACCTAGCTCCTGTCCTGCCTCCTCAAAAAGCCATCCTGACCACCCCGAACCAGAACTCTCCTCTGAGCTCCTTGATTGCTACTGTCTGCACCATTCATTTGGTGATTTCATAACATGATTAATTCTATAACATTAATACAAGCATGTTTTCCTGGCTCCCCATCGGGATTAGAAGCCGTATATGTAACTGTGTCTTTCATAATGTCCAGAATGAACTAGTGTGGTAGTATGCAAAACAACACCCTGGTCAACTCAACTCTCTTCGAAAGTATCTTAAAACTAAATAAATGGTGGTAACAGTTAAGGTTGGTTGCATGAAGAATCTAGAACACAAACATTTTTTACTTCACTATTTTGTCTAAGGCCAACCAAGCATAATGCTGCTCAAAGAGGCTCACCAGAGGATCTATCACTTCACCCAGAGAGTGAAGCATTTTCTCACACTACCTTTTCCTGGGCATCCCAGGCCGCAGCTCACAGACCCCGTGCAGCAAATATCTGTCATTCCTAACTTCTCAGAAGGCTTTGTGTAATGTCTCCACATTGATTGGGTGTGTGTGTGTAAGAGAGCATTTCTCATCTTCCTTTGCTGCTGGGTACAGACATGTGGCTTATATATTGCCACTTACATGCACCCACGTGAGACTTTGATTTGGAAGTGAGTTACATGAGGAAATAGAATATATGTGGGCATGTATTTTGTAGGCCCAAGTGATGGCAGGTACAGCCAGTTCTTGGGGTTGGAGGTGGCCATGATAGCATCCTGGCTGTAGCAGAAGCAAGCATGGTCCCATGGTTGGCAGTGACAGTTTCTCCCTACCAACCCAATCCTGCTGGGAGGCTCTGGAGGCTGTGCAGAGAGGTTCAGCCTTGAGCCTGTTCCTCTAGCCTTTCCAAAAATTCTTCAAGCTTTCCAATATCCGCAAATAAACTCCTTCCTGCTTAAATCAGCTAGAGTGAACTCTGTTGTCTGCATCTGTGTACACTCTCACAAATGCAACCTGGATGTCTGCTGCCTGGCCCAGCGGCTTTCCCCACATTCCTCACACTACAGGCATAAATTGAAGTTATGTGACCTCACCTGACTGAGGGCCAGCTTTGATCCTTGTAAAGGTCAAAAGCCTCAGAACTTTTGGGTTTATCTGTTAATTCACTCTTGGAGGGGAGAGAAGGGGCTGAACTGCAAGACCAGATGGCCCTGGAAAATCTGCTCAGGTTCCTGGCATGCGGGAAGTATTTCCTAGTCTCCTAGGGGATTCTCCCATTTACCCCACAGGTGACTTTTGACTGGAAGGTTTCACTAGATTAATGTAAAACTCACTTTATGTCTTAAAGACTTTTATGGCACCAGAAATTCAAGGTTAAAAAAAAGAAGAAGAAAAAAAGAAAAACCACCTCTCTCCCAGTGTGAGGCTGCCTCTGATTCAACAGACCAAGTTCCTCTAGTTCAGGTTCCTCTTGTTAGCTTCTGACTCAGCTAATCTTCCCCTTCCTTGGGCCTCTTGCAGACCTTTCTCAGCTCCCCCACCCTGCTCCTGCACAGCTGCCTAAATCATATTTTCCCCCCTCAAAGTGCCTGGTAACTTCCCAACAAAATCCGACCAGGTGTCTTCGAGGTCCGGGGGTCTGGAGCTGGGTTAAAGCTGAGGTTAGAGCTGGTGTTCATTCTTTATAATTGTCTTTTCTCTTCTGCCTGATCTAAAATTCTAAAGTAAACCTTTCCTCCTCTGCATCCCACTCGTTACTCCAGCTGGCTCCAGACTAGGCCAAGAATTCCCCAATCAGCAAGTTGAGCTGCATGTCAAAACTTTATGGCCTCCTTGAGGGGTGCCCCTGGGGATAAGAATAACGAGTCACGGGGATTCCCCCACTCTAGAGCAGAAGCACATGCATGCAGGGTTTATTTCCATGTGGCCACCAGAGATGCTCCACAGAAATTCTTCCCTATCACCCTTCTAGTCATTCATTCATCAGACATTTATTCCCTGGAGAAATTGCTTTGGACTGAAACCACATAAGAGGGTAGGTTCAGGATGGCTTGCCAGGGTCTGTCATAGATCAGCTTTTGTCAACAAGTCCTAGCCAACAGCTTCAGGGGAAAAAACGGTCACAGCACCAACCCTTTCCTCGCTATCTAATCATGTGACCCTCTTGGCTCTGTTACAAGGACGTCCTGTTCTTCTTGGAGTGATGGCTCTATTGGGGAAGTGACTGTCATATCTGGGACAGGAAAAAAGCTATTTCAAGTCCTGAAGTAATCATTCACTCAGTGCAGCCTTTTCAGGAACTGCCTGGACAGTGGAGAAAGATCATTCTTGAGGGAGGGTAACTGGAAGCCGATATTGCCACAGCAAAGGTAGACCACCTGGAGGGAGAAGGGGGGCAGGGGGTGGCCATGTCACTCCACTACTGTGACACACTTCTGACAGCTGTGAAGTGATGACAGGTGGAGATCAATACACATGACCCCCCTGCCCCCAACCAAGAGGAAGAGCCCTCCCCACACTTTCAGGGAGGCAGGGAAGAATGGGAACATCCTCACTTTCATAGCACTCTTGGGTTTCAAAAGCACAGTGAGTAACAGGATGGTACCTGAGGGTTTGGCAGATCTTTCCTTGGCTGGCTAGAGGCCCCTGTGTGCAATGAGAGATTTAAGGAGTTTCATCTGTGTATTTCCTTCAGGAATTCTGGGACTCAGAACGAAAATTTATCATTTCCTCATCACTCAGAAAGATTGGAAAAAACAAGGGTTACATTCAGAAAGCTCACAGACCCACACACACTGACCAGTCGAGGGTTTGGCCACCACTCTAAAGGAAACAGGAGAAAGGGGAAAGGCCTTATTCCTGAAGAGATCATCTGTGTTTTCAGAGTCACGCATTTGCTTGGGCCTGCCTGGCACACTGCAGGTGTTCAGCACGTACTCACTGGGTGAGTGGGCTCATGTTTATGTGTAGGAATTTTAGACTATTCTACATTATTGTTTTCCTCAAGAACAGAGACCATGCATCTGTTTGAGTCTCAGGGTGGTAGAAAGATTCTCAGTCTAGATTTCACTTCTCAACAATAAAGTCAATCATGTTAATTTTTTTACTTGCCTGATAAATACAAAAGAGGGACAATGCAAGGCAGCAGAGTGATTTACTACACTTCAGCAGAGTTCTGGATTTACCTCCAGGCAACTCTGGTCTCACCTAAACGGTCTCTCCATCAGTGTGCAAAATCAGAGAAAAATAACATTGCTCCTAGAAATTATAGGGCAGCAGCTGTTTTGAGCATCTAGGTTGGAGATGGCAAATATGTATTTGACATGCTTGCTACTGCTTTATATTCCGTGCCCATGACAGACATCACCAATCAATAATTATAACTCTGACACAGACCTTCCAAGTCCTTCTCAACATTGCTTTCCAGGCAGCCACCACCAACTAGAATTCACATAGGAAAAGAAATCCGTGTGTCATCCTTGCTCTAGCCTATGATGGTCTGTGATGCTTTTGTATCCTACATCAATCTGAAAATCCTCACAATATTCTAAAATAACAGTAAACACTGAAATTATAGAATTATAGATCTGAAAGGGACTTCAGATGTCATATAGCT
Organism: Cynopterus sphinx; assembly: GCA_030015415.1. Taxonomy (NCBI): domain Eukaryota; kingdom Metazoa; phylum Chordata; class Mammalia; order Chiroptera; family Pteropodidae; genus Cynopterus; species Cynopterus sphinx. The sequence goes on from CM057384.1 coordinate 133,116,942, forward strand.
TAATTAAAAATATAAGATGAGCCTGGAGTATTTTGTATTGAAAATAAGAATGCTGAAGTCCAGAGATTCAGCGACTTGCCTGAGGTCAGAGCATTAGTTACTGCCACTAACAACTTCTTATGTCTGTTAGTGCTGTTCAGTACTTTCACCTGAAGCATCTCATACAATCTTTAATTCATTTATTCAATATATATCTGTCTAATTCCTCCTGTGTTCCACGTACCATGTTAGAGATTAGGAAATCAGCAATTAGTAAAGAAAAAGAAGTGTCTGGGCAGGACAGACACTACTCGTGTTGCAGGTGCGAGGGGGATAACAGTTAAGAGAAGATATGACACTGGGAAAAAAATGATAGTTCTGAAATTCACGAGATCCCTCAAGTTGCCAATATTGAACAAATAAGTACAATATATAAATTGTAGACAATCGGAGCCAGGTTTCTCATTGTCAGAGAAAAGTGAGGAAAGGGGGAAGGCTAGGGTGAATCCTGGGGTGCTGAATTGCAGTTGCAGATATCAGTATGAACTCATTTTTATTTAAGTATATAGACGGGTACAAAAACAAATGTAGATATGTGCAGATACATGCGTTAGTATACATACATACATTTCCTAATTCTGTTCACTGAGAGGGCATAGAAGCAGTGACTCGTAATAGCAAAAAGCACACACCCAGGGCTTAGAACTCGGTTTCCAAATATCATTCTCCAATAAAAGGAACCAGGGCTCCCTGGAGAAAGAACTGATTCTAGGCCTGAAGTGGGGAAAATATAAAATGAATCTGGAGTATCTTATAGTCCAAGAAAATAAGGAAATTATAAAAAGAAGTGGGGGCATGTTAAAAGGACACAGGAGTCAGCCCGAAGGAATTCCCCATGACCAAGGTTGGAACAGCTTGCACAACAGTTTGACAAACAGTTTGGATGATAACTCAAATAATAAAATAAATATCCATGAGTCATATTGATGTTAATAAATAATTGAATGCATAAATAAATTATAGAAGAATTCCAGATTATATATGTAGATTTTTCCCTCCTCTAGGGAGTGGAGCCTCATTTCCCTCCCATTGAGTGTGGGCTGGACTTAGTGATTCACTTCCAATAAGGAGAGTCTAGAAAGGGGAAAACAGTAACTTTACAGTGGAGGAGGCTGGCAGAGCCACCTCACCCATGTGATCAAGGCTAACCTCACCTTCAGTCATGTTGATATCACATACCTCCTGATATGGTGCAAAGAATAAGAGCACTTAGCCTCTGTGGTCTTCTTCCAGAAAATCCATAACAGTGGATTAATCATGAGAAAACCTGAGACAAATGCAAATTGAGAGACATTCAATAAGATATCTGAAAGTGTCAAGGTCATAAAAAATGAGGAACAATAGAGAAAGATTCACAGATCACAGGGAGACATGATGCAGGATGTTAGTTATGCTGGAACAGAAAAAGGACAATAGTGGAAAAACTGGGAAAATTCGAATAAAACTTGTAATTTAGGTAATAGTATTATAGCAATGTCAATTTTTTAGTAAAGTAACCCAGAGAAATGCTATTTTAAGGAAGGATCCTTACATCTGTGTTTAGGAGTAAGGCTGGAATTCAAGACCGCTAACTGCAGAGTGCCCATCACAGCGGCCAGGGACCAGATATGGAGAGGACCAGGGTAATGGGAGAGAGGCCTGGATGAGAGTTGATGGCAATGAGCGTAGGACTTGGAAAGCTGTGTGAGGCCTTCACAGGCTTTCACTGATTTCTCAGTAACGTTAAAAGACTTCCTACAGGAAACTACTTCTGTCCACTCAATTCTTACCTCTAAGCAAAGTCACTCTCTGGGAAGCTATTTGCCTGAAAGGGGCCTGGTTTATGATCAGAATCTATTGTCAGGGAGAAAGAAAGTTCTTTCTCCCACGCGAATGCCAGGCAGAGGATGGAGCCAAATGGTCACAGGACCCTCATTTTCTGCAACAGGGATAGCTTTGTGTAAAGGGGGCAAGATGCCAGGGCAACTGCTGGAGAAACTGCTGGCTGCCCAGCATCGCAGAGCCCCAAGCGTTTGGGGAATTTCAGACTGAAACTGGTGGAAAAGAGAACTTCACCACGTGATCCCTGCCATCTTCTGGGAGGACTTGTGGGGAAATAATGGAGAGACACTGCTTGTTTCTATTTCACAGATGGAAAGGCAACATAAAAACAGTGCCCCTCAAGAGAGGATGACTTTTAAAACTAAGCATCCTCTCGAATAAGTTACCAGAGTAGCCAAGCAAATTTCTGTAACTGTTTAACTGGTAAGTTGGTTTTGATGCGGATCTTTTTATAACTTGTTACTCATTCCCCCACCTTGTTAAACAGAGCTTGCAAAATATAAATTAACCTTTCCTTGGTCATTGCAAGTCATTATGTGCAAGTCATGCCACGTGCTGAGACACAGAAGTGCATACAGTGTTTGGGACATTTGCTGAATGGATGGTGAGCTCAGCAATGTCTCTGAAATTTGCTTTCTTAAAAGGATCCCTGACATCAGCTTATTTTACTTTCAGAAAAAATGCAATGTATATTCCCTCTTCTTCACAAAGACAAAAGAGAAAACACTGGCCCCAGAAGCTGTGTGACCCTGGCCAAGTGACATCATCTCTTAGTGGTTCAGATTATTCATCTGCGTTAGAACAATGTAAGCAGAACAGCGCCCTGCAAGTAAAAAGAGCTCCATGTGTTAATTGTTACTAGTGGCAGGTCAAGACAAAACCCCGTATCTGGTTAATTCAGTCTACCTCCTTTTGCTACGTGCTCACCCACATCAGCTAGCTGTCTGTGAAGCTATACCACTGGTGACTTCACCCCCTGAGCTTCATGTGGCCTTAAGTGGCCACCAGCCATCGCGCTGATGCTAATCGACAGGGCTCACCCCCAGCCTGTGCTTTGTTCAGTAAGAAAGGGCAGAAAGAGGCTTCCCTGGGGTAGGTCCTCACTGGACCACAGGCCTCTTGCATTCTATCCTACCAAGTCTCAGAATGACGCCCTCAGCAAGTGCGTCCTCAGGGCAACATCAACAGGCAGACGGGCCACCTAGTAAGCGCCAGCGCCTCGGAGAGGACCAGAGTCTCTGTTCTGCTGCGGGTGCTTCCACCCGGGTTTGGTCGATGAGCAAGCGCTTGGCTGAGACGCAACCAGAAAACCCCAGGAGGGCGTGGGCCGGCCCAGGACTTCATCAGGAGCCGGGGGTGGCGAGGGGCTTGGAGCCCCTGAGCACAGACCGAATGCCTGCTGGCACGGGCCCCTGCCGCCCTTGCCCCCAGAGCCCTCGAGGAAGGCACTCTCTGGCCTCCAAGCTCGCCTTCCCATGGGTGATGTCGCCCGCACCGCTTCCAGCAGGGAGGGAGTCAGGCAGGACCGCACCGGCCGCCGCCGCGCCCTGCGCCCCGGGCCACCGCGGCCCCCGCCCCGGGGGGCTCCGGACACTCTCCCCGCGGATTTACCGAAACCCGAGGACCCTCTCCTTCCCCAGATCATCCTCCCCACGCCCTGCTCTGGCCCCGCTCCCCGCCCCGGGTCCCCCAGCCGGGGCGCACGCGGCCGGACCGCGGAGGCAGGGTGCTGGGCGCGCGCTCCCCCGCCCCTGGCGCGTGGACCGCGCGGACCCGGGCCTGGGGAGACCGCGGCCCCGCAACGCCCCGTCCCGTCCCGCGCGGAGATCAGCCCCTTCGCGTCTGCGGGCCTCCTTCCTCGCCGGGACCGACGCCACCCTGCAGCCACCCTTCCCGCGGTTGGCGCCCTCGCTGGGGATTGCCCCACACGCGGGGGTGGACCCTTCTTCCCTGGTAGATGCGCCCCTGCTGCCCCTAACCTCGCTGCACCGAGAGCAACTCACTAAAGGGATGAGCAAGGACCAGGCAGGCTGGGGCAGGGGCGCGGGGCCGGGCGCCCCCGGAAACCTCGAGGGCAGAGACGGTGCCCCTGACACCTGGCGTGCTCTGAGTGTTCCGTCACTGTTTTTGCTTCTCTTCTTCCTTTATGTTTTCTTTCTCCATGTCAGCCCCTCTCCTCCCATCTCTTTTTCTCTCTGTGTTCTGCTCCAACCCTTCTCCCGCTTTCTCTCCTGTGGATGGATGTCTGCTGCCTGCCACCGACACCCAGTAGGGCTGAGGAGGCCACTTTGGCCCCCTTCGAGTTTCTCTGGCCCCCACAGCTGCTGACCTCTAAACTAGGGTCCTTCATCACAATCCTGTGCTTTCCTAAATTCACTCCCGCTCCTTCTCCACCCCTGGGCACTCTGGCTTGGCCAAGTGTCGTCTGGTTGAAGGAATCAGATCTACACCAACCTAAAGAACAGTCATAGGATTTTCTATCTTTACCGAACACCTCCCCAGTTTTTAAAACTTCACCGTATGAATTAGTGTTCATTTTTGTTAGGTGTTATTGTAGTTATAAAGTCCTTATCTATTAGAGATATATTCTTCAAAATATTTACTGATGAAGTGATGTGATGGGGTAGGGAAACGTTAGGTTTACAAATTAGCATATCTGCCCCTCAGCTCTGCCCTACACCAAAGGTCAATTGTTTTACTTTAATTTGTCTTTAGTCCCAATTTTAGTGGTAAACTACTAGAAATAATTGAGGAATTGGAAGTGTGGAAAGTTCCTCTTTTTAATGATTTATACTCAGCTGGGGAAACTAAATACAAATGTTAAAAATCTACAGCCAGGTCCTTACTCTATCCCTTACTTTTTTTGTGTTTAACCAGACCCCCCATTACATATTGAGATGCTTCTTTTATTTACATAGCTGCTGTTTCAATGCCTAGGTCCTGCTGTAGGCATTGAAACAGCAGCTATGTAAATAAAAGAAGCATCTTAAGCTCTGGTGCCATTTAAGGCCACAGCTGTCCCACAAAGCCACAGGAACTGCTGTCGAATCAGATGGCTCTCCAAGGATGGGGGGTTAGCGGCCCCTCTCCTTAGCTGTCAGATGCCTGTGGTGGCACTCAGACCTTTCAGCTTCTCCATTTGTCATTTTCAGCAGAGCCAAAAGTATAGGTCTCTAGGGATGCAGGCGGGTTGCTGTAATTTTTCCCAGGGGTTGCAGCTCAATCTGGGTGAAACCTTGAGAAATCATCAGGGAAAGAAGCATCAATCAGATGCAATTCAAGGCAGCAAAGATTTATGCAGAGTGCTCACACGTGAGTCCCTGGAGGGAATATTAAAGAAATCTATGTCCCAGACGGTGCCTTCAAGGGTCCAAGGGCCACATGAAAAAAAAAAAAAGGCCAGAGTTAAGCACAGGAGTGAAAAACAAGAGGACAATATACAAGATAGTGTATACTCAAGTGCTACATTATGCTGTCCAGGCTTTACAGGGATCAAAAAAGTAAAGAGCAATGTGATCAGGAGAAGGCAAGGAGCACCTCATCACAATTTTTGATGTTAGACACTTGCTCTGAGCCAAGTATCACATACATTAGTGCTTATTCTTTACAAACCTCACAAGCTAAATAACTCAGAGAGACTAAATAACTTGCCCAAGGTAACAGAGTTGGTGAATGGCAGAACCAGGATTTAAATGCAGATCTAACCTGTGTTTGAGACCAGGGGTTCCCAGCCGGTCCATGGCCTGTTAGGAACAGAGCCTCACAGCAGGAGGTGAGAGGCCTGTGAAGCAGCTAGAGATGCTTCATCTGTATTTACAGCCACTCCCCAGTGCTAGCATCACAGCCTCAGCTCCACCTCAGATCCTAAGGCATTAGATTCTCATAGGAACACCCGTCTCTGGTGCCAAAAAGTTTGAGGACCGCTGTTCAAGACCACCCCATATGTAAAGCCTCATAAACAGTATTATTTATTATGACTGAGACCCTGAGCTAAAACCTTCACATATATTGTTTTTCGCCCCTACGCTATCCTTAGGATAGATAAGAGGTTTTCATTTCCTTCTGTGTCTTTATATATTTCCCAAGTCTTTGTATAAAAAACAGGTATGGATTACTTTTGCAATCAAAACAAGAAAGTCTTGGAAAATCCATTTGAAGTGCAATTCATTTTGGAATGGGAAGAACACTTTTTTTTTTTTTCCAAAGAAGCAGTAAAAGTTTAAAACCGTTTTAAACAGTGCACTAACTTAATAGCACCAGGGGGGAAGAAGTAGGTACTTCCTAGCAACGCTGAGCAAACCCAGCTGACTTCACTGGCAGTTGCTGTGACATCTGGTTCTAGAACAAGGTCCTTAGGATTGGAAAGGGAAGGCTTTTCAGTGGCAACCGCCCATCTGGTGGTCACTTGAGGGGCCAGTTGACCACTGCTCCAATCTTATTTTTCTTTGTTCTGAGGCCAAAGCCAGCTAGGACTCAGAGCCCTCCTGTATCCCAGTCACCCCTTCACTGTGACATGGGCATCCTTCCCAGGTGGAGACCACACATTGTCACAGGTGCAGCCCCCAGCAAGTGGCTGCCCACAGCTCTCCCCACCTGGAAAGCAGATTCAGCTGCTGAGCAAGAACCCACCTGAGCAGGGCAGAGAGTAACTTTCATAGACAGAAGCAGTGGGTTCCGGGTAGGGAGCCACAGAAAGAACGGGGAGAGCAGCACATCAGGGAGGACAGAGCGCCTTCTGCTCTCCAAGGACTTTCTCCTCCAGTCCTCACCACAGGCTCAAGGGACATTGGAAACTCCACCTTGCAGATGAAAGGGTCTTGGGGAAGTTGAAAGTTTTTGCTCAAGTCCCACAGCTGGTGTGGGGAGAAGAGTGACCACTTGAGTGCTTTATCTAAGGTGGCACCAAAACAAATGCTGCCAGAGTGGTGAGGATCGTGGCAAATTGCAGAGATAAGCTAAAATAAGGCCAGCTTTTCAGCTCTGGGACAGGGCCATGCCAAGATGCAGGCCCACAGAGGCTGGATCTTCTGAACTATTTTATAAAATGTCTCTGTTTCTGAGACATTAAATTAATTAATTAATTAACAAACAAATAAATAATAGATGGATGGATGGATGGACGGATGGATGGATAGATAGAACGAACAAAATGAAGTAGTAAAGGCACCTGCATCTCAGAACTCTCTTTCCAAATGACTGCAGCCAAGTGGTCTGCACCCTTGGCCTCAGGGGCTACCTAGATCGGAGTCAGGCTGCCTGGCTTGCCCAGTGGTGCCACTTATGTATGCTGTCTGGAAATCATTCTGGAGTTTCAGGTCCCCTGGAGAATAGGTGGCATTTCCCACTCATCTGGGGCACTAACCCCAAAGATGAATAAGAAAAGAGATAAGAAAAGACATGCAAGTCTTCAGATTACCATAAATAATAACAAAATGTCTAATACTCTTTATTGCAAATTCTGTAGAGCCAATAGATTTTCACAGACTGGTTTTATTACTTTTTGTTAATGCTGGGTCTGGAGCCAACCTATTATTAGACTTGATGAACACGTGTCATTCCAGCAGAATATTGGCTGGTATTATTGTTCATGTTAATAAGGAAGACAAAAGACAACAAAAATGTATGATGGTATTTTACTTATTTGTCAATGACATGAACAACTTCTTTGCTAAATTGTATAATAGTTTTTAAATATAGAATGACTATTTCCTCAATTTTTCATGCTATTCACAATGTAACAGCCACAAGCACACTTTTAAGTTCAATCTGTTTTAACATTTTCTCCATCAATTTCTTACATTTAGACAATCAACACAACAGTATATCAATGCCTGATTTATAACGTTTGTCAGTTTTCGTGGTGTAAATATGCCCACAAAGGCTGATTCAAGCTACCAATGCGCTATGGTTTGAAAGTTCATGTCCCCCAAAATTCATATGCAGAAATTCTAACCCCCAAAGATGATGGTATTAGGAGGCAGGGTCTTTGGGAGATGATTAGGTGGTGAAGGTGAAGCCCTTATGAATGGAATTAATGCCCTTATAAGAGAGGCTTCAGAGGGGTTCCCTATCCCTTCCACCATGAGAGGACACAGAGAGAAGAGAGAAGGCACCAGCTATGAACCAGGAAGAGGGCCTTCACTAGGAGATGACCATGCTGGTGACTTGATCTTGGATTTTTCCTCCTCTGGAGCTATGAGATATATGTTTCTGTTGTTTATAAGCTACGCATTCTGTGGTATAATGTTTTAGTGGCCCAAACAGACTAAGACATGATGTAATAACTACCACTGAATGAAGATTTAGGAAGAGATGCATAGTAGCCTACAAAATATATAGTATTTCCACCACATGGATACAAGAGAGATAAATAACCTCAAGAGTATAGGTAATAGAAAAGTATAATAAAGGAATTAAGAAGTGATGAATTCTGAATATTATCTTAGTCGAATTATTAATAGTGGCTGAATTTAACCACCAGCTTACAAAATTTCTGAAAATACAACAGTCAGTTCTTGCCAGGACTATTGGTGAGACACCAACCTAAACTTTAGGGGGTGAGGCCAGCTAAGACCAAAGGGACGGGACTTAATGAGGTCAGGTGGGACCAGGTGTCTAGACAAGGAAACAGCACATAATAGGTGAAGGATATGTTATCTCAGCAGCTGAGCAGGGAGAATATTATTCAGAAAGATTCCTTTATTTTTCAAGAGGAGAAAAGGCCTTGAATTTGGGCAAAAACTGAACCTCTGAGTCCAGTTCACCTAATGGCCCTGAAGCTTTAAGGAAGGAGGGAGTTACTCTGCATGATAGAGGGAGAGGGACTGAGACCTCCCATGAAATCCGGGTAGGGAGGCAGGCGGAGGGAAAGGAAGGGTGAGCTGAGTGCTGCAGGAGACTGGCCATAGGATAGTCCCCTTCCTCAAAGTTCAGGAAAAGCCACACCACAAAGAAGCGGAACACTGGAAGAGTTTGATTTCTTGTGAAAAATGCAGTGTAGAGGCCAAGATCTGTGTTGGGGTTAATTCACACAGGCCCAGAAGTGAGGGAGCATGGGATATCCTGAGAACTAAAAATGGCTCATCCCCCAGAGCCCAAGGTATAAGGTGGAAAATAGGAGGAAGACAAGTCCCAGAAGTCTGGCGGACAGTGATGGATCCTGCCTTGCGTGGCTCAAGAAACCTTGTACTACATTCCCATGCACGATTCTGGTCCTCTTTGCCTCTCTTCTGTGATTACTCCAGGTGTGGGCACCAAACAGGTGACCCGGACCATGCAGAGCTTCACATCAGAGTCAAGCCTGTCCTGCTAGACTGGACTCAATCCCCTGTTTTTGACTCCAAACAGCCTTTACTAGGCCCCAGAGGCTCTGGCATGACAAGACTCAGGCAAAGCTCCCTGCAGAGGCCACTGATACCTGTCCCTTTGCTAACAATGACCTATAACGGGCATCAGGGGCCCATTCCAAACTGATACCAGAGCAAGGATAGCAATGATTTTCCCCCAGCTTCAGAATGTCCTCCCCTTGGACTCTTGAAATTCACCCTGTGGTGACACAGTCAGCTCCTGGTAGTGACTAACCCGTGTGAGGTGTCTTTCCACAACAGGGCAATGAAGCCTTGGAAAAAGCCCACTCTCTCTACAGGGGGTTTTTCTTCCTCCATCTGCAGTTGGCTCATCCTGAAGTCACAGAATTCTTGCCTTCCTCTTCCCCATTTTCTAAAGCCCCCAGCTGTCCTGTTCCTGTGGGAAAGGGAGGAAGTCCCAGAATCCAGCTCTTAATCACTCTGATCTTCTGCCCCTGAGCTTCGGTACATCTCCTGCCATCCAGGGGCCAGAGCTGCAAAGCCTGTCACTACTACACATTTCTATCTCCCAGGACAGTCCAGTGGGCTGGTGAATAGACATGTGAACCAAGAGTTGCAATACAGCATGACATAAACCCTACTGGAGATAAGCCCAGGGCCTTCTGGCAGCCTGGAAACAGGGGCACCTAATCTAGCCAGAGCTGGTTAGAAAAGGCTGTCCAGAGCTAGGGGCAAGTGAGTCTAGAATTAGTAAGTCAAGTTAGTCTGGCTGAGAGGCAAGGATGGGACATTTCAGACAGGTGCAATAGCACGTGCAAAAGACGTGAGAAAGAAGGCATATTCAGGTCCTAAGTGGGTTGTTATGGAACTAAATTCTTGTTTCTATTTCTACACCCTGATGAACTCAAGCACGGCCGTGGGACTTACTTGGCCAGTGAAATTTGAAAAGTGACACCAATGTGATTTTCAGACAGAAAGGCATGGTTCAAGAACCCGTGTCCTCCTTCCCTGCCTCTCCAAAAGCAGAAACATGTCAAGATAGAGCTTCCCTCAGCCTGGATCCCAGAGGGACCATAATCAATCCATAGAGCCCCCTGCTGGTCAGATGGCCATTTGTTACTGCCGCATAAGGAGCCTGCTCCCAACTGAGACCGCTGCCTGGCTAGCCCAGAGGGCTTATATTGGGCTTATATTGGTTGCATCAGGAGAGAACCAGAGTATGTATGCAGTCAGCTAGATCTCCTACTATTCTCTCTCCAGATCTCAGATAGGAGCACAGTTTGGAGGTATGTGGGTTGGAATCCCTGCTCCACCATTTACAAATTCTGAGAACTTGGGCAGTTTAATTTAACCCTTTGAGCCTAAATTAAAGAATAATGAAAATAATATTACCTACTTCACAGGGGCGTCATGTTTCCTGTAAATGCTGGATCTTCCCTATCCCCAATTGTAATCCTTGCACCAGCTGTTCCCAGCCACACTGGGAAACTCCTCACCCCAATCCCAGACCTCCTGAGCCCGAATCTCTCTACAAGTGGGTCCCAGAAATCTGTGTCTTTAGGAAGCACTCCAGGTAGTGTTTTTGCAAACTGGAGCTTAAAAACCACTGCTCTTAAGGTCTTGATAGACTGTCTAAACCTCTGCACTGAGAAAGAATCGTTGCATGGATGTTGACTTGGTCTGAAGCCAAGAATCTTCAGCCTGCCACTGACCGGGTGGCCACAGGGCCCAGATGAAAGCCAGAGGCTTGAAGTCTACGTATTAATTAGAGATCAGGTAATCTCACTTGAACAATTCCGGCATTAATCAGCCTTCTGCATCCAGCCTACATCTGCTGCTGAGCTTTTGATGAAGTGTTGTCGCTGAGGGAGAGCCTTCAGCAATGTTCCTCTCCCCACCCTTACCCACCCCCAGCAGGCGTGATGAATCTTACCTCTTGGAGATGACCCTTTTCCTTCAGGACAAGGATGATGCTTAAGAGAATTTAGACTCTATAAGATGGAGGCAAGGATGATGGCTGCAAAACTAGACCCTGCAAAGTAGATTTCTCAGTGTCTAGAGTTGCCCAAAGGCCACAGAAGAGAAAGACGCTTTAAGCTACCTGTCTTAGTGCTCAGACCAAGCCCAAAGCTCTCCTGGACAGCAACTTCCTCCCAACACGTGCCTCCGCCATATGCCTCTAATTATAGCAGTTCCTTTTAATTCTTAATGGTCATTAAGTTGATAGAAATTGCACATGAATCACAAGGTCAGCGATGGCCAACTCACCTTGGCTGATGTTTAATTAAGAGGTACTGATTATCTTAGCCAACACATGCTCGTGTGGTCTACAGGCTCTCTTCCATCCACAAAATGAAGAGAGTGATTCTATCACTCCTTGCATGGAAACCTGGAGGCACCGATTCAGAAAAGAAAGAGAGACCACAGAAGGCAAATCCGCCTGGGTTCAAATCCCAGCCCCACCTCTTATTGTCTGGGGGTCTAGGACAAGTTGATCGATCTTTCTGTGCCTCCATTTCCTTCTGCATAAAATGAGGATACTATTGTTAGCCACTGCACAGGGTTGTTGTGAAGATGAATGAGTTACTATATGCAAAGCATGGAGACGAGTGCCCCACTCATAGTGAGCACCATGGAAGTGGTGGCTGTTGGAATGCCTTTCCTTCAGTGTTGAAGAAATCACCATGCAAGTCTCCCTCACTTATACAACTCACTCACATACACATAACACACACATAACACACACAAATGCATGACTAAATACACATGACACATCCACAACACACACAGAACAAAATATGCAAGATATACAGCATACATATGTAACACAGCCAAGCTTTGTTTTGTGCTCTGTACTGGATGGTTTCAGCCAACTTTAAGCCAATTCCCTGCTAACACACACTCAGGATGCTCGTCGTTCTTCTACATTACATGTCATTGTGACATATAATCACAAAACACATCACTGTATGATGAGGCAGTGCCGTGATAAAGCAATTTACTAACTGCTCATTCTAAGTGCTCTCAGAGCAGAATATTCGTTACCAATTTTTTTCATAAGGTTCTCAGAAATAGGGTCTTCTCCCCCAGAGTGTGGTGTTCCAGTGTAGAGCTTTGGAGTCAGATGGACGTGGGTTCAAATACTGATACTACTACCCACCGGCTGTGTGACTTGGGACAAGCTGCTACACTTCTCCGGCTGTAACATTATTCTCATTTGGTGGAGGAGGAAACAAAGAACCAGAAAAAACAAACTGGTTGTTATCTATGAACAGATTCACCTTGCATGGTTCTTACAAGGAATGAAAAGGTATGTACCACATTTAGGTTAGTGCTGGGCATATGCTAATATATGCTAAAACCACATATGTTGGTTACGTGATGGTGGTGACGATGGAGTATTTCTTTAAACGAAAAACAAAAGTTGCTTTCAATAGATCGCTGACTGTTCATGAGACTCTGATGACTTGCATTCTACTCATGCATTTGGGCTCCAGGTCCCATAAACTTTGACCCAACATTGTGTTGTAACTGCACCATTTCCCTTCGTGAAATTTGAGAGGTGATATTTTGACATTGTTTCATTTCATTTCATTTCCTCCTCATGGGTGGGCATGTTTCTCAATTTAGGCAGAGCAAAAGGGAGAAGTATTTTAAATCGCTGCCATAGTCCGAGTTGGGCTTATCTTTAGGCCCCCGAGAATGAGTCCAGAATTCTCTTCTATTCCACTAAGGTATTTGGGCTTTCTCCAATGCCTCTAATGCCAAACATAATCCTTTCCTTTATTTCCTCCAAAGCTCCCCCTCCTTTCTGCTTCCAACTCGCCCCTCGGCATTTGGGCACTTTAACAATGAATTTTTAAATAATGCCGTAATCACATTTCAAGTTCTTCTGGAGCGTTTCTGTTCACGAAGTACTTTCGCTTCCATTCTTTGTTATTGGCTAAAGGAAGACATAAGTCCACTCTAAGGATGACACAGCTGAGGCTCAGAGAGGTGAACCACCGAAACCCGGAGGTCCAGCAAACGCCACTGTCTCCTGGTTCAAGAAGACAGTCTTTAGCTGACACTTTTTAAAAAGTTGGGATAAACTACGTACAACATAAAATTTACCATTTCAAGTATCTTTAGTTGTACGGCTCAGAGACATATCCACATGGTTGTGCAACCATCACCACCATCCATCTCCAGAACTCTTTTCATCTTCCCAAACTGGAACTTCCATACTCAGGAAACACTAACTCCCACCCTCAGCCCCTGGCAACCGCCATTCTGCTTTCCGCCTCTATGAATGTGACTACTCGAGGTTCCTCATAGAAGAGGACTCACCCAATATTTGTCCTTCCGTGTGACAGACACTTTTGGAGGAGGGTTCTAAGATCCTTTCCTCCACTACATCTGTTCCTACCCTAAAGTAACCCGCCCGCAGGGACAGGAACACCTTCCAGGCCCCTCCCTGCAAAGCAGATGTTTTCCAACATTTTATTTCACACTGAATGCTGTTGTACCTCTCCTCCAGGTAATTACTTAAATTGTGGTCATCAGCTAAATAAACAAATACGTAAGTAAGTGAATGAATGAGTGAATGAATGAATGAGTAAAAGCTCGGAGAAAGATGTATTTTCACATTCCACCTCTGAGGTTCCCAAAGGCCTCTCTCTCCTTCACTGGCATGTGTTTGAGTGTGTGTGTGTGTGTGTGCACGCGTGTGCACGCATGCACGCATGTTTTGTTTTTATGTTTTAAAGAACTCTGTGATCCACTTTGCCCAGAAAGCTAACACAGCTGCAAAACCTTTCTGCCCAGAAAGCCTTCCAGACGTTCCAGGGGCCTCTTTGCTGGTTCAGTGGCCACTTCTCTCCCTCTCAGGCCAACCAGTCTCTCCAAGCCCACTGGCCCCAAGCGTGCCTGCCCAGCTCCTGGGAGAAGCCACTGCGCTCTGTGGAAGTGGCCATGCCTTCTCTGTGGATTTCTATTACTTGGAGAAACTCCAGTCCCTCTGGCACCCCAGCCCCCTCAGCTACTTCCCTCTCAGAGGACTGGCTCTGCTGCCCGCTGGTAAAAATGGACTGGCTGTCACCATGACTACAGCCTGGCCCAGAGCCTGGATGACGCCTGGCCCAGAGCCTGATTCCCTCCCTGCCTCACCCAAGTCTGCTTGTTTGGGTTCCAGCTGCTTTTGTTGGGCTTCATTTTGCTTGTCAGTTTGAGACAGGTCTGTTGCTGATTGGCTGCAGGGGGCTGAGCTTGGAGCCACTGGGATAACGGGAAGTCAGCTCTCTGCCCAGGCAAGAATTTCTGGGCACTCCGGGGTATTTCCCCATCAAGGTAACAGGATCTAGATGAACCTTTCCGGCAAGGCAGAGCCTGAAGGAAGCCCTGTCATCAGATAACCAGCTAATGCTCTGACCCCACAGCCAATTTCAATCAAGGGCACTATTATCAACCCATGCTGGCTTCACAATGCCGCACTCATGACGAAAGACCAACCTGTTTGATGAAACCAAACAAGCGATACATGTTGACAGAACAGTGCAACTGTGCAGAAATATCAAAAATAAAGAAATCCAGGAAGAAGAGACAATTATGTGGATTCTGAGGAAGTTAAAATAAATGCAGTGATAGATATCCAAGTGAATTTCACCTCAACATTTGGAGAGGTTTTCTTTCCATTACTTAGATAACTGTAGAAGCAGGAATCTGGAACATCATGACAATTTCGAAAAACACACCTTCTAGCCTTTTGTCATTTCATCAGATTTTTATCTCCCAAATAACTCATTTAAAAACTCACTTGGTTTCCAGGGCTACCAAGTTTACCCCAGATCCTCTGGTTTGTGATGTGAAAGGTGCTTCTTCGCACTGTCCTTCAAAGCTGTGTCAGCACAGCCTCAGCTTCTCATCTGTAAAATGCAGGTAAGTAAAGCTAATCAGCCAAATTGTAGAGAACTTGGCTCAGGCCTGTCCCTTACTGAGCTACTGACATCATTGTTGACTCCCACCTGTGCCTGCTTTCTGAAGATCCTGACACTCTATAAGAATTACGTCATTAATTCATTTAACAAATGTTTACTAAGCTTCAATGAGCCAGGCACTGTACTAGCCACTAGGGATAAAATGACAGACATTCTGGCCTTTTGGTAGCTTCTGGGTTAGAGAGGGAGACATGCATTAGTTAGATAACCACAGAAAATGTAAAACTACATCTGTGTCACATGAGTGAAGCCATCTCGGATAATCCAGGCCTGCCCACCCTCAGCTGAATACCAAAGACATCAGTCTTGGCCATATTCAGCAGAATTTCCCAACCAATTCCTGTCTTAATTCCTGACCTCCAAAATCATGCGATATGATGTTATTTGCTATTTAATCCCACCCACCCCCCAAATATAATGACATGTGTAGTAAGTATCTAAAGCATTAAGAGAATATGAAATGGAGGAAATAAACTACTTGTTAGCCCCTTTCCCTAGTTAGGAAACTAGAGTTAAAGTTATTTAGAATAAAATGTTTTGGCCTCCTAAATTCTAAAGCTTAAAGCTAAGCCCAGGGTTGCAAATTCTCACTCGGCCCACAGTCCTGCAGAAAGATCCCCGTGGTTCCTTACGTAAAACCTCGTTTCACTGAAGCACGCCCTCTTCTGGCTTGGGGCTTTCTCCAGCCATGCTGCTGCCTCCTGCTGCAGCTTTTAAAAGGATTTGTAGAGAATAAGATGTCCATTCCGTCCTCAAATGCTGCTGAGCACCCGGCCTGGGAACACAGCCTGAATCAGACACAGGCCCCCCACCCTGATAGAGCTGACAGTCATCTGAATTTCCTGACACCCCTGAGAGTGCAGGGCAAGTTTTATAATTCCCATTTGAAAGATAAGGAACCAAGACAGGGATAAAACCTTGCTATGTTATCAGTAATTTAGGACTAGATTTTAGGGCTCAAGTAAACAAAGACCCTCTCACTAAATGTTAAATTGGGCCCAAATTTCTCACCCTCCATAGCTACACCCTGATTCATCGCCCTCTGCTTCCTAACCTGGAGTTCATTCCCTTGAGGAAATCTCCTCGTGGTCCCCTGAATCAGGGGACACCACTTCCACTTCACTGTAGCCCTCTACCACTTCATCTCTACAATCACTGTTTCTGCAAAGCTAGCCTTCAGTCTTCCTCGTCACTAAGACCCTCCAGCCCACCCTGACTTCTTGCCCCTTGGTATCTTTGATATTCTCACATACACTTGGGGATGTATATCCAAGCAGGCATCTCCTTATACAACCTGTTCCTCAGGGGCACGACCTTTGGAGGGGGTCAGACAGAACTCTTCAGGTTCAAATCTCACATCTACCACCTCCTAGTCTTATTGTGATGTGAGAAAAATAATGTCACCTTTTCTCAATTCTGGTTTTCTCATGAGTACAACATGGTAGTAATTCCTACCTAACAAGGCTATTCTGAAACTTAAATGATGTGTTTAAAGCACTTGGCACAGAGTAAAACTCAGAACCTATCTGTCTAAGTCATTTAACATGTTCGACTTGGTCACCTGCTTAAAAAACAATATAGGACAGCCCTTAGACTCATGTAGAGAGATATACCCGGCTAGTAGGTGGAGAACAGGAGTGATGATGCCTAGAGCCCACAGTGTTTTTAGAAACCCACAGAAATGTTTTAATTTCTTTTTAAAATTACAAGAAAACAATTAACTTTTATGTCAAAACGACTATATATTAATATATTCACCTTTATACTAATGCAGTCATAAAATATAATTTTTAATTAATTTTTATAGAGTAAGGGCCCACAAGGCCAAAGTGCTTACAGCCCATGAAAGTTATAATGCAGCCCTAATGAAGAAAGACCTTTGCTATTAAAAAAGGTGGGACAGGGCACAGCAAAAAGTGGCAGAACAAGAAGAAAATCACTGACTAGCTGAGCGTAAAGTTTCCCAACCCTAGCATTCTTCATTTTTGAGAGTTCCTTTAACCTCAGCATCGAAGGGATCCGTTACAGATTGTATTCTTGAGAGTACGCTGTAAGAATCTGGGTGCCCATCTGCTTTTAGCAGATCTTGTTCCCCAAGAATTGTGAGTTTTGTCGTGCATTGTGTCTTAGTCAAGAATGTCATCCCCTTCAGCGACCAAAAGAGGGCGCAGCAATTCAACCTTAAGCGTAAGACTATACCCATAGCCTGTAGTTTGATAGCCTCGCTGCTCAGAACGTTCTGGGACCAGCAACGTGGCCATCACCAGATGCCTGTCAGAGATGCAGCATCTCAGACCTCAAGAATCAGAATTTTCATGTTAATAAGATCCTCAGATAATTTACATACATATTAAAGTTTGAGAAGCCCTGGCTTAAAGTTTCTAGGCTTAGAAAGGGAAGCCTGCTTCCTCAAGGGAAATGAGGACAGGAAAGGAGCTGACTACTGCATCTGTCACAGACCCCAAATCTCCTGCTCCTTCAGCCTATCAGCCAGCATCAATCACAAAGGAACTGGAGTCACAGGATGGGGTATAAAAGCATTTTACAGGCCATAAATAAACTGGCTTATTCTTCTGCCATTTCACTAAATGCTTATTTAAGTGTCTATTATGTGCTGGCCATCAAGGATACAATAATGAGCCCAAAACAGACCCTGGTCCTGCCCTCATGGAGCTTTCAGCCTAGGGGGTGACGCCGAGGGTGTACAAACACATATAACTGCCAACCTTGGCATTGCTTTGTGCATACAGAGGGCCATGAGAGAGTAATGGGAGGGAGCAGTGCTGTTTTATACCCAATGGCCAGGAAAGATGTCTCTGAGAAAGTGAGCTTTCAGCTTGAGATCTGAAGACTGCCTAGGAGACAGCCACGAAAAGAGTAGAGTTCCTGTCCCAAGGCAGGGGGCGGGGGAAGGAGGGTGGTACAGAACATACAAGGTCACACAACAAGGAGAAACAAGGCGCACTCAAAGAACCGAAAGAAGGCTGGTATGGGGTGATGCAACATGAGGCTGAGAAGAAGGCAGAAATCAGCCTCAAAGGGCAGGGGACCAGAAGCCATAAGCTCAGCCTCAGATACAGAGGTGGGCTCCCAGGCTGCAAAGAGACTGGCGCATGGCTCTCTTACCAAGGGTCCCTGTTCTAAATGTCCATGTGAGTACCTTGCTCCTATATATTGAGTTCCCATTCTCCCCACAGCCCGCTCTCTTCTTCCCTGCTAACCTTGCCTCACCCTACCCACCATCAGCCCCTATTCTATTACTTGTCCACTTCTACCTGCCACTCTCCAGCGCTTCCCCATTCACCATTTAAACCTGCTTGAGTTCTCCCTGCAACTTTTCCAGGCAACCAGACCTCAATTTCAAGACATCTTCTTCTCCTGAAGACAAGACAATCCATAAATCAGAAACAAGCACCATTTATTAGGGGCTTATCATGTGCTGTGCCAGGCATCACTTTACACATTTTTTTTCCATCCAGTCCTCACAATAATCTTATTGGATAGCTGCTATCATTCCAAACCAACAGTGAAGGAAATGGACATGTAGAGAGAGCATGTAATTTCTGAAAGATTACACAGTTAGAAACTGGTTGAGCCAATATTCTCTTCCCTTTTGTAACAGGGACCGCACACTGTACTATGTGACACTGCATGACTATATTTCAAAAGCCTTAAAAAGGAGCACACCCTTGGCCCACCTCAAAAAAAAAAATTATCTTGGACGTGCACAAAAATTTAGCCACAAAGATATTTAAATCCTTGTCTACAATAACAAAAAATTCAGAAACAACTCAAAGTCCACCAATACACAGTTGGTTCAATTGTTGGATGTTGATAACTAGCTATTAAAGTAATCACATAGAAAAAGATTTTATGTTCATGATCTACTGCATAGAAAAAGCAGATTACAAAACAGTATTACAGCATGGTCCTATTTTCATTTAAAAAAAAACTACAGGATATAAACTAAAGAGTATAAAACTAAAGTGTACATTGGAAAGGGAGAATCAAAAATGTTGACAGTGGTTATCCCGGTGATGGAATTACAGGTGATTTTTATTTTCTTTATCTGCATTTTTTCAAAGGTTTTACCACAAACATCTATTTCTTTTGGAAAGGAAGAAAAGCAGCAAAAAAAAAAAAAAAAAGTAGGAGGCTTTGAGCCTTCCTATTTATAATATTTCTTCAAAAAAAAATACCACTCTGCTGGAAACATTTTAAAAATATTTCTTTCTTATTAAAAAAGCAATATGCACTTGCCAAAAGCAGGAAGAAAAAAAAAAACAGAAAACACATCAAGCAAAAAGAAGAAAATAAAAACACATTCCCTCCTCCACAGAGACAACCAATATTAGCACCTTCCTGACTCTTTTTAAGCCTTGTTTCTGCCTTTGAGTTCTGCTCTTGTTGCTACTCATGGGGACCCACCCTGTTGCCATTACTGAAAATATGTGTTTGGAATGAGGCTGCCAGATTCCTCTGTGACCCCCAAACAGCTTCTCAGGTGGATTAGTCCAGATTTTGGAATCCCTGAACAGTTTACTTAATGCAGACCTTGACCTATTGGGGAGCACACAACTCTTTGTGGGTCACAGGGCATAAGAGCTGTCAAGTGGGAGGATCTTAAGAGTGATTCCCAACATGCTTGGGATTGCAACACTCTGTCACTGTTGGATTTTGCAACCCTCCTTCCCTTCTAAAAGAACTCAGAGGACTACATACAGCATTTGCATATTCCGTTTAGTACTTTTCCACACATGTAGCTGAAGGGAATTAATTTGGCTTTAAGACTGTCATAACCCTCCTTCCCCCCACCCCTCAGATAATTGCTTACAGTCAGCCTGGGCTGTCCTCCATCGAAGTTGGGAATGGCAGCTCTAGGGAGCTGTGCAGACAGGTTCTGCCATAAGGGAGGCCACACCAGGCCTGGGAGTCCAGTTCCTGGGGCAGGATGTCTCTGGGCCATTCCCACACACACACACTCAACAACAACAGGTTTCCAGGGCCCACCCTGCCCACGCCCTCTCCTACTAACGTCCCGCTCTTGGGAAGGAGAGCAGGTAGGGCCTAGAGGTGCTGGCACGTGGCCCCACTGGGTCCACACCCTCAACACAGCTCTCAAGCAGAAAATCTTTCTAGAGCTGATGTGTTCATCAGACCATTCCCGATTTCTTCAGATGTCATGATACCGCATCACAGCCCAGACCTATAGCCTATTCTCCCAACCCCAAGCTCCGTGACCAGAGCCAGGCTCATTGCTATTCAATGTGCTCAGTCTTTCTTCAAACATCAAAGATTTAGAAAACCTTATTCTCCTATATATGGCTCTTCTCATCAATAATAACTATAATGTCTGTTTATTAAGCTCCTTCTATGCCAGGCATTTTATAAGCACATAATATATGCAACAGTCTTTGAGGTAGACACAATTATCCTCATTTTGCAGACAAGGAAAGTGAGGCTCCAAGAAGTAGAGTGATCCGCCCAAGGTCACATAACTGCTAACAAAGACGGGGTCAACCCAGACCTGCCTGACCCCAAAACTCATGCTTTGCCCCAGAAGGTCAGTACAGAAGGGAAATGAGAGATCATATAATCTTCCCAAAATTCCATTTATAAGACAGCTAAGCAGGAAAATTCATTTACAAACTATTATATAGCACTCACTATGTGCCAGGCACTGTTCCAGAACTTTGCAAAGTTCAATGCAATTTATCCTCATCACATCACTATGAGAAGGGTATTTTATTTTTCCAGATGATGCATGGAGAAGATAGTAAACTTGCTCAAGGCCACGTAGTAGAGTCTAGACCTAAACCTGGAGTTAGAATTTGTACAGTTTCTCTGATCCCAGGAGCAAAGGCCCCCCTCTAATTGTTCATCCTTTGACCTTTCCACATCGCCACCCTCCTCCACATCTCCCTGAGAGTTCACTTCAAACTTCCTCATCCCTCTCTGGGTGGTGGTGATGCTCTCTTGTGAAACTGCTTTGTGAAACTACTTATTGTGCAAGGCTATACTTGATTAGATCACTATCTAGATTCCCCCAAAGAACTTAGAGCTCTGGAAGGTTTGTTGAAGCAAGAGCTTAGAGTTGTTTCTGTAGAAAGTAATCAATTAACTAATCAATTAATTGGCAAAGGCTAATTGAGAATAGTTTTTGTCCTCAGGCCTGTGCCGGCGCTGTGGGGTCTATGAACACAAAAGATGCATGTGATATGGCCCCAGACTCAAGGAAACAACAATAAGACAGCATATAAGTGTGCACCCTATGTCTGGGTCTGTGGAAAGCTGCATTTTAAAAGTTACATAGGAGAGGAGAGTCTGACACGTTGTTATGAAGGAAGTGGAATTTAAAATAGTGTTTGAAAGCAGGGACAGGGTTTGGCTAGCAAAAAGAAAAAAAGCGGTCCAGACAAGAGAAAAAACAGAAGTGTTTTCTGCGTCCAAATTGACCAGATTCTCAGAAATAAACTAGAGAGACGGAAAAAATGGGATTTTTTTTTCTGTCAAGTTTTAGTATTTCTATCAAAGTAAACAAAAATCTGTCCCCCTTCCCTGTCCCAACCAAGCACAGCGATGGGGCGTCTAGAATTGGACAGGGGAGCGCTGCCTCACGTGCCCACCAGGGGGCAGAGCGACCGCTTCTGCTGCTCCAGCTCCAGGTGCAGTCAGAGAAAGGTAGAGGAGCCCGAGTCAGGAGCCGGCACCAGTCAGTCTCCTCAGCCTAAGCTGCCTTCATATTCAGCCTAAAAGTCAGGGAAGGAATAGAATACAGGCTTGAAGAGAAAGCTGAGTGAGGAGGACCGGGAAGAGAGAGTAGAGGCATCCCCCGACCCCCTCCCCAAGGATCTAACCTCTACGCACCGTGAAAAACTCTTCCAAAGAGCAGGAAAAGGGTTTCCACGGATTCAGACTATTCATGTCTTCTGCTGTGGTCTTGGCTGAGAAAGGCTTAATGCACAGCTTGGGTGACCATGAAAAGTGACCGACTGCTGTCTAAGGCTGGTTACAGGACAGCCGACTAAGGGTCTGTGGCCATCCCAGGAACTATTAAGGAGGAATGAGTGCGGCTTGGCCATCACCCCAAGTCCTGCGCCGAGGGTCGTGTAGGGGCAGCAGGACTGCCTAGAAGGGCCCTGAAGACAGCTTTTCACTTCACTATGCACGCGGCCAGCTCAACCAGACAACAGAACCCTAACGCCACAGAAGCGCAGGAGGTTAGAGGCACCTAGATGAGGCGGAGGGGACCCTAGCCGGAAGACAGAAATCCTGGCTTTCATCCGCCTCTCACTAGCTGTGCGAGTTCGGATGGGGGAACCCACTTCTCCGACCCTTGGTGTCCCGAAACAGAAAAGGCTGAATTGGAAAGCATCTCCGATGCGCGCTCCAGCTCTGAAATACTGAAAGGCGCACACGCATTTGGCCAGAGGAACTGAGCAATGGGGTGGGGGTGGGAGGCCGCCGCAACTCAGTAGCTGGGGGGGTTGACCCCACGTCCGCGGCCGCTGCGGCACTTCCCGCCCCACCCCCGCCCTGCGGCCCCGCGGCGCACACCCACGGCTCCCGCAGACGCTTCTGGAATCTCGCTGGATTCCTCCCAGGAATGCTTATTGCCCTTTACATCTACAAATCGCTCTACATCAGCAAGCTTGCCGCGCGATTATTAATCATCGCCTTAGTCCTCCTTCCGCCTGGAAGAGGAATTGCAGGGGTCAGGATTTATAAAGGTGAAATCCGAAGACAATTTCCCTGTGATTAATTCCATAATCAGTTAACTCAGGTTAATTAAGCGCCTAACATAGGCCAGGCGCAGAGAGACACTAATCCCGTGACTGTGGGGTCGGAATTGCGGGGGTCCTTAAAGAACTTCAGTGTCTTGGGTGGTCGGGGGGGGTGGTGATAGGCGACCACCACTCACAAGGTGCAACCGTTACGGCCCCGCCCCCCCAGCCCCCCAGTCCACTTTACCGGGCTGGGTAAAGGGAAGTGACCTTCCCAAGGTCACTTATGCCCTAAAGGTAGGCACCCGTGATCCCAAAACCTCTGTCTCAAAGGCTCCGCACTGAGCCAGGGGCGAGAATCTCAAGGTCAAGCCTGTAAACTACGAACGCGTGAGGCGAGGGATGGGCTGTCTCCTCGATCTCTGGGCAGAGTGAGAAGCATCGTGATCCCAGTTCACCCACCCGAGCCGACGAGACAGCCCCACCCCCATCCTGACAGCAGCCCCCCTGAGCCAGGGATTGTTAAGAGACCCCCGAGCTCCTCCATCAGTCACCCACGCCGTCTCTCGGGGTCCCCAGCGCCCCCGCCCTCGGCCTCCGTGGGAGTTTGGGGGAAGGGGTGCGGGGAGCTGGAACAGAGCTGCCCGGAGCTCCCCGCCGGGGCGTGACCAGGCCGGGGCGGGGGGAGGAGGGACCGGGCCGGGGGGGCGAGGCCAGGCGGGAGCCCCGCTCCCAGCCTCCACCCGTCCGGCCGCGCAGGGGCCGCGCCAAATATGGGCCGAGCGGAAGCGGGCGGCGGACGTCACGGCGCCGGGCGGAGGCCGCGCGCGGGCCGGGGGGCGGGCCTCCGCGTCGCCATGGAAACCAAACAGTCAATAGAGGCTCCGCGAGCTCCCGGCGCGGCCTGAGCCAGCGCCCCGGCCTGGAGCCCGGGGCCCGAAGCTGGAAAGGGCCAGGAGAAACCTGAGCCTGGCAGACGGGGGTGCCGCGAGGGCGGGGGAGGCGGCAGCGGCCGCGCACCTTGGGGCGTCAGCTCGCCCTCGGCCTAGGATCCAGCAGGAATAGAAAGGAGAGCTCCTGGATGGGAAGAAGCCTGCCTGTTCGTTTCGAAGGGCTTGCGTGGGCCTCCAAGGTGGCTGGGGACTTGGGTTCGCTTTGTTTTTGTTTTTTAAGGAGCTCAGAATCCCGGCGTTGGAACCACAGTACCCAGGCTTCAGCTCTAGCTCTGCCACTGGGTGATCCTGAGCAGATCACAATCCCTCTGTGCCCCCAACCCTGTTTATCTAGAAAATAAGGATACTGGCAACACTTCCCTAAGGTGGTTTTAATGAATCAGTATAGGGGCGTGTGTGTGTGTGTATGTGTGTGTGTGTGTGTTTGGGGAACAGTATCTAGCCCCTTGTGAGCCAAAATCAGTGCTAGCTATTGATCTTTATTCCTAAATAGCTCGACAGTGACTTACCTAGTATAAGGCAACTATTAAATCATATCACGAATGTAATATTTATTCTTGATTCATCTTTCAGTTTTAAAACAATTTTTAAAGAATTTCCCATGGTAAAGTTAATTTTAAAATTTAGTAAAATGTTTCGTGTGTTAACTGAAACAAGCATTTACAAAATAAAAACATTGCTTCTCTCACTTCGCAGTGCTTCACAGTTTTAAATTTTAAACACGAAAACTGCAAGTGGTCACATAGAATAACTAAAGTAACTCAATTTCAGTTTCTTTGTCTTTACAGTCACCGTTACCTTTACTTCAGATTTAATTTTTAAACACAGTACTGTGTAGTACCATAGAGTTGGAGACACTCTACACTCAAAAAACAATCACAAATGATTCTGAACCATTACAAACTTACTCTTAAAGTGAAAGCATGTAGTGAACCCCAGGTGTTGGGGAACAACTTGTAATGTAACTGGGAGTTTACTTTTATGTAGAATACAATGCTTTAAGAAACAAGCAATTTTTAAATGAAGCTTACATATACATTTTGAAAACTCAATAGAAATCACAGCAACTGTTTAGAACTTCAAAGAACAAGATTTTTTTCAGGAGGAAGTATTTTGTCACTGACAACCTCTAGAATTGCCAATTTCTGGTATTTTACTATTAATTTTAAATTCTCAGCAGGTGCTGTGACTCCTTGTGGATTACAGACCCTAGGGTGACCCCTAATAATTCCTGCCTCTTGGTGTTCATGCTTTTGTATAGTTCCCTTCCTTTGAGTGAAGGTAAACCCTGAGATTTGCTTTTAAGCAATAAAAGCTGGCAATGGTCATGGGATATCACTCCTGTGATTATGTCATTATATATATAACACTAGTGGGCTCTTCTGGTGGACTTGACAAAGTTAGCAGCCATATTGCAGAAGCTCTGTGGCAAGGAACTAAGAACAACTTATAGGACGTAAGGGTGGCCTCCAGTTAACAGCCAGCAAAGAGCCAGGCCCCTAGTTATACAATCACAAGGAAACAAAGTCTGCCAAAAACCAGAGTGAGCTTGGAAGCAGACTCTTTCCCATTCAAGCATCCTGCCGAGATCTCAGCTGGACTGATACCACACTTGTGCCCTTGTGAGACCTTGAACAAAGGACAGAACTAAGTTGTGCCCAGACTCCTGACCCACAGAGACTGTGAGGTAATGTGTGTTGTTTGAAGGTGCTAGGTGTGTGATAATTTGTAATGCAGAAATAGGACACTAATCCATCCTCTTTGCCAGCACCTGGGGCACATTGCTCTCACCTCAGGGCACTTGCTGTACCACTGCAGCACTACATACCAGGCTCAGGCCTTCCGCCCTGAGTGATGCAGTGTGGGCCCCGTCAGGACACATCTGATATCAGAGTTTTCAAGCTAAAAAGGGATCTCTGAGATTATTTGAAGCACACTCCTGATTTGGTAATGGAAACGATCACATAAGGACATATTTGGTGGCAAATTTTAATATTCTAGTGAAGCAGTTAAGCACTTTGGGTTTTACAGTTACAAAGAGCTGCTTTCAAATCTCAGATCTGCTATTTACCAGTTGTGTGACTTTGGTTAACTTATTTAACCTTACCTAGATCATTGTCCTATCTGTAAAACAGGGATCCTAATAATATCTGCCTCATAGGATTGTCGCAAGGACTAAATGAGAGCATCTATTCAACAAAAATTATCATACACCCATTATTTGCCAGTTACTAGAGGTGAAATGACCAGCAAAGCAAATATGGTCCCTGATCTAGCATTTCCTGTAAAGTATACAGCACAACTTAACACAGAGCAAGTACATGTGAAACGTTAGCCACTATCAATATTCTATCCTAGGGCTCTAGGTTCTATCCTAACATGCCTGCAGACGAGCTCTATAAATTCACACCATAGAACTTCTATTGTGTAATTTCAACTGCCTACAATCCTCCTTGGTAATTCCACAGGCAAAGCAAATTCTACAGTGCAACCCAGAGTTTACCATCTTACCCCGCAAAGCTGCTCTTTTCCCTGTAGTCACAAAGCCATTGGTGGAACTACAAGACTCCTTGTGTGTCAAACCTGGTAAACCTGGGAGTGAGCTAGGATTCCTCCCTCTTCCTCACCTCCCACGTCCACTCAATCACCAAGTCCCAACAGTCCTACCCCCTAATTACCTCTTGTTCCCATCACCACTACCTTGGTTCAGCCTACACACAACTGAACTGAGTAAATACCAGGTTCTTCATGATCTGAACACAGTAACCTCTTCTTGACCCATCTCCAACTCCCTCCACTTTGATGCTGCAATATTGATGCAAATGAAATCAAATGTACTTATGGGATACTCTTTAATCAACATCTCCCACCCTTTCCTCCCCCGTCCCCTACATTTTATAGCCCAGCAAAACCAAGGGCATTGTTTTAAGAGTCTGTGTCTTTACAGCGCTATCCCTCTGCCTCCTGGAATAACCTCCACCTCCCACTTGCTCATCTAGCAAACTCTATCCATCTTCAAAGCCCATTCAGAGGTCTCTTCTCAGAGACTCCCCAGCTAGAGTTCCTCATTCCCTCCTCCATTCAAAGCCTGCACCTCATATTAATTTTAATTGTGTCAGTATATTATAATAGATGTGTTTATGTGACTTCCTCCCTCGCTAGCCATGAACTCTCTGAGGACAGGGCTGTGTCTTCCTCACATCTGAATCCAGCACCCGAAGCATAGTAGACACCCAAAAATATTTTATTGAATAAAATGAACCCCATGCTTGTTCCAGAGAGTATTTATTTTCTCCCTTAAACCTCTATCTCCCTAAATTATAAAAATAATAAATAAGAGCTAAACTTTTATAATACATCTATGTGTCCAGGTACTGTAATTAGCACTCTACACACACTAACTTGTTTAATGTTCACAACAACCCTAAGAAGGAAGAATAATTATTATTCCAAGCTGAGTCAATGCTCTGAACCACTTTGCTATACTACATCTAATTCCTCAAATCCAGGTTAATCATATTGTTTCAATGTTTAGCAAGATGATAGTTTCATGGTTGACTAAAACCTGAAGACAAATGGTTGTTTCTGTAGATCTTACCACAGATTGCTCCCCTCTATAAATATGGCAGCAACTGGGGCCTGTGCTATTTTACTCTTATGATGAAGGTATTGCCTTTTCCTCCACACCGTTTAACAGACCCCCTTCCTATGTGCCTGCTTCTAATGTAACCATTGATCAAACCTCTCTGGGTTATTATCCTAATCAACTGATTGAACCAAACCCAAGCGCTATGTCAACATGAACTGAAAGTAGTAAGAAAGGTTTATTAATTAAGAACAGCTGATGGCCATTGGGCCAGGCAGCCTCCTTAGAACAACGGCCAGAGCCCTTTCTGCTCTTTGTCCTTCCAGGCAGCTGAACAATGCTGGGGCAAAGAAAAGGCAACTTAGTTTAGTCCATAAGTGGATATGTGGGGCTATTGAAATTAATGGCGTAACTAAACCAAGTTGTGCTGTTGATTTCTTCCTTATGCAAAGAACGTAGAAATCTATTCAGCCAGCAACCTTCAGGAATTTTGAACTCACTCATCAGGAGTCAATATACCTATTCTCATCTGATTTTCTTCAGGTCTGGGCCTATTTTTGGTAAATGATGGTTATGATAGTAATGACATTGATATTGATAATGATAGTGATAGCAGCTAACCCTTATTCTATTCTCAATTGTAGGTTTTATAAATTTGCATGCCAGTTGCTAAAAACCAATGAACTCAAATGCATTCATGTGATAGTCTGAAAATTATGTATCTATAAGAATGAAAAAGTTTTTCTTTGAAGATGAATATTTCCGTATTTACATATGCATCTATTCTTCATTTGAAATTCATTTTCAAAAAAGAAAACATAAATTAAGTGTTACAGATAGTGAAAAAACAAAGCAGGATAATAAGATAGAGAGTCACAGAGGAATGTGTGCAACAGTTACTCTAGATAGAATGACCTGGGAAGGCTTCTTGGAAGGGATATCCTTTTAAATGAGTACGGAATGACAGGAAGAAGCCAGCCCCAGGAAAAGGGGCCTAGGCAGCAGGACAGCAAGTACAAAGACTCTGCAACAGAAACAAGTATGCTATGTATCAGGAATGGAAAGAAGGCCCATGAACAGAGTTCCTGTTTGGGAGAAGGACAGGAGATGGAGCTGGAGAGGAGTTAAGAGTGCACTCTTTACCGTTTATAGCAAAGCAGTATAGCTTAAGGCACTTTGATACTCAGCCTTCAAATGATACTCATAAGTATCTCCTTTGTTTTTTGAGCAATTCGACTATTCTGTATGTGGAGGAAGTCTCATACATAGTTAAGGAGTGATTTTGTGTTGCAGATTTTTTTATTCTAAAAACATTGAATCTTCAGGTAATTTCCTTAGTGTAATCATCTGAGAACTTTTTCTTTGCCTCGGTCTCATCTTTGTCTATTAATGAAAGACAGCACAGTTGACTTACTTTCATTTATACATAGAAAGTTGCTGTTGATACAAAATTACTGTTATTAAGACAAATTGTTAATGCTACCCTTTAATTTTGATAATTACACAAGATGCAAAGATATGCAAAGACTATGCAGACTCTACCATCCACTATTATATAGAGATTTTTTTTTCTTCTATCCTTTTTCTATCTAAAATTAATTTGGAACTGGAAGCATTCGTTTTGAAGTTGAATTTGCAGAGATAACTCAAGGGAGGCAGTGGAAGAATTCCAGGAGCCAAAGATGGAAGTGGGGTATGTGTTTGAAACCAGACATAAAAGCTGAGAAATTCCCATTACTTAATAGCTAACAGGGCCTGGAGTAGGAGAATTTAGAGAATCTGTGAAGAATATGTTTCTGCCTGTGGAAATAATACAGAATTTATTTATTCATCCAAGAATCAAATGTTTATTAACCCTTTACTATGTGCCTGGCACTGAGCCAGGTTTGGGGATCCATTCGTAAGCTAAACTAGACATTCTCCCCATAAGGAAATGACCTTTCTAATCCCTATTCCCACCTTTACTATTATACGTGTATCTTTTGTATCACTGTCAAACGATGCTGTACTGAGATAGTTGATTTGTTGAGACCAGTATACAGCCCTATTATGTGGGTATGAAGCAGAATCTTTTTTAAAAGGAAGTTGACATTCCTAGTGTCCACCATTCATGACAGTTGTTGAATCCTGAGTCAGAAAGGGAGGATTTAGAAGGAGCATTTTGGCTGGAAAGAGGAAATTCCTTTCTTCTCTTGATCATATGTGAATGTTTGGCCAGGAGCTTGGTAGGATGTCAACCCCATGGGGGACCCTATAACAGGCCCCTGAGAAGCCTGTTACTGAGATTTCCTGGGTGCAGGTCTTCCTCGACCTTTAATGCAGTCTTGTTCATGGAGCATCCTGGTCTTTGCTGGGCTATGATGAACTAGAGGAAGGGACTATGTCCAGGCCTGGGCCAGGGCTGTCACGTGAAATGCAATGCTTACAGGGGCCCCAGAAGCAGTTTCAATGTCCAGGGCTAGAGGTCTAGCCTCCCTTCTGCATCTGGAATATCTCTTTCCATGAGTTGTTATTACTGTACATATAAGGGAGCCAGCCGATTTCCTTACAGGGTGTATCACCTTGATATTTCAGATTGGGCATTAGTTACAGTCTACCAATTCTGTATTTCGTTTAGGTCATATTTAAAGGCTACAGGAAATTTACTCTGAACAGCAAATCGAGAGTCTAAAGCCACTGTCATTATTGCCAGTTAAAAATAATATGTAAGTGGTGTGTGATATATCAGTGCTCTTAAGAGCCTAAAGTAAGTTGCTTTCAACTGTAAATTATTATGTAAAAAGTAGGGAGTTGGTAGGTAAGAACATTGACCTCAATAGAACTGTCATTTTAGATTAAAACTTTCAACTTGACTGAGTGTGACACCCCAAAACCACCCAGTGACTTTCATTATCACCAAAGCATTAGAAGACTGGCACTGAAGCTACTCTTCCACCTAGCATGTGTGCAAACATGGTTTCTGGCTTCCAGGCTGGTTGCCGCATAACACCTGAGCAGAGGGGAGGAAGGGCGCCTCCTCCCTTCTTTGTGGTTTTTACCTGTGCGTGTAAGTGCCCCATTACCAAGATGTCCCAGACAAAGGTCATGTTCTTCAAGATGATAAAATTACTAAGTCAAAGCTTATTTAGAGTCATGTTGACCTCTCTTTATTGAGCTATTATGTAACTTTTTATTTACCAAGTGATCAACCATTATTTGTACTGTTTGAGATCTCTTTCAAGTTCTCAGAGCCAGCTTTTCTTCCCCCAGTGTAAACTGAATGTCAGGCATAGAATGTTAAAGAAACATCAGAAATATCAATGTATTTGCTACTGCAGGATAGGAAAAACAATCTTCCTTTTCTTTCAAGAATAAAAATAATCCAACTAAAGTATGCATGTATGTTAGAATTACAGACTAAAAATGTTGGGTTTTTTTCCTAACCAACTAAAAACTTATCAAGAGGCAGTTCAGCCTGGTGGATAGGGTAATGACTGAGGAAGTTCCAATACCAGTAGTGGAACACTGAGAAAGTCATTCATTCTAACTACTCTTCAATTTGCTCACCCTTATGTGAGGTAACTCCTCATTATTTTGTGGGAATAAGAAGTTAGTTTGTACAAAGCTTAATTGTTTGCTAAAAGAATCCCTTTAAGATCAAGACATTTAAATTTAATATCAGCACAAGATTTAAATATTCACCTCTTTGTCAAAACAGAAAAAGATGCAGAAAGACATGTTACCACAAAAACTATAGCACAGCAGGTTCCCACCCTTAGAATCTGTAGCAGAGAATCTTACTAATGCACTGTAAAGACTTGCTATATTTATAAACTGTCCCAACATCAGCTCTAGAGATTCCTTCTCCTCTTTGACAGGGGATCAAAGGAATGAGTGCATCCCCCTCCAGGAGCTACCCTTCTTGAAAAACTGGTCTCCAATACTTCTCAGAATCTTACTAAACTTCCAGAATAAAAAGAGCATAAGATTGGTTGCATTCAACTTAAATGCTTTTATTGACAATGTCTTTGAACAATAAGCAAACAATGCTTAAATTTTTCATTCAAATTCACTTTCCACATGTCAAAAGACCTCAAGGTAGAAAAAAATAAAATAAAAATATAAATATCTGAGAATCCATCTTAATAAATAAATTAAAAACACAATAAAACGTTTTCATGGAAAACTGTTAATGTCAGAACATTCAGACCACCTCAACAATGCATGATCAGTAACATTACAATGAACATTGATGTTGAAGAAAAACTACAGTACATGGATATAACTATTTATGTCTATCTACTAGAAAATAAAGTCATATCTTTTCTTAATTTTATATTGGTCATTGCTAATCAGAACACACTATTGCCAGGAACACAGTAGTTACTGTTAAAATCAGCTGCACTAGATACAATTTGAAAATATCCAGCACCAGGTTAATTCCAATAACGAACCCAATAGATTAGTTAATGCTATGAGAAGACTAAAGAGAAAGAGAAAAGAGACACAGACCCAGGCCTGGCTCAACATGCTACTAACTACCAGCTCTCAGATGTGTCACTGGGAACAATACACACTCCATGCGTTTTGCTACGTCTCCGGAAGAGGTAAAGACTTGAGTCCACACGTGGATGCTTTCAAGTCCTTGAGGCCCACAGCCTGGTGTGTTTCACGCACAGATAAGGTCCTCCCTAGGTCTACGGGAACCCTCGAGGGAAGACGTGTTTCTCCTCTCTGTAATGCACCAACTCTGGCAGTGGCACTGGTGTGTGCCTGCTGCCTCTCCTCTCTGCCTGCTCACAGGGCCAGCAGCGTGGGTGAGCTGAGTGAGTCAGAGGAGGGCTCGTTGCTGCTGCTGCCCTTGCGGTGGGCAGCCGCACAGCTGGGGAAGGAGTCAGCCTCGGGGTAGGTGAAGACAAAGGAAGACGTGTAAGTAGCGCAGCTGGGAGTACAGGTGACCACCGGGGTGCTCAGGGGCTCCAGCTCTGTGGCCATTGGCCCCATCCCCAGGGAGCCACCGTGCAGGGGCTCCCAGTCTGCTGCATAGAAGGAACCAGACAGATCCATGTCTGGCACAGAGCGGGCGGTCTCAGAGCCACTGGGCCTGGATGATGCTGGGAACAGAAAGTCATCAAAGGGTTCAGCCTTCAGCTCCATGCTGCTGATGTTCTTGACAGGCTCCACTGAGGGCTTAGGCTCAGGGTCATTGAGGAGGGGCAGGGTGAAGGCCTCCTCAGACTCAGGGGTGGCAGCCTCAGGCAGGCCCCCACTCAGATCAAGTGAAGCCATAGACATCTCTTCTGGGAAGCCTAGGTCATCAGGTATCTTGCAGGCAGGTCGGTGAGCTGCCAGGATGAACTCTAGTTTTTCCTTCTCCTTCAGCAGGTTGGCAATCTCAGTCTGCAAAGCAGACTTCTCATCTTCTAATTGGTCTGTCTCCTGTATACAAAGGGATAAAGCAAAGCATAAGACACAGTAATGCTCAAGGATACTGCTGCTCCCTTCTAACTTTCCATTTAAGTCCAATCTCTAACTTTCCCCTTAAGTTTTAAGTTGATTCTGTTATTTTCTTGCTTAATTTTTATTGTTCAATCAGAGTTGACATTCAATATTATTTTATGTTAGTTTCAGATGTTTCACCTTAAGTTTTAAAAAGGAGTGACCCATGAAATCTACTTACCGCTTGGAGCGTATCAGTCAGCTCCCTCCTCCGGTTCCTGCATTTGGCTGCAGCCATCTTATTCCTTTCTCTACGGATTCTTCTTTTCTCTTCCTCTTCAGGGGACAACTAGAAGAAAAAAAGACCACCATTCAGTAACAATGTTTGCCATCAGCTCCATTCATCCACCCCTAAGAAACTGGCTCCTGCAGCTTCCCAGCTAGCTGGCTTCTCTTCTGCAAAGCCTTTTCTATCTAACCTACAGTTGCAAGGTTGGGTGTGACTTGAATTTCAAATAAGATGTTCAGCAAGAGAATGATGAGCCCAGTGTAAAAGCATGAGATAGGAACCTCTTAGGGAAGAAACTATTAAGGTATTCCTTGATGTGGGACTATCAGAGTCTGCTTCAGGATGGAAAGAGCTTAGAGCCAGAGTCCTGACCCCCCCCCCCGCCAGGATGTGTAGACAATCCCACCAGTGACTTTACCCTATCCACTGTGCTCCCCATCCCCACCAATGCCCTACCTCTGACCTCTGCAGAGAAAAGATGGTGATGAAATCCTCACCTGTTCCACCTTGCCCCTCCTGCCAATGCTCTGAGCTCTGCTTCCTGTCACCGTCTTCATGACTCCAGCCCTGGAGTAAGCCCCAGCTGAGGGAGTGGGAACTCCATAGGGGTGAGGGGCTCTGGTCTGGGATGGGGCCACTGAGGAGACCAGGGTAGGCTGCACCAGCCACTGCAGGTCCGGGCTGGTCGAGATGGCAGTCACAGTTGGGATGAAGTTGGCACTGGAGGAGGCCAGATCAGTGCAGAAGTCCTAGAACGAAACAGAAGAGGGAAGCTGACGTGAAGGTTCGGGACACAGGTGGGGCGAGCCGAGTGCCCAGTGCTGCATGCAGCAGGGAGACGGAGGAGAAACGGTCCTGCCCGTGACTGCTCATGTCTTTATATAGGCCCCCTCATCCTGGATGAAAGGTGTCCCCCTTTCCTCCAAGAATTCCGCCGCGCGGTGCCTGTCTCCTCATCCCGCTGCTGCGTGCCCGTTATCCCTTCAGCATCACTAGCTTGAAAGGGGGTTTGTTATAAATATCCCTGACGTCTGCGCTGACGCAGGCGCCGCTCCGGAGTCTCCTGAATGAACTCTCTTTTTATCAATGAAACTGCCTTACACACTCGCCCGCTTCGCCCTCCTCCTCCCCGCCCCTGCTCCAAGCGGGGCCGCTTTCTGCCGCCTCCCGGGAGAAGCCAGGCTCTAGTGAGCGAGTTTGTCTTTGCCTGGGACATGTTTGCCCTCACTCATGGCAGAGACCCGTCAATGAGCGCGGGCCGGGGGCGGCTCAGAATGAACCTGCGGCGGGGAAAGGGAACCCATCCTTCCTGTGACAAGCGGGTGCCTGCGCCCCCAACAAGTCCCAGGGCCCCCGAGATCCGGCTGCTCCGACCGGGGCCGCCTCCCTCCCCGCCAAAAAGGGGTCCCCGACTCGTCTTCCCGAGTGTCTCTCCCGGAGCCTCCTCCCCAGTGACCCCGAAGCCCAGGGGTCCTGCAGCCAGACTTACCTGTGCGTTGACAGGAGAGCCCATGCTGGAGAACGAGTCGGCCGGAGAGTGGTAGTAGGAGAGGCTGTCCCCGGCTGGGGAGGCGCTGCTGCAGCGCGAGGAGGATGCCTCGTAGTCGGCGTTGAAGTTGGAGAACATCATGGTGGTGGGTGGGTCACAGCCGGGGCGCGGGGCTGAGGGACCGAGGCAGGTGCGAGCTGCGGGGCAGGGCTGGGTAGGAGCGCGGTCACTGCTCGCTCGCTCGCTCGCTGCGCCGCGGCCGCCGGCTCCGTCTGCACTCTCTGGCTGCTCGCTGCAGATGCGGTTGGAGTACGAGGAGCCGCAGCCACCCCTTTTATAGCAGCATTTTTTTATGAATGAGACCAATGACGTCACGGCGCAACCACTGCGGCCCTGGAGGGGGGGCGCGCCGGGCGCGGCGCTTCCGCAGCCTCCCCGCCGCCGCCGCCGCCCGCGCAGCCCCCAGTCTCCCGTCTTCTGTTTCCCTGCCTTGTGAGCATTCAGCAATCTGAGCCTTTGGAGGAGTCGTGGGCCCCCAAGGACGAGGTACTGCGGGGATGGCTCCCCCCATAGCTGCAGGGACGGGCCGTGGAAACCTGCTGACGCAGATGTCCTAATATGGACATCCTGTGAAGAGGGGGGAGGGATTGACGGGAACTGCTCGCGGGCTGCAGCCAACACCGAGGGTGCAGGCGGGGGGAGGCGGGGGCCGTGGCCGGCGAGGGGAGGCGGGAAAGGCGCAGGAGGAGAGCAAACATTCGCACCTGGGTCAATGTGGACCCTTGTTCCCGCGGTGGGGGGCGGGGAGGACGGGGTGAGGGCACCTCTTCACCACTATACAGAAACCCAGGAACAGCTCTGAGGCTCAGGTTTAGAAGAGACAGCTACACGACCCCGAAGGCTCAAGCTTCAGCCCGCGAAGGAATGCGCCACCGCCCCCGTTCCCAATTCTAGCAAATTCTATGCAAACCGTGAAAGCAGACCCTCACTCCCTCGCCTGAAACTCCGGGCTGGAGCAGTACTAGGACTTGGTTAACTGCGTTTGGGAGCTCAAAGCCGAGGGATCCTAAATAAGAAGACACAATAACCTACTTTATCTACGATGCTAGGTGTTTTCATTTTACGTTTTGTTCGTTTTCAAGGAAAAAGGCGCATTTTTTTTTCTTGATCATATATGGGGATATAAATGTTACTGTCAAATCCCTGAGACACTAGTCAACAAACATCATGCAGAAAACCTCTATGCAAGGATGTCTGACGGATTCAGTGGCCTGACTCTGAGCTGGGGTTCGGGGCGTGGGGTAGGGTTTGGGGGTGTTATATGGACAAGGTCATCAGTTCCGGGTCACTCAAGTGGCGTGAGCTCTAGCGAGAGGGGGAGCGCGCAAGTCCTAGCTGGGAAAGAGGGGTTGATCGGTTGTCCAGGAAGCTGGTCATACTGAGAGCCTGCAGCGGGTGATTTTCCAGCGGGACCTTGCGGGGGTTGGCGGAGGCGGGGGGGGGGGGGAGAACAGGGAGCGCTGGAAGGATCGTGCCCAGCGGCACCCTGGCCGGAGACCTAGGCCACTGACTTCAGGCGCAGCTCCGTGGCCTGGAAAACGGGGTTTGGGAGCGACAGGGTGCCCAGACGCCCCCAGCCTCCTTGCTCCACTGCAAAGGACAGCCGGGGTCACCCTGCCCCAGCTCGGTCCCAGCGCGCCGGCCACCCCCGGGGCACGAAGCCGCAGCTCTCCGCAAAGCCCCTCTGTCCCTCCTCCCCACTTTCGGGCTTGGGGGTCACGGTGAGCCCCTGGAGAGGGGCGAGGCGAGGTGAGGGCAGTGGGCGTATCCTTCAGGACGCACAGGGAATGGGACGGCCGACCGGCCTCCCGCCGCCGCACCCCGGAGCCAGGCGATCCAGCTATAGATAGTAACAGGGAAGCGGCTGTTTACAGCAACAGCGCGCCGCCAGGGCCGTCTCCAGGCGACGCCGAGGCCGCCCGCCCTCCTCGCTCCCCTGGGGCCTCGGCCTCCCGGGCCGGCCGGGCTGCGGCCACTCCCGCCGCCTGACATCACCCGCCGAGTTCGGGGGCTGAGTCCCGCTCGCACGCGGCCGTGCGCGAACCTCCATTCTTAGAGATGCGCACCCGCCGGGAGCAGGGAGGGCAGGGAGGCGGGGATTCGTGGAACTGGGCCACTTGCTATTTTTGCATTCCCTGTCACAGGCAGAGGTGAAAACAGAATTTCATCATTGTATGTCACTGGTTTATATCGGTGGGAATTTAGGCGCTGTTGTTTTTTTTTTTTTTTCTTTTCTCACTTTAAAAGGGGGAGAGAAAAGGAAAAACACGTAATACATAAACACAGACTTCTCAGAGCTGCTCCGACTCCTGAAGCAATTTTCCTAATTCTGTCATCTGTCAGGCTACTTCATTATCTTTGATTATTTAATTTAAAAAAAAAAAGGTTATGGAGGTAAATCCATCTCTCTTATTATCTTATTATTAGCTTCTGACAAAGTAGGTCAAGCTTTGAATTCCTGGGTCTGGCCTTGCATTCCATTCATAACTGGATCTCAGATCTCTTAAGAGAAAACCGAGAATGATTTCATTAACTTTCCTCTCAGATGCCAACACCTAATGGATGTGTCAAGATTTCATATCCAGTATTTACCTCATATGTGACATCTTGACTATGCCAAGAAAAAAAAGAAAAAAAGGGTCTTTGGATAAACCTGCAACCTCCAGATAGCTTAACTCTTTCCTTCCTGGTACCCTTATGACCAGAGAGTTGGAGACTTAATAAATCCATCCTCTGAAAAGGACCACAAATCCTTCCACAAATTCATTCATTCATTCATTCATTCATTCATTTATTGGACAGAGAGCTATTGAGAGCCTCCTATGGCAGACACTGTGCTGGGGGCTGGGGCTTATTGAAATGAACCAGGTGGTCAGTGGTCCTATTCCTGCCCTCAAAGAGATTCCAGCTTTGTGGAGAAGACTGACAAATTAATAAAGAATTGCAGGGCAGCAGTTAGTGGTTTGACAGAAGTAAAAATAGGATGCCAAGCAAGGAACACAGAAGAGGGTGTGAAGACAGGTATCATAGGAAGTGAGTGCAATACAGAGATTGTTCCTGGTTTCACTGTCCTCTGGGAAAGAACACGATAAAGATTAAAATGCCAAAGCATCATCTAGGGCAGCAAGTGCTTAACCCTAAGCAGTCTTGTTAGATGATACAATCTCAGGCTTCCTCTAACATCTGAACCTGTGTTCATTCTAACATACTCTCACATCTCTGTCAACTCATGGTATCCATTTCAGGACTGCAAAATCACATTTTTAATATGGAGCTCACATGATGTAGCCTTAAAATAAAGAGAAATCAGAACCAACGTGTGAAATGATCTTTGCCATTTGCAAAAGTTAGGGTGACTTTGAGACAGATGTGTGTGCCTCTCTGAGCATGGCGGTGCCTTGCAGCCCGGGCAAGGGTGCCATGTTCTAGACAAGCCTGAGCATCTAAAACCCAAATTTACATATTTTGTGATTATCTATGTGCTGAGCTCCTCCTATTTGGGGATTCCAAAGTTTAAAAAAAAAAAAGGTAGAACCCCACATCTGATTTTAACCCAAATTTAACCAAAATTGATTTCTCCTAGCAATTGTTCCTTTATCAGATAGAGACTTTTCCAAATTTGCACTTTTCTGGCATTTGAATAAAGAGCCCCAACCAACATAGAACATCTATTTAATAATTCTGGAAGTCAGTGCACATTGTTTGGACTGGTGTTATTGCAACATTAAGTGAAAGGCTGCTGTCTGTGCTGCCTACGTAAATGCTGCCGCACACAACCTGTCTCCAGCATGCAGAAGTAGTTATTTATTTGGGGAAGTGTGGTCTAGTGGTGAGGCGTTGTGGTCAGAGCACGAGACCAGAAGTCAGGAAGATGCGTAGAGCAAAACCAACTCCTTCAGGGACTTGGGGAAGTCGTCTCTGAGACTTGTTTAACATCTGCATACTTTTGGCCTTTGTCTTTTTTATGTATTGATGATATTCACATAGCACCTAGCACAGTGGCTGGCCCATAGTACGTGTTCAATAAATATCTATTGAATAGATGAATGACCTTATCCAAGCAAAGCAAATAGATATTATTGTCCTTTATGGGTACTTAGAAATCAAATAGATAATGTTCTTTAAATCTTTGGAAAGGTTAGGCAGGCTAAGTCTTTTATTCTTGGGTATGAATAGGCAAAAATTAGGCAAGAGAAAAATAATAAGATTTAGGGCTATTTTCAGCTGATACAGCCTCTGTGTATAAAGTACACCCCAGTGGTTCGTGATGGAACATCAAACTTGCCTTTGTTATTGAGTCCCATACATAAATGCCACATTGTTTGCGAGACAATGACCATATTACCACCACCACCCTCTCATTTATTCATTCTAAATGTCTGGACCCAAAGCAGAGAAGCATTCCACAATTCAAGCAGGACTCACACACATGTGAGCCCAATTAAGGGTCTTAGGGGTCAAGGTTACTCATTCTAAGGCTCAGACAGCAAGCAAAAAGACTTCTCCTATTTTAAAAGAGTGGAGGCACAGGGTTCACACCACCATCACCACACACGTGCACACACCACACCACCTCCACCACTACCACCACTAGTTAGTACTAGAGATTTAGCCTCTTTGAGAAAAAATGTTTTCATTCTGAAAACTCTTGGCTTTTTGACAGATGATGATTCAGTGGGATCCCCATCCTTCTGCTAATGCCAGCATTTTAAACAAAGCTCTGTGTGGTCCCTGGGACACACTCCATCTGGAGCTGATGAAACTAGGGAACAACTATGGTGCTGAACAAAGACATGCTTCAGCCTAATCTTCACTGCAGCCAGCAGCATGAGACCCTCATTCTGTCAGTCATGCCGAACCTTGCTGCACAAACTAGAGCTCCCCATTGGCAAAAAAGCAAGTCTTCTCCAGGCTGTCAGCAACTCAGATGTCCTGAGCTAACCTTTTGCAGTTCTGGTGGACTTAGCTGCTGAAATTCCAAAGGAACGCCATCTACGTCACTAAACCTACAGCACAACAACACACCCTGCCTAGAAACCTCAACTACAGAGCTCCCATCCAATGAGAAAACCTCACAATTAGCATGGGCAGGGCAAGGGATGGCTAAAATGGGCTGGCTCATGACATGCTCTAGGGCGTTAAGACATCAAGCATAGTTTACACCATTTTATCCACCACCTTACTCAACAAGAAAGATCTTTTAAAAAGACATAAATAATTGTAATACCAAAAAAAAAAAAAAAAATCCCCTTTCCTAAACCAGGAAAATCCTGGTCAATCAACCTGTAGGAATTCAGAGTTAGGCTGCCTTCTGACCTACAGATCATAGTTTCATGCTGAGATGTAGTCACTTTTTGTCTTAATTTACTATTTGAGTATGTTCTGCAAGAAAACTTCCAGTTGCAGCTCTCAGCTGAGGTCTGATTATCTCCACTGATGTTTTACCTGGAGTGTCAATGAGTTACAGATTACTTGTGAAAATCCCAAAATTGGATCTAAGGAAGAATTCCACCTTCAGACTTTGGTCCACCTGAGACTGTGAGGTAATTAATTAAGACAAGGACGGATCATACACTGAAAGTCTACTCTCCTACTTAGTGGGGCTCTGTATTACATTGTAACACTAAACACTAAACCATAAACCCCTCCAAACCTGTTTAGTGGCCAATTTACAGAAGGACAGAAAAAAATCCACGCTTGTTACAGGATCTGTGGATTCTGTGTGACCCAGCCCCTGCCTAGCCCTCCAACCTCATTTTAAACCACTTTTCCTCATTCACTCCACTCCATCCTCACTGGCCTTCTTTCTGTTCCTCAAACGTACCAAGATGGTTCTGCAGCTGGGCCATCGTACTCACTGTTTCCTCTTCCCCCCAGATCTTGACATGTTGACTCTTCCTCATAATATCTGCTCAAATATTATCTTCAGCCAGAAGCTTGTCCAATCTCTCCTCCTTGCCCCTCAGTCACTATGTCACATTACCTGGTCTTATTTTCTATCTAGTACTTATCACTGGTACCTAGTTTGTTTATTTGAGTACTTTGTATTGTCTGCCTTCCTCTTCCTCCACAAAAGAAGGGACCTTATCTGTCTTATTTGGTAGGTGCTTAGCCTCTTGACACTAGTAGGTACTCCATAAATATTTGTGGAATGAATCAATGTTAAACAGAAAGCTTGACAGCTATTGTCCATGTGGCTGAGATAGCCGCATGGATTTTCTTTTTGGATAACAGGGCTTAAAGGGTGACTTCTTACCTATAACTATACCTTCCTTGGGTAAGGGGAATGAAAATCCTGATCAGTACCTTCCTTATCAGACATAATAATTTAGATGCTTATAAACCTAAGCAGTACACCCATCCTTGGAAGCACATAGACCCATCATATCTGCTGTCTAAATGCTTCTTCTACCCTACACATAAGAGGGTATAAATACTGTAGTTTTAAATCCACAATGACCCTACCCAGAAATAGTGATTGGCACAGTAAGAAATTTCGTCTGAAGTGGGTTAACCCCCAGATCCTTTCTTTTTCATAAACTCAGCATAAGCAACTTTTAGGAAATATTTGAGCATAAAAGTAAAAACCTGACAAATTATTTTAGTTTAAAAGCACTGAGAATAGGACCATAATAAAACTTTCATGGTCCTAAAATTATTATAGTACCCTCCCAAGCAATCCAAAAGAAAACCAATATTAAATTACAAAATAAATTTTTATTAGAAATAAAGTTTTATTAAAAAAAAATAAGACAAGTAAGCTGAAATAATGCCAGGATGTAAGTTCCACGAGGAAGGGGGAAATTGCTGTTTCTTGAGTGCCAGAAACAGTGCCTGGCACAATAGCAAGCACTCATAAATAGAATAATGGATACAGTTTTTCCAATTCTTCTTTGAATGCTGTCTTGAATACCCCACCCCCTCCCCAGCAGGTTTACTGGCTTCTTGCGCAAACCAGCCATGGTTGGTCACATGGCTGGAGCCAGGTTGGTATTTGTTGACTAATAGACTTGCACAGGACAAAAGGACTGTGGTATCACATACCACAGGGTCACCTGAGGCCTGGATGTAGTGCCTACATCGGCCCCATCTGGGTTGAGCTGATATCCAAAGTTACAGAGCACCACGTAGGCTCCTGCCTGATTCAGATTGCTTAACCCTGAGGGAGGGGATCAGCCTACAGGATTCTTCATTTAAATTTTTTGGCAGTTCCATTCTATTCCTTTCTCCAGTTTAATCAGGTGGCTTGGAATAAATTAGGGGTTACCTTTCCAGCGAGTGCCTGTGGGTAAAGAATTTTTGGTTTCCCCTAGTCTCTATTGGCTGTGAAGAGGAAACTTCACAGTAGGTGGGAATTTGGGAGCTCATTTGCTACTGATACTTCATCATCCACATCAGGTTTATTTGAACCTGGGGCTTTATCCAGCTGGTGTCTGTCTGAGCTTGGAACTTGGAAAACGGTGAAGCAAAGGGTTGTGAAATAGGCTGGGGAAATAGAGAAAACTTGATGATCTTCAAATAGCACTCTGCTCATTGGCCTGCCCAAAAAACAGGCTCGCCAAACAACAGCTAGCTCCAAGCCACAGTGAATATTTCGACACTTCCTACCCATTTTTGGCCCATGTGGTAGAATGACCAGAGGAGCACGTACATAATTATAATAGAGAAAACCAGAGTTTCAAATTAAGTGATTTTAGATTGTATGTTAGATAAGAGCAGCCCTAAGGTGTTTATAACGCGCACGTCTGGTTTGAGATTAATTTTGTTGTATTCTTATCAGATATCTCTCTACCCTGCTTTCATTTTTGCATTGGTTTCAGAATTCCCTCCGGGGAGGAAAGAGGTTTCACATACCTCTAATTATTACCTTGCATAAGAGCCAGAAAAAACAATTTACAGGTACTAGGGCATGGCCTCTACAAAGTTAATTCTTTCTCAATTCAAATTGTACAGAGTTGATTACCCTATTCTTTAGTCTGTGTTCAATGCCTTTATTGAGTACCTACTACGTGCCACTCACTGGAATTCATAGTAAACAGACAAGCTTCCTACCAACATGAAGCTCACAATCTAGTAATATGCTGGGCAAGTCTTGGAAAGGATATGTTGTAGTGGCTGTGTTCCTACTTTGGACTGGGTGGAAGGAGATGACATTTGTTGTGAG
Organism: Cynopterus sphinx; assembly: GCA_030015415.1. NCBI lineage: Eukaryota > Metazoa > Chordata > Mammalia > Chiroptera > Pteropodidae > Cynopterus > Cynopterus sphinx. The sequence goes on from CM057384.1 coordinate 133,159,767, forward strand.
AAGTGAATGACAAGAAGGAACCAGCAATGAAAGGACAGGGAGCAGAGCATTCTGAGGGAATGCTTTCCAACGTAAAGTTAAGTACCAAGAAAAGTAACTTTTGATTTGCCACCTCTGAACTTAGCAACTCTGCTGTCCTTGCAAGGTGCACCTCAAGCCCTAGTGTCTAAGCTACTAACAAACCATCTTCCTTTTCTCCATAAACACAAACTTTTAGATCAGTGCTACCAAATTTGGAAATGTCCCAGCTATTCCCAGTTTCGTTTTCTCCCCAGCTGTCACTACACTACAAATAGGATATTGATGGTTCTACTTCATGCTCACGTAATAACAATCCATGTGGATCCTACTGATAGATGGCTCCACACTAAAATCGGTGATTAGATCTCTCTTAACAGCTTAGAGAGTCTTAAGTAAAAGCTCTGAAAAATAGTGATATAAATTGCCCTACACCACATTTTGAGGTCTTCCAGGACCCTTTTTCAAAAGAATTTGAAAACAGGCACATTCCATTTTTCCTTTTGTTAGAGATCTGTTGACAATAAACAGGGTTCAGCTTAGAATTTGTGCTGTGAAACAACAGAACAGGAACAAACCAAGCTTTCTCTCCCAGGGCGACACTCACCCAGATTCTGCTGATACTTACACAAGGTTCAAGCAAGTATACTTAAGGAGTTTACGGGGGACTAGACTCTCAAAGTATTTGTTTCTTGAATTCTTTGTTATTTTGACTGTACTGGAGACTATTCCACAAGCCATTATTAGAATCCACCCATCTTCAGTTCCAGTAAATATTATGTCTACACAGAACTATGTGAATTATTTCATAGCTGGAATATGAACCAGGCTATGAAAACTTGCTAATGGGAATGACATAAGAAGAACAGTAAAACTTAAATGAGAGAAGGTGTGGAAGCAAAGGGAAAAATGACTTTAAGGCTTATGTGTGTGTTGAGAGAAAAGGGTAACTGGACCCTCAGAAATTGATTATTCAGCCCACACTTGAATATGTAAATCCAGCAGCAAATGTATGCTGACACATTCCTGAGAACACAAGGGTGACTTTCATTACAGCAAGTAAAAGAAGTTGAATTCAGTTCTCAGAGGTCATTCTTATCGTATTTGGTACCAATTGTTCATGGCAATAGAGACCAAGGGAAGCTGAGGCAGTGACTGTCAATTGTCAGTGATTCCTGGGAAGGAACTAACTATAGACAGATGCTACCATGCTTTCTGGAGCTAAGGGCTAAATTCAATCTGCTGACTTCTGATGTGGAGACTATCTCCCATTTTTGGCTGTACCAGATTCTAGAACATTTCTGAAAAAGCATTGTAACATGGAAAGCACAAATTAAATATAAGTTAATTAAATTTTGCACATGTGTTCTTTGCCTGCATAGCCCACTCTTCTCATCAATGAAGCCTACTTGTACCCAAATCTCAAACTTAAAATGTCATATCCTCATAGAGGACTTCCCTTAGCACCCAGGCTGAATTGAATTAGGAACCCTTTAGAAGCCCTCATTCCATCTTGGGCTTTGCATTTATAGCACGTAGCACCCACCATTTGTTATAGTATATATTTATTTAGAAACCAATTGGGCTAATATCCAAAAGATAAGTTCCATAGAGATCTTTGTTCATTGATGTAACCCCAAGCACATAGAAAATACCTGGTATTAGTAACTATTAATTGTTGATTGAATTTGTTTAGTGTCTATTGCTGCACTCCAGGAAGGCAGAAATTTTGCCTATTTCATCATTGATTCCTTAGCCCTTAATATAGTGTCTGGCCACATACTAGCTTGTCAATAAATACTCGTTGAATGAATGAAAATAACAACAGCTAATATTCTTTGAATGCTGGCTCAAATATTATGCTGAGTGCTTTACAGATATTCTATAATTTAATATTCACAAAAATTCAATGATATAGGTATAATATTATGCCATTTTAGTTGAAAAAGTTCAATACATTTTTAAAAAATAATGGTCTTATAGCTCTCTAATCCACAGTGATTATTTGAGCTGCTAAGTTTTCTCCCCAGTGTAGAGGGTCGTGCCCTGGTGACAGCCCCAAATAAATAAGTGAATTTATTTCCGTAGATTTCCACCAAAGAATAACTGATGAGAGAGAAACTCAGTCTCATGGGCTTTAATTGCTTAGAATTAAATTATAGCCTCAGCTTCTATTTACTTCAGGCTTTGGAGGCAAAAATATATATGAGATAGATGATAGATGACAGATTAGATTGATATTGTACTGGTCATGGCACTGGGTTCATATGCAACCACAGAACGTGTTGAGCACTTCTACCAGAGGAAACTAGAAGCAGGAAAAACGTAGGGACTAAATCTTGCCTAAGATGCTGGTTAAACTGGCTCTGCTAGTGTCTCCTGCACCTGCCTGGGACACCAGTTTGAAGGCAGGTTTGTTCCCCCCTCTGGGAACCATGTCAGACTCCCCCATTCAGCCCCATCTGATCTGGCTGAACAGGCATAGGGCAGTCAATAATCCCACCTCCCCAGGTAAAATGGGAAGGAAGTGTTTGGGTGGGTGGGGCATAGTCCAAGCAAGGATTAGACCAACTAGAAGTGGAAGTAATTCCAAACCACCAGAAAACCATCCTGGTGAGATTATGTTACTTTCTTTTACCAAAGAGCCTGGTGACACAAAGATGCATAGTTCAACGAGTGGTCAGTTTGATTAGGAAACAAACAATTCTTGAGTCAGATTTTTACTTCTTGATTTCTCTGTCTGCTCTTCATTGCTGTCAAAACCACCCCATGCAGAATGAAAAAGGAACAGAATTATGAAAGAAAGATAAGAAAAATAAAGACAATAGGATTGTTCATAAAGCTACATATGTCCAATTTAAAAGCTTGTCTTTTAGTCTTAGTCTATATCTTCTTGACTTTTTAAAAATGTCTCTCATTTATAAAATTATGGTGATAATATATAGTAAGTATTGTTATTTGGTAAAATTAAAAATTGGCAACCCATAACAGTTGCACAACTTTCTACAAACTTAGCTGGGTCCTGAAATCCAACAGTGTGGGAACCCCTGGTTTAGTGGACAATAGTGTCCTCAGAAGCTTTGAGTGAGGATGAGGAGAAGAGTCTCCCCCTCTCATATATGGATAGAGCTACAGGTCTGTTGTGTTTGCTGTGAGCATCCCCTGACATCAACCAGCACAACTGTGAGGGATGACTTTGAGTAAAATGAATATTTCTCCCTAGGCTCCCAGCATCATATTTTTCAGACCTACTCATGAGTCCAGAGTTTCTGTGAGGTTCTGTCACACCTGTTGTATGATAACCTAATTTATGTTAAACTTTAGAAGCTAACTACTCATAAAAGAATCTGTATTTTAAAACTAAGACTCGAAATGAGTGGAAAATACGTACTCCAAAGGCATGTATTGCTAATAATAGAATTTCAGGGACAGTGAGGGAGCATGCCTTGATATAGGACATATCAAATCACACAGGTGGGCATTCATCTGGCCTGTCTGTAAATTATATTCCTCAAGTCCATCTTAACATTGTTCCATTTACAGGTCACATCATCTTATAATTTTAAACTTGAAAACGCCTTCTGCTTTATGGATTTCAAAGCCCTTCCGTAACTATTACCTAGTGCGATCCTCATAACAGTCCTGAGAGGTAAGCAGGGAAGGCAGATAGTGACATCTTCATTTTTACAACCAAGGAAAGCCAGACTTGAGGAGTGTGAGTTGAAGAGCTGAATTCAGTCAACAAATAAAAAGAGTTGGCAAGGATGTGAAGTAAAGGGAACCCTCGTATATTGTTGGTGGATTGTAAATTGGCACAGCCACTAAGGAAAAGAGTATGGAGGTTCCTCAAAAAATTACAAATAGATCTACCATGTGACCCAGCAATTCCACTTCTGGGCATTTACCCAAATAAAATCAAAATACTGTTCCAAAAATATATATGCACCCCTATGTTCATGGCAGTGAGATATGGACCAATCTTGGTGTCCATCAATGGATGAATGGATAAAAAAGTTGTGATACACATACAAACACACACACACACACACACACACACACACCATGGAATACTACTCATCAATAAAAAAGAATGAAATCTTGTCATTTGCAACAACATGGATGGACCTAGAAGGTATTATGTTAATTAAAATAAGTCAGATAAAGACAAACAATACCATATTATTTCACTTAAATGTAGAATCTAAAAAAAAAAAAAAAGAAAGCAAATGAACAAACAAAACAGAAGAGAATGAAAGTAAAACAGAAACAGACTCGTAAACATGGAGCACAAATTGATGGTTGTCAGAGGAGATGGGGGTGGAGGGATGGGTGAAAAAGGTGAAAGGAAATAAGAGATATAAACTTTCAGTTATAAAATAAGTAAGTCACGGTGATGTGATATATAGTAAAGGGAATACAGCCAATAATATTCTAATAACTTTGTACAGTAACAAATGGTTACCAGACTTACAGTGATCCCTATGTATCTTATAGTAAGATATATAAAAGTGGAATCACTATGCTATACATCTGAAACTAATGCAAAATTGTATGTCAATTCTAATCCAATTAAAAAAAAAGAACTGAGTTCAGTCATGGCTGGGATATGGAAGATATATGGTGTACACTTGCACCTTGGAAGGCCAGGTAGGTCACTGCTTTTATACCTCCTGGCCTGAGACAAGGCTTCTTTGCTGTGGAAACCTGGTGGGAGGAGGCTCTACTCAGACAGGGAGGTGTTGAGGAAAATTGTACCCATTAATAATAATCAAGTATTTATATACCATTTGATACTTCAAGAATACCAACTAATAATCACTATATCATTACAATCCTCTTAGGTCAAAGCAAACATGTGAGGTCAGTGAGTTTTCCAGATGTCATTTTGTAGACAGGGAAATAGGCTGGGGAGATTAATCACCTTGTAGTTCGAGGAAATCAGCAATATAGCAGGATATCATGGTCCTTAGGTTGAGCGTGGTCAGCTAAATGGAGTGGCTCAGCCAAAGTGCAGGGTAAGAAGGGTCTGTGTACGTGTGCGGGCAAGCATATGTGAAACAAACTGCTGTTTTTAGTGCCATCAAAACTATAATCCATTAGATATTTCCCAGATTAAGAACTCCCTGGGCCACACACATGGCCCAAGACCATGTTTGGGTCATGGTCAAAAAAAAAAAAAAAGAAAAGAAAAGAAAGAAACTAAGGAAGAAAGAACTAAGTCTTAGAGATGGAGGACAGAGAAGCTTCAAGGTTATAACTGATGCCCTCAGACAGATCGTAAAATCCAGTTCATGTGCTGGAGTCAAATCTAGGCACATAGAGAGGCTGTCATCTTCCATTTTCTTCCCCTCTTCCTCATCCACACTGAGAAAATTCCCTCAGTGCCCTCTTGTAGCTTTTCAGGCATCTTTAGTGTACAATGTAAATACTGCCTAATTATTCTTCTTTCAGAGTAACTCAAAATACTGGCTCTCAGAAACCAAGATACTCAGTATTCCTGGAAATGTAAAGAGAGATGATAGAATTAGAAAGGGATATTCGATGGTCTAAAAATGATTGTCTATTAAACTTTTAAATATTCCCTGGCAGTGTAAGGACAGGAAGGAGACTTGCCGGGCAATTTAATATATTTACTGGGTAAATAGTAGGCACTTGCAGTCTCTGTGACTTAATCAGAATGAAGTTCATTACGATAAAGAGCTGTGCCCTTTGGTCCTATTTGCATTAAGCAGTCTCCCAATTTCATTTAATATCACTCACATCTTGTAAGGAAATTGTAGGCAATGCAATTGTAGGCTATGTGGGGAGGATAGCAAGGATGTTCACCAGAGCAGATAAAGGAGATAAGAGGTAGTGGGCTAAGATTAGAGCAGAGACAACAGGTACCCACCTTATCAACCTAATCTATGAAAGCAATTTTACTTTGTTTTTAAATTGAGGTTTGCATCAGTCTCTCTCTCTCTCTCTCTCTCTCTCTCTCTCTCTCTCGGTTTTGAAAACATATTATCGGGTCATCTAAATATTTTATGAAACATTTCATGAAACATTTCAGACATGTATGTGCATGAGCTGGTGAAGATTTATTATATTTGACACCATAACTAAAGATTTTAAGGCATTCTTTTAAGAACAGCTTCTCTGAATCCCCTAAGGGTGCTAGATCACTATCTCTTGCCAGATGTTAACTTCGTTTCACTGATAGGAGCCCAGGTAAGGTTAAAATTGTTCTGGAGACATTATTTGTGCCTCAAAATGTTTAACTCCATCCGCATATTACTATTATATATCAAGAAATCTGGGATTTTTAAGGCCAGAATTCTCCCCTTCCCCACTCCACCTCTATCCTCATTTTATTTCTGTTCCTATTGTACAAGGCAAGTGGCCTGTCCTTTAGAATTAAGATAGGCAGAGACAAAAGCCTAAGAATCAGTGAGGGCGCGAATGGAAGTACCAGTCCAGGTATTTGGGATTCTTTGATTATCTACTCAGACTGCATGAAATCTGGGCATCTCTGGGTGGGAATGCAAATAAATGATGTCATTCAACGGACTTGGTGTCAGACGGAGATGTGGAGGGGCTAGCGCCGGATCCTGGCGGCGCTTGAGAGCGCAAACGAGTGTAACCGTGAAGGAGATACCCTCCCTGGGAGGAGGCGGACAGGGTCATGGCGTTTCTGAGATGTGATGCGGGGTGGGGTCCGGGCCGTCACGAGGGCCCGTGTGATTCCGACAACCGGCTCGGTGTCCCGAGGGAACTGTGTCATCGGTTGGGCTGGCACTCGGGGGGCGCGAGCGGCGCGTCCAACACGTGTCCCCTAGACCTCGTGCTCGGCGAAGGACGGACACCTCGGCTGGCACGGTCAGTTCGGGAAATTCCCGAGGGGAGGACACTACCCCCAGGACGGCAGCACCCGGCCGGCGGGCGCCGGGCCCGCGATGCTCCGCCCCCGTGATGCTCCGCCCCCGCGAGCGGCGGGCCAATCGGAAGCCTGTTGCTGGGGCGCGGGGTCGGGCCGCCGGCGTTGCCATGGAGACCGAGGGCCGGCGCGCGCCAAACACAGGGCGACGTTGACGTCTCCGCGCCAGGGCCCTGCGACGGCGGTGTCGACGTCACCCCGCGCCCCGCCCGCGCCCCGCCCGCCGCCAGGTGCCGCCGGCCCCGGAGCCCGCCCGGCGGGCCGCGCCTGTCGCCATGGCTGCGCCTGTTGTTGTTTGGGGCTGCAATGAGAAAGCGCTGAGGCGGCGGGGCAGCCCACGCCGCCCCTGGAAACGTCCCGCCCCCGGGGCCACAGAGGGTTCCCCGGCCCCTGCCACGCCAGGACACCCCCTCAGGCCGCCCCAGCACGCCTCAGCCCCAGGCCCCGCGCCAAGATCTCTCCCTCTCGGGACTCCAGACGGAGGGCCGAATCCAGACCACTCCCTCCCCCCCTTAGCTCGCCACATAATTGTCAGGGTGACCGCCGGGACCGCCGTGTCCTCCCTCCAGACAGCGGCCCACAGAGCCAGCCCTGACCAAGCTGCCTTGCCCGTGAGACAGGAACAGAACCCAGAATAGAAAACTTTCCCATCCTCGCAGTCAACCCCAGAGCTAAGGGGAACCCGGGAGAAATTTGGATTTGCCTTTTCTACTTTGAACGCAGCAGAACGTTGCACATTCATTCACTCCTTAGACTTACGCTGAAGGCTTGAAGGAAGGGGGCCTAATAACGCCCACTCGAGGACAGCTGCTTCTCGGAAGGAGGTCCAATTGGGAAATCCCTGAGGACTGTGATACCGAAAAATGGGGAGGCCTGAAAATCCTAGGCCTATCGGAAGTGAAGGTTTGATGTCTCCGTGGCTTAATTGCATCTTGACTATGCAAGCTGGGGGAGTGTGAGCAATCTCTCAGGGTGCCAGCCTCCTTTTTCTTCACATAACTGTGGAAACTGCTATAGGAAAGTTGCAGCAACAATGTAAACAAAACCAAGTAACAGATGAGTGAGGGAAGGGTTGAGATGACTATGTGAAAGCCACTACCCTTAACAGAATGTAACTTTTGAATGATAAGGCACAGCTGAGGGGCCCAACTTATTATTTAAATGGAATCTAAATTTTATTTTTGAAGAAAAGCAGAGGGGGTATTATTTGTTGGAATTGAAAATAAACTGCTGGGGTGGGTATGTAGTATCTTTCTGACAGCAGAAGCAGCACATTTCTGATCCCATTTTCCATCTCTGACAAATCAGCACCTCAGGGGGCCCTCCCTATTACTCCATGCTGGCCCTCCCTGGTCTCCCATTCAGGTATTTTACCACCTGCTCCCAGAGCATATCCATCCCTTTCATCAGTCCCTCGCTCCATCCTCTGACCTACCTATTACTCATTTCCCTGACACTTTTCTAAACAGTTCTCCCTTAACTCCCTTCCCACTCTGTTGCCACTCCCCAGGTTTCTACCCAGTTGACCAGCTCTCCCCAAACCCTTGTCCCATTCACTCATCTCCACCGTAGTGTTTTTCCTGTCTGGCCCTGACCTAATAGAAGCTGTCAGCCATTTGTAAATGTAGGCCAAACACAGGAGGAAGGGCACAGTGAGCTAAACAAAGTCATCATCTGCACTTTAAAAAAATCCTCAGCTAACAGTTGAGATTCATGCCACATACTCAAACATTATGCAGATTCCACATACTACAGGACTATGGACAAGGCAACAATTAATATCTTCTTATTTTTTGTCAGCTAATGGTCTTGTTAGACCCCAGTGAGATTGTCAGTTGCCCTCTCTCCACCCCTATTACTCTACTTAAAGCATGATGCAAATGGGAAAGAGAGAAACCTCATGTTCAGATCAATGACCTGACTTGAAGGTAGATTAGATTGAATCAATTTTGGCATTAGAATGCAGTGGTTTGTGTTTTGTTTCAGACATTGATATGAGACATTGATATGATTCACCCCCAGGCACATAAATAACCTATTTTACTATCTAGAAAAAAAGTGAAGTAGCAGGCCTTATCTTCCCTCAGTTAAGTTAGAATAAGACAGTTTTGTTTACTGTAAGATTCTCTCTAGGTCTCTCTTGCAATTCTTCAGGCCAATCAAGGACCCCGCAAGCTGCTGACAGAAAGTGTGTGGAAAGAAAAAAACTGAAGGCAAGATATGTGCCAGGACTGTATGGAGTACTCTCACTTAAATTACCTCATTTCATCCTCCCAACATTTCTGTGAACTAAGTCTTCTTATGCCCATTCAACAACCAAAGAAACTGAGAAGGTAAGTAATTGCCCAAAGATGTGGTGCAGAGCCACGCTTCAAACCCAGGTGTCCATTTTCAGAGCTTTTGCTCTTCCTGCATCCCCATGATGAGGTAGAATGCAGAGGAAAACTTCCACTGGGATCATTTCATAAGTTTACCTTACTATAGGGAGACTCTAGCCCCTTTTTTCAAATTTATTAAAAAGAAAAGGCAGAGGGGAGATTGAAGATCTTTTGTGAGATCTGCTAGAATGTCATAAAAAGGTGCTGACAGCACAAAGTAAGGACGTGGATCCAGCCCTGCCTCCTGGGACTAACCTACGTTTTTACACTCTGGCCTAAGATGCAAGAGGCAAAAAGAGAGACATGCCCCAGAGCAAACGCAGCAGAAAGGTGTGGGCGAGTTCTGGGAGACTCTGACCTGCCCCAGGCTAGGGAGGCGCTGCCTAAGTTCACCAGCTACCTGGAGAGCTCTACCCAGATTTATCTGAAGCTGTCATTTAGGACTGGCCCCTCCTCCTCCCCCCCTTTCTTCCCCCATGCGTGACCCTGCAGAAAAGCACGTCCAGCACGAATTCTTCCAAACCTCAGAGGCCTTTAGGATTTTAATGTGTCTGAAGAGTTCCCTCCTTGACAAGCAGCATTAGTCAAGTTGAGTGGGTGGAAAGGGCATTTCCCGGTGATCCAGGGCTTGGGGGGAGGGGAGACCCTCCTCCCTCCCTGTCTTGGCAAGCAGCTCCTGGAGAGAGCCCTGTGGGTGGCAGTGAGTACAGACAAGCTGGAGGGTTTCTTGCTGGGCAGGAATGCCCACAGGCCACACCTGCTTCAGCCCTCCAAGCACCCCATCATGTCTGGACGTGTGAAGGGGGTGGCAGTGCCAGGGAGTAGGTTCTCCTGTGTCTGGCTCCAACAACCGGTTTATTGTGATGATTCTATTTGTGTTCCCTGTGTTCTGTTTGAGTTGGCAGCTGGGAAAAAAAAGGGCAACAGGTTCACTCCGGTTTGTACTGGGTGGTGCCTGCAGCCACACCCAAGCATTAAAGCCAGCGGCTTGCACCAAGATGCCTTTACCGGCCCCCCACCCCCACCCCTCCACATGTAAAAGCAAGGTGTGGGAATTATTTCCTTTTTGTGGGCCAGCCAGGTGTGGCTGGCATTTTACCTATTCCTGTATTACTAACATCACCCGGATTCAGGTCAAAGGGCAGGCTTAGGAGACTGCCATCACTCTGGGATCCGGACCCGGGGATGGTTGATCATGTCCATTGGAGCTGGATTACCCTGCGTCCCAACTACTCATGGGCACCTTAACTCATGGATCTAAAACAAAAATCTGAGGTGACAATTATGTTCTGCCCCAGGGAACTCATGTTCCCAAAGTTGAAATCTAGACTTTCCTAAAGCACCCAGAGTAGGGATTCTTTGCAGACAAGGTAGTGTCATTCAAAGAGGACAGCCTTCAAGGTCAAATAGGCTCAGTCTAGAACTCTGGATTTGTCCCCTTATTTATCTAATCTTCTGTCTAACATTAAAATCTCTGGCATATGGGAAATAACAGCTAATACTTATGCTACTACATTCCTGGCATTGTTCTAAGCATTTTTACGAAAACTAATTTAAGCTTCAAAACAACTTAAAGAGGCGAGTAGGTGAGTACTTTTATTACCATCCCCTTTTACAGATGAGAAACAGAGGCACAGAGAGGTTAAGGAAATTGCCAAAGATCACCAACAAATAAGTGACGGTGCTGGGATTCCAGCACAGGTAGCCTGGATCCCGGAACCTATGTGCTTAACCACTACGTGGGAGTGCCATTCCTAGGGAGCTAACACTGTGCCAGGGGCTAGAGATGCCACGGAGAGCAGAGGCAGACACAGCCCCCAGGCCCCATTCTATCATCCCCACACTTCACTTCCAAGGCTCCCAAGTCAACTTGAAAAGGGCCTTTCAAGCATGCCTAGTCACTGCCATTGCCTTGCACCCGCAGCTAGCTTCTCCTTGAATACAGTCATTTCCTACATGAAGGTGACGGTCATGATCATCCAACCAGGTCAATAAAAACACCTTCGGAAGGACACTAGCTTCCACGGGATCCTCACCTGCCCCAGGGGCAGGAACAAGGGCTTGCCCAGCCACAATCCCAGCCTGTCATAAAAAAAGCATTCTACTGGGCAGGCCTACAACTGCCTCTCTGTGCTCCTTCATGAGCTGGGAGTTGGCAGAGCCAGGCTAGGGTGCTGGGAATAACCATGCATGTTCAGCAGACAAGGCCACAGAGCCCTTCCCTGAAGAAAGTGGCCCTGACCTAGACAGACCAGTGATGAAACCATTTCCTCTTCAAGAGAGGCCTGCAGGGCCTGGCAAGGCCACAGGCTTTGTTCACCAGGCCGCTCCCTACCGGATGTGATAATATACACTGTGGGCTTGAGACAGTTAGAATTACTTCTTAAATGGAGGCAAGGTGTAGATAGATAATTACTATTGCCCACATTTATTGAGTGCTCAGCATGCTTTATGTAGCTAATACGGATTTATTTATTTAATCCTTAAAACGACACTGTAAAATAGGTTCTAAGATTATCCTCATTTGACAGATTAAAAAATGGAAGCACAGAGAAATTAATTTCCCCAAGTCTGCAGAGGCAAAAAGTGAAATTCAAACCCTGGACTATCTGACTCCTGAGACTGTGCTCTTAACTATCTAAAGCAAAAAGTGAGGGCCCTTCCCTCAGAGTCAGTGGAGACACAGAACCAGGGAGAAGTCTTGAGACATTTCCATATTGGAGTAGAGGGTACAAAACCCCAAAATCCAATTCAGTGGGGATCCTTGGGACCACTAGGTGCATGCCTCCAGAAGTGTCATCTGATTCTGGTCTCCAGGCTCTCACTGGCCCCTTTGGAACTAAGAACCAGAGATAGTTTCAGTAATTCCCTTAAGCTAACCACTCCCCACACTGAAGTCTAAAACTGAGCTGGAACCTGGCTGACACTACAAGAACAGAAAAGGATGGGGGTAGAGATTAGCACAAAACTAATACTGTCATGTTTCTGGGTATTTGTCTGAATATGTCCATCTGTGTTTGGGTTCTGCTCTATGACTGGAACATCACCATGCAAGGTCAAAACCCTCAGGGCATTCTTCTATTCCTGGTCCCTTTATAGCACCTCCTCTCCTTCCACCTCTTCTCAATGATACAAACACCTCCGTAGTTATTAATACCACCAGCCCTACAGCCAGACTAACTGGTTTCTAATCCTAGCTCTGCCACTCACTTGCAAAGTATTTATCTTCCAAATTATTTACTCTCTCTGTGCCTCAGTTTCCTTATCTGTAAAATGGGCCTAACAATAGTACTTTCCTTATAGTGTTGTTAGTAGGACAATGAGGTAATGTATGTGTATGGCAAATGCTCAGTAAATGTTGGGCATTATTATTGTGGTTGTAGTTTATTATATCTTTGTATTCTTCTTTCTCTGGATATAAGTTTGTTGAAAACAGGATCTAAATTATCACTTTCTGGGCTATTGTGTATACTCCTCCCGTATCTTCCTGTCAATTCTTATGTAGTCCTTTCTGAAGAGATCCGGGAATGAGTACTCTAAGAATGAGAATGAGATCCCATTAGATTAGGTCAGGGGTCTTTGGGAAATTTCTTAAAGTCAAATTTCCTGAAAATTTTAATAGGTCAACTCGGGAAAGCAGCCAAAGCTATTAATTCATAGCAGTTGCTGAGAAATTGTCAGCACCTCGGTAGATTCTATTGGGCACAGAAGTTAGGTTAAAAGTCACGAAACCTAAACTAATTATTGAACAACAGCAAAATAAACAACCTGTAGAAAAAAACAATATTCCCCAACCTCTCGGCTGTGCTCCCCCTGGAGACTATCACCTCCTTTTCTTAGATTATCATCTCAGTCTAACTACAAACTGTGTCTCACTAGATTGAACTTCTATTTGACTTCTAAAACAAGGGCAATACAAAACCCTACGCCTACTAAATATAAGCTAATGTTGATATGGGCCTAGGATAGAAAGTGAGCAACTAAATGGGTGAGTTAGTGCTGTAAAGGAGAGTCAAGGTGAAGAAATAGCTTATCTCAAATCTGAACAAGGGAGTGTATTTCCTGTGAAGTCTGATGAGAAAAAGAAAAAATGTGGTTTGACTCCATCACACAAAGTTAGTTACAGTGGGTCTTGCCCTGCTGTAGAACTTAAAAGACTTGTGCAGCACATTTGTGGTTTGGTTGTGTTACCCGATTCTGGGGCTGATACGTACTGCTCTTAGTTCATGGCTATAGAGTTTCCAGTCCTCCTTTAAGCTCTTACGTTATGGTTTCAGGTTGGCCGCACATCTCTCTCCACTATTCGGATGGAACAGCTACCAGGTAATCCCTCAAAGAGACGATATTAATAATAACAGTAGCTGCCACAGAGGGGTCACCATGTGCCAGGCACTGCTTGCTTAGCTATCTCATTTTATTTACGATGCCCACTTCACAGGCTAGGAAACTAAGGCTTAGTACAAATAAAATAATTAATCTAGGATTACACAAGTCAAAGGTATTGAGTCTGGATTCCCACCTGGGCCCAACTGACCAAAATGAGTACTTACACACGAAATTCTCCATATTCTTTCTTTCTTCCACACCTTTGCCTATGCCGTGTTTTGTCCATTTCCCTTTGTCATCTCCTTTACTATCCAGCCCTCAAATACTTTCTCCTCTGTTCTACTGTCCCAACCAATTCAGCCCAAAGTAATCCCTCTGAACTTTTTTCATCTGGACCATTTATTTTGATGCTTAATTATGGATTATCTTCAATTATTATTCAAATATTTTATTGCATAGGCTTTGCCTCCTCAACTAAACTATAAGCTTCCAAAAGTCAGCATCAGTGTATTTCCACAGCACTTTCTAGAACTGTGGACACAGTAGATGCTCACCAAGTATCTACATAAATGAAAGAAAACTCAAGATAAATGTTCCAAAAGCAGCCTCTACACAGAGGTCATTTTCAGCAAGTGAGAATCATTTTGAACTCAGCTACTTTCAACAGTAAATCTTTTTGTTGTGCCTGGTCCAATAAATAGGTGACAAACAAATATTTGAGAAATGAAAGAAAAAACAAAATTCCACCTCCATGACTTAAGAGTGATTTGAGCAAATTATCTTAACTCTTTCAAGTCTCTGTTTCTTTATCTGTAAAATGAGGATAATTCGTGGAGAATTAATGTGAGATTAGAGACATGCACGGCATGTCCTCTCACAGTCCTTGGCACATGACAGCTACCATAGTAATCGTTATCACCATTTTATTTTCTAAACCTTTCGTGGGTCATGGTTCCAGCAACTCAAAATAGAGGCTTGGGTCACCAGTCTAATGAGTGAGAGGTGGAAAATTGCTACAGGAGATGATCAAAACAATCCTGAGAAACCTTATGACCCCCAGTCTTCCGCATATTGCTATTTACCAGGTTTCGAGGTTACGTTTTTGTTTTTGCTTGCGGGCAAGTCTGTGGCCAAGTCGGAACCCCCGTGGTGTCTTCCTATGGAACTCAGCATACCCGTTGCTGCGGGGGCCTTCTTTTCCTTTCTTTATTAAGAAAGGGAAACAGGAAATCAAATGTAAAACCCTCTGACGGTTAGTGTCACACCGAAGTTGTGAATTTAACCACACCCCCGCCAGGAAATGAAAGTATAGTTCTCACAGCGATGTTCCCTCTTCTTTTGTGGCCCACTCGGTGTTTTTCAGATTTTAGTTAGATAGTGGAGATGAAAGGGCTGAACTCTGGGCAGTAGGCTGTCATTGGGTATTTGTTGATTTGGGCATAGATTAACACACAGATTTGATTTTGCCCAAATAAAGAAGGGACTTTCGTTCGCTTTATCACAATATCAGATGTCACAAACTGGGGGATCCAAAGGCACATTCTGACCCACTGACAGTTTGTTCTGTTCCAGCCCACATGGTGTATTTTAAAATTTGCTTCATTGCCAACGTTTAAGAATGGAGAGATTTCGCACATGTGCGCTTGTGCATCCAAGCTGACTTACTGCCTCCTTTGGGGGAAAAATGGTAGTAGTAAGTGACAGCTGTCCCCTTTAAGTGGACACATGTCTTTGGTTTGGTACAGTCACACACTTGTGACTGTCTTTTCAATACACAGAATATAAGCCTGGATTTTCAAATGGGCAGGCAAGAAAACCAAATAAGTTCAGCTGGAGATCTACTGCTGTACTTTTAACCTGTTGGCCGGCCACTGGCTATGAGATGTCCATGTATGACAAGCTCCTTGAGGGGAAGGACTGTGCCTTTGCTCCAGTTTTATTTCCAGAGACTAGCACAGAGTGCCTGCCTAGTGTGCCCAGCACAGAGTGAGTGCTCCATAAACACTGATCAAGTGACTCGATGAAGGGATCACTTGTTGAATCCTTTGGGGCAGGGCTTCTAGAAATGAGATGCACTCTGGAGTTGCTGCTAAGCCCTGAAGGTGCTGTGACTGACCTGGATCCATAAGCATGCTGTCATGCTGATGTCATGCTGACGTTCATATGGGATCTCCACATAGCTTCCCTAGTTCTTACGCATGAAGGTAAAACACACAGCTGGCATACCATCAACAGACAGTTTTAAAAGGGCTCATGGGCTACGACAAAAGTGGTATAGAAAGGTGGTTGCAAGTTTTGGATCTGGTGCGAGATTGCTTAGGTTCGGATCTTAGCTCTTCCATTCACTGTGTGATCTTGAGCATGTTACTTAATCTCCCTGTGGCTTCATTTCCCCATCTTTAAAATGTGGATATTAAGAGTACCTACCTCATAAAGATGTGAGGGCTACCTGAGTTGATAAGTATAGAATGTTTAGAAGAGCAAGAAGCACACAGCTAGCAATCAATAAACAGTAGCTAGTATCCTCACTATCAAGAGCCCTGTTATGTGACTTTTAGAAAGAAACCAAAATAAATGACAAATATGAGAGCCTCTACAATTTCTCCATCATTTGGCTGTATAAGCCAAATGTGCTACTGATTTTGAAACATCTCACATATTGATCATAGACTATATTGTTTTAACTTGTTCTCATCCCTGGAAGGTGTTGCAATTCATTATGAGTTTCTTGGCAGTTAAAGTGCACGCCTTTCTAGGTGATGGCAATAGTGCCTGATACACATAATCCCTTTAGTACCCACCCACTGTGTAAATGGAGTCCACTCTCCTCCTCGTCATCAGCTGTGGAATCTTCTCTCCCTTTCCCCTGAGTGGCCTGGCGTCATCTCATTTAGGGGGATCTACTCTAACTGTTGCAGCTGTTCTAAAATTGTGAGCATGCCAACAGCCATCCTCCTTTCCTCTATACTCCCCCAGGCTCCCATGCACGCAGGCTTTCTCCTGTTCCCTCTGTCACAGCAGGGTAAATGGCTGTCAGGATTCACAAGCCTAAAAAAGGCACTGTTTAAAATTCTGAAAATTTCCCAGAAAATGCCAGTTACGTTCCCACCTCCTCCATACCAGTTTATTCCTGGGTTAATATTATGATTCTATTAATCTGGGGCAACCTGAGAACAGAGACAAAGGACTTAGGACAATACATGTGCATACATAGGCACCCAGATTTATCTTTGGAAGATCAGTAGGCAGCTTCCAACACGGTACTAAGTGAAAATATTTGGGGCAGTGATACCTTGAGAATATTGAAAAGGTAGACCTTACTTTAATAAAGCCCAACAAATAAGACAGATGAATTAAGTGATGATTAACCATCTTTTAAAAAATTATTTTCTATATGAAGGCTGAATCAGAGATTTAATTAAAGAGCCTCTCTCACTACATTTGAAATCTGATTTATAGTATAAGGCCTCCTCTAATCCTGTCTTCTTTTCCTCAAAAAGAAAAACCAGTGCCAGCTGACACTCTGACCCAAAATGGCTTAATCTACATCGATCAAATATGAGGTGCTCAGCACACTGGCTTCCCTCCTGTGCCTGAGGCCAGCCTCTCCCAGGTGTGGCATAGCAGAAGGAACAGCTAGCCCAGTGGGATGGAGCTGTCAAGTTCTGATGTTGGTGGCAGAATCACAGCTGCCTTGACAGTTCCTTGACAGTACCTGGGGACAGCATGGATTGAGGTCTGTGGGCCTCCAAGAAAGACACTGAGATCCATATGCAAATCTTCCCCCTCACATCACAGATGCATGGTAGAGTGGAATACAGAAAAGGCAGACCCTGTGTAGACTGTGGGAAAGATGCTAATCAGTGATGGCTGATCGTTGTGGTGGCAAGGGCGTCTGGCTAACTATGCTCCCCCAAACACCAGTCCTGCTTGCAGTGACACAGCAGTGGGGAAGGACAGGCCACTCAGTCCTAGGCTTTGAAGACAGAGATTACAGGCTCACTGGCATTGTTTACACTCAGATTTCCCAGGACCTGGCCTTGCCTCTTCAACTTCATCTATACCTGATCCATGCCTGGAAAGGTTAATCTAGTTTCCTAGAGAAGGTGATGCTTGAGTTGAGACCTAAAGGAAAATGAGGAGGGAAGCAGGGATGGGAGGGCATTCCCGATAGATAGAAGCATCCATGCTAACACACAGAGGACAAGAGAGTTTAGGGCATTCAGGGAATTGCAAGTGGTCCAGCAAGCTTTAAGGTATCAGGGAGTGGAATAAGGGGGAGTGGGAGCAGACCTGCTGGGGAGAGGGTTGAGAGGGTTACTACAGAGAGAGAAGCAGGCTCCAGATCATGTAAAGCCTTGTGTGCCTGCTAAAGCATTTGAGTTTTCTCTGGAGAGAGAAATGAAGATCCTTTGAAAATGTTTATGCTGTGGGGTGACCAGATTTGTGTTTTAGAGAGGTCACTGGTGGAGAGGAGTGGAGGACTGGGGATTCTGGGAGGAGACCATAAAGGAGCCAGATGGTGAACGTCTGCCCCTAGCTAAGGATGGAGGGGAGGAGCAACAATGACGAGGTTCTGCTTGAGTCAATTATTAATAAACTAGACACAGTGATTCATTTATACCTTCGCCATTCCTAGCTTCATTTCCCCATCCAGCCCCTACAAGCACTGTCTTTGAATCTGGTCTGGTTCTCTTTCGCCCCATGTAGCAGCCTGCCAGATTCTTCTGGTTTTCTTCATGGAAAGCTCCTGAATTTTTCTCTCTAAAATCCCTTAGAAGTGCTTTGACCAGTGGAAGAGAAGGGTTTTCAACACCTTTCAAAGAGCAGCTAAGAAACAATGCCTTAGTCAATACCTAGTAATGGGAGCCCCAGTGCTGTGGTAGCTGTGGATGATGGGAAAACCCAAATCAGAAACATGAGTGCCAGCCTGGGACCTCACATTCTGTCAGGCTCCAAGAGCCAAACTGTGTTCATGCCAAGTCTCCACTTCCTTGGATTATGCCTATGGGCTCCATCATGTCAGCCAGAGCATACCCTGGGAGATTATATATGGGAGACACGTAGCTCACTGGGTACAGAACATCTCCTTTCTCCTGCTTGTATCGAGGGATAAGACAAATACCTATGTGATAAGCTCATCCAGTTCTTTTAGGGTTGTGTATGAAAATGTATATTTTTGGAAGCCTAGTTTTATCAGTTTCATACACTAATGAGTTGTATTTATTAGGATTCTATTGTATGCTCATCCATCAAAACGTACATATCTAAAAGTATTTATTGAGATTTAATACTGGGAGATAAAAAGCTAAATTAGACATTGTACATGACTAACTCTAGCAAGCCCCTATCTTTCCACAGGAGTCACAATGCCAGCACCATAAACATTCTTTGATCTGCAGGAAAAAATTCCAAGTGAGACTTGTCCCCAGTGACGTAAAAAATGCCATCTTCTGTCATCAACCCATCCCTAAATTCAGGCTTTTATGTTTGTTCTTCTAGCTGCTACTCCTAATTCCAGCTGAAAAATTCCTGCCATTCAGAGGCAGAACTGTTTGTGTATAATTTATGAAACTCTTGGGTTCCTTTAAAATGAAAAGAGTTACTGAAATAGAAGTTTTTCTTATCACCATGCCAACAGCAGACCCACAACATCATCTCATAAACATGCTCTGTCTTACAGCCCAAAGCACATACACTCACGTTCCTCCATCAGAAAGATCTTTCCATTTCCTTCAAAAACAAACCTCCTTCACATACAATTCCCCCTCCCAGTTGTATATGCAGGCCTCCTCCACCAGCAAGTTGGCAGAAGCACTCGCGCACACACACACTCCTCCAACACACACCTCCCTTCTCATTCCCCAAGAGCCCAGGGCGTGTGTGTGTGTGTGAATATGTGAACCGATGACATATTGTGACAGAACGCGCAACAGTGAGGCACAGTCACAAAGCAATGCAGGTCACGGCAATAGGCTTTATATAACCCAGAGCCACGGAGACCCAAAATAGCAGCCTCCCTGCTGCTCAGTTAGTCTCCTCCATCAAGCAGGGATAAAATTAGAGCAGGCACTGACGCGCACCTGCGTCTGCAGTGGGACTCCAGGGAGACAGTGGGAACAGGCTCGACACTCTGCCATCAGCCATGCAGACTGCCAGATTCTTCGGGTCCAATCTGTCACCAGACAGAGATGTGGGGTGTGTGTGTGTGTGTGTGTGTGTGTGTGTGTGTGTTCATGTGCATGCACACGGGCTGTTTGTGTGTACCCTGTGGAACCCTGCTCTGAGAAGAACATTTCAAGGGAATGGCCTGGAGCTGGTGCAAGGAGCTTGGCTGTGTGGGGCTTTGAGAAGAATATTTCAGGTTTTTTTGGAGGAAGTCAGTGTCCATGCCAGTCCCCATTTTACCTCTTAGTCCTTCACTGCCCTCCAAACAACTTCTCCCTGGACTGTTTGGGGTCAAGTTTGGCTGGGATGCCCCCCACTTTTAGAATCCTATTCTGCAAAACAGAACAAACAATAACAACAAAAACAAAATCCTATCAGGTTTACTGCAGTCTGACCAAATACATACAATCGGGAGATTAAAAGGCTGTGACAGGAGGAGGGACAAGTCTGGGTGAATTTGGCTGACTGTTCTGTAGGCTCTGGGAACTTGACCTCATCTGGAAGTCACGATCACTGTTCACAGGTGTCATGGGTTGTCCACCTGAGGCAGCAGGGTGATCTACTCTTTTTCTGCTTGAAGATGGTCAGGGCAAAAGATTTTTTTTTCCCAAAAAAATATGTAGTTATAGATTTGTTATCTGGATCAATGGGTACCAGACAGAAATTCCAAGGTAGAAAGCATAGTTGACACCAGGATATAAAGACTAGAGAAATTACATGAATAGTACAGATAATATAGAATGCAACTGGTGTGTGTGTGTGTGTGTGTGTGTGTGTGTGTGTGTGTGTGTGTGTGTGTTTAAGAAAGAGTCATCATCTTATACCATTACCGCTGAAATTCTACCAGTACATGTTTGTAGCTGGGGTTGGGGGATGTTTCTGTCCTCAGAGTTCTTCAGAGAGTGGTAATATATTAAACTGTTTCACACAGAAGTGTCAGTGATTTATCAGATCCTTTTCCTTTTAAGGTAACCCAAAAAAATCCTGGTGCTCACATGGGACCCAGAGTCTACACCGTATCATCTCCCAAAACAAAACAAACCGTACATACACAGGAGAAATAATCTAATTAAAAACTCATTTAAAATTTTATTCCCATTTTTATTTAAATATTGAGAAAAGCAAAAAAGAAAATTAAAAAGAAGGCTCTGATGAGTAAACATAGTAACACTTCTGAACCTCTCTTTTCCTTTCCTCTCTGAACCTTATAGCTATTCTGAGCCCCCTAAAACTTCCAAGACCCCAGCCCTAGTGAATATTTTTTTCTTCCAACTTCTTCTCTCTTAGCTTTTTATTTTTGTGTAAATTAACTAGCTCTTTGGCTTCATCTACTCCTCTCCAGTCTACACACACACACACACGCACACACACACACACACACACACACACACACACGCAGAAGCATCCAGAAGATGACGCAGTAGGTAAGAATCTGTTCCCCTTAGAATCTTGGACATGAGGGTTCAAGAAGTGTGTGGATATTCATCTTGTTATACCAGCACAACTGCGATGCACTGATGGGAGGTCAGGGATTCCTGGAGAGAGACTTCCCTGGAAAGGACCTTTCTAAAGGAGATGGGCTAGGGGAATGGAGAAATGCAAGTGGAGGGAGCTTCAAAGTGAAATTTTTATAGTCTCTAGCCTACCCTGTACAGGTGTTAGGGCCAAGAACTCATTGAAAGAACATGGTGTTCATGACTTAATACATCCATCTCTTCTCAACCTTACCCCAGCTGATGGCCCCACTGGAAAGCTTCATTGACACTGAACAGGTTTCTTCATGTTCTTGCACCTTTGTTTGTGACCTTCTGTCTTTTCTGAATGTCCTTGCCGTACTTCTCTCTACCCAACTGCCTCCCTCCCTTGGCAGCCTAGAGAACCCAAATTCTAAAAGGGAGTGCAGCCTAACAGACACATTGAATGTAGACTGGTAAGACCCTGAGCAGAGGATCCAGTAAGCCATGCCTAAATTCCTGATACACAGGAACTATGAAGTAATAAATGTTTGTTGTTTTAAGCCACTAAGTTTATGGTAATATATTATGCAGCAATAGAAAATTCATACCAGTCCCTTCCCAAGAAATAAATTAATCATCATCTGGACTCCATAGCATATGGTACTTATCAATGTTACAACCCTCCTCACACCATATCATAATTAGCCCCAGCATATCTGTCACCCCAATTATCACCACAATCCTAGACTCAGTCTTCTCTGGGCCTGACATCCAAGATCTGGAAGTAATAGTAGGAAGTGACACATGTTTGTTGAATTTATGTCACAGAAAAGCAAAAAACACTTTTAACTTCATTTGCTGGGAATTTAAAGCAGAGGTCATCTTTTTGACTTCACATGTGGACAGGGCTGTGTGCATATAAATAGAGTCAATTATTAACATAAGGTACCCCATAATAGCCCCTAAAACAAGATATTGTTTCACGTCTCCCCTTTAACTTTAGGCTACATTTCCCGTGAATGCTTTGGAAATATCAGATCCTCTATAACAGCATCTTTAAAATCACATGCAATAATGCTGATCCTGAGTGGGCTGTGAGCAGCTGGCTGGCAAGTCTATGCAGGCCTCAACTCTTAGCCAAAGATTATCTCTCCCAGAGGCCTTCTGGAACATCCCAAATGCACAGCAGAGTACCTCTGTTGAACTGTTAGCCTATAGCCTCTGTTTCTCACGTGGATGGTACTGTTGCTGTGTTGTCCCCTCTAAGACAATTGTGTGAACAGTCTTTGTGGCCTGACACTTGGTTTAGAAAATACAGTCACCGAAACCACATATGACCATTAAAACAAGGGACAGATCTATGAGGTTGATTTGCCTAATTCTTACCCCACTCTCATGTTCACGTGTGTGCACATACACACGACACAGGCAAGCACACATGTATACACCCTTTTATTGGCTCCAGTGATAATATAAATACCTGTAACAGGCATACAAAATCTACCCAGTGCCCTTTAGCTATTACCGTTATTTGACCTGTAACAAAGCTCAGAGGGTCTCAAAAATTGGGCAGAAATTGTCCCACCCCTAGAATTGCTGATTGCTCATCAAAGCTTTGGGCCTCTAGAAGGCAAGTAGGTCTGACAGACTTCTCATTATAGCCTGTTCTCCAGTCACCTCACCCCTGTCCCGGAAGTGGTGAGGAAGGCATTTGGCAAAAAACCCAGGAGTGAGACAATAGGTGCAAATGATGAAACAGGAAATCTGTTTTGGAGGCAAGAATCAGCAGTAAACCACTCATGTAGAACACCTAAGTCGGGCTGCTGATTGGGCGCTGAGCCATCACTCAGATCAAGCTTCAACTGGAAGGTTTGTATCAGTGCCCAAAAATTAAAGAACGTAGCCCTTCAGGTCACCAGGGAAATAGATTTAGTTGGAGACCAAGAGCTCATTTGACTCAGCACAAGCTTTGGTCTTCTGGGTTCAAATCTTAAGTCACCCAGTTATTGTGAGGCCTTAGGTACATTATTCAACCTCTCAGAGCCTCCGCTTTCTTATCTTTGAAAGGGGCAGGGCTGTTGGGAGAGTTAATTGGGATACCAAGCAAAGGGCCTAACACAGCACCTGGCCCACTACATAAATGTGCACCCTTCCCACTTCCCCTCCCAGATGTCTGGAACACCTCTCCACCCCTTCCTTGTCTCCCAGCTGAAGACAGTTGACTATGCTGCCTGAAATGACGCTGATTCTCTATTATTTGATATTGCCACATATCTGGGCTTATCACTAGTTATTGACTGTAAGACTGGCTGCTTTCTGCTCCACCTGGCTCCTTCCTGCCAGGTGGCTTCTCCTGACGCACTTGGACAATAGTGAAGGGTTGGGCCAGGTTACCTGGTGGCACCAGGATTGATGTGAAAAGTTTCTGCTTAATACTCCAAACTAATGAGAAGGCATTATTTTTATGTATCCCTGTGCCTGTGACAGACACCCCTTGACAAGTCTGCCCCTGAAGGCTGCCCTGGCCAGTCCTCCCTTCATCATTTTTGTGGTTCCCAGGGTTGTCTTCAGGTTTCTCTGTGGCTTCTTCTTCTTCATCCCATCCCCCAACTGTTGAGATTCCAGAGGTCAATCTACTCCACATGCTCTCTGTGTGATCTCATCCAGGAGCTCAACCATAACCATTACTCTGTTGATTTTCTAACCCAGCTGCCTCCAGAACATTTCTACCCCATGGTTCCACCATTCCTTAGACTCAATCTCTTCAGCGCCACCACAGTGCAAACCCAGAAGCTTAAGCAAACCTCCTAATTGGCCTCTACCTTCTGTGAGTTCTATTTCCTTTCTTCACTGTATCCCTTCCTTTCTATCTCCATTCCACAGTCCATATTCAGACTGTCCTTTTATCTCCCCTGCAATACGGCAACTGCTGCCCAAACAGACTTCAGTCTTTATAATTACCCCTAGGGAGATCTTTCTAAAATGTGAATCTCCTCTTAAAATCTCTCAAGCCCTTGCTATCGGTCAGGGTCACAACAGCTATTCTAACAATCTCATTTAAGATTTAAAATTAATTTCAGATCAATTTTTTACTAAGTCTAAAGTCGTCAACTGGGAAACTGAAAAGACAAAGAGAATGCTGAGATATCTCTGAAGTAGCAACTATAGAATAACTCTACCACCTTCAGGGTTGCAGGCACAAAAAAATGTTGAGATAATTAATTTCCATTACTCCCCATTAATAGGAAACGAACGAGTTTGAAATGTCTCCTGCTTATCTCCCTGGCCTTCTTTGTAGACACAGCACCAGCTTCCCATCGTCAGCCCAAGTCTGCAGTGATTCTGTTCTCAAACATCCAAGCCTTTCTACACATGCTGCTGCCACTGCCAGTTCTCCAACTTTTCCTGGTAACTTACTTCTCAAGAAAGGCTTAGTGAGGCTTTTTCTCATTCAGAAAGCCTTTCCTGACCGCTGCCCCCACTTCAGGCAGAGTTCAGTAGCCCACTTTCTTAAGGGTTCCCATAACATCCTGGTTGTGTCATCACCTTGTATTGTCATTGTTATTTTAGCCATGTATCAGCTCCATGAGGCAAGACAGAGTAGTCCTTCTGTCCTCTTTGCACCTCCATTTTCAGTACAATGCCTGGCACATAATATGTTCTCAAGGAATTGTCTAGTATTAAAGTCAGACCCACATTGCCTCTCATATAAATAATAATCTCCTGCCTGCTTTGCCCATCAAACACATGCTTTCTAAGGGTAGTTTGAACCGTACTGTCCAATGATCAAAAAATCTTCAGTGGCTCCCCATTGTCTGAGGAACAAAGTCCAAACTCCTTAGCATACCTTGTCTGGCGCTTGTCTCTGACCTTTCTATCTTGGCTTATTGCCCTCTACACCCCTGCATGTACCATGAGCCCCTCCCATGCTGGGCCGCCCACTATTTCCTCAATACCTTGAACTCTCTCCCTTTGGATAAGAGTTCACTCTGTTGCTTTCACCAGGAATGCCTTTCTGGACTTACTTTGCCTGTTGCAATTCTCCCTCATCTTCAAAGCCCAGGTCATAGGTCACCTTCAAGAAAACTTCCTGTGTCCTCCTTTGGTGGAAGTGGATAAAGCAGAAATATTTAATGTGACCTTCATATTCCTGTGAAGTCTGACCCCTACTCTCTTGTCCAGTCTTATCTCTTTCTACTTTCCTCCTTGCTCTGTCTGCCTTAGAATTCTGGTTTTCTCTGGTTCCTCGGATGTTCCATGCTTTTTTACACTACCGAACTATTGTGAAAGCTGTTTCCTTTGCCTAGGAGGCTGTTCCTACTCACTCTTTAACCACATTCCTCTCATTTTTCTGAACCCCAGACCAAGTAGTGCTCTCTGTTACACACCCTCCTTGGTACCTTGGGTTTGTCCTTTTATTCACTGACTGTATGTATGACTGTAAGGCTAGACCATAGGCTGCATGAAAGCAGGCCCTGTGTGTGTCTCATTTATCATCATATCCCTGGCAGTTAGTCAGTGCCTGGCTCATTCTAGATGCTCAGTCAATGTAATAAATGTTTATTCACTAACAAGCTCCCTCATTTATAGCATTCTCAAAGCCTGAAGCAAAGTAGTTATTTTTGTACATTTCTCCTCATCTTGATCATAAGCTTCTTTAAATAACAACAAAAAATCCCTTTTATTTTAGACAATTTCAAAGACACACAAAAGTTAAGAGAGTAATATAATAAACCCTCTTTTCCCATCATGCTGCATCAACAGTCATCAATATTTGGCCAGCCTTCTTTCATCCGTTCCCTCTTTTTTTCCCCTAAATTATTTTAAAGTGCATCTCAGACATTATAAATCAAACATTTCTTGAGGGCTGGTATGTCTCGTTAATCTTTACTTTTCACATAGTCCTTAGCTTAGCATCTGACCCCTAACCCATGATAAACGTTCGTAGAATTAATTAGAGAAAAATATCATTTATTCACAAATTCATTCAACAAAGACTTATTGAGCAGCTACAGTATGTCAGGCACTGTTGACACTGGGGATGAGACAGAGAATGAATGAATGAATGAATGAATGAATAATGAAATTTTTAAAGCACCCATAGTGTTAAGTTCTATGCAGATTATTAAGCTGGACGACGTGATAATAGTGATTAAGTGGCTGCTTAGAACAGGTAGTTAGGGAGAACTTCTTTGATGAGGTGACCTTTAAACTGAGTCCTGAATGGCAAGAAGGAACCAGAATGGGCAGCTGAGAGGAGAAAGCAGTCCAGACATAAAGAACAGCAACTGCAGTGTCCCTGAAGTGGGCCCAGCTTGACTGCTGGAGGAACGGACAGACGGGCAGTGTAGCTGGAGTGAGGAGGTGGGGGCCAGGGGCCGGAGCTGGCATCTGAGAAGCAGGCAGGCCGCATCCTGTTGGACTTTGTAAGCCAAGGCAAGGAGTTTGAGTTTTGCTGAAGCTTTATTGGGCACCTATTTGAGGCTTTTAAGTAGGGTGTGATATGATCTGTTTAAGAGATCATTTGGGCTGTGGTGTAGATAATAAACCATAAGACAGCAGCAGAACAAGTGCAATAGCTTAGGCAAGAATGAGGTGCTTTAGATCAGGGTAGGGGCAGTGAAAATGGAGAGACCTGAGGGACTCAGAGGTGTTTTGAAGCCGGAGTAGACAGGTCTTGAGAGACTGGATGGGAAGGTGAGCGAAAGAATCCTGGAAGGAGAAAGGTCACTAGGCATCAGTGACAGGGGAGGAGGTGACCAGGAAATGCCAGTGTGTGAACAGCAGAGTGGCCATACATGACACCAGGTGGAGTCAGCTATGCTCACATTTTATTTTAGAGGCTTTCACACCAGCCTCAGTTTCCTCTTCTGTCCAATGGGCATGGTGATATCATCTCGAGGGTTTCTGTTGAAGGTTAATTGAGAAAGTGTGTCAAAGGCTAGCAGTGCCTGGCACAGAGTCAACACACATCTGCCTGAAGATTCATCCTGGGGAGTAGGTGTACTTCTGTCCCTCCTCTGGGAGTGTTACAATTCCCAGGGAGAACTGATTTACCCACCCAATTGTTAGGTAATCCTTGTACTTTTGATGCTTCCAATAGTTGGCCTGAGACAACAAAGAAATCATCACCCCAGGGTTAGTGTTTTCTTGGATGAGTGAGACACAGAACTCCTCGGGACCTGGACTTCCCATAGAGAGGCGAGAGCAGGAAGAGAGGGAGATTTTAGGCGCTGTCTCTCTGTCCCTGTGGGACCCAGGGACACAGGACTCCTAGAGACCACTGCTCTCTGCTCAGGGTTCCTCCCCATCCCTCAGTGACTCAGTGAGCACATATACACATGTCTCATTTTGAAAGTACGCATATGCATAGGAAGACAAAAAGAAATATACATTAGAAGGTTAGAGGTGCATTTTCTCTGGGTGGCTAAAGTATGAGTAGTTTTCATTTATTTTTGTGCTTTTCTGTATTTTTCACGATGCAGTGTTTTCTAATATGGGCAAAACATTATAGTTAAAGGATATCTAAAATATCTTTCAAAGTGTGCACAATCTTCCACAATTCTAATCTGTTCCTGAAACAGTCTTTGTGGGGAAGGTTTATGAAAAAGTGATAGTAGAGAGCATTCATTTGCTCATTTATCCATTCTATTCATTCCTTTATTCAACAAATATCTGAGTGCCTAATGGGTATTACTACTGGACCCTATGGTAATATAAGACATATAAGATACAGTTCCTGTCCTCAGAAGCTTTAAAATTCAGATTAAAAAATAATAATAATAAAACAGAATATTGTAAAGAAATAAGTGGATAAAGCAAAAAATAAAGGAACTTGAGGAGGAGGAGATGACTTCCAGCTGGAGGCAATAAAGACAATTACGTACAAGAAACAGGATTTGAACTGGGTAGTGAGGGATGGGTAGGAGTTGGATAAGTGGAGCAGGTGGAAGGGTCTTCCAGGCAAGGTGAATAGCAGAACCATAGGCACAGAAACAGGGAGATACCAGGGGTGTTTGAAAAATAGAAAAAAAAAAAAAAAAAAAAAAAAAGACATTACCCCTTGTCTGCCATAGCTAACAAGTAAAATGTTTTATACACACACACACACACACACACACACACACACTCAAGAATTTACTCAGAGCAATTTTGTAAAGAGATGGGGCAGCAGTAAAAGTCTGAGGAGATAATGGCTTCTATCCAAGGCCTCTCAAAGCAGCAGTGCAAGACTCAGAAAGAAAAAGTTTTCAGATCTCCTAATTCCATGGGTGTTCTCACCTGGGAAAGAACCTCTAGGTAGAGGTAGATGGCTCCTCACCAATGGAGAAAACCAAATCACTAAGACTATGGAGCAGCATTTCATTACTCATTAAAAGATGACAAAACTAATTAGCCCTTTGTGTGTATGTAGGCAGGCTGGCTGTACAGCGTTGCTTGGGCATAGAGAAAGGTATGGAAAACATATATTGTGCTGTGTTTGGGTGGAGAAGGGTGCAAAAAAAAAAGGTGCAAGGAAGGTGGAAAAAGAAGAAATGAATAAAAGGTCTTAGAGATTGCAGATGGGAAAAAGCATATGTAAGTACAAATAATTTTGCAGGCTTAGTTTATAATGGCAAAAATGAGAACTAAAATGCTTAGGCATAGATTTTAGTTAAAATAACTATGGCATATTTAGATCATAGAAAAACTTATTAGCCCTTAAAAATGTTAAAGAGCATATCTAATTATTAACATGAAGTAGTGTTTAGAAGACTTAATTTACGTGCAAAAAAATTCTGTAATAGTATTACATATGTGTGAGCCCAGCTCTTAATGTTAATTCGCACATGGAAGCCACTTCAGTGATGGTTGTCAATGGCTATGGGATTATACTATTTTAGTAAGTAGGTTTTTTGTTTTTTTTTTTAAGATTAGAAAAGTTATCAAGAATTCTCATCTACTTAAATTACGCTTTTTTATTTACTGGGCTTAATCTCAGGCATTGACCATTCTTTATTTTCCTGATTGATTTAATGGTGCCTTGGAGCATTAGGCAAGAGACTGCTGCTAGTGCTGCCTGTTTCCTGAAATGTCGTCTCACGTGTGGGAAGACTTGTTGCCCATTCTGAGGGTTATTCACAACAGATCCTCAACCCCGAAATAAATGCCCCAGGGTGTTTCCTCTTCCTAAAGGGGAAGCAGAAGCCCCTGGTGGGCAGGGGGAAGGGTGAGCCCTGTCTAGACCATCATCCAGGGGGAATTCTGTCCACACAGTTCCCCCTGGAAATCCCCAAGCTCTGCTGACTCAGGCCACCCATTCTGATGGTGCCTCAGATCCCAGACAGCCTTCCTTCTCCAGCACCCCTGCTCCATCCTATTTCCCTAAGTAAAGGTGGATTATCCCAGAGCCAAGTGGTGGTAGTGGTAGTGGTGGGGTGATTTCTCAATGAAGAATTTGCTCAGATAAGGTAATAGGTCCAATTACAGCCTCTGTGATTGATGACCTGTCAAGTGCAGCCCTGGGCCCTGCCTGGAGATAATCCTCTTCTAGCTCTAGGATGAAAAATAGGCTGGGGAATGGCCTGAAGGAACTCAAAGAACAAAGAGATATTTTAGGAATGCAGGTAAACAGGCTTCATTTTTGTAAAAGAATCAAATGCGGTGAATCTCTACCATGGGCAATTAGCCCCCTAGGAAACATCTGGAAATGTCTGGTAATATTTTTGGTAGTCACAACTGCGGGAGGTTGGGGGGTTCATCTGGCATCCAGTGGTAGAGGCCTGGGATGCTGCTAAACATCCCACAATACACAGGATAGCACCCTCCCGTGTTAAAGAATTATGCATCCCCAAACGTCAGTAGTGCTGAGGTTGGGGAACTCTGCTCCAAGGTGTGTTCTGTGCCTTACAAACGGAAAGAAAGAAAAAGTCCCCTGACTTGGGGATATCTGAAAAGGAGGAGTATTTTTCTAAAGACAAGAGCAATGTTTCCAAACTGCTGGATCTCATCAAAACGTGGCATATAGCTCTATTTCAAAAGTATTTTTTAAAGTGATTGTTGTGAGAAAGCGTAGAAGAAAAAGGCTTGGATTCTAACCACTAGCTTTGCTCTGATTCTGAGCATTTGGTGATGAAAGACAGACTCTTTATCAAGAACCCAGCAAACAAAGCAAAAAAGTAGAATCCATATTTGTCTTATTAATCCTTATCATTGTCTGGAACCTTGGAAATATCTTCGATCATGCCCAAAAGTATATCAACACAATACAGGGTGGACTATAAATGTAATAACACTCGAGTTAATTTAACTAATAGGTAATCAAATGTCAATGGTCAAAGTTGCACCAATGATGATTTGAATTAACTATGTCTGCAATGATCACACCTGCTAGATCTTCACTTTGCTACAAATCCTTGATACTTGGATATCTCGAGCCTCTGGTAGATTTTTATTATGTATCCTCCCCCTGGACTCCTTTCCCGAGATCTAATTTGATTCAACAAGCATTTACTTTGCCCTTCCGATGTGCCCAACAGTATGGTAGCTTCTGCAAATACATACATAGTGCATGGATGCTAGTTGGAGAGTAGTCAAGGATTTTGAGATTTAAGGCTTGAATCTGATGGAAAAGGATATTAGGTGAGTGAGTGGGGCCTGGATTGGGCTGAAAGACAATGACTCGGGATGAGTTTATCGAGGACATCCCGGTGAGCAACGTTTATGAAGTTGTTAGACCTAGAGGGTTGGATCTCAGGTGAGAACATGAACTCAAGATCTAAATGTGGAAATCTTCTAAATAATGATGAGTTCATTAAGATGGACAGAAAATAGAACAGAAGCCCAAGGGCCAGACCTTGAGATGCAATTCAGTTGAGGGGTATAAGGAGGAAGAGAATGCAGCAAAGGAATTGACTAAGAACAATTAGAGAAACAGGAAGAAAACCAAGAGAGCACAGCACTGTTGCAGTTGAGGAAGAAGAGTTTTGTTTTGTTTTGTTTTGTTTTGTTTTGTTTTGTTTTGTTTAAGGAATAATCCAAAAATGTCAAAGCGTCATAGCATGAACCCTGAGAAAAGGACCCTGGGATGTAGGGTGACTAGTTGTTCGTGTTTGCCCAAGACTATCCCAGTGTTATTACTGAAAGTCACACATTCCATAAACATCTCAGTCCTGGGCAAACAGGACAGTTGGGATACACAGAGTTAGACATTAAGTTGAGGCAACAAAAATTAATAGCTCAGCAGCCAGTCATGTCAATACATACCCTAAGAGACCATATTTTTTAAAAAGTCGGATTCTGCATTTGTCACATCCTCTGAGCATGGACTTGGCTCAGATATAAGCCAAGGTTAATAAACTGAACTAGTTGGAACCAGTCTTTGAAAACCTTTGATCATTTTTTGAGGTTTTTGGCCTGGAAGCATTTCCTATCATAAAATTCAGTTAGCCAAGCTCTCACTTGGCTCAAGTACTGTTTCTCTAAATTGCCCTCACTCAGGTGATCGCTTTTCCTGGAAAACCAGCTGTCAAGATAGAGTTGATGGAGTTTCAGAAAAGAAAGTAAGCCTAAAAACTAATGCACCTGACAGATTAAAGAAAATTAACTTACTCTATCTGAGGTATAGATCCAGTTTTGAGGAAACTGAAGCAGATTTGGGGAACTACAAGGTACATCTCTGGCAACTTCCAAATACCCATCCCTTGTCTATTTGTGTGTGTGTGTGTGTGTGTGTGCGTGTGTGTGTGTGTGTGTAAGCAGTTGTCGCAAAGCTCTTTTTTTCAGTAGTATCTTGTGATATGTGGAAATCAGAGAAAACTATGAGTGATTTTCATGTTTTTTTGTTTGTTTGTTTTTTACATGCTTCTGGTTCTGCCCATTTCCTTTAAGCTGGAGTCCAGAAGCTGGCAGCCAGTGAGCCAATTCAGCCTGTGAATGTATTTTGTTTGGCATACAGGGTGTTTTTTAAATTTTTGAATTAGTTGCCAGCATTTAAAAACCAGATTTCACCAGAAAAAAAATCCGGATTTCCTGCTTTTCTTGAAAAATGGGAGGATCTGAGGACATTGGGGCTGTGTGTACACATGGTAATAAGCCCTAGGAGCTGAGCAGCAGTAGCCCCCCCTTGAATGGGGCACGCACCCTTCCCTTGGCCCCATTCTACCTGGCCTGCTACCTTCCTTTACCTACTAGGCCTATCCCAAGACTCCACAGAGAATGAGGCTCCCCAAATACCTCAATCATTAGTTTAAACCACTTGCCTTGACCTGTTTCCTGTTCTTCACCCCAAAATGTTCCCAAGCCTTGAAGGTTCTGATGTCACAGCTGATTTCCTGTTTGTGGATTCAACTCATCCCCAGGTTACCTGTGTTTCCTGCCCCTGCCTCTCTAAACCAGGAAGACCCACCCCATGTTCCATGCTACTGGCAGCCACAAAACCAAGCCAAGGCACCCCACTTGGTTCTCTCTCACTTTGTGCCTGTCCCTGCTCTTATTCCCCACTCACCACTTCTTCCAGGGCCCACCTGGTTGCTGATCTTTCAACTTTGTCTCCTGTTTCCATCCTCGAAATTATCCCTTGGACTTGACCATAGGTAGTGTTCAGGTCTTGTTTCAGCTCTTAAGCTTTGCTTGTGATTCTTCTCCATTACAAAATCTTCAACTCAATGCAACTTCAGCTCTTGGAAATGTATTAAGTAATGCTAGCTGCTATAACAAACAAATCCCCAACAATTCAGTGGCTTAATATAATAAAAATTTATTTCTCATTCACATAACAATCAAATGTGAGTTTTCTTGGCCTGAGCAGGGCCCAGGCTACTTCCAACGATGGTTCTGCCATCCTTGAGGCCTCAGAATCCTCTTTATCCAGCTAGTGAGTAGCAAAAAAGAGTGGCAAAGGAACTTCTGCTTCTTAACTGCCTTCCAGCCTGGAAGTTACACATGCCACTTACACTCACATTCCATTGGTGAGAACTAACCATGTGTTCCCACCTAAATGTAAGAGGAGATGGGAAATGGCAGTCTGTGGGTGAGGTGCCATCCTCTAGACATGCACTGGAAGGGAGAGCCTCAGTTTGGGAAGGGCAACTAGCTATCCCTGTCACAGCACCCAGTCCAAGCAGAGGCCTGCATAGCTGGTTCCCTGGCTAAGCTGCTATTAGTCCCCATTAGGTGTGGATAGAAAATTGCCTGTTTCTCTATAGAATTATAGAATTCTCCATGGCAGAACTCTCTATGGCAACTGTCAGAAACCCAAACCCGCCTTTAAAAAGAAGGGCATTTGTTGGCTCCCATAACTGGGAAGTTCAGGGATTGAGGTAGCCTACAGTATAGTTGGATCTAGACACTTAAACATGGATTTTAGGTTTTTCTTTCTCCATTTCCGTATCTTGACCAAGGTTCCTCTCTCTTTCTGCAGATTTATAGGGCAGGGAAGGTGGTCAACAGCTGCCCTTGTATCATCACATCCTCCCAATTTTATGTTCTAAAAGGATAAAGCCCCTTCTCCTCCAGTATATAAGGAAACACAGTTGAGGCAAGATTTGATACTACGACAAAATCTTTAAGATAATATTGTTACATAAATGAACTAACAAAAGACACTCTGAATCTTGAGTATGGAATCAAGGGATTCTCAAGAATGGATGAAATTGCTGAAGAAATAAAGCTAAGAACAAATTCATGATGTGTGGCAAAGTACTTCAGAGTGTAGGTATCTCTGGTATGCTACCTTGCCAGTGTGCCATTGGGACCAGCCATCCTCTAACTCCTTCTTCTATTGCCACTAAATTTTTGTTGAACACATTTACAATTGTTTTTTATATCAAGTCAACAACAATTGTTTTACATTTTTAGAAACTTGTAATACTGTAACACAAAGTAAAGAAAATCTATACAGCCTAGTTCTGGATTCTTTAATAAACTTTTTTATTTGTGGATAATTTTAGATTTACAGAAAAGTTGCAAAGAATATAAAAAGTTCTCAGAAACCTCTCATCCAGTTTCTCCTAATAGTACATTTATGAAAACTAAGAACCAACATTGGTACATTACTATTAACTAAATGCCCTACTTTATTGTGATTTCACCAGTTTTTCTACTAATTTACTTTTTATATTCTAGGATACAATTTAGGAAACCACACTGGATTTTGTAGTTCATGGTTTTTAAGGATCCGTGTTCTTCAAGTGTGGGTCATCTCTGTCTCTTTTCCTCCTTCTTGCCAATGCTTTAGACGCTTTCATGGTTCATTAGTACCTGCTTCTGAGTGTGAGCAAGGGAAGGAAACAATTTTGAAATGCAGATTACCCAAATGTTGTTATTTATTGGCTTGTGTCAGTTAACTCCATTGCTGCAAATAAGGCCAAAGTTATTGGCTTCATCTCTGTAAATGAGTCAGATAGCTTAGCAATAACAGGATAAATTTTGTCCTGTGGTCATTATTTGCTCCCTAAACCCTATTCTGCTTCTCTTAAATACAAACTTTTTGCCACATGGGGTAATGGGAGTGCCTACCCTATTAACTTGCTATTCGAAGTATAGTTTGTGGACCAGAGGCTTCAGCATCAATGTGGATCTTGTTAGAAATGCAGAAGCTCAGGTCCCACCCAAATCTAAGAATCAGGATTTGCACTTTAACAGGATCCCCAAGTGATTAAAAAGCATGACCATTCTCTAAAAGTTTATTGAGAACCTACCCTGTGTGAAGTACTGGAGTTTCAAAAGAAAAAAAAAAATCTCACCATCATAGATCCTACCATCTGTCTAGTAAGAATTCCAGAGAAGCAAAATGACAATTAAAATTACAAAGGCAACTGTGATGATGGGGTAATGCCAGAGAACAAAAGGAAGCCTAATATTCAACTGAGAGACCAGAAAAGACTTTTCAGAGAATGTCATATCTGAGCCGAGACCTGAAGAACAAGATTTAGCTAGTTGAAAGGGAAGAAGTCACAGTGGGTGAGGGTGAAAAAAAAGGAGGTTAGAGGTGGAGGAACTCAGGGGCAAAAGAGAGCATGGTGCCTCCTGGGAACTGCACACAGTGCAAATGACAACACTGGGAATGTTTAATGGAGATGATCCAGAGGTTTTCTTCTCTCTGCAAGCATTGGCACCATCAACACATGTTATTGAGCACCAACTATATGCTGGGCAACTTGCTAGGTTGGGGATATGGGTAATAAATGTCATAGTCCCGTTAGATATGGAGACTCCAGTCTTAGTTAAATGTTATAATTATCCAAACAACTGGAAGAAAGAGGCCCACCCAGATAATCTTTCTATCTTAGGTCAACTGTACCAAATAACACCACAATCATGGGAGTGATATGGTACTCAGAGGTTCCTGGGATTAGGACATCTTTGGGGGTGGGGTGAGACCATTTTAGAAGTTCTGTCTACTACAGAAACTAGGGATCAAAATGGAGATTTGGAATCCTAACTGGCTCTACATGAGACTTACAGCGAGGGTGGAAGTAAAGTCTGCATTCTGATGGCTTCCTAGGAGGTGTGCCTTTGGACTGTTTCTATTGCACACAGTCCGATTAGGTCTCATATAGGCACTCCATGATTTATCTGATCTTTTGTAGGATTCTGGTGATCATGGTTACTTCTGGAGTCAAGTTACTGCTTCTCCTGAATTAGGTCAGTGGGCAAATCTTATCATTATCACTGTGAAGGGTCCCTATTCTGTCCCATGGCAGCCCAGATCTGGAACTCAGTCCCCTTCCTGTCTTGGCACAAAAAGCCACTCACTTGGCCTTGGTGGGACCAGCAGACCTTACTGAGGTTTGAGACACACACCCTATCATTCCCCAATAGCACCAAGTATCCCTTTCTTTAGAGGTCCCTCGTGATGTTTATTTCTTTTCCCTCTCCCACTTCCCTTCTTAAATTGCTTTAACTCTTCCTGATGGATCAGAAGCTAACCCCATTTCTCTCCTTGTATGCAGAACAATTCCATTTTCCCAGCTCCAGACTTCCTTTCGCACAGCTGATGATGGTAAAAGCTTTGGTGTCACCACTTGTAAGGATCTACCACATTTGATCCTCAAGTCAAGACCACCCTCCTCTCAAGTCTCTGTATTTCTGTGGAGTGAGGGGGGTGGTGGTTTCCTTCTTCCAGTCTCACGTGTTATGGATGGAAGTGCTGAGTATAATGGGAGCAGAGGATTGGAGCACTTCCCCAAGCAGTTACAGGGAAGCAAAGGCCTGAAACAGTGTCTGGGAAGGTCCCCAACAAGGTATCAACTGAGGAGAATAGTTTTTATTAATGCAGGAAGCTGCGAGTGAGAGAGTGAAGCCTGTTTTAGAAAGTGAGAAAGGAGCACAGAATTGGACCTTGAAGGAAGATTAAGATTCAAATAAGTGGAGAGGAGGAAATAGTTTTCCAGGCCTTGTTGACAGGAAAGGCAGGGAGGAGGACTGTTTGGCTGTTCCTTATCAATTACCAGACCTCTTTGTCTAGAGTGGAAGGCTGTCAAAGAACATGCTGGGTGTTAAGGCCAACTTGTAAAAGGCATTTCACTTCTACAGGCTGCGAGGAGCCACTGAGGTTTTTGGCATTGCATACAAATTTGTGCTACCAAGGTCACTCGTATTGACTTAGCTGGTATGTTTGCAAGTATATACTTTCATATTACAAAAAATGTACCTTTACACACACATGTACACATACACACTTCCAATTCACAAAAGAGCAACTGTTTGGTAATATGAGGACCTGCATTGATCTTGTTTTATCCTTTGGCTTAGTAATTCCTCAGTTCACGGGGAATCAACAGCACAGCTGACACTGACAGGCAAAGTGTTGGATGTGATTAATTGCCTCTCAGCATCCAGTCTTTTACCAGGCCTTTTTTCCTAGCTAGAGAGCTATAGACCATGTTTCTTAGACTCTCTTGTGGCTACAGCTCTGAATGATGCAAATTAGATCCTCTCAGATTTATTCATGAGAGATAACAGGCAGAAGAAAGTCAGGGGCATCTTCCTAATGTTTTGGCTATGTTCGCTGACAAGCAATGACAAGTCCATGTGGACATGTGCAGCAGTAGTCCAGTGTTCAACTTCCAGATCCACAAGTGTCAAGCGGAACAAGAGACAGAGGAGGTGGAAGTGGTACCTGATCCCTGGATCACAGCCATGTTGGCGAACTCTTAAATTGAGCTGTCTCAATAGTAGCTTCCTGATTATGGAGTCACGGTCCCCTGGAAGGTCAGTTTTGTAGTGCTCTGGCATTTATTCCAAGAGGGAGCTCAGTCCTCCAATCCTGAGAACTACAATATCATTAATTTCCTTCTTGCTTAAAATACCTTGGGTGGCTTGTTTCCTGCTCTGATACTCAACTTCTGCAACAAGAAGTTATAAAAGCATAATTTTCCACTAAATTAGATTCTCAAAAATTATTCTTACAGTTGACATCCAAACCGATGAATTGAGGGCCTGGACCATATGCCTTTTAGCACATGGGCTTTTCTAGGATGGTGTTCCCAAAGTGTGACACATATACCTCCAACGATACATATCCCTCCCTCTGTGGGAGGATTTTAGATAGTACATGGATGAATTTTTATACAATTTTAATAGCTGTGTACTTATTTTAATGCATACTAGAAGAACTAGAAGAACGTTTACAGGTAGTAGATCTGATTTCGTGAATCAGTGACTTCATGAATATTATTGCTTATGGCAAGACTAGAGTGGGCAGTGAGTACTTCAACATAACCTGTTAATTTAATGAAAAATATTAATAACAGATAGATGGCGCACAGATTGGGCAAAAATAAAAAAAGAAACATGAGGATGACATTAAAATACTGAGGTTAGGGAAACCCTTTCCTAGTTACTCATTCATATGAGGCCACTCACTGTACAAAGGGAGGAGAGAAGCTGAGACCATAAATCCTGTTCTCCTACCTGTACCAGACCCTACTCCCAAAGACCACCATTTCCTTTAATTCTGGATATTACTATATTTCTATATAGTCTGTATTTCTCTGCAATGTTGTAGAGAGAACACCCAGAACTAATAGGCTGTCACAAATCAAGACTGGATCAGCCCATCAGCAGAACTGAAGGGTGGGGTGGTGACGAGAAAATGCAAAATGAGCCTGGCTCCAGGAAGGCATGTATTCAGCAGGAGCCATAAGTTCAGAAATACCAGACTTGGGTGTGTTTGTTGTGGAGACTTACTACAGCAAAGGGAGGGTAAGACCCCAGGATTATTCTCCTTAAAGGCAAAGCTGTCAAAGTCATCTCCCAAGAGTTACTATCAAAAGCCACAAGCCCCAGACACACTAACAAAATCAAGGGACAGCTAGGAGCCACCCTACCTCTCTGTCCTTGTTTTCGTCCCTCAGACCTCAGAATAGATACTGCAGATGTATGACTCTAAATGTAATGAGTACAAATTGCAACTACTCAAAATCTATACCTTGATAATGCCTAACTGCAACAGCAGAGAGATAAGACAAGAAACTGGACTAGAGGACATTTAGAAAAAAGGGCCTAATAGGTCAATGATTTCCAAATATCCATCTACAGATCAGTGTCCACCTGGCTACAGAATAATCAGCTATTTGGGTGTGCGTTTTTAAAATTTTTCCAGCTTTATTGAAATATAATTGACATATAACATTGTAAGTTTAAAGTATACAATGTGTTGATTAGTTATGCTTATAGATTACAAAATGATTACCACCATAGGATGGGTGTGTTTTAAAATTTACAAGGTTCCCAGTTACACCCAGAATGAATTCTGGTTCAGGTGAGAGGTGGACTCTCGGGATCAACGTTAATAATAAACGGCCCCATTGGTTGTGATGTTCAGTCTAGTTTGCAAACTACTTTTTGAGCTTTTGTGTCTCCCATCTAGTTGTTTCCTCCCATCCCCCGCTGCCCCAGCCTGGTTCATTCCTTCTGTTCTTGTTGAGTCTAATAGCTTGCTAACCTACCCCCAGCCTCTCTTTTTCTTGAAACACCTTAGAGCCAAATCAATGACTCTAAAGGACAAGAAAATTATATAGTAAAGAGAAACAAGATTTAGTGTCTAAAAAGAGCTTTACCTCTTGAGAAAAGTCATATAACCTCTCAAAACTGTAGTTTTCTTCATCTTTAAAAATAGGGATTAATAAATGTGCCCACATTACTGGGTTGTTGAAAGGGTCAAACAAAACTATTGATTCAAGTACCTAGTGACATGTGATCCAAGTTAATACCATCATTTCCATGCCCAGAAGCATCCAGTGACTACTAGAGTAGACCTGTCTTATCTGTCTGGCCCGCATCTCTTCCTTTAGAAACTGTCTCCCTTCCTCTGTTTTGCAAAATTCTGGAGGACAAGCAACAGCAATTCTTCTGAGGTGGGCACATGACCTAAACTAAGCCAAACAAACTCTCTTCTGGGATTTGAATGTTGTATGGGGATCCTGGGATGAGAGGTTCGAAGTTGAGTCATGAGTTCATCCTCTGGAGATCCCCTCTGGCCTGGTCAGTTCTTCCTTCAATTCTGTAAACTCTACAATATACTTTCAACAGATTGCCGCCTTTTTCTTTTCAGTTAACCCAGAATAGGTTCCTGTTTTTTAAAACAAAACAGACCTAACCAGTACAGCTCTCCACTGTCTATAGAATAAAGCAT
This sequence comes from Cynopterus sphinx, assembly GCA_030015415.1. NCBI lineage: Eukaryota > Metazoa > Chordata > Mammalia > Chiroptera > Pteropodidae > Cynopterus > Cynopterus sphinx. The sequence goes on from CM057384.1 coordinate 133,199,649, forward strand.
TCAAACTTCTTATCCTATCAGATTTTCCACAGTTCATATCTCACTTAATGCCCCCTCCCTAACTAAGCTTCTGCTCCTGTGTAACAATCCCCTGCAAGCTATTAGACTGCAGTCTATGGGCACAGAGGGTATCTAACTCATCTCTGTCCCTTGCTAGATGGCTTGGTATATTTTGATCAGATTTAATTAAGGACCAGCTCTGACATTTAAAAAAAGAAAAGGCTTTCTGTGTCTCAAAGTGGAAATGGTTCCCAGAGACTAGGGTTACAGAGAATCTGGGTGTAAATCAAATTCTGGGGGTGTTTTAAAATGTATATTCCTGAAGGTAAGTTATATTCCTTTGGCTAGAAATTAGATTTCAAAGTTTAAGTTGGGGGTCCAAATGAACCAGCCCACTGATGCTCAATGAGACCAAACACCTCTGTGTTTATACATTATAACCCTCTGGGTTATGCATTTTAGTGTCCAGAAATGTTATTTGTACCCTCAGGACACCCTGATGACCTGGGAAATCTTACTTATAAGTAGTGAGTTCTGGGAACTTAAATCAAGCAGACAATAGAAGTAGTTTAACTTCAAACAAATGTTTTTCTCTCTCTAGGGTTCAGTTTCTTTATCTGTAGGATGGGGATAGTAATGCTGGCCCCTGTCTCCAAGATTCTGATTCTGGCAGACCATGGTGACTGTAGATTTTTGGAATTTTAACAGTGGGCTATCATGAGAATGAAATGAAAATGTATGAAAAGCCCTAGAATGGTGCCTGGCATTGAGCGCTCAACACAAGTCCCTCTCCCTTCTTCTTTGATGCCCTCTTTCCTAATACCATCTGTTCGCTTCCACTCCAGACCTTACAGACAGACATTATATAGTTATATGTACGTAAAAACAAGGCTTTTAATCTATGTACTTATTCATTAACTTGTTCAACAAATAGTTACTGAGAATCCATTTGTCTGGCACTGTGATAAACCAGTTAGACAAGTTTCCTGTTCTCATGGATCTTACTTTCTAGTAGGGGAGGATTCCTAGTGGTGCGATAGGGAGGCATGGGGTCAGGGTGAGGAAATGCCACGTGGACTAGACAGGTGAGGGAAGGCTTCTCTGAAAAGGGAGCCATGAGACCCAGAGGATGAGGAGGAGCCAGCCACAAACCAGGCTGGGGAAGAGCACACCAGGTGGAGGCCTCAGCAAGTGCATAGCCTCAGGCAGGAGCAGCTTGCTGTGTTTGAAGAACAGAAAGGGTCTAGTGCCTGGAGGGGTAGAGGTGAGAGGCAAAGGCCAGGGTAAGGAGTTGGGATTGAAATGTGACTCACCAGAGATGCCAAAGCGAGGAAAAGATGGGATATGATTTAAGTTTTAAAAACATCACTCTGGCTGCTGTGTCTCAGAGTGGATTGTAAGTAGCCAAGATTGAAGCAAGTCCTGGTAAACATCCTATCAGACACGTGAATCCCGGGCTGGAAAGGAGCATAGAGTAGCTTTGGCCCAGAGGCACAGGAATGCCTGGGGTCACCAGCCTGGGGTACACTGGTCCTTATCCCCACCTGCATAATGCAATCACCTGAGGGTACTGTTAACAAAATTCTAAGGATCTACAGTCACCACCATGGGCCAAGAGAGTCAGAATCTCTTAGATTAAATCTAGGCTAATGGGATTTTTAAATAAAACTCCCCAGTATATTTTATGTGCATTCAGAGTTGAAAATCACTGTCTGGGCAAACTCTCCAGGATCCAGGTTCTTGCTGCTGCCTGAGACAACTTTCTAGAGTCAGGCACACTGTCATTATAACGTTCTTTTTTGGGGTGGGCTGAAATCTCCTCTGGGTAGCTTCCCTGCACTCCCATCCAGTGGGTCCAGCAAGCAGTTCTCCTTCCTCCATCATAGTTACCCCTCCCTCCACCCCCATCGCCATACCCACCATAACCCAAATCTCAGCAAAAACAAGTGAAGGAACCCAGAAATGGGAAACCTGGATAGGAAAGGAGTTGTCAGGTTTCTCTGAATCTTCCCCTATTCTCCATGAGACCCTGTCTAGCAGGCTCTTACATCCAGGGTCACTGTGTGTGCTGCTCAGAGCTCAGCCTTGAGGCACCAGTGACCAACAAGCACCCAGGAAATGAACTGGTGACTGTCCTCTGCCCCAGTCCACACCAAGAATTTGAGAACTGAAAGAAGCTTTAGTACAGGTAGTTTAATGCTAATTTCACCATGGATTGGCGGGGGAGGGAGCCAGGCACTAAATATAGCCAGTCTTGTATTTCTAAGGCATTCCTAGAAGCCTAAGAGGGGGGAAGAGAGCTTCATCACCTACATTCTGGCAGGCTCTGTGTTCTATAATTTATAGTCCTCACAAAAGCTCCATAAAACAGATGTTGTTACTCTCATTTAGAGATTTGGCAACTGAGGTTCCAAGAAGCAACATAATTAGGCCAAGGTTGTGCTGAGGCCCCATGAAAACCAAGTTGTCCTTGCACTAAAGCCCGGGTGCCATCCACCACTGTACTAGGCTTCTTCTTGGTGTCCTTCTCCAGAATCTTCCTTCAGTGGAGGGATAGTCATCCTCACTCTTCCCCCATGTCACCCTGTTTGAGCCAGCTCTCTAATTCCTGTTACTCCTTGCCAATCACTCTGTGCCCCCCACCCCAGGCCTCAGTGCCCTCTCCCAGCACCCAGCCCCTTCTGGCCCCCTCTCCTATTCCTCCCTCATGTGTTCTACAAACCCAGGCCAGAACACAAAGCAGCCCAAAGTATAAAGAAGGAACCGAACTCGGAGGTTGAAAACTTGTCCTTTTTATTTGTGTGTTTTGACCGAGGGGTGGAGGGAGGGAACTGTTTTCATTCCTGTGTCTTGACATGTCCTGCATTGCCCGGGTGGCTGTGATTTTGCACACCGACTCCTCAACGGTGAGGAATTTCCCAACTACTCCAGGCCTCCAGTGATTTCTCCTTCACGGGCTGTGTCCACAGAATTAGCACTTACTAGGGAATCAACTTACCCCATGATGTTCTTTGCTGTTGCATATGGACATAACTAATCACCACCACCACCCCACATTAAACTACGGGGTTATGTTTCATACTCCATTAGTGTTCTCTAATACCCCGATTGGCTGACCCTGTCATATGCAGGGACCACTCAATTTACACGTGAAAGGTGGTACCACACTACTTATAGACCTCAAAAGAGCAGGGACTAGAGAAAGAAGACATTCTTTATGACATTTTGCTTTCAAGGCAGAATTCAGTCCTAGAGGAAGCCACTCCTGGGATCACATTCCTCTCCCACCTGAAGGAGGCCTCTCCCCTGACCATAGGAACTCAGGAGCTGCTAATGTCCTTATCTCAGGTGCTCTACCAGGCTGTTTTGGGATCTTATCTAAGTTAACTCTCACAACAAGCCAGTCAGCATTATTCCCATTTTTCAGTTAAGGAAACTCAGGATCAGAAAGGGTAAGTAACTTGTTCCAAGGTACGGAGAGCTAGTAAAGAGCAGAAGTGGGATTAGAACCCAGGTGTTCTGGGCCACAAAACATCAGGGCATTTGATGCTCATTTCCGGGCTTTGTCTCCACCAGATTTAAGGTTCCTCAAGGTGGAGACCAGGTTTGGGCTCCCCACAGGCTTTAGCTTAGGGCAGGGGCACAGTGACTGTTTGCTCAGTAAATTGTCAGAGGAAGTTTACCCTGATTACCTATTGTGTGAGAACCAGTATTGGGGGAAAGAGGAAGTGTTTGTATAGTGATAAGGCCTGCGTGCCTGATAGTGGCCCCATGCCCTTGGCCAAGGACAAGGAGTGGGAGAGTGGACAGCAGAGTGGTGCAGAGTGAGAGGTGCCTTCCTGACAGGAGCTGAGGGAAGGGTTAGGGGTGGCCCAGACACCTGTGATTTAATGGAGAATGAAAGTGGCATCGAGGGTTGACTGGCTGTTGGCTTCCCCAGCATGCAGGCTATAGGTATCCCCACTTGAAGAAGCTAAGAGACAGAGAAAGAAGATGGAAGCCGGCTCTCAACGGTCACAAGGCCACTTAGGAGAAACTTGTGTCTGTGCGTGAGACATGGATTTGGTTTGGGGGGATAACTGATTTGAAGGAGCTCCCTGGAGAGGTGGTTTGATTTAACACCCCTGAAAGGAGGACATCTTCTTGGAGGGTCCCAGATCAAGAAGGCAACGCATGGAAAAGAATGGTTTGAAGGGATCAGAAAAGATGGAACTTAATGTGGGGAAGCTGTGTGAGGGGAGGTTTACATAGTTGGTTCAGAAAGTTGGCTGGGCCTCATGAGGGTACAGGGAATGCCTTCGGGGGCAACAGAAGTGAGAGCAGGGTAGCGGTGTGAGTAGGCACCCAAGCTGAAACCTCCCCACTGGCCGTGGGACTTTGGGCAAGTTACTTAACCTGTCTCTTAGTTTTCTTATCCATAAAACGGGAGATTATAATACCACTGCTTTATACCACTGTTGTGAGAGAGAAATGAGATAAAGCACACACAGAGCTTAGCACAGCACCCAGAAAAGAAAAAAGATTCAATATATGTTAGCAATAACTGGTGATGATGGAAAGATCGAGGTGTGTTGCTGAGAGGGAGGATCTAGGACTATAGTAAAAAAAATAAGCAATTACCAATCTGTTTCATGGCAACTTAAATTTAGAGAGTACACACTATGTGCCAGGCACTGTTCTAAGTGTCCTGTACATTTTATTTTATTTAATCCTCACCACAACCTTATGAGGTAGGCATTATAATTATTCTCATTTACACAGGAAGCAGAGGCACATAGTGGGTATAGTATGCAGGGCCACATACTTACATGTTACCTCTCTTCTGCTTAAATAAATGTAAGACAGCTGGAGATACAACAGAGAACCAGATGTGGAATTCACAGCACAGTTTGGGGCTTCCCAAACCTCAGGTGCATCAGAACCTTCCAGGGAGATGATCTAAAATATACGCTCCAGGACCTCAGGCCCAGAGAGCCTGACTCTGGCAGCAGGGACAGTGGTAGAGAATAACCAGATGGCTCAGTGGAGATAATATGAAGGTGGCATGAAGTGACAAGGTCTCCTGAATAAGGTAGCACTTGACCTGGAGTTTAAGGATGGATAAGATTTTGTATATACCTCTACCCTTCTCCATTTGAAGGCTGTAATGGGTTGACTTGTGTCCCCCCTCCCCTCCCACCCAGGAGATATGCTAAAGTCCTAATGAATTACCTGGGTCCTAAATTCAATGACAAATGTCCTTATAAGAGACAGAGAAGAGGCCCAGAGAAAAAGAGAAGTCCACATGGAGAGAGAGGCAGAGCTTGATGTTATGCAACCATAAGCCCAGAAATGCGTAGAGCCACCAGAAGCTGAAAGAGACAGGGAAAGATTCTGTCCTAAAGCCTTCAGATAAAGCACATCCCTGCTGACACCTAGATTTCAGATTTCTGGCCTCCAGAACTGTGATGAAATATATTTCCGTTGTTTTAAGCCACCAAATACATGCTTGATTGTAATGGCAGCACAAGAAAACTAATACAGAGGCTTTCATCCTAGTCACACCATTCGCCCTGGGGAGGTCTTTGCACTGAGACACTGAGTTGTGGAGGTCACAGCCTGCAGACAGCTCAGCTGTGCTTGCTGATTCCCCAGCCAGAACCACAGGCCCTGAAGGAGGTGGTGGAGCACAGCTGGTAGTGATACAGTGGCATCACCTTTGTGAACTTGTGCCTTCCCCACTTCTCTTTGGATGCAGGCCTATAAGAAGTCGAGGAAAGGCTCTGTCCTCAAGCCTCACATTTTACAAAGGAGGATATCAACACCTAGAAAGTGAAATTTCCAGTTTAAGATCACCCAGTGAGTGGGCAGCAGGGCAGAGCCAGCACCCCTGTCTAGAGCATGCTCCTCTCTCGAGGGATGCCCAGTCCATGGCTCTCAATGCGGGCTTACCATGAAGCCCTGATTATTATAATGCTGTTACTTTAATTTCCCTAATTTCTCTAATAACTTTGCTTGGCGGCTGGTCTTTCTTGTCCCTGACCAAAATGTGGGTAGTGGCTTTTGACCTCTGGCTTAGAGACTCGGATGTTTCCCTTCCCCATAGCTGAGTCTTCTGCTTTAGGGATGCAAGTTGAGAGCTATCTTTGGAAACCGCTTTCTGAAATGCAGAAGTTGGCCATCTGTAGAACTGACAGCACTGGTTGTGGTCTGTGAAACACCAAATCTTGAAGAAGTATCTCTTTAGAAAGCTTATTAATACTTCCTTTGTCCATGTGCCACCATGACTTTCTGCAAGGGAGAAGTCTCTCCCATGTGCCTCCAGAGAGAGCTTCCTCCGCATCGGAAGCCCTTGCTTCCTATTCCTCCCTCCTGGCTAACACTTGAGCTGGTATAACGTGGCCAGCAGAGGAATAAACTTGTCCCCAAGGTGGTGTTTCAGGTACTCTACTTGCTGGAGGACTAATTTCATGTCAGGTTCTAGGAGAAAGGGCAATAGAGCTTCCACAGGAGAAACAGGGATGTAACTCAAACTGAGAAACACTTACTGAGTGCACACCACTTGAGAGGTATTGCAAGGTAGGGTGCTAAAAGAGGAATGGGGTTAGGTTAGAGTTTGTTTTCAACCCTGGATGCACATTGGGGCGCAGGAAAGATTTTAAAAATCTTGATGCCTAGGTGTACCCCATTTACATCAGAATGTCTCAGGGTGGGATCTAGGCATTAGTACTTTTATAAAGATTTTCAGATGATTCTAATGTATAGCAAAGTTAGAGAACCCTGAAATATGCCATTGCAGGGGACTATACCCAGATATTTTTTTCAGTGGCCTGTGTTGGGTGCTAGGCATTGGCAGTTTTTTAAAAGCTGTTCAATTGATCCCAGTGTACAGAGGCAATCTGAGTAGATAATAAAGAGAAAGTCATATGGGCATCATTGAGGTGCCTGTAGCTGGTGCTCTTTTCCCATGTGTATGGTCTGTATTTCTCAAAAGATGAAGTTTTTGTTGAAGGAGAATGAATTTTGGCAGATCTTGGAGACAACTGGTGATGGTGGACACCAAATATAGACAGCTTAGTGGCCTGACAAAGAAAATCCACTGGAGAGGAAACCCAAAACTTTCTCAGAACCAAGAGGGAAGGCCGAAAACAGTGTAGCTGCCATTCTAGGTCACCAAGCTTTAAGGTTTAGAGCACTTTCAAAGGAATCTCAAGCCCTCTGAAGATCTGCTTGGGGGCAGGCTTCAGGCGTGGCTGTGTCCAGATGCTGAGCGTAACTAATGTTTGGGGGTAGATGACATTTGATTTTCTATCACTCCTCCTCTGGAGGGCCTCAACATCATAAAATATTGAGCAATTCTCTCATTTTTTTCTTTCTTTCTTAAAACTTTTTCTCTTTTTTGTAGCATAAGTGGTTATATACATAAGGAAGTTCCCATCTTACCTACCAGATCCTACTTCCTTCTCCCTGGAGTCCCATTGTTGCAACTCTTTGTCTCTTGGTTCCTCCACTCCTCTGGTCCAATGGATTTCTTTTTATCTCATTTTCTTGCCTCCAGGACTTTCTCTGCACCAGGCCCTATGGTTGGTATTCTCCATAAGAAAACAGTGGAGGAGCCACTGCCCTTCCAGTCCTATCCTTCTCCACTTTGGTTTGTTCTCAAGGCACGAGGGTAAGTGGTGATGGTTTCCAAATGGTTCATATGATGGTTCTTATATTTTCTGAAACTTACTGTTCTGGGACACATTTCTTATCTTTTGCTTACAACATCTCTAAAGTTCCTTCTGATAAATTTTTGGTTAAACCAAGACTTCTTAGTGATCTCAGCTCACATACATCACTAGAAAAACTTGGATCTTGGCAATTGGGAAGGTCTTAATAGTTTATTTTGACAATCTACAGACAACATTGATGAAGGACATTAACTGTCATGGAGAGTTGGGGAGGGTTCATGTTTCCCACCTGGAAAGATAAAAATTTAGCACCAGGGGAATCTGGAGAGGAAGATAAATCCTTTTTTTTTTTTTTTCCAAGCAAAGGGCAATGAGGGGTGATGCTAGTAGATACTACAAGTTTTACACTAACTATTAACATCTTCATGGATAGTCTGGAGGACTTAAATTTACTTAAAACCCACAAAAGTTGATAATGACTATAAGTGAGGGTAGAAAAAGACTACTCAGGAATCAAACTTTTAAGTAGAGTGGATAAATAATAAGTACCATATTTTAGCAAATGTAATGATAATTATGTCCGCAAACTAGTCTGCAGTTAGGAGCTCTCATTTCTATTCTCAGCTATAAATCTGACTCATAGTATGGCTTGAGGCAAGTCACTTAACAGCTTCGGACCTCAGCTTCTCCATGTGAAAAATAGCAATTAAAATACTAGATAGAGGAACTAGCATTTATTGAGCAACTGCTGTATGTTGATCTGCTAAATGCTTTATATTATGTTGCATTATTTCTTTCATTCATTCAGCAAATATTTTTGAACACCCACTATGGGATATTATGCCTGGCCTCAGGGATCTATCAAGCACAAAACAAAAATCTCTCTTGGAGATTAAATTCCAATGGGGCTGGGTGATAATAACAAGAAAAGAAATAAGATAATCTCCAACAGTGATATGTGCTATATAGATAATAGAATTAAATCACATGATAGAAAGGAACCTGGGGACAGAGTTACTTATGCAGGGTGGGCTCTCTCAGAGGTGACATTGGAATTGGAACCTGAATGATGAAGAGCAGTCTGCAGAGTCCAGAGTCCATGGGACAAGATCTGGGAAAGAGAGCTCCAACTAGACAATAAGTTCAAAGGCCCTCATACAGGTAGGAGTTTAAACTGTTTGGAAGACAAAGAGAGTGAATGAGTGGAAGTGAGAGGAAGTGATCATTGGGTAAAATGAGATTAGAGGTAGGCAGGAGCAAGGCCACAGTGGCCTTTTGGGCTGTGGTGAGGGATCTGGGCTTTATTCTGATTGATCTGATTTACATTCTTTTAAAAAATCACTCATGGTACATTAAGGAGCATGATTACAGTAGAGCGAGAACAGCAACACAGACAACAGAAGGGAGGCTATTGCCTAGGTGAAAGCAGCAAACTTCTGTAAAGTGTCAGAGTAAACACTTGAGATTTGGTGAGCCACATAAACTCTCTGTGGCACATTCTTCTTTTTCCCTCTGTCCTGCTCCTTCTCCTTTTTTTATAACCCAAAAAAATTGTTAAAATCATTTTTAGCTCTTGGATGATACAAAAACAGGAGATTGCATGCTAGATTTGGCCTGCCTAGCTGGGCAGCAGTTTGCCGACCCGATCCCTAGTTTAGAGAGAAGTAGAAACTGAGTGCCATAAATTTAGGACCAGAACTGGTAGGACTTGCTGATGAACTAGCTCTGTATGGTAAGGGGGGTAAAATAAAGAGGAAACAAGGATGGCCTCAGTGAAGAAGTAGAAGGTGGTGCAATTTACTAAGATGGGGAAGTAGAAGATTTGGGAGTCAGGGGAGAGGGGAAATTAAGAGTTAAGTATGAGTTGACTATTAGTCATCCAAGTGGGGATGTCAAGTAGGGACCCAGCTTCTATAATTTAGGGGAGAGGTCAAGGCTTGAAATCCACATTTGGAAGTTAGTGGCCTATGAATGCATTTAAAGTCATGGAACTGGATGACATCACTCAGAGTGCAGCACAGAGGTTCCAGGACCAGGTCCTGGGGGGCTCTGGAACTTAGAGGAGACATAGATCTTTTGAATCACTCTCTAGGCCAAAAGTATGACATGTGACAGATGTTGCCCAATTACTTTCCAAAGGGGTCTTTTGTATCTTAACAGAACCCATCTTGTTTTAGCTGTTTAACTACACACTGTGAGTGGGACTACACACATGAATGGGCAGGGAGGCAAGTTAGGAATTCTTGACTGCTTTTGCATTGGAGCTGATGAGCCTCGAGCCACATTGGATTAGGCTGGTACAACTGGTTAGAGGAGGTGTTGAGAGGTCCACAGCACTTCCAAGGACTTGCAACCACAGATCACCCAGCAAGCTTATTACAAATGCAGATTTTTAATAAGAGATTTGGATTCACTGTCTGGGATGAGGTGTGTTTTAAACATGTTCCTTCACATACAAAAAGGTTGAGAAACCCATGGCTTAGGGATAGACTGGGTAGAGGGTGTGTTATCATGGCATCTCTTCACCTCTGGAGGCTCAAGTGGGCTTCAGGAATCTTAGGTAGGTCTGGCTGGGGAAGTTTCGGTATGAGGAATGGCAGAGGACTGTTAGGCCAAGAAGAAACATTTCTTCTAGTTGTGGGATACTTTCCATATGCTCTCTGATTCAGAATGAGGCCTTCTCCCCACACAGATATAAAATGGTACCTTTCTTAATGCAGATGCAATTTAAAAACTTGGGTTCCCTAGGAGTATCTACTCTGCTCTCTAGTTCCACAGCATAGAGAGGAGAATGTTTCTTTTCTTGTGTCTTTATATGGAAGCAAGAACATATTTTCAATTCAAATACAAGCACATATGTTGTTGGTGAAACTGAAATCATTCCTACACTTTGGATACATTATGGATTACATAAATTTGTGTAAAAACAGCTAAGAAATAATGTAAGAAATCTGCTAATAGGCCTTCTGCTAGGAGCTAAGAAATAAATCTTGCATTTATTGAACCATTTATTTGCTTTCTAAGTGCCAGGAACTATTTTAGATCCAGAGATAAAGTAGTGAAAAAAAAAAAATGGACAAAAATCCTCACAAAACATATCTTAGGGAGACATATAAACACAATAAATAAGTAAAAATGTATGCTGTATTAGTGGTGAGTGCTAAGTAGAAAATTATAAAGGAGAGAAATTAAAGAGTTAGGGGATGGAATAAGTGAGAATATAGGACAAAGAGCTGTGACTTAGGAAAGTAACTTAATTTCTCTAAGTCTCTGTTTCTTCATTTGTAAAGTAATAATAGTGGCTTCCTGAAGAAGGCTCAGGCCCTCAGACTGACTTTGTCACTTTTAAACTGTTGGACTTTGGGCCTCTCAGAAGTTCTTGGCCTCTCAGAACCTCAGTTTCCTTATCTGTGAAACGAACAGACTTGCCCAGACTATGTGATGTGGTTTTGGGAAATGTCAAGTGAAATAATATATGTGAAAATATTTAAAAATGTAGAAGCTATTATATAAATGAGATAGAAATTTAAAGAAAAAACAGCTATTTCATGGATCACAAACTTCTTGCTGATGGTCAGTCAGCAGAGCCATAGGGCTGAGAGTAAGCAATGAATTAGATAACTGCTTGGTACTGATTCCCTAACACGGCAGGGAGAAGGCCAATGCAAATTATCGGGATGTACCCAGAAGACTAGCAATCTTATCTTAGATCAGGAATAAAATAATCAAACTAAGTGTTCCTAAGTGGACACATTACAAAATAATTATTACATGGCTTTTGTCAAATTTTAAAATGCTTTATAGACAGCTCCTTTATGTTTGTTTTTGTTTACTTCAGTTCTAAGGAAAAGAACTAGATGGATTGAAAGGAGTTACAAATATAAAATAATAATTTAAATGACCAAGAGCAAATTGTCCATTTTCTGGGTAGTTCTGTAGATGCTCAATAAACATTAATTGAAGTAGATGATTCCAAACATAGGCTGCTGTGTATTCCTTTTTCATTTTCTTATTTCCTTCAGCCCTGAATATTAGATAGCGTCCCAAGAGGGGTTTGTTAAGTTCATAAACATATTGGTATACATACATGGCATAGCGTCTGGCACCTAGTAGGTGCTCAATAAATATTTTGTTAAACCAAAGCATGAACGATTAGAACGATTACCGTGATCCCTAAAATGTGCATTTAAAACACACAAACCTTCCTTTGACGACGCTCATCTGGTGAACAGCATCAGGTCCATCTCTCAGCCTGGACTAAAAGACAGTGTTTTAACCGATTTGAATGCAGAATCTACATGCTGGTTCGCCTATTGCCTAGACCAGTAGGCGCTCAATGTTAGTTAAGTAAGATGCACACCCAGAAAGCAGTGACCCTAGCCCCAGTACTCCGCTCAGGGGCCTGGACTGGTCGCCCGCACGTCCCACGTTCACCTGGTGACCTCTGCACCTTCCCTGGGGTACCGGCCCCCACCTCGCCTCATAAGCCAAATCGGAATCTTTCCGCTCAGCCCTTCAGGTTTTCCTCTCGAAGAGCTCGACGTCCCAGACGCCCAGCAGGGCGGAGAGGCCTGGGCTCGCGCACCCTCCGCTTCTGCCCTCGCTCGGCGGGCCTCGCCGGCTGCCAGACCGCCTCGCGAAGGGCCCTGTGGCCGTTCCCCATTGGGGCTCGGTTGCTATGGTTTCCCCTCCCTTAAAACGCGCCGGCGTCGCTTCCGCGAGGCCAAGGAGGATTACTTCCGGGGCTGCCCTTACTTGCTATGGCCGACCGGGCCGTCCCCGAACTCAACACACGTAATACACGTTCTGCGGGAAATTTCTAGAATATCTTATTTAAGCACGCAACCTTGTGGGTGTGACGTGGTGTCACATCCTTTCTCCCCTTTCAAAAGACCTACTAGAAAGCCGTCCTCTGGTTGCCAGTCTCCAAAATGGCGCCGGCGGCGTCGGGAGGCCCGGGGCGGGTCACGTGGGCCGTCCCGGTTCCGGCGCGGCCGAGGCCGGGGGGGGGGTGGCGAAGAGTCTCGGGCACCATGTCTGGTTGGTGTGGCCTCCAGGCCCAGCGCGGGCCTTGCCAGGTAGCGTCGCTGCTTTTCCTCCTGCTCGGCCCCAGCTCGGTCTTCGCCATCTCCTTCCATTTGCCCGTGAACTCCCGCAAGTGTCTCCGTGAGGAGATCCACAAGGACCTGCTGGTGACGGGCGCATACGAGATCTCCGACCAGTCTGGGGGCGCTGGCGGCCTGCGCACCCACCTCAAGGTGCGGCCCTGGGCGCGGCGGGCCGGGACGCCCGCAGGCGTGGGCAGGCGCGGGGAGACCGCGGATGAGGATGGGCGGGGGTCGGCTGGCGGAGGCCTGGAGGGCCCCGGCCTCCCGGGAGGCGCCGAGCGCGCGTGGCCTTGGCCGCCCCCTCACCGCGCCCGCCGTCGTCCGTGGGGCGGGGCGGGGCGCTGGGGCTCGGGAACCCTTAGGAGGGCTGCGAGGCCTGGGCGGGCGTGACAGCCACCTGCGGTGTCCTCGACCGTGGTGGTTGTCCGGGCCTCTACCTGCTTTGCTCCCGGGCACCTCGAACTGTAACTCGGGTCTCCAAAGAAGTCCTCGGGCGTTGCGCGTTTGTGGGGTTTGGCATCATGAAACACGCTGACACCTGCGGGGCAGTAATGGAGGCATTGAAGCGTGCTGCGAATGATGAACTTGTTATTTATGGAGCATTAACCGTGTGTGTGAGGGGGGGTGTCTTCTGCTACTTTATGTACACTACTGTTTAGTTCATACATTCCCCCATGAAGTAGGTGCTCTTAGCCTCATATTCCACAGGAGGAAACTGAGGCTCAGAGAGGTGGTAGAATAAACCTGTCGGAGCTGGGACTCATTCTTAGTTTGAGAGTCAGTAGGGTGATGAAAAGTGCTGCAGTTTTATTCTCTCCTTGCTTTTTATTTGTAATTTATTTGTGATTGATTGAAGGGTCTCGGTCTCTAGGCCTTTCCTTTCTGGTACCCCAGAATCTGGACTTGGCCACGTTTTGTGTAAATTGCACCGATACTCCAGGACGGTGATGACTACTCCCATAATGCTCCTGTTTTGCTGTTAGGATGATGGGGTCGATCTTTAAAACTTTAATATGAATTGATATAGTCAAGATTGATTATGTTCTAGGTAATTTTATTCATTCACAATGAGCATGTGGTTTTGTTTTTGTTTTTAACAGAATGGGTCTTAGACTAAAGAAGAAGAATCATTTTTACTTTTTAAGAGAGCTTAGGTATAAGATGACCATAATTTATGTTTAAGGTATTGGAATCTAGTAGTGGTGATAGATACAATTTATTTATACTTTATTTGAGAGAAATGAACTATTTTCAGGACTACTGCTCATGACCCATCCTTTTATTATTCTCTTCAGGTACCAAACTAATGTCTGGCCACGAAAGCCATAATGACAGAATTTTAGAGGCTTAGATACAACGTTTTTGGGGTCATGCTTCTGGCTCTTCAAAGGATGTATTACATAGAATCAGAGAATTTGAGAAACAAAAGAGACTTTACTCTCATTTCCAGTGTTTCCCCTTCTGATTTGTACTTACATTTTAACTTTTCAGTGGCTACTATTGCTTAAAATGTCTGATATAGCTTAAATTTACCAACATGCTCTGTAGTGCTCTTCATGATCTATTTCTAAAGCTTTATATACTTTGTCATTCCCCACTCTGCATTTTACATATGAGCCACTCTGAGAGTCCCCTGAACTCATTTATCTTGTATCTTATATTGTAACCACTTATGTGTACATCTTGCCTTTCTTATTAGACTATTAGTATCCTGAGGGCAGGAATTATTTTCATGTTCATGTTTTCCAGAATGTCAGTCATACTAGTAAGCACTTAATAAATATATAATGCATAGTGTAGCATAGCCTTAAGAAAATTATATCTGTATTCGGAACTGCTGAAGGGGCCTCAACAGCAGGAATCTCTAGATCTACATCCTCTCCATGTCTTCCCGGTCTTGCTACTAACCAGCTTAGTCAGACTACTCCTGGGGTCCTAAACCCAAATGTCAGGTAGGTAACGTAAATGAACGAATTGGGCCAGATGTGAGAAAAATGGAAGCAGTGATGATAAATGGGGGATAATTGGGAGTAGTGGAAACTTAATTTGCAGTGGCCAGTACTCCCATCTCTTGATAAGAACCTTATTGTCACATATGATTTTTTCAATGAAGTGAAAAATCCAAATTTTGATGTGAAAGCTCCTAATATTTAAGTGTACCAACTAATTCAAAGTTGGTTTTGGCATTGGTTTGTTTTCAGGTTTCTGGAGAAGAGTATGGTCAGTTCTCATTTACACATTACCCAGATTCAACAATTAGGATCTTGTCACATTTGTTTCATCTTAACTACTTCTTCCCCCTTTTTATTTTATGCTGAATTGTTTTCAAGTTATTCCCAGATATCATGGTATTTCAGTCCTGCGTACTTTATGAATCTCTTTAAAAATATGAACACAATCACATTATATGGCTATAATTACACCTCACAAAATTAACAAGAATTCTTTAATGCCATTTAATAATACTCAATTCATATTTAAATTATTCTACTTGTCTGAAAAATATCTATTTAAAATTAATCTTATATCTCAAGTCTCTTAAATCTAGCAATCCGTTCTCCCTTTTTTATGCTTGCGGTTGTATTGGCGTTAGTTGTCCTTGAAGAATATCCTATCCTATATTTGGGATTTGTCTGTTTGCTTCCGTGAGATTGCTGTCCCCTATATTTCTTGTAAAAGGAATCAGATATAAAAATGTAATTAGATTCAGATTTATCTTTTTGGTGAGAGTACTCCATGGTTAGTGTCATATACTTGTGGCATCATGGCATAATATGCAGTACTTTTTGTGCCTCATAGTGCTATTAAGATCAATCAATGGGTTCAGTTGTGTATTAGTGTCTTACTGCTGCTATAACAAATTGTCATGAACTTGGTGGGTTAAAACAACACATTTATCTGATAGTTCTAGAGGTCAAAAGTCCTAAAATCGGGATGTCAGCAGGCTGTGTTCCTTCTCATCTTAAGAGAAGGCTCTAAGGGAGAATTCGTTTCCTTGCCTTTTTCAGCTTTTAGAGACCACCTGTATTCTTTGGATAGTGAACCCTTCCTCCATATTCAAATATTTTTCAGTTACCTATCTCTCTCTCTCTCCTTTGCTTCCATCATCCCATCTCCTGTGACTCTCCTGCTTCTCTCTATTTCTAAGTACTCTTGTGATAGTTACCTTATTTCAAGACCCTCAATTCACTCACATCTTCAAAACTTTTGCCATGTAAGAACACAGGTTCTGAGAATTAGGGCGTGGACTTTGGTGGTGGGGGGTGCCATTACTCTTCCTACCAAGGTGATAATAGCCTGAAGCCTCCATTATAAAACTTCCCATTGATTTTTCTCTTTTGAACCCATTGATGACTTTTGTGTCAATTTGTTTCATTAAGGTTGTGAAATGATTTTCTAAATCTGTTATTCCTTTTATATTTATTAGGTGGAATTACTCTTAAAGAATTCATCAATTAAGACCATTTGGTTACCCTAAAATTTATAATTCATGCAAGAAAAGCAGGAAAAATACTGAATTTATTCCTTTAATTGACATTTTTCAGAGTAAGGAGTTGTTGCTCTTGTCATTTTCATTGTAATGCAGAGGGTTAACTATTCTGAAATCTTTTTTTTTTTTTTGTCATTTTTTTCTGTTTTTAGAGTCATTGTTTTAGACAGTTGTATTCATTCCTTTTGTTCACATGTCTCTTTGGGGCTTCCATATCCTTTGACACAATCCCATTAGGCTTTGATAGCTTCCCTGTTTTGTGGAACAATAAGATGTCCTAGGCTCATATATGTTCAACCCTTGATCTGGAAGTAGCTATTCTTTCAAAAAGTTCTGGTTCCTTTTTGTGGGGAGTGGTATTTTAGAGACCACAAACTGGGTGTCATTTTAAAAATTCAGTATACTATGCAGGCCACAGAATACATTTGTGGGCATGATCCAGTCCCTTACCATGGTTTGCAACCTTTGTCATAGTATCTGTTCACTTAGTTCTGTTTCTCTTAAATTCTGACCACTCGCGGCCCAGACTCTGCCTCAAGGATTCTCTGTATCATTTCAGCTTCTAAAGTGCAACTCCTGAGTGCAAGAATTTGATTGATCCAGCTCCTTTTTTGCCAGACCACATTATAGGTCTTGTCTTTAGTCATATATCCACCTCTGGTTCAAGCAGTCACGTTTTGGGTTGAGGTTAGGAGAACTGGAGACTTTGTGTAGTTCAAAACCTGGCCATCTGAGCTTGGCATTTAGTTGTTGCTCTAAATGAGGCGGTCTCTCTTAGAAGGATCTTTTTAAATGTAGTGCCTTGATTGACCTAATTGATCTTCTTCCTGTCAAGGAGCCTTTAATGTTTGATAAATACATCAGTGTTATCATTTTTCACTCTTTGCTGTAGTTATGTGTTTACCCATCTCCTTGAGCAGAGACTGTCTCAATCATCATTGAAATGCCTGTCTAATACAGTGCCTGGCACTTAGTAGGATTTCAGCGTAAGTAGTGATTGAACAAATGAATTGCCACTGTCCTAACCTTGTCTCCCGATCATCTTCACTTTGTCCCGCACTCCCAACTCCAGCCATACTGACACATTGTGGTTCTTTGGCTGTACTCGCCTGCTGGTTGCTTCCATTACATCCTGCTTGACCTGGCAGTTTTCGTGTAGTATCGTGCTTACTTAGTGAATTCCTTAATTTCTTACCCATCTTTGTGTCTTCAGTTTAATGTACTATATTTGCATTATTGTACAGCTGAGTTAAATGTCTTAGTCTTATTGGGAAGCCCTGTGGTATAGTACAAAAAGCATGGATCTGAATCAGAGTTGAGTTCAAATCCCAGCAGCTCCTCTACTTCTAGGGTGTATGGTATTAGAGGAATTATTTAACCCTTCTCCTTGGGACCTTTATCTGTAAAATGGAGATGATAGATCTCACAGAATTGTTACAAGGACTAAGAGATGGGTTCTTTATTGCACAGGACTCATTATGGTGGGCCATAGGTGTTAGTACTTTTTCTTCTCTGTCTATTGAATGAAAATTGAATTGCTACTCTGACTCCCCTGCCCTATATCATAGCAGTGAACAGACAAAGAATATTTTAATGAGAGGGATTCTGAATGTTTTGTTTGTGATTCTTCCATTTATTCATTAAATATTTATTTACTATTTAGTATATGCTAGACCTAGCTGGGGATATGGAGATGAATAGCAGACAAGATCCTTGAACCCTGGTGAAGAACAGACAAAAAACACATTAAAAAAATACACACAATTTCAGGTATTGATAAGTATTATAATGAAAAATCGAGCAGTGGGGGTGATTGAATGTGTAAAGCTGTCAGAGAAGGCTCTCTGAACAGAGAAATGAATTGAAATGATGAGTGGGAGAGATGCTGCTGCAAAGATTTCGGGCCTATATTGAGATGTGTTTGTGTTGAGATTTCCAATTAGGTTGATCTCATACCACCCTTTCTTACTCATTTCACAAAATGACGCTTAATCAGGCTAAATAGTATTATATTTAATGACTTCGCTGCACAAAATTGAAGCAGGAATTATCAACTCATTATTCATAGTGAATATAGACATTTTCCTTATTCAGGTCCATGATAAAAACCTGTTGTAAGGACTCAGAATCTCGTTGATTTTGAATTGAAAACCACATTTTTATTAAGACTAGATTGTACTGTAATAGTTTAATAGGCTCGAGTACCACTTATTATTTAGAATGCTTGTTAATAGTGAAAATTGGAGGGTTAATTAATTTTAGGAGATGAGATGTCTAAGGGTGATTTATACTTTGGAAATAGGTTTAGAGCAAGAGAGAAAGCAACTGTGAGAAGTTATCATAATCATCACCAGAAAGAAAAGCTTGATGATAATAATTTAAGTTATTTATACTTTTTCAGCCTCTTCCAAATAATCTAATTGGTCTAAATTTTTTTTTTGTCATTTTTTTCAAGAGTGCTAATGCTAATTAACAACTCATTTTGCTAAAATGAGGGGGGTTTTTTGGTATGTCTACCCAGTTATGGTCCCAGGCTTTCCCAACTAGCTTATAGATAAGAAAGTCAAACAGATTCTTTAGAGTTCAGCCTTGCGTCATAAGCCTATCACAATTTAAGCCTAAAAATTATTAAGAAGCATCTTAGTAGTTGGGAAACCATTGGCTTACAACTTTCCCCCCCTACTAAAAGCTGTATGAAATGATAAAGGGCACACACACACACACACTATAGTTTTGAGATTATTTTACTTGGAACAATTGTATTTCAGTTTATTATTATTGATATCTGTACTGAGGACTGATCGTTTTCTTTTGGGAAAAATGTGTCTCTTTTCAAATTTATATTTGTGTGACTATTGTCCAGTGGGTTAGAAACAGGTCAGTAAATAGATGGTTTAGTACAGAAAGCTAATTGGTCCATTAACATTTAATAGTATTAAAATCTATTTTCTTTCCATATTATAGCTAAAATTTCTAGCTTTAAATTTAACCTGGCCTTGTGTTTCCTGCTCCTAAAAACTAAACAATATGATACATTGTTTAAATCTTTCCAATTCAATAAACAGTTGTCTACAGCCATCTCCTTTTTGAACTGAACTGGAGAAAGGAGACTGCTTAGAATTTGAAATTGCTACACCATACCTTTATGATGACTTCTGAATACTGAGTCTAGTTCCTAGGAAAATGGAACACATTTATAGACGTAATCTAGTGGAATGCAGTGACTTTTGTTGTTTCTTGTGTGAATTGCTGACTGGTGGTTGATCCTGAGCCATTGCCCCCCATACACATATGCACCCTGGTCGCCTGGACAGTAGAGCCCTCTGTAAAATCAGCCAGCTGGCCACAAACCAGAATTTGGGCTCCCAAACAAGCCTCTGACTTGAGAGAGGTTGATGTCATCTGTCTTTATCCTGTGCCCTGACCTCATTGTTCTACATAACGTGTGGGAAAATCAAGGGACTAGTTGTTAAGGGAGAACAAGGCTTTGTTTGTGCCTAAAAGGGTCACGCTGGAGGTTTTTACCGTAAATAACTTTGGAACAGTATGAAAAAAAACATTTGATCTGGCTTCACCCCCGCAGTAGTATTGTTAGGGCAGCAACTGGTCTTTCGTTCTAATCCACCCCCCTCTTCTCCCCCTCTCTACCCCCAGCCCCCGCTTCCCCGTCAAGCATGACGTATTGCTTATGTAGGTTAATGTAGCAAATGCTGATAGAAGCAGGAAGAGAGCTTCTATCCATAATCATACCAGTGCCTGGAAATTTTCCATTTCTAGCTTTCACCACTTATACAAGCCTCCTTAAGCAATGCTTCTGTGCTATGCTGTGCCATTGCTGAATTGTGTTGGAAATTTGAAAGAATTTAGTGTTACTAAATGCTACTTGTGACCTAAGTTTGGCTTTGTTCTGAGTTAAATCTAGATGTGATCTTTTGATTTCAGAGATGCAGTTGACAGACTTGGACTTGGTATTTGCTCTTGTTTGAATGATCAGGGTAAATTCATTTTATGCATTTTATGCTTATTAAATATAGCATCTAGGCTGTCAGAGTTGTCTATGTTCCTTGTGTTCAAGAATAATGGTGACTCAGGTATTTCTGAGACTACTCTTTAAATCTGAAGCTACAGCATCTTTCATGACTTGTTTCTGCTTTTTTGTGTCTTAGAGTAATAGACCGCATAGCGCAAGATTTACTTATGAACTCTTAACCAAATTAAGCATATAGACCCCAACCCTGATCGTTATCTATATACACACAATTCTCTCTTTCTTCACACCTAATGTCATGGGTCCTTCATGCCTTTATTACTTATCAGGTTAAAAAACACATGCAGGAAAATGCTGGAGTCATCTAGTATTTCTTGCTATCTCTTGTTAGCAGCTAAAGGTTTCCTTGAATACCTGCTCTATTAGGCATTTTGTTACCCCTCAGTTTCTAAATCTTGCTGGTGCTTCCTTGAGAGTTTACCTGCCTTTTTCTGTTTCCATGCAATAACCATTTGGGCCCTAATCATCCCTGGGTTTCGTCAATGTAGTGTGCTTTATCTAGTTTGTCATCCATTAGCACTGCTAGGTTGAAAGTATAGTTAGTGACCTAAATGTTTACGGAGTTCTGAGTTATCACTAACAAACAGTTATAATAGCAATAATGCTAACAGTGACAGTAACAATATTTATTGAGTGCTTATCATGAGCCAAACTCTGTTCCAAGCCCTTTACCTGTATTAAATTTAGTCCTTACAATAGCCTCATGAAGTTCATACTGTTGTCTTTATCTTACACATGAGGCACAGCGAGCTTAAGGCTTTACAGCTAGTAAAGGGCACAGTTGTTATTTGAACACAGACCTGAGGTCTGACTCTAGAACCTTTAGACTAACTACTATGCTGTACTGGTAGGTGTTTCTGTTTCAGTTCCTTTTTATTCAATGTGTAGAGCTTCTAAAGGGTCTTGCTGTTTCTAAATTCCTGGGTTAGTCATTCAGGAGCTACAAAGTTGATGATTATCCTTAAAATAATATATATACATTGTATTTTCAGTATTATACCACAGACTGATCATAACACTGAAGAAGACAGAGAGCAGGTAGGAGCCTATTTGAAGGAAATAGATTTTTACCAACTACACCAAAGCCATAAGCTGATTGACCTCTGCTGCTATGGTAGCACTCCTGAAAAAGAAGTATTTTTCTGTTTTTGGATTGGTGGGGTAAGAGCTTATTCAACAAATGAAAGCAACATGTGGCCTGTACCGGATAGGAAGACACAGACTTGCCTCTTCCCCCATAGATCATATGTCATTTTTACAGTAGTAGGTATAGACTTGTCCAAATTTAACTCTTTGCATAATACCTCATAAAAAGTATGTGAAAATGCTTGTTTGCTTGCTTGGCTCTCAGTAGACTGTAAATTTCTTGAGAACATAGAGATATGTGTGTATATATGTAAATGTGTTTGACTTTACCCTTTTGGGAAAGTATTTTTTTAATAAACTATTTTAAGACAGTTTTAGATTTACAGAAAAATAGTGAAAATAGTACAGTTCCCATATACTCCACATCTGGTTTACGCTATTGTTAACATCTTTATGACGCTGAATGAACCAGTATTGATATATGTTGTTATCATCATCTAAAGTCTTTATTCAGATTTTGTCTTTTTTTTTTCTGTTTCAACGTCCCATCCTGGATATATTACATTAGTCATATCTCTTTGGACTCTTTTAGATAATGACAGTTCCTCAGACTTTACCTTTTTTTGGTGACCTTGTGAATTTTGAGGAGTACTGGTCAGGTATTTATAGGATGCCCTTCTATTGGGATTTGTTTGATGTTTTCCTCATGTTAAAATTGAGAATATGGGATAAAATGTCATTTTCATCACATCATATCAAGGGAGCATACTGTTAACATGATTTATCACTGTTGGTGTTGACTTTGATCATGTGGCTGAGGTAATGCTTGTCAGGTTTCTCCACTATCAAGTTACTTTTTTTCCCTTTCCATACTGTGCCCTTTGGAAGGAAGTCACTATGTGCAGTCCACACTTAAGAAGTGGGGAAGTTATACTTGACCTTGAGGGTGCTGTTTCTACATAAATTATTTGAGAGTCTTCTGCATAGGAGATTTGTCTCTTCTTCCTTGTTTAATTTATCAAAATAGATTCATAGATATTTTATACTTTGGATTACAATCTAATACGATATTTTGTTGCTCAATCATCTCAGCTTTGGCTGTTGGGAGCTTTTCCATTTGGCATATCTTCATTCTTAGTTTTTGTTTTGTTATGTTTTATTTTTGAGCACCTCCTTTTGGCACTATTAGGTGCTTCAGGCTCATCTTTTATATTTCCTGCTTCAGTCCTGGGTTCAGCCACTTCTCCAAAGAGACCTGGTTCCTTTTATTGACAAGTGGTATTAGAAACTGAGATCTGGGTGATCAGTATTATTTTTAAGACATCTTTTATTGGCACTTAAAAATAATACACACACTGTGGTAGTTGCAAGTGGTCAAAAGTAGTCCCAGCCTTTTTGCAATTTAAGAATAAGCCTGGGAATTCTGTGTGCAGCAGCAAGAGGAGCTAGAATGGGGAGAAAAGTGGTAGTGCTACAGGGCAGAGAACTAGGGCACGGAATCATTCATCTGGTGCCTTCAGGTCCCACCTCTGCATTAGGTCAGGCAGATGGGTGTGGAGGGTCACTAAAAGCACGCATTTGAGTTGTATTTGTATCTTCAGCAAGGCCGTGATTGAAAATGGGAGAGCCCAGTATTGGTCACAGCCCTTTACAAGGACCTTCCTGATAAATTGTTCTTCCTGTTTAGTTCCAGGAAAATTATCTTTGAAGATAAATTTGTGAGCTTTCATCAGAAAACAAATGATGTGTGCCCCAACTTGTTTCTCTCTTAATTGTTTAATATTGGCTTCCAGAAAACTTAGAGTTACATTTATTGTGCAGATATCATTTGCTCATTCAGGTTCTTGATAGTGCCTATTTGTTTCTTCCTTCAGGAGAACTCTATTCTCTTTTATTCTTAATTGCTTTATTTGCCTAGTGTTTGAGCCTAAACTACTTAAAATCCTTTTGAAGTAGGCAGGGTATTATCTTGAATGTTTGGTAAAGGCTTCAGGAGTAGGATCTGCTCAGGAACCTGTTTTCTGGCCACAGCCTAGAATGGTCCAAGAAAATTCAATTCTAAATGAGTTTATTTTCCCAGTGACCTGTATTCTCAGTTATTTGACAGTTTCAGTGTGAGCATTCACATATTCTTGACATCAACTACTCTGCACATAACAATTAACACTTTTTTCCCTACTTTTTAAGCTGTGAACTTTGGTTTGCTTTTCTTCAGAGGGTGTTATATAGAAACTGATCTTTATTACTTCCCATTCTTTGATGTTATGTGGGCATATAACTCTTGTTTAATTAAGAATTTTACAATAAATATGTTTTTATTGTTAAAAAGGAAGAAAGGAATCCTTTAAGGGCTTGCTGTTATAGTAGGTGAAAGTGGCAGTTGTTTATCATATTACTTAGGTAGTTCTTCAGTAGAATTTAAGAAGGGAAAAATAAAATCTTTCAATCCTTGAGAAACCAGGTAATCTTTTAAAATGATCTATAATCAGAACATTTTAATTAAGGAAATTTAAACCTATCATTTCAGCCTATTAGACTTTGCCAGCCCTGGCTGGTCACCAAGCTTGGCCTAGTTTTCTATTCCCTAATTTTAGCCATCTGCTGACTTATATAATTATGTTGGGGTTAGGGCATGTGATTTTTTTTTCCTTGAGATCAGTGACTTGGCTCCTCAATCGCTGCAAAGTAATGAACTACACGGGAAACCTACTGATATTCGGGAAAATTCTAGGATCTGTTAGAATGTGTAGCAGTTCATAAAAGCCTAACACGATGGTTAAGTTGTCAAGTTGCCTGTGTGGACTTCCAAATGTCTGGATAAGTACCCTCTTATAGTTCTGTCAGCTAAAGGCCATAGAGTATAGAAATGTGGAGGCCCTGAGGGAATTGTGATCATTATCACACTACTTCTGGGAAGTAAATTTCATGCTGATAAAAGGTATGGTTGATGGGGTCCTTTGCCTTCAGCCTCTAGTGAAGCATTTGAGTCTTTGCCCTAGAATGAATTTTTTAATACGTTTTTAGATGTTATAGAAAGAACCAACAAAGCAAGTGGTTTTACCATGATTGTGGTTTCTTACTTAGTACAATGTACAAGAGGACAGTGTAAACAGTTTTTACTCTTTTTGAGTGCCAGTTGGAGGTATAGATTGTACCAGTCTTTCAGAAAAACATGGCAGACTTCTTAATGAATTTTGCAAATTACTTCATGAAGGATTTTTGCCAGTGCTTTAAATGAAAGTTTTCTGGACCACATCTGAGCTCTGTTATCATCTAGAGACACTCCTGTCCTTAAATTAATAATCTTTTTGAAGACCCCTTTTAGTATCTTAGGGGAGAATACAAAGAAATCATAAGCTATTCTTCTAGGAAATAAGATGGTTGGGTAAATGTATGCCAAATCTTGTAAGCCCAATTCATTTGGTTTGTCCTAGGCCAGTGACCTGGTCCTTTCCTTGCCTGACTGTAGAGAAGATGACATCTGTGATGACATTCAGTATTGTTCCCTTGATGATTATTCCCTCTTGTCCTCTACTGGTTTCGTTTACATTTAAACATTTTTAGCAACCTGTAATCCTTTCCTTGTCCCTTAAGAGTTTAACTAGTGCAATGAGCAAATCTGGAAGCTTATTTTTATCCAAATAAGCCTTGGAGAAGTAGACATTTTCTGCAACTTTATTCACAGGAGCCAAATCCAATTAGAGTTTTTAGACCAACTTGGAATGTGAAAATCTGTTATTCCTGCAGTCTTTTCGAGCCTCCTCTTTGCTCTTAAGAATTGTCACTGTGCTTTTGAGTGCTAGGTAGTAGGAAAATGTGAGTATATGATGGGTTAACAGATTCTGAAGAAAGGAAGAGTGGCAACCACACTGGCAACTACACTGTACTCTGGGATTTGGTTAGTTCCCAGACCTTTTAGCCCTATCATAAGTGTGAATCCAAGGTTCTAAAGTCCTTTGTTTTGCTTTTTCTTTTAGTTGATGATTAAGAAAAAGTATCACATGAGCAAGAAGCCTTTGGGAATCTTCAGGGTTAAATATTTGCCTGTAGATTATCTACTAGTTATTGCTGACTTCAAGGCCTCTACCTTGTTGCTGCCTGCTAATTCCTCTAAGGTGGAGAATACAGACTGAACGGTGCTATGTCCCCCTCAAGAGGATTCTCAGGCTCTTTGACAACTACTGACCCAAAGAATCCATTCAGTTCTGTTAATCTTTCTTGGCTTCTGTGCATTCCATTTCTTTCATACATTCCTTTTATGGGGGGACAACATGGAATGTAGAGAGAACATAGGGTTTGAAACCACTTCAAATCCACATACACAATTTATTAACTGGATGGTAATGGACAAGTTACTAAGTTCCCTCATTAGTAAAATGGGGAGTTAGACTGGCTTTTATAGGGTTGTTGTGAGGATTCAACATTATATATGTAAAGTTTGTAGCAGAACTTCTTAATATCTCTTTAGCTTTTTACAAACCACTCAATTGCAGAACCCCAGCCTAAATCACTTAATACTCTAATTTGCTCCTGTATTCTGGCTGTTGGGTGTTGCCACTGCAAAGCCATGGTTCATGATCTCAGCAGAGACCTCAGTGCTGCCCAGCAGTTCTGTGTGATTTTGGTCAGCTTTCTTCCTGCCCTGTGCAGAGGTCAGAAATTGGTGACCCAGAAGAACTTAGTTCTATAGACATGTTTCGTTTCACCTTGAAGCAGTTTTTTAAATGTTGGGATTGATTGTGAGGGTTTAAAAATTAGGAGATTTTAAATAAAAGTTAAAACATCTAGCTTCTTTTAGAAAATTGGATGATCTGAAAACCTGATGTGCCACGACAGTCATTATTTTCTCCCTTGGGACAGGCCCATCCATCTTGCCACATGGCTCATCACACCCTGTGAACATATACTGGTCCATTAGACTCAGATATGTTGCTCACTTGATTTTTGTGGGCATTTAGTTTTTGGTCTTGTCCTGTGGTCTTTCACTCCTTAAAATCCCTCAAATCTGTCTCCTTCTCTCCATACCTAAAACCTCATCACTTCTAATTTGGAGTACCGAAATAGTGTCAAAACCCAGCTTCTTATCTCTAGTATTATCCCTCTTGAGTCTTTCTTCATAGTATTTTCAGATTCTCCATTGTCTTTCCACTTTGTACTAAATTAAGTTTAAACTCCTTAACATGGTGTTGCAGCTCTACATGATCTGGTCAGTACCTCCCCAGTCACTTAACCTCTCTGTGCCTCAGTTTCCTCCTGTGGAACATGAGAGAAATAATAGTTCTTAACTATAGGGTTATAATGAAGATTAAATTAAAATTCATATAAAGTACTTGGCACAGTACTTAACAAGTGTTATTAAGTGCTCAATAAGTATTAGCTATTAGTATTATGATGATACCATGTTTTTGTTTTTGTTTCTGGACCCCAGGCCTTTATATTTGCTATCTCTTCTACCCTGATTCTTCCCTTGATTGCAACTTATCCTTGAGGACTCAGCTCATGTATCACCTCCTCCATGATATACTCCATGATGCTCCATAATCCTGGGTCACCTGTGCATACCTTTTCACATTGCAACGAAGTCTCATTTCTTATTCTAGTCCTTATTTAGACTTAACTTAAGCCCTTTAAAGATAGGAACTATCTTACACATCCTGTATCCCCAATGACCAGTGCAGATCTAGGCTTCTTAGATGCTTGACAAAGTTGATATACATCATTCATGGCCGAAGATGTTTGATTAATATAACTGCTGTTGTTTTTATGGAATTTAGAAGATGTCACAAAACCTTTTTTACTAACCTACTATTTAAAATGAGCTAATGAACTCATTTTAGTGATAATTATTCTTTAGTTGTTTTTTCCAAAAAATGAAATAACTTTATTTCTGACCATGAGGAATACATGCCGTAGTAGAAAGTTGAAAGAAAACAAAGTATAAAGAAAGAATCTTACTACTTAGTAACTAGTATTATTAAAGTGTTTTGAATATATAAGCTTATGTTGTGCTACTCGATTTTCATATTTAAAATCTTACCTATAAACGAATCTTGTTTTACAAACAGCATTAGAAAATCCAGTTTAATATAATGAAGCCACTACTTTTGTGTTCCACGTTGCAAGGAGCTTCCTGTTTCAGGTATTGAAATGTGGCTTCTACTAAGATGTGTGCTCTAGGAAAGAAGTCTGAGATCCAATCTGTCATATGATCCTGTCATTCCCTCCTTTATAGGTGACCATTCACTTACCAATATATGTTACTTCATCTGTGCTTACAGGCCATTCTCTAAGAACAGAGCAGTTTAAGTTTGGAGAACTAAAGCTGACAACCCAAGAGAAAGGATTGATCATTTGTGGAAGCCAAGGATGTCTTTTTTAGGGGAACTTTCTTGTTTATCTTCCTATCCCATGTAGCCATTGCTATAATTAACATGGCATTTGCAGAAATAAATCTGCCATATTTTCTTCTCTCAAAACGCCAAAACCAATGCATGTCTTCTTTTTCTTCTCTCTTTATACCAAGTATCCCGTTTCCACTGTCCACCCCCACCTCAACCCTATCAAGATTTATTTTATGGGAGAAATGTGTTCTTACATATCTTTCTCTTTTTTGTAGTATGCTCTTTTGTAATTGTCCACTTTCATTTTTGTGACACGTTCCTTTCTAGGTAGTTATACTGGCCTATAAAGTGAATCTTTGTTACTAAACCTAATTTATACTTAACTGTCATTCTATGGTGGCAGCAGATTTTAGCCTGCAGTGTGGATAGGCTGTTTGAATGAATGAAATTTGCTGTACTTGGATTTCATCTTCTGATCCAATTCTTCTCTTTCAGAATGATTGGAACATAGTTGTCATAATGAGAAATGTCAACTGTCTTTTATAGACAGTGTTTCTTTCCATTTCTCCAGTTTCTCTTAAGTTTACTTCCCAAGTGCTATTTGCTGCCTGTTCTTACTTACTTTTTTGTTCTAGATCACAGATTCTGCTGGCCATATTTTATACTCCAAGGAGGATGCAACCAAGGGGAAATTTGCCTTTACTACTGAAGATTATGACATGTTTGAAGTGTGTTTTGAGAGTAAGGGTAAGTAATTAGTGTTTTCCCTGAATTAAGCATCTTCTCTCAAGTTAGAGCATGAACTTTCTCTCTTGGGCTGGCAGGAAGAGGAGATGAAAATTACATTTGTTGGGCTGCATGCACATGTAAGTGAAAGTAATGTTCTTCATGTACAGGAATAGGCAAATATGCTATGACATACTTGGCTTGAATGATAGAGTTTAATTTGGTGTAGGTGCTAGAAAATTCAGTAAGTCCTAATGTCACTGATAAGTTCTGCAGCTTTATGCAAAACAAGGAAACAGATTTTACCATAAGCAAGAGTTAAGTTCTTATAACATCTCATCAACATTATAACAAAGCAAGGTTGAATTAAATATTTTTTAATGCATTTATATGCTAGTAACATGTTTTCTAGAGGATTAGAAGTAGGGTCTATCAGACAATGTATTGCAAAGGTCAGAACCAGTTTTGGTCTTTAGAGCGCTTGTTATTTCCTAGTCCTGATATCTTACTATAGAGTCTTCTGTGTATCTCAAGGCCAAATCCCATAGTAACTTTTAGGCTGATTACCTGATGGTTATTGTGGTCAGTGGTAGGTGAAAAGGCAGATTCTCTTTCTTTCACTCCCTATTCTTTAACTTCAAGAACACTAGACTCTAAAATCTGTATGTGCTTATACTTATATTAGTTGGAACCCATCTGGGCCACAAGACACATAAACATAACTCAAACTGGCTTAAAAAGAAAGAAGAGAAAGACATTTGACTCTCTGACCTGGGAAGTCTTCAGTGTGGTACTGACGTCAGGCACAGCTGGATGTTGGAGTTTTAACAGTTATCATTGGACCCCCTACCTATCCTTTCGTGCTTCTTTTTCTTTGCCGCCATTTGACTTTATTCTCTGGCTTTTTCTGTATGTTAGTAAAAGGACTCCTGGCAATTTTGCATTTACAGAATATTCAGTACATATGATCCTAGAAAAAGAGCAAGCACCTTTGTCAACAGCACTAGTAGAGAACCAGGAATAGCCGATCAATTTGCTGCTTTTGACAGTTAAGCAAGAATTGACTCCCTTGATCTAAATTGGATCAATTTAGCTTAAAAGCTAAGGGAGTTCGCCTGAAGTAAATGGTATAATAGATTAATAATAGAAAATTCAAGGACTTAATAGTGATTTCATCACTGATATCCTTCTCCCTGCCCCCACCCCTGCCACTTCCAGAATGTCTCAACAATATTCTAGACATTTCCACATGGTTACCTCAAAACCAGTATGTCTAAGACTGTATTCACGAACTTCTCCTTCAGACTAGTTCCCCTCTCTCATCAATATTACCACCACCCTTCTATTTACTTGGGCTTACATTTTTGAAAATTTTTTTGTCCTTTCCAGTCTATCATCAAGTTATACTGATTCTTCTTTCAAAATATCTTCTATATCTGTCACCACATAAATCTGAACTCTAATATTTTAAATCATGAATTATGTCATTAGCCTTCTCACGTCCCTGTTTTTAATATATTCAAATAATGCTACCAGATTTATCTCCCAAAACATATCTTTCACCATGTCAGTCCTCTGTACTGACAGTAATGTTCCTGTTCTGTGGAATGAAACCTAGAATCATTGAATTTTTGAACTGGTATCATGGCATTTAATAGTCTGTACTCTCACTTCAGCCTTATCTTCCACTACTCATCAGGCCCCAGCCAGCCTGGTTTGCTCTGCCCTCTAAATATGTCACATTTATTCATTTCCTGGAATACTCTCTTCTCATATAAACATAAGTTTACCTTTAGTTCTTTTAGAGTATTTTCTTCAGCTTTCTAGCCTGTTCAGTCAAGTTTCTCAATCAATTGATGGAATCGTTCAGCAAATACTTATTAGGTGCCCTTATATACCAAGCACTGTTCTAGGTGTTGGGGATATAGCCTTGAATAAAACAGAAGTCTCTGCTCTTGTGGAGCTTGCATTTTCATTGGAGCAAACAGATGAATAAATGTCAGGTGGTAATGAGGGCTTTGGAGAAAAAAGCAACACTTTGAGATGCTGTGCATGTCTCAGAAACAGCAAGGTTAATGTGGTTTCCTCTAAATAGTACATCACTTACTGGTTGGATTAGTTGTTTAGGCATTTGAATATATCACATGCACACAGCTTTGTGTTGTTAAATGCCTCATGTACATATGTCTATCATTCCTAGTTTTAAACTTCTTGAAGAGTTTAAAATTAACCCTGACCTAACCCTACACTTAAATCTAACCCTAACCCAAAACCTAGTCATTAACCTACCCTAATTCTAACCCTGAACCTTACCCTAATCCTAATGCTAAACCTAAACATAATGTTAAACATACCTTTTGTTCTGAATTTTTTATATGTTGATTCTGTGCATGTAGATGGCCTAGGTACTAATTTTGTGTGTGTGTGTGTGTGTGTGTGTGTGTGT
Source organism: Cynopterus sphinx (assembly GCA_030015415.1). NCBI lineage: Eukaryota > Metazoa > Chordata > Mammalia > Chiroptera > Pteropodidae > Cynopterus > Cynopterus sphinx. Next base: position 133,230,546 of record CM057384.1, read on the forward strand.
GTGTAAAAAGATATATATGTATACACACAGACATGTTTTAATAAGCACTCAGTTTCTAGGCTCATTTGTGTTCTCTGTTAATTCTGATTTAGAGATCTGTTGCCTTGTAATATGGGGAGCACCTTTTTAAAAATGTCATTTTTTTGCCAGGCACATGTAGACAGAAATTACTAAAGGGTCTTTTTACAAAGAAGAGCCTTTATGGCCATGATATCAGCTAAGGGAATAGGCTGGCTGTTCTGTGCCAGAGGTTGTATGGTCTGGACTCAGAGCAGCCAGAGGTTTGTGGTTTTGTGGTTTCACTTGTGTTTGAATAATGCTAATGCTATGCTCTGGCAAACAAAGTGTAGAGTCTCTTAGGAAAAGAATATCTTGATCATTTGGACCAGGTGGCGTTGTGAGCTGCTTGGATTTCACAATTTTTAAATAAAGAGAAGCAAAAATTTTCATTTGCAATGCTATGATCACTATTACATATTGGATTTGGGAGAATGACATCTCTGGGTGCCACTTTTTGTTTTGTTTTGGAGACATTAGTTTAATGCTCAGAAGGCATCTTTACTTGTCATCATTTCTTAATCCTACCTATTCAGTCTTATTTCTGTAGCTTTTAAATTGATTCTTCTAGTCCATTCAAAAGAACTTCTTTATTGTCTTTTAATGTCATACTCATTTCAGTATGTGCGCCTTTGCTCATGCATGTCTTCTGCCTCGAATACTTTGTCCTGCCTTCAAGTGCTCCCTCTTTAGTGAAGTCTGTCTACAACTAATTTCTTCCCTCCTCTAACCTTTGCTCCTTAACTGGGATAATCCGAACCAGTTCTTTTTTTTTTCTTAAAGTTTTATACTGCTTTGCATTTTCACTATAGCTTTTATGCATCTTTATGTCTTAGAAACCCACTGAATTTTTTGAAAGCAGAAATTATAATCTCCAGCACAGTTCTAGCATCCACTGAGTAATCAATGAATAGTTATTGAATTGACTTCAGCCCGTGTCAGAAAATCTCCAGTGTCTCTCAGGCAGTAGAGCATACACTATCATTCTCTATGGCTTATGGTCTCAATATTCCCAGTGCTTAAATGGCACTGTTTCCCAAAACTACTAATTTCATGCATGCAGTTTTTTATTTTATAAGTAGTCAGGTAAATTCCAGAGGATTGGGGCTGAGCATTTTTCCGGGGCTCTTGTGTCTTTCTCTTTCTCCTACTTGATGTTTTAAGATTAGAGTTTCTTTTTGATCAAGTTGAATCAGATTACCTTTCCTAATATGAACATTGCTCTGTGGCCCTACTATCCCCAATAGATGTTCCTCTTTCTAAGAAGCATCACTGAGAATTATACTCTTGTCAAGTTTTTTCTTGGGCTTTGTGGGAATAGTCCTATAACGTTTTATTTATCTATTGAAATGGCTTTACATTGACCAAAATGTTTGAATTAAACTGGAACATAGATAAATCTTGTGTTCTTTTCAATACTCATGTTTGTATTAAGTAAATCCAAGCTTAGTATGTGCCTAATAATCCTTCTCTCAACATTTGACAGGATAAATTTTTCAGATGTGAAAATACTTTCTCAGCCTAAGTTTGTGCCCACTAGCTCTTGGTCTATATGCCAGTCGGTTTTATACTGTTTTGACTTTATGTTCTTTTCCAGTAGCCTGTGTGTTTTCTCCTGTTTTGTTCTTCTGTAGTACTAGCTGTAGGATCTTGTGTCCTGCTTGCTCAGAGTGTTTGCCAGCAGCATGTTCTCTTTGCTTTCCAGCACCCCACACAGACAGAGGCTTTGTCTGGAATGCTTGTGATTTTAGCCAGAGCCAGGAATTTTCTGCAGCTGAGTAGGGGGAGGAGTTATGGCTTTTTCCTTTTATGGGGGGAGGGATTGTTATGGAGAAGGAGGATGGGTGGGTAATTTCCCAGAATTTTAAATATTTCTCACAATGAATCCTTTGATTTCTTTCTCAGGAACAGGGCGGATACCTGACCAGCTCGTGATTCTAGACATGAAGCATGGAGTAGAGGCAAAAAATTACGAAGAGGTAAGTCCAGCTTGTAACAGCCTGAGGAGGCAGTAGCAGGCTGTGTTGTGAGATCTCTGTGACCTGGTCAGGCCAACGAGCTGTGCTATGCCCAGAAGGCTCTGGTTTTCTCAGCAGCCATGTGACAACCAGCTACAATTTTCTTGATACAAAATGTTGCATTAACAGCCTTTATTAACAGCCTCGAACAATTTTAGCTCTGCTCTTAGCCAAATGACCACGCCAAATGTCCCATAGAAGTATTGGTATGATAAAACACTCAAGCATATACCATTAGCACTCTTGAGACAGAAAACAGATATATATATATATATATTTATAATTTTTAAAAGCTGGGATTCATTTATATGTTATAAAGTTAAGTGATTTATTTTTAATTCTTAAACCTTTTATTCCCAGACTGACGGCCATGTATGTATATAGGGCATGGATTCAGTGCTGTTTAGACTTGAACTGTGCTGCTTTTGAGAAACACAATAGTCAAAAATAACTTTTCGTTAAAATAATTTCAAACTTTTAAGGAAGAGAGCAAGAGGGAAGAAACAAATGCAAGAGACTCGAGATGATAACAAATAGAAATATTTGTTGACAGGAGGTGTTAAAATGAATAAAAACTGACATTTATTTGGGTGGTAGGTAAGTAAAAGTGCATAGAATAAGTGGAAGGGGGACTGAGCCTTTTTTATACCTATTATGAGAGACTTTGAGGGCAGCACACAATGGTTCTTCAAATCAAGAGCACCTTTGAAAAACCACACGAACTATTTAAAACTGGAGGATTGATCTTTGCAGTCAGATAAGAAAGTCTTTAAAACAGTACCCGATGGCATGAAGAAGAGGAAATGTAAATAGCGTTTGAAGAATATAAACTAAAAAAAAGGGAAAGTTGTTTTAAGTGATTTGAGAGAATTTTCTAGAACCTTTGGAACAGAAGTTGCTTTGTCTTTGGTCAGGACTTGGAATATCCTTTAAAATGGAAGAAGCCTGGAAGTGACTGGCTAATTCTGCAACAGGAAGTAGTAGTACAATTGTAGCTCTTCAGGCCTTTCCTCTTTTTCCTAGTGCAAGTATTCAATTAAACAAAGCTAGATTGAGTAATTTGTAGACAGTAAACGGGAGCAAGTGATGCAGTAGTGAATGGAAGATAGTTCCTATCTCCAGGGTAGTTTAATTAAAAGAAATAAAGTAGTGAGAACCTTTTTATTTGATGAACGTAAAAAATCCTTTGAAAATTTTATGATTTAGAAGAGTCTTAATTATATTTTAAAAAGATAACTTGTTAAAGTGCTGTTGTAAGGTACGAAGCATTAAAAATGTAGTTATGAGGAAGAAGAATAGGTAAAATAATTTTCAGATTTTAATTACTGCTGCTGTAGTATTCCTACTATGTGCAATTTTACCTTTTTGTAATATTTTTGCCCTAATGTGATGGCTATCATTAGATGGTACATATTAAATAAAAAGCCACCTGATTAGACATTAGACATAGCTTGTTCTCTAGAACAAATTTTTTTGTATTATTATGAGTTTACATATAGAATGATGTGGGTATCACTGTTGTATGGCATTTTGGAACTCCTGTACTTCCTGGAATTTTCCTCATCCTTGGACTTTGTTGACACTGAGAAAGGGCCATTATCTTTCCTGACCTTTTGCTAGGGGGGAATCCCTAGCAGAAAGCAAACCACAGCGCTTCCTTTGCGCTGTTTCCTGCTTTGGAAGTCTGGCACGTCCTAAGCCTTTCTTTACGCACATGGTTACAACACAGCTCTAGATTCTATTTCTTAACTAAGAAACTCCTCCTACTACTTTCTTTGGCAACCTACCCTTGCTCCTCCGTGCTCCCCCTACCCCCCAAGAAGCAGACCAAATTGAGACAGAGAAGTGGTTATGACACGGCCAAAGACCAGTCTTTTTCTCAATCTACAGCAAAGCTTCCTTGAACCTAGCTTAGATATAGCTGTTAGTTGTCCCTGGACTAATGCCTGTGACGGGAAAATGGATAAGGGAACCAGTTGTTCCCTGGTTAATTACCAGCAGACGTTTTGAGGCATTTAATTTCAGGCCCTTGAGATAATGCAGAGCATTTGTCTCCAGAGGATTTGGGTCCTTTGGCAGCAGTATTTTGTTCAGGAAGGAGGCACATTTCTCTAATTTTTTTCACATTCAGCATCTCTCTCCCTCACATTTGTGAACTTTATAATTCGAAAATTCCATGAGATCTTGTCAAATTCAGTAGTAATCAGTGTCTTTAATAGCTGAGCAGAGTATCACACTACCTACTAAATTGTTTTGGAGGATTTAATTAGTTAATGCATGTGGAATAGCTATGTAAACACAATACAAATGTAAGATGATATTATTTGAAAGACAAAATGATTGCTAAATTGTAAAGAAGCATAGAATCTTGTGTGAATTCTTAAAATAGAAAGAATGCTTATGTCCTCGAACTAAAGCACTTTTTTCCCTCTTGTATTTTAAGGACATCTCACCTCTATCCTTTGCCTACGGGGTCGGTGGGGGGGCATCTTTGTAGATTCAGTTTGTCAGTTGAGCCATTATATATTAGTCATCAGTAAACTTTAGCCGCTGTTGGCAGGGACTTGCTGTCTTAATTGTGCAGTTGTGAGAATGAAGGCAATTACTGTCCCACAAAGAAGGAGCTGTCAGATACATGCTCTAACTTTTGGACTGTGTATATCCTTTCCTGCTGTAGATGTCAGCATTTTCACCAGAACTAAAATCCTGGTTTGCTTAGAGGTTGTCAGTCATTTGCTATCAGCAGATACACCAAAATCACAGGTGCTGTCATCAGAGCAACAGCTGAAGGCTTCCGAAAAGGTCTATTTCTCTGGATGCCCTTAGGAAGAAGGAACTGGTTCGTTCGTTCGTCCTTTCTTTCCTTCCTTCCTTCCTTTCTTTCTTTTCTTTCTTTCCTTCCTTTCTTTCCTTTCCTTCCTTTCCTTCCTTTTCCTTCCTTTTCCTTCCTTTTCCTTCCTTCCTTCCTTCCTTTCTTCCTTTCTTTTCTTTCTTTCTTCCTTTCTTTCTTCCTTTCTTTCTTTTCTTTCTTTCTTTTCTTTCTTTCTTTTCTTTCTTTTCTTTCTTTCTTGTGTGCAACAATCTCCAGATAAGAGTATGATTACCAAGGAGCTGGTTCCATATACTAGAACCAAAATTTCTTTCTTGACATAGTTAAATGAGATAACATGAATAAGGTACCTGACACATAGTTGGTCAGTTCAGTAGATTTAACTCCCTTTTCCTACCCTTTCTGGAAACTGCCATATGGCTATGATAGAGTAAATAGGATCTACTAAATTCCATTTAGCCTTAAGATTGGCGATATTATCTGGACTTCTTTTGGCATACTAGGGAGGGACCTTTTGCACTTTCATGAAAAGGCTTGTGGTTCACATACGGCATGTGCAGGTGGACTTGTCCTTCTGGTAGTTCCATCTTCTTTATCTTGGTTGTGTTAGGCTAGATGGTTTCCACTTTTATTGCTGTGCTTCTCAAATTTTCAGGGGCTTTGTTGGGGGGCATAGAGATAAGCAATTTTGACTGACTGCAGCTTACCACAAGAAGCTTCTCTCTTGAGTCTCGGTGTTCTATCAAGGGAAATAAACTAGTGATTCTCTAGAAGCTGGTTTCACATATGTGTTTTTCAGAGTTAACAACTTTCCTTGGTATAATTATATATCACTGAACTCTTTAGATTTAAATCATTATTAGAGGACTGGAAAATTTAGATACAGTTTAAGAAGAATAATTTTACAGTTATTTTGGAGGTATTGTAAATATACAAGGGAAGGCTTTATAACTTTTAGCTTTCCAAACAGACCTGCCCACTACCTATGAGAGTGATAGATTTCATGGTAGAGAGAACTATCTTCTAGGCAGTGGGCCTCCTGAAAAGGAATGCAGAGTGAAAGCAGATGCAGAGTGCTCTTAGCATGCAGAAAGTGCTTGCGTCAGGGGATCAACAGCACTTATTATCTGCTGTAAGAAAATTGGCTTCTTTGAAGAATGCATAGAATGGACATAACAAGTCAGTTACAAGTGTTTGCCATGTGTTAGGAATGAGGAACTATACAAAGCATACATCATGTTAATTTCATTGAGTTCAAGGGCCAAACTAATGTAGGGGAAACGGATAAAAATCAAAACAATGTGAATATGACAGTGTATGATTGAGTGTTAAATGTGTGTCTCAGTCTGAGTTCTATAGGGCTTTAGGGAAGAGAAAATCTGTGGAAACGAGTGGTAAAAGGAAGCTCCATAATTAAGGCTTAAAAGGTAGGGTTTTGATACACTGAATGTATGTGCTTTTGAAAGTCATAGATTTGGTTTTACTTGCATTTTATAGCAGAGCTTTGCAGTTTTGATGCTGAATAAATGCTTTGGTGATTCTGGGTGGTGAGTCAAGAGACCGTGGTTCTGCAAGTCTTGGCCTTCCACTCAAAGGACTGAGTAGCTTTGTGGAATCTTCAGTTTCCTTGTTTGTAAAATGAAGCACTCATAGTTCTAATATTTGATTATTTAACAATTAAATGCAGCTTACTAGGGGAATGCTACCCTCTAGTGGAGAACCTATGGTCCACACTGTCAAATAGGCTTTGCTTTTATCAAGATTTTGGCAAAAACACATCATCATCGCAGCTTTGGAAGAGAAAGTAGACTAGATGAATAAATGGCCTTCATGAAACATGTATTATTTCACATTCTTATGGACACTTTGAACGTTAAATCAGATGTTCAGAAGAGCACAATAGTTGAGATGTTGATAGAGGTTTTCTTGTTAGTTTATTGTGCTGAATATGATATAAAGTCATTGAATACTTAGTCCTGGGTAAGTGAAGAGGGTTTTCCTGAGAATACTTATGATAATTTTTAAAAATTTTATTTTCTTGGTCTATAAAAATTCAAATAACAACAGTATAAAACCTAGGAAGTTTGACTAATAAACTGGACCACTTACCTGGATCCTTATGGCCTAATATTTACCTTTGAGCCAGAAAAAACAGTGTGGTTATCTGGTTTTCTTCATCAAATTTTTAGTACCTACAGAATAACATGTAAACTCAGACTTGGATTCCAATCCCAGCTCCACCAAGCTCTGAGGCCTTGGAAAAGTTATTTAACACTTTGAGCCTTAATTTTTTTCAACTGAAAATGTAAGGATAATAATATTTACCTTACATAGGGTTATGAGGGTTAAGTGATATTGCACGATATAAAATACATATCACATTCTGATTATATATTTGCTAAGAGGTCTAATTCATTATACTACCTTTATCCTCTTGCTCAATTTAGTTCCAGCCTAACTCTTGAGCCATATATTTGCTATTATTCACCACCCTCACCCAAGCACTTGTGTCTGTTGGTATGCACACACGTGCATCAGCCTACTTATGACTAGATTACTCATGATCTCCTAAACACAACCTGCACTTTCCTTCATCCGTGTTTTGATTTGCATGTTCCTCTCAGCCTCTATTGTCTTTCTCTCTTGTCTTTTTCAAAGTCCTGCACAACTTGTGAGACCCAACTTACCCACTTCCTGTTAAGCTTTATCCTTTCAACTATAATTAATCTCATGCTACTTTCTTTCCATTCCACTTTTAATGTGTGCCTTTGTTGTAAAAGTTAATACATAATGACTTATATTATGGTTATAGCTTTTTATGTGAGCCTCTCCACCAGACTGTGAGCTTATTAGGAGCAGAGAACATAATTTATCTTGGTACCTTGCACATAATAAACACTCAAAAAAGCATTATTATTAGAGTCTTAAATGTTAAGAAAACAACAAAAAAAATCTTTTTACATTTGTTTTGATTTTTAGGTTTAGATTAAGTGTAGAAATATATTCATTATCATTTTTTTTACCGTTGGGTATTCATGTGAGGTGGCTGAAATAACAAGTTGGTTTTTAATATTGTTTTAGTCTCTTGGCAATTCTTTAAGTGTTCTAGGTCTTAAGTTAATATCAAGAGTAAGCGTAGTTATTAGGTAGAGATGTTTTTTAGGAAAAGAGACTTTCATTCCACTCAGAAGTCTGAAAATAATTTACTGAATTAAGGACAGTGTTAAGTAGGGATTTCATTGAGGTAATAAAATTGAGTTAAACAATAGGAATTGGGCTATTTGGTTATTAATAGAGTCTTCCATATGACCTTTACTAGGAAAGGGGTTAGGGAATTGAATGATTAAGTAGACAACATGTAATACTGTACAGCAGTTAAGAATGAGGTAAATCTGCAAGCACTGAAGTTTTTGGAAAGATCTTATTAAATGATAAAAAGCAAGCCGTAGAACAGTATATATACATTATGATCCCATTTATAAATAATTTTTATTGTATTTTTCTGTTTACATTTATATACAAACAAAGGCATAAACAGTATGTCTCATCTAACAAAGTCTGGAAAGATATACACCAAGTTCATAACCATGGTCACCTCTGAGAAGGAATGTGTTGATATGGAAATTGAGTTATGAAGGTGGGCTTGTTTTTGTTCCCTTCTGAATAGTTTAAATTCTTTAGCAGGCGAACATACTTATGTGTTGCTTGTACAACTGAAAAATAAATGAAACACCAGAAAGGAAAAACACTGGGAATAAGTATTTTGGGCTATAATAAAACCTACAACAGTCACCTTATTACAAAATTTATTTTAATTCATCCATTTTTAGGTTTTAGGCGTCATTTAATAACCAAAAAAAAAAAAGGTGGGGGAGGGGGTTAGAAGTAGTCTTTAAAGTAATTTTAAAAATTATTTTCAGCTGGCACAGGCACAGCCATAGTTTCACTTCCAGTTCCTTTTGCAAGTTTCTATTTAAGGAACTTTAAATCATTCATTTCTAGAGAAGTACTATAGCATTGCTTTTAAACTCTATCATTCAGGAAGCTTGGAGATAGAAGTATAGATAGACCAGGAGGGAAAATGTTAAACAGGCTAAGATTCAGCTTATATAGCTCTTGTATTGGTATCTTTTTCCTGGGGAATTTCTTTGTTCCGTGGCTCTGTGTGACATATATGATACATGGTCTAGGTAAAAGGCAAAACCTAGTATTTGGCCATTCAGCTAGAAGAGTTAGCTCAATGCATTAACTTAATCATTGGTTAAATCTTATACCAGTTGGCTCTCTTCTGATCTGCAGCTCTCAGTCACACCATTAACTCTAGCCAACATTTTACAAATGTAAGAAAATGTACATCCAGTGAAAGAAATCTTAGGTAGATCATTACAAATCTATCACCACATTTTATATACCTTAAGTATCAACTCAATTCTTATATTCCTATCTTAACAGCGGTTTCTAGTTTTATTTTAAATAACTTGTCTTTTTCACGTTTAGTGAAGAATACAGATAAGCAAAGAGAACTTAAGAATACCTTTTAACTCTTCTCATTCATTTCATAACTGTTGTTAACATTTAACAGAGAAAAAGGAAGGTGAATTAGATAGGAGAAGAAAAAGTAGGGAGTTCTGTAGATTATGGTAAACAGGAAGTAAAGAAACAGATGTAGAAAAAGAATTTTTGAAAAATTCTGTATGGAAAATTTTAAGAAAAACTGTTATATAAGTTTTCAGATCTGGAATGCTCTGGCAATATGTCCGTTTTAGAGCAAATAGTAATTTTCGATTAATAAGAAAAACAGAATAATGAAATCCTTGTTCTTGTCATATCTTGGTTTCACTGATGTCTAGGTTGAGATAGGAAGACAGTTCATTTCTTTCTCACATCCTTCCATGAAGTTTCTGGAGTTTTTTTATTAATTTATTTTTTTTGAATACCTGGCAGTGTTATTCAAAACAAAAAATGCAGTGCAATCTTTTTAGCAGACCTAGGATTCATCTGGGCTGTGGAGCTCTAAACCTAAATCTGCTGTGGGATTTTAATGAGCAAACAAGAATTCTCTAATTTTGTAACTTGAGTTATTACCTTAATGCTAGAATTATACCTATTCTCTTATTCCTATGTATTCACTATTGGGAATTGGACGATTTTTCTTCTGACACATTATTTGACTTATTATGCTAATAGTATTGTTTGTTTCTTAGACTTGAGTGGAAGGGTAAAGTACTTTATTAAAGTCAGGAATCTTGGGAAAATAATATATCTTACTTTACAGTCTTCCATATTATAGTAGTTCTAAGGAGATTTTAATCAAAATTAAAGTCTAAAAAAGTCTGAGATGGAAACATATAAACAATAGTAGGGAGGGGACTGGAAGCCCAAACCTTAAAATATGTTAGAATGATGACAGAGGAGATTTTAAGTTTGGTGTAACTTTTTAAAAGATACCTCTGTTGCCTTATGTTCTTGACCAGAGCAGTTTTTTTTTCAGGGAGTGGGTTCACAGTTTCTTTCCTTTCCAGATCGCAAAGGTTGAGAAGCTCAAACCTTTGGAAGTGGAGCTACGACGCCTAGAAGACCTTTCCGAATCTATTGTTAATGATTTTGCCTACATGAAGAAACGGGAGGAGGAGATGCGTGATACCAATGGTGAGGGGAAGGCAGCTTTGGTTTCTCAATAAGTGAAGCATAAAGGAGTCAGATCTCCAAACTTTTAATTCTGGTGTACCCTTTCCTCAGTTTTGCCAGGTGTATGGGAAGATTATTGCTTACTTCAGTGTTGTTGCTACAGGTAAATGAGCCCTGTTAGAGTTTTCATGGGAATAGAAATTTCTGTGATATGCTGTTGACTATATTCTCAGCTTATTGTGTATCAACTTGATAGTACAAATCTTTATTATTTTTAACATTTATATGTAAAATAATGGAATTTTAAGAAAAAGTTATCTGAAATCCTACTTTTAGGCCTGGAAACAGTGAAGTTAATTGCCTTTTCCCCCTGGCTATTATTTTGCCTGCTGAGCCTCACTTTATTACATTAACAACACTTTTGTTTTTTTTAGAGTCAACAAACACTCGGGTCCTCTACTTCAGCATCTTCTCAATGTTCTGCCTCATTGGACTAGCCACTTGGCAGGTCTTCTACCTGCGTCGCTTCTTCAAGGCCAAGAAGTTGATTGAATAATAAGGCCCGCACTCCTCCCACCCTCAGCCAGCAGACCATCACTGGGACATGCCTGTCCTCAGGCATCCTACCAACAGCACCATCAAGGCACGTTGGAATTTTCTTGCCAGAACTGATCTCTTGTTGTGGGAGGACATGGGTTACCACCTATACCCAACAAGTCATTGAGGGACTCCTTTTTAACTTGATAGCATTTGGACTGATTTTGCAACAATAGGACAATTATTAAAGTCACCTATGACAAAAAATAGGGGTTACCTAGATAATGCCAAAGCCAGCATTTGTACTGGGTTTCCTCAAGTGATCTGTTCGAAACATATTTTCTTTCCTTTTACTTGCTCACCAGGTTGGGCTTCCACTTTAGTTCCTTTACCAAGATTTGTATGACCACGTGGAACTTGTTTCATTCTGATTGTTCACTTCGGATTTCCATATGAAAACACCCTTAACTTTATCTTAACCCTAGTTTAAATGTTTAGACAGCTTCTAGTAATATCTTTTAGTAATTTTCTGTCTCTTAAAGGGGTAATGGAAGTGACACCTCATAGAAATGAGCTTTGAGTTATAGGTCACTTTTAAAGACTATTTCATTTTAGAGAATTAAAACATTTGTGCTCAACTGCTTGAATTTTTTCTTTCTGTGTATTTATGTGTATTTAGTTCTATGCAATTTTCTTACATGTGTAGATTTGTGTGACCACCTCAAGTTGCAGAACAGTTCCATCACAGGGGTCCTTTGTGCTATCCACAGCCACCTCCCTTCCTTACCCTCAAGCCCAACCTTTCACAACCACAAATCTGTTTTTCATTTCTCTAATTTGGTCATTTCAAGAATGTTATATAAATGGAGTCATATAATCTTTTGGGATTGACTTTTTTCACTCAGCATAAATTTCCTTGAACAATCCATGTAGGTTGTTGCATGTATTAGTACTTTGTTCCTTTTTTTTTTACTCAGTAGCATTCAAGGTATGGATGTACCACACTTTGTTTAACCATTCACCCAGTGAAGGACATCGGGGTTGTTTTGAGTTTTGGGCTGTTACTAATAAAGCTGCTGTTAACATTCATGGACAGGTTTTTATGTGAACGTAAATTTCATTTCTCTGGGATAAATGCCCAAGAGGGCAATTGCCAGATTGTATGGTAAGCACATTTATTTTTGTAAGAAATCGTCCTACTCTTTTTCCAGAATGAGTGTGTCATTTTATGTTCCCACCAGCGATGTATGACCAGTCAGGTTTCTCCACATCCACACAGGTATTTACTGTAGTTATTTTTTATTTTAGTCATTCTGTTTGATAGATGTGTTTAATGATACCTCATTGTGGTTGTATTTTTGCATTTTTGTAATAGCTAATGATGTTGAACATCTTATGCTTATTTGCCATCTGTGTCTTCCTCATTATAATATCTCTTCATGTGCTTTGCCCATTTTCTAATTAGATTTATTTTACTAATCAGTTTTGAGAGTTTCTTATAAATCCTAGATATAAGTTCTTTGTCAGATATGTGGTTGTTTGAATTTTTAACATAACTTCTACCAAGAAAAAATCAGTAAAATTTACCAAGTCTTCTTACATAGTCACTGACTTAATTCTTGTCCTTATGTGTTCCCCTAAGACATATAAGGTATAAAAAAAATAACACATCTAGGATCATGAATAGATAGATACTTGAGAATACATGTTGTGAAAGCAAAGCCAAGAACCGCTGTGAGAATATGAGGTACCTGCTTAAATACTAAGGTAAATGAGAGATATGTGGATACAATTGACCGTGTTTGTAAACAGTTAAGAAAAATACTATTACTTGAAATTTTCCCCACTTCTCTCAGAAAAGGAGTAGGAGTTTGTCCTTTCTGTAATCTCTTTCTTAACCTTGCTGAGTGTTACAGGGCTTGTCTAATTGCAGTGGCAAGAATAATAGGATTTAGGGTCATGTAGCTTGCAGTTAAGAAGCAGCATATTGAAATAATAGAGAACACTGCTGTGATGACCTGGGTGAAAGGTGAAAGAGGGAGTAAGTTATGTTGTCAAACTCTCAGGCTGTTTTGTTAATGTTCCAGCTACTGTGAACCCAAAAGCCTTTTCTTCTTTTGACTCCCTATATGAATGAATGTCTCTGGTGTGGCATATAAGTAGTTCTTTTATTAGTTTGTGCAACATTGCCATCTGCTGTTAAGAATTGATAAGGATAGCTGAATCCTTGCATAAGGGAAGCAGATGTTAAGAAAGTTTATCTGGGGTATTACATATACTAAACAATGGAGGATACATCCAAGTAGGGAAGAAAATGACAAAATTTGTGGGTTAAGATCCATCCTTAGACGTTTAAAGGTGAAATTCTGTACTATTAACCTAACAAGATAACTATTTTTGACTGGTGCCTTTCCCTTTTTTAAAAAACAATGAAAGCAACTCAGTTGGTTTTAACATTCTGTTCTGACAAAATGTCAGAGAAGATAGAAGAGGAGAATATTTTATTTTGATAATGTTTCTGTTCCCAAATGTGACTTCGTGGTACTAAAATTCTTTCATGCCTTTCCTTTCACTTATGCCAAAACTACCAACTTGGACTTTTGTGTGTGCTTTTGGTTTAAAATTCATTGATATGACATCTTGATTTTATCTGAAAAGTGAAATTATTTGCCTTTGATAAAAGGCTAGCGCAAAAGCAAATCAGCTTTAAAAACAAGGCTGCTATCTGGTTTCCCCAGTTTTTAAGCCTATTATTCAACATGTCTGTATAATATAGATGAGAATGATGAAGTTTAAGTTTTGTTATACCATTGTCATAAACCCGTCATAAGCAATTTTTCTGTTTGTTTAATGGAAAGAGGCATGTGGGATTTATATAGATTCACTTCTAAGTGTTGGATGGGGATTTTTTGTGTAAATTTTCTCAAATAAAGGCTAGCAGAAACCATTTTAGGAGTATATTTCTGTTACTCTTGAGTACCTCTTTGGATTTGCAATAATTCCTCCATATTCCTCAGTTTTAAAGCATGGAAAATTGTGATGAAGTAGAGAAAAAGTATTGTCCATAATTTACTCCAGGAAGATCAAGTCTTTGTGAGCTAACAAAAGTTTATTATATTTTATATATAAATAAGTTACATATCTATATATATATGAAAGTGATAATTTTACATCTTCGGAAAGACCAAATAGGATTCTGTAAGCCCAGCATTCTTCTGCTTAGCTTCTCTCTTTTGGAAACTGGTATTGGAGTTATTCCTACCAGTCTTCTCCCTTGCCCTCCATTCTTAAAATACCCTTCCCAATTTTAGAACCCCTCAGGACTTGCTTTTTTGACCCATCACATCTATGCAAAACTCTACCCCAGCAAGTAAAGACCATTTTCTCCTTTCCTTTTACTTGTGGTTGAACATCTTTCATAAAGCTTTCCAAGAGTCAGCCTGAAGTGTTTCATGCATTCATTCGCTGGCTGGCCTCTTATTTGCCTTCTACCTCCATTCTCCAGAAAAACAGATAATTTGTCAGTGAATCTATGCAAAGTAGCGGTTCCCAACATTTAAGTATAAATATTTTAATCTCAACAATGTCTTATTTTTCACTGATGTTTTACTTCTAGAGAACATAAATAATGACTAAATTCAGCAACTTAAAAATTTAATCTCAAAAGTATCATATACTTGGTAGATGGTAGTACGTGTTTTACAAATTATTCTGTCTTCTGCAGTGGTGTCCCATAAAACATGAGCCCCAAGTAAAATATTAAATTTGTAGTACCACATTAAAAAAGTAAATTTTAATAATAGTTTGTCTAATATATCCAAAATAGCATTTCAACATGTAGTCAATGTAAAAACTAATGAGATATTTTACATTTTTTTCATAAAGTTTTTGAAATCCAGTGTGCATTTTATAGCTACAGCACATCTGTATTGACTTGCCATAATTCAGGTATTCAATAGCTGCATGTAGTTAGTGGCTGCCATGTTGAACAGTGAAGGTATAGATTTTGCACTTTGGTAGATTCTTTAATCTTTATAGCAACTCTATGGCCCCTGGGGTTCTGCCATTCACAAATGGGAACTTCTACTAAATAGCATTCTAACAATTCACTTGTTAAAATATAATATGTAATACATGTTTTTGATTAAAGATACTTTCAAATCAGTTATACCTTTAGAATATTGAGTATTTCTGGACTTACTGTGAATATTCAAAGGTCAGATATTTAGTTTCATTTATATCTAGTATAAAGAATTGCGCATGAGTGTTTCTGTTCTGTGTTCTCTAAGATGGAACTTGTTGACCTTATATCTATGCATTATAACCAGAACAATTGACAATATCATGCTAACCCAAGTTACAGAAAACTATCTAGTTTCTCATTGCAAAGATGCCAAAAAAATGAATTCATAAGCTTTGGATGAAACCTGTTCAGCTTCTCTGAATGAAAGTCAATACTTTTCATTTCAAGTAATTGATTTTTCCATTCTTTTAACTCAGACTATTGAATATTATTTAATATGCTGAGCTAAACTCTGGAGTAGACCTGAATAAATAATCAATACTTATCCTTAAAGTGCCATCTAATTAACAGGAGGAAGTGGAATGGCCTCTATCTATAATGATCTTTCTACTTTGTTTAGCGATTATTGACAGTATTTTAGATATTCCTCCAGAAAGTCTTCATTTAACCCAGAAAGTCTGTCTGGGAAAGATGCTCCTCCTAAATGCCTTTCGAGAAACTTGTACTTTCCTTATAATAGCATATAATAATAGTACAATTTACACACGGTTATCCTTATAATTGCCTCATCTGTCATATGGACTATGAACTCCATAAGAGTAGAAGCTGTGTTTATTTTGTTCTCCCTTGTAACCTAGCACCTGGCACGAGTTGGGTTGGTACTCAGAGTTTGTTGAATGAATTGAAAATTCAAGAATATCCATACAATATAGAATTCTGGAATAAAACCAACAAAATAAAATTTAACAGTCTTGCACTTAGGTTTAAAAAGTGTCATATACAAACAAGATAATTAGCTGATACTCATTCAACAAATCATTTTTAAGCCTATCGAGCATTTTTTGAGGCGCTGGTAATACAGAGCTGTGAACAAGAGCGCGAAACTATCTCAGAGCTTATATTCTAACGAATGGATATAGTCAAAGTAAACATGATAAACAAGACATCAATATTTTATAGATCAGCATTGTGAAGAGTGATATGATCTGGTGGGAGGGCTGCGTTACACTGGATTGGAGTGGATTAGTTAAGTACAAAAACTAAGCAGACCATCATGAGGGCTGGTATACTAATAGACATTGGATCTAGATCAAAGGAGACAAAGTCCCCTTGTACTCTCATTTTCAGACCTGATGTGGAATGTTATTCAGAGTGTAGGTTATCACATTTTTCCCCCACATCAGACAAATGGTACATCTCTTCACAGTTGCAATCATAGTATAAGAAATACTTTAAAGAAATGCTGAACTATAAAGAGGTCAGAGGAATGTGAACTCATTAGCCCTCACACCTCTTACCTCATTCTACCAAATTGTCTTCCTCCTATTTGCTATCATCACCCACCTAGTTAAAAACCAGGAAGTATCTTCTGGACTCACATTTACCTCACCAACCATACCCCAACTGTCCATAAAGTCTAAATGTTCCGTGGATGGATTTTGTATATCTGGACAATGATAAGTACCTCAGTATCTCTTCTTAGAAAATAAATTGCTTCTTGACTGGTGTCCTTGACTCAAGTCTGACTTCCACATTGTCATTAGAGTTCTTTGTGAAATACAACTACTTAAGTTAGGTGACCATGTTGTTTATTGTCTAAGGTGGGCATGTGAGCAAAAGGAGGCTCTAATAATTAGGCTAGGGGAAGAAAAGGTGTAAATTAAGACTTCCTCAGCAAATCAGGACATAGTCACACCAATGATACACTCCCCTGCTTAAAAATCTCCAATAATTTTCCATTACCCACAGTAAAAGCCAAACTCTGTAAAACTATATTTGAGGTCCTGTCTTCTGCTACTCCACAGGCACCCTGGCCTCCAGCCACATGACCTCTTAGCCCCAGCACATCCTGCTCTAGGAAAGTCCTAGAGCCAGATGCTGGATTTGACTCCCAGCACCCCTTACTGTGTAACATTGAGCAAGTTACTTAACCTCCTGTATCTTAGTACTTTCTATAGAATGGGAATAATAGGATTAAATGGAATGATACATGGAAAGAAAACATTTAACAATTCTAGGAACACATCACTATAAATGTTTGCCGTTATCGCCCTGATGGCGATCATATTCCCAGAACTTTACTGATTAAAAAAAACTTGGAGATGTGAAGTCACATAACTGATAGAACGTGTTTTTCCACTGTATTGCAATTCTTTTAGTGACTTGAGGGCAAGGAGCATCTTATGGCAGATTCTCTACCCTGAATACAGTGGCACGTAGTGCTCAGAGACTTGCATGAGATCAGATGGTCAAAGCTTTGGAAAGACACAAGGATAATGTTAAGTCTGGGGGGAGTGGAGGGGGAAGCCTCAGGAAAGTTGACTTAAAATACGTTTGGAGTTGTAAGAGGGAGGGACCAAGAGTGGTTCTGGGGGAGAGAATCGGGCCCACTGACTCAGAGATGGCACGAGCTAAGTATTTCCTCCACCTGTAATGCCTCTCTAAACCAAGGTTGCCGCGCAGGGCTGGAAGGGGCTGCTGGCCCAATCCCTGCCCCCCGAGATAGACCTGACACTCAAATGAGACTGGACGAACTCTGGACCTCGGAGCTTTCTGGGCACTTGGCCAAGGATCGGGAACGTGGACTCCAGACTCGAAGGTGACCTCCTAGCCCAGCCCGAGCCCCTCTGTAGCACGCAGTCCCTACCACGCACCCGTCACTCCCTGCGCGAGGCCTCGCTTTCCCCGCGGGCCCCGGCCGGGTAAAGCTGTGGCCCCGAGGCCAGGCCGGCGGAGGCGGAGGCCGGCGGAGGCGGAGGCCGCCCCGCCGGACCGGAAGCGCCCGGAACTGCTTCCGGGTCAGGGGTGCCGAGCCACCATGGAACCGCGCGGGGCAGCGGGGCTGACGGAGCCGCGGGCCGGCGTCTGAAGCGAGAGGGGCGCAGCTCGGCGAGCAGCGCCGCGGCCGCCGCCATGTCGGTGCTGGGCGAGTACGAGCGACACTGCGATTCCATCAACTCGGACTTCGGGAGCGAGTCCGGGCCCGGCGGGGACTCGGGCCCGGGGCCCGGCTCCGGCCCGGGAGCGCGAGCTGGCGGCGCGGCGGAGCAGGAGGAGCTGCACTACATCCCCATCCGCGTCCTGGGCCGCGGCGCCTTCGGGGAGGCCACGCTGTACCGCCGCACCGAGGTAGCGAGCGGCCTGTGGCCCGCGCCGCCCGGCCCCTCCTTCGCGGCTCCGCTCTGCCCCGCGTTCTGCGCCCGGTCCTCAGTTAGAGCTGGGGCGCCTGCAGAGTGTGTGTCAGGGTCCTCTCCCCACTCTCCCAAGCCACCTGTCCTAGGAATTGACGGGTCAGGTCACTGCCTTCGTTCACTGGCCGCTTTCTTTAACCCAGGGAACCGAGCAAGTCCTCGTTCCTTTTCTTACTTAGCCTTAGTTTCCCCATCTATAGAATGGGGTTAGTCGTGACTGCCTTTAAAAGAATTATCTTTCAAGGCCGTTTTGAGACTCGACAAAGGTGCTTTGCAAACTATACGAATGTGAGGTGTTGCCAAAACCTACTTCTTCTCATGCTACATCGCTCTCCAAGGTCACGGTTGGGAGGACGAGAATAGCTTGAAAATTTCCACGTCAGCTGCAGTGCCGCTATCTGTGCCGTTATCTTTAAGTTTAGATGCGAACACTTGGAAGTTTTTCTTGAAGATCATTAGGGAGAGAGTCGTGTGTTGGTTTTCTCATCGTTGTCTATCCAGCGGCGTTTATGCTTGAGAAATACTTTTTTGGTATATTCTCAGCCATTAATTCTTAATTGGGATCACCAGGACTCCTTTGAGAACCTAAAGTAAACATAATTCCCACCACACCATTTGCAAATGTATATATCCTTTGAAGAGATTCGTGAATCACTGACCCCTAAGTTCAGAATGTATACAGGGCTAAAACCCTGTAGTGGTGACTCTACTTCCAAAAACTAACCCCATACTGATTTTGATCACTAAAGTCTTAAAATTTTAGCTTACTGAAGGTGATTGATCCATTAGCAATTCACCTAGAGTTCTGGTGTGTGTTCCATGCTAGCATAGTTTTAAGGCTGAAAGATGGAGAGAAGTGGCTGCAAGAGAATATCTTTAAGTGTTCTTTTTTATCCTAATGCCACATTAATGTATGATGTTAGACTTATTGTTGTATTCTGTTTTCGTATTTGTACTCACATGAGAAAGAGGAGATGCATTAGTATTCCTATTTTATAGTTAAAACAGTACTGTATATTTAAGTGATTTGCTTACTTAAATTAGAAGTAAATCTTTGGCTAGAATGGAGTTTTATATCTCCTTCCCATTCCTTTCTATTATCATGTTGAACTTGATTACTGAGAATATTTTAAGTTAAATTTGATTATACTTCCCCAAAACTGCATAACATTATCCATATCATCATTTATTGGATTTGTGGATTTACAAAAGTTTAATTAGAAGTGGCCCTTTTCCTCAAAGAGATTGTATTTCAATGAAAAGGTAAGTTGGCTCTGTTAGTAAAAAGATAACATTTAAGTTGTATGTGTATAGAAATGAAAAAGAATGGACAAATATTTCAGTGTATGAGCTCTGAATATTAGGGGAATGATTGCATTGTAGTACAGCAGAAGGTTCATCAGGACCTTCCCGAAAAAGTTGTAAGGACCTAGCGGAGCCATTCTAAAGGATAGGGAGAGTTATTTAGGTGGGGATGCTCCTGAGCTGGGGGGGAGCAGTGTTAGTAAAGAATTAGAGATATTATAAAAGGGAGTGGATATTGGAAGCTGCAGGTAAGGTTTCATGAATAGAGAAAGACATGATGCATAAAAGTGACAGGAGATAACGTGTTGCAAAATGAGCCAGCATGAGTTAGGTGAACCCAAAGCCCTTTAGCATAACTTACTCTTATCCAGAAAGGGTAAGTGAAAATCATTTTATAAATTTTATAAAATTAGAGGCAAGTTTAATATTTTTATTTTACAAGCAACTGTGGTCAGCTATAGGGAACCACTCTCCAGTTCTTTATTTCTCCAAAAGCCCTACTTCAGTTTTCATCATGACTAACAGTACGTCATAATGTCCTTTGACAGACTCTTTGAGATCTTCTATCCCATATTTTTACCTGGAATTGACATCATGCAAATTAAGTGTAGCAACAATATAATAGCATTTTAATATCCTGCAGCAAAATATGATGCTCAATAGTATGCAGGACCTTTAAAGTCTGTTCAAATTTTGTTCAAGGGAAAAAATAAAAGCAGTCAGTCTCTTCCCATCTAGGAAGTTTTCTTTCTAGGTTTACAAATCAAGTATGGATTCATTCGCTGTCAGGCAAGAGGAAAGCACGATACCTCTGTTGCTGTGTTGTAGGATGACTCACTGGTTGTGTGGAAGGAAGTTGATTTGACCCGACTGTCTGAGAAGGAACGTCGTGATGCCTTGAATGAGATTGTTATTCTGGCACTGCTGCAGCATGACAACATTATTGCCTACTACAATCACTTCATGGACAATACCACCCTGCTGATTGAGCTAGAGTATTGTAATGGTAAGCCTGAATTCAGTGCAACTTCCTCTGGCAAGACTTTCTCGTGCTCATACTTATCCTGAGGGAGAAAAAAAAATAAAAGACATATACAGTGATTAAAAACTTTAAATGGATAAGTTTAAGATAAGTAGTTCAGGCTCTGGAGAGTTTTGAAGTGATGTACAAAATAAAGGAAGGGATTTTCTCCTACATACTCCCCTTGTGATTATAGTCCCATCTTCAAATTACTTGTTCACTTAGATTTCACATTCATTTTTCAAGACTTTTTTCCCTCATGAAATGACATGAGTTAAGCATTAGAGACATGGGTGGCTTGATATAGAATTTAATGAAATCTTATAGGTAATATTGATTTATGTTGACTTCAGCCAAAGCAATCCTATTAAAAAGTGGTCCAAAGATCATTACTGAATGAAAATGAAAAAATAGTAAAGCATGGTCTTATTTATCTGGTCTCTGATTTCTTTAGACCATTTTACTTGTAAGATAGCAGTATGGCCTAGCTGTTAAAAAACTAGACTCTGAATCCACATCCCAAGCTTTATGACTTTTTAGTTCTGTAACTTTGCACAGGAACATCAACTTTTTTGTATTTTAGCTTTCTCATTTCAATATGAGTTTGTTGGTAACAGTACCTACCTCTTGGAGTTATTGTATTAAATGACTGTAAAGCCCCTGGCATTGTATTTATTATGTAGCAAATGTTTGATACATACTGTATTAGCTGTTATCTTATTACATAAGAGAACTTCCAAAGTTCTTTCTTGAGTTGCATGCTAGAGAGGTTCCAGCATATTCTTCAGTTAAGTCTCTAGGAGAAACCTCCTAGACTCTTAACTTTTCTTCTCTAAACTCTTGTGTATCATTCTCCCTGGGTCTGATCAACCCTAAATGTACAAGATTACAGTAGATTTTTGAAGTAGCAGAAGCCTCAAGTAGTTAACTTCCTTTGTGGTTAGGAGGATCTAGAACAAATGGTAGGTATATTATCGAAATTCTGAGTTACTAAATTACAGGGGAAAAGAAGTTGTGAAACTTAGCTGAGCTAAACTGTAAGATAGTTGCAGGTAAGAAATAAAATTAACCATGGTCATTTTCAGTCTATATTCCTTGATAAAGGAAAGAGAAACAAATTCAGACTTTGAATTAGTAAAGGGAGTGATAACTGAAAACAATCTAGAGTGTCCCCTAAATTTCAGGAAACCTTTTCAGTGTTAAGTGTTAAGAAAAAGTTGTCAGTTATATATACCTGTATATACTAAACATTGCATCATAGGTGTAACCCAAATGTTCTACTAGGCACACTGAGAGTTGTTCTTATAAAAATATTGCAGATTCCTTTAAAAGTTCTATTAATTATCTGAATTTGAAAATGTTCAAGGTAATTTCACTAATCGATGTACTATAGGAATGGTTTTTGCTCTCATCTTTTCAAAATTTCATACTTCCTGTTTTTGTATTGAGCTGCTTCTATTAGGAGAATCTTTGAAGATTATTTCTGGTATAGTCCTTGAGAGATGTGAAGAGTTTTTTACCCATGTGAAGAGCCAAGAGAGAAGAAGGGATTTCCTTTGGAGAGGAGGCAGAATCCTTCATTTCCCTGTGTTATCTGTTAAAACCTTAGTAGATACAGGAGCCAAGCTTTGATCTCTGTTTAGCAATTCCAACTTGTTTCTTGTTTAATTGCAGGAGGGAACCTGTATGACAAAATCCTTCGTCAGAAGGACAAGTTATTCGAGGAAGAGGTAATTTATGTTTCTATGCTCAGAAGCTAGAATTATAATGTGTTGCATTCTGGTTCTGTATTAACTCTTCCAACAATGAAGAGTGTTTTTTTCCTTTTGTTCAGACTCCTTCCAGGCTCTGGTTGATATTCATGAGAAAGGAAACCTCTAACAAGGAAGCTGTCTATAGCTGCTTCCTAAACGGTTTACCTCCACATCATGATTCTCTATGGGCTTTCTTTCCTGGTTCTATTACTGCATACTGGTATGCCCAGTTTTTCTATACGTTTGCATTCTTCTTGGATTTCCTTCCACAAGTTTGCTTCACAATACCATATTTTATAATGACATTGGAACTATTTTATACTGACCTGCTTTTTCTTTTTACCTCTACCACCTTTCTTTGCCTACTCAACCTATAAGCAAGAGATGTCAAGTCATCCTCTGGATGCAGCTTCCTTTGTTTTGTTTGAGTGTGTATGTGTATTTAAATAAAATTTTAGAAAGTTTGTTTCCAATCCAAATATGATTTATTTCTTTCTTTGCAGATGGTGATATGGTACCTATTTCAGATTGTTTCAGCAGTAAGCTGTATCCATAAAGCTGGAATCCTTCATAGGTAATGAGTGAAAGACTGGGATGGGTTTCTTTCCACCAGAACAACCCCCACCTTGGGTACCTCCCATCAACACTGTTATTTACTTGATTAAGCAGTCAAGGCTTTTACAGTGATATGTTTTAGAAAGGAAAGAGTGAAAAATGAGGGTTGTGATCTTTATTTCCTGAAGTTAACTGTGTTTGTGATTAGGAAGAATTTTTTCAGTAACTGAGTACTGCTCAGTCATTTCTTTAAGAGAAATTTTAATTTCATTAATTCATCAGTAAAGCTTAGAGGACACTATGAGAAGTGATATTAGATTGGTCAGAATTCACAGTAAATGTTTTCTCTAAGTAATACTCAATTCACAAGTGTTTTTCACTATAATTCTTTTAATTTAAATAAAAGCCTATTTATTTTACATAATTAATTGTACATTTTTACTTGATCTTTGGGGAGAAAAACAGCTTTCTATTCATTTCTAGTTATAGGAAAGAATTATTATGAACATTTCTGCATCATTATACCTTTCTTGACCATTGCTAGTGATTAATGTTAATACACAAGTTTTTTAATTTGTTTATTAATTGTTAGCATATGTTTGTTGGTAGCTATTAAATGGCTACTGTTGCATATTGTTATTATCTTTTCAAAAGTTACAAAGAATATTGTTCAGATTTTTCACCTCTTTGAATAAAGAAGCCAGAATGTGAACCAGGCAATTTATTTATTTTACATATGGTCAATTCCTATTCAGAAAAATAGCCAGTGAATTTATTTAGGTAATCTACACAGCCTAGTCATATTGCTGCCAAGACATGCAGCCTCTTCTCTTGCCTTAACAAATTTTAAACTTTGACACCAAATGTTGAAATTTCCTTGATATCTCTTAGTTCAAGACATAAGTGGTCGTTGAAGAGGCAGTGCACCTGATAGGAATTAGGATTACCTATAGCACCATTGTTGTTTTATCTGACCCTCTCAACTTTTCCTAACAGCTTCAGTGTTATGGGAGGCATACCTGTGCTCTGAAGCAAGCCCTGGAGGATAAAGTTAATTCTCTGCCTCCACTCCCTAAGTCCCCTTTTCAATGTTAAAGTACATATGAAAGTGATGACCATTCTTTGGGGTCCAATAACAGTCTAAGCAGTGGTGACACACTTATTTTTATTCTCTGCTAATCCTGGGTGCAGTGGGGTATGAGTTAAAATAATTGACTATATGGGCTTACTCTGCAGCATCTTTTTTTTCCAGAGATATAAAGACATTAAATATTTTTCTGACCAAGGCAAACCTGATAAAACTTGGAGATTATGGCCTAGCAAAGAAACTTAATTCTGAGTATTCCATGGCTGAGACAGTAAGTATGTGTTGCCTTTGTCTTATTTTTATTTTCATTTCATTTCCAGCACCATGAGATAGAGCTATACTTCCTAAATCTTGCACCGTTTCTCAATTTTCTTGCAGGTTCTCCATACTTACAAAGCAAGTTGTCAGGAGCTTTTTTCCTTGGGTTCAGTAACAGTCCTTTATGTGCTCAGGTGTTTACAAGTCATTGTCCATATTACAGCTCTGACCTCATAGCCCTTTCTAGCACTGATTAGAGACTTTTCTAAAAGCAACAAAATGCTTTAGTGTTTTTTCCAGCCTAGGATCTTTAGTTGATTTCAGTTTATCTCTTATTTAATGTTTGAGCATAGGATATTAGACATCTCTTTCTCTGTTTCCTTTGAATTTTTCTGGTGTAGAAGCCCTGTATAACAATTAAAGGCCAATGCCCAGCAAATTATCTGGTCTTTAGTATCATACACAGTCTGAACTGTGGAGGTCCTTTCTCACTTGATCATAAGAAAGCCTGTTGATAAACAGTAGACATAAGTTAATCTTTAAAGACAGTGATTTAATCCTTTTAGGAATTATAAAACCCAATTGTTATTCTTATGGTTTCACAATTCTCTGTCCTTAAAAGAACTTGAAAATATAAGTTAATAAAATTAATTTTGTTCTGATGATGTTTTCTGATAATGTTGAGCTCTTGTAGAATCAGTCTGGTCTTTATACAGATTTTTCTCATGAAGAATAATCTGCCAAAACCAAGATTTGACTTTTCTTAGCCAGTTAAATGCAAAGATGGAGTGATGTGAAAATTTATAAATGCCATGTAAGCTATTTGAAAATTTCTTTGCTGATTAAAGATGGCTGTCAGTTTTATTAGAACTTCTGGGGCACTCATTTTCTCTCTTCTTGGGAGAAATATGACCTCAATTCAGGACATTTTTTTTTCTAAACCCATTCTTGAATTGAAGAAATATTTTTCAAACTTGAAAGAAATTCACTAGCTATGTTAGTATTACAAATGTTAAATTGAGCCATTTAAAAAGTTTCATTACTATGCATTACAGTTAGAACTGTTATTCAGTTACTTTTCTCCCCACTTCATTTTTTGGTTTTTCCCTTTTAGTGAACTTTTATTAAGTATGTCTTTGTATGAAGTCTTTAGTGGGCTTTAAATGCCTGCAGCTTCTGTGATCTAGGAATCAGAACTGTTGCAGCTCCCAGATTACCACAGTGCCTTCACCGCAGAGATTGTCCCTCTATAATTTGCCCAAGAAAGTTGATATGAATGAGATTTCTTACCATAGTGGCATCATCTTATAACGAACATTATGGAATAAGCTGATGAATGTTTTATGGTTGTTATCACTAGTGCCTGGGAAATTAAGTTATTGAACTATTAATGTGGTTACCTCAGAAAAGAAGTTTTTCTTTAATTGTTTTCTTTGTTGTACAGCTTGTGGGAACTCCATATTACATGTCTCCAGAGCTCTGCCAAGGAGTAAAATACAATTTCAAGTCTGATATCTGGGCAGTAGGCTGTGTCATTTTTGAACTGCTTACACTAAAGAGAACATTTGATGCTACAGTAAGTTGATGTGTTATCCTTACATTTTCCTTACAAATGATACAACCTGATTGAGAAAACCGATTTCATTTATTCCTGTGCTTCTGGATTTATTGAACAGAAATCAGCTGTTGGCAAAAATGATAACTAATATTCATTCAAGCTTTAGCTTAATAGTATATTATTAAAATTCTATAGATGAGATTTCTGTCCAACTTGAATTGCCCATTGAAATAATCGTAATCAAGTATTTTGAGCACTGTACTTAAATTTGTTAACTATAATTTTTAAACTGGCTCTAGGATCAACTATGTGATGCTACAGTTTGGATAAGCCATTTAATTTCTTATGCTTTAGCTATGTCATTTTTTAAAAAAAAAGCTAAGGCAAATTATGAAATACTCATTAAAATGTTTTGATCTTTTCATGAAAAATTACTCATTAAAGATTGTTATTGTTTATGGATAACAAATCTCTTTAAATCTTTTTTCTTTTTAAGTAAAGCCCAGTATAAAGCAGTTCTTCTCAAACTTTATACACATCGGAAGTCACCTGAGCATCTTGTTAAAATACAGGCTCAGTCTTAGTGAGTCTGGGGTGGGGCCAGTACTTTCCAGATGATGTTGATGCTACTAGACCATGCCATAATTTGAGTAACAAGTGGATTTACATCCAATCTCCTTTACAAGCCAGATGTGAGAACTTAGGCAAATCTCTTTATCTCTTTGATCATCTATTATCTATAACAATGAAAAAATATATTTTTTTCACAGACAAGCTCTGATAATGTGTATAGAAATGCAAATGTAAGATAATACAAATTCATTGGCTTTTTATGAGACCTGTTTGTTTTTCTGAAGCCTCAAGTTTATTCAGGTGTATTATCTAAGTCTCCTAAATAATATAGTGGAAGGAAAATTAGTTTTGGAGTCAAACAGACTTTCATTGGAATTATGGCTCCATTTTTTACTCTCTGTGTCGTTATGGGCAAGTTACTTTACATATCTGAATTAGTAGTGATAATAACCTCTTTGTGCCATGTTTGCAATGGTTAAAAAAGATCAAATACATAACATGCCTGCCTAGTACATAGTGGTCTCTGAATAAAGGTTATGATAGTATTATTATAATATTATTATGTTATTGTTCACTTCGTTGTCTATTGGAGCAGAGTATCAACTGTATAGTCTTTATTAGGAGATATAAATTAAGAGATAAATTGGTTGGCAAAAGAGGTTCTTAGAGCCAAGAAGCATGGCTAACCTTGCTTTCCTTTTTCTTGAGATTCAGTTGAAGGGTCAGATTATAATATACTCTGAGTATTATGCTATTAGCCACATAGTCATATTTTTATATTGGCCATTTCGCTTCATTCCCTCTGATAGCAGTGGTACATTCTTAATCATTTCTTGCTGATGCATACTAATAGTTATAAAAAGAAGTCGGACCTAATGCAGAACTGTTGCCAGTTCTTTAAATAATAGTCACAGGCATTTCAGAACCCCTACTACAGTAGATTATAATGTCATTTTATAAAACCAAGAACAATGCAATCATTTTCTCATAGAATCCACTCAACCTGTGTGTGAAGATTGTACAAGGAATTCGGGCCATGGAAGTTGATTCTAGCCAGTACTCTTTGGAACTGATTCAAATGGTCCATTCGTGCCTTGACCAGGTAAGTGTGACTTACATATTGATTTCAGTTTAGTGTTTTTCCTTCCAGCTTTAGTGTTTGGGGTATGATATAGGTGAACCTATACAAAACCACATCCACTTCCCCAGGTATTTGTGGTTGTACCCAGAAGAATAGGCACTGACAATGATAGTTGTATGCTTCAGCCAACAAATTCTGAATTTTTTATGCTTTTGTTCTTTATTTCTGAAATGATTTTGCTATCTAAATTGTGCTCCATTTTTTATGATCAAGATTAATTCTTGTAATTTGATTTTATAAAAATATAGTCAGAAGTAATTTAGAGTTCTTAATGTACAGTACATATATAGTTCTAATATCTCACAGTTTGCCTTGCAGTGTAGCTCTAGGTCATTATTATTCAAAGTCTGGCCTATGAACCACAAGCTTTAGAATAGCCAGGGAATGGGATGGGAGAGGGTGGGTTTACAAGTAAAAAAAATGAAGATTCCTTGGCCAGCTCAGACCAACTAGAACAGAATCTCTGTAGATAAAGCCCAGAAATCTTTATTTGTAACATGCTTCTTATGTTTATATATATATATACACATGCATACATACATACATACATACATACACACACACATATATATATATAAATATATAGATATATAGATATTGATATTTGAGAGCCACTGCCCTAACTGAACAAGTGATGGAGGTGCATTTTTATTTACGTACAAGTGTTGATGGTGATGATATAAGCATGAAGCATGGAATGAGATATAAGAAATTATGTTTTTTGAAACGAAAGGATAATATACACTGGTCTTTGAATAATTATCCAACAGCCTTCTAGGAGAAGTAAAATGCCTCTTTAGATTTCATTTTACCCATTCCCTTTAAATTAAAACTAGCCCCATTTGAACTTCTTAGGATCCTGAGCAGAGACCCACAGCAGATGAACTGCTAGATCGACCCCTTCTCAGGAAACGCAGGAGGTAAAATACAAAGATGTCACTCTGTTGTCTTCCGGTAGGTGGTTGACTGTTAGAGTCCCGGCCAGATACCACAGGGAGGGTGGTATTTCCTGGTTTGACCACTCCTGTGCTGTTTTCCACCACCATCTCTGCTTTCATCATTTGGGGGTAGTAGCTCCTGACTTTCACCTCCTTAGCCTGTGCTATCTTGTTCCAGATGTATACTAATGAGGATGTAGAGTCCAGTGCTCCCCACATCTGTGAATTTTAATCCTAAGTTGGGGCATTAGAATGTGATAATTAAGAGGAGGGCTTTAGACTCAGACTTCTTTAGGTTTGTATCTGAGTTCTGTCATTATCTTTGTCAAGTTATTTAATATCTCTGTTTCTTAGTTATCTCCTCTATAAAGTGAGATCGGGTGAGGATTAAAGGAGGTCATGATGAAGTGCTCAGCCCAGGGCCTGGCACAAAGTGCTCAACAGTTGTTGGATAGCAGTGTAGATTTGGAGCAGGCCTTTGTTTTTAGTGCATTCCTTTAGATGGTTGGTTAGAGTTGGAGTGGTCTTCTTCAGATATCTTTTGTCCATTCCTCAAAGTTGAGCTTGATTGATTCTTGACAGGTTATTTCCTGAGATTTATTCTGTGTTAGTGAGCTTTAGAGATAAAAAGTAAGTCCTTTATCTCTCACTTTCTAGAAAGGCTTCTTAAAAGAAGCCTAACTTAAAAGAAGAGGTGTTCTTTATCCTTCTTAAATGTTCTAGTCTGTGTTTCATCCTATTACATTGTTTTTGCCTTACTTCCTTTCTTCCTCTCCTTCCAGTTCTTTGTTTCTTTATCTTCCCAATATTCAAATATTTACTATGCTCTTTTTTAAGTCCTGCCCTTTAGATACATTAAGCATATACATAATTCCACAATCTTTTCTGTTGGTTAGTACCTTTATTCTATTGTGTCATGTAATTAATCTTTTCTGGTTCTCTTCCAGAATAGTGCTTTAGTGCCTAGAATTATGTGTGATACTCCAAATACAGGACCATGACCTTCCATTTATGTTCTTTGTATATTCAGGCAATATCACCCTTTGTGGATGAGTAGGCATATTTACATTTTTTATCTGACTTATTTTCCAAAACTGTGATTGCTCTTTTAACCTCGTATTTAAATATTTTTGTTGATAATACTTAATTGCAGTTTTTATTGAGATAATTGTAGATTTATACACAGTCCTTTATTGGAACTTTGTTCTTTGAGTTTTCCAGATAAAGCAGACACAACAAGTTGTGGAAAATACTCAGGAAACACCAACTCTTATTAAATAGATTAGGAGTTCTAGACCTGGGCTCTCAAGAACAGCATCTCAGGAGCTTTCAAAAAATATTGATGCCTAAGCACTGCTCTAGGAATTGAGCTATATTGATTTAACCCTGGGCCAGAACATGGGGAGTAAGTAGAGGGAAGGAAGGCTGGAAAGGTAGCTAGAGAATCTTGAGTGCCAAAGGAATTTGTGCTTAATTCAAAAAATAGTACAGAAGTATTGGATGTTTATGAGAGGGTAGGTCACGTGGTGAGAAGAGTGCCTAATAGTTATTTAGTAATACTAATATCAGTGTTAAATCAGTATAGGACTGATTAAAGTGGATTGGACGTTTGGTGAGACCAATTAGGAGGTGCTACCATAGTCCAGGTGGGAAGTAAAGCTGCCCCAAACTAAGGCAGTGAGACTGGAAGGGAGAGGTGAGTATCAAGGGCATCATATAGGTAGAATCTCTAGAATTTGGATATTGAAAAAAGGAAGAGAAATGAGTCAGAAATGACTGAAGTTTTTAGCCTAGTTAACTGGGAGAATGGGGCTGGCAATTACAGAATTAAAGGAGAGTCAGAAAGAAAAGTTGTATGGGAGAAAGATAATGAACTGAGATTTAGAGATGTTGAATTTGGGAACTTCGTGGGAAGACTAGGTGGAGATGATAGCAAGTACTTAAAAATGTGCATCACAGGTCCTCAAAGCCCTCTGTTCCAGCCTGGAACATTTCTCAGAGATGGAAAACAAATGGCCGCAAACTGCTGGCCCCCTTATATTTAACAAATCGTCGAAAGCCAGGCCAATGTAACTGTTCAAGTTGTACTGAAGTACTTCCCCGAAAGTACTGTAATGTCAGAGGAGGCATATTGTTTATAGAGGATTAAGTCTGTGAAATGCATTAAAGAGACACTGGTGCAATGTAGGAACCTATTATTTTGCTCATATATCTTTGCCTTTCTTTTGGTAGAGAGATGGAGGAAAAAGTCGCACTGCTTAATGCACCTACAAAGAGACCAAGGTAATGTTCAAGAGACTCTTGAAAAGTAATGTATATTAAATTACCACCAGGGGATCTTTCTTTTTTGGGTCTGTGCATTGTTTGATCACAGTAATTACTAGCCTTTGGCATCCTTTCAGAAGCCAACATCTGCTTAAATATCAGATAGTCATTTCTGAGAAAAAGAAAGCTATAATTTCACCCTCCTGCTAAAGTGGACATCATTACCATGATGAATGTTGACAAGTTGAAAAGTGTAGGTGTTATGGATCAGACTGGAATCCTATCTGGCTGAGCTGTGATGAAGCCCTGAGGCAGGAATTGCAAAGCCTGCTGTGATAGAGGGTTGAAATAAGTTGTCGAAAAAGAACACACTTTCTCATACCATAATTGGCAGTTCTTCTCAGGGAAGAGACTGGAAACATTTTTCTATGGTACAGTTTTTATGTTAAATGTGCCTTTGTTCTGGGGGGTTGTTGGCAGGTCAAGCACTGTGACTGAAGCACCCATTGCTGTGGTAACATCACGAACCAGTGAAGTGTATGTTTGGGGTGGTGGAAAATCCACTCCCCAGAAACTGGATGTCATCAAGAGTGGCTGTAGTGCCCGGCAGGTGTGTGCAGGGAATACCCACTTTGCTGTGGTCACAGTGGAGAAGGAACTGTACACCTGGGTGGTAAGTGAAAGCTAAGTACTTTAGAACAGTGGTGTAAGTGTAATTGTTTACAGGCCCAGTATGTCTTAAGTATTTTATTAGTTGAACATGTGCTACGGCAGTGGCAGCATGGGGTAATGGAATGTAAACTCTTTCAAGAGCAGTGATTTTGTCTGTTTAGAATTCACTGATGTATGCCCAGAGCCTGATACACATTAGGACTATCATAAATGTTTTTTCAACGAATGAAATGAGTAAGAGAGGGAAAGAATTAGAAAGGCCCTAGATTTGGACTCTCTCATTTACAGTTTATCTCAGAAAGTTGCTTAACCACTTTGTCCTATTATCATGAGGTTCAGAGCAACTAGTGAAATACCTTTGTAAGCAAATGAAGCACTGTGCCATGTCAGGAAAATTCCAAGACTTGGTCAGTGATTGAAAATGGTTAGATGTATCTTGAGTAGGATTTTCTTTTGTTTTCTTCTAGATTCTACCCTCTCACCTTCTTGAACAGATTGCTTGTATTTGCTGTCTATTTCTTTATCTCCCACTTGTTTCTCATTCACCTACAATGCAGCTTACATCCCTACCATTCGATTGAAACTACTTTTGAAAAAATGACCTATAAATTGTGAAAATAAGTCAGATACTTTTTATAAGCAAGTCCTTTTTACAAGCAAGTCCTTATATTCCTTGATCTCCTAGAAGCATTGATACAGTTGACCACTCTCTCCTTCTGGAAGCTTTGTCTTCCCTTGGTTTCCATGAGAGCATGTTATCTTTGCTTTTCTCCCATTTCTTTGGCTGTGCCTTCTCAGGCTCACTTCCTTTACCCAACCTTGTCTTCGGCCCTTGTTTCTCTTTCTGCCTCCTCTTCCTGAGGGAGCTCATTTTCCCCAGTTATTTTGGATAATTTCTCTATGAGGACAGGCTTTATCTCCAATGTGTGATAGAGCAGAGAGATTCAACTATTGGTGATTGAAAGAATGAATGAATGATCTGGCCTCTATTGTAGAGTATTAACTTGTTATTTTCTAAAATACTACTGCTTAAAGAACTAGCCTTTGGTGTTTTTCCAGAGGTAGAGTTAAGAGGTGGAGGTAGAGAAATTAGTGCCTTAAAAAAAAAGTTTATATAAAGATTTACAATTGAGTTATTAAGTGAAAAGAATTACTTATTTTTATAAAATTGTTGAAAAGTCATGTAGGATTATTCTCAGTGCTGTATAGCAGCCTCTTTGACGTAGCCAGATTCTTTATAACTGTTTCATATTCCAAGGAAACTGACAAAAATTTGTAAACTTCTAGTAAGGATTTACAAGAGGCTATATTTCTACAGAAAATAAATTAGACTATATAAAGAATTTTTTTCATCATTACCTATAATTACCTTAGACTTGAAAGAGAAAGACAAAATTGAAAATGTATCCTTATTTTAAGGCATGTGGATATCAATCTAGATATTTTTCAAATCTTTACTTCCTAGCAAGGGTTTTATACTACTTACCATTAGAAGGTTTAATCTCCTTGCCCATTTTTTTTTTTCATTTCTAAATCTCTAGCTGATTTTTTTTTTCTACTATTTTTCTTAATAAGAAGTTATATTGAAAATTAGCTTTTAGCATGAGAAGTTAAAACTTCACAAGACCTCTTTATTTCACAGAACATGCAAGGGGGCACTAAACTCCATGGTCAGCTGGGCCATGGAGACAAAGCCTCCTACCGACAGCCAAAGCATGTGGAAAAGTTGCAAGGCAAAGCTATCCACCAGGTGTCATGTGGTGATGATTTTACTGTCTGTGTGACAGGTAAGCCATCAGAAAACACCCAAGTATACTTAATGCTGTGCAGTTTTAGTTGGATTTTACAACTAAAGATATTGAGCATATATATACATTAATAACTACATGCCAAATTTGCTACAGTATTTGGGGTTTGATGAGTAAGGAGAAGATAAGTGTATAACAGAAGAAATGGGATCAGGAGAAATATGTTTTATATGTCTCAAATGTGGTACAAAATAACCTAGTCAGGTGTGGATAACACTAAATCAAGAATCAAGAGCTAAAATTTAGTTTTGTTCTTGACATTACTCACTTTATGATTCCTTGGTACTTCTCTTTTTCTCTAAAAGTGGAGATGGCCCCAGTAAAATTATACGCTTTTCTAACATGCTAATACTACCACTCTTATAAAAAAAGAAACTGTTATTGTAACAGTACACATGACCCCTTAAATGCAAACAACACACAGACTATCTTTCGGATTTCTCTGACGTAATCATCTCCTGTGCGATCATTAACTGAGGTAGTCTTCATTCCAGCTCTCCCCAGCTTTCTGATTGGACAAAATAAGTCATTCTTTTGATGGGTTCTGCTTTTCTTTTTCAGATGAAGGTCAACTCTATGCCTTTGGATCTGATTATTATGGCTGCATGGGGGTGGCTAAAGTTGCAGGCCCCGAAGTACTAGAACCCATGCAGTTGAACTTCTTCCTGAACAATCCAGTGGAGCAGGTCTCCTGTGGGGATAATCATGTGGTGGTTTTGACACGAAACAAAGACGTCTATTCTTGGGGTTGCGGGGAATATGGTAGGTGTGGCCTTGCCTCTGTCCACTTATTTCTAGGCACACAACCTGACTTGAAACTTCTGTGCATCAGAACAAATCATGTAGCTTCTACTTGAGAAGTGTTAAGTCAGTAAAAAAAAAAAAAAAAAAATTTATAGAATGTTTTCCTTGGGAAGGAGTCCCTCATTTTAATGACTTTTGTTTTATGTGTGTCTCAGGACGACTGGGTTTGGATTCAGAAGAGGATTATTATACACCACAAAAGGTAAAATCAGAGGCAGCTTCTTCCTAAAGCCTGTCTAGGTCACACAGTCACATGTCCTCTTTCTCTGACTCCTCATATCGAGGTGTTTTATTTTGAAATATTTCCTATCTGGGACACTGACAATCCAGGATTCCTGATTTAGCACTATGCGGTCTTGTCATCTGACTAAATCATGAAAAGTTGAGAAAGAGGATACATCCACTGTGGACACTCGGGAGTCACATCTTAACTCAGGAATTAGAGCTAAAACCATCTCGTACAGTGAAAAAGTCACATTGAGCTAAATACACCCTGGAAAATTCCTTGGAAAGATAATGGCAAGTAATGTATTGTCTCTTAACCCAACACAGCCATTTTCCTCTCCTATTTCCACAGTTGAACACTAGATGAAATAGTTATTTTTATTTAGCACTGCACTAGCTGACCCAAGAGCTGAAACCAGCCAAGGGAAGACCACAGTCACGTATCTCTTAAATCCACCTTCGTGTACAAGCTCACCCACTCGAAGGTTGACCGTAATCTACTATACCATTTACTAGAACGTTTATATTTTTAAAATTAACTTACCTATTTGTGGGATTATTCTCAATGGGATTCTCAGCTATTCCTATTCTCCTAAAAAGGCTATAGTAGAAATTTTGAGGTTTAAGTTTTTAGGCACCCACCATTCTCTAGTCCTGTTTAGTTAGCTGCAGAGGGATGTGACCTTTGGAAGTCCTGGCTGGTACCTCAGTATTCTTATCTCCTCACTTATAATATGACCAGACTTGGACCCCACAGGGCCACTGAATTTCTTTTATAACTGTCCTGGGGGTTTCTGCTTCAGAGGGCAAAATCAGCAGTGGGAAGTGAAGCTTCTCCTTTCCCAATGTCACCTGAGAAGTTCTAAGTAACACCTATTGCTAAAACAAACTTTGACTGGGGTTATCAGTTTAGCTGACTTGGGACTACCTTCTGTTACTTTATTATAAAACTTGAACTCCTTATTGAAAATGGTAGCCTCTAAGCTGCAGTGCATATCTGAATAGAACAACCTTTACTTTCCTGTTATTCTGCTAAATGTAGGACATCACTTTTGAAAGAATCTGAAGGTTTTTTCCTAATATAAGTTATATCTAGGGAAGTTTTTTTTTTCTTTTTTACAGGTGGATGTTCCCAAGGCCTTGATTATTGTTGCAGTTCAATGTGGCTGTGATGGGACATTTCTGCTGACCCAATCAGGGAAAGTGCTGGCCTGTGGACTCAATGAGTTCAACAAACTGGGTCTGAATCAGTGCATGTCTGGAATCATCAACCATGAAGTGGGTACCTCCTTTGGTCTCCTAACCACATTGTCAGAATTTCTTGGAGAATGCTGTTATTGGTTAATGACCATGGAATTTGACTTAAGAATAAAGTAAGGATCTCATTATATTCAGCAAAAGAAGCCAGCCACAAAAGAATACATACTGTATAATTCCAGTAGTATGAATTTTGGGAGAAGGGCCATGGGTATTAACAGAAGGGGTGGGAGAGGGATTCTAGGATGATGGGACTGGTCTGGATCTGGATCTGGTGGTGGTTTTACATTTATAGGCATACAGAAAAATGTATCAAGCTATATAATATAGTATGTTATACCTCAAAAGAAATTGATTACAAAGAATCATAAAGGTTTCAGATTCTACCTTATCACCGAAATAGGTGCAAGAATATCAACATTATGAAAACAAATATATTTTAAAGTATCACCGCCCTGGAGAGTTTTTCTATATTTATTACTCCCAAATCACTGATCCTGTACAGGTTTATTAAATATAATTACCATTCACCTCCTTCAAGAATATCATGAAATTCACCACTGATATTGAGTCTTAGTCTCTTCTTTGTGTTAGTATGATGAGTTTTTATCATTTTCTAAAGAATTAAATTAAGAGACAGCTTTACACACACACACACAAAAGCTCATTGCACCTAATTGCACCTAAAAAAATTGACAATAATTAAGGATTTTTAAAGCAATCTCTGATATAGTGATTCTCAAATAGGAGAGTACAAATTTGGGGCAAGTCTAGAATCTCTGATGTAGTGATTCTCAAATAGGAGAGTACAAATTTGTGGTTTGAAAAGGCATTATGCCTCCTTATCTGTGGTTTCACTTCCCAAGGTTTTGGTTTCCCACACCCATCACAGTCCAAAAATATTAAATTGGAAAATTTCAGAAATAAACAATATATAAATTTTAAATTGCACACGGTTCTGAGTAGCATGATGAAATCTCGAGTTTTCCTGCAATTGGCTTAAAAGGCTTTTTGGTCATTATAACAACATTCTCCACCTGTTTACTCCTTGATTTTTCTTATCTCATGAGTTTCCACTTGTTTTAGGCATACCACGAAGTTCCCTACACAACCTCCTTTACCTTGGCCAAACAGTTGTCCTTTTATAAGATCCGAACAGTTGCCCCAGGCAAGACTCATACAGCTGCTATTGATGGTGAGTTGATTTACAGCTGTACACAGGCCTTAGTAGTTCTGGCTCTTTTTTTCTATCAAGTATTAGCTTTTCTTAACAATATATATATTATTCTCCTTTCCGCCTAGAATCCAGGATTATCTCATTAACAAATAAAGATATTCAAGTAAATGTTTTTTTGATAATTATTATAAATGCATAATCAATATATGCCTTAATGAGAATGCCACACCTACAATTCCAGACAACTATTGTCTCTAATTAGTACCATCTAATATAGTACCCATTTTCTACATTTAAGATACAGTATTAGAAAATACAGTATTGAGTTTCTTCTGGCTCTAATTGGTTGTAGTTCTACATACCTTAGCTACCCTATATCCAGGATGGTGTAGCTAGCTATATTTGTATATGTACTCTAACAACCAGAAGCTAGTCCATGGAATTCTGCATTGGCTGCATTTTTCCCTCTGTTCCATGACCCATCTGTGCCTGGTTATTTATTTTTGCTTCTCTCTCAGAGCGAGGCCGGCTGCTGACGTTTGGCTGCAACAAATGTGGACAACTGGGAGTTGGGAATTATAAAAAACGTCTGGGAATCAACCTGTTGGGGGGACCCCTAGGTGGGAAGCAAGTGATCAGGGTCTCCTGTGGTGATGAGTTTACCATTGCTGCCACTGATGGTGAGTCTCTAAATGTCCTTTCAAGTTTTCTGGACAATAACTGTTTTAATTTTTGATTGGGAAAGAAGTAGACCAGTTCTTTGTGTAGCTGCATATGTTTACCATTTTATTTGTATTAAATTGGTAGCCAGTTGTGTGTATTGAGCTTCATTAACTTGTCATGTGTCCAATATAATGATTGTTTTTAAAAGGTCAGGTTTCTAAATAATGGCAAGTTAATATTCTAAGTACCTAATTTTTTTACTTTAACTTTTTGGTAAGATGTTTTAAGAATTATTAAATATTTAGATATATACCTTTCTCAGTACCACATGGCTTTCAATAAATGTTGTCTAAGTGGCTGGAAAGGAGCCCAACATAATTTAACCTTGCTTTTTGGTTGGGGTCAGCTACACTGCAGTGATGTCCTTGGAACTGCTAAGGCTTGAAGAGTTGTATACTATGTGTTTCTCAGCTTTCTTAATTGGTCTGAATTTTCTTCTCTTCTCATAGCTGTTTCTTCTCCACAGCATTTTCTTATTCCTATCACTGCTTCTCTTTTCTGCCACTTCTGCTCATATTCATTTTCTTCCCTCTTCTTTCTTTCTTTTTTCACTTTTTGCTCTCTTCTTCCCATATCACCTTCTGAACTTTTTTGATTATTGCAGCTACTTCTTTCTTGTGACTGGTAAACAACAAATCACATTTTACCTCTTTTTTTTTTTTAACTCATTTCAACTTTTTTTTGTTGGTGTTTATGCTCTGAGATGTCTTTGTTTTCTTTTGGTCTGTGCCTGTTGGTTACACTTGAGGGACCCAGGGATGCTGTCAGATATGTGAACCAGCTTTCAGAACGATTGTCCCAAAACAAAGGATTTTAGGAAGCAATCTGTTTACATCAGACTAGATAAATGGAAATGTTACCTGGAAAGACAAAGTCAGGATGTCACTAAGGATTCAATTTAATGTAGCAAGTTCAGTAGTACTTTTCCAACAGGGCTTCAAAGAGTTAATATTCCTTCAGTAGATATGTTTACTTCATGAGTTAAACTTCAGAAGGAGGGGTATAGAATTGGATTCTGTGGCTGGGCATATACCTCTTGATAAATGTTGCCGATTCTTATGAACTATACTAGATCACCTAATTCATACAGCAAACAAACTGAGTGTTTACTGTGTGCAAGGCCCTCTTTTAGGCTCTGGGAATATAGAAGTGAGTCTCAGGAAGTCCCTATTCTCAAGGAGCTCACAAACTAGTAGGATAGGGGAGACTTCCACATAAAT
The DNA here is from genome assembly GCA_030015415.1 of Cynopterus sphinx. Classification (NCBI taxonomy): domain Eukaryota; kingdom Metazoa; phylum Chordata; class Mammalia; order Chiroptera; family Pteropodidae; genus Cynopterus; species Cynopterus sphinx. The sequence goes on from CM057384.1 coordinate 133,269,391, forward strand.
AGGCTAGTACAGGCAGCTAGATTAGGTGCTGTGAGGCAGTATCCACCTCCTCTAAGCCCTGTAGTGCCCAGGGCTCAGTGTTTCTATCTCTCCACCTTCTGCCTCTCTCTTCAATCCCTAAGTAAGTTCATTACCTTAAATTCCCCTATACACTGATAACTTTATGTTACCGTCCCTGACCTCCACACTCCCATACTCAGCAGCCCCTCCACTAAGATGTTTAAAGATAGGGTGACTTTATAGCCCAGTTTTCCCAGGTCAGTTCTGATTCATGCCTATTGTCCTGGCTTAATCATCATTATCACCCTTCCCGCCCTTTTCATTAATCCATTTCCCATTTAGAAAAAAAAGTATAGCTCTCCACCTGCATTAATTTGATTTTACATAAACACACTCTTTTAGGCTGATGCAAATCTGACTGGTTATCAATATGAAAATAAAAAGTAAAAACTGTTCTTAGAGTTATTTGTAGACAGAACTGGTCTCTAATCCTAATAGAATTGTGTACATAAATTGGATTCATCAAATGAATCTTCATCTAACAACTGTTCGAGAACAATGTTAACATTGTGCTACATTTTCTAGGATGTGACATTTTTAGCAATTAAGAGTTACTATATTTTGTAAATGGAAATACCACTGAAAACAGAATGCCATGAATAGAGTGATGTTTGTTCCCAAAGACTATCGATACACTAGAGTGATGTGAAAATAATAATAAAAGGGAGCTATTTCATGGCATACTTCGGAGGTAAGCTTAGGACTATAATCCGTGAGTTATCTCGGAATAAATGCTGCAGCCACAAGTGCTGCTAGTGAGTGTTTTCCAGGCAAACAGGAAGTGGGTTAAAAAAAATGTCCTGATTTGAACTTGAAATAATAGGCATCTCAAACTTAACTATATTCAAAATCAAATTTCTGATTTTCTCCACAAACCCGTTCTACCTGCAGAATTCCCGTCCTACACCCCACATCCCATCCAACAGCAAACATATTGATTATCTTTAGAATATAGCTACTTCTCAGCATCTTTATTACTACAACTGGGCTTCCTCTTTTTATCTTTGGTCCCCTGCATTTGATTCTCCTCATGGTGGCTAGAGGAATTTTTTTTAAACACCCATTGCTCAAAACCTCAACTGGTTTTTTCTTTCAATAAAAACCATAGTCATAACAGTGGTCTGCATATCCCTACATAATCAAGACCCCAGTCTCTTCCTGACCTCTACCATGTCTCTGTTACTTTTCTGTAGCTGCAGAGGCCTCTAGTTCCTTGTTCATGATGCTCACGTTACCTACGCAGGACTTTTGCACCTGCTGTTTCCTGTGCCTGGAAAGCTCTTGCCCTAGACATTCATGTGGCGCTCTCTCTCATTCAGTCAGGTCTCTGCCAAGTGTCAACGAGTATTTCTCTGATTATCCTATCTAAAATAGTACCCCACCATTATTTTTTATTTCCACTTATTTTTCTTTACCATTTGTCTTTCTTCATAGCACTTACTAGCTGAAGTATTTTTTATTTATCAGTCTCATTCCACTAGAATCAGTTCCAAAAGGGTAGCAACTGTTTCATTCACTGCTCCGTCCCCAGCACCTTGAGCAGTGACTGTCCTAAAGTAGATGTCCAATAAATACTTGAATGAATGATCAAAAAAAGTTATTGCCTGAGTGAATGAACAGATGGTAGTACATAGGAATGGTGATTTTTACTTCAGCAGTACCAGGAGTTGTTTAGGCATACATGGGATTCCCTTGTTTCATACATAGTAGAAAATCTTCCTAGCTCTAATGCATAAAGATCGGGAACCCAAACAGTTGGGAAGTTGGTATTCTGTTAAACTATCTGCTGTTTCTTTTTTTCTAGATAATCACATATTTGCCTGGGGCAATGGTGGTAATGGCCGCCTGGCAATGACCCCCACAGAGAGACCTCATGGCTCTGATATCTGTACCTCATGGCCTCGGCCTATTTTTGGATCTCTGCATCATGTCCCGGACCTATCTTGCCGTGGCTGGCACACCATTCTCATTGTCGGTAAGGGTTTCATATCTTTGGGTTGAAGTGGTTTTGACAGAGAATGACCCACACTCACTCCTAAGGTAATGCTGGCTGTGTTCTTGGAAACATAAGTATCACTTCTGTAAATCTTCAGTGATGCCATGCCTAGTAGTAAGAACAGAACAATGTCATTTTCTGAGCTTTGTCATTTACCACTTCTTGACCATTTAAAAAAAAAAACTTTGTACTCTGCTCTCTTGCCAGAAATTTATTGTTTCTGGTCCTCTACTAATTAATTTGTTGTCTGTGTTCATGCTGTTGTGAGAAACATTTAGTTTTTATTTATTTATTTATTTAGCCTTTAGTACCTGGTACTCCCAGGTGGTCTCTCATCCAAGTACTAACCAGTACTAGCTTCTGAGATCTGATGGGATTGGGCGCTTAGGGTAGCATGGCCATAGACCAGCTAGTATACCTTTTAAAAGAACCTTTCTGCATAAAGATTACTTTGCTAATCTAAATGATAAAGGCCTGCATGAGGGTTTACAAATTTGTTTCTTTAGATTAGTGGTTCACAACCTTGGCTGCACATTAGAATACCCTGAGGAGCTTGTAGAAATCCCAGTGTTCTCACCAGTTAAATCAGAATTTCTGGGGTAGGACCTAGGCATTGTTATTTTCTAAAGTTTGCCAGGTGGTTCCAAAAAAACAGTTAAGATGGAGAATTGCTGTTATACATAGTCAATATAGTTAGAGTAGCTAATGTCATAATGGCTTATCACATTAATATCTGAGACAGAAGTAATTTTAAGTTATCTGGATTGAGGGATAGCAAATATCTCCTGTGTTAGCTAGCTCTCCTAGGCTTCTCACTTTTTTTTTGTCTATAGCTGTATTTAATGCTTATCTGTTGAATATTTTTCCTCAGAGAAAGTATTGAATTCTAAGACCATCCGTTCCAACAGCAGTGGCTTATCCATTGGAACTGGTAAGTAGCAGTGTCTCAGATAACAGGAGTCTTGTGAGGTGTGGGTCTTTGGTTTAGAGTACTTGCAGTCTCCAAAAAGGAAATAGGAACTATCTTTAGGAAATGAGGTATACGGTGATCAAAAGGGAGGATCACATTTTGGTGGATCTCACAGTAAGTTACATTGCAGTCACAGATAGTCTATCACTGTAACCAAGCATATGGAAATAATTAAGTGGCTTGCCCAACATTGAAATATGACTTATGTATCGTTCTATTCCTTACTATGCTTAGGGGTTATAGATTCTGTCTACACTATATTTCCATGGTATTCCCCGGGGTATTCCAGTCTATAGAAATGGTTCTTCAAAACAGGCCCTCAGAATTAAAAGTTGGCTAAACTTTCAAGTGTAGGAAAATCAGCCCAAGATTCTGATAGTTTTCCTTTGGCTACTTTCTTCATGGTGCTCTGTTATTTGGGACCATGGCAAGAAATTGAACCTGTGTTCTTTTTTGGTTTTCCATTTGCTAGAATACCTGTACTTATAGTCTTTAATGTCTCAGAACTTGGATTCTGATATTTTGTGGAATCAAAACAGATAAAGACCCAGAATAAAAGCAGATCAATCTTCCAAAAAGAAATAGTTGAAATCTGATCTAGGCTGTTGACCTTTTTTACACACACATACACTCACATCATCCCTTACTAGTTTCCTTTAGTATCCATTGCTCAGCATTTACTTGTGCATATCAATCTGTTGAAAATGATAAAATATCTTTTTGCTAAGCACAGCTGTTCTATTAGAGCTTTATTTTCTGAAATAGTATTTAAAGGAAAATAGTATTTAAGATTAAAAGTTCACATCTGTTGGCTGGAAAATGTAAACTTCATAAGGGCAGGGATTTTTGTCTTTTTTATTCATTAATTGTATTCACATTGCCCAGAAGAATGCCTGGTAAATGGTAAATGCTCAATATATATGTGTTGGTCAAATATGTTATAACCAGCTAATGGAATATTATACAAGAGTGAAAATGAGCATCTATAAATATTTCCATAATGTGAAATATAAAAAGCAAATTGGAACAAACTACATGCCTTTTTAATAAGTACGAAACCCAGCAAAATAAGTAATGTGTGCTTAAGAATACATTAATATGTGATAAAGCTTTTTTTAAAAGAAACGATAAATACAAAATTAGACAGTGGTTACATCTGGATAGGAGGCCAGAGAGAGAAGGAATTTACAAGGCAGGTAGAGTGTTATAGATAATATTCTAGTTCAGTACTGTCCCATAGATCTTTCTGCAACAATGGAAATGTTCTATATCTGTGCTGTCTAGTATAATAGCCAGTAGCCACAAGTGGCTGTTGTGACTGAGGAACTGAATTTTTAATCTTAAATAGTCATATATGACTAGTGACTACAATATTGGAAAATGCTTTAAGTGGTAGATTCATACATATTTATTTTGTTAGGCATCAAAACTTACACATATGTTAAAAAGTCTTATGTATATCTCAAATATGACATAATTTTTAAAAGCCATTTAAAACAAAAAACAAGTTTCAGAGCTTATTTTGGTATCTACAGTTCTGCTTCTGTAGGATCACACCATCAGTCCTCAAGCCAGTGTAGATGGTGATCATAACTAGTCCTTTACATTTAACTTTAGAATATACCATGCCATTTTTTTTTAGCTTTGACAAATTTACTTTTTAAATTCTATTTTCCTTTGGCCCATATTAAAATTCAGTTTCATTTCTTGACTGCACATCAGTTCATCTTCATTAAGGTAACTTGGAATATGCTGCATGAAAGAACCAGCTGTCATATTTTAAAAAATTTTTACATGTAGTTATTTTAAAGAATTTAATGAATTTAATGATTGAAGATTTCTCCATTTGGATGTTTCCCCAGAAAGGAAGTTAGTGATGAGTTTAATTGTCAGCTTTAAGTGGTGTTTGGCTCAAATGTGAGGGCTCTGTATCTAAGATGAACCTCTGTGGAGGATGTGGGAATCTAGATGTATCTAAAGCGTGAGTGCTAGATTTGTTGAGCTATGGTGGGGGTGATTGTTCAGTTATGCTTTAGAACATTGATCATCTGCTGTGAACATGGGGATAAGCAAGTTTGGAAAGTAGAAATGAATATTATTATGAAGATACTGATTTACAATACCTTGTGTGAAAACTAAAAATTTAGTCCCAAATATCTGACTCACACTGTTGCTCTTTCACTTCATGCAACTCTAGTAACTGATCCAGGGGTCAGTGGAGCTATAAGATGGTAAATCTTTCTTGCTGCATAGCAAAGTTTTCTATTCCTGTGCTGTGTATCTGTCAGTGGTTCAGAGCTCTAGCCCGGGAGGCGGCGGCGGCGGTGGCGGTGGTGGGGGAGAAGAGGAGGACAGTCATCAGGAATCTGAAACTCCTGATCCAAGTGGAGGCTTCCGAGGAACAATGGAAGCAGACCGAGGAATGGAAGGTTTAGTCAGTCCCACGGAGGCCATGGGGATCAGTAGTGGGGCCAGCAGCTCCTGTCCTGGCTGGCTTCGAAAGGTAATTCCTTTGGTAGAGGTACCTGAGATAAAATGTCAGGCTCTTTGCATGGACTAGAAAGGAGTTGTCAGAATCTTTCAGTTTCCCATTGTACTAGTCACATGTTTTGTAGCAGGCATCTAGATTTCTGATTTCTACTTAGAACAAAATCACCAAATCTCTGATCCTTTTTTCTTCCTGACAAGCAGAGATACAGAATGTTCTCATACCTGTATTACTTAAATGAATGTAAATTAATGCAACCTTCCTTGAAGGCAGTTTTTGTAATGTATGTGTGCAAAGATTAAGCTTATAAATTTTGTAATATGGTTTGTAGAAGTCAAATATTGGGGCAGTGGGAATGCCTCACAACAGAAATGGATTATGAGAGTTAAAATGCAGACAGTAAAAATGTTGGAGTATATTTATTTATATAGAAAGTTGGTTATAGCATATGTCTATGCAGAAAAGTATGGAAGATGTATAGTATGATCCCATTCTTTTAGAAAATATGTAATGCATAGAAGACTGTCTACTATGGAGACTATATATATTGATCATTTTAACAGTGGTATCTATGAGTGATGGAATCACTGGTGACTTTTACCATTACCTTTTGCCCATCTGTACTTTCTTATTTCCTGCAGTGGACTATTATAGTTTGTTAAATTTTAAATTTTTTGCTAAAAAAATTAATTTACAGCTGCATATATAATAACTTGATAACTAAACTTGGTAGCTATATAGGAGTATGAATGGAGGAAGCAGCACACCGTCCTCTCTACGGTGTCAGCCTCAGCCTTTAGAAGCCTGGCAGTTGGCCTTGCTAACATCACCTTAGAGGTTCCCAACTCACTGAATAGCCTGTGTAGAATAAGTGTGTTGAGGAAACATGCCAGACACTCCAAACTGTGTTCTTGGATTTGAATTCAAATCACTGTAACTCCTTTGAGGAAGGGATGGCTGACTGTGTACAGGTAGGGTGCTATGTTATAACTACGACTGCCCTGCACCACTAGAGGGTGCTGATGTTATGACAGAGTGAAAGCTGTAGCAAGAAAGGAATTTGGGAGAAAGTAAATGACTCAAAACTGATGAAATTCTTTCTCTTATACATAGGAGCTGGAAAATGCAGAATTCATTCCCATGCCTGACAGCCCATCTCCCCTAAGTGCAGTTTTTGCCGAATCTGAGAAAGATACTCTGCCCTATGAAGAGCTGCAAGGACTCAAAGTAGCCTCTGAAGCACCTCTGGAACACAAGCCCCCCGTAGCAGCCTGGGTAACTGAGCTTTTTGCCTTTGAATCTGAACTAAGTAATAGTGGCTGTGAGCTCTGCCCAGTTCTCTTGGCCTCACTGTCTGCTCTGGTGTCATTGGTCTCCCACCTGCCCTGTATCAGCTCACTGTACTGTCAGGTAGTGCCTAAAGCCTCTACTGCAGGATAAACTAAGTTGTCTTAGAAAAGTATTTACCCTTTCACATTTCTGCCAGGCTAATACTTTTCTACTCTAGAGAACTGTCTTTTTTCTCTTTGCCTCAAAATTATCAAAATTGAAATTCCAGAATTCAAATCCAGTTTTTTATGACACTGCTAGGATGTGTAGTCTAGTAAGGTATACTTAATCTTCATAGAAATCAAATTGTGGTAGATATCTCAATAAAACTGTAAATCAGAGGTCATCAAACTTTTTCTATAAAGGTCCACACATTAATTATTCTAGGCTTTATGGACTATGGACTGTACAGTCTCTTTTTTAGCTATACCACTTTGACATGGTAACACAAAAGCCGCCATAGATAACACATAATAAAAGAACTTGCTTATGTTCCAGTAGAATTTTTTTTTTTACAGAAACAGGCGGTAGGTCTAATTTGGCCTGTGGACAGTCTTATACTGACCCTTGCTATAAACAGAGTACAGTAGAAGAAGGGAAAAAAATTCAGACAAGGAACATTAAAAAGCTTCCCAGAAGAGCTAATAAAACCTTTGAAACTTAAAGGTGAATGTTTTCATTCCTCTTTCAATTAGCCATCTTGACTTGTCTTGGTGATCCTGTTTACTGAACACCTCTCAAACTCTTCTAAGGTGTGATCCACTACATTTCATGAATATCGGATCACAGTGTCCTCACTGTGATCAGAAAATCTTGTTCCAAACTAAATCATGCTTTCTCCCACTTCAGCATTTTAAATGGGAAAATAACAGTACACTTTAAAATTTTCACAAAGTCCTCCAAAATAGATGATTGTTCTTTTACCTTAGCATAACAGAGACTGAGGCATTGAGAGTTCTCTTGCCCTGTTATGTTAGAGCCAGGTGCTCTTATAATCCTGGCAGTTTTCTGTTTCTCTTACATTTATTTTGTGTATATACATTATATCTGATTACTTTAAAAGTAAAATCCGATAGCACTTATAGGAAATTTGGATTGGGGAGCTGTGGCACCTGGGCAGAACCTTCTATGATCTTTCTGTCTTCACTCTTTAGCCACCACAGCTGAATCCTGCAGGAACATGTGCTGGGAAGGGAACACCAATGACTCCTATGTGTGCATGCAGCACTCTGCAGGTAGAGGTTGAGAGATTACAGGGTCTGGTGTTAAAGTGTCTGGCTGAACAACAGAAACTACAGCAAGAAAACCTCCAGATTTTTACTCAACTACAGAAGCTGAACAAGAAATTAGGAGGGCAGCAGGTGAGCATTAAAAGAACAATTCAATTTCTTATTCTGTTTTGAAGAATCACACAAAACAGCAAGGACAACATAGACTTTACAAGTACTCCTTTACAAGTACTTACCTTTTGATGATGTGACTTTTGTAATTAATCCCAGAAGCACTGGACCTTATTTAAGCACCTAGGTTGAATTATTTTTATCATCTAACTTCCATTGTTTTTTGTTAATTTTTGTTTTTTCTTTCCTTATTTTGGAAAACCTTAAACATTACAGTTCAGTTGAATACCCATATAACTACCATCAAGATTCAACAATTGTTAACATGTTGCTATATTTGTTTCAAGTGTGTGTGCAGAGAGGTATATTTATTTATTTGTATTTTGCTAAATCCTTTTCAATAGCCTCTCCCTCCCACCCCCCACCAATGCTTTATTACACATATCCAAAAATAAAGACATTCGTTCTCCTGGATAACCACAATACTATTATCACACTTAACGAAATTAACACTAATTTTAATTTTCATTCACCACACAGTTGTTTCTCAAATTTTCTCAATTTTCTCACAAAAATGTTCTTTATAACTGTTTTTATCAGAATCCAGTCAAGAATCCCACACTATATTGTTATGTCTCCTGTTTTTCTTAATCTAGAACAATTTCCTTTACCACCATCACCCTTTTTTTAATTTTCATGGCATTGACTTGAAAAAATGGGGTCAGTTGTTTAACAGAATATTGCACATTCTGGATTTGTCTTATTTTCTTAGGACATTGCTTAACTTGTTATTTCATTACTTGGAAGTTAGACTTAAGGCTTGATTAGAGTTAAGTTAAACATTTTTGGTAAAAATTCTTCACAGGTGACGCCACATGCATTGCTTTTATTTTTTATTTATTTTTTTGTATGCATCGTGTGTAAAGAGCCATTGCGTTACTCTATACAGAGTGAACTAGGTTAGGGAAATATGATTCAACCCTTGGGTTTGCCATTTACCAACTTTGTGTGTTTGGACAAATTACTTTATTTCTATGAGACCTGGTTTCTCACCTAAAAGAAGAAACTAATACCACTCATGTTGTATGGTTGTTTTGAGGATTAAATGAAATAATGTCTATGAAAATACTTTGGCAAATAATCCACACACTTGAGATAAGCATGGAGGGACTGGCAGCTGTAGCTGGCAGGAGGAATATTTTGCCTGGGGGTGTCTCAATTTTAAAACTGAGAGTTTTGAATCCCAGAAAATTGTGCAGTCCTGAGACCAGGACAGTTTGTCATCTTACCTGCAGTAAATGTAAAAGTGTACACGTTCCCTAAGGTAGCATTACGAGTTTCCCACAAAACCAACTACAGATCTTTAGAGGTTGACATTGAAAATCTAGTTCTGAACTGCTGTGACTAGATGGCAGTATTGTTAATGTGGAACTGTGTTTTACCTGGACAGGTAGGGATGCATTCCAAAGGAACTCAAACAGCAAAGGAAGAGATGGAAGTGGATGCAAAGCCTGACTTAGATTCAGATTCCTGGTGCCTCCTGGGAACAGATTCCTGTCGACCCAGCCTCTAGTCTCCTGAGCCTGTATAGCCTCCAGGAAACTGGGATCCAAAGAACTTCACAGCACACTTACTGAATGCAGAGAGCGCTTTCCTGGCTTTGTTCACTTGCAGACAAGGAGCGCAAGGCGGAGGCTCTGAAGCACTTTCCACGTACACTTGGAGAGTGGCAATGCCTATTAGATAGGATCTAGGAGTGGTTTTATTTTGAAGAATGAAAGGGCCCCGTGGCCCTGGCTTTGTCCTCAGTGACTGCCATAGCAACAACAGCTCTGTACCTCATCTCGTGATCCCACCTTTGAAGAGGAGACACAATGCTCACCTTAATTTTGCTGGTAGCAGCTTATATCCCATTTATCATTTTCAACATTAATTGGAAGCTGCCTTGGAAATTCAACACCATGCATTGCACCTCTGGGTGGAAAATGGAAAAATGTAAAGCCGGAGTGAGCTGGAACCAGGCGTGGCCCATCCAGGGTCATCTGAAGAGTGGCAAAGGGTTCTGAGCCTGCTCAGGAGGCCTGAGTCCAGGAAAATATGTCCAGTGGAGTTAGTCTGGGGTTTGTTTTCAGAAAGTTCAATTACTTCGTGCAGCTAAAAGCTTTAGGAGGAAAAGTAGGCTTAGATTGCTTTTCCTCTGAGGGTTAATTGAAATTTCTTCACTAAGGAGTAGAGAAAGAAGGGCAGGTCCCTCCTGGTCACACAGCTAGAGTTACAGGCTGTGGCCGATGCAGGGTGGGCTTTCCTAGATTTGGAAGATACCTCTAAGTGATGAGATGTCCCATAGAGAATTGCGTCAGTGAGGCAGTAGAAATGGCCTTAAGAGAAAACTGTGAGGGAGAGAAAGCCCTTCTTTTGCTGCCTCTACTTAGTATCTTAGAGAGGGCCCAGTGACTGAGTCTTCTGTCCATGAGAAGGCTTCTTATGCCTCTGCCTTCATGGCTCTTACGGTTCTAAGCTTGACATCAGCAGCCCTAACTACTCCCTTTCTGTATGTCTAGCCAGTATTTTACCCCTGTTGGTGTTTTATGAAGCCATATCAGTGAATCTGTATCATCTTTCCTACTTGAGTAGCCCAAATCCAGCACCAAAACCCGGTAGTCCCTGAAGCCTAACAGAACAGGTACAACTTGCCGAGTAAAAAAATTTGGCCAAGATCTCCTTCTAATTCCATTGTCATTGTGTCCTGGTAGACAGGAGCAAGTTAGTTTTCTCAAAGAGAGAAAGTGTCCTAGGAGCGTTTGACGATTTTACTTAAGGATGTGAGCTCTGTGTTTCCACCTAGCCTTATGAAAGTTTCCTGTATTTTGGGTCACAGGAGCTGCCTTGATGAGCCTCACATCCTACCTTCTTAGAAACAGCTACATTAATTTTTGTTTCATTTTCCCCAAACTAAAGTGAATATCTGTTTAATATTTTGGAAGGACCAGTGCAATGGAAATTTTGCCATTTCCCTGAAACTGGTGATGTAAAGGCTGATGCTTGGGGGAAACCCCGTGGCTGGGGATGGGCAACTCTGTTTAATGGGATCTTCTTTGGTTTGATGTTCCCATTGTTTTCTCAATTCTGGGAAGCCTAGTACCATGGTACTAATGTAATCACTGAAGCCTTTTCTTAAAATAAGGGAAGGGGCCAACCCTGGATTAAGCTACAAGTTCTGGGGACTTGGGGGTTTGCTATAAACCCTAACATGTAAGTGCAACTTTGTTTTTTTTTGTTGTTGTTTTTTTTAAGGACTGACTGGCCTTTCATTCCCCTGTATCCCCTCATGCTCACCATCTCAGCAGGCCTGAGAGGCAGGGTCAGTTTGGGTGTTAAATCATGAGTGTTGTTTCTGCTATGGAACGGAAGAACATGGGATGTTGCAGAGACTGTGGGATGGAAGTGAGCATTGAAGTGTGGGGGGGTGAGAGCCCTGCTCTTGTCCAGAGGGGAGTTGTTCTCTAACAGTGGAATGCTGTGGTCATTTTCTCTAGCATGTTCCCTTGGGAAGCCTAGGTTTGCTATTAATCTGGCTGAGAATCAGTTCTGTGCCTTAGAGACAATTTGCACTTTCCCAAATTGTGCCTGGGACAGCCATATGATTTTTCCCACCAAACAGCTATGCAAATGGAAATCAGCTCAAAGGTGGCAGCCATGCATTACATAAAAAGTGAGGCAGCAATGCCTTTGAATGGTTTTCTGTAGCTAAGTCTCTTAAATTGTGTCCTACTTTTCTTCTCAATGCAGTGCTAGGTGTATTTCCAGTAGTATCGCTTTTGAGTTATAGTATAACCTGAGTTACTCCTCTGCTCTGACATTGTTGCTGAAGAACTAGCTTTTTGTTAGCCAGATGTTTGAAAGATTGAGGGTGGAGTGGTTTGGCATTTCTGTTTTAAATAAACATTTAACTCAAATCAGTGCTATGCCTCAGTAAGTCTGCACATGGACCTTAGTCACTGGGGATAAAACACTCAGATTCTAGGCCTTGAATCTTTAATTCAGTGAGTATATAAATAAATGGTCTGTAACGGAAACAATGCAAGGGACGTTTGCACAGAAATAATCTTTCCTTCTTTCCAATTTCTTTTTCTTGCTAACAGGATCATTTCTTTTGATGCAGCTTTTCCCCACTAAAACTTCTAAAATATAGTGCTTTAATGAAGAGGGAAAAAGAAAATGAGCCATTAAAAGAGGTAGGATCACTTCTTGTACTTACCTCCCCAATCACTGATAATGCCAGTTTATGTTTATAAAAGTGTTTTCTCTCCAAGAAGTTGAACTGTATTTGGTCCCCCTGGCATAGTACAGCCAAGTGACAACTCCTCTTGGCTGAGCATTTCACTAAAGTTTAAAGCAAAAGCAACCTTAAACTCACATTTCATTTGGTTTGCCATATATTTGGAACAATTCTGGAGTGAAGATGTATTGAAAATAAATTCTTTCAAATGAGTATCCCTGGGCCTCCAAGAAATATTATTCCTGATAGTGTCAGGACAAAGTGTATTATAGTCAGGGCTACAAAACATGTTCCTTCCCGGTGCAAAGTCAAAAATCATTTATTGCTTCAGTGATTAACTATGGAAATACACATACTGATCACTAAACCTCACAGAATCATTAGGGAGAAAAACAGTATCACAGCTCTGCTACCTCCTATGTCATGAAGAGTGATAAATTGATGGCAAAAAGGAAATGTTGGTCATAAGGTACTGTGCTGCCATTAAGCATTCTCAGCAGGTCTATGTACAGTTTTAAGTGAAGTGAGTTTCGCCGTGAGATTTTTTTTCCCACTGCTTAACCTTTTGAACTTTAAAAATTGTAATATTTACTTACATAAAAGTTTCTTGGATAAAGTAGTATAATACATGGACACTTACAGGCATCATTTATCTGCTATTCAGGAAGAGACTTAGAAAAGTTTCTAACCTTTACCCAAAGACCAGAACAAGCTAAATTTAAAAGACTAATAGATATTCCTAATGTAATCAAGGCCTAAGCATGTTGAGATTGAAGGGAACACTAGGGCATTGACTATTGTTTCATTTCTCTAGCAACACAAGAATGAACAGCAGCTTCCTGTGTCTATAGAAACCACTCCCCCTCACACACATTTGTTCTTCCTGGAGGGCCCTGATCTGTGACCTCATTCAGGGATTCCCAAACCCAAGTGCCCGTGGGGCAAGACAAAGGTGGCAAATAGTGAAGCAAGCCAGGTGGGGCTGTGGTGACCTGAGTGTTCCCTCCTGTCTGAAGGAGCAACTGATCCTGAACCCCACTCAATTAGTGCTATTCTGGGTTGCTGGCCTGGTGTTTCCAGAATTTAGTTTATCGTATCCCAATTTTTAAATGTCAGATTATATTTTTAGTGATGTGCCAGCCAAGTAAAACAACTGTGGGGTAAAGCAGTCTACAGACTACTACTTTGTGGCCTTGGCCACAGCTCATTCTGGCCATCTGTAGTTTTCATAATCAAGTGTGAAAGTGGGTACCTCATTAAACTTGCCTGGGGAATGTATATATTAGGTTAAATATCCAGTGTGTCTATGTAAGTTTAAGCAGCCAACCAAAAGTCCTATTATGTGAGAACACAATTTGTAACAATTAAGAAAAGCATAAAACAATATGTTTTTAAAATATATAATTTTTTTTTCAGCCTAGTGTCCTGCAGCTTCACAGTTAAAGTCTTAAATTCACATTTCAGATTGGTCTGATCTGTTAGCCCAGCCACTCAGCAAAAGCTCCAGAGGAAATGGAACAAGAGTTAAGTGGCCATCTGTTGTTTAGTAAAGTGTGGTTTTGTCTGCCCAGGCCCCTTTGCCCAGATCAGATTGAGTGATTTTTTCCAGTATTTCAAATTAATTTGAGTAATGCACTCAGAACAATAACCCTGAATTTACCCCTGTCGGACATTACCTTATCGCTGCTCCTATTTAACAAGTCTAGGACTCATTTTATTTGTTTAATTTTAAATCCTCAAAACCCATTTATTGAGAGCCTAATAACATTACCTATACTAGGCATAATTCTGCACAGAGAAAATTTAAAAGATTTGGTATGTTTTCCTTCAAAGTTGACTTTCTAAAATAGAAGTGTATTGTATAATCAGTGACACAGCAATGTCCCGGCTTTTTCTGATTGCTGCCTCATTTAAAAAGCCATCCAACCAACCTTCCAACCTTATTTGAAAGCAGAGTGCTAGTAGTAGATGAAACTGAAGTTTCTTTTTTCTTTTTTTTTGTATTGTTTTTTGTTTTTGACATTACAAAAGAACTACAGAAACATATAGTATGCTTTGCCCTATCCCTACCTTGTGAAGTAGATAAAGATTTATTATGCAGTATACCTTAGGGAAAGTTTGGGATACTTTGGCACCCTGATTTTACATACTCATATTGGCTTTTTGTCAGGACCATGTACCAGGCAGGGCAAGGATAGACTTCCATTTGCTTTACAACAAAATCGTATTATCTTTTACAAGAAATACCATCTGGGTTATCCTTGGCACCAGCTCATCCTAATAAGCCAATTTCTTGCAAGAATAAGAAGAGTTAACAGGAACTACAGACAAGTATGTAGAGCCAGTGGCAAGGAGGCAGAGCACATGCAGGCACTTAACTAGCACAGACCACAAGTCAGCTTGCCAGAAGAAAGCTTTAATGTAGCCTACTTGCTACTCTTAAGTGTCTTCACCCATCAATTCCTAGAGCAATAACGTAAGACACACCAGCCTGAAGTGGTAATTTAGTTGGAAGCTCAGGCTTCCTTCTGCCTCCTGCTGCTTTGCAATGAATCTGTCCTCACTGATTTCAGCTCTGCAGGCAGACTTGGATGATGTGAAAGTTTTAGTCCTTTCTGCTTTGCATCAAATTATTCTCCAATTTACCACTGAAGAAAAGCAGGGCTCTTTGAACTACCCAGGTTTCCACTGTTGTCTGCTCAACTGTAGTGCTTCCTTGGAGGCGGAGGACGGTTCTTGATGGTCTTACACTTGGGAATGTGCCGCTCAGCCACTTTGGGAGCAAAGTGGCGGCTACAGTGAGGACACTGAATATAGTCTGGATTTTCTGCAGGCAGGATGGGAGGCAAGTCTGAAGGGTTTCCACCTTTAGCAATTACCTGCTGGACCTCTCGAGCCTGACGGAGGGTACGAATGAAAGATTCATGCTTCTGTCTCCAGTTGCTCTTCCGAGGAGGTTCAGGCTATAAGAAGAAGGAAGACTGGTCATTCAGCTTGGCATTTATCTCATCTCCTGAGTCTCCATTAGAATGACAGGAAATAAAAAAGGGCGTTAATTCCCAAGGTCAAAGAGAACAGGAAAGGAGCAGCACTGATAACTACTCAGAGTGGAGGCACTTAAACTAAGGGCCTGCAAAGGGGAACAAGTACCAAGAGGCAAGCCATTTTCCCCAGCAGAACCCTTGAGAGGTTCAGTGTTTGAAAGTACCAGGTAGTGGAAAGGGAGGAGGTGCAGGGCTGAAAATAAGCTGGACCCCCAGGGCTCCTGGCCTACCTTGCACATCTAAGTGTTCAACACTTCCAGAACCCCGCCCCCCACACACACACACACAGGAAAATAGGGGTTTATTCTCTGGAAAAATTGAACTGGACAGGTTTCAGACTCAGGACATCTAGCACAGTAAAGAAAAGGGTTAATCTTGGGGCTGAAAATGAATATTAAGTACAAGTATACATTGTGGAACTGTCTCAGCCTCCTTCCTCCACTTGGCTCCCAGAGCACCAAACACATTGGCACCATTTAGGAAACTAAAGGATTCTTTGGATGCATTGAGCAAGCAAAAGAAAAGCCATCAGACACTGGCTCTGGGGGACCACCATTAAAAGGCTCACTATTTAATAACCCTAATATGAAGACCTTTAGTCAACAAGCCCCACTTAAGCTTAAATATGAATAGGCAGATACGTATCACCAGATATTTGAGTAAAGCTCTAATGAGAGCACACGAACACACACACACACTCAGGAAGCAGCAACAAGACAGGTAGCAGGAGAAAACTAATGAAAATCCATAATATCAACAAAGGAGTATTAAAAGAGAGATCATAAAACAAGAATAATATATATACAATGAGAAAGGAACCACCAAGGAACCAGAGAGGATTATTGAAATTAAAAGTTTGATAGTTAAAAATAAAAACAAACATAAAATAATGTCAAGAAAATTATGCAGAATGGGAAAAAAGATCAAGATGGAAGGTCAATAAGAAAATATTTTAAAAAATCAGAAAGTCAATCCAGGAAGTCCAACACCTAACCAACAGGCATTCCAAAAAGAACAGAGAAGGCAAGAGAAGGAAATCATTAAAGAAACAATACTACAAACATTCCTAGAGTTAAAGGCTACTCTTGAGATTGAAATAGCCTACCAAGTATGCAACGCAATCATTGTAAAATTTCAGATTTTCAAAATAGATTCCTGTAAGCTTTTAGAAAAAGAAAAAACAAAACAAAATGGTTTGCTATAATGAAGCAGAAAACTAAATGGCATCCAATTTCTCAACAGTAACATTGGCTATAAATGCCAGTGAGAAAATGCCTCAAAAGTTCTGACAGAAAATCATTTTCCAGCAAGAATTCTACACCTGGTCAAATCGTCAATCAGACATTAGGCTATTGTATAGATAGTTTCATTTGTCACAAGACAAAAAAAAAAATATATGCCTTCTATGCATCTTTCTTAGCATACTTCCACAAATCAAGGAGTAAAACGAGAAAGACACAGATGCTGGAAATAGGGGACTCAACACTAGAAGAAGCAGAGAGAGGTCCCAAGATATGTCTGCTTCAGGCTTAGAGAATGACCAATCCATCCTGGAGCAGGAGGAAAAAGAGTGGTCAGAGGGTGGCTTCCAGGATTTAAACAAAACAAAACAAAACAAAAAAACACAACTGATAGATTATGAGAGGTGTTTGAGCATTTACAAAAATTTTAACAGGTGTCTGACATCAGACAGAAAAAATTTAGATATGTAGGAAACCAAGCAAATGAAAACATGAATCAATAACTAGGTGCATGTCGGCAGGAACAGAATTTGTTCACTCATCAATGAACAAAATTTGTGGTTATTATAGTGTAAAAGCTGACCACTATTTTAACCCAAAATTGTGAATCCACTACAATGGAAGGATAAAGAAAGGAAAAAGTAGGAGAGGAAGGGATATGAAAGAGCTTAATCACAGTGTCTATAAGTAACTCAAGAGCTAATGTACAAAATTGGTAACTCAAGAAAATAAGCATACTATTTAGAAATATGGAAATGTATACCACAATAGTCATCTATCAGAACTAAAGACTGACTCCGGTGCCTAGATTAGGAGCTGGAGAGAGGTGAGGTAGGATATTGCTGATCTGTATTATAGGTCACTCTGTACTACATGATTTAAAAAATGTAATCAAATATTCTTAAAATAATTTTAAAAAGAAAAAGGCAAGTAGTTACTTGGTGATCTGACACCATTAATGATGAATAATAGAGAGAGATGTTATCAAAGGAAAAGGAAGTATCCCTCAGGAGAGTCTTACCAAGACAGACGAAGCTGCAAGACAATCAGAATGGTAGGAGACAGCATCCAGAAACGTTTCAAAGAACTGAATTATGGGAAAGTTCCTCAACTATATGACATTAGGACATAAAAACATTACATAAGATGAATTGTCAACAGGTAAATTTAATTGTACGGAACAGAAGATATATAAGAAATAATTTTAAAGAGTTGTGTCAAGTCTCCAAGTCCTGGCAAATTTTTTTCTTTCATCATAATGAAATTTTATTCAGTTAACACAATCACAAAGATATGGCCCCTGTGCTTAAACGCTAAAGGTCTAGTAGAGATGCAAGAGGTACAAGCATACCAAACTTACGTGAATGTCAAAGAATATAAGAAAAATCACCTGAGTACACTAGGAGGAATGAGAGGGAGACACAAACTACTCAGCTTCCAAAGGCACAAAGCTTTGGAATAAGGCTTGGGACATTCCAAGGGGGAGAGTGCATCTCAGTCCAGATCCTTTCTGCCTTGGTGCCCTCAGTGCAACATATTCCCCCAAACTAGTTTCCACAAAGCCCGGTGTCTGATATCAGAAACCCAGTTCTTTTGCTTCACTGCTACTGTGTTTAGGAATTTAAGAAACACAAGGTTCTTTTAGGTTCTGGCCAGAAACAAACCACTATAGTGGGACAGAAAATAACCCTGTGGACTGTTGGGTTGACCAGAAAGAAAACAGGAAAGAACAGAAACTGTGATCATATCATTATCTGCAAGAGCAATGTTGACTTCTCCATTGGAACCTAGATTTCAGGGAGATTATCTCTGAACGGAAGGGACTTTTTTGTGGTGATCCTCCAAACTGTGCTGAAAGAATTCTAACTGCAAATGACTTCTCCTAGCAGCCATCACATAAATGTGAGTTTTTTGAAGTCCCCAGCAAATGTGCACATATACAGTAAAGAGCCAATGGACAAGAGGTGCTGGAGCAGCAGAGGAAGGTTCGGAAAGACACAAAAACATAATGACGCTAGGATTTTAGAGCTGAGTGGGGCTTTGAGATCATATGGTCTAGGCTTTCCCAAACTTTAATCATTTGTATACCATTGTCACTTTATCCCCCTTACTAATTACTTAATGTTTTTCTTTAAATTCATGATTGCTCAGAATCAGAGGCTTAATATGTTATATTTTTCTAATATACCTTAAAACTACTAAGATAAAAAATGTTTGTCAGCATGCCACACTTTGAGAAGCACTCATTTATTTACAAACCAAGCAGCATAACCTTGGCAGAGTAAGGGACTCACAAGACAATCTTCTCCAGATCCGATGGTCCAGATGTGCCTATGAAGTTCCCCTAAACTTATCATGGAAGTGTTTCAAAATCCTTACTTTTTACAGCCTAGTTTTTCTGCAGCTAGGAATGTTAACCAAAAATAAAGTCCTTTACCTTTAAGGTGTTTACACTCTAAATGGGGAGAATTCCAAACTTAATTGTGTTTTGCGTATTTACTTAGAAAGTATACCAAAATGAGCCAATTTTGAAAAAAATAAATAACGGTTATAGGAGTGTGGTAATGGATCCTAATCTTGAGAGGTGGCAGAGTATGTTGCAAAGAACAAGAAATTCTCCCAAGGTGGTAACATGCTGAAGTTATTTCTTTACATTTTTAATATCTTTTAATTGTCTATAGTAAACGTTTATTAGTTCTATAATCAGTCTATGGCCATGCTACCCTGAACAAGCCCGTTCCTGTCTGATCTCAGAAGCTAAGCAGAGTTGGGCCTGGTTAATATTTGGATGGGAGACCCCCTAGGAAGACCAGGTGCTAGAGGTATAAAAAATAAAAAAAATAAGGGATTGTAAACTGACAAGGTCCTTGCAATCTGTGAGGTCAACCAAGGGTTGCCTCACCTAGATAAATAAATCAAAATAAAAAATAAATAAAAAATTATAATCAAAAGGGCACATATTTTTAAGCCTAGATTTTGGAGTCATTCCAACCCAGATTTATATGCTAACTCTGCTATTTATAACTGATCTCAAGCAAGTTAACCTTTCTGAGACTTAAACTTTTAAATTGATAAGAGATAATAAAATCCTCACATGGTTGTGGTGAGGGTCATTTTAAAAGCTCCTGTCACAGTGATTTACACAGTAAGTAGTAATCAGTAAATGTTCATTCTAACTTTCCCCCTATGGGACACTTGAAATTTTCCTTTAAAAAACTGATGAGTATATAACAGGCCCTTACAAAGATCCCTGCTCAAAGTCGAATCCATAAGGCCCTTGTTACCTTGTCTGAGGCTGGTCCCTTCCAGTTCAAGTACTGCTCTAGTTCTGTGCCTTTGGCCCGGGCCCTGGAGGAGTCAAACACTTTCCTCCTGGAACTCTGCATCCTGCTACAGACATTGGAATGTCTCTCCAGCCTGAGCAGGAGAAACTTGCGTCCACAGTGGCTGCACTCGCCCAGTTCTGGCTCTTCAGTGGAACAGCTGGAACCCGAGGAGTCTGGTGCCTTAGACAAGCTAGAGTTGCTGGCAGATCCTGGCAAAGCACTGCCTGGCGCTTCTGAAAGCTGAGAAAACTTCAATGGCCCTGCAACTTGGTCTCGAATCTTGTTATTGCTTGCCACTAGTCTTTCCCTTTTGAGCTTCTGTATTCCATGATCAAAGAACTGGAGTGGACTAGAATTTTCTTGAGACCATCCCCAAGTTTCATCCTCTCCCCTGTCTCTACTGAAGACCTCCTTAGACTTGTATTCTGGGGAGAAGATAGGTTTGTATGTGGTGTTGCTATTACTTTTAACTCTCCTCCTGGGAAGCGTCATTCTCTGTAGCTCTCTTTTTTCATTTTCTTTAGCCTGCTCCTTTTCCTTCTGGATCCTTCTGAGTTCCTCCTCTGTCTTCTTGAGTTTTTCCCTCAGGAGCATCTCTTTTCTTCGGATTTCCTCCTCTAAATTCTCCCCTGCAGCTTCTAGTCTTTGGATCTGCATCCACTCAGTCCTGTTGGGTGTTACTATGGCCCTCTCCTTCTGCGTGGCACCACCAATACCAATCACAGATGAATTCACCCAGTTCCTAGGACCAAAGCTGCTGTATGAAAACTCTCTTGGCTCAGGGGGTCGTGGAGAGGCATTCTGGTCCCCATCTGTGCCAGCCTCACCTGTACTACGAGACTTCCGATGGAATATGGGTTTCAGTGGATATGCCCGGTCCACTCCAACTTGCTTCTTTGTAAACGGAATGAATTCCTGGTTATTTGCTTTGGGATACCAGCATTGAGGGCCTGATGAATAAAACAAACCCTTTGCTTGGACCTGGAGGTTACTGCTTGGATCTTGTTGGCTTATTCCAGCGCAGTGGGGATAGAAGTAGTTCAGGGCTTTTGTGCAGGTGTTCCATTTGGAATGAGTGTACAGATTATCCAGCACCAGCTCTTTGTTGCTCAAATGCTTCTGCTGGGAATTGTTCCTTAGGTGTCCCATCAAGGACCGCTGGGAAGTGTCACCTTTTTCATAAGAGTCTTGCTTAGCTGAGTGGAGCTCTGGAGCATCTGTTTCATTATATGGGAACATAACGCCCACAGGCAGGGATGGTGCCAACTGGAGACCAGCCATTCAGAGCCTGGACTGAAGCCTAGGGAAGATTTAAACCAGATATATGTGAGAAGATTGTCTGCGGTTCACCCCAGTTGCTAAAGTAAACCTTCTACGTTTGTCCTACCCATTTTCCTTTGAGCTTTTTAGGGACAGTGATAATGGGTCTGCCAGAGCTCTCGCTCAGTAAGCATTTGGTGAGTGCTTATTATGTCCTGAGAGTGCTTATTAGGTCCTGAGGATAAAAAAACCGTGGTACAAGCGTTCCTGCCACCTCCCTCTCCTTTATATCAAGTACCAGCCTCTGCCACACAAAGTGATGCTCCTGCCATACACAGCATACTCTGTCGTAGGAGGAAAGAGCTACTGGAAAGAGCTATTGGGTTGGAAGTCAGGTTTAAGGACAAGCAGCTTCCCTACAGACTCGTTTCTTTACCCGTTAACTGGGGTGTGTTCAGGGTTATATGTCTGGAAGTTAGGGACCTTAGGACTCCAACGCCAGCCCCATCATTTTACAAGTGAGAAAACTGCAGCCTAGAGCGAAGTGTCAGGGATTCCCTCCCACTGGAACCGTGCCTGACGCAGGAAGCACAGAGGCTGCCCAGGACCTGCGACAGGTGCCTCATCAAGCCCTCACCCGGGCAGTGCCCGCGGCGCAGAAGCAGGGGGGTCTGTAGCCTGAGAAGGGGGGCCCGCCCGATCCGGAGCGCGGAAGTCACGTTCTGTCCTGGAGGGTCAGCCGGGGCGCCCCCCCCCAGGGACTCCGTGTCTGGGGACAAGCCCTCGCTCTCCCGTCCACCGGGTCCCTAGGAGGCCAGGGGCTGACTCCATGTCTCCCCGTACCTGAGGCTCTCGGGGACAACTCCAGGACTTAGCTTTTCCGACCAGACCCCTCGCCCCCGCGACAAACAGCCGCCGGGGCGCAGGCGCGCTCAGCGGGTCCCGGTTATCCGCGTTGCCGGGAAACGGGAGCGCGCGCCCAGCCCTCCCCGCCCCCCCGCCGCCGGGCCCGGAGCAGCGCGCGCAGGCGCGGTCGGCGCCCCCGGCCGCTGGACCCCGCGTCCCGCCCGCTCTCAGCCGCGTCCGCTCGGCCCCTGGGGGACCGGGAGGCGGGCGGGGGCGACGGGAGAGGCTTCTCCGGGCTCGCGTGACGGAACATGCGTTGTTTCGAGAACAGTGACCCTGGACCCTGGGGTGTGCCCTTCTCTGGCAAATGGGGAGTCCCCTAGCTGTGCCCTCGAGTCATCCTGCCGCAGGATGCCTGTGTCCGCACGCTGGGCCGGAGCGATCCTGCGGGGAGCTTGCTGGGCGGCCCTGTGAGGGCCCCAGGCACGCCACATGCTCTCTGCGTGCCTTTCCTCGCCGGGGGTTGGGAGCCTGCGGTCAATCTCCAGCGACTCGGCTAGGTTTGGCTACGCAGTACCTTCCGGGTAGGTTTTAGCCACCTGATGATTCTGGTGTAGTGTTTTACTCTCACGGGGTCACTCTGGCAGTCTCCTCTTAGGGCCAGGAGTGACTCAACCAAAGGTAATGATAATAAAGTTAGCTCCCCGATCGAAAATAGTCCGCATAACCTGATTTCAGCAGAAACTGATACTCGGTGGTTTGTTAACACCGGAAAAGTTTATTTGCCTTCATGCTTCAGTTCATGTGTGTAAGCCGTTTGGAACAGGCAACTGGCTTGTTTCCTGTAATTACTTGAAAGATTCATGCACATCGAAAATAATGGAGACAGCAGTAGTCGGTGTTAATGCTTCAACAGGTCATACTCTAGCTTTTACATATTACGAAGAAATTCCTTGGTGCGCTCCCCAGGGCATTTTAAATGTTTAATTATTGTTTTATTTTTTCCTAGTTTACACTCTACTGCCTTCTTTATAGTAGATGCAATTCCAGACAATTCCCACTCTTCTTAAGGTTCCAATTATCTCAGCAATCGGGCCTGCCTGTCATCAACTCTTGTAGCTCCCTTCCAGTCTAGCAGAATTTCCTAGAGTGCCTCCCTCCATCTTCCTCCTTGTTTTTGAGGAAGGTGAATCTTTCTCCTTCTAGAAGTTCTCTTGAATTAGCCCCTTTATAGAGCTTCCAGGAATGGACTCCATCACTTTACCCCTCCATCTTGTTAACTTCGGGTTGTATCTAGCTATATACTGGTCATTAGTTTTAAAATATACTTAACTTCCCCCTGCAAAACAAACCCCATTTCCCTTGACCTGCTGCCTCTTATGGTAGGGTAAGATTTATTTCTCCTTTTCCCCACAAGACTTCTTAGCAGAATACTTTGCTGACTCCATTTTGTATTCTCCTCCTCTGTCCAGTCCATTGTGGTGTGGTTTCTACCCTTTCCACGTTATTTTTTTATTCATTCATTCATTTTTAAAGCCTACTGCACCTGGTACTCCTAGGTGGTCTCCCATCCAAATACTAACTAGGCCTGACCCTGCTTAGCTTCTGAGATCAGACGAGATTGGGTGTGTTCAGGGCAGCATAGCCATAGTGCACTTTATTTAAATGCCAGGCTACTAGTGACCTTCCAATAACCAAAGACAAAAGCTGCTGCCTCTTCAGCCTACTCATTTGACATTATTGATTTCTCGCTTTCTTTGAACTCTCTTCTCACTTGGTTTTTTTCTTTCATGTTCTTGCTGTGTCTTCTTCTAAGACTCTGGCATTTTTGTCTTTTCCTTACCTGTCCCCCAAATTTAGATATTCTCCAAAGCACTCTGAGTTTTCCTATCCATGCAGTTCCAGACATCCTCTTCCTTAGTGGTTTCAACAAAAAGCTGAAATTTCAGGTCTCTCCTATGTTTAAATGATGTCTAGCTTAGCTCTCTCCTTAGTTACAGACTCAAATTTCCAACTGCCCATTTAGTTCCTTAGGAACCTCAAACTCAGTGTAACAAAAAACAAACTCATGATCATCTCCCAATTCCCCCAACCCACTTCTCCAGTGTCCCTCTCATGCTAAAAGCATCAATTACCTTCTATTCCTCCCTCTTTGTCACCCTTTCCCTTTAACTGGTCTGCAAGATTTGTTGAATTTACTCTACGGTGTCTCTCATATACAACCCTCTTGTTACCTTTCTACTGCCCCGGGTGAGTTTTTCAGTTCTCATTGGGACAATATGCATCACTCTCCTAACTGCTATTCTTGCCTTCAACATTTGCTCCTCAAGCCCATCCTTTGTGCTGCTGCCAGAATAATTATCCTAAATATGTCTGATCCTATTCCCTTACCCATGGCTTCTACTTAACCTATAGAATAAAGTTGAAATGTGTGATTTAACATGGTATTTCAACCTGCCAGACTAAATCCAGCCAAATTTTCCAGTCCTGCCTCCCCAGAGTAGCCCAGTGAATCTCACCCTCAGCTATGCTTTAGCACTACCTATAAAGCAATTTCTGGGGGTGAGCCCTGAGTATTGGCATTTTTAAAAGCTTCCCCAAGGTCCTTATGTGTAGCCAGGGTTGAGAACCCCCAGTCTAGCCACACCAGACCACTTGCACTTTCTTATCTTAGTACTACCTTACCCCAAGCTCCACATACTGGCAGGTGGTAGCATATAGCATTTATGAGAGTGGGCTCTGTACTCAGGCTGCCTGCAGTTAAATCTGAGCTCTATCACTGGTTGTAATTGTGTAACCTTAGATACTATGGTGTTTCCTCTAACGATTTCCCAATCCTCTTATAATGATTCTTTGCTCCTTTGTGCTCTCATATTTTCTGTTCTTGTTACAGTCTCAGTGGATGTTCATGGAATTTAATTAGCATGTTGTACATTGTATTGACATTATTTGCATGCATATTTGTCTCTTCCACTAAATAAAAACTCTCTGAGGACAAAGATGTATATCATTCATCTTTGTGTGTCCTGCAATGTTCCATACAGAGTAGACACTCAATAGGCTTTTAATTCTAGAGAAACTAGTTTTTTTTTTTTTTAATGAATTTTAGAGGAAGACATAACAGCCGAGTATGCTCTTTAGCATGATCTTCACATACTGCCAGGCCTAACATTCAATCCAGCTTCCTATCCCAGGCCCGACCCCCAAATTCAAATGCTTCTTCGTCTATGTCTTTCTCCCCACGAGAAAATGAGAAAAGGGGTGCGCTTGGGGCCTGCGAAAGGGCAAGGGCTGGGTCTACGGAATTAGAGCTGAGCCCCCCGCCTGACCCCCCAGCCCGAGGCTCCAGAGCCTCCCGGACAACCCAGTCCCGAAGTCCCACCCTTGGGGCGGGCTCTGGGCTGAGCTCCCGCCCCTGATTGGTTGGCGGGCGTGATGGGCGTGCGGAGCAACGAAGGCGCCGCCGCGCTCCGAGCTTCCGGGCGCGGCGGGGACGCGGCCGGGGGACCGTTGGCGTGGCGGTCTCCGCGGGGTCCCGGGCTGCGGGGAGGACCAGGTGGGTGAGCCCGGGACGCGCCCGGGGCGTGCCTGTCAGCTCAGTTACCCCGAAATGTTGGTAGGAGTGGAGTCTGGCGGCTGAGCGGAAGCTAAGAGGAAGGGATGGAGAGGAAGTGGGCCCAGTGTTGGGAGGTGATAGGATAAACAGCGAATTGTCCCCAAAGAGGTCTCTGGGCAGTTGCAGCCCAGAGCTCACTTGCCCGGGCATCTTCCCGTGACGCCACACACACATCCGCTGAGGGTACTGTGAAGTCCAGGGACCTTACGGTCAGGGAGAGGTCTCAGTGGTTAAGGATGGAGAAGAGTGGGTGTATTGAAAGGACATATAAACTGTCCTTTCTGCCACGAGATTGGGGGTCGTGGAATAGGATAAAGCGTCCTGTTGACTTTTCTGCTTCCCTGGTTTGTGACAGGTGCGAGCATGAGCATGGCAGAAGGGGACACCCTGATATCAGTGGATTATGAAATTTTTGGGAAGGTGCAAGGGGTGTTTTTCCGCAAATACACTCAGGTATGTGGCCTCTAGGCTTTGGGAAAATGCCTCGGTCATGTGCGTGAAAACGAGACACGGTTTTTGACAAGTGTACATTAGGAGAGGTCGTCGTCTCTTTGGTAGCTGCATGGCACAGAGGTGGTTTGTAGAGCAATGGGTCTGAAAACGCTTTGCAATGGGTAAAAAACAATGTAAATGACAGATTCATCTGCCATTTATCGTTTCTAACTGTGGTATCTGAGCAGCTAGACACATATTAATCTTCCAAGGGAGATTAGAGGGTTTCACCAGTTCTCCCTTATTATGGCATCATCAAACCACAATTCTTGTAGGAAAGCTAACAAGGAGATGGCAGTTAGATGAATTCATGACATTTGTGTAATTTATGCAATTGCTTCCTCTGAAGCTGCTACCTTTTCTTCAGATCTCTGTCACTCTTCAACCTTCCGCCATTCCTCTCCTTAATTCATTTCTACTCGTTTTGACTTAGAACGAAGGAGTGCCTTTTCCACCTGAAGCTTTTCTGATGAAGGTACTTAATCCATTCCAGGATAAGTAATGATAACACTGAAAATAGAGTCTGCTTTTCCTACTAGAGAGTAATTGAGGGGATGAACAAACTGTTGACAGCCTCTACCTCTGCCTTAATGTCATTAATCTTCCCTCAACACACACACATAAATGCAATCTCAATTTCCCTTCTGTCTTCTGTAGGGGAGTATCAGGTTTCTGCCTGCCCAATGTAGCTCCAACCCCAAAGATAAAGAATTCAGACTGCAGAACTTTCCAAGTGTACATTCCTGGGACTGTGGTACTTAAAATTCAACCCGAATCTTTGAAATATGCATCTTAAATGTCACTACCTTTTTTCCCAATTACTTGCAAATCATTTCCTCCTGTTTCACACTGATGTAAGAAGTACCTGTTGAAAAAAGGAATCGTTAAAAGAAGAGCTATGTTCCAGTTAGCTTTGCTACCAATTATGCAGGACAAGTTCCTATGATGTAGTAAATGGCAGTGACAGCTTCAAAGATTAATTAAAGTTGTTGAAGGAAAAGGACCAGATGATGATATAGCCCATCTTTCTCTACTGCTGCCCCACTCCCCAACTTAGAGACAATAAAATAATGAAGAAAGACAAATAGTGATTTGGAAAACTCCAAGGAAAATGCCATCTTTTTCTCCCTTAATTAGACTTGTAGCTTATTCTTTACTACTTATAATCACTTAAATATATGCTCATTTTAAAAACTGTTTTTGTTTGCATGTTGATATCATCTAGCCTCTTATTGAAATTCCATCACTCCTAGAATGAGTAATGAGAATACTTGAAGGGACTTTTTTTTTAAGCTGGAATATAATTTACATCCCATAAAATTCACCTTTTTAAAATATATAGTTTAATGGGTTTTGGTATATTCTCAAAGTCATGCACTACTTTCAAAACTTTTCATCACCCCATAAGAAACTGCATACCCATTAGCACTCACTTCTTATCCTTCCAGCCCTGGTAATTACTAGCCCCATTTTTGTCTCTATGGATTTGTCTGTTCTGGACATTTAATGTAAATAGAATCATACAATATGTGACCTTTTTTGTATTTAGTGTCTTTCAGTTAACTTAATGTTTTCAAGGTTCATTCATATTGTAGCATATCAGTACTTCATTCCTTTTTATGGCCAAATATTCCATTGTATGGATGTATCACATTTTATATATCCTTCATCCATTGATGGACATTTAGGTTGTTTTCACTTTCTGGTTATTATGAATAATGATGCCGTGAACATTTATGTCCTTGTTTTTATGCAGACATTGTTTTCAGTTCCCTTGGGTTATATATATCTAGGAGTAGATTGTTGAGTCATGTGGTAACTCTGTGTTTAACCTTTGAGAAACTGCAAAACTATTTTCCAAAGCAGCTGCATCATTTCACATTCCCACTAATGATTTATAAGATTTCCAGTTTCTCCAGATCTTTGCCAACAATTGTTATTGTCTGTCTTTTTTATTAGAGCCATCTTAGTATGTGTGAAGTTTTATCTCATTGTGATTTTTTTGTTTTGTTTTGAAGTATCAACAATTTTAAAAAGATTAAAGTCATACAAAGCACGTTCTCCGACTACAATTGACCTAAACTGCACATCAGTAACAGAAAGATAACTGGAAAATCCCCAAATATGTATTAAAAAATTGTGTAAAATATACATAATACACAATTTATCATTTTAACCATTTAAGTACATTTACATTGTTGTGCTACCATCACCACTGTCCAGCCACAGAACTCTTCATCTTGCAAAACTGAAACTCTTAAAACTTAAACTCTGAATAATTCCTAATTCCCTCCAGCCCCAGGCAATCACAGTTCTACTTTCTGTCACGATAAATGTGACTACTCTAGGTACTTCACATAAGTGGAATCATACAGTTTATGTCCTTCTGTGACTGCCTTATTTCACTAGCATAATGTCC
This sequence comes from Cynopterus sphinx, assembly GCA_030015415.1. Classification (NCBI taxonomy): domain Eukaryota; kingdom Metazoa; phylum Chordata; class Mammalia; order Chiroptera; family Pteropodidae; genus Cynopterus; species Cynopterus sphinx. The sequence goes on from CM057384.1 coordinate 133,298,097, forward strand.
TAGAGGACCATCCACATTGTAGCATGTGTCTGAATTTTCCTCCTTTTTAAAGGCTAATAATATTCCATTGTATATATTTATACCCTCATTGTGGTTTTGTTTGCCTTTGCCTAATGGCTAATAATGAACACCTTTTCATGTGCTTATTGGCACGTGAAAAAGAGATTTTGCTTATCTCCTTTGGAGCATTGTCTATTCAAATTCTTTGCCTCTTTTTTATTCGAGTTATTTATCTTATTATTGAATTATAAGAATTTTTATATTCTGAATACTAGTCCTTTATTACTTATATTATTTGCAAATATTTCTCCTATCCTGAGGATTTTTCTTTTCACTTTCTTGATGAAAACTCTGAAGCTCAAAAGTTTTTAATATTGATGAAGTCCAATTTATCTATTTTCTCATTTATTGCTTGTGTTTTTAGTGTTATATCTGAGAAACCATTGCCTAATCCAAAGTTGGGAAGGTTCATGCTTGCATTTTCTTCTAAAACTTTTTTCGAAGAGTTTTATAGTTTAAGCTCTTAGCTTTAAGTCTTTGGTCTAGCTAGGTTCAGTTACTTTTTTATGTGGTGTGAGGTGAGGAGTCCAACTTTATGCTTTTGCATGTGGATATCCAGTTGTCCTAGCACTATTTGTTGAAAAGGCTTTTATTTCCCCCCATTTAATTGTCATAGCACTCTTGTCAAAAATCAGTTGACCATAAATGTAAAGGTTTATTTCTGGACTCCAGTTTTGTTCCATTGATCTGTATGTCTGTCCTCATGCCAGTACCACACTGTCTTGATTACTGTAGCTTTGTAGTAAATTTTGAAATCAGGATATGTGAATCCTTCAACTTTGTTCTTTTTAAAAATTATTTTTAGGTGTTCTGGGTCTCTTATGTTTCCATGTGAACTTTAGAATCAATTTGTCAGTTTCTGCAAAGAAGGTGGATGGGATTTTGATAGAGATTACATAAAATCTGCAGATGAATTTAGAGAGTATTGTCATTAATAATGTTTTCCAATCCGTGAACATGGGATATCTTTTCATTTATTTAGATCTTCTTTCACTTCTTTCAACAGTGTTTCATATTTTTTTATATATGTCTTGCATTTCTTTTTTAAAATTTATTCTTAAGAATTTTATTTTCAATTCTGTTATAAATGGAATTGTTTCCTTAATTTTATTTTTGATTATTCATTGCTAGTGTATAGAAACACAATTGACTTTTGTATATTGATTTTGTATCCTCTAACCATGTGAACTTGTTTTTTAGTTATAAAGTAGAGGTAGTTTTACGTTTCCCTTTCCACTCTGAATGCCTCTTTCTTTTTTCCTGCTGTGGCTGGAACCTCTAGTATAATTTTGAGTAGAAGTGGTGAGAGCAGATATCCTTGTGTTGCTCCTCTTTGTAGAGCAAAAGCTTTTAATCTTTCACCATTAGGTATGATGTTAGCTGTAGATTTTTCACAGATGCCTTTTTTCAGGTCGAGCAAGTTCCCTTCTGTTTCTAGTTTGTTGAGAGTTTTTATCATAAAAAGATGTTGGATTTCGTCAAATGCTTTTTCTTCATCTATTGAGATGATCAGCTGGTTTCTGTTTTATTAATGTGGTATTTTATTTATTAATGCATGTGTTGATTTTTGTATGTTGAACCAACCTTGCGTTGTGCAGCTAAGTCCCAGTTTTTATAGTGTATAATCCTTTTTATATGTTGCTGGATTTGGTTTACTCATGTTTTGCATCAATATTCACAAGGGAAATTCACTTTTAGTTTCTTTCTGATGTCTGTCTTTCTCTGGTTTTGATATGAGGGTAATGCTGGCGTAATAGAATGATTTTGGAAGAGTTTTCTCCTCCTCTGTTTTCTGGAAGCATTTGTGAAGAATTAGTGAAGGATTCTTCTTTAAACCTTTGGTAGAATTCACCTATGAAGCCATCTAGTCCAAGGTTTCTCTTTGTGGGAAGTTTTCGATTACTAATTCAATCTCCTTATTTGCTGTAAATCTATTCAGATTTCCTGTTTCTTCTTGATTCAGATTGTGTAGTTTGAGTCTTTCTAGGAATCCCATATTCTTTAAGTTATCTGATTTGTTGGCATACAATTGTTCATAGTAATCCTTTTTATTTTTTGTAAGGTTGATGTTAATGGTCCGTCTTTCATTTCTGATTTTAATAATCTGAGCCTTTTTCACATCAGTTTAGCTAAAAGTTTAACAATTTTGTTGCTCATTTTAAAGAACTATTGGTTTTATCAGAGTTCTCTTTTTCTCTTCTCTATTTTATTAACTCCTGCTCTAATCCATTATTTCCTTCTTTCTGCTTGTTTAGGTTTGGTTTACTCTTCTTTTTCTGGTTTCCTAGGTGGAAGTTTAGGTTATTGATTTGAGGGGACTTCCTTTTTTAGATTGAGGCTAGAGTTGGTGATTATATTTTTAAAAATATTTCCAGAAAATGCTTATTAGGAAGAGTTAGCTTTTTGAAATTTTCTTAGGAAAAAATGCTATTTACTTGTTTAGACAGTCAAAACTGAACATGAGTTAGCAACATTATGCTATAATTTAAAAAATAAGAACAAAATGAATGCACAAATAAAACCTATAGGAAATTCCCATTCTCAACAACAAAGTTGGGAGTTCACTTTCAGTAGTTCAGATAAATCACATTACAATTTAAACATTTATTTGACTGTTACAACCTCATGCTCAAAACTCAACATCATCATTCTTACAGCTAGTTACTACATCAGGTAACTAAAACTAGGGCTAGCCAACCACCCTAGGTTAATTTGAAGCAAAAGAGTGCAATTGTTATACAAAGTAAATTGATGTGTAGTCTTTCTCAAAATCCATTCTCTGCACTCTTTTTTTTTAACACCATCTTCCCCACTTAATACATGTAGGTATCCCCTATTTTTCTTCATTCCTTTCTTCTGTGTCCCTTATACTATTATTTATTTGACTGCAGTCTATTTTGCTCATTATGCATAATGGCTGTGTTTTGAACATGATTTGATGGATATTTCACTTCCTCATTAAACGTGGTTTTGCTATGCACAACATTTTCTTTGGCCAACTCTAATAATTTCCCATACTTATTAGGTCATAGTCTGGCATGTGAACTCCATTTTCTTTTCTAATCCAACTCCTTCTATTTAGATAGGTTACTTTAACGATAACTTTTGTAATATCCTTACTTGGACATTTTACAAAAATAACATTACCTCTAAAATATTGGTACCTTTCCAAATTTCCAGTGATTCCACAGTTTAATGATTTACAGGAAAGAACATTGGAAGGCTAAGAGTAGAGCAACTTTAATGATTAGATGGTCTTCATAAGTTTACTCAACTTTAAAGGATGTGATTATTTAGACAGAAGAAAAGAAAGTCAAGTGAAAATCTAATAGGTATGTAGTCTCGTGAAACTTTGATAACCAGAGGATGATCACCAGATGCTTTTTCCTTCACTAGGAGGATGGCAGAGTGGGCTTTTGATGCAACATAAAGACCATGGGTTAGATTGACTCTACAAGTGAGAACAATGGAATGAGTTGCCCAAGAAATTGTGAAATAACTCTAATGATCTTTAAAGATGTAATGAACACTCATTCATCTGGATTTATTTAGGTGTGTCCCTGGTTAAAGACACAGAGAAGGATCAGATAACTTCATGCTTTTTCTGTTTAATTTACCCAATAGATTCTTGATTAGGAGAAGGGAAAATGAGCAAGATGCAGTCTAGTATCCTAACAACAGTTAGCCTAAGGAAATCATTTTGAAAGCATCTGATTTGGTCTGAAATATTTATTATTTAACCAAATTCAAATAGTGAAAAATTCTAGTGCTCAGGTTTTATATGGTAGATGAAGGAAATGGAGTCAAGTGGCCAACACTTCATATTAAGATCAGCAGTGAGATTCTTGCTGTTCTGTTTTGACTGTTCTGGACAATATCAAATTAGTTTCAGTGGCTTGATTCTAGGTTAAGATTCTGGCAACAGATTGTATTCTTACTTTGTTTTGTTCAATCTCACTGGATTTCTCACTCTTGTTTTTTTTCTTACCCTTAGGCTGAGGGTAAAAAGCTGGGATTGGTAGGCTGGGTCCAGAACACTGACCAGGGCACAGTGCAAGGACGATTGCAAGGTCCCATCTCCAAAGTGCGTCCTATGCAGGAATGGCTTGAGAAAAAAGGAAGTCCCAAATCGCACATCGACAGAGCAAACTTCAACAATGAGAAAGTCATCTTAAAGTTGGATTACTCGGATTTCCAAATTGTGAAATAATGGCCTGAATTTAAAATTTCAAGATAAACTCAGTGGTTTTGTTTTGTATTGTTAATAGAATTATTCTGTGTTCAACGTTAGAAGAATTTGTCAGTAAGTTATTTTAGTATCAGATACTTGAATGTTACTGTATATGTATGATAGAAGGATTGCAACTGTACACAATTCTAATTAATAAAAACACATTAGAACCTTCTGTTGTAAGTGTCTTTGGTGAACTTCATTTTGGTCAAAATAAGAGGTATTTACCTAGTAAACATCTGTGGGAAAATAATTTTGAAGTAATTTAAAGAGGTCTGAACGAAAAAGCAGTTACTTTGACTCATTTCTTTAAAGGGTTTCCATAAAGTATTCAGGAAATTGCAGACCTGATAAGAACAAATACCACAAGTTCAACTTGTGAGCTATTCAAATAATGTTTTGGACTAATTACTTTTAGTTTTTTGTAGTTTCTGCTGTCTTTCTTCTGGGTAGGGAATTCACAAATAGCAATGTTATGGGCTAAATTATACCCCGTTCCCCCAATCCATATGTTTAAGTCCTAATCCATAGTACCTCCAAATGTGACTGTTTTTGGAGATAGGGCCTTTAAAGAATTAAAATTAAATGAAGTCATTATGGTGCACCCTAATCCAATATACCCCAGTGTCCTTATGAGAAGAGGAAATTTGGACACAGACATGGGCATGCACTGAGTAAACGTGAAGACAAGGGAGAAGACAGCCATCTGCAAGGCAAGGAGAGAGTTCTCCGAAGAAATCAACCATCTGGACACCTTGATGTCTCAGACTTCTATCCTCCAGAACTGTTGTTGAAGCCACCCAGTCTGTGGTGTTTTGTTGTGCCAGTTCTGGCAAACTAATACAAGCAATAATCGGTGTAAGGTACACGCGTGATACGCCGACAGAAGTTTTAAAAGCAAGCGTTTATTCGGAGAGCGCTCCCGGGCGAGCTTCTCTGGTCCAGAGAGGAGAGGGGCCAGAGAAGTCGCACCCTGGGGTGGGAGGGCGTGGATTTTATGGGTTACCTGGGGGTAGGGGTATAGGGTGGGGAACATTAATCGTTAATCGATGCTAATTGAGCCTCCAGATTAGGGTGGTGGCGCCTAGGGCTTTAGGGTGGGCCCTATTCAGGTCTGGATTCCCGGTGTCAAGCTGGGGAGTCTCCAGGCAGGCCTCTGGCTGGCCCTTCCCCCGCCGGCCTAGCTAACACTCAGGATTTTGCTTCATCAGCCCTGGAAATCTGCTCAGTGTCCATCACATGCTGGCTGAGTTTGAGAAAAGTGTCACAAGTTCCAGTTTTTAAAAACAGGATTGCAGGGAAAGTGAGCAAAGCGAGGACGGCTTCGCGCGGCCCCGGACACTCACTTTGAGTCTGTTCAGAGCTGCATGCTCTCCCAGGACACTCACTTTGTGCTTGTTCAGAGCTGCTCTCCCTGCGTCAGAGCAGCAGCTGCGAGGTGCCGGGGAGGCGCGGGAAGCGCAGCGCAGGGCGTCCGCGTCCCCGTCCCCGCCGGCGGGTTCGGGGTTGGGCGGGGCAGTTCCCCGGCCTTTCGCCCCCCGAAGGCTGCGGTGGGTAAGGGGGGAGGCTGCGGGTCCGTCCCCCCGATCCCCGGGCGCCGCTCAGCACAGCCCGTGCGCGCGGTCCGGGCCGCGGCGGGGGCGGGGGCGGGGGCGGGGAGACCAGCCGCTGCCGGGAGGGCACGGGGAGCGCGGCCGCGGAGGGCCCGGCGGGGGGGAGGGGGTGGGGACACGCACGCGGGGAAGCGCCGCAGGAGCCCCCCCCCGGCTCCCAGGGCGGGGCCGGCCGCGCCGCGCATGCCCGGGGCCCGGAGCGCGGCGGTTGGCGCGGGGCGTCCCCGCTCAAGGTGACGCGGGGGGACGGCGCGCGGCCCAGGGTCGCCTCCGGGAGCTCGTGCGAGCCCAGGACGCGCTTGGGGGCCGCGCGGGCCGGCCCGGCGGGGGCTGCGGGGCGGAGCGGGGCGGGCGGAGCCTGAGCCCGGCGGGGCCTGCGGCCGCGGCCCTACCCACCCCCGACGCCTTCGGGGCCCCTGACCACCCGGACCAGGGGCTCACTGGCCCCAGGCGCTGTTGATGGGCCCCGAAACGACTGGGACGGGATCGGGACTTCGTTGAGCGGGGGGGGGACGATCGGAACGCCCCTCCAACGTTTACCTCTCCCCGGGTGCCGGCCGGGGTGCCGGCTGCATCGTCCCAGAAGGCGTCAGGGCTGCAGTTACAGCCCCGATGGTCCCGGGCTTGGAAAACGGCCCCTGCCACCTGCGAGAGGCCTAGCCTGTGCTGCTCCCTCGCCTGTGACGAAGGAGGGGACTTTTTTAATCGCACTGTAATCTTAACTTCCCTTTTACCTGCAAGAAAACTTCAAAATCAGGTTCAGAGAGCCCCTTACCACCATTCTCACCGAGGTAGTTTGTAGACATTGTGACAACCCGAAGCGTATTAATACAAAATAATAAGAACTTCCTGAAAACTTACTATCAAAGCAAATACATTAGCCAGGTTTAAAAATCAAATGATTTTTAATGAACAGGAATTGTCCTACTTTATTCTTTACCATTCCCAAAATCCTTCCCCCAAGGTAACTACATTCAACCATAACAATGTTATTGATAATAATCCCAATGTCCACTTCTTGATACAAGTTGATTTTATTTCCTCCTATTCCGTCACCTGATTACAGTGTTTTAACACTTCAAGTTTTTCTAAAAGTCATGGTTATTGTGTAATGTATAAATGTTATGAAAGCTTGGACTTTTTGTGAATAACTAACTTCTAGCTAATGTTTCTTAGCAGAATTTAGGCATCTGTTTTTGATGAAGTGATTAGAATTGTAAACACTCTTTACTGGTCAACTTAAGTGTGATTATGATTTCACTTTAGGGCATGTGGGATTTAGAAGGGATCAGTGAAAATTATGAAATTATGAATGCTGCTTTAGATGTTTAAGCCCATTGGACCAAGCAAGAGCTGTGTGATCTGCCTAGAGATCAGAGCTATGACTTGTTTTGTTTTACAATGTGGTTTAATAAGAAATTTCATTTACCTCAAATGGTATTTCTTCATAATGCTTGAGAGAAATGGGTAATTCTGTGTAACTCTGAAGCTTTGATATGGGTGTGTGTTTTTTCCTCCCACAGGCAATTATTTCCAGTCGGGGAAGGAAACCAGTGCCTGGCATTCTCGCCAGCTTTCTACCTGCCATGATCAAGTGCTTGTCAGTTGAAGTACAAGCCAGATTGCGTTCTGGCTTGGCTATATGCTCTTTAGGACAATGTGTGGAGGAGCTTGTCCTCAACAGTATTGATGCTGAAGCAAAATGTGTGGCTGTCAGGGTGAATATGGAAACCTTCCAAGTTCAAGTGGTAGACAATGGATTCGGGATGGAGAGCGATGATGTAGACAAGGTGGGAAACCGTTATTTCACTAGTAAATGCAGCTCCATACAGGACTTGGAGAACCCAAAGTTTTATGGTTTCCGAGGAGAGGCCTTGGCCAGTATAGCTAACATGGCCAGTGCTGTGGAAATTTCATCCAAGAAAAACAGAACAATGAAAACTTTTGTGAAACTGTTTCAGAATGGAAAAGCCCTGAAAGCTTGTGAAGCTGATTTGACTAGACCCAGTGCTGGGACAACAGTAACAGTATATAACCTATTTTATCAGTTTCCTGTAAGGAGGAAATGCATGGATCCTCGACTGGAGTTTGAGAAGGTTAGGCAGAGGATAGATGCGCTCTCACTCATGCACCCTTCTGTTTCTTTCTCTTTGAGAAATGATGTTTCTGGTTCCATGGTTCTTCAGCTTCCTAAAACAAAAGACATTTGTTCCCGATTTTGCCAAATTTATGGACTAAGTAAGTCCCAAAAGTTAAGAGAAATAAATTTTAAGTATAAGAAGTTTGAGCTTAGTGGCTATATCAGCTCTGAAGCACATTACAATAAGAATATGCAGTTTTTGTTTGTGAACAAAAGGCTAGTTTTAAAGACAAAGTTGCATAAACTCATTGACTTTTTATTAAGGAAAGAAAGTATTATATGCAAGCCAAAAAATGGCTCTGCCAGTGGGCAAATGAATTCAAGTCCTCGGCTTCGGTCTAACCCAGAACTTCATGGGATATTTGTAATCAATATACAGTGCCAATTCTGTGAATATGATGTGTGCATGGAGCCAGCAAAAACTCTGATTGAGTTTCAGAACTGGGATACTGTTTTGGTTTGCATTCAGGAAGGAATAAAAATGTTTTTAAAGAAAGAAAAATTATTTGTGGAATTATCAGGTGAAGACATTAAGGAATTTAGTGAAGATAATGATTTTAGTTTATTTAGTGCGACTCTGCAGAAGCATGTGTCCTCTGATGAGAAGTGTGACCAGGTCAGTTTCCAAGATGCATGTAATAATATTTTGGATTCCTATGAAGTGTTTAATTTGCAATCCAAAGCAGTGAAAAGAAAAGCTATAGAAAACATAAACACACAGAATTCTAGGGATTCAGAAGCTATCAGAAAAAAGACAAATGATTCTTTTTTGTATACTTATGAATCAGATGGCCCAGGCCATAGTAAAATGACAGAGTCATCTTTACAAAACAAAGCTAGCTCTTGCTCAGAACTAAGGATTTTAGAACAAGAGAGATCTGAAGCATCAAGAGAAAATGAAAAACATAAGAAATCTTGCTTGGAACTTATCTCTTCAGAAAATCCGTGTGGAACCAGTTCAGAAATGTTTGCAAGCCCTTTTCAGTTATTAGATCACTTTGAGGAGAGTGGAGAAGGTTTAAAAATACAGAAAGCAAGTACTACTGTTAATGGCATGGCTGCTGACTTTCTGAAAAATAACAGAATTCAGAATCAACTAGAGACACTTAAAGATGCTACTGAAATGGGAAGTCAACCTTTGCCATTTGAGACGACAATACTGAGAATACATGGTGCCCAGAGAGGGGAAGAGGAAAAAAAACCTAGCGATTCTGGAATAAGAAATGTTTTTAGTTATGGACAAGTTAAATTATGTTCCACTGGCTTTATCACTCACGTGGTACAAAGTGAGCAAACTAAATCAACTGAAACGGAACTCTTATTTAAAAATTGTGTTCGACCTGGTCCTGTGAGTGCCCAAGAAACATTCGGGAAAAGAACATGCCATTCAGTTGAGACTCCAGACATCAAAGATTTAACCAGCACTTTATGTAAAGAATTTGCTCAACTGCCCAATGAAAAACTGTGCAGAACAAATATAAGTTATGAGCTAGGGAACAAACTTAGAGCAACTTACAAAAATTTTGCTATTTTTCAGGATGGTAGTAAAAAGTCACACACAGATTGCTTATTACCTGACACATCTTCTTGTAGACATGTTTCAGATGGTGGTAAGAGAACAGATAAGTTGATTGGTTCCTCCAGACCCATAGGTTATAAGAAGCTAAGTTTACATTCACAGCTAGGATCTTTAGAGAAGTTTAAGAGGCAATATGGGAAGGTTAAAAATCCTCTGAATACGGAAGAGGGGGAAAATAATTTTGAAATCACTACCAATCTCAGTCTTCAAGTTGAACCTGACATTCCACAGAGAGACAAAAACCACTTAGACAACTCTAATACTTGTAAGATCACTACTATGAAACATAATGATTCAAATAGTTGTCAACCAGTAAGTCACAGCCTTCATTCAGAAAAGTTTCCATTCTCCAAGGAAGAAGACTATTTGGAACAACAGATGCCTTGCTTAAGAGAAAGTCCTATAACTCTAAAGGAGTTACCACATTTTAACAGAAAACCTTTGGCTGTGGAGAAGTCATCTGAATCACTAGCCTCTAAATTATCCAGAATGAAAGGTTCTGAAAGAGAGACTCCAACAGTGGAGATGAGTCATTTTATTGGACTTCCACAATCAGCTTCCCATAGGAAGGACAGTGACTTGTGCAGTGGGTTATCACTAGATTCGTATAAGTTACTTAAAAATGAGCATAAAAAACCAGAGACTGTCGTCATCCCAATGTCAGACTCTGTCGCACAGGAGAATTCCTTCAATAAAGATAGCGAAACATATCCTAAGAACACTATAACAGAGAACCCTGCGATACCAGAAACTCCTCCGGTATTACCCTATAATAATTCTTCAGTTACCAATAAAGACTCAGATGTTCTTACAGCTTCAGAACAACAGATAGGAAGTCTTAACTCTCCCAGCAGAATGTTAATGAGTCACATAGACGATTCTACAGTCAACCCAAATGGAACTTGTGTTCAGAGTGAGGAATCTGTAGTAAGGACTTGTTCTGCAAATGAAGAGCCAAACACATGTTCTCTGGATTGGCAGCAGCATTTTGATGTAGCCTTAGGAAGAATGGTTTACATCAACAAAATAACTGGACTTAGCACATTTATTGCTCCTACTGAGGACGTTCAGGCAGCTTGTACTAAGGACCTGACAACTGTGGCTGTGGATGTCATCCTTGAGAATGGTAAGTATATAGGGTTCACTGACATGAAATGTTTTTGAAGATGGGAATAATGGCCAGGTAGCAGGATAATAATTATTCAAAGAGATTATCTCAGCAGATTGAACATTTTGAAGTTTAATTATAAAATGTGTCTTATGGTATATGAAGATTCTCTAGGTCTAATACTATTTAAACCTAAAAATACAATGATTGACTTACAGACTGGAACTGTACATTTATGTGTCTGTAGGTATGTGTACATGTAAGAGGGTGAGAACTTTTAATGAAATGGTGCAATTGTAGTTGAGAAAAATCCACAGTGCTTCCCTATCTTGCTTTTCCCCTCTCCCAAACACATAACTCTCCTAGAAATTTGTCTGTAAAGGCACCTGCCATGTCAGTGTAGTGTTTTTCTGGAAGTTGCTCTCTGCAGCTCCCAGGTAAAGGGCCAGAATGATCCTGTATCCGTCCTAGGTTTCTCAGTAAAATCTATGGCTCTGCACTACTATATATGTTTTTGTCTGCTTCTTTTTTTTTTCTTTAGAAAATAGGACTTGACCATAAATTTTTTTGAATATAGATTAAATATATACTTTCATAATTATACTTTTCAAATGTACATTATTATATACACATGCTAAGCCACTTGATATATTTATTGTATAAGTAAATGTTATTCAGGAAGACAGAAATGTGGCTTTTAGATCATACCAGAAGGTTACATCAGAGCCTAGACTAGGACTCTGAGTACTCAGTTCTCAGTCAGCATTAAAGTGACATTGTTTTGGCACAGTGTTTAGAGCCAGATGTTGGGAGATGGTAAAGCTGGTTTCCATCTGGCTATAATCTTGGTTTTGCATCAGGAGGATAAACATTAAGTGTACATCCATATTAAAAGTCTTGAATGTTGCAAAAGATTGTAAATTATATGAATATAATTAAAAATTAACATAATTTCTCTTTAGGATTAGTAGCTCTAGCAGGAGGCCCTGATTTATTTAAGATTAAATAAAACCTTCATTTTTCAAAGGTTTTCAGTTTTTCCTTGTGAAAAAAAATCACTCAAGTAACTTTTAAAGTATTAAATAGGGGAAAACCCTTTCCTTTCAATATGCTCATGAGACTATCAGGTTGCTCCTAAAGACACATGTGTTTTTCAGTCTATTTAGTTTTATGTCCTGATTTATACTGAATGCTTATCGTAGGTAAATATGAGGAACTGACACCTCATCTTCCTGAAAATGCAACTGCTTCTGATAAGGTGATAAAAAAAAATAACTGGATCACATTAAACTGAGATGGCTGCTGCTTTGCAGAGGGGGGAAATCTTGGCTGCCATACTCAACATATACATCTGTTCCTGTTAAATAAATCTAGATGTTTAAAAAACACTTCAGTCTTTCTGGATTAGCAAGTCTTGTAGTGAACTTGTGAGGGTCATGTTAACTCAGAGGTTTATAATGAAAAATAAATTATTTGGGGTATAGAAACAAGTTCCATGACAGGATAGCTCCTAAGCACCCTCCATTCACATGGAATGTTACCTTTCTGGAAATGGCTGTTGTATAGTAGGACATTAGGACATAAATACGTTACATAAGATGAATTGTTAACAGGTAAATTTAATTGTACAGAACAGAAGATGTATAAGAAATTATTTTAAAGAGTTGTGTCAAGTCTCCAAGTCCTGGCAAATTTTTTTCTTTCAAATGTCTTTAACTCTGTCCTTTCTGTTACCAGTGATGCATCCTTATTTCACCTCTCACTTTAATTTAATCGTTTTACATTAATCTCTCTCCAGTTTTTGTCTAACAGATTTACCTTTTTGAAATGATAGTTTCATCATATTTTGCCCCTGTTTGAAAACTGTCAAATTCAGCATTATTTCTAAAACTAAAACCTGATGATCCTTCAGAACGGAGGGTAGAATTTGGGCCAGATCTCACTGGACTTTGGAGTTTAAATTCAGAACTTTTCATTCATTCATCTATTCATTTATTCATTTATTGATTATTCACTTTGTGCTAGGTGCTGCCACATTACCGATTAATTGACTTTGTTTTCAGGAGTTCATAGTCTATGAGGGAAGATAGCTATCTAAATGTAATTACAGTATGATGGGACAAATGTTATCACAGACAGATATATTGGGTTAAGAGGCATAAATTAAGGACTTGTGAAGAAGACTACACTTAATAGGAATGACAATTAAGTACCACTATATGTCCAATACAGGATTTCTCAACTGTGCTACTATTGACATTTTTGACTAGATAATTCTTTGTTGCGGGGATTGTCCTCCATACATTGTAGGATATTAGCAGCATCCCTACCCTCTATATCTGCTAGATGCCAGTAGCACCCCTCACCCAATTTATGGCAACCAAAAAGTCTCAACATATTGCCAAATGTCCCCCATGCAAAATTGTCCTCACTGAGAATCAGTGATCTATTTTAGGTCCTCTTTCTGTCTGGTATAGATGGATAATGGGACTAAGCATTAACAAAGATTCCTTAGCAGAATAATTTCATTAAAGGACTTTTGACTCAGTCTAGTGTTTAGTAGTCTGCCTTATGTCATGATTCAGTTTGTGCTGAGATTTTATGTGACTTAAATTTTATTAGTTTACGTTTTGAGTTCAAGTGTTTAGGTTTTACTTTTTTATATTTAGGATCTCAGTACAGATGTCATCCTTTTAGAAGCGACCTTGTTCTTCCTTTCCTTCCCAGAGCTCAGGAAGAGAGGACTATGATGAGACAGAATAACAGAGGTAGGGGCACTAACAGATATTGCCAGAACACCTAGTACATACTGTACCACCTAACAAAAAAAAAAAGCAGGGTTGTATTATTAAGCTTGATCAGTGCCAGCTGTGTCTTACTGGAACTAGAAATTCCCCATAGTCCTATTTAACAGCAGAACCAAGTAATTCAGTGCATGCATTTAGATCAGAAATTACTTTTCCAGACTTGAGGTCAATATTGGGTGATTATTAATGCACAATCTGTAGTGTCTTGTGATTGAGAAAATGTTTATTATTTTTAAAGATTGGAGTAGTTTTATATAAGGAAAACTCTTCAACAAAAACTACAGACATTATTTTTCTTTGTTTCTAAAAATAGATAAGCTATATTTTTTTATTAAAGGAAGGGAGGCTACTAATTTGAACCAGTTACTTGGGGACATGTATTCTGAAATATCTCTTGAAAATAATTTAGAGAAAAAGCTATAAAACCAGAAGATACAGTCATCAACTCTAGTTTAAAAGTAACAGATGAAAACAATTTAGAGATACCGCAAACACTGAACATTTGTACAATATTGGAATATTGGAACCGTGTGTCTGATCTTTGGTCTTGAGGCTGCACTATACCAAATATGAGATGCCATTCACCTTTTTCCCTGCGGTTCTTGATGCCACTTTGCTTCTCCCCTTTTGCACTAGATAGTGCGGATGATGCTGTTGGTAGGGAATCGCTTCAGTCTTTGTTCTCAGAATGGGACAATCCAGTATTTGCACGTTATCCAGAGGTGGGTCTGCAACAATTATTCTTCGCTTGTTATGTTAAATTTTGAATTTCATTTAAATTGGGTATAGGCATGACTGACTAATTTGTAATTATGAACGGAAAATAGACATGTTTCCAAATAAATCATTTGGAAATTAATGTTTAATGTAGAGAACGGGAATCAGAATTCATAGCATTTTGGGAGCTCTGCTTAAATTTTTGATTAAACATGTAATCAGTGTATGAATAATGGATGTGTTTTTACCTCGCTTAAAAATTCTGACTTGTAGCTTTGGCAAAGTCCTTAGGGTGGTGATTATAAAAACTGCTATCATTAGATAAAGTAGTGAATCTTCTGTTGGAAGAACAGAGTATGTTCTCTCATCAGTGGGTTATCACAGAATGTACTGTGTTGTAATGAGGGTGTAGAATAGATGAACATTTAATTATTGATTTTTCAGTCAAGATGTCTCTAAAGGCTTGATCATGGAGCCTAGATAAATTGTTATTCTGAAACAATATTGGCTTTTTGTCAGTAGTCTTATTCATAAACAAAAATCATTGAAAAATAATAATTCATAGAGTCCTTTTTCTATAAGTTCTCTGAACTCAACCCACCTCTAGTAGGTTTTATAAAAATGAATGTTTTTAAAGCTCTTTGAGATTTTTGGTAAAACCGTTCTGCAGACATAAGTTTTAATTTAAAACGATGTTGGTGCTGGTCTTTCTAGGTTGCTGTCGATGTGAGCAGCGTTCAGGCAGAGAGCCTAGCAGTTAAAATTCACAACATCTTGTATCCTTATCGTTTCACCAAGGAGATGATTCATTCAATGCAGGTAAAAGAGTAACTTGGAAATCTCATAATATATATGTAAGTTCTAAGCTCGACTCTTTTGAAATTGGATTTATTAAATGATATAGACCACCCTGGTCTAGGCAAATGTGTTTTTTTTAAAAATCTTACTGGAACTTTATCATCAGAAGAAAAAGCAAAGGACTAATTATATAAAGTACAAAGAAAAAAATGTCCTTAGTAGTGTGAGCAGGTTTGGAGGGATAAATTATGTATTCAGGCTCAGTTTCAGGGGTTACATATTGACTTTATATTTTGACAATTTATAAATCAACTAAGTACTGTAGAGACATTGTCCTTAAATGTGCAACAGTGCCCCTTTTTAAATGACCCTTTGTTGTGTGAGGCTACAGGTGACATGGCTTAGGAGACCCTAGATTGAGGAGTTCCGTTAATCAAAGGGACCTCTTGTCTCACCTGCTTTTCTAGATTGCCCTCTATACACTATTCTCTGGCTGTCTTTGTTTCCTTGTTTTCAGTATGGAAACACATTAGGAGGTTAGACAGCTCTAGGTAAACTAACTTGGCATTGACCTGGTACCAGAGCAAACACTCAATCCAGAAATAGACCCTGGGGAGATGGAGGGAGCCTTTATCAGTACCAGAACAGAGAGGAATCACCATGGCCTAAAATTACAGGTGGCTTTTAATTTACTGCTTTAATGGACTAGCTCTATTCATTAGCAGTCTCAGGTCGTATTAGTAATTCTCTGGTCATATTACCCATTAATAAGCATCATTGTGTTTGGAACATTTCAGGTCAACTCTAAAGTTGTATTAGCATATCCCTTTCAGATTCCTTATGTCTTCTGATCACTCTACTTGCCCCTTTTTGATCCTTCCTAATAGTTCCCTCGGGTTCATCAGCACCTACCTCAGTCTGAGATGTGAATGTTATAATGCAACAACTCTCAATTAAGTGCAGTTTTATCTCTTTCTGTACAGATAAGCCTTTGCTAATTTTTATTTAGTGTTGTGCCACTTATTTCAATATATGGCAGGTTCTTCAGCAAGTGGATAACAAATTTATTGCCTGTTTAATGAGCACCAAGACTGAAGAGAATGGTGAGGCAGGTAAGAATGGAGTTTAGTCTTGACTAATAACCAGCTGTTCTTCTGATAGCCTCCTTTTAAAGTTTTTTTTTATATATACAATAAAAAATAAAACCAATCTAAATTAATATTATGAAATGATAGTTTTAAAGTGCATTTAGTTTTATATACATACACATAGACATGCATATATAAGATACATATTAAGTTAACCAAGAGTTAAGTACACTTTCTTGGTGAGCTGCTTTAATAAAACAATAATAGTTTGTAAATAATATTAAATCATTCAGCAAATATTGAGTGCCTTTACTCCTGGGATTGTATTATAGTCTCTAGGGATACGAAGGGAAAAAATATACACGGAGGAGAAACAGATAATTGCACAAATATTAAAATTTTAACTCTAGTTAGTGTTTTAGCAGGGAGAAATAAGATGCCATAATAATCTGTCTGTATTGAGAGATTTGATAATTCAGGGATGGTTTTCTTGGTAAAGTGAGATCTGAAGTATGAGTATGATTTAACTAGGGGAGAGGTAAAGAGAAAGAGGAGTACTCTTGGCAGGGAGATTAACATATATAGTTGAAAGCTTTTTGTTTTTTTATTGTTTTCTGATGCTTTTGCAGTGGCACATGTTACATCATATTTGCATTTTGAAAGTATCGCTCTGGTTGCAGTGTAGAGAATGGATTGGGTGTGGGAGTAAAATCCCAGCAACTGCAGAGACTTTTCGGAGGATATTGAAATATATAATAAATGCTAGTTAGCTGGGACAAAGGTGGACTAGAGAGAAGTGAATGCATCAGAAAATATTTAGGAGATAAATTCAACAGGTTTTGGAGATGGATTGGATATGGGGAGGATATATCAAAGATGACTCCTAGTTTTCTGACTTCCATAACTGAGTAGTTGATGGTGCAGGAATAGATTGGAGGACAAGTAGGCAGAAAGAGTGAAAATCATGAGTTCAGTCTGAAATCTCTTTGAAATTTTCAAGAAGAGATATTAACAATGTGGTTACTGGGACTAGAGGAGCATTTTGACATGGAAACATTCATCTGAATTGTCAGCATAAAGTTGGTCATTGAAGTCGTGAGTGTAACTTTTACCTAGCAAGAGTGAAGAGTGAGGACAAGAGGGATTCTTAATCTAGAATACTTCTGAACATTTAACAGCTAGTTAGAAAAGGATGAACTAGCAAAAGAGGTTGTGAAGGAACTGCTAGAGAAATAAGAAAACAAAGGTGGTGTTGCAAAGCCAAGACTTCATATAAATGCTGCCAAGAAGGCTAAGTAAGGTGAGGACCAAAACTATCCATTCAAGTGTATGACAGGTTGGGAATGTCAGGGGAGAGCTGTTTCAGAGAAGAGATAGGGGAGGAGGATGCTGACAGACCACAAGGAGAGACTCAGAAATCTGTTACATGGAACAGAGGGCCTGATAGAGGGTGAGGGAGAGAGAAGGCTTTTCTTCTTTCTCTTTAAACTGAGAGATTCTTGAGCACATTTACAGTACTTGATGCTGTAAGGTTCCAGAAAAGGCCTGAGTGGCTCAGAGCCCTGAGCACCAGTGGAGCAGTTGGCTCTAGATAGGTAGACCGGCAGGCAAGTGCTTCTAAAGTTTGAAAGCAGTTCATTCTCTTTGTATTTCAAAATATTCCTTTTTGGCTTGTTTACAATGTAGATTTATCTATAACAAATGCCATAATAGATCAAAGGCAAATTAACAAAAAGTTCCGTCATAATTATCATAAATATGGCATTAGTGAAGGTCAAATTCTAGTAGTTATCTAGAAAATGAATAGATTTTTTTCTAAAGTTTTGATTACTTAGAATTTTTTGTTGAAATACCAGAATCGCTACTAATGGCTCCTCAGGTGGATGTAGCCATAAAGTCTGCAAATGTTCAAAGAAGTGAAAGGGACTTATTTAAATTTCCCTTGAGATTCTATTTCATTATATTGGCTAGCTGCCACCAAAGAATTGGCTTAAATACATTTTCCTAAATCAAAATGTGTTTCTGCTGTCACTCATTAATACCAAAAGCAACATTCCTATAATTGACTTACTTTTATTTTAATATCTGCGTATACTTTTGTAATGGACAAATATATTATTATTTTAAGTTACAGTGAAGTTAATGCCATAAATTGGCATTTTTTTATTTCATATTTCCACCTACAATAAAATACAGCTCAGTTATGATATCCTAAGAAATAAGGATTCATTCATTTATATCATAAATAATTATTGAGTGCCTGTTATGTGCCCATTGCTATTACACATGCTGGAATATAACAGACAAAAATCTTTTCCGTTATGAAACTTGTGTTGTGTCGGAATATTAAAAATACAACTTTTGACATTAGTAAATTACCTTTATATATCCTGCGTCATTCATGGAATGGAAAATGTCACGAATACTATGTAGGCTATAAACCATTTCTCCAGAGTCAGGTACAGGATTGATTTTTTAGGGTTACTGATTCTTGGTAATTCACATTGGCTCTAGTTTTAAATTTGAGGTTACTCCTTCACAAGTTATTATTTAATCCATTGTCTTGCCCGATACAAGATGTTCAGTATTCATCACCACCAGCTGCAACTCCTCCTAGCCTCAAAGGAGTTTAAAATTCAACATTTTGGGGCCTGTTCCTGTGGTTGGACTTACTGTCAGAAAAATTTTCTTTTTCTTTTTTTTTAAATCTTAAGCTCTCATGCCATAATTTTGATCAAATTCAAGAGGAGAACTTTTATTTCAATAGAATCAATACCAATAAACCTCAACCCTTTGGCCAAAAGTACTAAAATTACAAGCTAAAAAGATGTAGCAGTATAATTGAGGATCAGTCCTTTATCATGAGAAAAAGATTTCCCTGTAGTTTTAGCTTTTTGGGTCAGAATATTCTTCTTCCTCTCTTGCATTTAAGAGTCTAAAACCTTGCTACTCAAAGCTGAAATAGCATCATCACCTGGGTGTTAGAATTACAGAATCTTATGTCCCACCTCTAACCTACTGAATCAGAATCTGCATTTTAATAAGGTCCCCAGGTGATTTGTATGCCCATCAAAGTTTGAGAAGCCTGAGTCTAAAGCAAGGCAAACCATGGCTGGTGGGCCAGATCCAGCCATCACCTGGTTTTGTACAGCGAGGGAGATAAGAATGGTTTTTACATTATTAAATAGTTGTTAAAAAAAAAAAGCAAAAGATGACTATTGCTTGATACATAAAAATTATATGAAATTAATATTTCAGTGTCCATAAATAAAGTTTTATTGGAACCTAGCTACAATATTCACATATTGTTTATTCAAAATGAATAGTTGAGTAGTTGTGACAGAAACATGTGTCCTGAAAGCCTAAAATAAATGCTGTCTGGCCCTTCACAGAAAAAATTTCCTCACCTCTGATCTAAAGTGTAGTTAGTAGAATTACATTCTTCATGGGTTCCAGAGTAGTTTGAAAATCAGGATCAGCTGATTATAATAATATATTCTTTGGTGATCCTTCACTGTATCAAATTTGAATTAATGAAAATCATTATTTAAAGATTAAGAACATAGGGCATTAACCTTGTTTTATAAATGAAATACTAAGAGTTTTTTATCAGAAATAAATTTATTTCTCCCCATAATTTCAATTTTTTAGGAAATAAAAGATATAATTGTTACTACTCAATATGTTTCTCTTATGCCCATGTTGTTAAATAGTTTGAATTAACCTTTTTTCTCTCTCAACACAACATGATTCTTTTTCATCTTGATATGAGAATTTGAAACTCCAGTAATTCTTGATAATCTTCTAGGTGGAAACTTGCTGGTCTTGGTTGATCAGCATGCTGCACACGAACGTGTCCGTTTGGAGCAGCTTATCATTGGTAAGGATCTGTTTGCGACTAGAAAAGATTTGAGACTCCCCAGAAGAATTAGTATACCTGAAAGAGTTTTTTCTGTGACTGTTGTGAGGAAAGATGAATTATATGTTTAAAAATTAAGCCGAAGTCTTTTTTTAATAATTTGGCTTCTTTTGTAACCAAAAGAATATGGTAGTTCACTTTACTAATTCAAACATGTGGGTCTTACTTACATTATTACAGTCATATTTGCTGCATATTTACATCAGTCCTAAGGATAGGATATTTAGGGATTAGGCTACTTCATTATGACATCCAGCACAAATGTATGCCCCTCCCCAATATGATCTTGGTATACTTTCTTCACAGTTAATCGGGCAGAGACCACCAGCAAAAAATGTTTTATTTTAAGTTTTAATTTGTGTTTGAATAGGTAGTATATTCAACTAGGTCAAGTCTGAAAGATACAAAAGGGAATATGATAAAGTCTTTCTACCCTTGCCTTCATCCCATCTAGTTTCTCTTTAGTATCACACTAATTTGTTATGTACCCTTCCAAAGTCAGTATGTGCTTGTTAATCTTTGCTACCCTTTTTTCTTATCATGAGGCAGTGTGTTCCCCAAGAGGTAAAATACCAGGAAAATCTTTACTCCTGTGGTGAAATAAGGAAAAATCCTAATGTCAAAGAGGTAGGGACCTAGGGAGATATTTCATGGACTAGAATGACAGTGATGTTACTCTCTTTTCACCTTCCTTGTAAATCAAAAACCTAATTATTAGATAAGATACAGTCAACACAATGTTGGAAAAACTTATTTGCTGTAGGCCCTGCCCCAGACCATTTAAGAATAGTACTAATGACTAAATGGAAACCCTTCTGAAAAACTGGGGAAGACTGGATATTTACTAGTTTGAATTTAATAATGAAATTCAAAGCCTAAAACTGAATGTTGAACACACAGCTAAGCACTACAGAAATTACATGGCTATGCCTTATCATGCTTCATTTTTATCTGAATCTAGAAGACTTCACTTCTTACTCTTAACCCATTCATCTTTCTCCCAATAGATTCCTATGAGAAGCAACAGCCACAAGGCTCAGGTCGGAAAAAATTACTGTCTTCCACTGTAAGTCCTCCACTAGAGATAACAGTGACAGAGGAACAAAGGAGACTCTTACGGTTAGTACCACCATGAGGATGTGATGTTGACAGCATAAATTCTCACAATGATTCTGTGAAGTATAACCATAACTATTCTTTTTTTACATGAGTCACTTGAGACCAGGAGAGGTTACATGATTTGTTCAAGGTCCTAACAACTATTAAGTGATGGAGCAGACACTCAAACACAGGTCTTCTGACTACAAATGCTGTTCTTTCCACTATATTACAGCTGTTGAGAGTAGGATAGAGTTTCCCTGATAATTTTTTCCAGCAGTTGGCTTAGAGTAGTCTTAAATTTCTTGGAACAGTTAGTGTTTATACTGTGCTGTTTCAGAAAGCAAAGTTACTGTAGTAATTGCTTCCATTCTGCTTTGCCTTGGTGCATTCTAGATTCTTAATTTTCATTATTATAATCATACTAGGAAGAAAGGAAAACATTGGGACACAGGAAGGGGCAAGTCATATAGTAAATCACAAAGTAGGACATTTTCCCACTTGTAGGCAGCACAAATTATAGGAAATATAAAAGAACTGTTTCTGAATTTATTTCCGGTTTGGGTATATGCCACTGCCTATAAATCTTTTTCCCTGGGGCATGATTTATATTAGGGGCAGATCCATTTATTTACATCCTGTTAATCAGGACTTCTCAGTTCCTGAGGCTGTTAATTACCTCCCTACTATAGTGCTGATTCAAAACACCATTGGCCCTTTTATTTGTGCCAGACTCCATCAAGTTGCCAGCAAAAGTTAACAATTCCTCAGTTAAAAATAAAAACTTAGGAACAAGACTGAGAAACAAATTGATTCTCTCAATGGAAAAGAGAAAAAATGAAGGTTACTGTAATTCAGAAAGGAAATTTGATAATAAAATCCTAAGCAAACACCCTTAAGTATGAGAAAAACACTATCTAATTTATAAAGCTTGTGGCAGCTTTTGAGAAACTACCAGATATTTGAAACTAGTATTGAAATGTGAATGAAGTAATACTTTTACATTTGAGATTGTAATACTTTTACATTTAAGGTTATCTCTTTAGGTGTTACCACAAAAATCTGGAAGATCTGGGCCTTGGAATTATCTTTCCCGATACTAGTGATTCTCTGGTCCTTGTAGGAAAAGTACCACTCTGTTTTGTAGAAAGAGAAGCCAATGAACTTCGGAGAGGACGATCTACTGTGGCCAAGAGTATTGTGGAGGTAAGAGAGAGCTGCAGCTGTTGAAATTGTTGAGTGATAGTAACCTATTTTATTTAGAAACTCCCTATATTCATCTTTTACTCAATAGAATTTATGAAATAGGGTGGGTCCATAGAGTAGCGGTTAGCACATCTGCTTAACAAACAGAAGATCCTGGGTTTGCACCCTAAGTGGAGCCTGGCCCCAGGTGCACACCACAAGTGTGTGGAGGAGATGCCCAGCCTTCAGAGATCCAGTTCTTAAGAGGAAATGGCAACATCCATGGGTCAGGGGTGGAAGTGTGTGTGTCATGGGGGGGTGGCGATTAAAGAGGGGGGAAAAAAAGAATTTATGAAATACCTGCTGGGTACCAGGTACTAGAGAGTCAAAGATGAATTAGCTCAAGGTGAGAGAGAAGGACATTTAAATAATTATAGGATAATGAAATTTGGGCAGAAGTATGTTCAAAAGTGCTATGGAAATACAGAACGCTTACTGTGCCCAGGAGGATGGAGGTTAAAGAACTGTCATAGAAAAGCCGTTTTTTGTTTTATTTTGTTTTGTTTTGTTTTTGGAAAAGTCTTATAAAGCAGCAGCAGCTTGCCAAGTACAGAATAGGGGAGAAGAGCATTGTAGACAGAGCAACAGATATTAGAGACTTGATGCAGATCCTGTGTTTAGGGAACTACCAATATATATGGCTCAAATGAAGATATATATGGGGTAGTGGTGGGAGCAGATGGGGTAGATAGGTTGTTAAGACCAAATCATAAAGGGATTTAGCATATTCTGCAAAGTAGCTTGCATTTCATCCTATAGGCAGCCAATGAGGAAGAGTGAGATACATTTTAGCACTGCCTTTTAAACATGACTACAGGTATATGTTTTGGTAAAGGTCTGGAAAGCTGCTGCTGGGATGAGGATTTGGGGGTGTTGAAGAGGTCACTTTTCACTTATGTGTTTCACTTTATTTAACAAGCACAATTCGTCTTTGTTACCTTTTCTTTCATCCTTTTCTGTTTCCTGTTAGCATTTTCTTCATTTCTTTTTTTGCCTCTACTGGTTTAGAAGTTGAATTTTAGCTCGCATACTTTAACAAAGTTTAAAAGTATTTCTCTGTTTTCTTCCTAAACTGCACAAAAATCTTCATCACTCCTCTGCCATCTTCCATGTTGTTGCCTATTTTAGTTCCACAGCATTTTTAATCCCCCTGGCAGTCATTTCTTTTATAGTCAGTATTTATTTAGATTAACCAAAGTGTTTGGAATCTTTGTTCACTGTTGCTTCTTGCATCCTGCTTTGTGTTCAGTTTCTTTCTACCGAAGTAAATCTCTTAAAAGTTCTTTTGCTAAGTCTATTAATGATATACTGCCTTTGAAAATATCTTTATTTTGCCTGATTGTCTAGCTAAAAATAGAATTCCATATTGTTATTTATCCCTCAGCATTTTGAAAATATTCCATTAATTTTAACATTCTGTTTTTGCCATTATAGTGCAGTCGGTCTAATCCTCATTAATTTGTAGTTAATCTGATTTTCTCTTTTGTCTTTGGTGTTCTGCAATTTCCCTATAACACATCTATATATGGATTTATTTTCACCTCCTTCTTGAGATTCATCATACTTCTACAATTTGGAAAATGTAGTTATTATCACTTTAAACATGGCTTCTTCCCTCATTTCTTGACTCCTAGAAATCTTATGAGATGTCTTCTGGACCTTATCTTTCTATTCTTCATGTCTTTTAACTTGTGTTTCATATTTCCCTTTGTTTTATCTCTCTGTGATACATTCTGGGAAGTTTTCTCATTTATTTTACAGTGAACCAAATTTTCTTTTCACCTACTATTTAATTAGATGTTTAACTTGTCCACTGAGTTTTTTTATTTCAATGACTGTACTTTTTATTTCTAGAATTTTTATTTGGTTCTTTCTCAGATCTATATTTTCTTTTTTCATGGTGTCCCCTTTTATTAATTTTGGTATCTTACTCCTTCATCTCTACCTCTTACTATTTGGAGCACAGGCAGGACCACACCAACTTAGTGTACTATTTTTCTTGAAATCTGAATTACTTTAGTAATATCTAAAAATAAAAATTAGAAGATAGAGTTAGTGGATAAATTGTGGTATAGATTGATATGGGAAAGATTCGAAGTAGAGAGAGCAAGCAGTTGAGAGGCTATTGCACTGGTACAAATAAGAGAAGATAAGGATTGGACTAAGTAGCAGTGGAAATGGAGAGGAGGGACATATTTGAAACATAATTTGGAAGGTAAATTCAAGAGGTCCTGGTAAGCAACAGAATATAAAAGGGATAAAGGAGAAAAGATAAATAGTCATTCTGAGCGTTCTAGCTCGGATGGCTGAAAGAATGGTGGTGCCACTGACAGAAAGAAGAAACAGAAGAGAAGGAGTACACCTGGCTGCGAGTTAGATTCTGAGCCTAGCTTTAGACACACTGAATGTGCCTTCAAGGTGGTTGGGGGTGGGGGGGAGGGGCGGTGTCCAGTAGATAGGCAGACTTTCAGACCTAGCACATGGGAAAGAAGTCTGAGCTATATCTATCTATTTGGGAGTTATCAGTATATATATTTTGATAATATCAGAAGCTGGAGAAGGGTCTAAAGGAAATGAGAGTGTCCAGAGAGAATATGAAGAATAAAAAGAGAAGAGAGCAAAGGGTGAAGTCTGTGGATCACCGGCATTCAGGGTGTATATATTTTGGCAAAGGGCTGGCAAGCTGCTGCTGAAAAGAAGAAACTGTAAAGAATCATTGAATAGATTTGGTCAGAGAGGGAGGAGGAAATTCAGGAAAAGGTGATATTGCTAAAGCCAAGGGAAGTTTTAAGCAAGAAGGGAGTGGTCAACCCTAGCAAGTTGGGATTGGCTATCACAAGGACACTGGGTACCTTTGGAATTGCTTCCTGGAAGTTGGGTGGGGTGGAAGATAGCACAGTGGGTCGGGAGTGAGTGAAGGGAGGGAAAGTGAAGCTAAGTAGACTGCTCTTTTAAGAACTTTGGCTGTACACAGAAGAGAGACAGGGTGATAGTCAAAGGTTAGGGGTGGTTGGGAAGTGCGGGGCAGGACACAAGGTTGAGGAAAGATTTTTGTTTTCAGATGGGAGAGACAAAGCATTTTTGAAGGCTAAGGGTGAGAAGATACTCGAGGAAGAGGCAGTTAACAGTGCCAGCTTTTGATTACCTTGATCAGACAACCTTTGCTTTGTTTTCAGCAGCACTTTTTTCTCTGAACGCAGCTTACTTTTTCCAAGGTTCCTCCTCCAAATTGTCTTAAATCCAAAAGATAGGATCTGTTAGAATCTTTTATTGTAATTCAATCCCTAAGTATTTAACCAGAAAATTACAATAAAAACTTTTCCTAAAGTGACTTCAAAGATTGCTGGTATGGAATTTACTTCAAATTGAAACAGCTTATGTTTTCAGAAAATCTTGATTGTGTTAAGTCAGGCTGATCGGGAGAGATTTTCTTGGTTCTGGAAGAAGCTAAAATAGTTTTGGTGTCTTAAAGAAAAGGTAGCTACTTGGATCCTAGCAAGTGAAAGATCACTAATACATTTTTCTTTAAAGTGCTATCCTCTAGCATGATGAATGAGCCTTTTTAACACTACTTAAATTGTCTAGCATTGATAAACACTTGAAATATGAAATGAACAGAGAATACTATCCATCTCTCCCTCACCAGGCTCAAAAACTGTTGTTTTACAAGTCCCCGATATACAAGCACAAGAGAGAATAGCAAAGAAGTTAGGTTTGATCTGTATTCATACTAAACTTCGTGAGTGGGTCAGGTATTGTGAGAGATCCTTCTGTTTAGGTTTGGGAAAATAGGTGGCTTTTAATAAATACATAGTATCTACCACCTAGTTCGTGGTAACTATGCTCATTTGTCAGTATGGTGGACTAGAATATACATGAGGGAGGAGAGAGAATTTTCTGAGCCTGGTTTAAAAAGAAAATCTACCATGTTGTAATCTTAGGAAGCTAATTTATACATAGCTATTTTTAGGAGTAAAGAAATCCTGTGTTTTCTTATAAAGAAGTTATTAAATATGCATATCTCAAAACAGTTTCTTACCTGCAGATGTTAAACAAATTGGTAACGTAAAATAGTGTCTGCTTTAAATTTCTTTAAAGTTCTTTTGTAAATACTAACATCTGCAGGGATATATCTATTGATAAAGCTACCCTTGAAACAGAGACAAGCTAGGGAGGAGAAACTTCTCAACAGAAGTCCTCAGAAAATAAGTTTTTCGAGCTGAAGGGAATTGTCCAAAGAAAAAACCTGTGGGAACTAAAGTGACTACTTACATTTATGATATTTAAGCAAATGTTATACTCAGTGCTCAGTTGTGTTGATGAATGTTGGGTATTTTTCTGTTACTCTGTAATATTACACTTGTTCTGGCTGAAAATATAAACCAACAGACAGGCTTCTAGTGAAGCGCCTCCTTGATGTTTAGAATCAGTTGAATCATCAAGACTACTCTCAAAAGTTGTATAACCTCATGAGCTGATGAGCTATCTCTGGAGGAAGTTTCAGTAGCTAAATAATATTCTCTATTCAATAAGAGTTCTAGTTGATTGTCTTGGTAGTTCATGTTCAAAGTGCCTTATCACAAATAAATTATTTGCACCTAAGTGCTATATTGCTGGAATTCTCTCCTTTAAGAGGCATATTTTAAATATGGATATTTTGTAAACTATCAAAGGGCAAGTGTTACATTAACTGTAGATTAATGCCTGTTTTCTTTTTTTGCTTTGTAGGAATTTATTCGAGAACAAGTGGAGGTAAACCTTTCTCTTATTTTCGGATTTCACAAAGAGGCACCATGCACAAAAGCCTCCATTGTCCCATTTCCTTTTCCCATTAATAAAGAATGTGTTTATGCATTAGCTACTCCAGACCACAGGAGGCATCCAAGGGACTTTGCCACTGACTGTCCAGAAGGTGTTAGCATCCCAAGCCTGCCATGGTAAGACTCAACACACTAGCTCTTGAGTACCTCTGCATTCTAAGCACTGGCAAGGGTACAGCAATTGTGAAAAAAGTAGAGGGCACACTTACTACTTGTCTCATGGACGTTTAGATCAAGAACTGAATACACTAAAAATTAACATTAAAAAAGTCACTTTTACAAAGCAAAATACCAATGCATATATTTGACCATAATGCAGAATGACATATATGAGTGGAGGAGGAACTCCTAGAGGAGATGCATATTAGTCAAGTTTTGAATGAGCTGAGGAACATGGATTCATAGGATGGAGAGGAAAGTTTACTATAGGGCGAGGAAATAGCCTATACAGAGAACCAAAGACACGGACAAATTAGTTCTATGAGGAACAGCAAAGAATATCAGGAAATTAGACTGATAAGAAAGAATAGAAGCCTAGGAGGTCAGAACAAAACCTTTAGATTTTATACAGAAAGCATTAATTAGAATCTTATAAGGTTTTTAAGTAGGGTAATATGATAAAATATAGAAGATGGTTTTGAAGGAACTTACTTTAGGAATGACAGCTGCAGAATGTGGTTAAACAAAATGGTAACAGGAAATAGAGTCTGCTTTAAATTTCTTTAAAAGTCCTTTGTAAATACTAACATCTGCAGGGATGTAATACTGACACTTCCCTTCAGTTTTTTTATGTTTCCATCAACCTCCTTTCTTCAGTTCCTGTCTTTTCTAGCTTAGTAACAACAGTCACTCAATCCACCTCTTGCAAATACCCTAAACTACTTCACCCCATTATCCTATCCTTACTTCTCAAATCTACTCATCACAATTTCATCATCTCTACCTTCAGAATGTATCTTAAATCTGTCTGATGTGATCTGTTTCCCTTGCTACCTCGTTAGTTCTTCCCACTGTTGAGTCCTCTTTCTTAGCTTCCTCTCCATATCCATCCTGGCTCTGCTTCATGCCATTCTTCCCTCAGCACAGAGGAATCTTTTTGAAACATCCCTCTGAGCATGTCATTCTTCTAACTCAAATATGTCAAGACTATTCTTTGCTCTCAGGATAAAAATTTTATTCTTTACCTTGGCCTACAAGGGTCTTCATGATCTGGCTCCTGCCTGCCTCTCCATTTCATCTCATATCACTCTCCACTTTCCCCTTTACATTCCAGCCTGCTTCCTTGGTCTTGTTCTTCTTTCTGCACTTCTGTACTTGCCTTTTTCCTCAGTCTTAAATGCTTTTCTACTCTTTCAATTAGCTATGTCTCTCTTAACCTAAGGTCTCAGATTAAATATCATTTTGCTAGGAAAGCCTTCTCTGACCTCCAAACTGGGATTATTTTTCTTTTATATATTTGTTCTTACCCTATATTATATAGTACTTATAATTTAAATGTTTTTATATAAATACATTTTTTATATATATGTAATTTAATTTATAATTTAAATTATTATGTAATTGTTTAATGTGTGTCTCACCTGTTAGACCTATTAGATCATAAGCTTCACAAGGGTGGGGATTGTCTATCTCATCCACTGCCTGGCATAGTTCCTAATACAAAGTGTGTACTTATAAATATCTGTTGACTGATTGAATTTATATATGCATAAAGGCAGGTGCTGACAGTATTTGAGTTTAGATTAGAAAGATTAGTATGGAAATAGAAAAGAAAGCAAATAAAATGGGCATTGTACTGAACAGTCAGAGATCTTGGTGATAGATTGGCTATGGAAAAAGATGACCTTGATTTCATAAACCTATAAGAAGTGGGCAAAAATATTGCTGTTGCCTCTGTGAAAAAAACTGGCAGCAAAATCCTAACACGTTAAGGAATGCTAACACGTTAAGAAATCCTAACACGTTAAGAAAGACAAGGGCAGGCCCCATAAGGAAAGCTGAGAGATAGGCCAGTCAGGCCTTCGTTTTATCCATGGTTGTAAGTACCAATTTCAAGCAGTATTAATGTCACATGAAAGAAGTCTAAGAAACATTTTACTTTTCCCAGATATTTGGCTCTGACCCAGGGCCAGCATTGCTTTCCCCACCATATAGACCATAACCATCTTGTTTCTGTCTTTCGTTTAGGGGCCATTAAGTTTAATGATGGCCTGAGCTTAGAGGAGTGTTATCGCCTTATTGAAGCTCTGTCCTGGTGCCAGTTGCCATTCCAGTGTGCTCATGGGAGACCTTCTATTCTACCGTTAGCTGACATGGACCACTTGGAGCAGGAAAAACAGGTACAGTATGACTAACAGGAGAAAAGAAAGCAAAGTTTATATTCTTTCTTTTCCAGCTCCTATTATCCAAATGTAATGTGTCTTAATTCTTTCAAAAATATAACAGTTTTGATAAATGTGCATTGGGAGTTTTATATAAAGTCTCACCATTTCATCTTCTAGCTCAAATTCAAAATGGAGATTAGGCTGAACTGTTAGATTATATACGTGATGCCTTCATATTCCTTAAGCTTAACACATGTATAGAGTGATGCATCCTGAATATGTTGCCTACAAGCCCTAGATTTGATAAGATACAGACGTTCCCTCTGGGGTTACAGAAAGTTGGTAGAAACACAGCAAATTCACTGCTGGCAAATGTAACCTAAACAGCCAGTTGTTTGATGGTACTTGCTGGAAATGATGACCTCACTGGAAGTGGTGGCCATCCCCAAGGATCTCTAGCTATGGTGTGGTGGGGGGGTCATCAGGCGAGGAACCAGGCTTAGATTTCCACGTTAGGCTTTGGCCCTGATCACTCAGCAGCCCAGGAATAATGATGTGGATAATACAATGAAGGCAAGGAGTGGTCTAAATTAAAGAACTTTCCTGTCCTTGTTATAATCTGAAATGAAACAATGAGAGAGCAGAATAGAAATGTCTGTGTTGCTGCTTTCCAAAATCTCTTCTTTGCCCACCTTTCCTGCTAAGGGCTGTGAAGGCTTTTCTTGTGTGGAATTTTCAGGTACTTGTATTTTCTGACTCCAGTAGATTTTACCCCATTAAAAACTGCTTGTTTCACATGAGTGAAAAAATGAAAGCTTTGTCCTGATTCCTGAAGAGTTGAGAATCTCTTATCCTAAGGAAATCTATAATCTTTTCTGCAGTGAGAAATTAGAAATCTAAGCAGCCATATTTAGGAAATACTTATATGCTGCTTGGCTTTTTGTACTAGTAATTGGAGTTATTCTTTTCTTCCCATAGATTAAACCCAATCTTGCAAAACTTCGAAAAATGGCCCAGGCCTGGCGTCTCTTTGGAAATGCAGAAGGAAGTGATTCAAGGCAAAGCCTGCAGGCATCCATGCCTCCTTGTGAGCCATCATGACAACAGAATTATTGATCTATATGGAACCAGAAGGATGCTAACTATTTGCCTATGAGCAGAAAGCATGAACACCAGGCACCAGCAGAGTCTTAATGAATCAGCCTGGTGTCCACAAGCAACATCCTTGAGCAGATCCCTCTAGCTGAGGAGCAATATGGAATTCAAGCCTGAAGACATTTCATTCATTTGCATTCATAAACACAGGAGGTTGCCCTGTAATATTTATTTTTTGTAACTTATTTAGAGATAAAATTTAATGATTAATTGTCTTATTGTCTGGTTGATTGGTTTGTGGTTTTCTTAGGGATGGAATTTTTGGGGGGTTTTTTTGGTGTCATTTTGCAATTTTTTCCAGTCTCGTAATTTGCATTGATGTAATTTACCTGAAGCTGAACTTCAGTGATCAAGTCCACCTTCCTAGACTTCCCAGAGCCATGCACCATTAGTCCCCTCCTTTCCCTTCAGTCTTCTTCACTTCCCTCTGCTGCTTCTGTACATTCTAAATCTGACCTTAAAGTTTCTCTGCACACAAAAATGGTCTGTGCAGTCTTCAGTTGGGCCCGTAGTTAGATTATTTTAGGAATAAAAACTATTGATAAAGAGAAACAAGGACAAGGATAGAGAAAATTTAAAGTCCTTTTCCTGTTTTGTTTGTTTTATTGCCTTTTTAAAAACTCAGACTGATGTTCATATCCCAAACCAGTGATATTGTGAAAGTACTATGAGTTTGATTTTTAAAATGATTTTTTGTACTTTATATCTTTTTATTTGAAAGCCATTTTCACATCAAAATGTAGCATTTATCCTTTTAAATGTTCTCTACATTTTTTTAGGAGGCAGGGTTCTTTTGGTCCTTTTCAAATTATATCTTGGTTTTATTACAATATGCCTATCTAATGGTCTCATAATTTCATTTGGGACCCAGACTGATCTTTCTGCAAGTGTTTTTTATGCCACTCTTAATCTGTATCTCTTCCACACCTGTTTAGATAACTTGATTTCTGGTTAATAAGACTCAACAGACTAAAAGACTATAGAAGGGAGAGAGAAGTAAAAAAAAAAAAAAGAAAATAAACAGCTCGTAACGTTGATTGCAACCGAGATGCTGTACAATGAGAAAGATGTTGCAATGAGAATTTTCAGTTTTGTGTTTCCTGACCAGCCTGCTCAAATTGGCCTTTGTATCAATGGAATTCTTTTCCTCATTTTTAAATACAGGAAACAAATTTGTGCCCATGAAGAAAAGTTTGTTTGCCAGCAGCCCTGCAGTGTTCTTACAGGAGCAATGAAGTATTGCATTCATTAGCATGTGCCTCAGAAAAGGTTCAGGGAAAGCTTTTGCTGGTTTTCAAGGGGATCCTTGTTGAATTATGTAATTGGAACCCTGAAGAATAGGCACCACTGTTTAGAAATGGTCTTTAGTCTTCTAAATGCATAAAGTTTTATAGACAGAGAGACATGACCTTAGAGAGTGTTTTCAGGGGATGTGCAAGGCTGTCAGGGGCTCTGCCTCCAGGCCCAATAGAGGGCCGTGGCCTTGACCTCTGCTTCCACTCTCCAGAGCTACATGAAGGCCAGCTGTCCTGGGAGTTTTAAAAATCTCTTTAGGTCAGACCAACTTGTGGGATTAAAAAAAAAAGCATGACAATACCTCTTATACTAGGATGATGGGGTGCAATTTCAAAAGATTTTGCTATTATTCCAAACCAGTTTTCTTGAAAAGAGGATTAGGAAAAGTTCTTCATAAATATGTAACCAACCTTCCTAGATAGCCTGATCAACATATAACTGTCCTGTTTTAATCATCATATACTCAGTAGCATGCATCAACATAAAACCAACCTATTTTTTTCAAAAATATCTAATATTTCATTATCGCCTGTTAGGGTCTGTGAGGGTTTTGTTTTGTTTTTGAACTCAGGTGCCATAAGAGCAAAGATACATCTAATTTTCTAACACACGATAGTAATCATTAACACCTATATGGTGCTTTAAAGTTCATAAAATAATTTTACATACCTTATTTGAATTTCTTGGCAACCCATGAGATAAGGTGGTATTATTCTCCCCCATTTTACAAAGGGGGAAACTAAAGCTGAAAAATATCAAGTGATTTATCTAAGATTGCACAGCTAGTAAGTAGAGAGTGATATCCAGGTTTTCTAGTTCCATATTATAGTTACCATATTATTTCTAATCCGTATAACAGTCCTTTTAAGAAGCTATTATCTTTCTTTTACAGTGAGGCTACTACAGCTTGGAGGTAGTAACTAGTTTGCTGAGGACCTAGCTAAGAATCAGAATTCAGACCCAGGTCTGTGTGACTTCAGATTGCACACTCCTTCTCATCATTACCCAATGCTGACCTATATATTTTTATGAGAGATTTATCTATTAGTAAACTTAGTTCAAATTTATTAGATTTGGGTTTGTGAAGGCTTCTTCAAGTTCAGAGTAAAACTTGAAAGATGAGATGTGCAATAAAGTCATTCTTGAGTCCTTTTTTGGTTACATCCATCAAAACTTTAATGAGAAAAAGACGCATACCTTCAGTAAGCTTAGCTTTCGTCATGGAGAGAGGAAACTGGTAATAGAATATGATCACTTCTTATAGGATAGGGATCACTGAGTTATAGGTAAGTCTTTATTACTGAGGTAAGAGGAGATAATTCTGTCAGAGTTAAGGCTATAGATGGCAATAGGAGCTAATATCGGGAAAGCTTAGAATATAGGCTGGAGGGAAGGGGAAACACTAGGGAGAAGGCTGGCGCTTGGTCCAGAACCTAGCTGGGGATCTAGTTGAGAATAGAGAAGTTCTAGCAATCAGATGTCAGAGCAAGGCAAAGGGTCAGAACAAAGGAACAGCTGGGATCTGGGCCTAAACAAGGGGGAAAAAAAGCAACCAAAAAGCGGGCAGTGCAGGAGGGGGCCAGGTTCTAGGCTGAGGAAGCCATGCCAAGTGAGAACAGATGCAGCCCATCAGTTCCTAGAGAGCGCTGCCAATCCAGCTCAAGCTGATGCTTCACCAGTAAGGGCATATCAGTGAACAGCAGTTTCCAGAACAAAGAACTCCTCTCTCTCTGTTTTCCACCTGAAGTGCCACCCCATTCCATCAAAACCCTTTATAAAAGCAGGCTAACAACAAGAACTGATGGGTATGTTTGATACTTATGTCCCGCCTATTTTTACCCTTTTGAGCTGAAGTTGCTTATCAACAGTGAGATGGCAAAAAGGTGGGCTCAGAAGAGGAAAAGAAGGAAGTCTGGGAAATCAAAAATCTGGATAATCTGCACCAAATAAATCCTTCCTCCTAGCCCTCCATTAATTCATTTATTCAACATTCAGTAACTAGAGTCCCTTCTTAATGTATTACTTCAGAAATTGTGGGGGTTATAAAGAGGTTATTCTATGGCTTAGGATTTTTCAAACCCTTAGATCATTTTCACCACATGCTCATTTGTCACAGAGCACTGTCTTATTGAGAAACATCTGATAAAGTTCAGGCAACCTGAGCAAAGCCTGTGGGAATCTAAGCGTCTTACATATTGGAGTCTGTTGAGCCTGTAAGCAAGTATGACTCAAGTAGCAGTCTGAAGAAACGAGATTGGGCCTCTTTACCTTTACAGCTTGGCTGACTAAACAGCTAATCATGTTCCCTTCAGAAGCAAGGAGAATCATATAATAGTCCGGAAAAAAATAGTGGTCCAGAGTTAGCTACTGCTGTTATTCTAGGTATTTCATTATTCAAGACATTGCATCACCTCTCGTAATAGTTAACTGCAGAATTTCACATTTAACTTAAAAATTTTAGGAATCTTGTCAAGATTTTTTTCTAGGCAGGTCTTAATTCTAACTGGCACATGCTTGACAGAACACTACTGAAAAGTTCCTTTCCTTCAGCACAGTATTTACTACTACAAACACCAAGCAATTGTTTCAAGTGCCGTTAGGCTCAAAGGCTGCTCTCCATTGTGTGTTGTGAAGACTGAAAGCTTAGACTTAGCTCTTTATTAATAATTGCTTAGCCATTGCACAATATCCTAGAACAGCTGTTTGGTGAATGAAAGAATAATTCAAAGCAGAACAGACCAGACATAAAACACTTCCAAACCTCAATTCAAAATAGCTCCTTTGTGTCAACTAGGTACATGTCTGCAGTGGGAGTTTTTTGCGAGGACAGGTGGATAGTGTGGGGCATTCACAATAACTATATCAACATCTGGTACTATATGGCAAAGCAGTTCTGATGTACTAAGTTCCACATACGTGGCATTATAGAGCCATATAGCTCAACGATAGAACTGTGTGACTGCCAGTCTGCATTAACCCTGACTGCTGCAACCGATGGCTTTAAGAAATGGTTTTGAAGCACATCTGTGAAACCCATCCTATGGGTACTGACATGTATTTCTTTGAGGTATCACTTTACCCTTAAGTTTTTCTTGGTATTTTTCAGAGACCTCTTCTGAGGCTAAATTAGGAATTTCTGTTCCTTATTTGAGTTCCAAGAATTGTGCCTTTCCTGCCCTCCGCCCAAATTGGAAGATATAAACCGTGGGAAAGTGTCTTTACAAACTGTATTAAGTTATCTAACTTGGTTTATTTAGTATATTCAGGAAGTCTTTCACATCTGTGGAATCCTCTTTAATTCTCTCCAAGCTAAAACAGGTTTGTTCTTCTTTAAGAGTTTCTGGGTTCTGCCTGCAAAGGTGGGAAGGGAGGCAGGCCCAAACAGAAGCTGACAAGACAGGCCGTTAAGATGGAACTCCAGTTTCTCCCTGTTCAGATACAGTTCTCCCTTTCTAATATTTACTTTCCCTAATAGGAAAATGGAGAAAGGGAAAGAGAAAAAACAATGCATATAAATAGTTTGTGGGATTTACTTAATTTAGGCCCTAAAGATTCTAAATATGCATTTGTGAAGTTCTTCTGTTCTAGGCACTGTAAGAGTTGACCGAAGAGGCAGAGCCTCTACCCTTGTAACCTCCATCCACCTCAGTTATGCCTGGGAAGGATGCTGGTGCTAATTTTAGACACAAAGTCTAAGATGCACAAAGGACAAGTATCATAAAGCATTTCTGGAGCCAGAAACAAAGTTTCTTGACGCACTGCTGCTTTTACTCCAGACCACACAATTATACCCAAGTGAACTGCTGTTAGAATTGGTGCCTTCAGAGGAGACAATTGCTTGTAATTGGCAGCTATAAGCCACTTCACTGAGAAAGCTGGGGTCTCAGATGCTGTGAGAAATAATTGAGACTGAGGCCTTAGTGAGTCAGGATCTTCTGAGTCATAGAACTTTTAGGTCAGTCTTTAAGTCCCACCCTCCTCTAGATCTAGATTCTCCTCAACCTCAGGGAAGATAAGAGCAAAGATCTCAAGAAGGTAACAAAAGAGTAGAGGCCTTTCCCTCAGAGCCTGCCTCTGGCCAGTGTTTATCAGATTGTGGTTATCAAATCACCAGTTAAAATCCCTTGAGGTGCTTGTTAAACGTGCAGAGCCCCTGCTCTCTCCCTCTACCTGCTTCGGGCACCCTAGGCAGGAGGGTGGGCTTTGTGACAAGCATTCTAGGGAGTTCCCCTGCACATCCAAGCCTGCCTTGGACCTCTGCTTTAAACCAGTACTTCCTAAATTCACAAATCATGTGGATTACCTGGGGAAACTTTTTAAAAACATAATTACTAAAGTACTAAGCATAAAATATGGAAACAACATATAAACATACTACATCAAATTATGTCCTCCTGCTTGCCACTGTTTGGTGTTATTTGTCCAGACTTTTATCCACTGCATGTACATGTTTTGCTTTAATGAAGAGTCCTGTTATGTAGCTTTTTTCCCCCAGTTTGTTTTTAATGAACACAATAGAAAATGGACTTCCATACAATTCTATCCCATTCATTAACAAATCAAATGCCTACAGGGGTTAGGCAGGTAAGATAAATAAATTAATGAATGGACCTGGGAGGAACTGCAGAAAACTAGAGGTTTTCCAACTAATGGAATCAGAAGCTACCTAACTCTAGCCAATGCTGCCATTTGGAAATGTGGGTCCAGAATCACTAATCTCCTGAGTTCTCAAGAGAGGCAAGAAATGCAAATTTGTTTAATGTGCAATCTCCAGATTTTTAAATATTGGTAACTAATTCAAATTAAATACTGGGTGAACCAGCCAAAATCCAGACACTGCCCTGAAGCCACCCTTTTTTAAACCTCTATTGCAGTAAATACAC
The DNA here is from genome assembly GCA_030015415.1 of Cynopterus sphinx. Taxonomy (NCBI): domain Eukaryota; kingdom Metazoa; phylum Chordata; class Mammalia; order Chiroptera; family Pteropodidae; genus Cynopterus; species Cynopterus sphinx. Next base: position 133,334,978 of record CM057384.1, read on the forward strand.
AATGTTCCCTGTTATGTCATAAAATCTTTCTTGCTTTTAAGTAACAGAATACAAAATGTTACTGCTGAACACTTAGGCTGTGACATTATAGCTGCTACAATAGACAGTCTCATCTGTATCTCTGTGTGCTTGTACAAATAATTCTAGAAGTGCAGGTTCAAAACTACTCTAGAAAAGATTGTACCAGTTTATAGTCCTATTAACAGTACATGAGAGGGTCTTTTTCTGAGGAGCTTGAAACAGATGTCACTTCAGAGATCAGATGTAGCGGATCTGGGATGGATTCTGATTATTTTTTTAAGCTTCCAGATGGTTTTGATGATTAGAGAAGTTCTGGAACCAGTCTTAAATTACAAGTTGTTTGGGACCATTTCCATTGAATTATAAAGAAAACTGTTTTCAGTTGTACTTTTCTGTTTTAGACTTACCTCTAACTTCAGCCCTCTATGAAAACATAAAAAGGGCTCTGCTGCCGCTGTTTCAGGCAGTTCTATCAGAGCAGAACAAAAATAAACCAACTCAGGAAACTTCATGCAGCTTTAATTGGCACAACCTATGAAAAGGTATGGTAGATATTTCTGAACAAAAACATCCTAGCAAGCCTATTCATTGTTATGTTTAACACACCACTGAACCATAAAGTTTAAGTTCCCGAAACAAATGCCCTAGGTCACCAAGAAGGTCCAGAATGAATAGGTCAAGCCCTGCTACTCGGTTAAGACCTGAAAGAAAAAAAAGTCCCAGATATGTCCTTATTAATGGATGTTTAAAAAGCCAGGAAACAGATTTTTTAGGCTGACTCCAGTTCACTCCCCCATTACATGGAAGGTGCATTCAGCAGTGGCACTGAAGTTTCCTCTCCACTCTGTGTTCATCTAAGTAGCTTCTACTTAGGATGACTGGTGTCATAGGATATGATCATCAGGATGGTAGAGTTCACTCATTAGGCGGTAGATGTAGGAAGGTGCATTCCCACCAATGTTGGAGATAAAGAGGGTAATGAGCTCTGGGGGGACGTAGTCAAACACAGGGCAATGAACGCTGACCTTCTCCAGAATGTCTCCTGTAAGGCAATCATAAGTGTGAAGATAAAACGATCCTGCTCTAATGATTAAGTAGTATGTAGGCTCAATAATTCAGGCATACTTACTACCTCAGGGAAGGGAACCTGCAGCAACATGCAAGCCAGAAGAGATGACTGCAGATCATGATACTCCCTATTTAAAATTCTCCAATGCCTTTCCATAGCCCTTAGAATAGAATTCAAACTTGACCAACATCCTTCAAGGTCTGGCCCCTCCTCACCACACTGCACTAATTACAATTCATACCATTCTCCCTGCTACTCTATTAGTCTCCAGCCATACGGTCATCTTTTTCCAACTGGCTAAGCACGTACCCAACTCAGGCCCTTTGCACCAATGCCTGGGAAACTCATTCATCTTCACATAGAGGGTTCTATTGCTTTAGAACTCAGCTGAAAGACCATCTCATCAAGACCCTTCCCCAAACTAGCCATTTTCCATCTCATTGTCTTCACTTATCTTTTTTCCTAAAACATCCAATGACTTGATATGTTCTTGTCCATCTTCTGCAACGGAATGTAAGCTCTGTGGGAGCAGGACCTAGCCATATTGATCACTACAATAGTGCTGGGTACACAGTGGGTGCTCAACAGATAGAAATATTTCTAACAGAATGAATGTTTAAATAAACGAAGTTATTCAACTTCCAAGAAGACTTAGCAAACCAAGTACTACGCTTTGCTCCCAGAGAGTGTTTAAGGCTATATTAAACTATTCATGAGGCTGTGCTGCCAACAGAAGTCAGAGAAAAGGACCCCAACACACAAAGGTATGCCAGTTACAGGTTACAGGTAAGTTTTATAAGTAGGAACATTTCAGAGCCTGCTTCCTTTGGCACCCATGTCACCAAAATGACTCCCTATAGCAACTGAAAACAAGGACATTTTCCCACTGGATTATTGCCTGTGTATCAAACAATGTTCAAAGCTAAACCCAGTCAATGCTGGGTGATCCAACCCACCATGGTCCCAACAACTCAACTAAAATATATTAGTTTCGGAACAAAGTAAACTTGAACTACAGCAGGTCTCCAGGCACTCTAAGCTGCTTAAGAGAGCAATGCCCACAAAAGTACTACTAAAAGTACAACCTGGCAGCATTCAATTCCACTGACCACCAAAACAAAACAAAAAGACCAAAACACACACTCGTGCATGAGCATATACACACACACACACTTCTGTACCTTCTGTGAAGGGCAGGACTTCTTCAGGAGCCACAAACTTGTGAAATGAATCTTCTTCATTGGGGAACTGGAAAAAAAAAATAATTGAAAAAAAAAAGAGACCCAACAATTATATTTTCAGAAATATACCCGAGAGTAATAAAAAACATATGTCCACACAGAAACATGTACACATATGCTTACAGCAGCATTATTCATAAAAGCTGAAAGGTAGAAATAACCCAAATGCCTATCAACAGATAAATAGATATTGTGGAATACCTATACAGTGGAATTCAGACATACAAAAGAAACAAAGCATGTGCAATAATTCAGATGAACCTTGAAAACAATATGCTAAGTGAAAGAGGTCATAGGCAAAAGGGTACATATTGTATTCCTTTTACATGAAATACCCAAAATGAGCAAACCCATAGAGACAGAAAAGATTAGTGATTACTAGGAGATGGGGCAGATGGGGAAGAAGGAGTGATTAACTTAATGGGTACAGAGTATTTTTCTGGGATGATGAAAAATTTGAAACAAAATAGTAGTAGCTGCACAATGCTGTGAATGTAAATGCCACTGAACTGAACATTTTAAAATGGTTAATTGCATGTTGTGTGAATTATACCTCAATTAAAAAAAAAAAAGACCTAGCTATTTCCAAAGCAAATAGCTTCTATCTCTAATAAAATAACTCTTCACTTATTAACTGCTTGTATATAGGTTGCAGAGGACAGACATTGGAACAATGACAAATAAAAAAATTTTTATGTTCCTAGTTTTAACTTGTTTGGCATTTTCAGAAATGCTCAGGGTCAAGAAGAGTGGAAGCAATGTAAACGAAGGGCCTTTCCCAACTATGTATTGTCCTGACCTCACAATCTGGACTTCTTAAAGTTGACAGATTATAAATATCAATATTTTTCTTGGATCAAGACTTCTATGGCTTTTCCAGCCTCCACTGGATCTAATCCATTGAGTAAATGAAGAGAAAGAAAAGTTTCAGAGTGAGTAGGTTGAAGGCCCAGAGCTCAAGCCTACTTTGGCTTCCTTCTCTCTGTTGTTGAGAGACAGACACACATACCTGTGGGGAGAGCTTGAACATAGGAGCACAGACGATAAGGGGGGTGGAATGGTGTTTCGCTGCCAATGCTAGAGTGTGAGTTCCTGTCACAGCTCTCAGGGCACCATTGGCCAGAATGGTCTTTGTGCCAATGATCACCTTTGAGACAGAAAGAAAAATGTGAGCCATCCTGGGGATAGAGCCTTAAAAGGGCCAACAGCATGAATGCTCAGGCCTGAGCTTTGACATCCTGAGGGGTCACACAGCAGTAGGGGGAAAGAGGTTATAGGCTTAGGACCACAAGTTCTAGCTTAAAAGTGGGTTCCTAAGGAAAGAATGAATGTGGTACAGGACAGGAAACTGCGATATCTACTGTTATTTAGCCCTATCTTCAGGAAATCTATATGCCACACCTCTCAAGAAACCTTCCTCATTCTCTATCTACCACTATCCATTCACTACCCACCTCTGAGCATAAAGGAGGAGCCCTCTCCCTGATCCCTAGCAGCTGACATGTTTAGCTTACTTCATTCTTCCAAGCTTTAACTAAAAAGAGGCTATTCCAAATGAAGAACAATGATACCGATAAAAGGAAAAAAAATTCAGTTAAAAGTCTCAAGTACGTACTTTCAAAGGGTGCTAGAAACTCTTCTCATGGATATTATAGGGGGGAGTAAAAAAATAAATATTTTACAAGTATAATCTTTATGAATTCAACATAACTCCAAATACACCCACCTTGTTGACTCTTGACATAACAGCAAAAATGGCAGCATCAGTCATGACAGTTGTCTCAATACCTGCTTTGGACAAATTGACTGCCATTTCATGACCCTGCAATAGAAAAGAAAGGCTGATGCTGGGACAAAAAGTGAGAGATAGTGAAAGAGCTCTCAAATGTAAATGTATCTGGGGAATTCTGCAATACTGGGCATATCTGACACACAATTTTCAACACACAACTACTTCAATTTTCTGTCTGTGACAGGTATTCTCCGGTTAGCTACAAGGAAGCCCAGGGGAAGCTAATAAATGTTTAATAATCCACAGTAGCACTAGAGCAGCCACAAAACTGGAAATACTACTTGCTTGCATAATGAGACGTAGCTGACAAGACAGCTCCTAACTCATCCTTGTGTATTTCTTTTTTGAAACCTATTATTTACCTAAGGATTGTGTGAGGTCAGATGAAACATCAGTTATCCCCATAATAATTTACCCTATTTTGATTCCTCGAAGAATGAATATTTATCTTTTCTTGGACCCAACTGTTCACCCAAATTTCGTAAACCGATATTTAAGAATGTTCACAGGATGAACTACCTGAAAATTCCCTTAAGTTTTACTTTATCTTCTCAATGTCTTGTTTATCAATTCGAAGTTAGCACAAAGCTCATCTATCCCTCCTTTATTCACTCTTCTTTTTTTTTTCTTGGCAACTCCAGCAGTCCCCCTACCTGACAGAAAGGAGCACACTCTGCCACAATGACATGGAACTTCCTCTCCCGGGCAGCTTCTCTGAGAAAGGCCTCTACTGTTCGAGAGAAGCCAATGGTCATGATCACCTCATTGGAGTGGATGTGCTCCAGAGCCTGAGCTGCAATGTTCTCCGTTGTCCCTTCTGCAACGACAGTCATATTTTACAAGGAAAATATGAAAATGCCATGTCACATCATGGACAGACATTACAGAGTACAAAAGGGTTTAACGAACTGAATGTGAAATGCTACATTTTCTTAAAAGCTCTATTCCTCTGGGATCTTCTATGTCCCAAGTTCTCACCCTGCCATGACATCAGCTCCTTTACAACTGATTTTGAAGACGATGACTTCAGGCAAGAAATGGTCCAATTTAGAAAATTCTAAAGTGTTAAGAGTGGTGTAAACAGAGCTTCCACCTCTTCACCCCCCAAAAAAACTTCTCTAAAAGGTGGCCACAATACCTCCACCTGAGAGGAAGGCCACAGAAGACAAATAGGAAAAGAATTTGGAAACAGCACCTCAGTGCACTAACCTAGTTTCTTCCTCCCCTAGAGAACTCTGATTGTAATGAGTATCTGCAGGTCTGGTGGGTCACAAAGACAACAGGGATGGTAGTGTAGGTGTGTATAAAAATTCAAGAGAAAGTTTAGTGAATGAGGGTCTATTAACTATAGTTCTAGGGAGTTTATTTTAAAAATGAAAATAAAGCTCTTTCCTAAAGGAGTCTCTGCCATAATAGATTTGCAGTCGATAAAGGGTTGGTCTGTAAGGAAATGTAGAGGTTATCGCAGTCCTCCCACCTGTTCCAATCCTTCCGAATCAGGGTGGAGGACAAACCCCTGGGAACCAAGAGTACTGGTTATCTCCCGCCTCTGCTGATGAACAACTTCCTAGGTCTTCTGACGTTCTCTCATTTTCCACATTGTCTTATCCACCTAGAGATCAGAACTCTTACCCAGTTCCACAAGCAGCTCATTAATTGCCTCAATGATATTGGACTGGAGTTGGTCATAATAGGAGCTGAAATCCTCGTTCAGGCCTCCAGATGTCAAGAGTTTATGCAGGGATTCCTGCTGGTCGCTCTCGTCGCTCCGACCGTGGAGTCTGGAGGCGACAAGATCCAGAGAGGTCATGAGGAGGTGTGATGGTTTAAGTAACAAAATCCGTTCAGCTCCGATAAAGGCTCCAAGCGAGGCGAGGGGCTCATGCAAAAAGCATCCCCCCGTCCAAACCGGAGCCCAGGACGTGGCCTGACCTGCCATACTCCTCCCGGATGATCCTGAGGACTCTCCGCACCATGTTGCCCACGGTGGTCTCCGAGGGCTGCGCAGCCGTCATCCTTCGGCCCTCTCTGCGGATCAGCTCCATCAGCTCCCCTGCAGTCCAAAAGAGGGTGAGCAGAGCAAACGCACGGTGGGGCCTGGGGGTCGCGAGTGGAAAGGGGCGAGGGGCACGAAGGGGCGAGGCCGGCCTTACCTGCGTTGCTCCAGCAGTGGTCTGTGATGATCCGGCGCAGCAGCCCCAGGGTCTCCCGCGCCATGTCCTCGGAGCTGCGCCGCTCGCCGCCCCGCTTCAGCGCCTCCACGAAACTCTCGATCCTCTCGGACAATTCCGAGCCCTTGGCGGCCGCTCCGGGCATCTCGAAAGAAGCCGCCTTGACGGCGGAATCCACAGCTGCCCGAGCACCAGGAGAGCACTTCCGGGGCGGACAAGGTCGACTTCCGCTCGGGGAGGGGAAAAAAAAAAACAAACTCCAGTGTTGGAGCTGGTAGGCCACGCCCCTCACCGCCACCTCCCGCCCCTTCCGAAAGCATGAGCCAATCAGAGACGTGGAACTCCCGTTCGGCGTCAACCCGGAAGTCTGCGCGCCTTCGGGCAGGCAGAGCGGAACTGGCCTCTTCGGGCCCGTCCGACGCCAAAGAGGTGAGTCGTGAGGCCTCCCGAGGGTGGCTAGCCCTGTTGCCATGGGAACAGCTAATCTTTTCCCCCTGCCACTAAGACGCGCGGCTACGCCGGGGAAGTGGCCGCTTTCCTTGCTGGTGCCTCGCTCCGGCTCCGGACTCGGCCGCTCAGAATGCGCGCCCGGGGCCTGCTCGCTGCCTCTTTATCCCGCTGTTTTATTGCATGTTAGCGGGTCATTGGCGCTTGTGCCTCTCTTACCAGATTCAGCGTCTTGACGGCAGGGACCGTATCTTTTTTTGCCCTTGCATTCCCAGCTCCCAGCACATTTAGTATAAGACGGGAATCAAGAATGAGGAGACGGAATATTCACCAAAATAAGGTGATTCAAAGAGAGCTAATGTGAGAGCAAAGATAACGTCCTTACACTTAGATAGACTTCAGAGGCTAGGCAGTATAATCTCAAGAGGTACCACTTAAATCTTACTAAATGTTGGGCACCGTGTGTGAATTTTCTCATGGAATGCAACTCGATGAGGTAGGTTTTTTTTATCCTCATTTTGCAGGTTAGGAAGCAGCCGCAGAATTTAAGTAGTTAGTAAAGGGATGTGTTTATATTTAAATCCAGGCTCTGTCTGAACTCAAGTCTGTGTGTAATGAGAATATCTAATGGTTTCCTTAAATTAAATTCGTAGAAGTGGAAACCTTGGGCACACATATTTTTAAGACTTGTTACAATTGACAAATTGCCCTCGGAAAAGATATATCAGTACCAAAATCAGACAAAGATGGTTCAAGAAAACTACAGACCAGTATCCCTCATGAAGAGCAGATGCAGAAATCTGCAACAAATTAGCAAAATAATCCAGCAATACATAAAAAGATTAATACGTAATTACCAACCTGGAATGCAAAGGTGTCTCAGTATCTGAAAATCAATTTAATAAATCATATTAACAATCTAAAAAGTAAAAACAAATGATCTTATCAGTTGATAAAAGAAGCATTTGACAAATTTAGCCATTTAATAAAAACTCACAAAACCAAGATAGAAGGGAATGTCTTCAACTTGATAAAAGACATCTACAAAATCGTACACTAAGCATCATACTTTATGGTGAAAGACTGCTTTCTCCCTAAGATGAGGAACAAGGCAAGGATGTCTACTCTAACCATTGTTATTTAACATAACACTCAAAAGTCCTAGCCGTTGCAATAAGGCAAGAAAAAGAAATTTTAAAAACATACAGAATGGAATGAAAGAAAACTATCCCTGTTCACAGAAGACATCATCATTTACATAAACCATCCCAAAGAAAATAACAAAAAACCTCCTAGAAAAAATAATTTAGCAAATTGAATTTAGCAAGGATACAAGGCCAAACATAAAAATCAATTATATGTCTCTATACTAACAATGAATAATTAGAAACCAAAATTAAAAATGCAATAGCTCCCACAAGGCATGTTTGTCATTTTTACTGCATGTTGAGTTTAAAATGTCTTAAAAATTGCATCAATTTACATGCTTTCTAGTACCACATTCTAGCTAATTTTGGATATTATTCTATATTTTTTCAGGTATCAAACCATTAAAAAAAGGCACATACTATTTTATACATATGAAATGATATATGTCTCTATAACATATGAAAGTTATGAAGCATAACAAAATGAACACACATGAGTTCATTTCTCAACTTAAAAACTAAAATTCTCAGGTTTATAGATACTTAAAGTAGCATGGTGTTTGTCAGGGACTAGAGGGAGGGCTGAATTATTGTTTAATGGATATGGAGTTTTAGTTTGATAAGATGAAAAGAGTTCTAGATATGGATGGTGGATGATAGATATGCATTTACATTACACAACAATATAAATGTACTTAATGCCTGAACTGCACATTTAAAGGGGTTAAAATGGTAAATTTTATGTTATATTATTTCATCATAATTTAAATAAAGTGATGCATAAAAAAAAAAAAAAAACACCTAAATTACTGCCTATACCATCACATCAATGTGTGCTCTTTCTCCCTGGTTCCCTGCCTCTCCCACACCCAAGGATACTACTAAACTAAATTTTGATATCCCTTTGCTTTCCAGAAATTTATATATATTTATAATACCTGAACATCATATTGTTTAGTTTTATTTGTTTTTGAGTCTTTTTGCAAATGGTTTTAATATAATTTTCTACAACTTGCTTTTCACTATGCTGTTCCTGAAATTGTTACATGTATCTGTAGTTCTCTCATTTTCACTGCTGCCTAGTATTACATTGTATAACTATACCACAGTTTAAGTATTCATTTTCCTTCAACAGATGTTTGAGTTGTTTCCAATTGGGGGGAGGGGTAAATATAAAATATAAATATCCTTATGTGTATTTTGGCATATTTGTAATGGAACATCATAAAATGAATCAGCTTAAGTGACCCAGTGAAACAGCTGAGTCATGGGCTATATGAATGTTCAACTTTACAAATTGTGCTAATCTTCCAAGGTGATTAAATCAATGTATGCTCTGTCTGGAAGGAGTTAAGGAGTTCCAGATCTACATTCTTATCAACAGTTGGTATTATTAACTATTTTTGTTCTGGAGAATCAAATTAATATACAAGACTATCTTGTGATTTTAACTTTCCTGATTACTAAGAAGTTTTTTCACATGTTTATTGGCCAAGTGTTTTTTATCCTTTATGAAATACGTTTGTATCTTTGGCCTAATTTTTTTTTGGTTTAAAAATTTTTTTTTCTAATATATTGTGGAGTTCTTTATGTATTCTGAATACTAACCTTTTTGAGTTATTTGTCTTATAAATACTTTCTCTTGTTTTTTTACTTGCTTTGAAATGACTTAACAGAATGGTTGGTTTTAATATGATATTTTGTCTTTTATAGTTAATGCCTTTGTATTTTATTTAAGAAATCCTTTGTTAATCCAAGGTCATATAGATAACCTCCTTTGCAAAGAATCCAAAAAAATGAGGATAGTTTAAAGGACCTCTGGGACAACATGCATAATAGGGGGATTTGCATAACATTTGCACCAGAGGGAGAAGACCAAGAGCAAGGAATTGAAAGCCTATTTGAAGAAATAATTACAGAAAACTTTCCTAATCTGGCAAAAGAAATAGACATTCAGGCCCTGGAAGCTCAGAGTGTCCTAAACACGGTGCACCCAAAGAAGTCCACACCAAGGCACATCATAATTAAAATGGCAAAGGTTGAAATCAGAGAATATGAAAAGCTGCAAGAGAAAAGCATTTACTTGCCAGCAGGGGAGCTCCCATAAGACTGTCAGCTGATTTCTCAACAGAAACTTTGCAAGACAGAAAGAATTGGCATGAAAATTTCAAAGTGATGAAAAGTGAGGACTTACAACCAAGATTGCTCTTCTCAGCAAAGCTATCATCATTTAGAATTAAGGACATATAAAGAGCTTCCCAGACAAGAAAAGGCTAAAGGAGTTTATCGCTACCAAATCAGTATTACAAGAAATGTTAAAGGGATTTCTTTAGTCACTTATATCTTTATTCTTCTTGGATCTGATGCCTAGAGTTACTGCAGTTATCTTGTGACCATATAGTGACTGAGGATAAAGTTAACCTTGCTGAGAATGGCAGATCAGAAAAACGGAAAGAAACTAGACTTGATAATATCAACACTTAATGGGTATTTTATATATGTTAACTCTTTTCATCCTTATAACAACCTTATGAGATAGTATTCTGAATATAACCATTTTCAAAAGAGGAACATGAGTCAAATGAGATAAGTAACTTGCTCAGTGTCACACACTCAGTAAGTAGAAGAGCTGGGATATAAACTCAACAGTCCAGCTTCAGAGCCTGCACTTTTAGTCTGTGTACTGTGGTGTCTTTTATTAAAGTCATCGTGTGAAATTAGCAAATCCAGAAGTTGCCCTACATTTAGACTTCTTGTTATATAAAACAATAAATTTCTGTATTATATAATTTTGAATGGAGTTTTCTGTCACTTGCAGCATGTTGATATTGGGTATTTATCTTTTTCCAGTTGATTTGTAAGATCTATTTATGTATTAAAGTATATCAACTGTTTGACTGCAATTTGTGTTGTAATATTAGTATTTTTAGAAACTTTGCCCAAGTATCATATATTGCTGTGGATTGTAAATTGAAGCACCTCTCAGTACAGCAATTTGGGAAAACATAATGAATGACTTTGAAATGTTCATTCACGTTCTTTAAACCAGCATGCCCCTCCATGTCTAGAAATTTATTCTAAGGAAGTAGCCAGAAATAGACACAAAGATTTATCCACAATAATATTTTTTGCTTTATTCTTTACAACAAATATCTTTTAATATTCAAAATCAGGAAATTGATATGGAAATTATTGTACAGCTATACAATGGAATACCATGTTTTAGAAAAATAATGACATAGAAAATGCTTAATGATATGGAGAATTGTTGATAACTTATTGTTAAGTTAAAAAGCTGGCTGCATATAGTCACTCTGGGAAATAGTTTAAGTTTCTTTAAAAACTAAAAACAGATTTTAATACAACCCAGCAATTGCACTCTTGGTCATTTATCCCAGAAAAATGAGCTTATGTCCAAATAGGAACTTGTACACAAATGTTCATAGCACCTTCATTTATAATAGCCCCAAACTGGAAATTACCCACATTTCCTCCAGTTGGTTACTGTTTAAACAAACTATGGTACATCTGTACCATGGAATATAGTTCAGCAATTAAAAATTTTTTTAAATTGTCAATACGTACAACAACTTAGATAAACCTCAAGGAAATTATGCTGAGTGAAAAATGACAATACCAAAAGTATACAAACGTAATTCTTTTTATCTGACATTAATGAAATAACATAATTATTAAGAATAGATTAGTGGTTGCCAGTGATTAGGGATGGGTCGGGGTATGAGATTGGGTGTGGCTGTAAAGTAATGACACAACGAATAATACAGTTGAGTCTCTTGTGGTGATGGTTATGCAAGGCTACACGTGATAAAATTATACACACACAAGTGCATGTATTAAGTGGTAAAATATAAGCCCTATGGATTTTACCAATGTCAGTATCTTGGTTTTGATATTGTACTATAGTCGTATAAGATGTTACCTTTGGAGGAGGTGAGGGGAAGGGTGCATGGGACTTTGGTATACATTCTTTTCAATTTCCTGTTAATCTATAATTATATCAAAATAAATAGTTAAACAAAAACTTCATAAACAAGGATTTATAACATAAAAATGTCTATTTAAAAGAAAATTATAAAGCATTACGTTACACTAGCTATAATTGTTAAATAATAGTGCTAAAATTTAAAATAAAAGACACTTTAAAGTCAGCAGTTGTTCAAAATAGCAGGATGTATAGATAATATATTTGGTGGGATTTCAATTTCACTTAAATATATTTTATTCGCATGTATATAAATATGTATACATCCATATGTTCACATATACATACACCTACATATATATATATTATACCACAGATATGTATATCTATATACTGTACCTATATCCATCTCTAGATATGGGTGTGTGTGTGAATATGTGTGTGTATAAATGGTATATATCAAGAGATATACAGTCTCTAGGTATTGTGATTACAGGTTTATCAGAGACCCCTAATTGCCTCTAAAGTCATTCTTCTATAGTAATAGAGTCTTAACTGGGCACATAGCCACCCAGAATAAAGCCATCTCTCAGTCTTCCCAGCAGGTAGATGTGGCCATGTGACTATATTCTTACCAATGAGAGGGTATGGAAGTGTTGTGTTGCTGCTTCTGAGAACCTTTCCTAAGAAATAGCTGGCGTGGGTCCTTGACTTTATCCTTTTCTCTTTGTCCACCAGCTTAGATGGTAAGGTCGCAGGCCACACTGAGGATATAGCCGTAAGCAAAATGAACTTGTTTAAGCCAGTTATTTTGGGGTTTCTGTCACTTGCAGTCACACCTAATCCAAACAAATACAAGAGTGATTTTTATTTTCATTTGTGTACTATTATTTATTTTCCAAAATATCTACAATAAACACATCCTATTTATAATTTTTTAAAAAGTTATTTTTAAGAAAAAGTAGAAAATAAATCCTTCATCAGACTCATTCTCTCAACCAGGAGCATGATTATGTTGACCATATCTTTCAGATTTTCCCTAAGTATCCCAACTTTAAAAATTCTATTATCAGCATAATTTTCAAATCATAGTTTCCAAACATTTGGAGAATGAGGTGATTTTGATGATAATTCTCAACTGGAGGAAGGGAGGCTGACTAAAATATTTGTGTCTTTCTCCTCATGTTCTAAAGAATCTCCTTTAGGCTATCGGATCACTTCCTTTTCCTGAAAGGCTTTGACTCAGTGCTTGGGCATGTGAACGTTCTACTGTTTTTATCCTTCTCTGATTGTTTTGGTGGATAAATCATGTCTCTATGCAACCTGAGAACAAGTGCTATTGTAGTGGACACCTGTTGTTTTTGTCTCTGTGCACACTCCCTTTCCTTTGGGAATTGCCCCTCCTCATCCCATGGCATTCAGGTGAAACTGTCAATCCTAGGACCTCCTGATGCCCCAAGTGGCCCTTTGTCACTGGGATGCCACACCACTCAGGTCTGGTCAGTCACTGTGGTCAGTAACCCCACCTCCAAGATGATTGGTTATACAAAGCCATTCAGTCTTTCCCTGTGATTTGCTATACAGACCCCAGAAGAAAGCAGGCTTTTCTCCTTTAGATCATCTGCTGTAGGAAGCTGGCTTGGGTCTGTGAGTGGCCAGCTTTTCTGCCTCATAGAGAAAGCTTGTCTGAGGGAGAAAGGCAGGTAACTACTCCAGGAGAAGCAAGAAGCAACCAGAGCAAAGTTCTAGAGTGAGAGAAAGAGCAAATAAATTAATTTGAAATGAGCTGATGTAGGCCCTTAGATCTAGCCAGGCCTGAAGGTAGACCTGCCCTTGAACTTCTCAACAAACTCCCCTTTGGCCTAACTTTTTGAGTTGCTAGAGCCTTGATTAAGCTTCTCTTTTGTCTTCCAGGAGCCCAACCCTATTTTTAGCCAAGGTAGGAGTTCATTATAATTTGAGATTCTGCTAGATTAGAAACTAATCTTGGTCAAAATGTGGATTTGTATTTTTTGTGGAATCTGTCTCTTGTTGAAATTCCTTGCCACTTGAGCACAGTCAATTGCTAGGAGTTTGGAGGGAAATCCTAATGGCAGACACAGGTATGGTATCAGGGCATGTGATTAGGGAAAAAAATACTACCCTATTATTATTAGGATTGTTTATTTACAGTTGCTCTTCATAGATCAACATATTCAATATGTAACATTTATTGAGCATCTTTATACCGAGCACCATATTGCATATTGATAAACAAACCCTATACTAGGGGAAACTCAATAATAATAAAGAGTATCATCCTTTACACTTAGAGGATTTGCTTTTTAGATAGAGATTTTTATATTCTTTATCTCTTTTGGCCTCTAAATGGCTCTATGAGGTTGGCTGGTTCTGGTCAAGAGATAACTTATTCCACACTTGATAGGTTCGTCCTAAGTGAGAACTGTGGTAAGCACATAAGTAGACAAAAACAAATAGTCTATAATTACAAAAAGAAATGTGGAGACCAAGGCCCACTAGCCAGTTATCCTCTAGTCTATAGTAGCAATGTAGTTGAGTGTTAAACTATTGAAAAGCTTGGCTTTGGAAATCATATAGATCTCAGTTCAGATCTTAGGACTACCTCTCCCAACCTGTCTGTCAGTGGAGATGATGACAGTGACATGTGATAAAAGGGCGTGATCTCAAAGGTTTAGAGATATTGTACTGCTATGTATAATCATTAAAGCAGTAGATCTGGATACCTATTACATAACCAAGGGAAATTTTTAATTTCCAAAAAAGATGATTCAATGTAGTTAATAAGGATCTGGTTGTGATTTTGAAGAGTAGATAATCCAGAGACAAATAGTGCCAGGTTTATTTCCATAACGCCTCTGTTTTAAGAATGAATCAGTTATTGTAGCTACCTGAGAGCATTCAGAATAGTAACAGACCTTCCCAGTCGGGAAGCCTGTGCCCTGAGCAGCTAGCTTTTCACAATTCTTGGTATAAAAGTGACACTCAGCAACTACCTTGCAAACAGAGGCTGCTGGTGGCTCCCAGAAGCCCGATGCTCACCCTCTTCCATCTGGCTCCCCACCTCCCCAGAATAGCTTCTATCTCAGGTTTGATGCCTGTGGCCAGAAACTTCCCTAACAACAGACAGTCATTGTCTAACTTCAGATGATAGTTTGATTAATTGGTTTCTGACCAGAGTGGAAAACAAATAGAGTAATTTTCAAGCATAAGCTCTACATCGTGCAGAACATACAGGTGGGGAGAAGCTGAGAACTAAGAAGAGTCTTTCCAATCTCAGTTAATTTCACTTTTGGAGGCTTGAGTGATAAGAATCACAGTATCCTCCACTTATTAAGCACCTATGTTGTACCAGAGACTTAATGTATATATATTACGTCTAAACCTTCCAGACTCTACAAGGCAAATGTTAACTTCTTCATTATACAGTGTAGGAAACTGAAGATCATGGAGGTGGAGTGACATGCTGTGTCACACAGCTAGTGGGTCAGAGTTCAGGTTCTAGCCAGGTTTGTCTATCTCCAGAGACTTACACGGTGCCTCCTAATTTCACAACATCCATACCCTTCATGTTAGAATGGGAGGAATGGCCTTAAGGGGTCAAACAGGGGCCAGGCTTCCACCAGTCTCAGACCTTCTGGATCTTGGTGATATAAGCTCTGTGTCCCTACCCTATCTCATGAGTAAGGAGCCAGTGATGAAACTAGAGCTGATGATGACAAAGCTGAGTGGCAGGCTTCTGAGAGCTGTGCACTGGCCTTGCTTGGATGCCCAGTATGCACCTGATGGTGCTGGAGGGTGGACAGGAAAGAGCTCTGCTGGGTTCAGAATCGCTCCTGCCAGCCTCTACCCGCTCAAGGGGAGACGGAAACCATCCAGGGCTCACAGGCCCTAGTCTGGAGTGGATGGCTCCGCAGAGCCCAGTCACACCCGTGGGAAAGCCTTGGCCCTGGCCTGCCTGGGAGCCATGGTGGTGCCGCCTCCTGCCCACGGCTTGGCTCAGCGGGTTCCCAAGTGGATTGACTTCCTTCCCCTCTCCGCCCCCACCCTCTGAAGTCCCCAAGGAGTCAGGGAGGCCACTGGCGAAGTTGGCCCTCAGTTCCCCAGGCCTCCCCAAGCCCTTCCCTGCACACCTTAGAGCCAGGTTTCCCAGGGGAACGAGAGGGCACCCTCCAACCTCCTGAGAGCACCCCTGCTCGTAGGTCTGTTTAGGACTGGCAGGCCCCATCTCCACTCTTTCCACTGTACACTGAGGCTCCACTCTGGGCTGCAATCACAGGGCTTTGGGTATGGGCTGTTGTTTTTGCAGCTGGGCTGGGGCGGAGCAGCAGCAGCAGGGAAGGCGTCTTGGGTACTGACTGTCTGAGAAAGCCCTGAACCTGCATTCCCACTAGGACTGGGGCAGCTCCTTTAAGCCTAGTGACTGTCCTGTTCCTGCAGAAAGGCCCCTGGGCCAGGACCACAGTGTGAAGGAAAGGTAGAGAGAGAGGCCAGCAAGTGGGAGAGAGAGCTTAGGGCAGACCCCAAGCCTTCTCTGAGCCAGTCCACCCCAGCAGGCTGTGCTTCTCCCCTCATTTCCAACTGCAGCTGGACAGAGCCTCTCTCCCCTCCCCCACCCCCTGCATGCATCTGGAAGATCCTGGAGCAAGCTTCCTTAAAACAAACAACAAACAAAAAAAAATCTCATTTACCAGGGGCAAAATGTTAGAAACTAAAAAGATCATCTATAATCCCTTTACTCAGAAGGATTCATTATGAACATTTTGACGTATTTCCCTATAACCTCTTTTTTTATTATAGTAAAATATATATAATGTAAAATTGACCATTTTAATCATTTTTAAATGTAAAGTTTAGAGGCAGTAAATATATTTGCATTGTTATGCAGCCATCACTACCATCCATCTCTAGAATTCTTTTCATCTTCCTAAACTGAAACTCAGTATTCTCAAACACTAACTTCCCATTCTCCCCGGCCTCTGGCAATCACAGTTCTTTCTTTCTCTCTGAATTTCACTACTCCAGGTACCTCATGTAAGTAGAATCGTACAGTATTTGCCCTTTTCTATATGGTTTATTTCACTTAGCTTAATGTCCTCAAAGTTCATTCATGTTGTAATGTGTCAGAATTTATTCTTTTTTAAGGCTGAATAATATTCCATTGTATGCATGTGCATATATATGTAATATATGTAATGGAATTTTGTTTATCCATTCATAAACTATTTTTTCTCAGAATTAAGATTATACTGGGTCAGCAGTTAGCTATCCTAATTCTTTACTTAGTTGTTGCCACACTATCAAAATTTTTCCCTAAACATAATATTTAGTGCTAACTCTTTACTTCCTTATGTGAATGGGTATATCATAATATACTTAATCTAGCTCCTGCTATTGGATACTAAGTTATCTTCTTTTGTTTGTTTGTTTGCTATTATAGACAACACTGAGAAGAACATCTTTATAGAAATTTTTATGGACTCTTCTGCAATCCCACCTGACTTCTAGCATTTCAGATTATTTCTTAAGGAAGAGTACCAAAAGTAGAATGCTCACCAAGGTAATAAATACTCCACAGTTTCTTCATAAATATCACCCCAAACTTTCTAGAAAAATGATGCCCATTGCTTCTCCTATTAGCAGTATAGGAAATCCAGAGCTTTTTCCTTATTTCACAACAATTTCTGAGCCAGGGATGTTTGCACTATGCCTTAGCTTTCCCTGGAGAAAGGTGGAGACTTCCACAATCAGGGATTCAAGGCACCCTACCATCCTCAAGTGTTCCCTGAGGCTGCTGTGCCCTGGCAGGCTGGCCTATCCAATCAAAATGGCAAGTACTTGATGGCCTTGGGGCAGAGTGGCTCAGGAAAGAACCAGCTTAGGCCTGGAGCCTACACAGAAAGATCTCAGTACAGAGCCAGCTGGTGCAAGGAAGCTACTGGCAGGGTAGTAGCGCAGGGCCTCCACTTCAGGTGTGGCTCAGGACCTCTCTGCAGACCCCTTAGTGACTGCTCAGCCAACCCCCTGTAGAGGATAGCTGTATCAGTGCGGAGGGATAGCTGTATCAATGGTACATTGATATTGAGGGCTTACTGCAAGCCAGGCCCATTGACTGCTCTTACAAACCCTCTGTGATAGGTCTCTATTGTCCACATTTCACTGACAAAGTGACTAAGTTTCACAGCCATTCGCTATCTACTTTAAGACACATAGCTGGTGTGCAATGGAGCTGGGATTCTTACTCAGGTGTCTCTTACTCTAGAGTTTATGCTCTATTCTTATTTTCTGCTGCTTCTCACAGGGGCTGGCACCCTGAAGCTGGGAAGAGAGAGAAAGAGCTGTGAACCAGTGACAGTCTACGGAGGTGGGATTTGGCTCTGCACTCTCTGCCAGCCTTGCCAAATCCTAGGCTAGAGATCCCTGGCCACTGGGAATGAGGAGTGTTTCATGCCCCAAGGGGACCTGGCTGGGGCAGGGATGGGGGTAACTGGGGGACTGTGCTGTACACAAAGAGCCTGATTGTGTTACAGACTTTGCTCTTTGGGAAAATAAGTATCACAAAGTCATCTTGTTTTGGACAATCTGGTGTCCCAGAGATTCAAAGCCAAAGAAAACATGGGCTAAGGAACGGGAACCAGCAATGCCGAGTCTACAGGTGAAGCCAGCCCTTCCAGGGTTGGGGATAGGAGCTCCTATGGGTTCCCAAGCTGGAATCTGGCCACTCATGCCCAGAACAGCTTCCTTGTCCTCGGCCCTTTGGGGTCTAGACAAAGGACATGCCTTGGGGCTAGAGAAATTATTCCACAGACAGATGGGAGCAGGATATCAGAGGAGCTCAGAGCACCCCGCTAAATCCCGGCCTTGGGGGTCTGCATGTGGAGGGGCTTCATCACATGCAAGGGGCACTGGGAGGTCAGAGATCTGCAAATTCTGTGGGCTCCATTTCTGAGCCTAAGGAACATGCATTGAGAGGAGCCAGGTTGGGGGCTGGCCAGGCCTCAGGCATTCAGAGCACCCTACAAGGCAAAGGAAGGCAGCTCAGTGGGAACCCAGGCAGGGAGGGGTGATCTTTTTTTCCGGAACAGGATTCCCTGTGGGGCGCAGAGCAAAAGTGGGCTCTAGAGTCTGGTACGTGCCTGTTTGACTCGGCTGGGGTCAAGAGGGCGGCCCACTGGCCTGGCCTCACCAGCCAAAGCCAACACAGGAAATGCCTAGCAGACCTCAATGTCCGGGCACCTAATTTGTTCTGGCTGCCAGGGAGCACCGCCTCTCCTGGGCTCAGCTGTAGGCAGCAATGATGGCTGGGAGGGAGCAGTGACATTAGTGCTCAGGGATGTGCAGTCGGTCCCCAGACCTGTCCTCATGGGCCCTCCACCCAGGCAGGAGGGGCTGGGTCAAACACAAGAAGCCAGCAGGCAGTAAAAGGAGCCAGGCGTTACCCTGGATTGCAGCCACCAGCGTGTTGCTGGGATCCAGTTTCATGCTCCTGCTCCTTCGAGGAGAGCTACGAGGGGTCATCCCCTCCCCGTCGGCCCCAGGAAGGAGCCTGGTGGCAGACAGTTGTTAACGCGCCTCACTGCCGCCACCACCGGGGTGATTAAGGCGCTATAATTGGCTTCACAGCCAGGCAGGGGCGAGGCTTGCAAGCCTGCAACCACCAGGGTCTGCAAGAGCTGGGGAGGGGGCCCTTGCGTGGGGAACAGCATGTGCTATAACTATTTGCACTGATCCGATTAGTTTGTGAATGGACACTCAATCCTCTGTAGTGATTTCCTTTCTGGGGCCCCAGCCAGGGCCAGAACTGTAGGAGTGGGGTGGGTGGGGCAGGGAGGAGACCTCAGCCTTCCCAGGCTCCTTGTAAGCTGGGCACTAGCAGGGGCAGGCCAGGGATCTCTTTCCTGGGTATGGCCTTGGCCTGGCCAAAGCCCGCTCTGCTGTCCCTCAGTGAGTGCTCAGCCGATCCCAGATGGAGGAACCGAACCCTCTCTTGGCGGTAAGGACCCTCTTTCCCACATGCCCAGTGGTGCCTGGTACAAGTCAAGCCTTGCAGGTGCACTGTGTACTCCAAGGCCCAGCATGGTGCCGGGCACAGAGCAGCTTTGCCAAGGATACTGGCAAAGTGAGATCAGCGCTCTTTTCCCCATTTGACCCAAGTGCCTTGTGAGAGATTCTGTGAGTCCCTCCAAGGTCTGGGTGGTCCTTCTGGGAGCATTTTTCCAGTCAGTCTCAGGAATGAAGAGCTCTTTAAAGGCCCCTTGGTCCATGCCCCTGAGTCTGGATGGCATCCCATAAGCCACCTCTGGTGGGCAGCTGTGTGATACTTCCGCTGCATTCTCTTTTTCTACATTAGTGCGTGTGCCTGGATGACAGTGCCTGTGACTGCCCAGAAGGAACATGGGATATTTTCTTCCCTGCCCATCTTCTACGTTTTTTCAGTTTCCTGGGCTACCTGGCTTGGAGGTCCCAGGCAGGGAGGAAGACATTTTGGTGCCGGTATGGAGCCCTCTGAGTCACGACCTTTTCAGAGCCTGTCTTGTTTACACTTCAGGCTGGGGTGTAGGCTGGGCTGGCCTCCCACCTCCCTGTCCCCTCAGTCCCCTCCCTGAATTTGGAGGGGCTTCTCCAAACTCTGTGAGCATGAGGTAGTTCTGTCTGCTCTGGGCTTTGGCTGCATAAGGGGTGCCCCTCTTCAGCTGGTAGGCAGGCTGGAGGCCAGGTTGCTGGAGGTTGCTGGGGAATGTAGGGTGGTAGCCCTAAAGGGAGAACACAGGCCCACCTAACCAGCATTAGCCAGCAGAGGCAGTGGCCAGCACCCACCAATGGTGTTAGGCCAGAAATGTCCCTTGAGGCCTAGGGAGGGGCCAGCCAAGGGAGGAACAGGGTGTACAGCAGACACATCGCGGGCAGAAATGCAGTCCTTCTCTCCCTTTTGCCAGGTTTGGTTTGAAAATCTCTCCATGGCCAGCTGACCAGCCCAGGCCTCCTGGGCCCCAGGACCCTGGGAACAAGTACGGCATGTGCTCTAAGGGACACTGGAGGAGGGACACCACTGCACTCCAGGCAGTCCCCTCCCCAGCCTTCTGCTTCCTTCTCATTCTCCACCCCTCTCCCTGATCCCAACTCTTTCTCAGCATTTTTCCGACCTCTGTGCCATCATATCTATCCTCCTAGGGAAGAAGCCAGAAACTCTGGCAGCATGTTCAGCCTGGGACAGCCATTAAACCTTTCTGAACCTCAGTTTTCTCATCTTGAAAATGTGAGTGAGATATATCCACCCTCTACTTATTGCCTTGGGAGGATATTAGTGAAGTATTGTTAAGTGAAAACAGAAAGATATAGCACAGAATGCATTGAGCGGTCTGGAAGGGTATCCAATAAATTTTAGATGGATGTTACCCCTAGAGTATGGGAGTAGTGAGGGATGGACAGAGTGATAGATGTGGGGAAGGATTATTTTCACTTTTTCCTTAATATTCTTTGATAGTGTTTGAATTTTATTTCAGTAAGAATGCACCTTTTGGGTAATTAAAAATGTAAGGGTTCTATCTTAAAGGTTTGATGAATGAATGAATGAATGCCTAGCACATGTCTGTCTGGCTCAGGACATGCTTCTCTTTTTTCCCTTATGAGCTAACTCTGGCTCATGTTTTCTCTCCCAACTTATCTACTGACTGTCCCTGAAGGGGTTAAAACAGCAGCATTTCTGAAGTAGAGTAAGGGACTCCAGTGAGGCAGCAGCGGACATGTGCAGTGGCATGGAGGTGACATCCACCCCTCCCACCCCCCGGCAGAGCCTCAGCCAGGCCACTAGGGCCAGCCCACTTAGCTCAGCTCAACTCAGGACCTGCTTCCAATTACCCATGAAATCTGAGCTGGAAGAGACCTATTAAAGCCCTATTTAGTTTGATCCCCCTGGGGGCCGGGGATCTTTTCCGGCGACATCCCCCTCCTTGTCTGACTGGGACTCCAAGCCCTTTGGATGTTATCTCCTCTTGGGTCAATATTGTGACAACTCCAGCTATGACCCAGGCCACCCTGGAGCCAGAGCCTGTTGTGGTGCAGGGACTCCCAAACCCAGCTCCCTTCCTACCACGGGACTCCCCCGGGGTAGCAGGGGCAGCCACAGTAGTACTGACCCACCTCCAGCCGGAGCGCAGTCTGGCCTGCACCCCTCTTTCCAGGCTGGCCTGCAGGTCGCCCGATGACTCTGGGCCCAGCCAGTCATCCCATGGGAAGGTGGGTAGAGACCACCTTCCACATATTCCCAGTCGTGCCTGGTACAACGTCCCACGTTTCCTAACACCCGTTACATAAGAAATAATAAATAACGGTGATTAATGGCCTCCTCCCCTCTCTGCCGGGCTCGCCTGGGTCAGACCTCCCAGGGAAGGCACAGGAGCTCCAGGAGGAGGAGGGGGGCCCAGAGTGTGGAGGAGCATCCTCTCTTAACGGCTACTCCCTAGGGAGCAAGAGAAGCCACCGTGAGAGGCAAGGCAGGGGCCCCAAAGTCCTTCAGAGAAGAGGACCCCCAGCACCAAGGTGGTGGGCCCAGTGCTCTTCTGACACCGTGACATACTTGGTGGGCTTCAGCTCCCTGACAACTGCCCTGGCAGACCTGCCACCTCCCTGCCCTGCCAGGGGCCCCTCCTGGTTTGGGCCTCTGAGCCCAGGGCTGCACTCCAGGGACCAGGCGGGGCTGGGCTGGGCCTTTAGGGGTGGTCTACTGGGAGAATTTGTGGCTTTTTTCCCCTGAAATCTAGAGCAGCGATCAGGGAATGAGGAAGCCACTTTGGGGGCAAGCTGGGGCAGCCACTTGGAGGTGAGAGGAAGGCAGCAGGAAATGGAGGATAAGAAAGTTCCGGCGGGGGGCGTGGAAGGAAGGATCTAGGGAGCAGTGCAGAGAAGTGTGCCTGACTAATTCTCTCCTCAGATGCCCCTCTAGGCCCCCTTAGGGCTGCAGGGCACAGAGCCAGGATGGGGGGGGGCGCGGGAAGCATTCCTAAAGGTCATGGAGGCCAGTCTTCTGCCTCCAGCCCCCGCCACCAGCCCTGTTGGGATATTTGTGGACAGAGATTTTATGGTCTTTGTCAATGAAGGATGTTCCTTCCTTAGGTCTAGCGTAATCTTCCTTGCTGTACTTTAAACCTATATCTCCTTGTTCCATCTAAAGTGGGTTTACTTAAATGGGCCGTCTCTCAGCATTAACCTATTGCTTTGCTCCTCCAAGTTCACTTCTCAAAAGAAAGAGAACCATAAACCCTGGGTTGGTCACAGTTCCCACTGCCAGGATCCAATATATGCAGCTCTTCACAGGCCCAAGAAAACCTCATTGCCTGGGGTCCAAGACAGAGCCGTTATTTCTCACTGGATTCTTTCTGAGTCCTTCTAGTCCTAGTTGCCAGTTCAGTGGGGGACAGGGTGTGCTGAAGGCTGGAAGCCAGGGAGCCAGGTCACCATGGGACCAGACCGCTGCCACTCACAGCTGCTCATCATCATGGCCTAGTAACCTCACAGAAATGCTTCATTTATCTCTGTCAAAAGTCAGGATGCAGTGTACAACCCCTCCTCACTCCCCTGGAGGTTGGTGGGGGTGTATGGAGTGCAGACTGTCTGGCCTTGGCCATCCGGATACCCCAGGGCTGGGCAGAAGGAAACATACCAGGACATGTCCATCCATGTGCTCAGACAGATCCACCTGCGTGGATGAGCACGCACCTCCAACACACGCAAACACTCGTACAGGGTCATGCTGAACACGTTTTAACACATGGGCACAGGTTCACCTACGTGCACACATGTACACAGCCACTTTCACACATTTCCACATACACACAAGGTCCCTGTGCACGTGCTTGCTTGTATCTTCCTCTGTGTGTGTGTGTGTGTGTGTGTGTGTGTGTGTGTGTATTCATCCATAAACCGTGACATACTTTGTATGTGCTCACATAGGACATTAATTGGAGGTCATCAGCTGCTGCTTGGTTCAAATTATGGAATATGTGCTGGAAGTTTTTCACAAGCCATTGGCTCTGGAGAACAGGAGACAGGTGGAAGAGGAGCCCTGGGCCCCCAAGGGAGGTTTCTCTCGTGTCTTTTTGGAAGCCATCAGCCCTTCAGGGAACCCAGAAAGGTCAGGCCTTGCCTAGTGAGCGGGATTTTAGTAGGTGAGCTTGGTAGTGTTGCATTCCAGAAAGAGGGGGTGGCCTGAGCAGGGGAATAGAGAGGGGAAGGTTCAGGCCAAGTTTCAGGGAAGGCTAGGTGACCATCTGATTGGAATGGAGGGTTCTCTGGCACAGCCTAGGGGGTGAATGATGAAAAGTGCAGAAGGCTTTTTTGCAATGGGTAGCCATGGAAAATGAGCCAGAGAGTGAGCTCTGAATGGCTCTTCGGGAGTCTTTATTCTCTCGGTGCTTTGTGCTAAGGGAGCACAGAGGGAGAAATGAGTGATTCTGCCTGGAACAGATGGGGAGGAGCAGAAACAGCTTCACATCTGGCATGGTCCTTAAAGGATAGATAGGAATTGTCCAGACAAGGAAAGACAGGAAGAAAGACCAAAGCTGAACGTGGCAGCTGGGCAGGGGTGGGGGAGGAAGGCTATGTTATTATTCATGTGTGCTCCAGAGAGCCAAGCACAGGTTGTCTTGAAGAGCTGAACACAGTGTCTACCCCGGAATCAGGAGTTCAGGAAGCTATGACCAAGTCCACTAAAACATGCAAAAAAATTAAAAAAAAAAAAAAAAAGGCGAGTGAATAGTGCCTGATGCTACCCTGGGGCAGGCTGACCTGACCCCGAGAGGGGAAAAACTATTCTTCTGAACGAGTGAGAGCCGTGTGGTGAGGCCACAGAAGGGGTGTCAGGATCAGTTAGCTGACCTTCCAGAGAAACCCACTCAGGTCCTAGGGGTACCTGTGAAAAATGGGAACTACCTGGCCCCCATCATTTGATATGTCTCTTCCCTGGGAAACCTCACTGAAGATACTCCAGCCAGCCTCCAACCACGCATGACCCCACTGTCCTGCTGAGATCCATAGCTGAGGGGCCCAGCACTCCAGGCTCCAGCCCTACCTCGGCCCCATCTCCAGCCTCCATCTCTTCAGAGTGGGAAACACCACGTCCCAGCTGTCTGTCCCAAATCCACCTGGAAGCCAGCCAGCTTGGCTGAAGCCCAACTTAAGCCAGACCCAGGAGACACTGCCGGGAAGAGGCAAGGACTGGAAGGAAGCAGCTGGGCCAAAGTCGGGATCCTTTCTGGGCCCGACTCTGAAGGGCTCCCCCTGACACATCCATGGGCTTATCTGTTGCCTCGTACTTTTGAGCCCCTGGTCCCTTAGGCTGCAGACTCTAGGCCTTTCTGTGCAGTCCTGAAGAGATACAGATTGCCATGGTAGCTGGTTATTGAACTCCACCCTGATTGTCAAAGGCTTGGAGGCCTGGCCTTGAGCCCCACTTGGGAGAGAAGTGAATCTGGTTAAGAACCCAGATTCCCATCTTGCAGACTTGAAAGCTTGTCAACAGCCTTACACAGAGACCCTCACACTGAGAACAACTCCCTCCTTCTGGCCCTCCCATCTTCCTGCAGCCAACAGCTTGCATCAGCAGCAACAGCTGCTGCAGCCCTGGGGGCAGCCAGGGGCCACCACCACCACTGTAGAAGATGAAAGGAGGCTGGGTACATGGGGGCCCAGGGCTCCTGTACCTTCCCTAGTTCTGGGGAATAGGCAGCTTTCATCCTCTAGCTACAAACCCCACTGGCCCCCCAGCCTTTGAATAGACTCCTCCCTCCCTCTCCTCTGCTTTATCCTCTACCCATTCATCTCCCAGCCAGGAGACACTTTTCTGCTGCCCATAGTAACTGGGTACCCCAATATGTTTGTCACATCCGATGCAGATTCCCTCTCTGCCCCTTTTGCCTACCAGAGAGAAGAGCCAGAGAAACCCAGATTCAGGGCATCAAATTGCAGGATAGACAGCCAGAGGGCAGAACATCTGAGACTGTCCCCAAGGATGCCCGGTCAGGGAGAAGGAGACACACAAAAGAGAAAGGTGAGACAGAGGCCCGAGATCAGGTGACTCTCACTGAGCAGGGCCATCTCAGGGACAGCTTAGGTGCTTGTGTGGGGACAGTGGCCAGTACTGAGACAATCTAATGAAGACAGTGGGCTGGCCCCTTCTACTGTCCTCACTGTTACTCTCAGCCGGCCTGGGGCTCTGGAAGCATCACCTAGTTGGGGGGGAGGGATTAAGGATGTGAACTTCAGAGTCAGATACTTAGGTCTGCCCCTCACAGGCTGTGTGACCAAGAGAGAGGGTCTTTACCTCTCTGTAGCTTGGTTTCCTCTGTGAAAATGGGTCTGCTGTTGTACCAGCTGTTCTTGTAACACTTGAATGCGTTAACATTTACAAAGTGTTCCACAGAGTTCCTGGAAACTAATAAGCCATCTCTGGATTAGGCTATTACATCTCATTTTCAGAGCTTTGATCTTGTTTGTCAGAGGGAGATAATAATGCATATATCCCAGTGGCTTTAGGGCGTGAGTGGGGCATTGGGTAGATGTCAAGGTGGGGTCCCACTCCAAGTTCGCCTGTCCCCAGGGTCAGGACCCACCCTGTGTCCCAGCCCTTCGCCTGGCTCTGTCCCCAGGCAGGTCTCCTGCGCAGTCAGGCAACAGGTGGCAGGGCCCGCAGAGCACAGGTGCAGCCTTGCAGGGGATGTGGGGGGTGGTCCTGCCTGTTTCCTCCCCACGCAGGGCTTCCCCCCAGCTGCTGGCTGGGTAGGCTATGCTTGGGAGGAAGGCTAGGCTGAGAGAGGCAGCAAACACAGCCACGTGCAGCTGGGGCTTAGTAAGCACGGCTTCCTTGCCACCTCAGCAGCCTCAGCAACAGTGACCAGTGGGTGGCTCACAATGCTTGCTGGGGCAGAAGCTCTGTGACTGGGCAGGGTCACTTCCCTGAATTGTCTTCATGGTGAGCTCCCCCCAGCACACCTGGTTTGCTGCCTGCCTGGGGAACGATGGAGTGCCCAGCAGAGCCTGAGAACACCATCCTGGGTGGTAGCCAGCATTCAGCCCTCACAAGGCCAAGAGGTGGGGAGTTAGGGGACACTTGCTCAAGGATCTAGACACAGCATGAGGATGGGGCCCACAAGAAAGACAGGCAGAGTCTGAGTTGGACCCAAGCCCACTATACCCTCAGGTGGGCAGCAGCATGAGAGTCCAGGACGTAAGGGCTCTCTGTAGCAGGACTGGGAGCAGGCCACCTGCCCTGCAGTCCTCACTGGCAACATCTCTCATAATCTCAGTGGGTTCAGGGTAGAAAGACCCCAGCACTCAATCAGAAGAAATGCAAATGGCCAGTACTCATATGGAGAAACATGCAAGTCAATTGCCTAGTAACCAAGGAAATGTATCCAGAGCCGCCCCTGAGACAGGACTTTATAGCCCGATGGGTGAAGATACAAAAACATGGTAACACCGAGGACTGTGGTACAGGGGCCTCTGTGCTCAGGGACATTCAGGGAGGAGTGGAACCTGGAGCAGTCTTTCTGGAGGGCAACTTGACAATGAGCATCAAGAGCCTCTGATACAGAAATTCTTCTTCTAGGAACTTCATGGGCATGAGCAACAAATATATATAAAGATGCTCCTTGTAGCATTGTTAATAGCAAAGAAAACATTAGATATAACCCAAATGCCCAATCATAGGTAAATTTGAAAAGAAAAATTTAGCCACACAGTGGAAATATTCCCTGGGAGTACAGCCATTAAAAATGGCACCAAACAGCAGCACTCTCAAATTTTAAGGCACAGAAGAATTACCTGGGGTCTTGTTAAAATGCAGACTTTGATTCAACAGGTCTAACTAGACCTAGAATTCTGCGGGTCTAACAGGCCCCCCAGCGGAGGTTCGATGCTGCTGGTGCTCCCATCTCACTTTCAGCAGCAAGGCTGTAGAATTTTCACTATTGATATGAAAAAGCCTTACCAAAACATGATAAAATGAAGAAAAGCATGCTATAGACCATTTTAGTATGCCATTTTAATAAAAAAAAATATGTACATGTATGCATAGAAGAAATAGAAGGGTAAACAACAGAATATTAACAGGTTTTCTCTGGGTAATAAAATTGAGTGATTTCTATCTTATTGTTTACATTAATTTGTTTTATGTAATGCATGTATACTGTTTAATTAAAACTAAGTGACTGGGTCTATTCTGAAAGGCCAAACCTCGAATATAAGAGGAGTCTCATTGGCAGGAGAAGCATTGCTGAGATCAGTTATGAAAAGTGTGTGCCTTGGCACAAGAGCTAGCCCTGAGCGGAAAGGCCTGGCCAGGCAGAGGCCTGGGAACAGTGTTCTTTGGAATGGACCGTGGAGAGGATGTAAAATGTAAGAGGAACTCCCGGTGGTGGGCAGATGAGCTGTTCACGTGGAGGCAGTTGCAGGCCAGGAACTGGGACCCCTGGGCCCTTGACACTGGAGGGCAGACATCTCAGGCTCTGGACAGTGACCCATTCCTGTTCCCTTGGCGATTGTGACACACCTTTGTGCTTTCCTCCCCTGAGTACCTACTGGGACTAGCAGGGTAAGAGCAAAGGAATTAGGAAGAGAGAGAGAGAATCTAGTCTCAAGGGCAGAAACCAGATTTCCAGGATGACTCTTCCAGAGCTCTTCTTTTAGGATCAGCCTTCAAGGGTCTGGGTTTGCTTCAACAGGGCACAGGTTTCCTGTACAAAGTGGACGTATTATCCCACCTGAGGATGGAGTGGCTCTAGAGAAGGTCGTCAAGTACTTGCTCGGTATTTTGTGGGGTAACCCACTAGATGACCTTGGATAGGCCCTGCAACCTTCTCTACCTGAGCTTTCTCAGCCATAATAGAGAGAAAAAACACCCAAGGATCTCATGGGCAGTAAACGTAGGTTCCAGGGAAATAATAGGTTGCTAAAAGAAAGATATGGGAGTGATTCAAGGTACACAATGTCATCTGAAGCATTTGATTCATTATTTGGGAGAATTGGACTCCTCAGAGCTTTCCTGACAAAAAGCTAAAGCTGGAAGACAGTGAAATTGCAGATGTCAGCATCCAAACCCAACTTCGCTTCTCCCACCCCTTGCCGTCCCACCTACCGCCTTACATCCAAGGCAGGAACCGATCCTGCCCCTTCAGGTCTCTTGGGCTATAGACTCAAGGCCCATGTTCTTCTCCAAATGAGGGGAGCTGGAGGCAGAGGAGGATCTTTGGAGAAGCAGCCAAGTGTTCTTTGACTCATAGGAGAGCCTGGGGCCTGAGGGGCCAGCTGGAGGTCCGCTGTCTGTCTGCTGAAGGCTCCGCTAGACTTTCTGTCTCCTCCACCCCTGGGAATCCAACCGTAAGAGGAACTGATCTGGCTCCCCTCTGTACCCCTCACCCCCAATGCAGTTTCCTTTCTGTACTCTCTGGGGAAAGATGAGAGCTGGGAAGGGAGAGATGTGGCTGGGGAGGCAGGTCCAGCCCTTCTGGGCCACAACATCTGTATCCTTGACAGTGGCCTCTCTATTCCCGCTTCAAACTGAGAGGGAATGGGAGAGCCCCAGTTCTTCCCAGGAAACAGTGATATGACTCACTCCCCAGGACAAGCTATGGAAGAATGAAGCCTTTTTTTAAAAAATGGAACTTGTATAGAACTGTAGAATTTGTTTTCTCACCTTGATAAGGTAAAATGTGGAACAGCGCATGTTAACGGAACATTCCAAAATAACAGTGACTTAAGCAAGACAGAAGTTGATTTCCCCCTTAGATAAAATAATATAGGCCAGGGATAGTGTGGCAATGCTGTGAAGTTTCCAGTGATCCCGCTTCCTTGCAACTCATCCTCAAGATTCAAGACAACTACAAAATCTCCTACCATCGTATTTGAGTTCCAGGGAAAAACTTGGCAGATAGAGAAGTAAGACATAGTCCTCTTTTAAGATTTTCCAGAGGTCAAATCCAACAGTTCTACTTAGATTCAGAATCCTAAGAAGCCTTAAGGGGCAGGGATTGGCCAAAACCTAGTCAGAAGGCCATAGGCAGCTCCAAAGAAGACTGAGAAGGGAACTCTTTCATCTGTGTGGCATTGGATCCTATCCCATTTCCTCCTCCATCCACTGTCCTGATTCAGGGCCCTCTCAGTTCTGTGACAACCACATATCTGGTCTTCCCGACTCCAGGCCAATCCCTCCACCAGCCCTGAGTGATTTCTCCAAAATACACATCTGGCCATATCACTCTCATGCTCAGGAACCTGCAGTGGCTCTCTGGAGCCCTTGGAATGAACAGAACTCTCAACATGGTTTTCAGAGCATTTCACAATCTGACCCCAGTCTTCCCTTCCAGCCTTACCTCCAGGCACAGCCCCTCCCTCAGCCCATCCAGCCCATTCAGATTCCTCAGTGTCCCTCAAACAGTCTACAGGCTTGCTTCCTCTGGGATGGTTTTCCTGCCATCCATGGTGACCATTGTCCTGGTGACCACAGTGGGATCTGCTTGAAGTTCGATGGGAGTAATCTTGCCCACCTATTTCCTTTTGCGCCAGTAACTTCGTTAAGCTACTTCCCTTGACTACAATCTTTTTCTGCCCTTGATTTTTGATAAACTTATATTCATCCTATGAAATGTTGAATAAGCATTACTCTCACCATGTGAAGCCTTTCTTGGCCCCTCTGTGGACCTCAATGGAAATCTCTGGAATGTTCTGTCTTTCGCATGCATGAAGTTTCTTTAGAGGACTGGCCATTTAAGGTTCAGAGCCACTTACCTGCCTGCAACCATGACTCTGCAGCAGAGGCTAAGAAGGGCTTTTTTCTTTTTTTCTTTCTTTTTTTTTTTTTTTTTGCACAGACGTGCTATTGTTTAAGACAACATTAAGCTTTTGCCACTGGATGGAAGTTCCTCTTGGGCCTCATCATCTTGGTGTCCCCAGGAGTGAGCCCAGGGGCTGGTACTAAGTGAAGGACCCATAGAAGACGCAGCTGTCTCCTGCCCTTAGCTTGGAGTCCTGCTGATTCACCGGGCCCAGCCTCCTTCCTCTGACATACAAAATGACAAACTGACCCTGGGCTAACACTCCAAATGATGACATCAGAATGGAATAGATAACAGGTCCTCACAGGGATCCTTACCCAATCCCACACTGTTTTAATTAGGAGATGTTTAGTCTATATTGTCTCCACTGATCTTTGACCCACAGCAGAGACAATGCCATTCCTGATGAGAGCAGAAGCCCCTCACCACTCCCTGGGCTCATGGCTTCAGGGTGAGCACACAGTGGAGCTTCTAGGCCCTTGGTCCCACTGCCAGCTCTGCGATCCTTAGTAACAGCTTACAGGCCAAACTGGCTGCCTCTTGAGACTGCAGCCTCTGGAAACAGTGTGCTGAGGGTGAGGGGCAGGACAGGTCTTTCGGTTGCTGTTTTCCTTCACCTCCCACTAAGTCCTTCTCCAAGTGCTAGGGGAGGTCCTTCAATTGCTACAATAAAGCAGGCATTACTTTTTGTCCCTTTGGGAGAAGTATCTGGAGATGACATTTGTCGCACTGAAACTCTGAAGACATGGCTGGGGTATTAAGAGCTCCAAGAAGCCTCTGGAGCTATTCTAGGGCCCATCTTCCTTCCTCTTTCACAGAATCTTCTAGCTTCTGTGTAAGTGCCTTCCTTGGGGGTCAGGATTCCCAGGCAAGGGAGATCAATATTTATTCTGATCCTGTTCCCCACTGCCCCCATCTCTCTCTCCAGTATCATCTTCCCACCCTTTATGTTCCCATAGTACTTTGCACCTTGACTGTGGTTCTTCGGCGGCTAATCTGTAATTATATGGCATTGTCTATGAACTAGAGCATCTCTGTCTCCATATGTGACTGGCACAGAGAAGGGTGCCCTCTTGTCTCCCACCCTCTCCCCATAGTCTGGCTCTATGTAGAAAGAGGTCTCTAAGGTTGGCTCCACCCCTTGGAGGGCAGAGGAATAACCTGGAAGGCTTGCTTCCTCTGGGATGGTTTTCCTGCCATCCATGGTGACCATGGTGACCATTGTCCTGGTGAGCATAGTGGGATCTGCCTGAAGTTTGGTGGGAGTAATCTGGCCCACCTCTTTTCTTTTGCCCCAGGAAACGATCATAATAGCAGACCTTATTAAGCATTTACAGCATACCAAGCACTGTGCTATGTGATGAATTTCCACTTTGTCATTTAAGCCAACCAGCCTCTGAAGTGAGGTGAGAAAATTGAAAAGGCTTGCCCAAGATCAAGCAGCTATAGGAGGCAGCTCTTAATCCCTGCCCTCTATTGCCTGCTTGCACAGCCTTAGCTCGTTCTTGTTCATCCCTCTCCCTTCTGCTGCTTGCTAGCTGAGGAAATTTACATGAATAACTCTACCTCCCTGAACGTCCATTTACTCTTCTGAGACGTGAGGCTGTTGACCTTGAAGAAGGTTGGGAGATTCTATGTACTGAGTGTGTCAAGCACAGAGCCTGGCACCCAGGAAGTGCTACATGGGCTGGAGCTTCCACCTGCCATCATCCCTCAGGCCTCCTCAGCAGAGAGGGGGAGGAGAAGGGTGACCTGCCATCCCCAACCTCCCAGCTGTCACAGGGGCGGGACAGCCCCGAGCTGTCGGCAGGCTCTCCAGTTCTCAGAAAACTCTGTTCCACATCACAGCCGATTAGTTACAAATAGCTTCCTCCCCTCATGTATCACTTACACAACAGAGAGAAAGGGGCGATTGTTCCTGGGGAGGAAGGTCTCCCTGGCCCCTCTCTCCAGGGCAGCTGAGAGACGCAGCAGAGAAGAGAGGAGGGCCTGGGAGGAAAAGCGGGGAGGTGTAGTCACAGGAAATGAGGATGTGGAGGGTCCTGGCAGTTGGGAAAGGACCAGTTCCCGGTGGGCAGCAGGCAGGCAGGGGACCAAGGCTTAGGAAGGGTCCTGAGTCGTGAGGGCAGGAAGGGAAGGCAGTTATGGTGCCAGCTCATGAGCCTGATTCCTTGACAGCAGCTTGCCAAGCAGGCCCAGCTGCAGAGGACTGCCCCCAGTTGGGTAGTCTGAGCACAGCAGGCGCCCGGTCTCTTGGTTTCTCCAGAGCTTTGGACACCACTAGATCTGAACAAGTGCCCTCCCTCAAAGCAGCCACGACTAGCTTTCCAGCCCCACTCGTTTCAATAAAGCCCAGGCTGGAGCCTGGAAGAGCCTGGAAGGAAGCTCAGTGTCAGAGAGGCTACTGGACATGAAGTGCGAGCTGTGGTCCCCAAGAGCATCCCTTTGCCCTTGCTTGGTGGTCCTTGACTTTGCTGCCACCACCAAGCTGGATCCCTCCATTAAAGCAGAGGGCCAAGCATGCACAGAGTACCTCTTTGTCATTTCTCTTAGCACAGCTGAGACCAGCTGGCATTTTCACAAAGGGCTTTACTAAATACTAAGGGAGAACAAAAGGGAAATAATTACAGAAAACACAAAAAACCCAGCCCTGGCTGCCAAGTTCCCAAAGTACAGGTTTCTGATCCTCTGGTGACGACTCGTCGCCCTCAAGGCCCGGGACAAGGCCGCACGCAGCACCTCGCCTGGATTCCCTCGTTCACAGCCTTCGTGGCGAGTGCCATCTTGTTTCCTGCCCCTGGGAACCACTTGGTCACCCATGGCCTCAGCTCTTATCTCCCTTCCAACTCAGCCCCACCCTAGGCCTCCCATCAAGTCTGGTCTCTGGCCCAAGGCATGAGCTTTTTCCCCTGGGGGCTGGCGGGGCTGCGGTGACCAACCCAGGACATGATTACACAGTAACAGAAGGTTGTCTTCCCACCCTCTCACCCCACCAGAGAGGCCCACCCAAGATGTCTTGGGCATGGGGTCTAGGAGGGCTGCCTCTAAAGTCTGAAAAATCTTTGGGCAAGAAATGGGCAGGCTTGAGACATTTTCCCTGTGTGTAGAGGAGAGAGTACTCTGAGGATAAGCTCAACTCAACAAATACCAATTAAGCCAGAACTGTGTTCCAGGCACTGTGCATACATGCGGATGTGATTATGTACTGTACCGGGATCCAAGGTGAACAAGTGTCTGTCCTCTTACATCTTGTAGTCTGAGGGAAGACAGACAAACAGCTCTATGCAGTGTGAGCCTGACGGCCAGATGCCATGATGAAGGGGCAATTCAAGGCACTGTGGGAACCTGGATAAGGGGCATCTCACCCAGGGGTGGTGGCCAAGATGGCCAATGGAGCCTGCTTAGAAGTACATGGAGAGAGGGAGAGGGGCTCACAGTTGAGGCTGGGCGGGGTCACAGGAAATCCAAAACCCAGGATACCAGAGGAAAAGGCAGAGGCCAACCAAACATCTTGCTGGTGACTTTGGAGAGCAGGTGGCTACAATATGTCCAGCCTTAAAGTGGAAAGGCCCTCAGCTCTCAGCCCCCAATACCCACTGTTGTTCTCCTGCCAGGCAGGAAGGAGGAGAGTCTAGTCCTCGGATACTCTGCTTGTCACCCGCCTATGGCCGTATCCAGGTCTGGGGCTCAGCGACTGGGTCAGACGGAGCGTGTTAACCTGGGACCACCTGAGACACCGCTCTAGCACCAGATGCAGAATAGTCTTCAAGGGAGAAGGAAAAGTCATAGATGGGAAATAGTTCAGAGGATCAAGCCAATGAAGAGGCTAGGCCAAAATGGGAAAATGAGCCAGGAAGCCAAGAAATTGGGATGGGTTCAGGTAAGCATTTCAGGCTAAGACCGTGATTAATGCAAGGTGCGGAAAACCCTGTGTTTTGGGATAGCTTTGGGAGGCAGAGGCTGGCATGGGCATGTTTTGGGCTAGACCCCATGGCTGCTCAGCATGACTATTATCATGGCCCAAATTGTTTCTACAGCCTTTACCTTTATTTGCTCCCTGGGACAGGGTTAGATCCAGGCCTCGGATGAGGGCTTCTCCCTCCCACACATCAATCTTTCAGAGTTTGTCAAGTATCCACTCTGCTCCAGCAAGGAGAAGACCCAGAGAAATTTTGAGACATTGGCCCTACCTTCAAAGAGTTTGCAGTCTGGATGGTAGAGAGAGCTTATGCTCATCAGAAAGAGCTCTGGAGAAAGGCTAGGCTGATTTGCATCTCTGTTCCCTCCTTAGTAGCTGTGACTATGGGCAAATTACTTAAACTCCCTGCACCTCCATTTCTCCATCTTCACAATGGGAATAATTAAAACCTACCTCACAGGTTTGTTGTGAGAATTCAAGGAATGGAGGTGTTTAAAGCACCAGGCGCACCACTTGGCACTTAATAAATGCTCAGTAAATATTAGTTCTCTCCCTGATGCAACAACAAATGATTGCGATGATGAACAGTTAAATGTCGAGTTGTGAACACTGACTGCCAGTAGATCTACTCAGAAGCAGCAGTGATAGCTGGGGACTGATAACCTGGATGGTGAGGGTGAGAATTTGTGTGCGTGTGTACGCATGTGCACATGCAAATCTCTCCATCCTTTTGCTCCTCTGCAGTTGGCAGAAGCATGGGATTCTTTATTTTCTGTTTCATGCCTGGGATAACAAGGACTCTGCTCTGTACCTGCAGTGTTTTTATATTCCTAATAAGAATCAAAAGTTTATTAGAAATCGTGCCCAACGACTACCATTCTGTACCCCAGGCGCTTTATAAGTCCTCACCCATGAGGTAAGTAATGTTATTATTCCCTCTTTACATGGATGCAGCTGGGGTTCTGAAAGTTACTTAAGGTTATGGGACTGCTAAGGACTAGAGTCACAGTTCAGGGAAGCAGAGCCACCAGTACACCTGCCCTGGACTGGATGTGAGCAAGAACTGAATCATTTTGGGGTCTTATTAGTTTCTGCCACCTACCCTGGCTAATTTTGCCTCACAACTCAAGAAGCCAAGTTTAGAAGGATATGGTTCCCAGTTCGGTGACAAAAACATCAAGGTGCACCTGTGAGAACTGTGGACATTTCCCAGGTATTGAGCTCACTCAGAGTGTAGAAAGAGAGCACTGCGGCCATCTGTACCCCACAACCATGAACATATACTTGAAGGGAACTGCCTCACCCCATGCTCACCCAGCACCTGGGGCAGTGCCTGGAGCATATTATGGCTGAAGAACTATGTGCCCCTGTACATACACAGTTATAGACAAATATGCACAATGAATAAGTGCTCAAAACATTCAGTTATAGACAAGCACATGCAATACAGATACCTCAATACACACAGTCATACACGATACACACCTGGGTCCACATACACAAACACAAATCCAAAATAAAGACACATAATCACATCCGTATGTATGCACAGATGTTATGAGCAAACATATATAACCCAGATATGCACAAACACACATCTACTCACCTATACACATGCAAAGCGCTTCTCAGACCTCTGCTATGACCCCAGTCCCAGGAAGGAGTCTGTCTGCCTCATGAGCCCTAGCGTGTTGGAGCTCGTCAAAAAGTTCTTTGCAGCCCCCGCTTAGCTGGCTGGTAACTGGACCCTGGCTCCTGGACCTCCGGGCTTAGGGCTGGCCAGGCAGGGAGGCAGAATCTCTGGCAGTCCCTCGTGGGTGGGCAGGCAGGCGGCAGACGCAGAGGTCACTGGGGTGAGAGCTGGGGCTGCCCGAGCCTCTCTGCCTCTGGCTGGAATGTGCGCTATACGGGCCGCCTCCCAGGCCTCCCTCCTTTCCCATAGCCACCCACCAGCCCTGGGCCTGGGCCAACCCATGACACCAAATCCTGCCAGGTTCTTGCAGCCAGGGAACTGTGCAGGGAGGGTTGATACACACCACACCATGGAGGGGTGGTGATGAACACTTGAGGACTGTGGAAGGGCACACTCAAACGCACAGAGAAATGTATAATCACACAGAGAAGCTGGTCGAGACATTCACACACGGAGAAAGACACACACAGAGGAACAAAAGCAGACATGGGAATTCACAATCCCACTGAAATGCACATTCAGACACACTTCCAAACCCCTAGAGACACAGCAAGCACATATACACACGTAATCACATAAACACACAGCGCTACTGAGAGACCAGACCCACACACAAGCGACATTTGTACATGTCGTGGACATGTGCCAAAACTCAGACCACACGGGGACTCACAGCACAGGTGCAGCGTCACAGTCACACCTAGATGCCCACACACATGTACACACAGACACATGAAGACCCCTGTCAGCAGCCCTGCTGAGTTGGAGCATTTCCCCCTTCTGGGACCGAGATGAAATCTGCACTGCTGGGCCACCCTCCAGCCCACATGTGGTGGGTGGGCTCCCAGGGAGGGCCTGGGAAGCTGCTTCCCACAAGAGGAAACAGCGCTGGCCCCCCAGGCAGGTGCCCACAGCCAGGCTGCCCTGCTGTCGCAGTGCTTGGCCAGGAGGATGGTGCATGGGGCAGAGAGCCAGTTCTGGAGTCATGTGGCTTGGGTTTTGTTTTTGTCAGCCTCACTCACACACACGCACACGCACACACACACACACACACACACACACCAAGAGTGCATCTTTATGCACAGCATAGACATGTAGGGACAGCCTCAGAACCTCGTGTCTTCATCCGTCAGATGGGGTTCATAATTCTTCCACCCCCGACGACTGGGGGATGGCATCAGGTGGCCTCGTGAAGGACCAGGTCGCGTCGCTGTCTTCCGAGGGGTCTGGGGCTCTCGTTCAGGCCGCCAAAGCCGTGACCTCGCCCGCGGCCGTCGGGCCCCGCGGCCGTCGTCCCCGCGAGGCGGCCCGGCTGAGCGGAGCCACGGGGCGGGCCGGGCCGCAGGGCCGCGGGGGTCGGCGCCCCAGGGCGCGCCTTCCGCGACCCGCCCGGCCGCTCCCTGCGCGCGGCGCGGGAGCCCCGTCCGCGGTGGGCGGGGCCGGCCCGGAGCCCCGCCCCCCCACGGCCCCTGAAACGCCGCGCGGACGAGCCCCGGGCCCAGACGGGAGCCGCTGTCCGAGCAGGAAGCCGCCTCCTGGCTGTCCGGCCGCGGGAGGCGCTGGGTCGCGCGGCGCGCCGGACGGACCCTCCCCGGGGCCGAGCCCACCGCGCCCCGCCCCGCCGGCCGCTCCGCATCAGGTTCTCCAGCCGCAGCCTTACCTGTGGGCGCCCGGATCAGCCCGGCTTCCAGAGGATGCTCCGGCCCCCGGCGGACACCTCGCGGCCGCAGTGACGGGGCACCCATCCCTCCGCCCCCCGTTCCGCTCCTCTCCTCCTAGGCCAGGGGCTCCCGGGGGGGCGAGCATGTTGGTTTTCCGTCGGAGCCCCCTGGCTTGGGACGTCTGAGAAGATGCCTGCTATGAGGCTGTTCACTTGCTTCCTACAGCTTCTGGCCGGGCTGGCGCTTCCCGCTGCGCCCCCTCAGGTAAGACCCACCCCCACCTCCGAGCCTGGCTCCTCTGATCTTCCCACCCTTGACACTCGAAGCTGGGCGCTCTGAAATGCCCTGACCCACTCCAAGGATGTCCACACATTTCTCAGGAGCCAGGGGGGACCACATCGTTTGGGGGGGGACCACATCGTCTGGGAGGAGACCTCAGGCTGGGCTGTCCCAGACTCCAGCTCTGGGGTCTGTCTTGGTGGGGGGCAGGGAAGCCACAGGGAAGGGAGGGAGGTTTCCTGTCTGGCCCCTGGAGCTCCAGTGGCTTTGCTAAAAGCATCTCTTCACTAATCCCAGGCTGGTCCCTAGCCTTGTGGTCAGGGTCGAGGCCTGTGACCAAGCAGATGCCCCCCCAGGACCTCTGACCTGGCCCGGTGGAGGTGAAGCCCATAGAAGACTCCATTGGTGGGGAGGCTGGGCCCTACCCCCACTAGGGCTCCAGTCTGAGTGCAGAACTCGGGGTGGGCTGGGGGCAAGACAAGAGGTCCTGCTGTGCCTTCTTTCCCTGGTGGGCAGCGGAGGTCCTGAGTGCAGGGCCTGGGGAAGTGAGCAGGGCCCTTTTCCCAGGAGCAGGGTGAGTCTGGCCAGGAGCCAGCTTAGGCAGTGAAATCCTGACAAAGCCAATGAGCTGCCTTCCCACTGCGCTGTGTCACTGCCCTGGGAGTCCCCAGCTTCAGCCCAGGAGTGGGTAGGCTGGACAGTCTCCTGGGGTAGAAGAGTCCTATCACTCGCCACCCTCCTGCCTGCTGCAGGGTTGGTTAGAAGTGTAACATTACCGGCAGCACCAGCTTACGGCATCACTGGCTCCAGCCCCTTGGCTCCCACCAGTTGATCACCACCCCCTGGGCTCTGGTACCCAGCCAAGGAGGGCTGCATAGGGCCCAGCAGGGCTGTCCTGTTGGCTGGATAAGAGGGAGACACCAAGGGATTGCAAGATCTTTGGGATACAGAAGACAAGGGGTCTTCAAAAGCCTCCAGCCTCCCACCCTTTCCAAATGAGGAAACTGAGGCCGGAGTGAGGACTGGAGCCCACCCAAGATCCAGTGAGGTTTTAGATGCACCTGGAAAGAGACAACTCAGCTCTGAGACAGGGCAGAGTGTGTGCGGTGGGCGGGAAGGAGCTCAGAGGAGCCTCTACACTCCTGCCAACAGCACAGAGGCCCAAAGTGGCCCCCCTCATCTCTGTACCTTTCTGTCCACAGCAATTGGCCTTGTCTACTGGGAACAGTTCATCAGAGATGGAAGGTAAGCCTGGATTGGTGCACACGCTTACCAAGCCCTTTCCTCCCAAGCTTCTACAGAGGGTGGGAAAGAACTGGCGTGAAGAGTAGATGCAGGATGATATTAAGTTGGGGAGAGTCTGCAAGCTGGTGGATACCCTGGCTGACAAAGTTGACAGGGCTTGAGAAATCCCCCCATTGTGACCCAGCAGCCTATAGAGGTGTATATTCCTGGGCCAGTGCCCAGTATACCCAGGGTTGACCTCGTTGGTTCAGAGCCCCTTCCCAGCATGATGTCAGGGGGCAGATGGGGTATTGGAGGACAGTGTGGGCAGTGAGTGCCAGGGGCCAGACTGGGTTGCTGGAAGCTGGATGCAGTGGGCAAACAATCAAGAGAATCTGGGAGGGGCGAGGGGACCTTCCAAGCAGCCAGCCCTGGCGGAGCTGCAGAGATCTGACCAGGCCTTTCCATTGATTACAAACAGACAGAACATGAGTCGCGCCCTCCCCGGCCCCTCCACTCCCCAACCCGGGTTGCATCAAGAGAGAATCTTCAAAGGGCAAGCTGTTTGCCAAAGAGACATACATGCAGAAGGCAGGAGGCCCATGCCAGGGACCCTGCCTTGCCTCTCCCTCCCTGCCTCTCCAATAACTGCAGCAAGGCCACACACACCACTGCTGAGGCTTCCCACGGAGCCGCAGGAGAGGGAGCATGTAGGGACATGCACAGGCACACGCGTGATAACCAGTGTGAGCTAGGAACACCCTCCCTCTGCTGGCCTGCCTGCATGGTAGGCAGCCTCTCCTGGGCCTGGCCGTGCTCACATACCCAAATCCAAGACCCCTTGGGCACTGAGAAGGTAGGGAAGGTAGCAGTCCTTGAGTTCATTGATGGTCTCGCCCTCCCCGTGATGTGCTTTCTGGGACTGGCACAATATGCTTTCTGAGATTTGGGGAGGAACCTGTCATCACCTCCACCCTGTGGCCTTTGTGATGCTTTTAGTGTATTTCAGGCAATGGCTACCAAAGAAGTCTGAGCCTCAGTTTCCACATCTGTAAAATGGGAGCAGTCAACTACATGATATCTAAGGTTCTTTTTCTAAGATTGTAGGATTTTCTAACTCCGTGGAGGAGGCACAGGAGTACATGTCTCCCAGGGACCAGGGTAAGGAGGCTTAGAAGTATCAATTCATTAGGGCAGCTCACCTGTCATCCTAATCAACTAGGGAGCCTGTGTTGTGGCCAGGGGAAGTCCCATGAGCTTTGGACCTTAGATATCAAAATCTGAAAATGTCATCCCCACCTCAGCTAATACCAGACAAGAGACAGCGTGCTCTGTACTTTGCAGCTATGGACGTTGATTTCTCACTACTACCAGCATGGTAACAGCACTGGGCATTTACTATAGAAAGGCCTTTGTATTCTCCACATTTTATAGATGAAGAAACTGAGGCTCAGAGAGGCCCTTGGAGTTGCCTAAAGCCTCAGACACCCCTCACGGCTGAGCAGACACGAGCAGATTGTCTCTTGCGGCAGCTGGCTGTGTACCCCAGTGACTATGGAGAGGATAGCTGCAGCTCTGCCCAGCCCTGTGGCCCCTCCCCAGTGGCCTCCCCTGGAGCTTACTCTCAGGATTAAACATTTCCCTTCTTGGGTCTCCTGGGTCCTGAGTACTAGGCAGCTGGAGCCAAGTAGGAGGCTCTCCCACAGGGCCGGTGAGAGAGATGAAAGCTTGCTTATGGTCTGGGAGCAGCTTCCCACTCTTCTCACCCCACCCCGCCTCTGGAGCAGGTCTGGGGCCAGAGGAAGTGCTCTCACTTAGTAGTAGTAGCAGCAGCAGCAGCAGCAGCAGCAGCAGCAGCAGCAGCAGCAGCTGCGAGCAGAGCTCTTTCCTGAGGGGCTCAGCCCACATCTGGGAGTGGTCACTGCTCCCTCAGCCAGCAGGCCCCTCACCCAGCCCCCTTTGTTTCTCCCACACATGCAGTCAGCCGCCTCCAGGGATGGATTGCCCTCTTTCCTGGTGGCTGCCAGGTAAACCAGGCCCAGCTTACCTCCTTCTCAGACTTTCCCCAACACAATCTGCCCTTGCAGCCCGGAAAGTGGTGGGTTTCAGGGGGCCATAGCCTGGGCCCTGTTGACACAGTCTGTATGGTGGGGTGTGGGGGCGAGGAAAGGAAATCCCTTCTTTTGCCGCCAAGGCAGAGCCTGCTCTGCTTAACCTGGCTGGGGCCCCAACAGCCCAGCTGGATGGGTGTGTATTTGCAGAATGTTAGAGGTTTGGGGGACCCTTTCTCTGCTGCTGTCTCCCTCCCTGATGGCTGGTCCCAGGGCAGGAGCTGGAACCTTCCATGGCACTTTGGCGGCTGGCTATTCCTCTGCTGTTATTTGTGCTTTCCAAGGCATAGATTAAACATTCAGAGTTACATAGTGCGCATGAAGATTTTAGACTAAACATGTACTCATGGAGTTATGATAGGGAGGAGCCCCTCTGACTTGTACTGCAAAGGCCAGCTTCCCCGGGGCTGTGGGGCTGCCTATGGTGAGAGGGGTTTGTTTCTCACTTGGGGTCCAGGGAGAGCTTCCTAGTAGCCGAGAGAGGTAGGATCAGGGGAGGCATCTGGTCTTTCTCCCAACCTCAGGCCCAGCCCTAGTACCTCCTAAGCAGACAGGGCAGAATGGAGCAGCAGACGCCCAGATAAGCACGGTTTATTGCTTCCGTGGCCTCCTCAGCCAGCTCCACGTGGACACACTGCCTCCTGGGTATTTTCCACCAGCCTGCAGCCTTTCCCCAAGGCCTCTGCTAGGGCTGAGTTTATTTTTTTTCTGAGATTACCCTGAGACTCATGTCCTCATAGGCTCAGTGCAATGGACTTTGGCCCCTCTGCCTCCTAGGAAGGGCCATGGAATGAAGTGAGGGCCTGCTAGGAGAGCCACTGCTCTAGGGCAGAGGCTTCAGAGCCCCCAGGTGACCCATCTTCCATGTCTCTCCCATCATCAGGTATAGGATGGGATGACCCAAGGCTGGAGATGTTTCTCCACCCACGGTTTCAAGGCTAGGCTGGGTTATGTGTACAAAATCACAGACCGTCTGTCAGAGCTGGGAGAGACCTTAGCAACCATCTATTCCCAACATGCTTCTTTTTCCCAGCTGAGGAAACTGATATACCCAAAAAGATTAAGTGACCTCCCCAAGGTCACATGGCCAGTGTAGGGCCAGGACTAGAAGCTAGGTCTCCTGGCTGTGGCTCCTCACTTCCTGTGAGCCACTGTTGGGGGTCAAGTTCCAGGCCTTCCCCTGAAGGAGCAGCACCTTTTGAGAGATTCCAGATCAGTCCCCAAAAGCTCCTAGTCATGACCACCATGACATCGTGGGGGCCGGGGACGTCCCTGATAATCCTCAGGGAACTATCATCTAATCATTCAGTAATTACTTAGTCTGTGTTTACTGGGTGCTGGGGTCCCTGTCCTCACAGAGCCTCGACTTGGTTGTAAAGGAGATAAAAGCCACCAGTGACAGAGATAAAGCTAGCCCTCAGGGACTCGTTATGCTCAAAGGAGGAACATCTGTTCATACTAGAAAAGTTGGAGAAGGCTTTGGAGAGGAGGCGGGGAGTCGCTTTATTTGGTTAGAAATGAGAAGTAGCGGGGCAAGGAGCATAGCCCAAAGGTGGAAATTATGGTGCTGTGGCCAAGCTTGGTGCAAGAGCTGGTCCCCAGTCCCCACTAAAATGGGGAGTAGGGATGGAGCGCGTTGCCGGCTGCTGTCCTGGCTGCCTGGCAGCGGAGCTGGCCCAGAGTGGGGCAGAAAATAAGGACTAGGGGGAAGGCTAACCCTCCCCGTGGGACTCTGTAAGCCAATCTCACAGAATTTGCAGAACTCACTGTTTTCTGCAAATTCTTTAAGACTGAGGAAGCACTGGGTCAGGCCTGAGAAAGACCCAGCGGGCCTGGGTTGCCGCCAGGGCATGCTTCTTGAAGCTCCAAGGCAGACGTGGGTACCTGAGTTGAGAATAGAGCAGAGAGCTCAGGAATTACCCTGAGGAATTCCATTCCACTGAGATTTCTGTCCAGCCGATGGCCTAAGGGTCCAGGAGTTTTCCTCGACAGGTCACGTCAGTTTAGAGCGAGGGAACTCGGATAAGCTGGGGCTTCCTGGAGAAGGAGGTGTGGGCGAAACCTGGAAGGCTCTAGGGAGCCAGGCCTGGGGCTTCAAGCAGCAGGCCTTTCCTGTGCTGACTCACCTGACTGTGCCCCTTCCTAGTGGTCCCCTTCCAGGAAGTGTGGGGCCGCAGCTACTGCCGGG
Organism: Cynopterus sphinx; assembly: GCA_030015415.1. Taxonomy (NCBI): domain Eukaryota; kingdom Metazoa; phylum Chordata; class Mammalia; order Chiroptera; family Pteropodidae; genus Cynopterus; species Cynopterus sphinx. Next base: position 133,378,727 of record CM057384.1, read on the forward strand.
CACTGGAGCGGCTGGTGGACATCGCGTCGGAGTACCCCAGTGAGGTGGAGCATATGTTCAGCCCGTCCTGCGTCTCCCTGCTGCGCTGCACTGGCTGCTGTGGTGATGAGAACCTGCACTGTGTGCCGGTGGAGATGGCCAATGTCACCATGCAGGTAGGGAGGGTCTCCTCCTTACATCCCTCCTGCCCCATCATCCATACCTATCTCAGAGAACCTGCCAACTAAAAGGGACCTGGAGAGAGAAGGGCAGGCCAAGGTCACAGGACTGCAATGTGCTCCCAGGCCTGTGTTCTTACCTCCCCCGTGGCACAGTGCCTCCTTTTTGAGTCTCTGTCCCAAATTTGAGCCCACTTACCTCTTTCCTTATCAGCTTTCCCAGGCTCTAGCTTAGCCCTACTCCAGGGCCCAGGATATCTGGTTGAGGTGAGAAAAGACATATGCTTAGATTCAAGAAGTCCCTGTTTATACCAGTAGCATTTGGTACCCTGAGCTTTGCTTACACATACACACTCCCCCACATACACACACATACATGCAATGGTTTATTGAGCACCTACTACGTAATACCAAGCAAGTATTGTGTTAGGCACTTCATAAATGCTACTTTGACAGTCCATTCTTGAGGGCAAGTGTTATTCTCATTTCACAAATGAGGAACTTAAGGTTCAAAGATGTTCTTTCTCTTGCTCAGCAGGTAGAAGAGCCAAGATCTGAACATAGGTCTTTCTGACTCCAGAGCATGGGTCCCCTTCCTACACTGTTGCTATGCTGGTGGCCCTGGCTAGGGAGGGACAGGGGCCTCCCTCAGATTCACATACAGGTGGGAGGGCTGTTTGCCCCACACTCAAAGCAGAATGAGGGCATATAGTCCAAAGGCTGGTGGGAAACAGGGAGTCTGGTCCTCCCCACGGGGAGAGGGTGAGAGTGTTAGAAACCCATGGGCCACACCCCAATCCAGGCATCCAACCTTTCTCTCCCTGCAGCTCCTGAAGATCCGCTCTGGGTACCAGCCCTCCTACGTGGAGCTGACATTCTCTCAGCACGTGCGCTGTGAGTGCAGGTAGGTCCTGAGGGTGTGGCAGGGACGGGCTGTGTAATTGGCATCTTCAGCCAAATGGTTGCCCATCGCTGCTACAGGTTATACTTCCTTCCTGGCCAAGGGAGACCAGGGAAATCAGGGACCAGTGGTAGCTGCGTTTTGTCCCCTCATCAGCTGGTTTTTGCCTGGAGAGGTGGTCTAAGCAGGGGCTTGCAGGTGCTCACGGCACACCATCCCCTGTCCCCACCACCACTGAGATGGGAAACAGTTGCCACCATCCTGGAAGAGACACCTGAGGCAAGGACATTGCAAGCCCAGGCTTAGTTCTGGGTCAGGCTGCTGCCTGTGGAAGGGGACAACTGGCCAAAGAGCACAGGAAAAGACAAGCCCCGGTGGGAGGAAAAGAACAGAAAAAGGAGGCCCTGGGGTTTCTTTAAAATTATGCCCCACCTGGCAGAGCTTCTGACCAGCACCAATCTGTTGTCCGCTCCCAGAATGCTCTGAACACTAGTATAGGGAGGAGCAGGCCGGGCACTGCCAACCAGGCCCAAGGAAGAGACGTGCTGAGGTGCTGTCCTGGTGCCTCTTGGGCCACAGATGGAGCCACCAGACCAGGTCCTGAGCCCTGTCCTGGGGCAGGAAGAGGGGAAAGGGCCACCATTTATTGTGCCCCTCCTCCGTGCCTAAGCATTTGAATGTGTTTTCTCATTTATTATTCGAATGTTCACATTCTCATTCAAATGTTTCTCAATAAGCATTTGTTGAGCACCCACTGTATGCCAGGCACTGTCCTAGATGCTTGGGATATAGTAGTGAGCATGACACACAAGATCCCAGCTCTCACAACAACCCTAGGGGGTAGGTGCTACTGTTGGCCCCATTTTATAGATGGGAAAACTGAGTCTTGGTATGGTTACATGATTTGCCACAGCTTATAAGTAAACCCCGCCGGTCTAACCCCTAAGCCTGTCCGTTTTCATGCTACCTCTCACGACCACTGCCCCACTTTCCAGGAGCCCCCGCACTTCCCTGGGCTTGGCTCTGCCTAGCGCCCAGGGCTTTGGCCGCCCCCTTTGGACCTGAGTCCAGGCTCCAGGCCCTCTTCACTATCCTACTGTTTGGGGCTCTGCTTCAGTTCATTTCCTCCCATCCCTCTCAGCGAGGGCTTAGCCATATAACAGTTCAGTAATGAACCCTCTTGGGAACAGTGCAGGACAGCGACCTTTCGCCTTCCACATCGCCCTTGCCCTCACAGCCACTCTACTGGGGCAGGCAGACAAGGAAACTGAAGCTCCAAAAGTGTCGCTGACTTGCCCAAGAGGCCTGAGACATGACCAGGCAGTCCAAGGCCCTGGTACCTTGCCCTGGCTCCCAAGGGAGACAGCCCGCCTAGGGCAGCACTCCCTGGCCATGCTGTCCCATGCCCCCACCCCTGTTCCCAGGGAAGACTGCGGCCCTGTCACCTGCCAACGGGCTGGCCAACAGGGACACCTTTCTTCTCGCCTCTGGGCCAACAGCCACAGCTCCAGAGGCAGAGCCAGGACGTGCCTGGTGGATGCGGGGCTGTGCTTATCTCCCCCCACCCCGCCCCTCGCCCACTCCTCCTGCTTTGCCTGCAGCGTCACACGTCCCCCGACGCGGGGGTGGCAGTTGTGTCCTGACAAGCAGCCTTAGCTGGCAGCAACTACCCTCCAGTCCGTGGCCTTGTCGCTCATTTACTGTCCTTAAGGAAACTCCGAGTGCAAGGACAAACCCTCCAAGGACAGGCAGGAGCAAGAGAAGGACGTGAACAGAGAAGGCAGCGGAGAACAGACTTACAGACCCCAGGATTTGATGCCAAGAAGCTGAGAAAGGCAGAAGGGTCTGCAGAGGGCCCTCGGGGAGGGGAGTCTGACCTTGGTGCAGTCACCAGAGTGTAGAGTGGGAGCTCAAGCCCGAGGCCGCGACCGGCTCCCTCGTTAGCTCCATGCTACCCCCTAGTGGCTCCAGCGCGACTGCAGGACCAGGACGCCTGTGGAATGGCCACGAGCCCCCACCTACTGCTTTCCTGATTCTCCCCTACCCCTCCCTCTGTCTGTTTTCTCAGGCCTATGCGGGAGAAAATGAAGCCAGAAAGGTAAGTGGCCTGGCTGGGGCTCTGGACTCTTCTCCAGCCTTCCAGCCCCTGTCCTATATAGCATGGGGCCCCCAGCCACTCTTGTCCTGACGCTTTTGGCTTATTGCAGGAGGAGACCCAAGGGCAGGGGGAAGAGGAAGAGAGAGAAGCAGAGACCCACAGACTGCCACCTGTGAGTGTGAGGCGGGGGGTCCCAGGGATGGCAAAGAGGCTGGGCCAAAGGGAAGCCCAGGCCTGCAGGGGTCAGTGGTCGGGAAGGGAAAGCAAGGCCCACCTCAGTCTTGGGAGCCAGAACAGGGAGCTGCACGCCGAGAGATTATAGGGCCTAGGAAGTGTCAGGGGAATTTGTCCTAACTTAGCCTGAGTCTCTGTGTGGCCTCAAGCAAGTCATGTCTCCTCTTTGAGCCTAATTTTTCTCTTTGTGTGAAACGAGGGTTCAGGGGCCCACCAGGCATTTAGTCATTCTAGAAATATTTACCAAGTACTTACTGTGTGCCAGGTATACCAGTGAATAAAGCAGCAAGATTCTTGCTCTTAAGTGCTTACCTTCTAGTGATGAAAAAAGTCCAACAGCTGAAAATGTATCCAGGGCTAGAGTAATGGCCCTACTGAGGGTGTAACCACCCACTGGCTCCCAGGCCAGTATTTATGTGCCCCCTCCAGGGGTCCACTGGTTTCCTCTTTCCCTCTTAGTGTTACCTGCCCACGTTGGCTTCACACATGGTGACCAAGGCTGGAGTCCAGGCCTGAGTATGGCTAGAAAAAAAAAAAAGGGTCAGAGAGGGGAAAGCCCAAATCTGTGAGCGTAAATAGTAAAAATAAAACACTTCATATCTACAGTAACTCAGTCACACTGATATCCCAGCTCTAAGGCTCCAGGAAATCATTTCACGCTGAGTCCCTGGAGCTGATTCAAGTGTTACCCCATGCTCCCGCCCCCCCTTGAGCAGAGACTTTCACCTCAGTCCATGAAGACAGGGATTCTGGAGAAGTTGGTTTCCCAAAGGCATGTGGCTCTCACTTCTCTGTGCCCAGGCAGCAACTTGGGGGAGGAGCCAGCAGTGTGGTCCACGCAGGGCCCCCTCTGGCGGGGATGGCCCAGGTGAAAAACATCTCACCCCATCTTCCAGAGCAGTGGTTTCCAAACATCTGAAAGAATTTCAAAAACCCGTGGGCTCCCTTGCTCACTTTTCCGTTAACACTGAACTTTTCCATCAAAATTATGAATAGTGTGGCAAAGAATATCATTTTGGCAATGTTATAAACATTAATATTTTAACATTAGCCATTATATAAGTTTTCAGATGTAGCCTATGGAATAAGGCATCCTAATTTAATGCCATCAATCACTTAAAAATAATAATAAATATATACATATATATTTGAATGCTCTTCTTTAATAGTTGTTGCATATTTACGTTGCTTCTTTTTTCCTTGAACTTGTATTTCCATTTTACTTGCCACACAGAATTTTAGCCTAATTTATTTTTTTAATGCTCAAAAGTCTTTTATATATCACCTTGTCATATGTGTCTGCCATAACAATGGTATATAAGTTTGAATTATTTTAAATTTCCTCTGAACATAAAACTCTAAAGTAAATTTTCTTCTGGAATGAATTATCACAATAATTATTAGTAATACCAATTTATAAAAACAAGAAAATATTATATGTTAATAGATATTAAACATAAAGTACAACTGATCTCATTGGGGATGCATCTGGATGACATGGATGTGGCTACCTTGTTTCAATTAGTTGATGAATACATTAATGAATGTTACCTCCTGCCAGACTGAAACAGGATTCAGCATTAATTCCATTCCTGTTCATCATTTTACAGACAAAAAGGTTGAGAAACCATGCTTGCCTAAATAAGTAATTTGGACTAGATGTTACCCAATCACTTGAACTTGTCCACGTAAGAAGCGTCCAAACCTGTAGAGAATTTTAATGAGTTTACTTAAGTCAAACTGACGACAATTGCTGGGACGTAAAATCCCAACGGGTTGAGAAAATGCCCCTGAGAATGGCAGTTTTGCAGCTTATTTTAGACATTAGAATCAAAGGAGGAGACGGAAGGAGGGTTGCATAAAATTCATCGGTGGTAGATTAACAGAACAGGAGAAAGCAAAACAGGGAAATCTCTGGGACTGGATAAAAAATTAAAAGGGAGAGACATACTTCCTTTACACTGGTGTATCCGGAGTAGTTACTAATTAACACTTACAGCACAGAGAGGTGGTATGGGGGAAACAAGACAGCACTGAGGGGTTCTGTGGCCTCCTGCTCTGGAGCAGAGGTTGTGCCCTGAGTGGTCTGGAAAGAGGGGATCCCTCGGACATTTCAAAGGTAGGTTATCTTAGATGCAAAAAGACAAAAGACAGACTCATTTAAGGTAAAGATGGACATCTGTCGAGGGAGCTACAGGCCTATGACCCAACTACCTGCCATAACCCGCTTTCAGTTAAGAATGCTTTTTGTGTTAAGACCATCCTATATGGTTACTTTCGCTCTGAGTTTGCAGAGCCTGCCATGCTGGCCTCCCTGAGCTTGTCAGGTTTAGTGTGTGGCCCCTTTTCCTTCCACAAACTTCTTCCAAGTTATTTGCCAAAACCCACAAGGTGCTACTAACAGTGCCTTCCTTCCTCGTGAGATGTTGATGAGTAGATGAGAGAGAGCTTAGTGCAGGGCTGGGCACCTGGGTACAGGCTCACGAAGGATGGCTTCTAGCTTATTGGCCTTGGTGCCAGCAGAGATCCAGATGCGCTGCAATCTCCCCGTGCTCCCTGCCCAAGCTTCCCCTCTGTGCTTGTCCCCACTCCCACAGGAGGGACCCTACCTTCCACGGTGTGCTGACACCTGCTTTCTGTGTTTGGTTTCTGCAGGTGCGGAGATACTGTTCCCCGAAGGTAACCAACCTCTCGGAGGAGACCCCACACCTGGCTCGTGTATTTATTACCGTCACACTCTCAGTTACCTCCCTGCTGGCACCTGCCCTCTATTTATTAGCCAATTGTATCCCTGATGAATGATTCCTCCCTCTAAGACGAGGGGCAGGGAGGGACAGGACCCTCAGGAATTCAGTGCCTTAAGCAGAACGTGAGAGAAAGAAGGCAGTCACAGATCCGTGTGTGTTTCAGCTTGGGAAGAAGCAAGACATGTGGCTCTCTGAGGGGCAAGCCGGGCCCCAGAGGCCCTGGGAGTCTCCAAGAGGCTGGAGAGGGAAGAAAAAGTGGGACCCACCACCTATTCCTAGGCCTTGGGCTCTGGATGGACTAACAGCACTTGCTTTGGAAGCTCCTGGCTAGGATGGGGGTGAAGGAGCTTGCTCTGGCCACCACGGCCTCTGCTGGGTGGGAAGGCAGGCAGAGGGCTGGAGGTGTCCTTCGGCTTCCTCTTCCTGGCAGCAACTCTGCACTCAGTAGAGCAGAACATTCGCCTTTGGAGAACAGTGGTTGCCTGGAGCCTTTGCCACTTCTTGTCCCGTAGATCTCTCTGCACATCTTGCCACTGCTAGTGCTGGGACATTGTTCTTTATGGCGAAGGCATCACCGTCCTGCCACTCGCAGGGACACAGGCAAAGAGGACCCCAGGCTGGACGTGGAGCAAGCTGCTCTACGCGGCTGTCTGACTGCCAAGCCCGATTCTCTTGAATAAAGTATTCTAGTCTGGAAACAGCTTCTCCAAGAGAGTGTGTCTGCTGGAACAGTGGGCAACAGCAGAAAATGGAAGCAGGACAGAAAGAAAGATCATGGGCCCCAAGGCTGCCCTTGGGGTGGCTCCGGCCCCTCCTGCACCTTCTGGGGTATCCTCTTCCCAGCTGCTAAAGGCAAAACCCTGAGGTCCACTTGTCCCACAACGAGGGGTTCCCAAGATGTAGTCTTGGTCCCACAACGAGGGGTTCCCAAGATGTAGTCTTGGCCCCAAAGTTGGGAGGCCCTGGACCCAGCCACCGCTGAACACTCAGATTCAAGAGCCCCAGTTCCCTTCCCCTCCCCCAGGGCCACCCCTCAGTCTGGTGGCCAGCCCTCTAGACCCTCAGTGAATGGGGGCTCCCAGGCTCCTCAGTTCCTGGCCCCAGGGAACTGCACTGCACATCCCCAGCCTGCTCAGGCTACTGAGTACAGGGGTCTGTGGATGCTGCCTGATTTCTTCTTCCTTTACCTCTCGTCTTCCTCTGCCTGCCTCCTGAAAGCCTTGGCATGAATTTTTTCAGTCCAAACCATTTACTATCAGACTCCCATCTCCCTCTTACCTGCAAGATATGATGTTTTATTGTTGTATGTGTTGTGGGAAGAGCAGTTCCCGGTTCTCCCACTGCAGGCTGCTCGGGACAAAGCCTAGGGCTTTGGAGGGAAGCCAAGAATAGTCCAGTGGGGTGGGGTGGCCCTGGCCAGGCAGCTGCCCTCGGCGGTCAGGAGGACACTGGTGAGAATGTGCTTCTGGCTGGTGATCACAGAGGAGGTGTGGGCCAGTCCTAGGGGACATGATTTGCAGAAGAAATGCACTTTCTCTCCTGCTTCTCCATTCTTAGACTGTAGCTATGCTGATCTGTTTTGCTTTTGGTAGACTGAGAGCTGAGAAGAGTACCCCTTTCCTTTGACCAGGCTATGTTTTGGCCCCAGGGACCCCAGCCCACTCCCTGTAGCAACTCCAAGGCTCTCAGCTTCACAAGTTGCCCATACAGAGGCCAGCCTCTCTACTGAGGCCATAAAATTCTGTATAGAACTAGACAGAGACCAGGGGAGTTCCTGAAAGCCAGAAGCAAAAATCTGTACCCACGGCCAGAAGCCTGGCAGCAGGAATGAGTAGGAAATGAGGAAATGAACTGACTGGTCCATTTGACCACATCGGCAGTCCTTTTATACTAGTTAGGTCCTACAGGGCCCTTTTCATCTGCAGGGGATGAAGGGGTCTGGCTTACTCCCCTTCCTGGCAGCAAGATCCAGTTGGGAATAAAACACAAAAGGACCTGTTCTCTCAGACCTTGTATTTGAGTAGAGAGACAGACCGTAATCACGTGTCGTAGGACATTGGGTAGACATTGTTGCTCAAATTGGTGACTGGACCTAGAGCTAAAAAGGGGTACCACACACTCTAAAACAAAGAAGAAACAATTTGGGGTTGGACACATCTGCCTAAGGGATTTATTAAGAAATGGATGAAGTAATTCTCCTGGGCCCACCTAGTATGCTCTTCCTCAGTCTCTATAAGCAGAAGACCAGGAAGGGGGCAGGGAGGGAGGGGGAGGTGAGGTCACTGGAGACCTGAATTGTTGCTCCCTTCCCCTCTTCCCCCTAGAGCTGGATTTGCCATTTAGATTAGTCCATACGCTACCTGAATTTGAAACTGGGGGGAATGAACTGAAGAGTGACAGAAGACAAAGATGCCTTAGGGCATCCAGTAAGTTTCCCACGGTTTAGAGGGACATGGTAGAAGGTAAATGGCCGTGAGGAGCCTTGCCCATGTTCTCCCTAGAGGGAGGCCTGCGGGTGAGGAGACCCCACAGGTCACAGGCTATGGGTATAGGGTTGGGTTGATTACTGAATAGGGTATTAGATACAGAACTGGAAAAGGAACACATCAGGGAACAGTGCTGTGGAGTGGCCCTGTGGCACTCCCATAAGAGATCTGGCACCTAGATGCCAGTTATAACAGGCACAGTCATAGCTGGAGAAGAAATGGCCACAGCTAAAATGAACTTTCCCCCAATTTCTCCTTCCTAACCCCATGTAAAAAGAAAGGGACTGTGGAGAGGGAAGTGGGGAGGAGAACAAGGGGGGACGACCCTCCCTGCTCCCTTGAGCCAAATCCAGGCCCTGCCTGGGGGAGAAAGAGGTGTTAGACTTAAATTGGATGGACCAGCCTAGATGGGGCTGGACCTTTAATAAATTAATGTGACAGGAACATTAGAAGATCTGCCCAAAATGCTATTAAGATACAAAAAAAAGAGAATTAACATAAAAGTTCATCTAGAAGAAATAGTGAAGGGGGAAAAAGTGGTTTGTTTGTACTCTCACTGTTTGCTCAATAAGCAAGTTACACACGTAAACAAGGAGATTAATAAGAAAATGTCTTTTTGCCAAAAAATGGCTCTGGCACATTAAAGATGGCCCTGAATTCTTTGACATTTCTCCCCAAAGAGAGGACATCTCTGTTCCCTCCTCTTGAATCTTAGTTGACCTGAGTCTGCTTTGATCAATAGAATATGGCAGTCGGGACCCTATAATATTTCCAAGTCCTTTCAAGAGGGTTGGCAGCTTCTGCCTTGGTCTCTTGGAACCCTGAACTACCATGTAAGAAGTCCATCATGAGGTCACTGTGTTGGAAGAAAGCCCAAGCTAGCTATATAGAAGTGTTTTGAGAGAGAGATTGAGAGACAGAGAGAGGGAGGAGAGAGAGAAGGAGAAATAGCCAGCTTTCAGTCGTTCTAGGCTCCCAGCCTTTACAGTCATCTCGGCAGAAGCCCCAGACCCCATGGAGCAGAGACAAGCTGTGCCTTGTATGATTTCCTAACACATAGAATCATGAGATAAAATAATTCCAAATTGTTTGGGGACAGTTTGTTATGCAGCAATAGGGGCTAAATGGAAAATAAGGAAAGGTGATGAGATAATGAGGGGAAGGTGGTCTAGACCAGGAAGGAGTTCATGGAAGGCCTCTCTATGGAAGTGACATTTATGGTGAAGTATAAAGGACAAGAAGAAGTTGGTCATAGACAGATCACTCCAAAACAGAGGATGAGAGCACTCCAAACAGTAGACACAGCTGGTGCAAAGGCCTTAGGAGGAATCCCAGTGTGGCTGGAGCAGGAAGGAAGGGACATGAGATGTGATTTCAGAGGTGGGCAGGGCCAGATCATGGAGGGCTTTTCAGGGTAAAGAGTTTGCATTTCGTTATACTATGACAAGAAACCACTGGAGGTTTTCAAACAGGGGAATAAAGTGATATTACATACATTTTGAAAGATCACTCTGCCTTCGGTGTAGAGGATGGACCCTAGGAGCACGTGACTAGAGGCACAAATACTACTTACAAGGCCGTAGCAGATCCAGGCAACCAATTGTAATGGCTTGGTCTAGGAAGAGGTACTGGGATGGAGAGATGTAGAGAGCCTTGTCTTAATTTCACACGTGGGCTGCTTACCCTGATCATTCATTCACTCGTGAGCATTTTTTTAAATTTACTAGGGCAAAGCAATTTGTAGTAGATATATGTATGAGGGGACAAAATATATTAGCATGTGAATGTCTCCCAGTTTCCCCATTTACTAAGGAAAATCCCATTCTGCAAGAAATAGGGAGAGTAGGAGAGAGGTCTTAGTTGAAAAGACTAAGTCGATCTGCCTAAGAACTAAGAGAGAAAAGGCAAGCTGAGAAAAGGAAATAAAAGACCTCAATGTTAGATCTACAGAAAGAGCTTTGATGTGGAGATTCTGATCATTTAAAACAATCTGGGGAGTGAAGGAAGGGTTTTGGGATGTGCTGCTAACACTTCCTTCATGTTGAAGGCCCTAATGCTCTTTGAGAGATGATGCTGTCTCGGTGAGACACTAGGCAGAGACCAAGCCCAGTGGAATACACGGATTAGCTAGGGTTACACAGAGATGGATAAGACATTGTCTCTGATCTTAAAAACTTAGTCAAAGGAATCAGAGATGCACAGGTGATGATAAAAGAGGGAAAGAAGGCTACAAAGCTTAAGCAAAGGCAGATGAAGTGCTTCTAAAGAAATCTGAGACATCCGAGATGATGTACACATGGGGAAAATCAGGCCTGGCTTTGCTAAGTCAGTTGCATTTCAGCTGTGACTTAAGGAATAGGTAAGATCGAGTGTGGGAAGATGGTTGGGGAAGGCATTTTAGGGGGAGGCAACCCGTGAACAAAGACCCAGAAGTGGAAACCCCATAGCTGTGTAGGGATTTTCAGATGATTCATTTGGGCTGATGCTTAAGGTATGTGAAACAGACAAGTGATGGACAAGTCTGGAAGGTAGGCTGGGCCCCGGATGCTATCCTAGGCAGTTAGAGCTTTTCTAGGCAGTGGGAGGCACTGACGTTTTTTAAGAGATCTTTAAGCAGGAGAATGATATCATCTTGGAATTCAAGGCTGAAAGAAAATTTATAAATAATTCATTTCTACCTCTTTATTTTATAAGTGAAGAAGCTGAGGCCCAGGCTTATCCCAAACCATGAAAGCAAAGAGAGCCAGAATTTCAAAATTTAGCAGTATGTGATTGCAATGGAATCAAACCCAGATCAGTCTCCAAAGCCTGCACTCTCTACCCCTCACTACACCGTCACATCATCTCCTCCTCAGGATGGAGAGTGGAGGAGAAGAGGAAGTAGGGAGAACTTTTCCAAGCCTGAGAAGCAGGCCAGACATCTGTGAGGCGGGTTGGAGGGTGGACAGAATGGTCTCCTCCACAAACTCTGGTGGGAAATCAAGGCTCCAGACAGGGCTGTGACAGGGCAGAGCCTTGGTGTGAAAAGTTGGATGTCAGCACCAGAGCCCAGCAGCTGTTTTCCTAGGGAAGGCTAACCCTTCCCTTTCCTGAGGGAAGACTGGAGCGCTCACCCTCACCCCGACATTGGCTGTGATGGAGGCTGATGCAGGCCTGGCCCCTGTGAGCAGTCTGTGGGCCCTACCTCAGAGGACACGGGGCTCCAGGCCAGAAAGACGGTGAGTTTCTAGTCCCTGAGGTAACTTCATTGCCATGGAAACCACCGGGCAGGACAGTCAGTCAGGGAGGAGGTGGAGGGCTTCCCTTCAGGGTTGGGCCCATGCCCTATTCCTCTCACCGAGAGGGTGTTACCTAGGTAACAGGGAGAGGGTCATGCCACCATACTGACCTCTCACTGAGGCATCCTGGAGACTCAACCCCTGTCCTCAGTCAGACTCAAAGTAGGAGAGACCCCTATCCCCATGCTCTAAGTCTTCCATTTTTCCTTTTCTCTCTTCTAAGGCCCCTGCCCCCACCCACCAGCAGTCAGCCGGGCCACCCATGAGTCACCATATGGGCAGCAGGGTGATGGAGGCCCCTGTGCTCACACAGCCCCGGCTGACAGCGCCGGCTGTTTACAGACATATGACCGCCTGATACCCCTAGCAGGGGTCTGAGGTTTAGACTGTAATGGTGATATCCTTCTCTCGTTGAGCTCTTTATCCCTTTCAAAGCTGTCTCTACCAAAATCCTCTTTTGAAGCCCAGGACGCCTTCTCACTTGCCAGACAAGTTGGAAGAAAGCACTGAGAAGGCGAGAAATCTACCCAAGGAATTTCAGCCTGGGAGGTCAGGGGGCTGACAGCTGGCCACGGCTGCCACACAGCCAGGCAGAGCTGAGGCCTGGAAGGCTCTGATTCACTTGCGGACCCAGGGCCACCCTTGCAAGGTCATGGAGGTCATCGTGCAGGAGGGAGGACCCAATCAGAACCTGGGGGCCAACCTGGAGCTGTCTTCCTGGGTCAATTGGAAATACAATTTCTCACCAGACATGGGGAGGTGGAGGAGGGAGTAGGACTCCTCTCACAACCCAGTCCCGAGTCCAAATCCAGGAGACTCTGGTGCTCTTGGAATCCTATACCAAGAGCAATCAGGATGATTGGCCAATCAGGATGAGCTCCAGCAGCAAAGGCCCCACAATGGTCCGTTTCATATCTTGATATACGGATAGACTTGAATGTCATCTTTGCCTTTTCCCTAAGAATAAAATGTCCCATCCTCTCAGAAAAAGACGATGTGGCTAAAGCGACGAGTAACTCTCAGCATCACTTAACAAACCTGGTCTACATGACCGCTTGTTTCAGTAACCCTGCTCCATGTGCTCAGTCAATAATAACCCACCTCCTGAAAATAGCCAGTCAGCAACAGCCTCACGCAGTTGACCCTGGTGCTAGGTCAACCAACTCCTAAATACTCTGAAAATCGACCCATCCCTGAACTCCATGCTTCCCCGAAGCCCATATGAGACTCTCTCCGCTTTACTCAGAGACAGTGTCTTGCCAGTACCCCTCTCCCTCGCGTAAGCCCCTTGTTTCAGATATTGAATGGTTCCGTCTTTCTTTATCACTTCCTCCCCCAAACCTTGCTTATAGTCTATCACAAAAATTCTTCCAAGATCCAGGGCATGAGCAATATACTTTTTTCAGCTTTGGTATAAAGTTCACCTATGCTGGGGCTGGAAGCCTCTTCCTTCTTATTTCTCTGCCCTCCCCCACATCCCACATCCAGCTCCAACCTGGACCCACGTAAAGCATCCACAAGACAAATCTCTCTTTTGATGAAGTGAATCACCTCCCTTGGCATAATTTTTATCACATTGCATTATGTCAAAAGCTTCCCTCCTCCCACCACCACCAGGCATAGAGACAGAAAGAGGCAAAGGAAGTATGCTGCCACATACATTTCACTTCTGATACCAAAATGAGATCGTGATATACTTACTATTTTAGAACTTGCCTTTTAAACTTAATATGTTGTGGACATTTCTTGTGACATTAGATATCCTTCTACAATATTATTTTTAAGTACATTGCATCATTTTTAATTGCATTGCATCATTTGGCCATCCCAAAATTTGACCAATTGATCTATTGTTGGATATTTAAATTCTCTTTGTTGTTGTTGTTATAATAAACAATGTTGTGACCAACATCCTTGTGGATATGTCTCTCCCATCATAAAAATAACAAGAGCAGCAAAAATCAAACCCATCCCTCAATTGCACATTCTCCCTCCAGGTGCTTCCCTATCTTGCTCTGGGACTTCAGAGCCACATTTTGAAAGTTGTCCAAACTTTCAATCTCTTGGTGTTTCTACTCACTACCTGCGAAACACAGTCCCGCAAAAGTGATTCCAGGGCTTTCCATGGTGCCAATTAGCATTTCCAGTTTTCATCTTACTCAGCAGCGCACACTGTTCTTAGAATTAACACCCCCAGTCCTTTTCTCACAGCCTGGCAGCCTCCATGAGTTCTGACATCTGCCCATCTCTCCGGCCTCATCTCATGTCATGCCCCCTGTTTGTTTAAGCTCCAACACTCTTGTCTTTTCTGAGTTCCTGGAATTTGTGGTGCCCCCTCAGGGCCTTTGCTCATGCTGCTTCCTCTGCCAGGAAATCCTTCCCCACCTCCGACACCCAACCTCTCAACCTTGCTGACTAACAAACATGCATCATCCGTAACTCAGCTCAAAGGCACTTCCTCAGGAAAGAATCCCAAACACCCCTCCCCATCAAATTGCGTCTAGTGCACCATTAGAGGCTTATGAAGTACTACCTACTTCCTTATTGCACTAATCTCTATTTCTGAAGAAATTATTACACAGTTACAAGTATATAATTTAATATATAATTTAAAAAGTTAATTTTAACATCACAAATAATATATCACTTTACTTTGTTTTTTTTAAACACATAGGACATTACAGGTATGCAGAGAGCTTTATTTGACCACTGCCTGCTCCCTCCCTCAAGTCCAGGTCCACTTGCTGGATAATACCAGTTAGGAGCTTCATGTGAGTCTGCATAGTGGTCCAGAGTTTAGATTTTGGAGCCAAACTTCCAAGGTCGGATTCCTAGTGCTCCTACTTCCCAATTGTATAAGCTTAAGCAAATTACTTAACCTCCCTCTGCCTTAATTTTATCATCTGTAAAGAAAGGATTAATAATAGGAACTAATACTTTAGTTTTAAGATTTAAGTAGGCTTTTCCATGTTAAGCAATTAGGATAGTGCCGGGCTCATTGTAAGTGCTGGATACAGATGTGAGCTATATCTATATGTGATGGTCAATTTTAAGTGTCAGCTTGACTCGGTCATGGGGTGCCCAGATATTTAGTTAAACATTGTTTTGGGGTGTGTCTGTGAGAGTGTTTCCAGATGAGATCAGCATTTTGAATTGGTAGACTGAGTAGAGCTGCTCACCCTCTCCAATATGGGTGGGCATTGTGCAATCCATTGAGGACCTGAATAGAACAAAAAGGTGGAGGAAGTGAGAATCTGCCCTAAGCCTGATTGAGCTGGGACATTGATTTTCTACCCTTGGACTGGGATTAACACCATTGGTGCTCCTAGTTGTCAGGCCTTCAGACTCACACTGGCTTTTCTAGGTCTCCAGCTTGCAGACATCAGATCTTGGATCTTCTCAGCCTCCATAATTGCATGAGTCAATTCCTTATAATAAGAAATCTATCTATCTGTCGTCTATTATCTACTCATGCCATCGGTTCTGTTTCTCTGGAAGATCCTGACTCATATACTATAATGTATAGATAATATGTATTATTATTTTGTGTGTGTACTTTAAAAATGGAAATATAAAAGGCACATTATAGGTAGCATCTGGGAACTGTTTTTACTCAACAATATTTTTATGAGATCTCACATGTTCATACACATAGATTCAGTTCTGGTTCATTCTTTTAAATTTCTGAATAATAATAATTCACTATATGACTATATCACATTTTATTATCTCATTTCATATTGGTGTTCCATAAGTATTAAATTTGGAATCTTCTCCAATTTTTGATATTGCAAGCAACACTGCAATAAATATCCATATGTATTCTTATGTATCCTAGGAAATGTTTTTCTAGATTAAATATCTACAAATAGAATTGATAAGTCATGACTATGTGTATTTTCACTTTAAATAGTTCTGATAAATCATCCTCCAAAATGTTTTAATCTGCATATACCTCTCCATCAGGAATATTTAATAGGTACTTTCCACCTGAAGATCATGCTGATATTCTTGAACACTTTCTTCTAAACATTTGGGTTTTTTAATTATTACTTAGAAATTTAAACTGGGATTTATTTTCACATATAGTGTGAAGTAGAGATCAATTTTCTTCCATAAGTTAAGTCAATTGTCCCAACACTTCTCACGAAGAATTCATCACTGGTTTGAAATGCCTTCTTCATCCTAAGTCAATTCCCTCAATATGCAAGAGTTCGTTTGGGGGCTCTATTTATTTTTATCATCTATTATGTGCACCAGTGCCACCTGTTTTAAACATTGCCACTTTATAACATGGCTTTTGATCTGGTAAGGCAAGCTTCTAAGCCTCACCATTTGTTCTTTTTCAAGAGGCTATCGTTGCACATTTATATATACTGTTAAAATGACATGAGATATTACATATCTATATGTCTATGTGTTTATTATTGCTTTTCTCCGTTAGAATGAAAGCTCCACTAAGACATTATTTTGGGTTATTTGCCACCATATCCTCAGTGCCTATAACCCTGTCAGATCCATAGTAGGTCTTCCATAAGTTTTCGTTAAGTGAATGAATAAATGAATTCTAGTAGTATCCTGTCAAGTTCTATGAAGAGTCCTTTGGGTATTTTAATTGAAATTGCATTGAAATTTTAAATTAATTTGGGGAGAACTGACACTTTTGCAGTGGTACTCATCCCATTATTGAACATAGCACTTCTCCATTTATTTGGGTCTTTTTTGTGTCTTTCAATACAATTTTACTATTTTTTCCTTGAAGGTCATATATTTATAATTAGTTTATCTTAGATATGTCACAGTTTTTGTTACTATGGTGAATGGGACTTTTAAGTTATTACATTTTCAAATTGTTATTGTTGATACATAGGAAATCTCTTGATCTGTAAATATTGATCTGGTCCAGCCACTTGCTGAACTCACCAATTATTGCTCTATATTTTCATCACTGCATCACAAATAATGGCAATTTGGCTTCTTCCAGTCTAATCTTTAAACTTCTTGTTTGATTTTAGTTTCCTGTTGTGTTAATTGTAACTTCCAGTATGTTGTCGAAAAGTGGAGATGTTGGTTCATTTCTGACTGTTCATACCATTCAAGGTAGACCAAGGTGTGCTGCAGCAACACAATAAAAATTTGTTTCTCCCTTACACTTCATGTCCAACACAAATCATGGAGCAGGGAGGAGTTCCTTATTGTCGTTTCTCAGAGACTCAGGCTGATGGAAGCTCTGTGTCTCTATAGATGTGTACTTCTGTGATAACTATGGCAGAATTATGGACTAGCTTTTGAAGCTTCCACCCTGAAGTAACTTGTCCTGTCCACCAGTATTCCAAAGCGAGTTCCATGGCCAAGCCTAACTTCCAAAGTAGATAGAGAAGTGTGATCCTACCATATGCCAGAAGGACAACAGGCCCGTGGGAATGCTTCTAAAGCTCCATCGTTACATGTGGTGTAAGTTACATTACACATGCTCTGTTTCTGGTAGATAACCTTTTTATCAAGTTAAGAAGTAAGTTCATGAGTTTATTTAGGTTTTGTTAACTAAAGAGTTTGTCCTTATCATGAATGAGTGTTAAATTTTATCAAATGGTTTTCTGCCATCTGTTTGATGTGCAAATGTTCTTTCTCTCCCTTGATTGGTCAAGGCATTTAACATGTTGTTTGCCTGCCCAGAACATTCCTTCCCATTAGTCAGAGCTCATTCATTCATTCATTCATTCAGCAAATACTTATTGAGCAATACTATGTGCAAGATTCTGTTCTAGGCACTTGGGATACATCAGTGAACAAAACAGGTAAAAGACCCCTGCCCCTGGCCCTGGCCCTGCCCCACCCATTCCCAAACTTCACCCCCCACTCCCACCCCCAGCACTCTGCATTGCAGACCCTGCGGCTTTAAGAACCGGCAGCAGCCGACCCAGGCGCGGATTGGTGGTTTATTCTAACGCTAGAGGGTGAGCTCATCTGTAGCCAATGGCCGGGCTGCACCCAGCCAGACCCAGCACCTGGCTGGTCCTGCCAAGCCAGGGCCCGAGGTGCCGGGTACCCCGCAGGGGCGAAGGGGCGGTGGCGGCAGTGGTAGCTCCCGGCTCAGGCAGGTACGGTGCTTGTCCTGCTCCTCACCATCCCTGATCCCCCAGGGAGGATGCCGCCTACTCTCACTCCCCCGGCCCGTCCTCCTCGGCCTGACCCCCGCAGGGTGATGCCTCTTGCGAGCTTGGGACTCTGCAGGCCGGGACTCAGGATTTCTGTGTCCAGGCGTGGCCATGCTGCTCTGCCCCGCAGGACCCGGCCCGGCAGGGTGGTCCCGAGGCCCAGGCCTGACCGGAGCGGCCCAGCCCACTGGTCTTGGCATCCCCAGCACAGGCCTCAGGGCTGCATGTCCTGGGTGGCCGGGCATACGTACAGCTCCCCGCTGGCCCTGGCATGTGGGTTTCCCTTCTTCCCACCCCACTCCCCATCCTGCTCTCTCTCCTCTCTTTCTCCGCGGAGACAGACATTCCCTGGGGTTAGAAGTCGGGCCCTGCCCCTTCCCAGTGGGGCCTGAGAGAGCAAAGGTGGCCCTGCAGTGAGGGGCAGAGGCAGCTCTGCTGGCCTCTCTCTGAGCCCTTTCCTTTCCTGCAGCCACTTTTCTATCCCTTCAGCCCCTTGTGTCACACCGCTCAGGAAGGAACTGCCATCAGGTCCTCGGAGGCCACGTGCCTCCTGGCTTTCTCAGAGAGAGCCAGGAAGACAAAGCCATCCTGTCCCTAGGGCTGGGTCCATCCTGCCACAATCCCTCTAACTCTGTCCAAAATCTGCCACTCCATCATTTCACTTGCCCCCATGCTCTACGACCTGGCCTTGTGCCCAGCTCTCTGCTGGGCTCTGTGGGGGTTCCTCCTGACCACACTGACCTCTGCACTAAGGGAAACAAAGCCAGAGCAATCCACTCTGTTTGGAGCTGAATTCTGAAGGATAAATGAGATTCCTGTAGGGCAGGCATGGAGGGGAGAACAGGCAGGATGGAGGGAACAGTGTGAGGAATGGCCTTTGAGCCCAGGGCCCCTGCCTCGGCCTCAGAGTGTAGCCTCCAACTGTTTCCTGTCTACTAGACACCGGTTTGCCCTATGAAGGCCCCATGAAGGCAGCTCTGGATCGTGACTATCTTCAGCACTCTCCACCGCTCAACACATAGTAGGTGCTCAAGAAATACTTGTTGAACTGAATTGGAATTGAAAGGAGGAGCCCCAAGCGTGTTATTATTCTATTACCACCACTTGGGAAAGATCTGGCTCAGTGAAGGGCCTTAACCCACATTAGCTCTGATCCCTCCAACCCTCGGAGGTGAGTGTTAATCTCCAAATATTCAGTGGAGAAAACCAGGGTGCAAATGGGGTGTTGTTCCCCACTGGATCCTCTCTATTGCATTTGTTCATTCCAGGTCACGGCCATGAGCCTGGTGGCCTGCGAGTGCCCACCCAGCCCTGGCCGAGAGCCTGAGCCCTGCTCACGAGCACGGTCCCAGGCCCACACGTATTTGGAGCAGATTCGCAACCGGGTGGCTCTGGGGGCACCTGACATGACCAAGCATGACTACCTGGTAGACGCAGCCACACAGATCCGGCTGGCCCTGGAGCGTGATGTCAGTGAAGACTACGAGGCAGCCTTCAACCATTACCAGAATGGCGTGGACGTTCTGCTGCGAGGCATGCACGGTGAGGGCAGAAGGGCCAACTCGGGGCTCATCCTGTCATTGTCCGTCTGTGTGGGGCAAGCAGGGCTCTGCTGGCCCTGCAGGACCTCTGTGAGAGACAGTGATAGGAGCTAGCACTTACTGAGTAGTACCTACATGCCAGGCACTTGTCTGAGGGTTGTACATGTGTTCACTCATTTGAGCCTCACGATAACAGAAGATACTATGTATGTCGTTGCAGGTGGAGCCTAGTATATAGGATCTATTTTTATTCCAGTTTTCCAGATGAGGAAACTGAGTCACAGGGCAGTTAAATAGCTTGCTTAAGGTTAGCTATCAGGTGGCAAAGCTGAAGTTTAACAGTTTTCTCACTAGAGGTGGTGCGCTTGGCCTGCTCTTCTGGCCTGGCCCTGGCAATGGGCTGTGCTCCTGCCCTCTGGGGGGTGCATTATAATGTGGGGAGACTGGTGGGTTGATGATGGACAGTTGTAGTCCTGGATGTGAAGAGCAATGAGGAGGAAGTAGAGGGAGGGAAACCGAGTCTAGGCTGAGGGTGATCAAGGTTCCCAGCCTCTCCTGCCATCTTCCTTCCTCTTCCCTTGCTGGTCTCCCACCTGGAGGAAGGGCTCAAGGGCAGATGTGGGGCCGGAATTTGCTGGCCTCAGAAATAGGTGCTCTGTCTCCACAGAGTGGAAGACAGAGGGTGGGCAATGGGAGTTGGAACACCAGCCTTCCAAAGCTGTTGGGGGGTCAGGGGTGAGTCCTGGTGAACCTTTCCCCCTCACAGTCGACCCCAACAAGGAGCGATGTGAGGCTGTGAAGCTGAAAATTACCAAGTACCTGCTGCGGGCTGAAGAGATCTTCAACTGTCACCTGCAGAAGACATTGGGCAGCAGAGCCAACCCTGGCACGGTGAGGAGACCCTCCCCAAGGGCTTGAGGGCGCTGAGGGGGAGAGCTGAGGCCCCCACCCCCACAGGCCAGCAGGGCAGGGTGGGCAGTGGTTTGTGCCAGGGCTTCGCCCACTCCCGTCCTCCTCCTGGTTTCCTTTCTCTCCCACACCCTCCATAGTCCATTCATTTTCAGACACTTAGTGAATCATCTCCAGTCCAGTCTCACGCCTTCATGGGGTATATACACACATCTCCCCACCCGCACACATAGCTCATACACGTGCTCGCATGTGTACACACTCCAAGGCTCCCGGGTCCGTTTGTGTTTGAATGGGCTGCAGTGAGTACTTGTAGCAGACACAGATGTCCACACGTACACACACACACGAATGCATGCCTACATACATGTGCACAAATGCTTTCCCCATATGGCTTTTCCTAAGCTAGTGGGTGCTGAAAATGCATGCACACTTCTCATGCCTACACAAGTGCACAAGCACGAGTGCACATCCACCCCTCCTGGGCTCACTGCATCTTGCAAGGCTGCTTTTCCCCAAAGCAGGTGTCTGGGCCTCATGCCTTGGTTTTTGAGGCATGTTCCCTGAAACCTACATATTCCCAGGGCATTTTCCCAACCTGAGAGCATCACCTCCTGTGAACCAGGCTTTCGAGAGTGGGTTTTTGAAGCTCCCCTGAGCCTTGGAAGAGGGCTGGGTGGAGGCTGAGCAGAAGGCAGCATGGCCAGTGTGGACCAGCATGGGTCCCCTGCCTGGTGGAGCCAGCTTCTCTGCTCAGCCTGTTCATTGAGGTGGGGTGGGCCATTGGCCCATTCTTGCTTGCTGTGGCCACAGCTCTCCTGGCATTCAGAGTCCCTTCACACTGCCTAGTGAGAAGCAGTGGCTGAGGAGTGGGCCCTTAGGCCACGTGGCCTGTCTCCCACCTCTGCAGGGTTTCAGCAGCCTGAGGCTCCGGCCGATTCGCACACTGAGCTCCACCCTGGAGCAGCTGAGGGGCTGCAGGGTGGTTGGGGTCATCGAGAAGGTGAGTGGGCAGAACCTGTGGTCTGGGAGGAGATGGTGTATGGGATTGGGGGTGGTGAGTGGAGAGAGAGCAGAAACCTCCTCTCCTCTAGAGGGGGCTAGAAAGAAGTCAGGGGATCCAGGGTAGGCGAGCAGCTGTGTCCAGTGGTTCCCCACACCTCCTCACCCCAGCACACACCAATCAAGTCCTGGAAAGGAAACTGGGAACAGAAGAGACAGACACCCCATCTCCACAGCCCTCCAGCTCTGGCACAGCGGTTTGAGAAGCCGTGTCTGCAGCATCCTGCCAGCACACACTGCCTGGTTCTCACCCACAGGGCCCCCCTCCACACTCACTCTGTACCCCAGGGCGGCAGCCCAGAGTCTCCCTACCAAGCACAGCCAAGGCAGGAATATGCTGCTCTCTAGAAACCTGCCTTGCAGAGTGTCCAAGCCGGCCGGTGCACATCCAGGGTCTTAGAAACTCTACCCTTTCTCCACTGGCACCCCGGCCCTCATCCTGAGCCCTTCTGGGACCCTTTCCCTTAATTCAGGACAGACAGAAAGATAAGATCTGACATTCCAACCCATAGCCGGGACACTCATTAAAGTGGGGAGCGTCTGGACAAACAATTGGGTCAAATGAGGTTGGAGCCAATATTCAATTGCCCTCTTCCCCAACCCAGGGACGTCCAAGTTGTCACTAAAACAGTTCTTTCTCAAAATGGCTGTTTATCAGTATCACCTGGGAAGCTTCTTAAAAATATAGCTGTTGGGCCGCACCCCAGGCCTGTTGAGTCAGAATTTCTAGCTTGAGCCCAGGAATCAGTAATTCAAACACTTGAGGGCGATTTTGATGGGTCTGGAGGCCATAGAGAAAGAAGGCCCAGGTGTGCCTCCCCACAAGCCAGATGATGAAGTGCTGTCTGGGGGGAGCACTGCGTTGCCACAGGCAAATCTGCTCACCTCTCTGAACACAGGTTGCCTTGCCTGCAAGTGGGGTGAGGATCCGCCCCGCATGGGGTGATGCGGGAATTAAAATGCAATAATTTTGGGCAAGGCCTGGCACATGCTAAAACGTTTGATGTATATTTGATAGTTCTAAATGCTAGAGACAAAAGTGAGTCTGAAGGCCTGCAGGCTTCCTGTCCCCCGAGCCTTGCTCGGGCTGCTACTCCTAGGTCCCTGGAAGGACCCCGGTCTGTCAGTTTCCGTCTGTGCCGCTCCATCCTCCCATTGCACCAGTCCATGTGGCTTGGACAGGCTGTGACTGCCACCGCTATTTCCCTACGTGGGATCCCACTGAACCACAGACATTGTAGAGAGAAGAGTTTTGGGTCAAATAAGTTTGGGAAATAGTGAGTTAAAGTTACCTCACTTTTTTTTTTTAATTTTAGCAGGTTTCAGAGCTTTTAGGATGCAGATGTACACCATGAGTTTCCAAGAGGAAGGTCTATGACAGAATTCCCCTAATTTGTTTAACCCCAAGACATGCATATGCGAAGCATTTTCTGATTCCTGTATCCTGAGGCCTGTGCATATGGAAAGCACAAATTAAGGCCAAGCCCAACCTTGAGATTGCCCTTCTTTCCTTTTTTACCCTTTCTTGGGCACTCAATTTACCTACTCCTCCGTCCTGAGATCCCTCTCTTCCTTTTGCTGCAGCATTCCCAAGCTGGGTACACCAATTTCCCCAAATTAGGAGAGGTGTCAGGGCTGCTGGGCTCAGGCCCCTGGAGCTAGGTCTGGATGTGCCCTCACAGCGTCCCATTCCACAGCTCTGCCCAGGCAGATCCAAGCTGGAGGGCAGTGCCGGCCAGCAGCCATGCAGAGCCAGAAAGGAGCAAAGGGCTGGCTCAGGAAATTTTGAGTCTCTCCAGAGATGCACAGTTGTCAGGGTGGGGGTCTCGCGGGCTGAATCGACACTGGCAGGCACAGCAGGTGGCAGGGAACAGTGAGGTGGGTGGGTCAGGGACTAGGTAGGCTATTGGCCAGAATACCCAAGGGTCTGCTCTCAGGGAGCACGGGGCCTGGGAGCCTGATCCAGGAGCCAAGCTCTAAGTCAGGGATGGGGAAGAAAAAGGTTATCCAAGTCACATCTTGTTTTTTTGGCTCAAACACAGGGGTATTTTATTATTATTATTATTATTGTTATTATCATTATTAGTTACCAACATTTAAAAGTTGGCTGGTTTCATATAGAAATCCAGATTTCCTGCTTCTCCTAAAAAATTGAAAGATCTGGAAATGTTGGCTCACATTCCCGCTCAGCAGCAAGGAGTGGAGGATGGACTGCTTGCTTTCATGGGGCACCAACCCTCCAGTTTGCTCCTGTCCTCACCCTCCCCACTTGGCTTACATTGCCTGGCCTTTGTGGACTCTGGAGTTTACAAACCTGTTTGAAATTTTCAGGCTTGTTTTCTCCACGAGAGATTCTTCCCAGGATTTTGATGCTTTGGGAATTTTTAAAGAAAAGGTTAATATGTTTCACCAAAGCTTTAATTGTCCCCATTTCCCCAAATCTCAGTGAGTTTGCTTAAAAAAAAAAAATCAATTTTTAAAAAAGTGAGACCAGGCACCCAGAACTACATTCCACCATCATAATGCTAACCCTCAGCTGACATTCATAGGGCACATTCCTATTTATGAAGTGTTGCATTAAGTCTCCTCAGCCACCCTAGGGAAAAAAGGATTACACTGTGCAGTCCAGTCCATTTGTCACTGGTCACATAAGACTGTTTAAATTAAAGTCAAATCTATGGCCATGCCACCCTGAACAAGCCCAATCCCATCTGATCTCAGAAGCTAAGCAGGGTCAGGCCTGGTTAGTTCTTGGATGGGAGACCAACAAGGAAGACCAGGTGCTGTAGGTGTAAGAAGTTTTTTAAAAAAACAATAAGGGATTGTAAACTGACAAGGTCCTTGCAATCTGTGACGTCAACCAAGGGTTGCCTAGCCTAAACAATATATAAAATAAAATAAATTAAATTAAAATAAATTAAAATCAAATATTCTGTTTCTCAGTCACAGCAGCCACATTTCCAGGGCTCGATAGCCACATGTGGCCAGTGGCTTCCATAATGGACAGTGCAGATGTATGTGTCATTCACGGTGAACGTTCTATTGGAAGGTGCTGCATTTTAATAATTGTCGCACAGAGAAAGAAACTGAGGTTCATAGAGGGCATGTGACTAGCTAGTGCTCTGTCTCTCAGAACAATGAGTCAAAGGGGAAGGGCACTTTTTGTTCATTTGGTTTAATGGGAAAATGCCCCCCTTTGCTACCTTTTTGAGATACAATGAAAGAGAAAAGAGTTTAAAACAAACAAACAAAAATTCCCCACCATCCTACCTAACTCCAAGACACTTACCGTTGATGTTTCGGTCTCATTCTTTCTAGATAGGTAGGTTTTAATATATATATTTTTAAACACACTTATTTCAATGCACTGATCAAGTTGTTATCTTCTGGCTTCCCCAGTCTTCACTGCTGGTTTTTGGACTGTGTAATGACAGGGCCCAAGACAAGGTGGCAGGGAATCCCACTTGGCAAAGGACAGTGGGGAATTATCCGGGTGTCGGTACTTATGGGAAACTGTTCCCCTAAATGACCCCAGAGTTTTCTTTTTCAAACATTGTGCAGATTTGGTCAAGGAGCTGGAATGGAGCCAGGCTGAGTCTTTGGCTGTTGGAGGAGAGACCTCTGGTGGTAGGAAGGGCATCTCGCTGCTACTGAAGGAAGTCGTCCCCCACTCCCCCGCGCCCCGGCCCCGCACCCCGACCCCATACACACACAACCCTTGGGTACTCAGCTAGTCCACTGCCTTCATTTCCCTGATGATGGAAACCCTGAGGCCCAGAGGTAAAGGCATGTGCCAAGGTCACCTGGTTGAGCCCCCGGTTGCAGTTAAGTTTCTAGACTCTTCCCTGGATTCAAATCCTGGCTCTACCACTTTTTAGTCAGTGAGACTGTAGGTCATATAGCCTCGCTGAACCTCAATTTCTTCATCAATAAAATGGATCACTAATAACATTCACCTGGTGGGGCGGTGGGAATAAAATTAAATAATCTCTATAAAGTGCTTGGCACAGAGTAAGTGCTCTCTAGCTAGTGTGGGGCTTCTCTACATCATCACTGTCACCATCATCACCATAACTCCAGACTGTTGAGGGCATGTGATGTGACAGGCACAGGCTGCTGCTCTGCTTGAGTCGTCTGCTTTATGAGAGCCCTCCTGCTGACCTTCTGAAGGAAGTTTTACCATGAGTCCGCTCTGCAGTTAAGAAGAACGAGGTTCAGAGAGGTGATGTGACTTAGCAAATATAACGATTGACATCCTCACAGCCTTCACATTCACAAAAGACCCTCCCACTTATGGCCCCCACAGGCCAGTGGCGATGGAAAGGGGCATTTGTACTTACTGTTTTGTAGGTGAGAAAATCAATTCACTCGCCCGAGATCTAAACCCTGATTCTAGGCTGCGGGCTTCATCACTGCCTAGTTCCCAGGCCTCAGGGCTCGACTCCCACCACAGGGAGTGTCTGCAGGGCAGGCCGACAGGGAGGGAGTCTTGCCCCCACACGCTCCTCATCTGGGCAGAGGAAATCCTTTCCCACCCCAGTACACCTGGCTTGCCCTCTCCTGTGCCTGGGGTCCATCCCTGCCCACCACAAGATGACTCAGGGCCTAACTCCAAATAAAACCCTGTCCCCACAGTCGGCAGACCACTGCCTCTAACCAAAACCAACCGGAGGAGTGGGCTCTTCTCCAAAGACAACCTCCAGAGAGAGTGGGCAGCATAGGGAGAGACCTGAAGGAGAACTCCAAGCCTGGGTGCTCCGGGCACGGCTTGGCCCGTGGGCCACACTCTGAGAGCCTCAGCTTCCTCACCTGTAAAAGATCAGAAGAGGTAACTGGCTCTGAGGTTGCTTCCACCACGGACGCCCCAGACCCCGCAGGATGGCCTGCTCACCACACATGTGTGAAGCACTTACAACATCCCGGTGCTGTGCAGGGCCCTGGAAATACAGAGCTAGACAGTGTGGTTCCTGCCCTCCTGGGTTCACAGAGCAGTGGGGGGCCAGGAAATTAGACACAGTATGATAAGGCTCCTCTAAGGGTAAGCCTGGAGAGCACCAGAGACAGATTAGGGCCCCAGACCAATCTGAGGGTTGGGAAGGCTTCCTGGAGGAGCTGGGACTTGAGCTAATACCTGCAAGTCTAAGAAGGATGGATGAACAGGACAGGATCAGTGTCAGTTTGGGGGGTGGGGGACATACTCTGTACCACCAAAGCCTGCCCTCGCTGCCCTGCCCTTGGAGTGAGTCTGCCTCAGCGGAGGAACCTGAGGCTGGGGCCAGGGCCATGGAGCCTCAGGAACTAGTGTCTGCCTTGACCAGTGCCTCCTGGACCTCGGCAGGTGCAGCTAGTCCAGGACCCAGCGACTGGAGGGACCTTCGTGGTGAAGGCAGGTGCCACCCAGCTCCCTGAAGTTCTGCATTTCCCTCGGGACCTTCTCAGAGCTTCTGGAAACCCCAGCCCTCTGGGGAACCCCCTACCCAGAACCTGTATCTGAAGTTCATGCATCCTCCAAATCCAAAAGCCACTTGTCCTGCCCTGAGCATGCCCCTGTCTCCTAGACACATACCTACTGCCTCCTCCATGGCCCGGGGGGAGGAGGGCCTAGATTTTGTGGAGGAAACAGGACTGAGGGCCAGCTCCAACCCCTCATCTTGTTGCCCCTGAAGCTAGGCCTCTGATCTTTCCTGGCAGAGCACCTTCTGGCCTGTCCCCAGCTGATCTGCCTGCCCTGCCCCCTCCGCAGAGCCTGTCCAGGTGCCACATGGCGAGCCGGGAGCGACTGACAATCATCCCACATGGTGTCCCCTACATGACCAAGCTGCTGCGGTACTTTGTGAGTGAGGACTCCATCTTCCTGCACCTGGAGCATGTGCAAGGTGAGGGGGCCTAAAGACCCCTGTCAGCCCCTCGGGGCTTTGAGATGTCCTCCATCCCCTTAAAACACCAAGCTCTGGGGAGGGGAGTGACCAGGGGACCCAGGCTTTCTGGATGACGATGGCAGGATCAGGTTGCTGTAGTGCTCCGTGTCCCCCATGTGGTGCTAAGGTGCAGGGGACATCCTGGGGAGGGTGTTCGCATCTTGAGCTGGTGAAAGGGCATATATGCAGATGTTCCATTTGTCACATTTCCTCCAGTCTTGGCTGTGCCCACCCCTCGTAGTGGCCACATGGGATAGTGGTATCGAAGCTGTAAAGACAGCAACTGGGTCACGGAGCAGATGTTTATTGATCAGCTGTTACAGCAAAGAGTTTTTTTTAGTGAGATATACATCTTTGGTCATGACATACTGTCATTACGGGCCCATACCTGGCCTTCTTTTATTTTACTTAAATTTCATTATACTATTCTCCCTAAAAATAAATTTAAAATATATGTGTATAAAATATATTGAATACTAGTGAAGCCACCACCCAAACCATGACGTAAACAATAATTTATATCTCGTAATCCTTAGGGGCCAAGTATCCATTTTGTGCCAGGTTAAGTGATAGGAGGCGAAAGGTCACTCTAGGCTCAGGCAAATACAGGGAGGAGCAGAAGTGAGGAGCTGGAAGGCAGAGGGCCCATGCCCGAGGCAGAGGGGAAGCAGGAGTGAGACAGGGACCGGGTATCCATACTCTTTTTCTCCCCTGTCCCCATGCTCACTGCTCCCTGTGGCCCAGGAGGCACTCTCTGGTCCCACCTGCGCTCCCAGGCCGGCCCCCAACAATCTCGGCTCAAGTCTGTCTCCAGCCTGGAAAGGATGAAGGCTCAGCTCAGCTCCTGCCTCGGCCTCCGGACTCCAATGCTGCTGCCCCAGGGCCACGCCTGCCTCCAGGACAGAGTCCCCCGAGAGCACCCACAGACTTGTCAGAGCCGTCCCCCAGACAGGGAGGCCTCATCTACCAGACCCCAGAGAGAGGCTGAAGGTTCACCTTCAGCCAGGACCAGCACTTCCTGCTCCTCGAACCTTCCAAAGGCCCCAAGTGGCCTCCTGCAACTCCAGTCCAGGAGAAGACCTGGCCAGAACTTGGACACAGGGTCCCCTTGGGGGCTCCCTTGGGTTCGCGAGGGGGCTGGCCGGGTGCTGGGGGCCTGTGGCCGTGGCAGAGGTACGAGCCGCCCCTCGGCGGATGAGGCCAGCTTGGGGTCTGGCAGGGGTGCCTGGAGCATAAGGGAAGAACAGGCGAAGCAGTGGGCGGCAGAAATGCTGGTGGCCCTGGAGGCGCTGCACGAGCAGGGGGTGCTGTGCCGGGACCTCAATCCGCGAAACCTGCTCCTGGACCAGGCAGGTAGGTGCCTAGGCCTGCGGGGAGGGGAGTAGGCTGCCCTCCCCTGCCTCACCCCTCAGGTGGGGATCTCCAAAGCCTCAGAGTTCCCCGAAGTCGAGGGGATGGCAGAGGTCATCTGCTGCTTCCTCCGCCTCCCCTAGGCCTTTTCACATAGGATTCTACCAAGTGTCCAAGGTCAAGACTGAAAAACAAGCTCCTTACTCCCATGAGTCCAGGGCAGCAGCTCCTATGAGTAACTGGTTGTCTCTGGGCCTCAAGGGACCGTGCCCTTATGGAGGCCATGCGCAGGGAGGCCACTGGCTTCTGCCTTATGACTGACTATAGGGGCAAGCCCTGGAGTCCCATTCTCCCCACCCGCTGCTCGACAATTACTAATTGCAATTTTCGTGCCCCTTTCATCCCCCCTGCATACCCTGGATGGGAAGGTCACATCCGGCTCACCTACTTTGGCCAGTGGTCAGAGGTGGAGCCCCAGTGCTGCCGGGAGTCTTCGGACAACCTCTACAGTGCCCCAGGCAAGAAGGGGGGTGTGCCGGGCCCCCAGACCCTGAGTGCCTTTGCTGGGACTGAGCTGAGGACGACAAAGGGGATGGGCCGTGTTCGGGTAGAGAGGAGACCCAGCCTCTTTGGTGAGGTTGGGACATGTGTGTTCTTGCTCCCACAGAGGTGGGTGGGATTTCTGAGCTGACGGAAGCCTGTGACTGGTGGAGCTTTGGGTCTCTGCTGTATGAATTGCTGACTGGAACGGTGAGTAGCCGGGCAGGGTATGGAGCCCTGGTAGGTGTCACTAGTTGCAGGATGAGCTGGACTTAGTCCAACCAGCCAATGTCGAGGCTGAGGCTCTCTGGTTCTCCAAAACCCAACCTTTGGGCTGGATGTTCTGCCAGCATAGCTGTGCCCTCCCCGGCTGTCCCCTACAGGTCATGAGACACACAGGAAGCCTCTCCCACCCAGGCCATGGACATACTTCATACCCCTACTATGCCAGTGACTGTAGCTAGTGAGACCGTCAGTTTATATGGATGACAGTTGGGACAGTCGGGGAAAGTTTCTAGACTTTGACCCAGCCCTTCTTTACTGCAGGGTACCTGGATCATCCCCCAAGCCTCCTCTTTCCACTGCTCACTCCCCCTACTCACACCCTTCTGGGCTGTAACTCCCATATTTTAGCTGAAGGACAGGAGAGAGGGCTTCCTTGATCCAGGCAGCAGCTGTCCTGTCCAGCCTGGGTCAGCCAAGAGCTCAAATTTCCTCCTGCAAACACCCTTACTCAGGATGGCAGCCTCTGCCCTCTGTCCTCCCCTGATGAGCTCAGCATCACATCACATCTGGGGCTGGTTAAGTCAGACATCAAAGGAAAGGCCAAAACTGCATTTGACCAGGAAATGGCCAGAGTGTATGCGGTGTGATCTAAAGCCCAGATCTGAGCAGTCCACCCTGGCTTCCCCTTCCCAGGGCCTCATCCTGACCTCCACACAGACCTCCTGCTCTCCAAAGCTGCCCCCTTCTGGAGTGCAGAGAAGTCCTGCCTTCTTCCCTTGCCATAGCCCTGCCTTGGCCCTCATGGTAGCATGCCACGGCCAAATGAGAGGCCCCTGAAGATATACATTTTTTTTTTTTTTGTAAGGAGGCAAATTCCAATGCTGTTCCTGAAGTGTCAGCCCTGACTGCAACCTAAGATCAATGCTTCTAGCAAGCATGGAGCCAAAGGGACCGGGGCTCACACCCTGAACTCAACACAAGTCCCCTTACTTCTCTTGGCATGCTTCTTGTCTTTAAAATGGGATACTAATACTCACTTTGAGGATTGTGGAGAGTATGGATAATGGCTGTCAGGCACCTAGCACAGTCTGACATATAACAAGAGATCCAAAGCAGAAGGCAGCGATCAACATCATCACCATCCCAGGGAAAAACAAAATCCTGGCTGCTGCTAGAGAGTTTACTTTTGTGGGGTCGCCTCCTCAGAGGCCCCTTCCTGTGTCTTTCCCAGGCCCTGTCCCAGAGCCACCCCTCAGGAATCCAGTCTCACACCCAGCTCCAGCTGCCTGAGTGGCTCAGTCGCCCAGCAGCCTCCCTGCTGACGGAGGTGAGGTACAGCCAGCCTGGAGGAGGCGGCTCCTTGGCCTGAGGGTGGGCGCTGGGAGGGCAGAACCCTGTGTGCAAACAAACGCGCTGCTCCTGGATGTCTAATGTGGGTGCAGGTTACAAGTTCCTGATGCCCAAATAGCACCTATGTTCCCCAAGGTAACGCTGGAGGTTCTGTGCGCCAGCCTGGCAGAGTGGACCCCGGGGCCATTGTGACTGGCGTCCCTGGAGGTCAGCCCATGCACGGCCGCGGGGCCAGGCAGCCTGCTGGGTGCTAACTGGGCCTTTCTCCACAGCTGCTGCAGCCCGATCCCACCAGGCGCCTGGGCGCTGGAGGAGGCGGTGTCGACAGACTCAAGTCCCACCCCTTCTTCAGTACCATCCAGTGGAGCAAACTGGTGGGGTAAGAGGGGGTGCGGTGGGCGATGGAAGCAGCTGGACTGGTCTGGATCTTCTCTTCGCTTGTCACCAAAGCCGGCCCTCTAATCAGAGGCCCTCAGCAAAGAAGGCAGGGCAGCTGCCTTCCCTGCTCAGCCCCCTCTGCTGGGACTCAGAAGTAATCACCGCCACTGCCCCTGGGACACCTGGAGAGTTCCCCAGCCATCTCTTGGAGATACCTTTTCTAGTCACTGCTGAGGGGGAGGGACAGGACAGATCGTATCACGCTAGGCAGCTTGGACCCCTCTACCCATCATCCGCACCCGTCAGTCCATGGATGCCCGTTGAGCGCACATCCTATACCTTGAATGCAAACTTACCACGTAAAAGGGTGCCTTCTGTCACATTAGCTCTGAACTACTGGCCACCTGCTGAGCTGACTTTGAGGTTTTGTGACTTGATACCTGCCATGTTGTGCTTCACTTGGGACATCTCTGGAGATCCAGCTCAGGATACTGTGGATCCACAGGCTCAGTGGATCCAAACCATTGCTGTCATGCAAGTGGCAGGCCTCTTCCACCAGAGGCTACTGCTGCAGGGGGTGGGGTGGCTGGGGAGGCAGGGAAGAAATCTGTAGTGGGCATGGAGTGAGATGGGGACAGGGTGATCCCCGCCCCCTAAGCATGCCTCCTATCACGCGATTTCAGACTTTGGAGAGTAAAAGGAAGGGAGAGCAGGAAAATAAGGATAAGGAGAAATGGGGAGAGGGAGGAATGCATATCTTTGCCACTTAGAGCAATTTTGGAATAAAGAGTTCCCTTCCCCGCTAGCCCACTGGTGTCGAGAAAACGGGAGCCTTGGGTCTGAGATGAGACCACGCCACTAAGACAAGCTGTACCCATTAGGATTCCCTTCTCAAGCCTTCATCCTGTTTCCTATTTTGCATTCTAGTCTTGAGGGACCCATCAATTCCCTGCCCACCGGGACTTCATCCCCTTTTGAAATGAGAACTCAAAAAACACACGGAATGATTGCCCAAGCTTTAGTCAGAAGCACTTCTAGGGTAAGTAGTGACCCCAAAGGCAATCCTCTCCCCATGTTTGGGGGCCTCTCGTTCCTCTCAGATCCTGTAACTGGGACCTGGCACCGAGGACTGCCACCAGACCTCTTCCCCAAATTCCTTCCCGCCAGTGTCTCCAGCACCACCAGGTGGCGCCTGACACTTTTCTGCAGTCTGGCTCTGAGGGCCAAGTCTTCTCTCTGAGGGTAGGGAATGTGCTGTTGGGGAGGCCAGGGTAACTCTGGAGCAGAGGGGTCAGAGGGAAGCACAGCCTCGTATGGAACTGGTTTTCCCCTGGGCCTTGCCCGTACCCACTACCCACCCCCCAATAAAGCCTGGTGTTGCCTATGGTGCCTTTGCCTCATTAACAGAATTAGAGTGGCCCTGCAGGCATGGGAGATTGGAAAGCTCCCACGAGAAGCTCCATGATCGTTAAAAGTGAGCGTGGAGTCTGCTAGGAAGTAGGAAGCAGGGCTGGTGGCGGACCAGCCTGCCGGCCTGTGCCCTGCAGAGCATCTCGGAGCCCAAGGGGAAGTGCTGGCATGTAGGGGGCACTTGGCTCGATGGGAAATAAGAGGAAGACAAAGTCTTGGAAGAGGGTCATGGTGCCCAGGAGGAACACTAGTTAAATCTTCTTAGTAACACCCTTAGACCGATGGTGGCTCCTGTTCAGAGATTAATGACAGGACCTGGTCAGAGCCCAGTGGAGCCTGTTTACTAATCTATGTTCTTTTTGCTACAGTCAGGCCAGACCACCTGCAGCCACCACTGCACAAAGTGTGAGTCCCTTCTGGGCCTCATTCCTATAATAAACACTGCACATTTGGCCCTTAGCTAGGCCCTGAGTTTTGAATACTGTGGTCCCAGCCCTATGAGGCAGAGAGTCTACCTCCTTTTGATAAAATGGGGTTAATACCTCCTTTGTAGGTTTACTAGAGAAATTACAGCTTCTATTACCATGCCCCAGACCTGATAATTCTAAAATACCTTTCATTGAACCCATTGTTTTTTTCTACCTACCAAGCCTACCCGCTGGGAGCCACTTTGCTCCTATGACAGACCTTCGTATGGAAATGGCATCGCTGCACACAAGAACAGCAGGCAAGGACTGTGGAAAGACCAGGCTGTGATTAAGCATGGACACCACCAGGCCTCTTGCCTGGAGTCAGCCTAGGTTAGCCCCCACCTCACAGACCACTCATCACCACAGGCCACTGCTCCCAGGAGGTAATCCACCTCATCTTAGACCTTGAGCATGTCGGTACACATGTGGCAATCAGGTCCAAAATGTGAAATTTTAAGTCACCCCACCTCTCCCCAATCCATCCCAGAAATAATGCAAGCCCTACAAAACTGCAAGAAGGGGCTTCACAAAGCTGGGAACCTTTTCCTTAAGAGTATGGCTTGCCTGGCTTGAGGGGCTCATTGGAAGCTGGAGTCCTTTCCTGGCTGGCAGACAGCCACAGTTCTATCTTCTGTCAAATTAATACAGTGTTAACTTATTCCAAAGTCTAGAACATCACAGGGTAACAGGGCATTATGTGGCTTTAACGATAATCAGTGTTGGAGACTTGTACAGCCTCAATAATCAAAAGGAACATAGAAACAGAAACCTTATTTGAGAACATTTGCCCTTTAATTTGCATTTAAAATGCTTCTTTAAATATTTCAGTTACAAGTTCTGAATAGTGAAGACATACATAGTAGATGCTGCAGGCACTCAGTACTGGCTCCTATCCCTTCCCCCCACCCAGCCCCCCAGGCCTTGCTTCTCGCTCAAGATACAAATGGGCACTCTGCACTAAAAATATGGCTCCCAATGTCAAGTGTCAGCAGCCTCAGGCCTGGATGCAGTAGGAGTCAAAGTGATGAAACCCAGTAGCTTTCATGACGAGACGTGCATTTAACCATACTCCAAGGAATTTCAATGATTGTGCCCAGACCCACCAGGTAGTACCTCAGAGGTGACACTGGTCATTTCCCCCATGTACTAGCATCCCGGGGCTGGTTTCCACCACAGTCCATCCTCCCCTAGACCTGTGTTCTGCAGAGGAAGAGCTAAGGCCCCGCTCCCTTAGGGCCAAGGTGCAGGAAGGAACAGAACTGTCTCTTCAGTCCACTTGCTTATACCAATGGAATATAAAAGCTCAAGTCAATCTGAGCAACTCCACAAGAAGCCTCCCCACCCCAATCTCTACCAGGCTCCAGCCTTGGGTTGTGACCATCCCCCACTACCATGGTTTGCTAGAATCTGCTCTAAAAGAAAACAATGTGTTAGAATGGTTCCTAGCAACCTGGAAAGGTTAGTACAACCACGGCTGTGCGTGATTGTGCCAAAATGAGTCTTCCTGGTGCGAGGCTATGACAGAGAGTGTGAGGGCAGGCCTGGGTCTGCTTCCTTCTTGTTTACAACATATAACCTCAGGGTCAATCTGCCCTCTTCCCCTCAACACTGTCGACACCCCTCCTACCCAGATCCCCTGGTCTGTGCTTCCTGAAAGAGGTAGAAGAGGCATCTTGAAGTCAATGATGAGAATGAAGGTGCATTTAAGAAGCAAAGCAGCACCTCCTGGCCTGTGGTCAACACTTCCCACACAGGTGTAATCGGGTGAGAATGGGCACAGGCAGGACAGAGGCTGCTCTGAGCTTGGGAGGCATAGCACCCTCCTAGGTGTCTCTGGAGAATACACTTTCAAAAGATTGAAATTTAATCACATGGTCCCCAGTGGTTTCCCTATAGCATTCTGGCACAGGGGAGAAGCATGATCATTTCTGCAGAGGGCTAATGGAAGAAAGGCAGGAATATTCATTAATGAGCATCCATTAAAGCTCTCTCTCTCTCCCCCCGCTTAAGCCTAAGAAGATATTCGAGTGTACAAGAAGGGTGCAGAGAGGGAGAGAGCCTGGTAGGAACACCAAGAAAAGACCTGTGACTGCTGGTTACATAGTGCCCTGGATTCCTTGCTTGAGGCCAACAGCATGTGCCTGTCGGTCACCAGGCTAACCTGGGACCCATGTGGGGGCAGGGAGAAGACTGGTTTTCAGTTCCTGCATGGTCGATGTGTAGGGCATTTGACTTCCTCCTAAAGGTCCAGTAGGAGGATTCTGGGATCCTCTACTGCTGCCTTGATTTTGCGGAGAAAAGTCACTGCCTCTCTGCCATCGATCAGCCGGTGGTCATAAGTCAGTGCCACATACATCATGGGCCGCACCTCCACCTGCAGAGAGAAGTTCACAAGTTTGTCCACAGTAAGGCAGAGAAAGCCCTGCTGAAGGGGGACGAAGAGAAAGCACAGCCTGTAAGAAAGTTTCCAGTTCCAGAGGCTTTCCTATTGATGTTGCTTCTGGCTACTTACAATATCTTCAAAAACCAAGCCTTACCCTTAGCCCAAAGCTCCCCCACATCCACTTGGAAACAAAGCTTAACCAAGAAATCAGAGGTCTCCTCACAACTGCCTTTATAAACATGCTCTGCCCTTTATTCATCTGTTGTCTACAGGAAAAGGTTCCCCTTTGGTTCTGACTGCTGTAGTTTCTTCTGCAGGGTTATAATTTTCTTTAAAAAAAAATTTTAGGGGGAAAAATAAAATGTTTAAAATAAATAAAGTGTTTTTAAAAAATTTTAAACCAGGGGTCCACAAATTCTCCAAAATTGTTATCAAAAGTGGTGTTTATCGGATTCACAATGGAGTTTGTGACCTAAAAGCTTCTATGAAGAGGAGTCACAGAAAATGTTTTCCCACTGACATGTCATCCAGGACCAGCTCCATACCCTTTGACTTCATTCCCTGAACTCCCAGAGAACTCCTAAGTCTTATCCTACACTTGGCAGCTGGTAGACTACTCTGCGTTGTTGTCCTCTGTTTCCCATAGGCAAGGGTCTGATCTCCAACGGCAACCCCACTCCCTACACCACCTGGAGAATGGAGCCTGTTGACTGTACCAGATGAAGGAGCAAGCCTCCTTAGCTCAATGTACATCAGAATCATCTGCAGCTGCTGCTTCAACAGGCCCAGGAAAGGGGTCCAAAAATCTGCATTTCTAAATTCCCAGATGATGCTGATCCACACTCCACAACCTGAGAATTACTGCCTTAGCTATTAATTAGAAACTAAGATGGAACTTACGCCTGAAATTATAGTGAATCTTATAATTAGCATTTAGATTTCCCTCCCCTCATTGCCTACCCCTAGGACATTAGCTCTGATCGTTCATACCTTGCCTCCCACGGCTACTGGCCTATCGAAGATGGCATGCATGCCCAGGATGGCGGACTGAGGGGGATTGATAATGGGTGTTCCAAAGAGGGAGCCAAAAACGCCTCCATTGCTAATGGTGAAAGTACCACCATCCATATCTTCTATGGCAAGTTCGTTCTTTCGAGCCTAAAAAGAGGTATTTCATTATTGAAATTAAGGTCAACCCAGCTTTTTTCACCTAAAGGTCCAGAACGCACAGTCCACATTCTAGCTTCAGCATGAAAGTTGTTCT
Source organism: Cynopterus sphinx (assembly GCA_030015415.1). Lineage (NCBI taxonomy): Eukaryota > Metazoa > Chordata > Mammalia > Chiroptera > Pteropodidae > Cynopterus > Cynopterus sphinx. The sequence goes on from CM057384.1 coordinate 133,415,587, forward strand.
GCTGAGATGCCTGTGACTAGTGCTCCAACAGAGGACAGGCACAATGCCTTTGGGTCCTTTTCTGTCCCCCAGCAGGTCTCACTAGAGGAGATCTGCAGTCACAAGAATATGCTAAGCTCTGCCAGACAGAGATCTGTATTTCAGCTCTTGTGGGTGACTGCTGTTCTCAGGTGCTATGCACTCTTTATATAACCGGGTGAGGCTTCAGCTCCTTGAGCACTGCTCACTGGTGAGCTCAGCCTTCCCTGGGCTCTCTTCCCTGACCTGCCCAGCAGCTGATACACATGCTGCTTTCTAGTTTACCTTCTCTCCCAGTTCATTGATGGTTCGCTCAATATCTGCATAATTCATAGATTCCACATTCCTGATGACTGGAACCACCAAACCCTGATGAAAGTGAAAGACTTTTCAGATGCAAATTAATAGTACCCTTTACAGTTATATCCCTTGATTCAAACCATGGTCTCCCCACCCTCCCAGAATATCTTAATTACTTAATGTGTTAAATGCTTTTATACACATTACGTATTTAGATGTGACATTAAAAGAATGTGGTATGGTCAAAAATAGGTTACTCTTTAACTAATTTCCTTCTAATAAGATAGAATTAAAGAAACGGTCTGCCCCAAGGGTCTGCTTGTTCACACAAATAAGGTGTGAAGAAGCCCCCCACCTCCTGCTTCAACATACCCGTGGGGTGGCCACTGCAACACTGATGTCAATATAATCCCTATACACCACCTCTTTGGCTGCATCGTCAATCACTATGAGAGAGAAAGCAAATGTTAGATACAATTCACCTAGCCTAGACTGTTAAGGTACTATTTGCATTAGCAGACTAAAAATCCACAGTACGTGGTACAGCGTGGGCTACCCAATCAGCATGAAAAACATTGCATGACAAGTGGCAAACTCTGTACTCCTGTGCCAACCAATAGTAACATCTCCCAAGTGCTGACGAGCCTGACAGAAGAGCATCCATCCTTCTGGCAGCCCTCACAAGGGCTCAGCACACTAGCTCACATATGATAAGTGTATGCTAAGTTCTTATGAACAGGCCTTCCCTTAGCTGAGAATGGCCAAATGTAAAAAGTGCCCTCGAAAAGGCGAATTAGCAAAGTGGGTGGGGAGGTGCTGCCCATTCTGCTGCCCACCCTCAACAAAGGGAGGAACAAGGGGGAAGGAATGCTCTTTCTAGGAGACTCAGGGTGGTCTGATTTTAATATCATAGCTTGAGATAGCAAACAGCAGCTGAAAATTTAGGTGCGGTGCTCATGATAAAATACAGGCTTGGGAATCTTTTCCACAGCAAGTGTATGCTGTATTGTTAGGTAAGAGACCCAGAAAAAGCATGTAAAACTGAGAAAGAGGCCAAGACAACTGAGAAATACCTACATGTATGGGCAGGCAGATGGGATGGATATAGCCAATCAGGAAGTATGAGAAGGATGGAAGAAAGAAAGAGGTACACATAGGCACAAAACGAAGACAGTCTTTCTACCTACCTAGAGCATATCACTTGATGGAAGGGACTAGGGCTTCTATTTCTAGATCTTTAGGGACCCTGGCACTGCTGAGGGTTGCAAAGTGCAATATCCCCTCTCTAATCTTCCAGGGAATAGAGAAGTGTCTCAACAGGAAAAAGAACTGCTTGTTAGGCCAACATTTCAATGACGTAGGTTAGGAAAACGGAAGGAAAATGATCACTAAGTCCATAAAAGTGGGGCCAAGCCCAAGGCCTCCCAATGAGGCCCATCAACCAGAAATCAAAGGGCACTCTGGAGCCTATGCTGAGTGTGGAAATCATGCCCCAAGATAACAGAGCCCTTGGGAAGGTGGGTGCCAGACATCATGAGCCTCCATGGACCCTGACATGAGAAGCCTAGAGAGCTGGGCTGGCTGAGAACTTCCCAGCTAGGCACTGGGAAGAAAAAACATTCTGTCCATCTAATAGGGACAAACTAATTATGATACTATTTCAGGAAGGTGAATCAAGAAACCCCTGGGAAATGTTTTCACTGGGAAATGTTTTCACAGGTATGAAATAAAACGTCTGTTACTCCCTTCTTTTGTGTCCGTCTGTGTGGAAACAGGTCTGTGTTCCCATAGCTCCCAGGACCTCTGTGATGCTGGCCACCACAAACTCACCTGCATTTACAACAGGCTGCTCCTGCAACGCAAAGGCTGAGGCCTTCACAAATGCTGACATGAAGCCCAGTTTGAGGTTATGTTTCTTCAGAAAAGCATCTTTGTGCCGGGCCCTCATCTCTTGGATGTTACTGCAAAAACACATTACAAAACAAACTGACCACAAATGAAGCCTTCATTTGACTTTCATACTGGCTTTTAACTCCATGTACACAATTGAGTAAGCTTTTTTTCCCTGTGTACCATAAGTTCAAGTTTTGAAATAGTCCACTAGAGGTCAACGTAATATCCTTGTTCCATTATAAAACCTGAATACAAGAGTCAGGTCCCATCTGTCTTGAAGGTAGCTTGAGTCCTTTATAGGGCTCTCTCATATTCCAGAAATAACAGATTTCAGTGACAGAAAACACGAATAAGAGATCACAAAGCACACTAGCATCCTTGCCCTGGATGAGAAAGTGATTTCTAGCTATGCTAAAATCATGAGCTATCTACCCTGAAAAAATTTTTACGCATGAACAAAGTCTACAAAGTAATGTTCTTTTTATATCTTATTAGTATTATTTCCCAAAAACCATGAAACCTGATTATGACTTCCTTATGACATTCCTATCTCTTAACTGGTGAAAACAAACCCCAAAACACTCCACAGGTGTATGGGCTCCAAGTGAGCAAAAGCAGTATGACTACAGACAGAAAGGTATGACCCAGTGTTCATTTAGGTTCATGGGAAAGATAGTAGGTTAATTCTTCACCTCCCAGAGTTAGTAGTTACTTCCAACTGCCCCCTTTAAAAAGATGCTACTAGCACCTACTACATGTGAGGGTCTATGCTGGGCACTAAGATACAAAGATAATAAAGACATAGCTGAAGATCAGTTTAATGAACGTTGTTTTCTTGATATTTAGAAAAGTGACCATGTATGGACCTAAGCTTTTAAAGTATGAGCAGAAAAGCCTTCCGAGAAGCCTCTGCAATAGCCTTTGTTCCTATGGTTTTTCTACATATATACCAAATATGTACCGCAGTTAGTGGGAAATGGCTTTCCATTATTTTGCTGCTGAAACCTCAGTATTTATCGGAATACAGTTCCGTGATGGAAATCGAATTTAACTTTATCTCCGCCCAAATGCTCAGTTCTCCCTTTCTCCCTATAATGGCCTAATTCAACATTAACATGAAAGATAAGATGGTATAACTTTAACTCCCCTCTTCAGACCTTTTGTTCTTGAAAAAGGAAGTTTTCCTAGGGGGACTGATTGGGTTTAAATGTTTGTTTTCCTGAGTCTAACCTTATTTAGTGCTAGGATTACCACCCTAAAGACATTACTGGTTCCCAAGACACAAGAGCTGCAGAAGAGGGAAAGAGAAATGATAAACATCTCTGCTCTCAAACCTGCCCAAATGCTATTGTCTGGTCATTAAGTAGTTTCTATTTCAGAGCTATGCCCTTGGAGGCAGAGGCTGGGACAACAGGGGAAAGGAGAAGGTCTCAGAAAGGCCCCTTATGGGTTAGTAGCTCAGCATAAGACCCAAAGGGCACTCAATGGAAACCAGATTACTGACTACAGCAAGACCCCAGCTATCGTTAAGTGACACCTCGATTAGCTTCTGAAAGGAGATCCAACTATTACTCCTACCTTCCAATTAAAGCTGTTGGGCCAACTGCATCTTTCAAGGCAACAAATATTTACATGTTTCGTCTTAAGAAATTGGGTAGAATTTCAAAGTCCAATTCAATTTGTGTACAATTTGGCCCTAATGCACTGAAACCTAAGCTGCAGCCTTTGTGATTCATTAGTCAAGGTCCTACCCTATCTGCTGTGGACAAGAGAGATCTTTGTCTTGAATGACATTCAGTCTTTTTAGGAAGCTTCAAAAACAGAATGGATGACATCTATTGAAACAGGCCGCAGAGCCCTACTCTGAACAATGCCACAACACACTGTCAATAAACCACTCCTTTCTCTACACTTTCAGATTCCTTCCAAAGGAAAACAAAGTTCTCTAATGAAAAGTAGATTATCAGACTAAACACTTAGGACAAAAAGCAGCAAAGAAATGACCTGAAGACTTGATGATTTACTCCCTGAATTAAACATCAACTCTTATCCCTACTATTCAAAATATTCTGAACTATGGATCCAAATTTCTTAATTGTTCCTTCCTACACATATTCCTCATAGCAAGTATTTCTCAAACGTGTCTTGTATTTTCCCATCTGTGTCAAATCCACATTGTTAGTATTGTCTGGAGTGACCTTTCCCCACAATGTTACATGTGTCAAAATGCCAGTCGTTTTTTAAGGCCTATTAAAAATCTCTTTCCTCCAAAAAACCTTTCCTGACCATACCATCCCTACTTCTGCCCCCCACCTCAAAAATAAATGACCTCATTCTCTTTACTTCACACTCTTTGTACCCTTCTGAGTTTTTTTTTCATTCATCTTTGTACCCCCCTCAAAGGCAGCATGGTACCTTGAACACAGTAAGCATTCAAAAAATACTTTAAATTTAACTTCATTCTCTTCCCTATAGTGCTAATGCTTGTAAATATCAAAATCTTAAAGAAAGTAGGTGAGTCAACAATTAGCTTGCTGCAGAAATGGTTATATGGTAAGTCCTCACTTAACACTGTTGACAGGTTCTATGACTTTAAGCAAAATGATGTATAAAGAAACCAATCTTACCAAAGGCTAATTGACATAAATAACAGTTAAGTTCCTACAACATCTCATTAATATTATAACAATATGATGTTGAAAAAATAACATTATTCACGGACCCACTGTACTTAGCCCTTTTGGTTACTATTCTAAATTTTTTCTTTAAAAACACAACTTGTTTTCCATTTCATTATCAAAGCTGGGAAAGGTAAAAGGTGTAACAAACCTATGCCTTTTCACTGACACAATTCTGAGTTGCTTAAGGAGCATAAGGAGCAGTCACTGTGAGAAAGAAACAGGATGTGGTGCCCTGGCTCTGGGAATTCTGTCAAGTGGTTCTCCATTCCAAGGGGTAGACCTCAGCATAAGCCTGTTGACCTTGTTGCCCTAGCTCAACTTGGCAACTCACAGAGTTTAAGTCACAGAGGAGGCAGGCATAGTGTTAGCAGTCAATGAGAGGATGAAACCAGTGGGCTTCTGTTTAAGTCAGTAAGCAGAACAAAGCAGTACCTCTTCCCTGTTAGGTAAATTTTGAAATCAGCACTAGGTGGGGGCTGGGGCAAGTTAAGTGTTCTTTAAGAAAAGGGGCCTGGAAATAAGGACTAGCACTCTCACCTCATGTCAATCTCATTGAAAGTTGTCAGCATTGCACATGTGTTCTGGGCCTCCTTCAGACGCTGAGCGATGCGCTGCCGCATCCTATTCATTTTCTCCTGAAAGTGAAAGTGCGATAAGTGTTGATACTCTGGGTCTCTGGATCAAGCACTCCCCATTTAGTTCAAGGGCATACCTACCTGCCAGGAGTGGATGATAAAGGACTATTAATATCTACATACAATCAGAATCTCAGGCTTCCTCTCTCCTGTAGCCTTGTTCTTTTGATCAAGAACAAGAAAACATAGAAACTATTCACTCAGATGTGCCTACAGTTTGACCAAGAATGGAGGCCCAGGAAATGGTCTGATTTAAAAACAAAATCAACTTATGAAGAGTGTGGCATAGACCAGGAATCATTACAAAAAGGACAATTTCTAATGCTAATGACTTGCATGAGAATAGCTATTTGTGGAATGGAAACTCACAAGCAACAAGCTTTTGAGGCTATCGTATTTTTAGGAGGTATTCTCAGACAGAGGAACCCACACTCTTGACCATACTTCCTTGAGGTTTTATGTCTGCCTCTGACAACTACTGCTACTGGGTAGCCCTCAGCTAAGTATCCCGGAAGTATAGGAATAGAACTCACTAAACCACCTCTCCGAAGTGTGTATTATTGTGGGAGGGAGGGGGTGTGTTACTAAGCTACCATCCCTGCAAATATTTTACTCACTTAAAGCATTTCAGTGGTGGCATAACATAGTGGGAAAACCCACTGGACAAGTGTGCACTCAGGTTCAGTCCCATCATTTGACCGTTCACGACTATGAACAAGTCACTTCCCAAACTTAGTTTTCCTGTCAAGGCCAAGAGAACAAGCAGCCAGCCATTCAAAGGTAGAGACCACCTACCACACTTCTCAACACTACCCCTCTGCCTCTTTCCTAGAAGTGGTCCTCAGAGGCTTACCCGATGTTCCGAACGGAGACCTTTGCTAACTTCTGGCTCAGCTACTGGACGAGCAGCAGTGGGTTTTACTGCAGACACTGAAAACAAAGAAGGGGGAATACAGCTGCATCAGAAAATGAGAGAAACATTTACTGAGTTTGTGCCAGTGCTTTCATATTGTACTGTCACTTATTTATCTAGATATTCTGAGATATATTTGTACCATTCCCAAATCACAAATGAACAATTTGCTCTGAGTTGTTAAGTAACTAGCCAAAAGTCATACAGCTATAAACAGAAAGCTGGGATGCAAACCCAAGTGTGCTGATACAAAGTCTAAAATACTTTTTACAAAGAAGACAGTAGAGCCTGTTCAGAGCCACTAGTCTCAGACTTTGCTCTGTGAGGGAACACATTAGATGAGATGTTCCTCCCACATAAGGACACATGGGAGTTGGAGGCTTACCCGGTTTGCTAGCAGGAGGTTGTGAGGGCGAGGGCACCGGTGGCATCTGAGTGGGTATAGATGCTGCAGGGGGAGGAGGAACTGCCGATGCTACAGGCTCTGCTTTGGGGGCTGCGGCGGCAGGGGCTTCGGCTGGCTTGGCCTTAGCAGGAGCAGCTGGAAAAAAAGAAAATAAGATGCTACTGGTACTGTCTGGAATGGAAAGCAACCAAATCACAGACACTAAGCAGAATTTAGCAGCAAAAGCTCAATCTCCAATCAATTAACAAATGCTTACTGGATATTTTCTATATATGCAAGGCACTATGAGATATACCCAATGATACTAGTCTATTCTCCACAGCTCCTAGATGTTCTACATCAGTTAACTAACTTAATTCAGCTGCCTTCCTGATTTTATAAATATTTATTAATCATCAAATTCAGCAAATACTTTCAAAACAGCTCCCAAGCCCACAAAAATGTAAACCTCTAAGCAAAAGAAGCCCAGGCAACTTAAGATGTTCAAATATATAGATTAACATATTTCTAGTTATGGTACTACTGATAGTCTCATCTTCTATTTTAACATCATATTAAAAAATAAAAGCTTAAATAATTAAGGGCTCATTTTCACTTCAAAGCATTTCATCTAGGATGACTCTAGCAGAAGGTTGTGAGGGCAGTCAAGTAATAAACTCTCAACTTTAAATTAGATGTTTATTTTGATTTTACCCATCTAGACATTGTATCTGGTTTTGTATTTAAATTAGAAGACCTTATTTTGAGGAATAAATTATCAGAAGATGGAATTCTTATACTGAAGAATCAATCTTATTCCCTAGCCTCTACTGCACATTCTTTCCATTCTGGGCTTCTATGCTGCCCTGGCCAATCTCAATGATGCAATCTACCATCTCTGCTACATATTTTAACAATGAGAAAGAAATAAACTTTAGTAGTTATATCATTTAAGAATCAGAAAAAATTATTTTCTTTTCTAATCCTTAATATTGACTACAAGGTCCAGTACAAATTCATTTCCTTATTTCTTGTTTCTTCCCAAGAGAAAAACCTCCCTAGAAATGTTATGAGAACAGATGTGCAAGACTACACTGAATTCTCCACAATAGACACCACGAAATATTGCTTCTTCTCACTTTAGAAAAGCGGCTCTCAACCTTAGCTGTGTATCAGGATTACCTGCAGAGCATGAAAAGCAAAGAAAAGCTATGATACGTAACCAGGATCTGGTAACCCCAGATTTAATATATCAGAATCTCTAGGCCATGGAGTTGCAGCATTTGTATTACTTTTAAAGCCCCTGTGTGATTCTGATGCCAGGATTAGGGAGAAAAAGAAAATCACTGTCTTTAGAATCTTTTTCATGTATATCTTTAAGGTCCAGCATAAGAAACATACATGGAAAGAACAGACTATTATGAGACTTAATATTCTTTTCTAGAACTTGACATTTAAAGTTCACACTATACAAATATCACCTCTCTGGTTCCTTCAACTAAGGATAGTTGGAATGCCAAACTGTCTTTGAGGTATCAAGGAATTAGTACATTATGCTCAGCCCCAATTCCAAGGGGTAACACTGAAGACCTCGATAAGAATTTCTTTACCGCCAGTTTTCCTGAGTGTGAAAAGAGGAGTGCCTCCTTCTACTTTTCCCCCATCAGGTACCAAAAGAGCTTCAATTACACCATTTGCTGGTGATGGAACCTGCACGGATGTCTGAAAAGGGACAAGAGATGGAGAAAGAATTTAGATTTTTATTCAGCATTAGAAAATTAATTGTATAGCATCTCAAACATGAGTCATAAGGGCTGCAACATAGATTACAAGACTACATAGAGAAATGCAAGGCCATATTTCAGAGTAGGAGTAATGACAAGTCAATGTTATTGTAGAGTCACTCATTCTGTCTTTTCTCAGAAACATTAAAGCAATATTCAGTTAATGTGTTTCTAAGTGATACATTAAAAACAAGTGGAAACAGCTCATGCACACACAAAAAGAGCTCAAAACAACTCAAGTATATAGCACATATACCTAGAATACTCTAAAATTAAATGTTTAAAGCTTTATTTTCTTTTTGAGCTATTTCTACAACTGAGGTTAAAGCCAGTTAAAAATTATCTTTAAACAACAATTAACTCCCTGTTTCTTTCATTAGGTTAAGAAACTAAGAAAAACTGGCACTAATAGAGGACAAGCCTACCTTGTCAGTTTCAATCTCACAAACCACTTCATCTTCTGCAACTGTGTCTCCAACAGCTGAAAAGACAAAGGTTACCTGTTTGAGAAGCTTCCAATAGCCACAAAATCCCTTATAATAGGTATTACAAGACCCCTTTCCTATAGGGTCAGGAGAAAATACACTGAATGATAAAAAAAAAATTGGTGGAGGTACAGGTTCCACTGATTATCATGGAGGTGGTAGTGGTAGAGGGGATTTTTATAAAGTTTTTAAACTTAAGAAATGAGAGGACACTAAATCTTACCTTTCTCCCACCTAACATCCCCCTCTGTGACAGATTCTGCAAACGCTGGGGTTTTGACTGTAATCACATCATCCTCTAGGAAAAAAGTAAAAAAAAAAAAATCACATATGGACAAAAAAGTCCACATTTTTCCTTTTACATTTTTTCTTTAATTAAACTCAGTAAATTGTTGCTCTTGCCATTTAAACTGCATTCTCAAGAAGGCAGGTACTTACTGCACACAGCCGTAGTTCTGAAGAAGCGAATGGTGAAGACACTACTGTTGTTAATGCTACAAAAGAAACATAAAAGTAGACTCCTTTAGCAGGTAAGCCACTTGCAGTCTAGATAGGCACTATGGATTGATCACCTTCCCTTTAAATCAGTTTCTCAACCAATGTCACCCGGAGAAAGTTTTTCAAAACATACTTGTCCAGACCCCATCCTCAAAGATTCTAACTCAGGTACAGGGCAGAGCCTGGATGCCCTGGGTGTCCTAGGTATCCTAAATAGTGAGCTCCTTGTGTGAGTCCAGGATCCTATTCTGCAATGAAATGCCAGCTCTCACAAAAGAGAGACTTACACTTGGTTCTGTGAAGAAAAAGATAAGCATCTTGGTCCTTTTGCACAGTCACCAAAAAGACTTAGCTCCCTAATAGGTTTTCTTAAAAAAAAAAAAAAAAAAAAAAAACTAAATCCTAGTAAGATAAATTGCATGCCCTTTGGGTACGTGCCACTGTGTCACATACAACAGAATTTCTGACAGTAGGATTACTGATTTAGATCAGATGAGGAAGCAAGATAGGACAGTTAACTAGTAAGTAAAACAAGGTGTTAAGTGGGAGGGGTGGGGAGCCTAACAAAAAACTCATATATTTCCTAATCTGTTCTCTTGCTAGGAGGCAACACATCAGTCCACTGTGGACTTATTCAAGAGGAATTTCAAAAGATCAAGATATTTTTTTGATGTGGCACTAAATTTAAACATGTAAACTGGAGAAAGGTACCACACCTTGTGTGCATTAACAGTGGTTAACTCAGGAGAATGGGTAGTGTGGACATAATATATACATACACACACACACACACACACACACACACAATCTTTGGTTATCTATTACATATATACATATTTTGAGAGAGTGATATGGACTGATGAGGACTTTCACTTTCCATACTTCAGAACCATCTGAATATCCTACACCAAGCACCTTTAAAATAGGAAAGTTAAAGATTTAAGTTGCCGTTTGGTATTTTTGCTTTTATAATGTCAAAATAACCATAAGATCTGTGCAGAATCAAGAAAAAATTATGTTAAAAATATAAAACACAAAGTTAACTATGTATAAGTACATGCTCATGGGCAACAACCAGTTGATAATGTGCAATGCACAGACTGCTCTGTAAGGAAAGTCAAGAACCTGGTTCCCGGGCTGCCTCTGGGAACAGGAACTTGGTAGTGCTGGAGGACAAGAATAAAATCTTCACATGGACATTATTTACCTTTGAACCATGTAAATGCATAACCTATTAAAAACATAAAACCAAAAAGTTCTACGATAAAAGGTTTTGAAAATAAAGTGGGTACCTTATTCACAGATAAAAGACAATACAGAACACAAAAAGAGTTATGAGGGTGACAGCCAAATCTAATGTGTAATCTTACCCCTCAAAGTTTAGGGTTTTTGAAAAATACTTTCAAATAGTTATTTGTTGTATTTATTGCAGAGATGTGATTGCTCCAACTTTCATGGAAACTGCAGATGAGTAGCACATTTTGAATTTCTATTTTTTTCAATTATAAAAGTATTAGGTGTTCACTGTAGAACACTTGGAAATTTATAATGGGGTTATACCAGACAGTAGAAAATGGAATCATTTTATAACCTGCTTTTTCTTATCATAGTGTGAACACATTAACATGGCATAGTTTAACCAATTCGTGTAGTTTGGCTATTCTAAGAGAAATTTAAGTATACCAGGACTTCTACAGCATGGATTCCTAGAAATGAAATTGCTAGATCGAAAGGTACATACAGTTCAAGGACTTTTGAATGCCAAACTGCCCTCCAGAGATAAGTGAAGAATTTATACTTCTAGTACTGAGTGCATCATTTCTTTAAAAAAAATAAATAAATCCCATTGTGATGCACAGTGAAGCAGCAACTAAAAAATCTGCTGATCCTTCATTTTGAAGATGGTCCCTGCAGAGAAAGTATCTTGATAGCTATTTAATAGGTAACTAGAGAGCATCCTCTTACTGCCACCTTGAAAATACTTGGAAGGTAAAGTAGCATTAAGCAACATTCATAAGCAGAAGTTAATCTGAAACACACATGGATGGCCTTTCTCCAAACTTGTCATTATGCAATAATAGCATTCCCTCCAAACTAGTCAGAGTCTCAGGACTCTACTGACTAGTCTTTTGCTTTTTACTGTTTCTAAAATGAATAATTATTACACCAAGAGGATGCTCTGAATCTCCACAGTAAGCGTAATCTCCAGCCCTACAGCTGCACTTGTATCCAACCAAAATATTTAGGGAACTCTTCTATATCCCTTCCCATAAGAAAGTGTTGGAACTTCATTTTCATTATAATCTAAACACCTGAGGATAGGTACACTCCTGATCCAGCACTTGACATGGGGCTGAAGCTGAAGATACATCACATATTATAAATTAACATCAAGGTTAGGTCTAGGGACTCAATATAACCACCTTGATTTCTAGCCTTGGAAGCCAGCGAAGAAAGCAAATGGTCAACTATAGAACTGGAGTCTTAAATACCCCATAGCCTCATTATCTGTGCTCCCAGTGATACTTACACAATCTTCCTGCTGTCAGGGTAACCCGGTCCCTGACATAAGGAGACGCCTGGAAGAAACAAAACAACTCTCAACCAACAACTCTTATTTTATATACAGGATACCTGCTGGGAACAGAAAAGTCTGTTCACCCCCTAACTTTGAGACAGAGCAGGATCAACTACAGTCAACAATATAATAATCACTCAGAACCCTACTTCTCAAAATTTTCCACCAAAGTAACCATAATGGTAGAGAGCAACAGGTATGTGGGATTGAGAGTGGGTATGTGCTTGAGGAGGAAAGGGAAGAACTGTAAAGCATAGCCTGAAGTAGTTTTATAATCTTATTTACCTTGAAATTCATCAACTTTATCCCTACATGTTTTCATAATGTCTCTACTCTCCAAGTCTTCAAATACAACTGAAGTCTGAGAAAGGCAGGTGATGGCTTATCCTATGATACACACAGAATAATTTGAGAGAAGCCATGGGCCAGTAGGAATGTTTGGTCTAGGTTTGTTTCCCTGATTACCTAAAATGCACTAAGCTGGAAGTCTTATTGCCTGATTCCTAGTAGCAAAGACTGGGCTACTTTAGGCCCAGGGTCTCCAGCCTGTCCTACGGCTGAGCAAATCATCCCTCCTTTCAGTTTAATGAGGTCTTTCACGCTGATCACACTCAACAGGTGGGAGCCCCTTTCCGTGCGGTCCTCATCAAAATAAGGACTTCCCCAGCTGACTCACCTGAATATATTCTTTCATCTATTTTTTTTTTTTTTAGATCTAGTAATAAGTCTTTATGAACCATGGGCTTAGAAGACACCAAATGGGAGACAGACCTCTCTTGTGCCCACCTCCCCAAAAACATCTTCAGGTTTTCAGGCAGGTAAGTCACCTCTATCTCTAGCAGCCAGTGACTCTGGAGCACAAGTCCCTAGGATAGCATGTCTTTGAGCCAGAAGAGCCAACAACCCATTCTGATTTTTAGAACCCTGAGTCCAACTTAGAGTTCATCCTACAGCAAGTTAATTTGTATAGCGCTTTAGGGTTTATAAAAAGCTTTCACAAAATGACCTCATTTTGATTTTTGCGTCTCATCACTCCCTGAAGTGGAAAGACCATCTGCCATTAGTCCCATTTCATGTTTAAATAGGGCTTCTGGAGGTTATGTTACTAGCCCAAGATGAAGCCCTAAGCCTCAATGCAAAACCCCAAGTACAAGGTTCTTTCCAGTGTTCTGCCAATCTATAAAATGAAGAAAATGTTTACTGACATTTTTTGGGATTCCCAGTTAAAAATCAATTTATTATTCTGAGTGCTCTATAAGTTAACACTGTGCTAAGGCAACTGCGTTCTCATGACTCTTAGGATAAAGTCCAAAGACTTTACACATTCCTATCCTGTCCAGACCTCCTTACCTTTCCAAACAGGCTTCCTTTCCATTTCTATGACCAGTCAAGTAACTTCCTGCCTGAAAACTTTTGCACAAATGATTCATTTAGCCTGGAATATCATGCTCTTGGCTAACTCCCATGTATTAAGCCTTGGTTTACATGTCACGTATTCATAGAAGCCTTTATTGGCATTCTCACTGCACTCTCCACCTCCCAAGCTGGGCTACATCATTCTACCCTCTCACTATATCCTGCATTTCTCCTCTGTAGCAATCACAATGTAACTGTGTCCTGTGTATAAATGTACATTTGCTCTCTCTCCAGCTAGAACATAATATCCTTGATAGAGACCATCTGTATTTCTGCTGCCTAGCACAGTGCCTGACAGGCAGTAAGAACTCTATAAATGATCTGTTGAATACATGAGTTAATGAAAATAACACGGTGGATTTAAGAATTCAGGTTGTGAAGTCAAAGAGAACTGGCCAGACCAAGGCTGACTCTGGTCAAGGCACTTAACCTCTCTTGGCCTTGGGTTCTGCATATGTAAAACAGAATACTCCTACTGTTTCTTGATGATTAACGGAAAAATGCACAGAAAGCATTCAGAAATCCTACAAAAAAAATCGACTCATTCAACAAATATTTATTCCAAGATTAAAAATAAATTATTGGGATAAAATCTAAATCCTTCCAGTAGTCTTAACACCACCTTCTAGTTCATGCCACTCTCTCCCCTTAACCAAAATGCTCTGGCCAAATCACTTTTTTTTCTTTCCAGTTCCGAAACACTGCCAAGCTCTTTCATTCCTTACAGACTTTGTATATGCTATTCCCTTTCCTTCTGCTCTTCACTGGGATGGCTTCTGTCACATCCTCCAAGTCACCTACTAAAGAGAACTCTTCTGTCCACCTTCATTTGTTTCCTTCTCCGCATTTAACCAAAATTTGTGATGGTTTATTTGCTTAGTAATTTACACTTTGTCTTTCCCACCAGACTGTAAGCTCCAGGAGGGCAAAAATTGCCCATAGCTAGATCCCTGGAGAGTACCTACCTATAGGGCATTCATTAGTGCCTGACACGCAGTAGAAACTTACTTAGTAACTACGTGCTAAATGAATAGCTGATAGCTGTTACTACTAAATAAGAATTTTGTTTCACTCTTACAGGAACATTACATGGAGAAACACAGGCACCCCGATTTCCTCAGAAACTGCTCTGCCCTGGAGAAGAACATTTTAGGTGACAGCAAGGGCAGAACTTACCAGGCAGGGAACGTCTCCCTAGAGGGCAGTTCCCCTGTTGAGAAAGAAGATATTATCGACGTCACCCAAGACGAAAGGAGGAAAGAAACAGCTTTTTTTTTTTTTCATTAAGTACAGACTCAAAGCTGACCAGGTGCTGGTGACAGGTGAATGTCGTGACTCCAAAAGGAACATGCAACAGCCAGGACTCTCGGTCAGCACACCGAGCCTGCCAAACACCTCCACCTCCCAGCAGGACGGACGTCCACTGACTTTGAAAGAAGGGAGGGGACGGGCCCTCGCCTTCCGTCGGGGGACCCCGCGCCACCTCCTCTCCAACTTAGCCTCGCGGCCCGGCGGGCGCGGCTCGGGCCGGCGCAGCCCGGGCGCGGAGGGTGGGGTCCCGCGGGAACCGGGGCGCCGCGGAGCTCCGCAGGACGGCCGTGAGGGCGCGGGCGGCCACGGGCCACCCAGCCCGCGGCCTCCGCGTCCCGGTGCCCTTGGTGCCTGGCCTGGCCAGCCCGCCGCGCCCCGACCCGACCCACGCCCCCAGGCTCTGCGCCGCCCGCGCGCGGGCTCCTCGCGCGCCCCGGCCTGGCCGGACCGCACCGTACCTTCTGGAAAGCGGACAGCGAGCGGCTGAATGCCCGCGACACGCAGCGGGACCGAGACAGCATCACGGTGGCGGCTGCGGCGACGGCGGCTGCGGCGGCAGAGCCGAGGGCGGGCGGACACCGGAAGTGGGGCCCGGCAACGACCGGAAGTGGGGCGGGCCCGGCCACCCGCCGGCGGGGCGGGGGGATCGGGGCGAACCACTGGCGGGGGGGGCCCATGGGCGCGGGAGCAGCCCCAGCCTCCGGCCCCGGTAGGCGGGCGCGGGGCGGGAAGCCCACCGCTGGGGGCTGGGAGATCTTTGAGCCCGTCACTCGGACGTGCCTGCCCGAGCTCACACGTGTGTGGCCTTGGGCGAGTGACATTGCCTCCTTGAGGCTCGAGTTCTTCAAATAGGAAAAAAGCAATAGTCACTTTCCCACCTTCCGAACGCCTGAACAAGGCAACAAAACCCCCAAGGACCCTCTAAAGCAGGGACCGGTGCTCCTACAGGATCTAATGCCTGATGATCTGAGGGGGAGCTGAGGCGGTGATGCTAGCGCTGGGCTGCGGCTGCAAATACGGAGGAAGCTTTGTTGGCTGGATGGATGGCTGTCCACCTCCTGCTGTGCCCCCGGTTTCTGACAGGTCCCTGTTGGGGTCACTGATGGGCCAGGGGGCTTGGGGAACCCCTGCTCTAAAGGGCTCCCATTGCCCTTTACCTAGAAGATCTTCAAGTAGTAGCCTTAATTCTGCAAGACATCTCCTAATCTTCCCCAGTCCCTTCTCAAACTCTCCATCCAGGCAAATTGTTCTCCGTACATCCTGTGAATTTGGAAGGCTGTTTGTCATTCTCCTCCTAGAATATAAACTCCACGAGATTAAGGTCCTTGTCTGGATTACTGACTGTTATATCCCCAGTACCTATAGCAGAGATTGGCATAGGTTAGGTGGGCAATAAATACTTGTGGGCTGAATTTCGGCCTCTTGGCTTTTGGGCAGAACATTTTGTCACTACCTTCGACGTGAAAGTACATAGCACACACTTCCTCTCTTTAGTTTCCTCTCTCCTTAAATTCTTAAGCCCCTGGGGGTTCACCTTTATAGCCCACCTTCTTAATAGAAAAGATTTTCTATAAGTTTCTGGCTAAATTAAGAATGAATGAACAAGCCACTGTTCCTGCTCATCTTCATTTATCTTTAGGTGAGTCATCTTGCCTGGTTCTCGGGACCTTCACCGAGCCTTCGCTCACCCAAACTCTGAAAGCACTTCCACTGGAATTCTGAAGGGATGGGCAGAAGCCCTAACTAGAAATAGAACATTCTTGTCCGGCTGCCTCCCATCAAATCTTCATCATCCTTTACCTGGAGTATTTTAAAAGCCTCCTAATTAGCCTTGGGCCTCCATTCACTTTCTCTAACCCGTCCTCCACACCTCTGTCGAAATCCTTCTGAAATGCAAATCTAATCCTAATTCCTCTGCTTAAAGTCAATTGCTCCTCCCAATTGGTAGGATAAAGTCCAAACTCCTCAATTTGACTAGAGGCCTGCTAACCTGGCCTCTGGCTATGTTGTGATCCTCCCCCTATTTCCCACCCCAGTTCTCACAGCTTTAGCCCTACTGCACTACAGGCCATAGACTCAATTAGTTTCTCACTCCTTTAAATATTTGTGTGAGTTATTCTCAACTCTTATTTACCTAGGAACTCCTAATCCTCATTTGAATCCCTTCCTAATCTCCTTGGGCAGAGTTCACCTAACTTTTCTGTGCTTCCAAAGTAGTGTGTGTATATCTCTACTTTATATCATCATGTCTTATTGACCTGTCTGCCTCATCAGTTGAGCAGAGCAGCAGTAGGAAAGAGATGACTCTCTACAGGCATACCTCGTTTTATTGCACTTAGTTTTATTGTAATTTACAGATTTTTTTTTTACAAATCAAAGGCAAGACCCTCTTCCACCAGCAAAAGGATTACAACTAGCTTTATTATGATACTCATTTTATTGCAGTGGTCCAGAACCAAACCAGCAACATCTCTGAGGTCTTCCTATATTTTCCTGGATCCTCTACATAGAGCACAGTGCCTGGTATTCTGTAGGTACTCAATAAATACAAGTGGAATGACTAAGTACTGCCATGCTTAGGACGCTGTTAGACCCAGCTAAAGTGTCTAAGAACAATAATCAAGAGTTATGGCAATCCCTTGCAGGGGTTGCTGTTAATATTTGTTACAAAGCTACTTGATTTTTTCAGTTTTATGTAATTAATTTGTGAGATTCTTATGCAAGGTTTAGAAGCTCAAGTCTGGATGATATAGTAAAGCATTTCTCCTGGAATTTCAGTGATCACTCAGGTTAATCTTAGATGTTACAGCATGCACAGTAGCATGCAAAGTCCCTCTCAAAGGATAAAGGTTGAATTGATTTCCCTGAGATTCACGTATGAGCTTCCGTTGAGTCCAAGGTGCAACTCAATAAGCTTGCACTCTCTTCTGTATTTAGAGGCTCCTAGGACATAACATCACCTAAGGGGACAGGAGTTTATTTATACATTGTGGCAGGGTTCAAAAGAGAATTCTAAAAAAAAAATTATTGTAAAGTATGCATTCAAAAGGGTATATAAGCATGTGTGTAAAGAAAAATAATAAAATGAATAAACTCACCATTGAGTTTAAAGAATGGAAAAGCCCTGCGTGGTCTTCCTTGCCCATCTTCCCAAAGTTAACCACTGCTATACTGAATTATGTACTAACCATCCCCTCACTTTCATTGTAGCTTCAATATACATGTGTCCTAAACTATACTTGGCTTTGCCTATTTTTTAAATTGAGGAAAACATGTACTTACTTTCAAAATATGTAAGGAAAAATTTTGTAGATAGAATTAATGGCTCAGTTTGTGAAAAACATGACAGAATGAGCAGCTTTTCTTAAATAATACACACAGTATTCTCTTCCCTTACTCCAAATTCCCCAGTATTCATGTGTGGTCTAAACTATACACTCACATCCTTGCTTGTATACTTTTGAAGATTACTGACCAGATGGTAGATGGGGCTGTAGCCTGTCCTTCCAGCTCTGGATTTCTTAAAATAGATACTATACCCTATATTCATTACTCATAATACCTATATTCTATCTAACAGTCTCTCTCTTCATTCGAGTGTAATTGAAAATAATGAATAGGTGCATACTCAATGAAAATCTAGACATTGTTTCACTTATTTTTAAAAGTCACATAAATGGAATCACAGTGGCTGTATCATTCTGTGACTTTCTTTTACTCAACATTATGTTTTGAGAATTTATCCATGTTTAGTTGAGCTGTAGTTCATTGATTTTCATTGCTGTATTGGCAACATTCACTCCACTTCCCAAATTGAAGAAGATGGCAAAATTTGAGTGATGTTTGGGGGTAGGTGATTTGGCCAGTGAGTTCTTCCCAGCTCTGACAGGAATAGGGGCTTTGGGTCTAGCAAAAAGCCTTCCCAACAGCGTTTGGACCACTGCTGGAGGGAGAAGTCATGCAACCTTTCTTTCCTGTTGAGCTGAGATGCCATGTTTTGGTGCTGGTTTAGTTTCAGTATCTTCAGGATACAGGAAGAAAAATGTTCACTTTGTAGCTGCCTCCCTGGGGAATTTGGAGGCAAAGGTTAGGAGCTACTTGCTGGAGGCCAGTGCAATGGGAGAAGATGGGTAATCCAGTCCCCAAATTTTCAAGAGGTTGTGAAGATCTTTAGGCAAGAACAGAGAGATGACGTTTCAAGAAGGTCCTCTCTGAGCTGGCTTTTCTTGGCATCTGAGTTGGGGAGGGGGTGGAACATGGCAGGGGGGCAGCCAACCAGCTCCAGCCTCCATCTGCATATTCATAAGTCCCCCACACCGGTTGGTTGTGGTAGGCAGCCCTCTCTGTCCCCAGTGCTGGCGTGTGCAGCAGAGCTAGGTCTGTCAGATGGTACCTTGCCCTGAGAAGGGCAGGAGGCTTCCCTTGCCCAGCCAACAGGTGCCAGGACTGCCTGGGGAGGAAGCAGGGAAACCAAAATCACTTCCTGGCCTGACTCTGTGTGCCCAAGGCTGGTGAAGAGTGGACTGCTCCATCTCCCAGAGTGGTGGGCCCCACCTGGCCTCAGAGCCAAGGACTTGGACATCACTGAGGGCATCTTCTCCGTGAGTAACACCATCCCTTCCATTCACCTTGCCAGAGCACTTTTAAAAAATGATGAAATGTTTATTATGAAAATGTTCAAGTATGCAGAAAAGTGGAGAGAATAGCAGTTTCTAATTACCCATCTATATGTTGTCACTTAGAAGTAACGTCACCTGGATGTAACAATTGTTAATATGCTGCCATCTTTGTTTCATCTATTTTTGTTGGCTGAAATACTTTCAATTACAGCCATGGAGCTATCTCACTCCTAAACACCATGGTATGCATCTCCGGAGCACTTTTGAAGCTCTTTTTGCGTTTAGGTTCTCACGCTCGTCTTGAGTGAGGAGGCAAGTATCATCCCTATTTTAGAAAAGCAGAAAAGGCAGAAAGTATGCCTTAAGGGCAAATGGCTGGGACTAAGTAGAGCTCAGATTTCCTAGGTCCCAGCCCAGGGCACCTGTCTCAGCCACATGAAAAGCTCTCTTATGTCCAGGGGTGTGTTTCCCTAGATAGCAATGAGACATTGGAGCCACTGTGACCTTGGGCATATCACTTCACCTCTGGCTTTCGGTTGCCCCATCCATAAAGCAAGGGCATGGCGTGAAGATCTGAGGTTCCCTAACACTGGTCTGTGATATTTTCATTCATTTTCAGAAAAGACAATATTTAGAGTTTTTTACAAAGTTAAATTTATTTGGATTATACCCTTTTTTTTTTATGGGTGGTTAAGATTCTTTTATGAGGTAAAAATGATAGTAGGTTATATAGGCTTTTGTATACTAATTTTTTGTGCCCTTAACTGATAATAAAATGTTAGCTACTCTCACTTTGGTCCAATTATTCTATTCCATTTTATTTTATTTTATTATTTTATTTTATTTTATTAATAGTTAAAATAAAAACAATTCTAAAAACCACCCACATACCAGGTGATCTCTAAGCCCCTTTTAGCTCTAAGTCCCTGACTGTGTGGCCTCCCAGACCAGCGCTAAGGGGAAAGGAAACTGCAGTTTAAGGAAGGCCTATTATCAGTGCTGGAGAGTGTTGGCACTGGACATGCGTTATCACATGTGATCCTCATCACAACCCTAGGAGATGCCACTATTATCAACACCATTTTACACAGGAAAAAACTGAGAGGGAAAGAGGCAAAGTTACTTGTGTAAGTTTGCATAAGAGCTAGGGAGTCCTACCCAGGTCCAACACCCAGTGAATCATTCAGTAGTTCATGTGGGACGCAGACCACTAGAGCTTCCGACTTGGTTGTGCTTCTGTCTGTTGATGGACAGGGCTGTGTGGCCTGAGCCAACAGTCTGACCTCCTCTCCCATTTCTACCATCAGTCACTGTGATAGGGAGAGCCACTCAGGAATGGACCAGAGATGGATGGTCCATGTGGGGTTATGCAGGGGGCACCCAGTTGCCGTATCTTAGAGAGTGAAAAAGAGATGAAGTTGTATATGAAAACACCTTAGTAAAACATGAAAATGCTGTCTGGACTTGAGATGTGCCTCCCTGGACAAGTCTTACATTAGCAGCTAAAGTTTGCCAAGCCTGGTAAGTACCTGATGTGAGCCTCTTCAGGAATTCTGTGTGTGATCAGACAAAAACATATTTGGATATAAATTGTAATTAAGTGATCACTATTGTGAATCACCAATAGTGGACCCTTAGATCCTGTGTCACCTGCTTAGGAGAGGCTGTTTCAGGACAAGGCATTTTCCTCCCTATTTTTCCAACCATAATGTGGGTAGTTATCTACTAGGAACAAATCCGGTCCAGTTGGAATCCAACTGAGTCTAAGAAATTAATGAACAAAATCCTGCAAAGAGAAACTAAACTTTTCCAATAAAAACTTGGCAGGGACTTCATCAAGGAAATAATAATAGACTTCCTTGTATAAATCTGGATTGAGCATGAATGACAGTGATGAAAAAGAGTTAGTATCTCTCAGGCTTTGCTTAGTGCCATTTATCTAAGGACTCCCTATAGCTTGCTTTGCTTTATTGGTTGGTTTCCCAGTGGCCCTGCTGGAGTGTCAGAGGAGTTTGCTGTTTCCTAAATGTAGACATGCCACAGATGGGGAGCTGCTGGATTCACCTCAGCCAGCCCCGTGGGCAGCCCTTCCCTTTTGTCTCCTTTGGCAGCTTTAGAAGATCTCGAGGAAGGGCAAAGACTGGAGGGACAAGGGCTCTCGTGTTAGGGGATGATCTGTGCAGCTGATAATGCACCCACCAGACACTGGCTGTCTTTTTAGCTCACGCCCATGGTTTCGAACACTTCGGATAAAAGGAGACAGACACACAGCTTTTTCTTATGTCTGTTACTTACTTGAAATTCAACCTCACCCTCATGTTATGCTTTCTAGCTATAAAATCCTATATAACTTTGCAGTTATCTCACAAGTTCTATATTCTGTACTCATGTCTGCAGATAAATTTGCTTCTCCAGTGGAGCTTTTTATGTCTGGTGCCCAGGAATGTATTTTTGGAAAAGATTCAATGAGAGAAAATGCAACTTTTTTTGTTTGTTTGTTTTAATGGACTTCATTTTATAGAGTGGTTTTAGATTCATGGCAAAATTAAGAAGAATGTATAGATATCCATATTCCCTTGCTCCCACATGTGGATAGCCTCCCCATAAATACATGTTTTTAATTACCAAAGACAAGGGTTGCCTTTTCTTAAATAGAAAAGTAAAAATATACCCAAAGAAAATATGAAAAATACAAAAAAGTAAAAAGAAGAAATAGAAGAGCTATGCATGATTCCATTACTCATAAAGAACTATTGCTTATGT
This sequence comes from Cynopterus sphinx, assembly GCA_030015415.1. Classification (NCBI taxonomy): domain Eukaryota; kingdom Metazoa; phylum Chordata; class Mammalia; order Chiroptera; family Pteropodidae; genus Cynopterus; species Cynopterus sphinx. Next base: position 133,437,866 of record CM057384.1, read on the forward strand.
TTTAATATATTTTTCTCATCTTTTTTCTTTGTATTTTTAATATGTAATTTTATCTCCCCCCACTTATTATAAAATAATATTCTATAAACTCTTCTTAAAAACGACTTTTTAAAAATGGCTACATAATATAGCATGTAGATAATACCATACTTTATAATTTATTTCACCAATCTCTACTCTTATAATTAATAATAGGATGATTATTTTTGACATAAATCTTTAGATACAGCATATTTTCTTGATTTTTTACTTCTTAGGTGTAGAATCATTAACTTGAATGGTATAAACATTTTTAAATTTTATAATATATACCACATAAATATTTCCCTCGAAATATATGAAAAAATTAGCAAGATTACTGAGAATCAAAGAAATACAGATAATGAGATAACTAACACTGTTGCCCATCATACTGGCAAAGATTTAAGAGACCGACAACACCCAATGTTGATGAAAATGAGATATGTGTTCTTTTACAAATATGTTGGTAAAAGAGAAAATGGACTATTTAAAAATATGCATTAAATATGTATACAAATAATGCATGAATACATTCTTACAAAAATTCAATTAATACAGAAATACACAGAGTAAAAATTTTAAGTTCTCTGTCAGTCCCTTATCTCCACTCCCAGTACGTTTCTCAAGGGAAGCTGGGCAACAAGTATAAAAGTTTAACGTATGTCTAGTCTTTGACCCAGAATTTCCACTTCTAGAAATGTATCCTAAGGAAATAATAGGATAAATTCCCACAGTTATAGATAGTGTTCATCTCAATTTTACTAATAATAACAATAGCTAACACTTATCAGCAATTTACTATGTGCCAGAACCGTTTATAAAAAATAACATGTTAACTAATCATTGGATCACCTACAAAGACCTTATGGTAACTGTAGGTATTATGGTTATTCCCATTTCATTGATGAGGAAGCTAAGGTACACAGAGGTCACAAAGCTAGTAAGTGGCTCTAAGGAGTCAAATCTAGGCAGTCTCACTCAGGTCCATATTCTCAATCTTTGTACGATGTCGCTACTATTATTGCTATAATAGTAAAAACATAGGAACAAATCTGTCTCTAAAAAAGGAATTTTCTAAATAAATTATGGTGCCTCCATGCAATGGAAAGCATCAGCTTTCACAGTGTTACTATAGATTGATTTTCATTGACGGTAAAGACAAAAAGAGAAGCTATAAAACTATGTATATATAATTCCACTTTTATTTTTCAAAAATTTATATAATTATGAGAAATCATGTACATTTATCTGTACACAGAGAAAAAATTTTGGAAAAAAATGACAAACACCAAAATGTTAACTGATTTTTTTTCCTGGAAAGCAGCATTATATGTGTCTCTCTTTTCCTCTTAATACATTTCTATATTTGAGAAGTAAAACAATCCTGTAACACTTTCATGATCTAAGAAAAGCAGTAAAGCTATTTTATTAGGGTTGTGACAATTGCTAGTCTATCAGAGTGCTGCTAGTTAATTTTCAAACAGAAAGTATTGCTGCCTGACACCACACCCAGATAAAGGGCTCTTGGCAGAATGCTGGCCCCAGCACAGAGGTTTCCTGTTTCTCAGCTGCCCAGATGCAGAATTTCCACGATTGTCCTGCAGGAATGCGTGTAGACATCTGGGCACCCAACCACAGTGGAGTCTGGCTGGATTTTCAGATTCTGGCCTCAGGATATTCCTGCTGTTTGTTGCTTCATTAAACACACTGAGCCTCATCTATTACCCGAGTGGTTCTGCCTTCTGGAGCACACACTGCATGGGACCTCAGAAACCATACCTTAAATATCTACAAGGGAGATTTGGCGTAGTTTGTGGTTCTGTGCTCTCCCTTGCTCATTCTCTCTCTCTCTCTCTATATATATATATATATATATATATATATATATATATAGTCTCTCTCTCTCTATATATAGACTTTGTTCCATGTAGGCCTAGAGGAATCTGAAATAAAGTACCTCTGAAGAGAAAAATTTCAGTCTAAATGAAGTGCATACAGAACAATTTAATCAACTGAGTCAGCAAATATCTATTTGGTGACAGGTGACAGTTGGCAGTTGGCATTAACACACTACTTGGAGACACAGAGGGAGCTTGCAATCTAAAGGGGGAGACACACTGATTGCTTCAGAGGGGTGCCAACATTTCAGTTGGATTTTAGAAGAGGAGTCGGGGTTTGTTCATATGTGAAAGTGCTTTGCCTTTCAAGCAGAGGAAGCACTAAGTGCAAAGACATGTGGCATGCAGGAGTTTGGCCTGCTCAGGGAACACAAGGCCTGGGAGAGCTCAACACAGGTGAGTGTCTACAGTTGCCAGATGGGAGGGGGTTGGGGGGATGCAAACAGTGAAAGGGATTAAGAAATATAATTGCCAGTTATAAAATAGTCATGGGGATATACAGCATAGGGAATATAGACAATAATATTGTAATAACTATGTATGGTGTCACATGGGTACTAGACCTATCAGGGTGATCAATTCATAAGTTACACAGATGTCTAATCACTATGTTGTACACCTGAAACTAGTATAATACTGAATGCCAACTGTAATTAAAGAAAAAAACCACAGGTGTGTGTTGAGGGTAGTGGCTCTAGAGGCATTAGATTAAGACCATGTTTACGAGGAGCTGAGACAGAGGAGCCTTAGCGTCAACAGGAAGCTAGCAAAGACTTTGGTTTCATGGAGGGGAATAAACAGACATACATTATAGAAAATTAATGCCAATGCCAATGTTACTGAGAAAACTGAAACAAAAGGGAACTTCCACCGACTCCCATCACCGCATCTACCCCGCTGCTAGCACCTGACCTTCCTGCACCCATGGGTGGACTGAGGGTTCTCGCTGAAGTCAGTGCCTGCACATGTGCACTGCATCTTGTCCTCTCCTTTCTACCCAAGGACAAGGCTCCAGAAATTCTCCCAATCTTGTCTACGGTAACAGGTTTTATTTTTCGATGGCATCATTGTTATCAGCCTGAAAATATGCTGTTATTCCTCCCATCTTGAGAAACCCTTTCTTGATTCCATTTCTTCTAGCCACTGTTCCATTTCTTCTTTACAAAACTCCTTGAAAGACTTGTCATAGTCAATGTCACCGATATCTCTTGTCCTCTCCCTTAAATCCACTCTAATGGAACTTTTCCTCCCTCTACTCCACCCAAACTGCTCTGATCAAGATCCCAAATGATTCCACGTTGCTAACTCACAGGGCCAATTCACAACCCTTATGTGACTTGACCTCTCCCATTCCTAGAAACACTTTCTTCACTTGGCTCCCAGGGCCTTGCACACCCTAGGCTCCTTCCTACCTCCCTGATTTCTCTGTTTTCCTGATTGACTCCATTCCTTCCCCAGCCTCTTCATGTTGTTATGTCCCAGGACTTAGACCTCTGCTCCCTCCTCCTCTCTGTCTACATTCACTCCTTGGTAAGTCCATTCATGAATATAAAACTGGGGATGACGACCCCCAGTTTTATATTTCTAGCCCATATTTCACACTAAACCTCAGGCTTACCTATCCAACTGCTTTTTCAGCATCTCCATTTAGATGTCTAATCATTACCTCAAATTTAACATGTCCTAAACTGAGTTCCCGATAGTCCTCTCCAAACCTGCTCCTTCTGCAGTCCTCCCCTTCTCAGTTCTTGCAATTCCATCCTTCCAATAGCTCAGGCCAAATATAGTCATCAGTGATACTTCTTCTCTTGAGCCCCACATCCAATCTGTTAGCAAATCCTATTGGCCCCAACTTCAGCATATATCCAGGATCTGACACGACTTTCCATTTCCGTACTACCACCCTGGTCCAAGCCATCTCATCTAGATTATTATCATCAAGATTATTGCAAGAGCCTCCTAAGTAGTCTCTTTGTTCCAAGCCTTGCTCCCCCACTCCCCAGTCTATTCTTTAACCAGTAAAAAATGATCCTTTTAAAACTAAGTCAGGTCACATTGGCTCATAATACTCCATTGGGTCCTCGTTTATCTCCGAGTAAAGGCCAACATTTTCACAATGGCCAAAAAGGCCCTATATAATGGCCTTTCATTATTACTTAGTAAGTTATTACATTTGTCCCCCTATGCATGAATGTTTGCTCCACATGGCAGAGGGTATTTGTCTGTTGTTAGCACTCAATCCATGTTTGTTTTCATGAACGACTGCAGAAGAAGGACCAGAGTTAGGAGAGGCTAAAGTAAAAGATGTAAAGTTCTTGGCATAATGCTAGCTATGCAGTTAGATGCTATTGTCATTTTTATTATCATTCTCATGTTATTGCTATCTATGCCCTGGCAGGAGAGAACTTTCTTCCTGGGGGATTGCTCTTGGGAATCTCCTCAAAGTTTGGTCCTAACCAGCAGCACCAGGGCACCTGAAAGCTGATTAGAAACGCAGAATTTCTGCCCCACCCCGGACCTGCTGAATCCGATCCTGCTTTTTAACAAGGTCAGTTTGCATGTTTAAGTTTGAAAAGCATGGCTTAAAGTCACGTGTACCATGTCCTTCCTGTCTCTCATTTCAGAGTCATCCGAGGAGGTTCGTAAGCCCGGGCATCCCAGAGGCTGAACACTTGACCCCACTCACTTCTACCGCACCTCCAGCTGAGAACATTAAGAGGGGGGGGTCCCTTAAAGAGCACGAGTAACCCCACAGTCTCTGAGCAAGTGACTGTGGAGCCAAGAGATGGATCCCAACTCCAGCGTGCTTTCTTCTCCATCCCGGGCCTGCTCCCACCCAGCAGAATCCTGTGTGGGAGATGGGAGAAGCCCACCCCCTCGTGAACAGGGCAGAGACTCATCCTTTCCCTGGAGCCAGGTCCCCAGTTCCAGCCTCACTGACCCTGACTGGTTTTGGGATGAACACATCCAGGCAAAGAGGGCCAGAGTAGAGACCATCATCCAAGGCATGTGCCTCTCCCCTAATCCTCTGGTGCCAGGCAACACCCGAGCCAGGGACAGCCCCTGCTGCGCAGAGAAGGCCCGGGAACGGAAGAGGAAGCAGAGCCTTCCCATGCAACAAAACCCGCTGAAGCCAGCCCTTGCTGGGAACCACGGCAGCAGGAAGGGGGCCCCTCGCATGAAAGAACAGCTTCATCTGCTGAAACAACAGCTAAGACATCTGCAGGAGCACATCCTTCAGGCTGCTGAGCCCAGGGACACAGCTCAGGGCCCAGGAAGCCCTGAGAAGGGATGGTGTCCTCGCGATGTAAAGCAGAGGAATGGCTATGGGTCCAGGCCCTGGGCTGTGGATAGTGACCACCCCCAGGGATCCAGTGGGGACCTCTCTGGGGTGGAAAAACACCCCAGAGAGGTGTCTGAGGTTGAATACCAGCCTGAAGAACCCATGTTCCTTCCTTCTGGAACACAAGCTTTGCTGGAGATTCTAAGGAGAGAATTGACTGGGGCAGTGTCCCAGGCTGTGGACTCAATATTACAAAAGGTACTATTGGATCCACAAGGCCACACGACTCAGCGGGGCAGAAGTTTCCAGGGGCTGGTGCCAGAGGGTAGAATTGAGACTTCACCTGTGGGAAGTGCCTATAAAGATCCACTTCCTCTGGCCGCCTTGCCCAGGATGGCCCAGGCCCAGGCCCAGGCTGGGGTCTCACTGGGAAACTTATCACTGACCAAGCCTCTAGATTCTCCTAGGTACCCTACTTCTCCGAGGATGATCCCTAAAACCTATCAAGGCCCCCCAGCAAACTGTCCCTTGGCTGTGCCTTCCCACATCCAGGAAAATCAGATTCTTGGCCAGCTGCTGGATCAGGGGCCTCGTGGTGTCTGGAGCAGCAATCTTCCCCAGGACTCACCTTCTCGAAGTCACTCCTCTGCAGAGTCTGCCCTGCGACCTTGGGGAGCTGTCAAACTGCGACCGTCGGTTTTGAGCCAGCAGCAGCACCCCTTGCCCTTCACTTCCACCTGTTTGGAAAGAGTGTCCCTTCTTCCCTCAGTGAAGATGGAGCACCGTGGCCTGCAGGCTGCCGCTGATGTACTTCCTTTTTCTTCAGTTCACATATCCTTTACTAGTAATTGAAGTTCTATTGTCACAGCCTAGAGAAACAGGAAATCTGGAAGACAAGGGGAGGTGGAGACAAATACCTGCATGGCATGGGGAGTAGCTTTGCTTCCTCCATGGTCTTCTTAATGTGCCTCTGTGCCCTCCTTCCCTGTGGTTCACAGAGATGAGGTTCCTGAAAAAGTAGCCACGATTCTGGGATTTAAGGATGCTGGGGGAAAAGGTTCATTTACCTTCTCTGTGACACAACAGATTCTACCACTGCTGACTTATCCTCCTTTGGGTCTGAAAGGGTTTTGTTTTTAAACTCGAATGGGCTTCAAAACTATGATAAATACCCTGTGGAAGGAAGAACCTTATAAGTTGGTCACCAGCTGCCCATACCCCCGGGAAGGACCTCATCTGAGACATGCCCCCCTTCCCCAATCTTTTGGCTCTATAGGCAAAAGGCCTTCACTGTCTAGATAATTCACAGGGAAGAGATAATAGACCGGAAACTTCTGAGGCAGATGCAGAAGAGGACGTTTTCCCCAGGGACTAGAGCCGAGGTGGCTGGAGGGGGTAAGAAGACTTCAGTTTAAGGAATAGCTCTGAGCCACAGCTGAGAAGGAGAGGAGGCCCCCGTGGGTAAGGCTGAGGGGCCTAGGCTAGTCATCCTAGGGGTCTGGGATCTTACTGCATCTTACTGGATCTTTGCCACCCTTAAGCAGACCCTGCTCTCTTAAATAATGTTTCTCGGAGTAACACTCCCTTAAGATACTAGTAGCTGTTGAATTAAGAAAAACAAAAAGCAGCTTGGGTAAATGCTGGGTTTGTTTCTTTGCTGCAGGACTTCTCAGAGCCTTTAACCTGCTGAAGTCCAAAGTGAAGCTCTAAGAGGAGAACGTATGTAGCCCCAAACTCACGACCAAAGAACCTTTCTCCAGCAAGCATTTCATGGGACTGAAGGTCCTGACAACACATTTTGAATGCTGCTTTATAGCGAGCTGAGCTCATGCTGCTGCTTCTCGTGGGCAGCTTTGAACTACGTTTCTAGAGGGTGCTGTCTGCGGGGTGAACAGCCAAGCCCTCTGCCTGGCACGCGGTAGGAAGGGTGGCAGGAGCAGGTGGGACCAGCTCACCGCCACACCGAGGCCGCCCCCTGCAGGCCACAGGCGTTGGAAACGGCCCAAAGCTCAGGCGCCGCCGGAGCTTTCTGGGCAGGCAGTGGGGCTGTACAGCCAACGCTGGGAAGCCCTCACCCGCCCGCACTGCCTCCTCGCAGCAGGGCATCTTTGGGGAGGTATGGAGATATCTATCAGCAGAGACAGATTTTTCTTGTCAGGCTGGTGTCCTTTTCTGTGTAAGAAAGGCTCCCTCTCTGGCCTTTGTTGAGATGCCACTGGTTAAGGCCCCCTGCTAGTCAGGCAGTGGTAGAACCTCACACACAGTGCCCACAGGTTCTCTGCTCTACTAGCCTCGGGAGGGGCATGCTGACCTGAGGCATCCGCGTGCCTGCTCCTACCCTGTGAAGTGGGCATGGGGCTCAGAGCGCTTCCGGAGGTTTCAGGGCCCACCCACTGAGCCTGGCTGCACAGTGAGGTGCTCTGCTGCCTTTGGAATGATTTGGGACCCCCAGGCCAACTGTTCCCTCATTCCTGCTGCCTACATTCCAGCATTAGAGATTTATTCCCGTGGGCCATGAAAGCTACCTACGAGCAAAATACTTTAAAGTATGAAAGTACTTTTACATTCACATGACATCCTGGTGACCACAGGTGAAGCAGGTATGATGATGAGGGCAGCATGTGCTGTGCACTTGTTCTGTGGCAGGCACTGCTACCAGCAGGTCACATGTACACATCCACTACCACTTAGCCACATTCTGAAACCCAAAAAGCTCTCAAAATCCCTATGATTTCTTTCTCCTAAGGCTGATGGGAGTTGTTTTTTTTTTGGGGGGGGAGGGGAGGTGGTGGTGGTAAAACCTGGCCTGCACTGATTGGAGGCTATTTATAGACTATAGCAGTCATCCATTTTTCTGTGGAAATATGAATATATTAGATTACGGACTGCTGCCACAGCCTCCGCTGCAGGTGTTAACGAACATATGGCACAAGTACCATATCACCTTTATAAAATAACAAATTCTGCAATCTGAACCCCATCTGGCCCAGTGTTTCAGATAAGAGATTGTGGCCTATATTATGTATGTCACAGTCCTCAAGCATCCACTCTAGATCAAGTATCTGATAGGCAGGGAGAGAGAAGTGAACTAAATTGCCCAAAGTCACAAGATAGACACAGGCAGAACCAGTGTTCAAACCCCCAATCTGACTGCCAAGCACAGGTTTCAACCATCACAATCCATATTTAAAAATGGCCCAGAGGGTAAGTGGCTTGCCCCAAATCACACAGCTAGTAAGTGGCAAAATCAGCATCTGAAACTGGGTCTTTGGACTCCCAAATCCAGGGTTCTTTCCACAGCATTCATGAATCGATAAGAAGTAGGGCCGATGAGGCAGGGGGCAGGGGTCTTCCAGGTAGCAGCGTGGGTGGCTGGGCCAGCGATAAGTATAATCAGTTGGTTTCCTTTGGCTAAACTGAGATATCTCACTGGGAAGTCTTACTTGTCCTGAAGCTACAGCCCTCAGATCCAAGCTCCAAGGTTACTTACCCTATGTAAAGCTTGTCACCCAGCCCCAGGACTGTCCCTGGCAATGCTACATGTTCTTGTGTAAAAATATTTATTTTTCTCCCACCCTGGTGGCGAGGCAGTCATATCACAGCTCCCTGCTCCTGTTAAAGGGGACAAGATTTGTTCCCAGACTGAGGTATGGATTGGAATACAATTTTCGTATTTATGTATGGATTAAGGTCAACCATTTAAGCATTTAGTCATTCCTTTATCTAACAAACATTTATTGAGCACCTACTATGTTCCTAGCACTGGGCTAGGCATGAGGAATACAAAGATGAAAGGATAATGTCCTTGCCCTTGAGGAGCTCACAGTCTAAATGGGGAGACAAACGTGTGGAAAAATTCCAATAATGTCCTTGCTACAACAGAGGTTTGTACAAAGAGCCCTGGTAGCCCAGGATACAGGAAGGCCTAATTCAGCAAGCAAAGGTTTCACAGAGAAGAGGGCGTCTGAGTTGAGATAGGAAGAGTGAGAAAAAAGTTCTGCCAGGCATAAAAAGAGCAGGTGCAAAGCAGCAGTTCAACTTTCTTGAGCCAAAGTGAATTGTGACCTGGTACTCAGTCTGGTTAAATGCTCGTTGGCTTAAACACTGCAGAGGCAGGTATGAGAGCCAGAATGGGGACCACCAAGTTGGCTCTTCTCATTTGACAGATGAGGACACTGAGGCAGACAGAGGAAGTAAATCTCTATTTGGGGTCTGAAATGATTCATCTGGGATAGAGTTGCCATCTCTTCTCACCCTTCTAAAAGCACACACAAAGTACAACGAACTGTATTTGTCATATACGCCATACAACTTTTACAGGTCAAAACTGTTTTAACATTCTGCAACTGTACTGTACATATATGGTATTTAGCATCCAGAAAAAAAAAAAATAGCTTATCTGATCAGACTGGCTAGAGACACAAAAATAGAGCTAATATACCATTCAACCAGAATAAAATAAAATAAAAACCAAAACAAACAGGACAATTCAGTTTGGATAATGTTAAAATTATTTGAGAAACTGGTATTAATTTTCCTTGACACTGGGATAAATCCAGGAGGGTCTAAATCCTGGTCACCTGAAGAAGGCCAAACTCATGTTTTTCTTCACACGCTACCCCAGCTCCAGCCTCCTGAAGGTTTATTTCCCTGATGTACAGGTAAAATATTTCCACTGAGTTTAAGCCTCTGCAAAATTCCCAACTGGAAGTGGGTTTTGCTCAGTGTGAGGCAAATTCTGAGTCATCATGTGTGTACCTCAGCTCACCTTTATTGGTGGAATTGATGCAATCTCCAGGTCTGGGCTGAGACTCTGCCTAAATAATCATGAATAACTTTGGTCTAGGAAGGTTAGATATTTAAATTTTTAAGGGGTTGAGCTGTAGCAATACCCAGAAATACACAGGGAAGGAAAAGGGAGGGAGAGAGAAATGTTAGTAAATGGCATCTTTGGCCTAGTGTTTTATCTTTGCTGGGGACACTATGAAAAAGAAAGCCTATATAAAGAGTTGGACATCATCAAATTGACATTCAAATTACTGTTTTTCAAATGGAGTGAAAGTACATACAGATCAAGTGTTAAGTAAGGAAAATCGAGCTCTGTGGTTGGAACCAGACCTTGCCCGTTCCCATAAAGATTCTGAGGGCCTCCTTTAACCCTAGGTGTTGGGTTAAAGTTGTTAATGCTTTCTATCTATATCATTTCTTTGCATTTTCCAGGTCTTTCCTTCATATGCAACTGCTTGGTTGATCCCTGAACAAAGTTGTGATTTAGATTCATTCTGCAACTTTAAGTTGCTGATAAATTGCTCTCTGATCTACACCCTCACCCCTTCCCTTGGCTCTTTACCCAGCAGAAGGCTCCAGGGCTGCCATGCAGCCTTCCTGGGTGCAGCAGAGGCTGGTACCACACACTGGCCTTGACCCTCACAAAGTCACACCTAGACACCATGGCAAGCTTTTCATGGGTGAAATACCTTCATAAATCTGGCATATCAAAAAACATTTATTTTCTAATGGGCACTATAGAGCTAATTCAGATTTTTCTGTGAATAAATAGGCTTAGAAAATAGCCATGGCTTTGCTTTCAAAGGAAGCCCTTTTTAACGTTGGTTGAAGCCATTCTCATTAACCTCTATGTTGAATTGGAAGCTGACAGTTCTAACTCTGAGCACCTTATGGTAAATGTCTGACTTGATGGACCCCAATGTTTGCACAGTTCAACCGCTGCATTACCTCCCAGATGATCAAGTGGTTCAGCAACTTTCGCGAGTTCTATTACATCCAGATGGAGAAATTTGCCCGGCAAGCGATTTCAGATGGTGTCACAAATCCCAAAATGCTGGTGGTTCTCCGTGACTCAGAACTTTTTCGAGCTCTCAACATGCACTATAACAAGGGAAATGACTTTGAGGTAAGACCATTTGCTCAGGTCCCATGAGGTCTGATAAGTGTGTTCCCTTTGCAATTGGAGTTTTAGAAAAGATCCTCTTCTGTGTCTGTCCTTAAGTCCCCAAGAGCCCAGGCAGCTTGGGGTCAATCTCTGTACCATCCACAAAGATTACAGCCTGGGCATCTCTTAGGCAACAGGCATACGTCACAAACTGAATATTCAGCCATTCTTCATTCTGAAACTTAAGCAGAGGTCTGCCAGATGTTACACCATTCTAGACTTAATACTCTGTTCAGGGATTACCAAGTTACGTAGTTTGTTGACCTTTTGGTCTTAATGCCAGAAGGTTTAAGGGTAATGCTGGGCTCAGTTGTAGCCCATAGTCTTGGCCTAAGTTTTCTTTACAACAATTTCTATTCATTTGGTTCTTTATTTTCACTTGAATAATCTTATTTGTGGGCCTTCCATGGCAAGTCACCTCAAGTTCTTTCTGGAAATAACAAACAACATTCAAGCTTCTCAGTCCTTTGGGGGCTCTCTGTGAAGGCACACTGGTGGCACCTTAGAGGTAAAGCATTAGTAAAGGGTGAGCAAGTGTTCTACGTATCATGGGAGAAAACTCCTCATCCAGGCACATGTTTCCTTGTATGCAGCTGACAGCTGTCAGCCATGCAGGTGCCGGGTACGTCTGGCCACTGACTACACTTCCCTTTGCTTGACTTTCTCACTTGTGATCACGGTGAGCAGTTTACTGATATCTCCAAGAAAGGGAAGAACTGCTGACATCCACTGGTCAGACACTCCATCCGAATGTGTCTGGAAACCTACGCCTACCTGGGAAAATGGACCATGCCTCCTTTCTGGGGCTTTTGGGGTCTGGATGTGTGGGAGGGACAGCACTGCTGCATCTTTCCATGTAGCAGCGGTCATCTGGCCTGCAATAGTAGTAAGCTTGGGCCATCCTGGATCTGGAGGACCTGTGAGATGCCACGGCAATTATTGTGCTAGTCTGGGCAAAGTCCCAGAACATAGTCTTTAGTTCCCCTCAGCCTCATGGTTGGCTTCAGAAACAGAAATGATTCCAAGTCCTTTGGATCCAGCCCCAAAAGATGGTGGGATGAGGTACAAGTCATAAATTTGGGGGCGCTCTTTTCTACATTAGGCACTAAGAAAAAAAATATTACAAACCTCTTTTGAACTACAGATTTAATTTCAGAGTTTCCCTTTTGCTTACTAAAAATGTCACCCATTAGTGGCATCGACTCCTGCTATGAATGGAGTGTCCCTGATATGCTTTCTTCTAGGTCTGTATCACTGGTACCATCATTTTAAGGTTTGTATTTGATAGGGAAACAGAGGTTTCCTAGGGCTGCAAAAATCTGGGGCCAGTAGAGCAGGGATGCTCTTATCAGCCCACCATCCAAGGAACAGGCAGCATGAGGCAGTGAGGTGTGCATGTCGTCAGTGCTCCAAAGACTCATGTCTTCTCTTTCTTGTGGGTCTCTTTGGAAATACAGGTTCCAGATTGCTTCTTGGAAATTGCCAGCTTGACGTTACAGGAGTTCTTCAGGGCTGTCTCCACGGGGAAAGACTCAGATCCTTCCTGGAAGAAACCCATTTATAAAATTATTTCTAAACTGGACAGCGACATCCCAGAGATATTTAAATCTTCCAGCTATCCCCAGGAGCTGTTCCGGAATTAAAATCCCCCAAAGTGAGGAGCAACTGGCTAGGATTTTCTGGGTTTGTCTTAAATGGCAGACAGTATAGCTATGGTCACATAAAAAGAGCATAAGGACAATCCCCTCTCCCCCAATAGGTACTACTACCATTTAATATCATTTATTTCCTTTTCCAGAATCATCAGAGTTTAACCTTAACTATAAAAATATATCAACCAAGTGTAATGGTGTGTTGGTAGTGTATTGTAGAAAGAAAACAAGGTTTTTGGAATCAGAATACTTAAATCTCTAGTTTCCGAGCTGTTGTGACCCTGGGAATGTGCAGGTATTCTCTGCATCTCTAAAACGAGGCTGTAAAGGTTAAAAGATAATATCCTTAAGTTTTGTGAAATATCACCCACTACAGAAAATGTTAGTTTTGTCTCCCTTGGCTTTCTGATAAGGTTCTCTCTCTTTTTCTCTCTCTTTCTCTTTCTCTCTCTCTCTCTCTTTTTTTTTTTTACAAATTCCTGGCTGTTGTTACCAATTTACTAAGCAACACCTATTTGTTAGACATTTTCAAATATATTATCTTTAGGCTTTACCTTGAAAAGTAAGTGTTACCTTCATTTTAAAAAATAACCAAATAGAAGTTTTAGAGCAGTGAAGTAACTCGCCAAGTACAAGGCTAAGGCGTTTTGGTTTGGTAAGGGTAGGCAGGAGTGTGGAAGAACTCAAGGCCTTCTGATGCCAGACTGTATCCCGACCACCTCATGATGCTTGTCATGATCTTAAACAGGCCACCATCCCCAGTAAGCACACAGCACTGATGGGGCACCGCCACCTGACAACCACTGGCTAGCACTGAGGAGTGATTTTCACTAATCATTCCAGCAAGCCAAGCACAAACTTTCTGCAGGACATTTGTCTGCTGAAAGAATTCATCAGCTGAACTACCCAGAGTCACTAGTTGGCCAATGAAATTGATGCCCTAGCCTCATTGTGCAGAAGCAGCTGCACTTCAGAATGTGGAAGCTAGAAAGGGCCTTTGGAGATCATTTGGCCCACGCTAGTCCAATTAGGAAGGAGGAAACTGAGGCCCAGAGAGGAGACTTGCACAGTCTGTGCATAGCCTCACAGACAATGAACGACATAACTGGAACAAATACAGCATCTCCCATTCCATAAGGAAATGACAGTCCATGGTGTTTTTCACAGATAAAGGAATTCACGAAATCAACATTTCCTCCCCTACTAACCCAATACAAGTTGTGATATCATCTGAGGAGATAGGCAAGACATCTGCCAAACTGACGCGTCTGAGTCAACAGTTGAATAAAAGCTAGTCAGGATCGTCTTTGGAAGCCCGGCCAAGGGTGTGCAACCTGGGGTGGGCACGCAGCTCAGGCTCTGCCGTTCTGATTAAGGGGTGTCTGTGACTTCATTAGCTTACTTCTTTCCCATCTACAAAAACGAGTTTCCATATTCAACTACACCACTTCCTTGACTTTTCGGGTGGGCTGGATCAGATGAAATGAAGTCACTCTCCTGTTTTCTAAACTATTGCTAAATGTATCAACATGAAAAGGTATGAGAGATGGCTTTCTTTTGAATTTTCTCTTCAAATGGCTGAGAAAAAAAAAATCAAAAACACACTTAGCCCAAACCAATCTTCTATGGTTGTTTCGAAGTGTCCTTCGATACATATAATTGTACTCAGATGATCTTTGCCCTATTTTCTCCCAATTCCTTACGAAAGTGAAGGAACCTGCCAAATCTAACTTTTAAAAAGTAGGCAAGCACTGAGTACCCTGAGCAAGGGCAATCAGCTATCTGTGTTTGGAGACAGCAGAAGAATGCACTATCCAGGGTGATATTACATAGCTATTTGAGACATTCATGGGAAACAATTCCAAGTTCACAAGATTGTCTGATATGGAGCAGCCATCTTCTGTCCCAAACCTGAAATTCATTAGTGTGTGTTTTAAAGACAGAGCCAAGCCACCTCCAGGGCAGTGAACCTTGTCCCAGGGACCAATTAGATGTAATGTACAAACTCAAATTGAAAACATTTGTGTCCTGCAGTCTTTCCAGGAACTGTTCTCTAACCACTGAGCTAAACACAGAAGAATGTATAAATATATATGCTCTGCCAGAAGAACTCTGTTTTATTATATTTTTCTGTTTCTACCAAGTATACCTCGTTTTCTGTTGGGAACACATTCTGAGTGTCAGCTGAGCTAGTTATTGTTCTTTTAGCAGTCCCAGCATTGCCAAAGTCTGGTCATTCTTTCCATTAAGGTATACATGGGCATTATTCTCTTCCCACATGAGACATATTCAGAGTCTGGTCAAATACTTCAGTGGTGGACAGTAGGGCCTGAACCGTGGTTTATGATGATGGCACTATTGAGGTGTTAATGCCCAAGTATTGATTAAGAGCAGGCAGTTAACTGGCATTCCATGCAGGAAAAGGTTTATTAGGAATCTTATTTCAAATGTCGTTTCATATAGTATACACAGTTCCAAACTGGATTTACCCAGTTCCTGGGCATACAAGGGTGCCAGAACCAACTCCATCGCAGGAAAAGCAAGGCATAATAGTGCTCTTTAATAAACACAGCCACATCATTATATTTAGATACACAGTTTCATTTTTTTTAAAACTGCCTTTGTTTTCAATGACAAAATACAGAATCCTCAGAAAAAAAAATTTTAAATAAGATTTCCACAAGATAATTTTACCTGTGCCTTTAAAAATATATTTTTAAAAAATCCTTATAAAATAAGCTATAATTCTGGTAGCCAGTTTCCTGGATGAGGTCCTATATATTCTTAATTTTCATAATCTTTGATTCTAGCTCTTTTCTCTATAGCTTTGACCCTTTGCTCTGTAAGTAGATCAAATAGTTTGATGATGCATGCATACCAAGGAAAACAGAAAGTTTAAAAACCTTTTGATGTTTTTATACAAACTATTAGGCATTTGCCTAGATTTCACATAACACAAGATCATTTTCTCAGGACTGAGAAAAATCAGAAAAGATAATGAAGTAAGAGTGACGAGTGGGAAAGAGATAAAGAACACATTGGCTAATATAAGCTATGGTTCCATCAGGTCAGTGATTAAATTATGTATATTTAGATTTGAAAAGTGCTCCACAATTCCTAACAGCTGCTTCAGGGCTTGATATTTTTTGGGGGGATAAGCTTGTAAAAACATGGCAAATATACTTGAGAATATAAAATATTCTTGGTGAGATTTAAGTATATACAATATTCAATGGAAAGAAGGAGCTCTGAATGCCTATTTGAGTATTAATAACGCATGCTATATCTCTGAAGCAGATCATGGCACCTAACACAGCACGTATTAAGCTCTCACCTGTGGAAAAAAGATAACTCATGAAGAGTAATTTCAAGGGGTGGACAATTCCTATAGATCAAGCTCTTTCAGACTACACA
Organism: Cynopterus sphinx; assembly: GCA_030015415.1. Lineage (NCBI taxonomy): Eukaryota > Metazoa > Chordata > Mammalia > Chiroptera > Pteropodidae > Cynopterus > Cynopterus sphinx. The sequence continues at coordinate 133,454,087 of CM057384.1, forward strand.
AATCTAAATAGTGTAACCAAGTGCCCAGGAATTGAATGCTCAGTCATATTAGCACCCCCTGCCCACTGCCCCAGATGTTAGCCTCTAGAGGAGGAAAGGAATGTCTGAGGAAATGTTGAGGGCAGGGATAGACAATGAAAACAGGAGAGGCACATCCATCCCAAACCTCACTAGTTTCACATGTCCATCTACTCACTGAGGAGTCTGCCTTCTCTTTTGCCAAGTCTTTTGGGGTTATTTTGTTTCTCACAATCTCATCCCTTCACACTCACAACTCTTGATTTGCCATCTCCAAATTCTCCAGAGTCACCCCTCAAACAAATGTCATGTCCCTTAGAAAAACCCTTTTCTCCCCCTAAACTGGTTTATGCAGCTTGAGTCCTATTTCCTGAAAACTGCTTCTGGCCTGGAAATTTAGCCTTAGAAAGAATGTTATTTTTACCCTCACCCTTCTCCCATTTTATCCTCAATGATCTAATCTGATGGACCCCTACCTTCACTTTGTCCATGGCAACCAGCACCTTTCCTGGGCACTGTGGTTAAGAGCATGAGCTCTGGAGAGCATGCTTTCATCCTGGTTCAAGCACCTACCCACTATGGACCTCTGCAAGTTACTTTTCTGGCCTCAGTTTTCCCATCTATAAAATGTAGATAATAAAACAGTACCTACCTCACAGTACTGTTCTAAGGTTTAGACAGAATAATACACGTGAAATTCCCACACATTCCTCGTACACAGTATGTGCTTAGTAAATGTTAGCTATATAATTACTCAGTAGTCATAAACCGTTGGCAGAGTCATGAATTTGTATGGCTTTACAGTGAAAAATAATTTATTACCTTAAGAACGGCACTGACAGTCTATTACTATTATAAAACATTCTGAATCTCATTTTTACTATAACCATTAGTTACGCACTAATACCTGTGATGACAATATAAAACTTAAGCTTTAAGCTGATATGTAAATGTTTTGAGAGAGAACACCCAGCTTAAAAAAAAAAGGCCTTGTGCTATATAAACTCTTTATGCATTCCTTCATTTACTCTTTGTAATCATTCTATGTTGATGTGTTTACTTGGCACATAACTATTGTTATGTTAGTTGGTTGCTAAAACATTGACCTGCTTTTGTCAAAACATCCTTGCAGTTGTTCCACTTGTTAAAAGAGGCTGGTGTGTTGCTTTCTTGATTAGGTGGGTGTGGAGGGGGAGCATGCTGACACAACCCTGGTTTTCCCTTTCTAACATTTATAAACAATGTTCAGGATGACATTCCCATAAAGATAAAGCTTACTTCTTATTTGAAAACAATTTGGCCTCTTTCTCTGGTTCTTTTTATAATCATTAATGTTGATAGGGTCATCCTCTGCTCTTTCATGAATGTGGGTTTGTGATTATGCTTTTTCAGAATACTTAGGACTCTAAGTGGTTGACTACTGTTTCTAAATGAATTGACTTTTTCAAATCAGGCTTTATGAAACAATGGGATCACCAATCTGATGCTTTGCTGAATTCTCATTATATTAAATCCCTAACAATGACGACGACGACAACAACAACAACAACAACAACAACAACAACAACCACAACAATCCACAAGTACATCTGGCAGAAAGTATTCTTTATAAATACCCCAAAGCTGCTTTTGCTCAAGGTTATTATTTTGGTGTTTAAACACTTTGTTTCTCATCACATACACGACGACATCATCAGGGCCGAGCTTACTGACTTTGAACCAACCTGAACTCCAGAACTCTTCTCTCCTATAGAACTCTTGCCAAAAAGTGCCAGAAATAAAGAGTTTCTAAGGAAGACAGTGGGGTTCAGGTATTATAACAGAACACACATACGGTTTTGCTGGATTGCAGATTTATCAGCAAATCCTAGGGACAGAAACCTTAATAACATTGGACTTACATTCCTAAGCACCTTAGTTTGTATATATTATTGCAATGATAATTAAAATCCTTATGCCACGTGAACAGTAGATATGGTTATAAATCCTTAAGCTCTGAAGACAGTAATTACCTAAAAAGTAAGTGGAGCAGAATTTAATATGTTGACACTGTTTAGAATATGCTATTAAGTGATTGGTTCCATTTCTTTATTATGGAATTAAGCCTACTCACTTTAAACATAGCAGGGCATTTCTCTGAGAAGTTGACAATCTTACTGTAGCAGGAACTAGACAGATCTACTATTTATTAAGTCTCAGATGTTCTAAAACTTAGCAGAACTTCCTAGCTTTCAGTCCATTGCTATTATGCCAGAATTGGTGGGTCTGCCCCCCAAAATTAAGTTCAACAACAGACTTGTATGTGTTGGGATATATATACTTAATACACTTTCTTCAGATAGTGACCATGATTTATCTCTTCAAAACACAGTTAAGAACATACCTTGAATGAGGATCCCATGAAAAAAAGACTAAAAAACCACTTTGTGCACCAAAAACCATACGACTTATCCCTCTGAGTGGCAGTGCCCAACATTACAAAGTCCTGAACTCAAATTGGTATTGGGACTGCAAGCAAAGTGACTCATTTCATATACCCCTTAACAGTTCTTCAAAATCCCCTGCAGAGTACCGTACCTTGATTGCGGTACTGGTTACACATGATAAAATTGCACAGAACTACACACACAGACTTAAGTGATATCTGAATAAGCCCTGGTTTTGATAATATAACTTGGTTTTGATTTCAATTTCTTGGTTTTGATATGTAACTATATAAGATGTTGCCATAGGGAAGGCTGGGTGAAGGATGCATGAGGACTTCTCTGTACATTTTTTTTTTGCAACCTCCTATGAATCTATAGATATGTCAAAATAAAAAGTTAAAAAAAACCCAAGTAGTATCAGAATCTTTGAGAAAGAGTTCTATTGAAGGAGTGATGTCCCCTAAGAAGCAAATAAAAATCCACACCACCACAGATTAGAATGCTTCTGATAAGGACACTTCAAACCACAAATAGTTAATTATCTTAAATACAAAAGCAAATTAATTTAATAAGGTACATTTTATCTTTTTGATCGCAATTTTCATTTTGTTAGTATTTGTTTTGTTTTGAGTACATAGATAATCAGAACTATCAGCCAGTTCTGCTTTCCTGGGAACCAGAAAGAAGTCATAGAAAAATAACCTGTCCCACTTACCTTCTGCACTTCTCCCATCTACAAAATCCTCCACAAATCAAATTTCTCCTCTAAACTTTTAAGTTCAAATAACATTGTATCACAACTCATTTCTATGTATTTTTAGGAATCTTTACCACAACTACAAAGGTCTTGGCTTGTTTTCAGGCCCAGGGGCAAATACATGTTTTAGATTAAAAGACATTTTAAATCCTGGCTTTGTTTGCTCCCAATAAGCCAGATTCTCCCTGTGCCTGAGTCGTTCCTTGGCTATCAAGCACCTTTGGAAACTGCATTAACTCTTTCAGGCTAGGTGGATTTTATTTTATACTTAAGGAGTTTGTTATTAACAATTATCCTCTCAATACCTCCAACATCTTCCATACCTGCAAAGTTACTTACAGACCAGGGCTTTGGGAAACTGTGATTAATAAACCCTTCTTCAGATAGAGATGAAATAAATTTAAAATCTACTTTGGCCTACTGACCCTCAGACTTGGCTGCACATTGTACTACTTGGTGAGCCTTAAAAATTACTGATGCCTAAGTCCCATACCTCTAGATTCTGATTTCATTGCTATGAGGTGCAGCCTGAGCATGGGGAGTTTTAACAGTGCACCAGGTAATTCCTATATGCAAAGTTTGGTAACTATTGCTTCAGCACACAACTCTTCACATGGAGCACTTTTCATATTTCATTATTCTTCCCAAAATACATACATAAAGGACACAGTAATCATATGTTTGAATGCTTATGAATCTAAGGAATAACTGAAGTAGAACCTTACCAATTCTGGAGTTAGGCCTCCATTGCCTGACAATACCACTCTTTCTTGACAATAAACTTTGGGAATGCTCTCCAGATCTTAAAGAGGCCCTACTGACATGCGGACCCACATCCAGTGAAAGCAGTAGGCTCATACAGAAAAAGCAGAACATATTCAAAGTATATTCTTTTTGTTTTTAAAAATACTTTATTTTTTTTTTATGGCCATTTTGGGTTTACAGCAAAACTGAGCAGAAAGCACAGAGCTTCCCACATACTCTCTGCCTCTATATAAGCAGAGCCTCCCCCATCACCAACATCCCCATCAGAGTGGCACATTTGTTACAAGTCATGAACCTACATGACACACCAACATCACTCAACATTCACAGTCTTCAATAGAGCTTACTTTTAGTGTACATTTTATAGGTTTAGACAAGAGTATAATGACATGTATCTACCATTACAGTACCATACAGAATAGTTTCACTGCCCTAAAAATCCCCTCCCTTTCCACTAACCCCTACCAACCACTAGTCTACTGTCTCTATAGTTTTACTTTCCCAGAATGTCATATAATTGGAATCATATGGTGTGTAGCCTTTTCAGACTGCCTTCTTTCATTCAGTAATATATATTTAAGTTTTCTCCATGTCTTTTGATGGCTTGATGACTCATTTCTTTTTAGTGCTGAATAATATTCCATTGCTTGGATGCACCACAGTTTATCCATTCACCTTCTGAAGAACATCTTGGTTGCTTCCAAATTTTGGCAATTATAAACAGAGCTGCTATAAACATCCATGTGCATGTTATTCTGTAGTCAGAGTTTTCAACTCCTTTGCGTAAATGCCAAGGAGTGTGATTGCTGTGTTGCATGGTAAGAATATGTTCACTTTTAGAAGAAACTGCCAAAATGTCTTCTAAAGTGACTACACCATTTTACATTCCCAAAAGCAATGAATGAGAATTTCTGTAGCTCCACGTCTTTTCCAGCATTCGATATTGTCAGTGTTCTGAATTGTGGTCATTCTAGTAGGTGTATAGTAGTATCTTGTTGTTTTAGATAATGTGAAGCATCTTTCATATACTTGTCATCTGTAATCTTTGGTGAGGTGTCTGTTAAGGTGTTGGGCCCATTTTTAAATTGGATCCTTTCCTTATTGTTGAGTTTTAAGAGTTCTTTGTATATTTTGGATAATAGTTCTTTATCAGATATGTGTTTTACAAATATTTTCTCCCAGTCTGTCTGTGGCTTGTCTTTTTTTTTTTTTTCTCTTACCAGTACCTTTCATAGAGCAGAATTTTTAATTTGTATGAAGTCCAACTTATCAATTTTTTTTCATGCATTGTGCCTTTGGTGATTTAAAAAGTCACTGCTAAACCCAAGGTCATCTAGATTTTCTCCAGTTATCTTCTAGGAGTTTTAGAGTTTTGTTTTAAATTTAAATCTGTGATCCATTTTGAGTTAATTTTTATAAAGGGTGTAAGGTCTGTGTTTAGATTTACTTATTTGCACATTGATGTCCAGTTGTTCCAGCACTATTTGTTGAAAATACTATCTTTGCTCCATTGTATTGCCTTTGCTTCTTTGCCAAAAATCAGATGATTATATTTAAGTGGGTCTATGTGGGGCTCTCAATTCCATTTCATTTACTTATTTTTGTCTATTCTTTCACCAATACCACACTGTCCTGATTACTGTAGTTCTATAAGTCTTGAAGTCAGTTAGTGTCAGTCCTTCATTTTTGCTCTTCTCCTTCAATACTGTGTTAGCTTTTCTGTGTCTTTTGCTTCTCCATATAAAGTGTAAACTTTACAACAAGTTTGTTGACATCCACAAAAATACATGCTGGGATTTTTATTAGGATTGCATTGAATGTACAGATCAATTTGGAGTGAACTGACATCTTGACAATATTGAGTCTCCCTATAGATGAACACAGGCTAGCTTTGTATTTATTTAGTTCTTTGATTTCTTAATCAGAGTTTTGTAGTTTTCCTCATATAGAACTTGTACATATCTTGTTAGTTGTAAACCTAAGTACAGTAGCCCTCCTTATTCTGGTTTTGCTTTACAGTTTGGGTTACTCGTAGTTTCAGTTACTAGCAGACAACTGTACTCCAAAAATATTAAATGGAAAATTCCAGAAATAGGTAATTCATACATTTTATATTGTGCGGCATTCACTTCATTTCATCATGTAGACATTGTACCATAGACAATGTACCATCTCACATCATTACAAGAAGGGTAAGTACAGTACAATATTTTGAGAGGCCACATTCATATAATTTTTATTTCAGTATATTATTATTATGCTTATTTATTGCTGGTATGTTGGAAAGTGACTGACATATATTAACCTTGCTACAACTGCTTATTAGTTCCAGGAGTTTGTGGATTCTTTTGAATTTTCTACACAGACAATCTTGTCTTCTGTGAACAGTTTCATTTCTCCCTTCCCAACATGTATACCCTGTTTCTTCTACTTGTCTTATTGTATTAGTGAAGACTTCTAATACGTTAAAAAGCAGTGGTAAAAGGGAGAACATCCATGCCTTCTTCCTGATCTTATTAAGGAAGCTTCAAGTTTTTTTACTATTAAGTATGGTAAATATCTTAGATATAGATATTCTTATTAAGTTTCCCTCTATTCCTAGTTTACTGAGAGTTTTTATCATGAATGGGTGTTGAATTTCATCAAACGCTTCTTCTACTTTTAAGATCATGTGATTTTTCTTCTTTAGCCTGATGTAATAGATTACATTAACTTTTGAATGCTGAACTAGCCTTCTATACCTGGGATAAATCCCACTTATCATGGTGTATAATTTTTATACATTGTTGGATTTGATTTGCTAGTATTTTGAGAATTTTTGCATTTTTGTTCTTGAGACATCTATTCTCTGTAGTTTTCTTGTAATGTCTTTGGTTTTAATATTAGGATAATGCTGGCCTTATAGTACGAGTTAGAAAGTATTCCCTCTGCTTCTATCTTCTGGAAGAGATCATAGAGAACTAGTACAATTTCTTCCTTTAATGTGTGGTAAAATTCCAGTGAACCCATCTGGAACTAGTGCTCTCTCTTTTAGGTTAATAATTATTGATTCGATTTAATAGATATAGGCCTATTAAAATTGTCTATTTTTCCTTGTGTGAGTTTTAGCAGATGGTGTCTTTCAAGTAACTCGTTTATTTCATCTCGGTTATCAAATTTGTGGGCAAAGAGTTGTTCATAGTGTTCCTTGATTATCATTTTAATATCCACGGGATCTATAGTGATGTCACCTTTCATTTGATATTAGTAATTTGTGTGAAGAACATTCCTTTAATAAAAGTTTTAATACTTAAATAAGTATTTAAGTATTAAAATATTTAATACTTAAGATCCTCTCAAGAAAACTGGATATTCATAATTTTATTTTTTTTGAAAAGCAAGGGTGCAAGATCAAAACATATTTTTCATAATTATTCAAATTAGTATTAAAGCTGTGTGATGTGAGAGAATATTTTCATAGCACTTGTGGATCCAGTTGTCACAATTCCAAAGGAAGCAAAGATTTGAAAAAAAATTTCATGATTAAGGAAAATTATCTTCTCAACTGGCAATTTAATGTCCCCACCATTGAAACACGGCATCTATTCCCAAAAGTTTATTAGTTTTGAACTACGGCTACTACTTAGAACCTATTTTGCTTATTCATTTCAATTGCAAATTGATTCAAAGGGCAGAATTCAAATGAGATCTGTATATAAAACTGTAATTTTAAAATAAAAAAAAATTTTTTTGATACCTTGGGCATTAAGTTAGGACTCTAAAACACACAAAATTATTAGGAAGACATAAAAGGGAAAGTTGTTTCCCTAAGGCCCAGTAATTCAATTCTGTATTTTTCCCAGAAAATCTGAAAATACACCCAAAAGGGACATTTACAAAGATGTTCAATGCAACATTGTTATGACAGTAGAAAATTGTCACAAATGAGGAGAAATAATCTGTTATATACATACCATGGAATATACACACACATGTATGCATGTAAATATGTCATGGAATATATACACACATGTATGTATATAAATACACATATTTATATACATAACTGTGTGCATACACACACATAGTGAGTCTACAGAACTTGTCCAAAATATCACTCATGTAAAAACCAGTAGACATCCTTATAGGCACACATATATGTTTATAAATGCACAGAAAAAGGTGTGGAAACTCACATTCCAAAATGATAACAGTAATTACATCTAAGATTTTAAGGTGTTTGTTGCTCAATGGGTTTTTAAAAATATTATCTGTAATATTTTAAGTAACTAGAATGAATTCATATTTTATGGCTGAAATAAATTTGGAAAAGGTAATATGCAAAAACATACTTGAAGAAATCAAACATACCAAAAGGATACCCACCTTGACATTGGCAGGCGCCAACAAAGAAGCTCTAATGACATGCATCCTCTTTCCCCAGTGGATATTAGTAGAAAGCAATGAAGAGTCAAGAGCAGAATATTCTGGTCATATTCGCATTGTGTGGCTGCTCAGCTGCTCCACTTAACCAAAGGGAATTCTTGTTGTCTTCTTTCTCTGGGATAGGTGTGTGATCATTATTTACTTGAGCACACACAAGTTGCTTACCTGCATCTTGATTAATGGAGGCATTGGAAGGATGTCAACCAAGGACAGGGGTAATATATATGCTTCCATGTGAAAGCAAGCAAAGGACAAAAACAAACCCACTGATAATTCAACTTCATTACATTATATGTTTTTGCCATCTGGCTCAGTGAAAACAGAATTGCTCATTCGAAAATATCAGTTAAAAGGTGCCAAAATATTTACGTACAATCTATATAACTTGATGTTTCCTCTACTATATTGCAACTATTCCTTTGCAATAATTCTTTCAGAATTGTCACCAGCCTTTATGGTATATGCTAGAGACACAAATTGATGGCCTACAGGTAATATGTGGCCTCCAGATATGATTTCTTTTGCCTCTACTATATTGTCTCCATAGTATTTTGATGACTGTTCCACATAAAAATCTAGACTTCTACTTTCTCTTCATCTGACAACACTGGGTCTACCTTGCTTCATGGCAACCACTGGCTGAAGAATTGTCTCACTGAGATATGGCAAGCACTCTGCATTACCCCAGTCTCCACCATGCTCTATCGCTCCCCAACCCTGAGGCTGAGTCAGCTGCCATTACCATTCTGCTTCCACTGTTGTTTTTTCTCAGTCAAGTTAAAAAAAAATTAATACTTATATCAAAAAATGAGAAAACTAAAAATATACAGATTGTCAAATGCCCCCCCCTAAAAAAAAGGGGATATTTTTTCCATGAGAATGAAGAATATTTCTATAAGTCTACTTCTGATGAAAGAATATAATTTAATTGCCATTATGAAACTACTGGCCAATTCTCTCCAATTGTACCTTACTATCCTCAGCAGGCATTTCAATTTGTGATGCCTTGTTTATATACTTATGGATATACCATGAACAAGAAGAAACAGAAGTAGTGAAAGAGCAAACACCAGAATTAGAGTTTTGTGAATTATACATATATTGACCTATATGAATTAATTTTATATTTAAAATTTACCACACTATCAATTCTAAATATGTTTGTTGAGCACCAACTATGCATATTAGGTGTTAAAACAATTGAAGGTGAGTAAAACATAGTTCTTACCCTCTAGGAGCTTGCATTTGAGAGTGGGAAGGGGCAGGGAAGAAATAGTCAGGTATATAAATTACTCTACTAGCAAGGCATATTTAAGGTCATAGGACAAATACAAGCAGAGCCCTGAGAGAACTGGGAAGAGGGAGCAAGAGAGAAGCTTCAGGGAGAAGGTAGGTGAGTTAGGCCATAAGATAGTATTTCTAAAGGGTGAGATAACAAGGAGGCAGTAAAACAGGAAACTGTAGGGAGTGCTGAGGAAACCCTAAGTTATACAGTGAGCCTGAAGTGAACTACACACTGGTAAGAAGAGTGGAAGAGGAAGCTGGAGATGTATTGGGGATCATGTCATTGACAGACTTCATTGCCAAGTTGATGAGTCTTCCTTAATAAGATGGACAATGAGAAACTTCCAAATGAAGTAGGTAAGGTGCTTGTCACTGGCGCTAAAGCAGACAGGCTGGTTACATTACATAAGAAATTACAAGTTACAGAAAACAAAACTACATCCATAAGATATCTGAATAGCAACACATGAATGATTTTCTCTACTCTAAGTTCTCTCCAACCTCTTCTCTAAATATCAAGAGTTCCAATCTGGCAGCCATCAGGTCTGAAATGGTAGGCAGGCTGTGTGGGCCAAAGCACTTAAGAAAAAACAATGAAAACAAAAAACAAAAACAAAAGTTCCTGGTGCTGAAACACTGAATAGCTCACATAAAAATCCACTTTTCATTTTTCTTGAAAATCCAGAAAAACTGGCAACACAAGACCCACATTCCCACATGGCCACAATCTGCTATGGCTGAGCAGGTGCTGCCTCTCTTTAATCAGACCTACCTTGTTTTCCAGTTTGCCACAGTCAGCACCCTCTGCCTTATTTGTTACCCATCCAACTCTGAAGGATGTGACCATTGTCATACACATAGCAGACATCCCCTCTATTTATTCACTCTACAGATATGTGAGCCATGCACTGAGGTAGATGCTGTAAAAGAAATATACATTAGACATTCCTAGACAAGAAATAGAAACTCAGTCAGAAGTAACAGGTCTGAGAGTGTGGTTTCACATTATGGTGGAAGAGATTATTTTAATTCTTCAAATATCATAGGCGAGGGATCTGTAGTCTAGATCAATATGGTCAAAACATAGAAGGTGAGTATTTAGTAGAAAGTTCAAGCTTTTAAGTAGAAGACTCAAAATCAAGTCTTTCTCTACATAGTGAACTAAAATCTATAAGCTCTTCATAGTATCATGAATGCAAGATCCTGCTGGCAGGTAGAGGGCTGTCCATAACTGCAGAAGCTCAGCCCCAGGCACGAGGATGCTCCTTGACTATGGTCTAATATGAAGGCAATGGAGCCCAAGAACTGAGGTCAGATCAATCACTGAGGTGCAGGTGCATAAATATCCTGGTACAGAGGCTGGTGCCTAAGATTATTTTAATTCTCAGTCATTTGTGGACCAGGGAACCATTAGCCTCTGGCCACTCTAGCTCTCTAAGACACACCATGGTTCTTTTCTTTGTCAGAATCCTATCATTCAGGATTTACCAGGAAAGAATACCTGCCTTTGTCATTTCATTACTGTCATCTCTCTTGACAGTTCACCGCTGTACTGTTCTGGTTCTTAAGCGCCTGTCACCGTCTGAGGATGTCTGTGTAAAAGATGCCATCAGTAGTGTTCCTTCACTGCTAGAAATTATGCAAGTATAGGAAGGGGCAGAGTGATGAGATATACAAAATTCACAATTTATAAGAGTAAGAGACAGCATGATGACTCATCAGTACAGACCTGGTAAATTATAGCAAAGACATAAAATAACATACTCTACAGCTAAAAAAGAATGGGAATACTACTGAGCAATAAAAAGGAACAAACAAATGACATATCTAACAACTTGAATGGATGTCAGGGGAATTAGACCAAGGGAAAAAGTCAGTTACAAAAGGTTACATGGTATAAGATTTCTTTTATATAACATTCTCTAAATTATAAAATTATAGAAATGGAGAACAGATTACTGGTTGCGATGGGTTAGAGATAGGAGTTGGGGGGTGGGAAGAAGATGGGGGTGAATACACAAATGTACACACACAATAAAACTGTATAGAAATACACTCACACAGAATGTATTTCATGCCATGAAAAGAAATTTTGGTAGAGCAATTTCTAAAACTTTTTAGTAAAGCTCTTTAAAATAAGAAGGTAACTTTGGAAAAATTAGAGGAAAGAGAAAAGGAGAGGGGTATAGAAAAAGACAAGGGGGAGGGGACAGTGAGAATAGTAATGTTCTATGTATGACCTGAATGACCTCTGAAGACATTATTAAAAAGAAAAACAAAAACCAGGTAGTATGTGTAGCACTCTACCAATTAGGTAAACCAAAACAAAAATGCTAATATCTAATGCTTATCCACAGAATTTTTATGAAAGGACACAAAAGAAAGCAGGCAACAGTAGTTACCTCTATTGATTGGGTAGTAGGAAGCTGAGGGTTTGGTTGGAATGAAGCCATTTAATATATATATATTTGAACTTTCTGAATTTTATACCATATAAATGTATTATGTTTATAAAACTATTTTCACTTTAAATATGTGAAAATTAAGGCAAATCAAAGCTTCAGTGCCTTCACCCTTGTTCGCATCTGTGGTCTGGCAACTGCCTTCCGTTACCATGTATCCCATCCTGGTGCTTATTAGTCAGCCTTTGCACCTAAGCCTCTCTAAGCCTCCATACTGGTTCTGAAAATCGGTTTACCTGAAAATGCTTCTGAATTATTACTCTTCTAACCCTCACACTGCACTATTTCATAAGGCACAGCTCAGTCTATAGTAGCTGAATGTAAAAGACAACAATTATCTTCAAGTAAAAACTTCGAATTTCAAAAGCGCATGAGAACAATTCAAAAAGTAACGATGACTACAACGACAGCTACTAATCTTTGGGCTTTTACTATACTTGGAACTGTCCCAACAGCTTGTAAGCATTATCTCAATTTACTCCTCACAGCAACCTTTAATAGGTAAGTTTTGTTATTTTGCTTTATAGATGAGGAAACTAAAGCACAGATAGGTTAAATGATTTGCTTAAGGTCATACAGCTGCTAAGAGAGGAACACGAACTTGTAATAGGGTCTGTCGATACTAAAAATAAGGAATCATTCTTCTGTGACTTAGTAAAATTCAACTCAGTTTTGGAAGCTCTAAACCCTAAAATCCATTTGAAACAGCTATATGGACTCTCTGTAGCTGACAACCTGTTTCTTTTATAGTCCTAACAATAAGTCAGGCTCTAGACACCTATTATCATCAAAATACCTGTAACTTACAGAACTAGAAGGATAAAATACTTAACAAAAAAGCTGAGGGGCCTCCAAAGTAAAAAAAAAACTAGGTTGAAATTTTTATTCGTTCCAACTTAGAGTTTCATACTTGGTCTCCAGATGAGATAATACTTACTTTGGTTTGCCCAATCAACAATCAGAATTCCGTTACTACGGAAATAAATCTATCCTGAAAATTCAAGATTTTATCTTTGTCAAAAAATTTCTGAATCACTGATATCTGAATCAAATTCAAATTTCTAGAGAATTATGTGAATCAAAGAACGGTCAACAGACTCCTGTGTATTACTGACAGTTTTGATCTCTGTAATCAGTCACAACATATTTTGACTTGCCAACATAACTGTAAATAAATGATTCCCAAATAGAAAAAATTTCTGCATCTACCAAGGTACTTGCACGGGGAGTTTACAAATAGAGCTGAATCACTGAAGAAGTTTACATTTAATTTAAAAAGATCTGAAATGTTAAAAGTATCAGAGACTTTCCCCCAAATCAAACAATCTTCCATTAAGACACAAGACACCACAAAAATTTAAATAAACTTATGATTAAAATAAAAATTTCAAACATGTACCAAGCAACTTTCTGAGACAAGGAAAACAGTGTTAATAAAATAATAAAAAAAGTGATAGCAAATAAATGGAATCCAAGTTTGGTCCTCTGTATTCCAAGGATATCTCTCAACAAATTTAAAATATCTGTGCTATCAAGCCATTTTCTACCCATACCAATTATCTCCAAAATACCCTTGAACTTTCTATTCTATTCTACTTCTAGCAATAATGCAAATTCAAGAATTTCTTAAGAGTCTCATATCAGATTAGCAAAGTCAAATATCAATTGCTTTCCTTTTGGTGCCTAATCTTTATTTCATTAACCTTCTTCCATTGAGATTTTGTTTTATACCAATTTCTTAAAGAAGGCATCATTCTAAATTCATCCCCTAAGACCATGTTAATCCATATCTTCCAAAAATTGGCAGAGGCCATTCCTGACTCAGTACACCATTCCCTAGGCCCTCTTGATAGAAGATCAAAGACACAGAGCCATGGCTGCAAGGCAAAAACATAACGGGTTTAAAGTGATTCATGGTTGATTACCACTTCTTATTTCAACTGGCATTCTGAACACTGCCAATCAGAACATAAAAAGGTTAGAAAGACTGAAGTAAAACATCCTCTATAAGAACATATATGCCTCAATTTTCTTCTGAAATAGAGAACACATTCTGAAAATTTTGTTTTTGATGAGCAGAGATATTCTGTAGATTCAGTAACTAGTAAGTGGGTCTTTTCAAAAACAATAATTCTATTGGCTATCTTGTGATGTACCTTCACTTAACACAATAAAGGCGCTGAGAAAGACTGGTACATGGAAATAAACTGTCAGCCAAAAAACAACCAAATTAGCTTGTTAAATACTATAAACATGGGAAGTTAATGTAGCAAATTGTAAATTCAATATTCACTTGTTAATGAACTTAAAGCCTCTTACATTTCAATAGCAACTTGTTAATTAACTTAAAGTCTCATGTGTAAACATTTAGAATTTCAGGGAGGATAAAAGTACAGTAAGTTGTCAGGATTTCCCATTAAATTAGTTTTTAGTGCTATAATTTCAAATTCTTGAACCCAAAGTGGTATTATTCAAATGCAAATAAATATCATCTCTGTACACACAACACATTTAAAAATATTCAGGCCTCTTGTGAACAAGCATACAACTGGCTGAGCTGGATTACAAAGTAGAAATGGTGTTTGAGGAAGGTTCTTCTCTGTCTTCTCATGCCAGAAAATGACTTTTTTTCTTTGTAGAATGAAAATAGGAAGAGCTCCTTTTCTGTTTTTAAATAGGAATGATATTTGGGTTTTAGCTCTGTATGTTTCTAGGTTCCGCCTGGTACTAGCCACATGAGAGGAAATCTGTGTAAGAAGGCCATGCTTTCCAATCATGAGCAATCTGGCAAGAACCTGAAAACTTGACAGGCTTGCAGGCTACCTGCCAGAGGGCTCTCCATCTCCATACTTCTTCCCTGTAACCTTGATTAAAAAATCAACAATTCAGGTTCAGCAGTAAGGCAATAAGCTTCTGAGTTCCATGGAGTACATTAGTTCTGTCCATCAGGAATCAAAGTCAAAGCTAGGAAAAATCAAAACATAACAGCATGAAGGAGAAAGTAAAAGGAGGAAGAGAAAAAGAGAGGAGAAAAGAGGGGAGGTCAAGAAAATAAAACACAAAAACTTCATGTTACAGAATAGATGTGCTCCAGGGAAGTGATGAATATTTGAAATTATCTTTACTAGTCTTTAAGATACAAAAGTAGAGAAAGAAATAAGTAATAAAATAGAGTGCTTTGAACATCACTGAGCCTTGTGTTGCAACATGTGTCATGAAATCATTGAACTACATAATATTCAATGAGAAAGAGGTTTGGGGATGCTTGGCTAGCATGTAATTAGAACACGTTATATTAAAAAAGCAATAAAAATAAAATTAAGAAAAGAGAAAGGGGCCCATGCTGTATAGCCCATGAATCTCATCGGCTTTATCGTGAAAGTTTATTGTTTTTAATCCTAGTACAATCAGCTACCAGTTACATACAGTAAAAAACAAAAACAGCCACAAAGCAATGATGATAGAGATAGTCCGTGACATTGTACAGTGGAGAAAATATTTTGTTGGAATCTTCCAGCAGATCCCCACCTGGCTTCAGCAGTTAAGCTATTACCCCCTCCCTCCCCAAAATAGTTTAAAAAAAAATTAAGGTCTTGCTTAGGTACAGCAAGATTCTAATACCTCTTGGGGGACACTGGAGAACTTTAAAAAACTAAAGCAGTAGAAATAAAACAAAAACTGAAACGTGGAAGCAAGGTGACAAACAACGAAGCTCCATGAGGCCTTGGCTTCAGATCACCTCAAAGCGAACCACCTGCAAAGAAAAGAAAAGGCTGTCACACCAGGAAAAAAAAGGCAGACGTTAGTATATATCTCATCACTCTACTCCTTTGCAAAATCTACAGAATACATGCTTTTCTCAAGTCTTATATTTTTAAAAGTGAGTCAGGATGCAGAAAATTGCTTCCTTTTTCAATACCCTGTATTGTAAATATTGGCAACTAGCACACACTTACTCTTTTAGAACCAGAAAATATATGGAAAGCAAAGCATTTTTAACAAAGCATGCTGTCTTCTTTATCTCAAACCTTTCAAAACAACCACACAGCAGGTTACTTATATGACTATGTACCCTTACCTTAGAGGAACAATGACTCCGTTCAAAAACTAAGTCTCATATATATTTGGTTCGATTGAGGGCTTTTTCAGCCAGGTGACCACTTTCATCTGTGATCTTCTCCCAATCAGTCTGTCCGACCACAAAACCTATGGCCCTTTTCCTATCTGCATCCTTCTTTTCTTCCAGGTCTGCCCATCTCACCTAAAAAGAACACAGCATTAGGCTGGGCTATAGGGAAAAAAAAATATGCATAGGGCCTCTTCCCTCTCTGGACAGTCTAAGGGGTAGGATATCTAATATGAAACTAGGAGTTTAAAACATTAAAAATTAACTGAGAGAAAGTTACAGAAAAGAAAACTCTCCAGTCAACCACAAAGTATTAACCACTTCAACTCCCAAACAGTTCACCTCTCAGCTTGGCCCTGTCCATTCCGTCTCTTCTGACATTCCTTTTTAGTTGTGACCTCATTTTTAAAACTGAAGTAAAGCACTAACCTCTTCCTATCTGTATTCACACTTCTTCCAATCCATTCTGCCAGAGTGATCTCCCTAAAATACACAGTTGTGACTCTCATCTGTTTTAACTTCTTCCTCTACCTATAGAATAAAATCCAAACACACAGGTCCCCCTGAATCTGGCTCTGTCTAACTCTCCTGTGGCACCACTTAGGCAGAGCCTACAGAATAAAAACTTTTAGCCAGAAATGACTCTGTAAATGATAGTGTTGCTCTTCATCTTTCTAGAGGTTCTGTTATTGAGATTTGCAATCTCATTTTTCTTTTTGCCATTTATTTTAAACTGCAAAAAGAAATGTTATAGTATAGAAAAATTTTGATTAACATTGAAAGGTCTGAGATACATATATTTTGTCCACTGTCACTAAAAATATTTCTAAAATAACTGAGTTCAGTAAATAAAAAAAGGAAAATATTTACCTTCCATAGTCATCAAAGAAACACAAAAAAAGTCCATTTGAGCTACCATTTTATACCACACTAAGCAAGTGAAACTTAAAAAAAATAAATAAATTACATTTTAAAACTGAACCATTTTAGTAAAATTCTAACTGGATTAACTCCAAGAATGACCTTTTTTTATTGTGGAAGTTAATCCCACAAACCGACCTGATATTTGTAAAAAGCTGAGTTTTAGAAATCAAGAGAGCCCAGGAAAAGAATGGGCAACGAATTCTGCATTCCTTGCCACCTGTAGCATTTCCTGGTGCTATGATGTTGATTTTGGTGAGTGGTTTTGGAGTTAAAAACTATTTGAAATGAGGGTGAGGCAAGGGAGGAGCCACTTTAAAGAACTGGGATGTGCATAGCTCAAATGTCCTTGCTTACCCAATTTACAAAGTAAATTACATGGGATCACATACTCCTTATTGAAGAGGGTGACAGTTACTTAACTAAAAATTAACTAGAGCAAAATATTTCTCATTTGAGATTATTCATTATTACTAGAAACATTATTCCTAAGGAAAAGCTTTTTCTACTGCTGCTTGAACCTTAAAACCAGAATGGAAGTATCAATACAAGTAGTCCCTGGGTGGAGCTGGGCACATAAAGGCTACTAATCGGATCTCCCTTTCCCACCCCTGCAAGCCACACAAAAGTGGACCCAGGGACTGTGAAATATTTGAAAGGCTTTTGAAACCTGAAGTTCTCTGTAATGGTATCCACTGTAACGAAGTTTACTGGCATTTTTATTCTCTTACAATATTCTTTTATTAGTAAAGCACTGAGGAAATTCATAAAAAAACAATGATGTATAAAGATAAAGAAATGATACACAACCTCTTCCTTAATTAAAGAAATGCAAAATGAGATACCTTCTTTTTCACTTATCAGGTTGTCAAAAGTTGAAAAAAGCCTGAAAACAGCACTGTGGGGACAAGTGTGGAAAAATAGGCATTTACTTACATGTGGGTGTATAAATAGAGGTAACCTTTCTGGAAAGCAATTTCACAATATCTGTCAGAAATGATAAATCATATTCTATAAGCTTGCAGCTTTAGTGTTAAAAATCCACCGTAGGGAGATATATCACTTTCAAAAAGATGCCAAGACATATACACCGTGACTTTCACCACAGCATTTATATTAGCAATAAAAACAGCATAATTATCCACCAATAAGGGAATGGATAAATAACTAATTGTACAAAGAATGGCATGCTAGGAAGCCATTTAAGTAGATCTGTATATACTTACGTAGAACCTCAAGATAGATTAGCTGGAAAAGGCTTATGCAGATCATATATAATATGATTCCTTTTGCTTTCTTATTTTGTTTTAGAACAAAAGTATAGAATATATACTACACGTTTACATAATTTGACATCTATGTAGAAGACCTATCCAACTTAATTTCTCTGCTTCTTTTCACAGCAAAACTTCTTCAAAAAATTTCTACATTTGCTGTCTGTACTTCTTCATTTCCCATTTCTTTTTCAATCTGCTCCAAACTGGAATCTGTCCTTCAACTCTAAGAAAACTTGACTGATTATTGATCAGTCATCAATGATCTTCGTGTTGCCAAATCCAATAGCTACTTCTCTGCTCCCAATTTACTTGTCTTCTCTATTTCATTTAACAGTGGACAATTCTTTACTTCTTGATACATTTACTTTTATGTGAACGTCTGACTGAGTCCTGAATCCTAGTATTATTTTTGACTTATTTGATCCCTCACTAAACTTTTTCACTCTCAAACCTATGACCCCTCAGTTTTCTCTAACTAAGCAAGTGGCACCAAATATAGAGTGCTTATGGCCAGAACCCTGAAGAGTCACCTTTGATTCTATCCACTCCTGGACCCTCTATATTAATTCATTAAGAAGTCCCACAGATTCCCTTTAACACCCTACTCTGCACCTGGCTCTTTTGCTCCATGACAGAATGGCACAAGCGGCTACTTCAAACTGCTTTAAGGTTGACCACATGCTAGCCATATGAGGTGGTTCTCGATTTTTAAGTTACTTGTACATTTTCATCTGATAATTGTGAGGTTTGACTCATTTTTCTGATGTGTAATATGAAATATAATATAAACTAAACTGCTCTAAAAATAGCATTCACATGACTGTCTATAACTTTCTAAAACCAGATGCCTGAATAAAGACCCTTCATCTTTTGGCAGCTATTGACAAAAGTCTCTTACCCTCTTCTTCCCAGGCTCGGAAGCACGAGTATCATAATCATCAGGGAGCTGAAGATAATCTTCCATTCTGCTGGCAATTGCCTCCCAGTCACGTTTCCTTTTAGTACCAGTTCTCAAGCCATCCAACTTGTCTGAGGGACAAACACAGAGCCGCAGCATTAAGGAAGAGTGTGAGTTTACACACAACACACAAACAAGGGAAAAGAAGGCTGGAACACTGTCAGAAGGCACATCCACATTTTTGAGAGCAGCATCACTTGCAGATTCAAACTATCTTCTTGGCTGAGATATATCAAGTTCTGCGCAATTTCCATTGTTTATTTGGTGTTCATACTGGCAGCCATTATGATGTTGGTTTAAGTAACAAATACAGGCAAAGTAAGAAAAGGCATTTGTCTCCTGGTCTCCTTGTCCTCCACTCCATAAATCACAACATTTCTCCTCTCATTCCTTTTTTTTTTTTTTTTATAACACAATATAACAGCACCCACTTGATCTGCAATCACATGTGACACTCTGTTATATAAAAATCTGGTAGTACAAAAAACTTAATGAGCCAAACTAATGTTTTAAAAGGTTTTAGATTTACAGTATATTGGGATTTAGACCTCTGTGAGAAGATTCACCATGAGTTAATGTTTATGAGTAAGGTGATTACACAAATTGCTACTTTCTTTGGTTATATTATGATATGATATTGACCATTCTGAGGCTAAGGTCTAGTCAGTCAAAGTGATCAGATTTGAATTTTCTTTCTGAATCCTCAATCTGAGAGGGCTAAATTTTCCAAGGGCCCCAAAGTGTAATCAATGAAATGAACAGGGATTGTTGATTCAGAAATTATGAGATATGAGTTTAAGTGTCTTCAAGAAGAACACGCAATGAAAATGTGTGGTCTTTTTTTTTTATTAGTTGTTAATACTGATTTTTAATTCTACACATGAAATATTATGATAGATATTTTTAGTTACATGGAAGCACCACACCTTTGAATCATCTGTAGTTATACGAACACACTATTATTAAGCAGGTCAATAAAGGAAAACCCTGAAAGCTTCAGAAAAACAATAACCACATTTCATTCAACTCCATAAAGGGTGCAGAGTATGTATAATAGAAATCTTTGAGATACCGCGTTAGAGAGAACTTACTATGAAAAGTACAATGGAAGCAGTGGCAGGAGAGAGGGTGAGTTTATGTTTCAAATGCAAAAGTTTCACACACAACTAATTGTACCATACCATATAGGCTACAAAAACCAGTAAGAGTTTGCATACTTGGCAAGCTTTTATTTCCTAAACTCCTCCCCCACAAAAGCGGTATTATTGAAAAATCAGCAAGGCAAACTATAATACTTTACAAAACTTAAGAAATTTTTATCATATCACTTTGGAAAAATTTTCACAAGGATGAGTTCAACAGAAACAGTTTCCTGATCTCCTCTGTAAATCACATGCTGTACCAAATGCCTCTATCTACAAGTATATGATAGGCCACATTATACAGGTTCTTAAAGAAGAGACACCCTTGACTGTACAGGGACATAGAATGTAGTATTAGTAAACCAATGAAGTCCCACAAAAAATAAAACTGATCTCAGTTCGACAGTGTACAGTATTATTGAAGAGTAGGAAGGTCCAATACACTCATTAAATAAACTTCAAAGGATTTCCCAACTAGTAAGATCAACTTTGACATTAACACACTTCAAAAACTTTTTTATATTTCAATTCCAAGAATAAAGAATGGCCAGGCAGCAACGCAGAAGGACAGCGTGAAAACTGCAAGAACTTTTCCTCATACATTGGGTATATGACAGGAATTACAGACCAGGCGTCCCATATTTGTAACATGGAAGTTCAGAAGAGCATACACTTCTAGTCTGAACACCCCTGTTTACAATGTTTAATTTGAAACTTTATTGTGCACGCATGCTTAGTTTCCTTCCTGGGGCTGGAGAAAGTTCATACCTCTTCCACATGGCATCCTGGAAACCCAAACACATAGATGTATGGCATAAGGTGAGGGAAGAGGAACTAGGGGTGTTAGTTACAGAAGAAGACTGGTGTCCAATATACTCATACTAATGGTTTTCAGAAGTTTGAGTTTCAAAGATGAAGTTTTAAGATGAAGATGAAGGTTTAAATACCCAACTTGGCCAGTCAACAGATCTTCAGAACAGGAGATATTATTATATCACAACAAAAAAATTTTTTTAGATTCATCTATATATTTTCTAAAGATAAATGGTGTTTCTGAAAATTTGTTCCTAGTGAACATACAAGGGTTATGTGCTTATATAAGCAATAACTGCATTTCAACTGTGAAGAGATGAAACTTCCTGTCATGTAGAAGGCCAATACACAATAACTCATAAGCAGACACAAGTGACAGAGATGAGAAACAAAAGGACTTGATATGGAGAAACTTAAATCATGTCTTAGGTAGTTTCAATGCTGAATCTCAGCATCTGATGCAGCATATAACACCCACCCCTGTATTAGGGTGCTTGGATCCCAGATGGGGAGGAGTCAGTCAGATGTGAATGAAAGGAGGTAACAGGCAGAAGTCTTCAACAACTCCATGACACCCATGAAAAATGTAGCTCAGGCCAGTTCTGAATGTTTTTTAAATTGCAGCACTTCTGATTTAACACTCAAATATAGACTGAACTATATACTGTACTTAATGGACACAGATTAAGAATCTGCAATGAGATTTAATTCGCTCCTTGAAAGATTATAGGTAAGTGAGTATTTTTTCTCATTGGCAGACTCTTTTGTGAATCAAAATTCCTTAGTAACAGATTCAGCTCTTCTGGCTGAATGTATGCCACTGCTAAGGTTTAATGTTTCTATACAGCATAACCATGTATGTATGTATAACCAAGAGTAACTTAGTGTTGGTAAAGTACCCAGAAAAATAAAATGTAGCTGGTAATCACATTTACTGAATTTGTTATAATAAGAAAGGCAACATAAATAGGCTAATTCTCAGATGATGATCCCATTTTAGAGAAGAATTCTCTTCTCAGTTGGCTCCATGAACCAATCTCAAAGAAGCAGCATTTTTAATAATGTTCACACTCAATTTGCCCTTCTCCACAGGTGAATTACCTCTCAATATAACACAGTGGTGCAAGATGCAAATCATTATACGAAATGTCATTAAAAATAAACAAAGGTCCAATTGCAAACATGTTAGAATTTATTTTCTAGATTCATTACTAGATCTTTAGTGTCTTTCATTGAACTGGTTTACTTAACAAACCCATTTTTGGAATCCATTGTGTAATATTCTGTCTTTAAAATGAATGGAATTCTAAAATGCATTTTCTGAGAAGCAAATGGTAGAGAGGCCAGAATTTTTCCCAGAAACCAATACCAAGATTAATAGCATATTTTCTTGAACAATCATAACTACATTCCATTTCCCTTTCTCTTTAAAAATTAGAAAGAAAAATAGAAAAGAGACTGGCTCAAGTCTAAAAGAGCATTATCCTAGATCATATTTTATATAAGGCCTATGATTATATTAGCTAAAATATTTATCACTTTTACAGTTCCTTTGTCTCTTTATAATCCATTTCTCTTTGCCCCAAAAGATAATCATTATTCAGAGAATCAGAAAAGGAGGACATGATCTTTCAGGTTATCTTAAATGTGTAGAACTTCAAACATTCTTAATCTAATGTCAAAACAAGCAGACCTAAAGCATTACTATTAAAAATAAGCTGTGATTATTATTTTCCTATATACTTAATTGTATTTAAATACTTATAAAGGCTTTAAAAGTTTAAGGAAGAGGATCATTGGTTATTAAGATTTCCTACAGAGGGAAGACTAGTAGAAAAATATGTCAGTAACCACATTTAATTTTCACATGACACACATTAGAAAAAAATTCTAGACTTTACAACAAAGCACTTATCCCAATAATATAGTATACTACAGTCTATGGAACTATGTTTTAATATGGGACCCAGTCAACATCAATTGCCAACACGATCAGCTGGGGAAATCAAAAGGCATAGCCTATGCGACTATGTATAAAATGCACACCTCTGATGTCAGAAGCACAGTGTGTCCCAAACAATAAAGCAGCTAATGACTCAAATTTATTCTATGAATTTAAGACACTTAGATGGGTACTTTTGTTCTGAAATAATACAGCATAGTACCAGAAGGAAAAATGCAGACTGACAGCTATACTTCATACAATGGGAAGGTCAATCTTCTTAAAAAGTCCTTATCATATTTCTCTAGATTATTTATTAATACATCTAAACCCACATATTAAATGGCTTTAAGTGAGGTAAAAACAAACAAAAAAAACCTGAAAAAATATTTTGCAGTATTACCATAAAACATTAGAGGAAAATCCATTGGACATGTATGATTTTCTGCTTGATAGAGAACCTCACGGTAAGCAACTCCAAATTTTTATATACATAATCATTTTAACCAGTTTATCTTATAATCTGGCACTAAGGGCAAGGTGAAAGAAAAATAAATGGAATCTTATAAAGCAGTCTCCTCAAAAATCTTAATTATATATCTACCACCTCTTATGTAGAAACTCTAATTTATTTTACAAGAAAAATAACTGCCTTTAATTCATTTTTAAGTTTCAATATTTATTATTATGATTACTATTACTACCCAAAATATTCATAATATAGTTCTACTTTGAACTGCAGTTAAATATTCTTTTAGAAAAGCAGAAATCTCATCGGCACCAAAATTTCTGATTAATATCAAAGAATGGATTTCAGAAGTGATGGTATTTTATTACAAAATTTATCACATATTTCTGCTTACTCTAAAAACTTTAAATGGTACTGAAGGTAGTTTTTAAAAATATTCTCCTTTCACTCTGTCCCAAGATATAACTAGTTAACCTGAAAGCTAGCAAAACAGACTGAGAATGTAAATAAGGTAGGCCAAAAATCTTGATTTAAGCTGAAATTTTGGGAAATTTGTTCTTCTTACAGCAGAAAGATCTATGACCATTTACCATCAGGTATCACATATAAAAACAGGAAAAAGGAAATACCCACCTAGCTTTGCCTCAGATGTGTCCATCTCCCATTTGCTTTTCGGAATGTAACCCTAAATCGTACACAGAGAGAAGCTCGAAGGGTTAGAAAAAGACACATACATGCATATCACTTTTGAACTGGAAAAGCATTAAAACTGGGAATGGATTCAGTTTCCACTCACTAGCTATAAATATATCTTTAGGGAAAACACAGTCTCATTATCTTTGAAGAAACTGAATTACCAAATCCACCAAACTTCACTGCCCAGATTTCAGAGTTGTCACTTCAGTATAGTATCATGAAGGCGCTTGGAGGCAGCTACAGTTCAAGACACACAACTGTAGTCTGAACAACAGCTATATACTAAATATGATAAGAATGTATGGTGGTTACTGTGCTAACATTAATATTATTCAGATAGCAGAGGATTTATAATACTAGGTTATTTTCTAATTCAACTGCTATTCTCAAGTGATAGTAGCCATGAGGTTCAAAGAGAGTTTTTCAAGAGTTACTTTATAGTGCAGCGTAATTGTAAATATTCAAAAGAAAGGAGAAAACTTGGTACACAACTATGACGTTCAACTTCATTTTAAAATGACTCAATTCATTTACCAGTTAGATCTTATAAAGACTAATTTTAATGAATCAATTTCAGAACGTTTCTTTTTCCATTAGTTGGAAACTGATTATTATTTCTGATATCTTTTAAAATTATATTTTCCTATTACATGAAACACCAGAAATCTCTACAGGCAATTTTTATCTTATTTGATAAAATAACTGGGTGGTTTATTTCAAACAAAGTCCTGTAAGCTTTTCAAATTTCCCAATGTACCTATTTAACTACACATAGTAATCCTTTCAGTTTATTCGCCTGGCAAGCATATGTTTTTTTCCAAGTTAATTTACTATGCTTCCCCTCTTCACCTGGATTCTAGTCTCTATTTAGACTCTAACATATGGAACTTTAATACTAGGACTTATTATGCAGAACAGATTCTTCAAAGATGTCAGCATCTTCTTTTAAGTATCAATGTATCTCTCTACTATTGGGAATGTTCAAGTTCATAGAATATACTGACACACAGGTAAGTCGGAAAGTACGTTGAATATTTCATGACAATAGCTTCTGTGCAGGTTTACTAGAGCATCATCATTCTTCCTGGAAACCTATAGGTCTTACACATTTCTAGTTTTTAAGGAAGACTAATAATTCAATTTTACCTCATTAGGTAGTATTTCAGGTTATAAATTATACCATCTTTTTCAAATAGATTTTGAGAACAAACCAAGACAAAGCTATGTTGAAGTGATGGTGCTAAAAGTTAAGTATTGATGGAATTTGTACAAGTTATACCTCAAAAATCATCTGAAAACCTTAAGCACACCTAGAATAATTATAAATTGTGAGACGTAGCTACTAGGTTCACTGAAGCACTAATGAAGGCAATATATCCAATCAATGATCCCCAAAAAGGATTCTCTTAACCAAGAAGTTTGACTTTCACCCAGCTGTAGTAATCAGCACAGAGTAGAAAATGCAAAGTTTATCAAGAATTGCATTAAAATCGTCTGAATGGCATGAGACTTGCTCTTAACCCTTTGGTTAAAATTCTCCAAGAATCTTTTACTCTTGGAATAGAACCCAATAGTAGAAGATCTGGATTTTCATTTTTGAATGGGTTAAGAGAAGTTTTAAAACAGAGATAAGTAAAACAAATATATTAATATCCCCTTGCTGGAAACACCCTGTTGTTACTTAAAACTACATCATCTTCTCACTGCTTAAAATGTTAAGCCACTTGGAAATACAAGAGATAGTCCAGCAGGGTAGAGTTCTAAGGCTTCCTTCCCATGTTTCTGATGTAAAAATATAGTATTACAGTGTGTTTTACTTTGAAAAATAGTACATTCAATTAAGAGTTTTAAGTTTTGACCTATACCTAAGCAAGTCAGATATTATGAACCAAATCATGAATTGAAATCTCCACAAAAGAAGACAGATCTTCAAAGAGCTAACATTATAGACTTCTCACATGGTCATTTTGTGTACACATGCTGCAAGTAGCCACATCAGAACAGCGTGGGCCTTCAAGTGTATTTACTGCCTACATCTTACATCACATATGTCCAAATACAACCTAATTAAGAAAAATACTTTGTGTAATGAAAAAAAAAAAACATACTGAGACTCAAATGCCATTAACTTTCAAGCTTATTTTTTAATCCACATAGGAAATCTAGGAACGTAGAGGATAACACCATCTCTATATAAACACAGTTTCTATCCATAGTTCTCTATATCACACATGGGTTTAGTGGGACCACTCCTTAAAGTCTGTATTCTCTAGCAGGGGTAAGAATCAGGGTTCTCCATCTGTACATTTTCAAAATATGAGAAGCAGCTTTAGCAAAGGCTGACATATTAAATAACCCAAATATTTTGAATTTAAAAAGCAACACTATTCCAAGGAATTGTTAACTTTTGTACCTCATTTAGCAAACACTGAAAAGCAACATAAGTATAAATCACATATTCATGAATGACAGGAGAAGGCAAACATCTCTAAGAGGTGTGATCAAAAGCATTTAGAGAAGGTACAGGAGAACTTTGAACCCACACTACATAAGCCTCTAATTAGCTTAAGCAGAATGCACTGCCTACACATCGAATCATTTTCCCCATCTCTTAAAAGAATGAAATGCAGAAGAACAAATCCAGCAGTCTGCGGCAACCCTCTGCCTCCCCATTCAATAAGTTCTTCTGCCTCAGTTGACAGAAACTCAATTTTGAAATCTTGTAGCAAAGAGACAATCATGTAAATGTTGGGTCGGCTGTGCCACAAACCTGCTGGAGTGTAAGAATGCTGTTTCATATGTAACTGATTTTCTTAAAAAGTATACTTCCCCATTAAAGTCATCCACAAATAGATGAGTGAGTACAAGGGTAAGTTGCTTAGCATTCTTAAAATTTTATTATAACACAGTAGAGGGTTCTTTTGGTCAGGGGAAAAATAAAAAGTATCCAAAAGTCTCCTTTAAGATAATTATAGAAACTTTTACCATTAAGGTGCATATCAACAGTAATGAACCTGACCACAGATCTGAATTAAAATCCCTAAGAACTTTAATAAAAAGACACTTTGTTCAAAGTGGTTGGTCTGTCTCCTACCAGTTCGTTTTCCTCTTCCTCTGCATCTTTCTTTTCTTCCTTCTGTTCTTCAATATTTGCATCAAAATCTTCCATCTCTACCTATACCACCCCAATAACCATAAAAAAAAATAACAAAGATTGATTTAACATTTAGGAAAATGTTGAATCCCTCATTGAGATCTGAAATGACCATGGCGGCCCAAAGCAAGACAGCACAGACTCATTGTTACATACTAAGTAATTTTTAATACCCTAAACTTTGAAACAGAACTGACAATAAACAGAATAATATTCCTGCCTTTCATTTTCCTGGGATATATATCTTTATCATTTCCTGTGAAGTATAATGATCTGTTCTAAGTTGATGGTTATCTGTTTTGAATACCTATGAGTTGCTAGGATTTCTTTTGAAAATCTTTAGCAAGTTTTCAGTTAAGTAAAACATATGATTCAAATTTCAAAATGTAAGAAAGGATATAGTGAAAAATACAATGATAGTAGCTAGGTCCAGAATGGTAGCAGTGCAAACAGCAGATGGATTAGAAAGGTATTTATAAGGTAAAAGTGAAAAAACTTATAGACTTCATGGTGGAGCGACAGGGTTGGTTAAGTATTGGTATAATGGAAAATAAAGAGTCAAGGATAACGTAGTCATAGTTTCAGCACCAAAGTGATTGGTGGGTCTGTTTACCAAAATAGAGAATACTAGAAGAGGAACAGGTTTAGATGAATTACATATTGGGTAGGTTGAGTTTGAGGTGTACTAAGGTAATTAATGTTTTTGGGTAGAGAATATGAAAAATGATGGACTCACTTCCACTCAGATATGACTGTTATTAGATGTTGATAAAATATATTCCAGTCTTTACAATTTAATATTAAGGGCACATAAGTGGAAATCTGAACTACCAGAAAGATTGATCATCCATAGAGAATGTGTAAAATAAAAATAGAGCCCTAAAGAACTCCAACATTTAAGGACTAGGTAGCAGGAAAAGCCAGCAAAGGAGACTGAAAAGAAATGACCAGAGAGGCCAGAAGAAAACCAGGGGAAGTGGACTCAAAGAAGCCAAGAGAAAAAATGTTTTCAAGGTGGTAATCAACTTGTCATATTGGCTACAAAATTAAGCCCCTGGAGAAGTGAGAATTCTCTACTGTCATGAAAATCTTTGGTGAGGGTCTCTGGAGAATGCTTGAACAGAAGCCAAAAGAAAATGGGTAGAGGAGTGACAGAGGAGGTAAAAACACATAAAAATACAATGAAAATACTGAATAGAGATAATTCTCATTCATAGGAGGAGACTGAATAACAGACATACACAATTGATTAAAAGAGAAAACTCTCCTTTTCCATGATAAAGATTTACTTCCACCAAATTAATAATTTAGGCAAGAATTATCAATGAATAAAAATTTGTTGGGGAACAAAAATTAACAGTTTCAAAGTATCCCTCTACAGATTACTTATGACAAAGAGAAAAAGGTAGAAAATTTGATGGATTCCATCTGAACCAAGTCATCAACATTTAAAATCACCAATAATAAAATAAAGTGACATAATTTGGCTCCTAATATGATGCACTGAGGACACATCATTTATTTAGCATTCTTGCTGATGTTTAACCTAAAACTAATCACATCAGACAAACCCACACTGAGAAGTATTCTACAAAACAACAGGCTTTACTCTTCAAAAATTCTTTGTCTCTCATGACAATGATAGGGCTGAGAAACGATTTTTTATATTAAAGGACTGGATCCTGGACTTTTAAAAATTGCTATGAAGCACTATTATGGGAATAACTGGTGAAATCTTAATATGGACTGTATATGAGATCATTCAGGAAATTTATATTACTTAATATAGCATTTTATCAATGTCAAACGTCCTGAATTTGATTGAGACTTCTGGTTTTGTAAGAGAATGCTCTTGTTCTTGGGGTACCACTGAAATATTTAGGGGCACAACTTAACTTTCAAATGGTTCCACAAAAATAGTGATAATAGTAGTAGTAATAATACTGAGGAGGAGGAGGAGGAGGAGGAGGAGGAGGAGGAAAAGGAAGAGTGAGGGGAAACTGTATAGAGAAAAATGTGGAAAATATTAATTGGTGAATCTCGATAAAAGTTGTATACATGTTCTTCTTATACTATTCATTCAACTTTTCCATAGTTAAAAAAATTTTCGAAGTAAAAAAGGTGAAGAAAGGTCACTTTTACACTGCCTCTGAGCCAAAAGACACTCACCTCTTCAATAGCAGCATCTTGAAGTAAAGAACGAATGTCCAGACGCATCATATGACGAGGTGCAGCTTCCCAGTGATCAGCCATCTAGTAAGAGATTCAGGTCAAGCTATCTCTGGAAACTACTCAAAGACCAAATGAGCATCCAAGACAAGTTAACTAATATTGTGAAGTCTAACAGGCTAGCTCCAGGAAGAGCTAGGCTACGTCTTTCACTTAGATACAAAGGAAGAAAAACATTTACTAAAAGCAGACAGAAAAGATATTGCGAAAAGTGAGGAGGATAAACAAAATCTTCCACACAATGGTGATGAAATTTAGAACACCTTCTATATTTCTAAAAGTTACCTTATTTATTTCTTTAAGCTTTCTTCCGTGAATATTTCTCTTGCCACAAGTCTGGTTATCTGCACTCATTTCAGCCAAATATACCTAAGAAAGAATGAATAATGATTACTCAAACAATTGCAGCCCTTTCATGACAATGGAAAGACTAAAATTATTTTAAGTCTATACCTCAAATCCCTTGGTTTTTGCTGCACTCCAAAACTGATCAAAATGTCGAACTCTGTCATTGATGGCATCCAGGATGATGAAGGGGAAAAAACCATCATCCAGAGTCTTTTTGAAGGTTTTGAACATGCTGGTGCGATAGGTCTCCTCCATCTCAGCTTCATATTCATATTCCATTACCTAAGATCCCACAGAAGAGATATGGAGTTAGCAAAAGCAAAGACTCATGTTAAACCTCTTCCCTGGTTAGTATCTGGATAGAGATGACTTTGTAGTCATTCCTTCACACCTGACTACTAAGTTTGTCTTCAAAATAGAGAGAAGTCTTTGTCTTTAAAAAAGCCACATTTCTTTCTGAACATGTTTTCTTTTTACTACTATCAATGAATTATGGTGTCATCTGAGAAGATTATAGCATACCTTCTTTTTCACTTTCTTTCCCGAATCTGGATCTTTTTCTTCTTTTTCTACTTCAGTGATGAAATAATCATCCAGGCTTAGAACTCTGGGTGCAGGTCCTCCAAATTCTACCTCCTTATCCTAGGAATCATATAGTCAACAAAGTAAAAGAGAATTCATGGAATAAATTAATGAACATTCACACTAAAGTTCTATTCCTTGGTTAAGTAATATGTAATCCTCTGGTGGTTTCAAATCAAGCAGAGGCAAAAATATTTACCTAAAAATATCAAAATTTATATGAGACAGCACATACCACATGGGTCAACTAGAATGGATCGAAAGGGAAATATATTTATCAGTATCTTGCTGGTTGCTAAAAAACACGAGGCTAACAAAAGCAACTGATTCATTGGCTTTCCCTTACTCACTCGAATAAGTTTTGCAACATGTGTCTTTCCACTGCCAGGCAATCCTCTCATTATAACAACAATCTGAAACACAATGAAAAAATAATCACTCAGAAAAATTTTTACAGTAAAATTTTATATTCAACAATCTTTCGCTAGAATAGACTACATGATATGCCATGAGGCAAACTTTAATTTGAAAGGATAGAAATAATACAAAGTATGTCTCTGATCACAATAAAATAAAATTAGAAATTAACAGTCAGAAAAATTCATGAAATTCAAAATTAAACACCATACTCCTAAATAACCAATGGGTCAAAGAAGAAATCAAAAGAAAAATCAGAAAATACTTTGGGTTAAATAAAAGTGAAGATACAACATACCACAACTTATGGGATGCAGCTAAAGCAGTGCTTATAAAGAACTTTACAGCTATAAAAAATGCCTGTACTAACAAAAAAGAAAGATCTCAAATCGATAACCTAACCTTCTACCATACGATACTGGAAAAAGCAAGCAGAAGGAAGGCAATAATAAACATTAGAGCAAAAGTAAAACAGAGAACAGAAAAACAATAAAGAAAATCAATGGAACTAAAAGCTGGTTCATTGAAAAGAATAACAAAATTGACAAATCTTTAGAATTGAAAATGAAATAGGGGATATGACTGCCAATCTTACAGAAATAAAAAAAGGTTTATAACAAAACATGATAAACTACTGTATGCCAACAAGTTAGATAACTTAGATGAAATGGACAAATCCCTGGAAGGGCAGAGACTACTGAAACGAACCCAAGAAGAAATAGACAATTTGAATAGACCTATAACAAGTGAAAAGATTGAATTAGTAATAAAAAACTACCCACAAAGAAAAGCCCATCACTGAATTTTAACAAAAATTTAAAGAATACCAACTCTTCACAAATTCTTTCAAAAAAGAGAAGAGGAAGGTACAATTCCCAACTCATTTTATGAGGCCAGCATTTCAAATCAGGCAGATACTGGATACCAAAACAAAGATATCACAAGAAAACTACTAATATCTCTTATAAATATGAATGCAAAAATTCTCGACAAAATAATAGCAAACTGAATCCAGCAATATATAAAAAGAATTACACACCATGACCAAGTAGATTTATCCCAGGGATGTAAATTAACATCTGAAGAGCAATTGATGTAATATATCATATCAAGAGAATAAAAAAACAGAAAGCACATACAACAGAATAATATCATATGAAATAAAATAAAAAACAAAAATCTCATCAACATAGAAAAAGCATTTAACAAAATCCAACATCCATTCATGAGGAAAACATTCAACAAACCAGAATGAAAAGGAACCTTCTCAACCTGATAAAAGGCATCTATTGAAAACTCACAATTAACATCACATTTAATGGTGAAAAACTGAAAGTTTTCTCTTTAAAATCAGGAATACTACAAGGATGTTTACTCTCATCACATCTGTTTAACACTGTACTGGAGGTTCTAGATAGGACAACTAGGCAAGAAAAAGAAATAAAAGGAATCCAGATCGGAAAAGAAGTAAAACCACCATGATTTTGTATATAGAAAATCCTAAGGAATCCACTAAAAATCTATTAGAATAAATGAATTCAGCAGTTTTCCAGATATAAGACCAATATACAAAATCAATTGAGTTTCTATTCAATTGAACAATCCAAAAATGGAATTAGTCAAACTATATCAATACCAATATTAAATGTGAATGAATTAAAGAATCCAATAAAAGGTAGAAATTGCTGAATTGCATAAAAAATATAATCTGACCATATGCTGTCTATAGGAGATATACTTTAGATTCAAAGACACAGACTGAGAATAAAGAGATGGAAAAAGATATATCATGCAAACAGCAACCACAGAAAAAAAGTTGTAGTAGCTACACTTATAACAAATAAAATAGACTTTAAAATCACACACACACATACATATGTATACATTGCGTCTCCTAATTCTCCCTCTTTTGTGTTCCACATACCATAAAACTAAATCTACATTTCCCTTTTTAAAAATGCAATTAATTGAACTCTTATGAATTATTTTCTTTTTTTGTCAAACAACTAAGTTCTAACTTCTTAGATTCTATAGGGTAGGTAATTATTGAGATTATATGATGATTTGGAGATGGTAAGATGCTTTGAATCTGGATGTCACAGAAGAATGTTGAGGATATTAAAAAGATCTCTTATTAGCTTCTGATTCGCAAGAAACTAGTCAACTACATAGTACTCACTCTCTCCGGTCTGCTCTCTCGGCCAGGTGGTTTCAAAATGTCATCCACATTCTTAGACTCGGGTTTCTTCTCAACCCGTGGGGCTGGAGGTGGCTGGTGGCTAAGTGAAGGAGCTGGCAAGGGCATTCGCTCCTCTGGGTAAGTTCTTCGTTCTCCTAGGATTCCAGCAGTTGAAAAAAAGATCACTTTATATAATAATTACTTAAAATTTTTAACCCTCTCTACACATCCTAAGATAATATAACTCATAATAATTTGGGGGCAATTTAACCTTAATTAGAGAAAGTTTAAGTAATGTAAATCTATTGAAATCAAGAAAATGAAAAGATTTAGGTATGATTTCAGGCAAACAACGTTTTAAAAAATACTAAATTCATCTCTGTATTAAATTTAGGAAAAAAGTTAAGCAACAGGACACAGAACAACATACTTTGCTGGATAGTTCCAATTATGACTTATAGTCTGTCTGTAACTTCCGCTATACAGTTTTAAGAACAAGAGTCACAATCTTAGGGAAGTTGAGCTTATCAATAGCTATGAGTTTCTAGTTTAAGTGTAATTTAGAGTAGCAAAAAATTAAAATCAATTTAAATGTCCAATAATAAGGGTTTTATATTTTATCCACTCAAGAGTATATCACAGAGCATTAATATAATAAGTTTACATATAGAAAAATATATATGTCACAATCTCAATGGGAACAAGAATGATAAATTGTGTTTATACTTTGATTTACAACTTCATTAATATGTATATGGAGAATGAGAGGAAGTATATAAAATTATATAGTTGTGATTTAGTGGGTGGTGGGGGGGTTATAAGTGATTGTGTTCCTATTTTCTAAAATTTCTTTAATATAAAAAGCTATTTGTTTTACTTCATTAATTAATTACATTTCTGTTTTTGATGACAATGCTACCATCTCCATAAGGTCATTTTACTCTGAAAGTTTAAATCCACATCTGCAACGGAAAGCATTTCCAGTTTAAATTCTCCACAGTCTTAAGGCTAATAAGGCTCTACCTCCAAATACAGACGGTCCTTCATAGGCGGGTCGGTCAGGCTTTCGGTCATAGGACGGCCGATCAAATCCCCCTCTTCTGGATGAGGAATGGTCTTTTTTGTCTCTATATGACTGAGTCCTAGAAGGCATAATGGTAAGTGGTATGGTAAATAAAAAATTGGAGGTCTTTATCATATAATGCAACACCATTTCTGCTTAATTTTCCCTATGAGTAATTATTATACGTAGTTAACATTCACACTTTTTTGCTTTTCCATTTAGACCTTCCTTGTATATAAACATCTAAAGAGTTCACAAGTTGCAAAAATAAATTGTTTGCCTACTAATTAAGTAATGATTGCACCTTTATTGACCATTCTATTTTCTTTCCTTTCTGGCTATCTCCTTCTCCCATTTAATGCTCTGGAATTCAAGCTGGCAAAATTCAAGCACCTGTTTCCTGAAAATTGGTCCAGGACTGTTCTTCCCTCTCCAAGTTATTTACATAAGAATACATCATTTACTAAACTTCCTTTAGATATACTAACCTTTGCTGAACTTAAGTAAATGGTAATCTGCACACCTGACAAAGATGTTTTTCATAGCATACCTATCATCTCGAGGTCGGCGTTCTCTGTCAAATCGATCCCGGTCATAGTCAATAACACCACGATCCCGGTCGCGGTCCCTATGTGCCTCCCGATCCCTTTTGAAATCTCGATGATCTGTCATGACATTACTCTGGCGATCAAAATAAGGCTCACGGTCTCTGTCTCTATCATAACGATCGCGTTGGCCTGCATGCTCTACAAAACAATTAGTACAAAGTAAGAACTATGTCTCTTTTTCTGAAATGAAGGAAAAAATGTAACTTTAGAACTAGTATAAACAGCTGCCCTAATTTCAACTCACAAATCTTTTAGGTATATTAAAGGGAGGCCCAGATATTCTTCCCAGAAGGCAACTAGGTAATAATTAAGCCCTAAAGGTTTAAAAATACTAATCTCCCTGGGACTCCTACCTGTCTCAAAAGTTGATCTCTCGGGTAGTGGATCTGGGCGCAGAGTTATTCTCTCTCCGTAGGGTATCTGTTCAACTTTATTAGTGGATATATCTGGCAAACAAAATCAGGGATAAAACACTGTAAGGGTGAAGCTTAAGGAATGCAAAGCTGAAGCCAACAATTCCTTTAGAATCCCAAATACAAACTTGCCACCATTACTTACCTCGGCCATGGCCATAATCAACAGTCTGCTGCACTGGTGGTGGTTTGGACATTGGTGGCATACCCATAGGCATTGGGCCGGGAGGGGGAATGGAAGGGTGAACAGGTGGGGGTGGTAACACTGGAGCAGATGAAATTGTTGCAGTTTCTGATTTAAATTCCGAATTCAGTCCTTGTTCATCATTTGTATCCCAGAGGCCATAGAATGAATCTTCATCCCAGCGTTCCTGTTCCATACCTGAAGTTTGTGGCTTTATCACTGGAGGTGGAGGTGGAGGTGGAGGAGGAGGGGGTGGCGGTGGTGGTATTGGGATAGGCGGCCTGGTCACAGGAACAGATGATCTTACTGGTGGAGCAGAGGGTCTTACAATTGAACCTGGTGGTTTACCCATAGGAGGGGGTGGTCTATAGGACCCTGGAGGCTGGAGAACAGAGTAAATAGCTTAGTGGATGAGGATACCACCATTTTTGCACATCAGTGAAAATGAAAATCTGGTTCTCAATCCATAAAAAAAAATATGATAAACTGGACTGAAAATTGAAAACTTTTTGTGCTTTAAAATACACCATTAGGAGAAAATATACCTGGCCCTTGAGCAACTTAGGTGTTAACCATATAAGTCCACTGACACATGATTTTTTTCCCCAATAGATACCTGTACTGTTTTTGATCCGCAGCTGGGAGTCCACAGATGCAAGTGTGTCTGTGTGTGTGTCGGGGGAGGGGGGGTGACTATATAAATTGATCTATGCCATTTTATATAGGGGACTTGAGCATCTAGAGATTTTGGTATCCATGGGGGGGATCCTGGAACACTACCCCAACACCCCATAAGATATCAAAGGACAACTTAAATTTGGGCAAGTTAAAAGTTATATGTGAATTTTTAACTATATAGAGGTGAGGGCTGGAGGGTAGGAGTGGTGTCCCCAATGCCCAAGTTGTTCAAGGGTCGACTACACAAGCAAATCACATATATGATAAAGGACTTGTATTCAGAATGTAAAAACTCTTACAAACTTAATAAAACAACTTAAAAATGAGAAAAGATTTGAATAGATATTTCTCCAAAGAAGATATATGAACACACTATAAGTATATGAAAAGATGCTCAACATAATTAGTAATTAGGGAAATGCAAATTCAAACCACAATGAGATACTATTTCATACTTAGTAGAATGGCTATAATTAATAACACAGATAATAACAAATGACAAGGATGTAGAGAAATAAGAACCCTCTTAAGACTACTACTACAGATGCTAACATGCTGCAGATAGTATGGAAATGGTTTAACAGTTTCTCAAAAAGTTAAACATAAACACACCATAAACTCAGCAATTCCATTCCCATGTATCTATCCAAGAAAATCACACCCACCCAAAAACTTGCACACAAATATTCACAGCAGGATTATTCAATAATCTAAATGTCTGCCAACAAGTGAATGGGTAAACACGATACAGTATATCTATACAATAGATTTTTACTTGGCAATAAAAAGAAATGAAGTACTGATTCATGCTACAACATGGATGAACCTTAAAAACATCAGCTAAATATAAGAAGCCAGACACTAA
This sequence comes from Cynopterus sphinx, assembly GCA_030015415.1. Taxonomy (NCBI): domain Eukaryota; kingdom Metazoa; phylum Chordata; class Mammalia; order Chiroptera; family Pteropodidae; genus Cynopterus; species Cynopterus sphinx. The sequence continues at coordinate 133,491,288 of CM057384.1, forward strand.
AGACTACTTATTGTATGATTTCATTTAAATGAAATGCTCACAAAAGCAAATCTATAGTGACAGAAAGTGGATTGGTTGCTGCTTTGAGTATTTGAGGTAGGAATAAGGATTAACTGCAAATTGGCACAAGGGATCTTACTGTGGTGATGAAAATGTTCTAAAACCGTATTTGGTGATGGCTGTACAACTCAGTAAATTTAGTAAAAATCATTGAATTACATACTTAAAATGGGCAAATTATATGGTACATAAACTGTACCTCAATCAGTGGTTAAAAAAGGGAAAAAACTGCCTCAACACTATAACCCACTCCCCCAATGTACCACTCTTTCTTCTTCCAGAAAAACTAGCATTCTAGCCACTTAGATATAAATGTCTCAGGCCCACCCCAAACCTAAATTTCTGTGCATGAAATACTGGCATTAGTTTAGAAGAAAAACAAAATAAAACCCTACATGAGTAATTCTGGTGTTTATCACTTAGTTAAGAACTTCTGCTATAAACTATCTTCCTACTCTGGTGACCTTTCCTCTGCAAAAATAGTGAATCTGCTGTAAAAGAAACAAATTCTAGCTAACTTCCTCATTTCTATTTAGTTGTCTGGTTGACAATAGCAGTTTGTGGTAATGCTGGTACCAACATACAACATGAGCACCAGGAAACAATAAAACAAAGAAACCAAATGGGACATCCAGTAATCTTCCCCAGGAGTGCCACTGTTGTGTCTAATGTTTACATTTGTTTTTCCAAAGCAATCAACAAATGTCAACAGAAATGTATATTAAGATAGTAGAATCTTTTGGCAAATAGGGCCTACCTACTCAGTATAGAAACCAAATTGTCAAATTTCATTTTAATTTTGGCAAGCCTGATTCAAACACTCATTATCCATTTCTCTGAGCTCACTGTTTCTGGTTTGTTTGCTCTTCATCAACAGCTATTTTAGACTACAGAAAGCCAACAATACATATAACTTAAGTACTTATTCATATATAGGTTGTGCTTTTTGAGTATCAAAACAGATTTGGCTAAAATGTAAAAAAACATAATTTAATTAGAGGCCACTGCAGGGTAGAGTTATAGACAAATGGCTATCATTTAAAGGTAAACTTTAGGTTATGCCATTTTAAACTGTTTAGAAAATGCATATATAGGACAAAGCTATCATGTCTGGACTACAGCTATCCAGACATGTTTTAAATATTTTAAGAACACTTGGGACTATGCCTACAAAGGAAACAAAAAGTGTTTTCTTCATACTACATAGACATTTGTAAAAAACAAAATGAAACAAAATACTCCTACAATTATCTATATGAGAAAGGATTATCTGTATTATATTAAGGATAATACAAATTAGAAAAACCTTAAGAGTCAAACAGATAAACTGGTAAAGAACAAAAATAGAATTTTTATAGAACTATAACTAACAAATATGGAAAAATACTCATGTTCACTAATTATCAAAAATGCATATTAAAATATTTTGTTGGAACTATTAAATTTACCAAAAATATTAAGTAGCTAATGCTTGCAAGGTTATAGGATAGATGTTATACAATTATTTCAAAGAGCTATTGGCTATATTACAAGAATCATTAAAAATGTCCTTATTCTTTAACTGAAGTATCCTACTTTGGGCATCTAATATTACTTTTAAGAAGTTATTTAAAATAAGAATTTAACACAAAGACATCCATTAAAGTTATACTATAAATAAAAGTGAAAGATTAGAAACAAATGCCAAACAGAAATGGAATAGTTTTAATAAAGCATACATCAAAAATAATAAAGCATGTAGCAATATGGAAATATATTTATGATTTGTTAAGTGAATAAAACAAAAATGTAGATCTATAATAGTTTCTATAATTTGTTAAGAGATACAAAGATAAAAATAAAACATAATTCCTACCTTTATGGGCTTTAAAGTTTAGAAGGAAAAACAGACAAGAAAAAATACCATATGATAAGGGCTATGGCAGAGGGCCATATGTCAGAGGTATGTGTGAGGGCAACTGTCTGACTTTTAAGTAGAAGAGCTGAGTTCTAAAAGATGAATGAGAATTACCTCATTGGTGAAGGAAATATAAAGAGAAAGAAAAAAAACTCTAGGTTTAGAGAACCACGTGTGCAAAAGCACGAAGAGCCTGCACACTCACAGAATGTAAGAAGCTCCATATGGAAGGAAAATGGAGAATAAAAGAGTAGAGTAGAAAGTAATGATAAGCAGAGGTCAGGCCAACAGAGGAAGAACATAAAAGGCCATGCAAAGGAATGTAGATTTTATCCTGAAAGCAACGCGGGAATACTGAAAAGTTTTAAAGCCAGGGCATGACAAAATATCTATTTCAGCTATAAGTCACAACAATGCTGCCTAAAGTGGAGCGTAGAGGTATGAGAGAACTGTTCAAGGTATTGGAAATTTATCTCTTGTTCCATTTTCAGTATATATGATGCCAAAGCAAACACAATTTTTTTTAATCTTTTTGGTATACATTTGACAAAACTCAAACTGTAGGCTTAAAATGGGTGGACTGAAAACGAGTATGTTATTATATGTAAATTATACCTATTTTGATTAAAAAATAAAATAATCACTGGCAACAGAATGGAGAACAGATCAGAAAGGAATGCAATGAAGAGAGATGAATTAGGATATTTCTGCAATAATCTAGGTAGAACTAATGAAGGCTAGAACTGAAGTTGTGAGGAAGTAGAGGCTAACATATTTGAACAATATTTAAAAGGTAGTGAAATTAATCAACTGAATGACTGAATATGGGAGGATAGAACAGAGGACAGAGGTAGGCTGCATTTCAGGTTTCAAGTTTGGGTGACTAGGTGATGGTGAGGAGAACAAGTTTAATGGAAGACGATAATGAAGCTCCATTGTGAATGACCTGAGCTTGACAGGAGACACGCCCACAGAGAGAAACTCTGTAGCAGATGGATGCATTAGGTTGGGAGATATGATTTGGGATTCAACATCATGGTGGTCAGTGCTGTCAACAACTATGAGTGTTGTATTAGACCAGGATAAAAGGGAACAATGGGAAGTGAAGAGAGTTATTTGATGGAATGATTCAAGTGTTTTTTCTCCCACTGTGTTGAAATAAAGTTATTTGCATGATAACATTTTTAAAGCCCATCACTGACTTAAAAAAAAAATACAACAAAACAAAAGCAAAATAAATGGAGAACTTGAAAGTCTTGAACATAAACACCCCTCTTTACTGCCTGAACAGGGGCATGATGTTTGATCCCTTCCCTAGCTGAAGGACTAGTAGCTTAAAGAGGCAGAGAGACTATGAGGCTCACCAAGGCTCCCAGGGAGCCCTTGCACTGCCCAGATGGAACACAGGACTATTGAACAAAAAGGATTATTAGAAAAATTCTACAATTTTGTGAATGTGAAGTCTTATAGTTCAGGTGTGCTTGGTGTACTTATCCAAAGCTGGGGGTAAAAAGCATTTCTGTCGCTCTTTTGACCATATTTAGCAAGGTTTCCAAAAGTCAATTACTATTAGCTTTCTATTTTTCCAAAATATATATATCTTAGAGAGGAAATTTATACTTGCTGTAATACAGTAAGATCAAAGAACAAACAAACATACAAAGCAGAAATCATTTCATTTTATGAGCACACATTTTCCATACCGGATACATTCCAGGTCTTGAAGATGTATTTTGCAATCTCGAATCTTGGGGTGGTAGGTGATCAGGCATCTGTGGCTCAGACCCAAAGTCTTTCATTTTTTGAAGCTGTTCTTTCTGTTCCCTGTAACAAACAAAATTGCCATTGTACGTAAGGTGTGTCTACTCCATTCCTAGATGACTACAATTAATATAGAATCCAGAAAAAGAGACCTAAAAATCTTGTTCCAAAACTCTCTACAACAGGGAACCCTAATCCCTAGGCTGTAGACCAGCACTGGTCTGTGCCCTATCAGGAACTAGGCCACACAGCAGGAGGTGAGCAGCAGGCCAGTAAGCCACACTCCCCAGCACTAGCATCACTGCCTCAGCTCCACCTCAGATCATCAGGCATTAGATTCTCATAGTCCCTGGCCAAAAAGGTTGGGGACCACTGCTTTACAGTGCTCACAGAGCAGCTCCAATCTGAGGATGCTTTTAGGTAAACCATTCTAAGCTTCAACAGAGGAAAATATGTCAACAAAGAAAACATAAAGGTAGCACTCTCTTGCCTTTATGTAGCTGGCTGATAAGTCATCTATGACTTATAATTATATAAATTGATCTACAAGACAGACTCTACAACCTGCCTCATTAGTCTATTCTAATATCTCATCTACTTGTCATGTTTTTCTTTTATCCAACCAAAAGTTCTCTTGTTATTTTTTTTTTTATTCAATACTCTTTAGACCAGAGGTTGCAAAAAGGTGACCAGTGGGCCAAACATGGCCTAGAAAGTTTAATTTGGCTTTCACATCAATTTTCAAAATCTGAATTAGTTGCCATTATGTACAAAACAAAGTATTTCATATAGAAATGCAAATTTTAAAGAGATTTGGTAACAATGGGCCTATATTCCCCAAATGCCAACAATAAGCAGAGTAGAATAATGGCTGCCCACTTTAGATGAAGCAGTTGGCCACAATCCTCACCACACTCAGTAGAGTTATACTGGCCCACTTTCACTCATTTTTATTACCTGTCTGCTTCTTTTGGGCATTTTAGTTTATGACTCCTGCTGTATATGATAAGAATAACTGTTGCTCTATACCTTTAAAAATAACACTTCATATTCCTAAAGAGTAATTATTTAACTCTTCAAGTTTTTCTTTAAATCTCTGGTCAAATAAATTCCTTTTACTTTTCCTTAAGATGTGCACCTTAAACACATGTAGTATCTACTACAAACTCTTCAGACCTTTAACAATTTCTCTCTACACTTTGTAAAGTGTAGTGACCCAAACAGACACAAAATAAGGGCAAAGTATATAAAAACACATATTATTTTCTGCCTTGTGTAAATCATGCCTTAACACCAACACAATATAGCTTACTTGTATTCAACTATGACCACTCTTATCTATCACTTTATATATTTTAATTATGTTTATGTTGCCTAAGAAAGAGCTTTTTAAAATAGGATAATGAAGAAGCACTTTTTATTGAGCATTGCTATGCAAAGCGATAATGGATGAAAAGGAAATTTTAAAAAGAAAAGGAAAGAAACCTTGGCAGCTTATCAACACCAATCAGTTTGGTCTTCTCCAAAAACAAAATAGATTTTAGAGTTGGACAAACTGAGTTTGAATTCTGAGTTTGCCACTTAGTAGCCAAGTGGACTTAACCTCTCAGCCTTAGTGTCATTTGTGAAGTAAGGATAATACTACTTATCTTCATAGGCCTTTGAGATATAAGAATTTGACATAAGAGGATTGAGATAATATCTGCTAAGTGATTAGCATAGTGCCCAGCACACAAGAGTAGTAAATTAAAGGTGTCTATAACTTAAATGTAAATTGCATAGTAGTTAATACTCTAGGGCATGCTTTCCACACTTTCTTCATCAGTGATCTGGAAAAGTCAAACCTCATAGAGCTTATCTCCTATAGACCACAGAAATCTGTTTGCTGTCTGAGGCACCTGGTCTTTCATATTTTCCTACAGGTAATTTTCCTCATCATACCTTTCTAGTCACAAAGTTTTCATTGTAATGTAAATGAGAATGATCCACAAATATAGACTGGAATTGAATAATGAAAGAAATACATTAACATGTCAAAACCTAACCATTAGATATTTTCTCAAAACACTGCTAATTTCTAAGAAATTGCTCAAAAAGCTTGTAATCTGTCAATGACTCCTAAATTTTTATCTCAGAATGTAGTTGGTTTAAGGATAAAATGAATTAATACACACAAAGCACTTACTACAATTTTTGGCACACAGTAAGCATTCAATAAATGTTACCTTTTGTTATTATTGCTACTACATGGGAAGCATTATATAGATACCTATACATTAGTAAGTTGATTGCAAGTTCAGAAATCCAAATTCTATTCTCCATCTCACAAAGAAAATATCTGATTATGTAGACACAAGTAATTATCCTAAAGTAGAGATATCTGCTTCTAGCTATGAAAGATAAAACATCCCCAAAAGTATCGCTGATTAGACAAATCTGAGGATGTTTCCAAGTAAACCATTTTTAGCTTCGACAGAGAAAAATATAAGTAATCCTTATAGCATTTTGAAAGTTATTTCAAAGATTAGTGAATTTGAAGTTTGTTACATCTAAAACCAAAAAACAAACTGCCTCCTGGGGAAAAAAAAGAAAGATGTTAAATATAAGATCTGAAATCCAGAGTATACCAAATTTGAGAGTTGAAGTTTGACACTTGAAACATGCACAGGCATAGCATTTCAGCAACACATCTATAAAAGCCAAGAATGGCTATCAAATTTTCACATTTCAGGACAAAAGTCTGTAATTAAAAGTTCCTAAATATCCATCCTAACCCCAAAACAGCACTGATCAGAAATGTTAAAATTATGTGATAAGAACTTGAATTAAAATTATTCCATTCAAATATATATCACATCACTTTAAAAAGAGCAGTCTGAATGTGGTTTTGACTAAAAAAATTATCTTAAGTAGTCAACTTACCGAAGCATTTTCAGTTCTTGTGCAGCTTTCAAAATGATTTCGTGCTGCCTCTGACTGAGAACCATTACCCCTCCAAGGCCTTGGTCTGAGTCTAAATTTGCATCCGACCCCATCATTTCAGAAGAATGATGTGAGGAGGGCATATGTTCCGCAATGGGGGAATGTCTATCCACATCAGATGGGTACCATCTGTCTGACAACCGTTCTCTTTCCCAGTCCATTCTGTCGGGAATATAATCTCGCTTTTCCCGCCATGTATCTCCTCTTTCTGGATACTCTCGGATCCTCAACTCACCCCTATCACGGAAATCTCGATCATACCCATGGTCTCGATTTCTTTCTTCTCTCCATCTATCATCCCGATATCTATCCAAAGGTGGAAGAGGTGGGAGGGGTGGTAAAGGTGGAAGAGATGGAATATCCCGTTCATGGAACTGTGATTCTTGTTCATCCAGTGGTCTCCCATAATCTCTGTCCCACTCATTATCCAAATTTCTATCATACATATCCATAGGTCTTCCAATCCGATCCACATCCCTGTCCAAATCCCTGTCCATTTCCCTGTTGTAGTCCTCATCCATATCCTGATCTCTCTCCCAATCATCCCACCAAGGGCCTCGTCTGTCTCCATCATGAGATCGAGATGGTGGCGCTGAGAACCTGTCCTCCCTGTTATATGAATCTAGTGTATCATCTTGATAGTCATGTTCACATTCTCTCCAGTATCTCTCTCTATCCCAATCATCAAGTCTTTCTCGTTCCATTGGAGCATTTCTGCCATCTAAGGGGAACTCTTCATGCCCTCTCTCTTCTCCATGGTTCCACGGAGCCCTAGAAGGCTCATCTCGGTGATATGGATACATTTTTTCCCCACTATCTCCTGGTTCTGGTCTAAATGGACCTCGGTCACGACCAAAATCTGGTCTTCCCAGTCCTCTTTCCCGGCTGCCAGGCCCTCGAGGTGGTCCCCTCTCCCTGCTCCCAGCTCTTCGGGGTGGTACTCTTTCCCTACTCCCAGCCCTTCGAGGGGGTCCTCTCTCCTGACTGCCAGCCCTCCGAGGTGGTCCCCTTTCTCGGCTGCCAGCTCTACCCCTGTCCTGGCTGCCTTGCAGACCACCTGGCACCTTCTCTCGACTGCTTCCTGGCCTCACCAACCCTCTGTCCCGACTGCCTTCTCCTCTGCTCATCTTTTCTCGGCTGTCTTCTCTTCTACCCATCATCTTATCACGAAAATCTTCTTGCTTGACCAACCCTGGGGCATGGCTGATTGCCTGGCCTCGACCTCGATTTACTAGTCCTCCTTTATCCCGTGTGTCTTCCATTCTGCTTTGCCCAGGACCTCTGTAAGATGAGCTGCTGCCTCGATTGCCTTCTAATCTATTATCTCTGTTATCTAGCCGAGGCAGCCCTTTATCTTGGTTGTTTCCTGAATGGGGCAGACCAATACCTAAAGGTTTAAAATCATTATCTGAAGTTAATGATGATGATGTTGCTATTATTGCTCCTCCCTCTATCCCCCCTGTTTTTGACGGAAAAGTAGTTTGAGTGGGTACAGGTTTATTTGCAAGGGATACAGGCTGAGTAACACCTTGGGCTTTGTCCATTTGAGTCTCCATACTTTGAGAATTCTGGTCCCAATTAGAAGGCTCTATGGGCCCTTCCGAGACTTCGCTTTTAGGTGGCTCTTGCTGAGAGTCGCTTAGATTCTCATTTGACTGAGCCGCCTTGGCATCCTTTACATCTGCACCAATGGATAATGCAGCTGATTGCATTTTAAAATTCTTCTGCTGGTTACTATTGGTGTCTGCTAATGGTTCTTTGTTTCCTGAAAGAGGTTCTGCTTGTGACTTAGGTTGCTGCTGATGTTGCTGTCCCAAAGATGGTTTGGGGCCTTTCCACTGTGGTCCACTTTGTCGAGGACTTAGGGATGTATTGGGGGTAATATAAAACTGAGATGCTGGCCCCCGGGGAATCATTCCCCATTTGCTTTTAGTGCCCTCTGCTGGGTGACCTTCATATCTGGGTCTTGGCCCATCGGGGCGATTTCCTTCAAAACGAGGCCCCTTGGGTCTCGGTCCTTCACACCTTGAACCTAAATCCTCAAATCTTCGAGGACCATCAAATCTACAAGTAAAACAAAAGATATTACTCAAGACAGTAAAGCAGAAAAAAAAATTCTCCATGTATGAATATTGAAGGCAATCTTGCCTTAGAATCTGTTTACAACAATGACTCTTTCAGTCATTAAACAAATCCTGAGATATCTATATCTTAGAACCAATATGTTAAAGTGGCAGTACTCAGCAGGTCTTAGGACAGGCTTTGGAAATCATGTCACTTTCACCTAATTCACTTTGACACATTTCCTGCAGCAAGTCACTGACATATTGAATTGTTAAAAAACAATTATGTTGTGCCTTTGTAGACAGAAAAATCCACTCATTTTAATGGAAAAAAATATATATATTCCACAGCTAACTCTGAGAGTACTTTTAGAATTAAAATACAACTGAAAACTAAACAATTAACAATATTGTTGGATGTAGCATTATCATCTTAATCGACAAAAGTTTTAAAAGACCAGCAGCCAGTCCTATCATCTCTTAAGAGCGTGCCCTGACATTTTAAAGTCTGGACAGAGATGTTTTTGCTATGAACCCATGCACTCATTCAGTAAATATCTAGTGTACATCCTATCTGTCAGAAGCTACACTACTTCAAAGGGATATATGAATAAAATGTCATCTGTGTCCCCGAAGGGTTTCCAATCAAGGAGAAAGAGGATCTAAATGTAAATATGTGCCACAAAATGCAATGACTAAAATCTATCTTCATATAATAAGGGCAGATGAAAGAATGGTCTATTATACCAGGGTGAAGGGGTGCTGTTCAATAAAGGCCTTATACAACAGAAGATGCTTAAATTAAGTCTTGAAAGGTAAATTCTCTCAGGTCAGGCTAATAGAGTGTGTTGGAGACAAGGGCAGTGGGTAGCAAGGGCTAAGGAGACATATGAGGAGAGGCAGAGGAACACATTCCAGCATAACACGTCTGGAAGTGCAAACAATTTAGCATGGCCAAAGCAAAGAGGAGACAGAATTGGGGAGAGCTGGGGAAGGAGGAGGAATGGGGAAGGAGGAGGAATGGAAAAGCAGGCAAGGGTCAATGTCCAGAAGACTTTGTGTGCCTTGTGTGGCAGATACTACTGGCATCCCCCCTTTTCTACAGTTTGAGACTCTCTGTTTCAGCTGAACACAAGTCGAGCCAAACTAAAGATTCTTTCCCAAACTCTCTTACAGCTAGAACTTGTAGTCATCTTCTGGTCAGTAGGCTGAGAGTGAAAATGATTTACACATCCTTCTGGGTTGTACCCTTAAAGGGAATGGCACATCCTCCTCTTCACCATCTCTTTTTTCACACTGGCTCTGACATGATGATGAAGTTATCGTAATGAGAGCAACTTATTAAGGAATAGTGAAATACATATCAGAAGGAACTTGGATTCCTGACACGGTGGAGCCATCACGTAAGTCCTGAGAGAGAATAAACTTCTAACTTGTTAAAGCTGTGAATTAATTCAGCTGGATAAGGAGTTGAGAATTACCTTATAAATACTCAGAGTCACTAAATATTGTCTGATTTTTAAAAGACTGCTCTGGCAGAAAAGTAACAGATGGGTAGGTGGGAAAAGCTTATCGTAGATTTTTCTATAATTTGGATACGTGAAGGTAAAGCTTGTTCTAAGGCAGTGACTGATATGAGGCTGTAGAGGAGGGGGTGAAAGTGAGAGATGTGAAGGAAACTAAAGTAGATAGGATTTTCTAATAGGTGGGATTTAAATGATAATGGATACAGAAAAATTTAGGATGATTCCAAGGTTTCTGGCTTAGGTGACTTGAGTAGATGGTAATGTCTTTCGTGCCTTTAATGACAAATAGAAGAGTTTTTCTCTCATTTATTTGGGATATCAATGAAAAGTAAGTAATAAATTCAGGTTTAGCAAAATATTTACTTCCTATCCCTGTGATACTGGTCTTTGCTGGTCTAGAAGTCATAGTTTCAAAGAAAGGAATGCTTCCATCTAGGACACAACAATCACTCTATTGAACTTAGCTTGGCCATCTTGGGTTCTGAGTCAACAGACAAAGGAGGGAGTTACTGAACTGGATGAGATTGACTGACTCTGACTTTCAAGGGGAAACTGGGTTATAACTAAATGATGAGGGTAAGGAGGAGTATGTCTAGGATGCAAGAGGTCCTCTAGGACAACCTCTTAGGATTTCCATGTCCTATGATGAAAGTCAATGGAAAACTAAAATAACCCAATTCATGAAGGATTGCAAATAGCCCAGAACTTTCAAGAATGAAAAATTTGGACCACTCACCACACAAAGAACTAGGACCAGGAGAGGCGCTTGCTGAGATAAAGGGAATATGGAATGGGTAGTGAAAGAAGGTCATTAAAAATAATTGTGATTCCATAACCAACTGCAGAAATAAAGACTGTGACAGTTATGAGCATTTCTTTCTTAATTTGATACTATATACTGAAATATATACATATTAGTCGAATATTGTTGGTTGATTTTTCTTCCTTATCATCTAACATATTAATAATAATTAACTTAATATCTCAAATTTTAAGTTACAGAATATCAAAGAGAGTATGAACCAGCGAGAAGAATGAAGACATCCCCAAACACAAAAAAGGGATTTTAGATCCTTTTCTGGAGAAGGGGTTAGAATGTTTGGTGCAAAAATCTCCCTTGTGATCCATCATAATCAGGAAAGTTTAAAGGGAACTCTGGGAAATGTATTTCAGCCTAGGCAAGTCGACTCTTTATAGAGTCATCACAAGTAATTTAAAAATATATAAATCTACTAAAAACAAAAGGGGGAAACCAGCAAATGAGAATTTTGTTTATAAATTCTGAAAGACAAACACAAGTGGTAACATTTGGAGCAGTAAGAAGCTGCAGTTTAGAGGGTTGGTAGCAGAAGTTGACAGAATCAAAATGAAGCTGGTTGTTCACAGAACTCAGACAGGGTTAGGATTCTTGTATACCAGGGATACTGGGGAAGGACAAGAGTAAGACTTCGGGACAAAAATATGTAAATTAAAATCCATATTCAGAACCATCAACCAGCCTTTCCCTAGGCTGAATATCTCTAAATTCTTGAACGCGAGGGCCTCCCAGCATTAGCAGTTTTTTGCCCTATCACCTAAAGCAAAGTTTTGGTAAGCCCCTTGCCCCACCAGATGTCAGCGTCTCTCACTCTTAAAAATAACTGGACAACCAAGGATCACTAGTATTTGAGGAATGTCACCAAAATGAAAGAAAAAACAAAAAACAAAAATAAAGAGGACATGAAACTGGAGATAAAACAGATAATTTTAAAAAGAGAAAAAAAACTTAAAAAGAAAAAAACACCACAAACTAGTATCTTCAGGAGATTCATAAAAATACTATTTATACCTATAAATTGAGAACAATTTGCTATATATAAAAAAGCATCAGAATCAGAACTGTAAAAATTTTTTAATTCTCAAAAATGCAATAAAATAATTAAAAGTATCTCAGAAAGTACAACAAAAAGAAAAATGAAAAATAAAATTAACCCAGTAGGTCCAAAATCCTACTGAGTTGTTCCAGAAAGAGAAAAACAGAAAACAAAAAATTAAAGAAATAGCACAAAAAAATTTCCCAGAGTCAAGAAACTCTAATCTCAGACAGAAAGGGCCCAGTACACTCAATATTCAGTACAACAAAACTAAAACAAACGAACAAACAAACAAACAAACAAACAGAAATCATTATGAAATTTTAGAATGCCAGGAATAAAAAATAGTTTCTGGCAATAGGGAGAAGTCACCTAAAAAGGAAAAGAATCAGAGAGCACAAGAGCTACACTAGGTGACAGAATAGAACAATGACCTAAAACCTTGAGGGATAATTATGTTCAACTTCAAATTCTCTGTCCAAATATTAATCAAGTGTGAGGTTAGAATAAAGACATTTACAGACATGCAAGGACTCAGAAAATTTACCTGCAACCCACAATTTCTTAGTAAGTGACTTGAGCATGCACTCCATGTAAAGGAGGCACTAAGGGGAAGCTATGAGATTCAATAAACAGTGTATCCAAATCCAAGAGGACAGTCAAGGGAAATGCTGGAGCAACAGCCATATGGCAGATCTTGAGAGCAACCAAGCAACCAAGCAACCAATCAGCAACCAGCTCAGGAAAAAGCAAGAGGATAGATGCGTGCATTTGGGAGAGAGATCTCAAGAGAAAGAGAGATAAAGCTTTTGGGACGGGGGTTGAAAGATTATTTTCAAGTTTTGGCAAGAAGAAAGAACTAGAAATTCTGAAAAAAGTTATTACACTAGAGAAAATATAATAATAGTACACTGCTTTCCTCCACAGTGTACTGATTTATCAAAATATAGTGATATAAATATATTGAGTAGATGGGGTTAGAGATTAGTGTAATAACTAAACCTTTATCAGAACAGGAAGTAAATATATAATATCTAAAAAGTATAAGTAAAGAAAGTAGCACTGTATTCTTTAGTGATATGAAGAAACAGCTGAAGAATTAAAAGATGTCATTAGGAAACACATCTAGGGGGGCTTGGGGCAGTGGACAGCTGTTCTTTCTTTCTTAACTATGTGTTATGTACAGCTTTTATAAAAACGTAAAATTTATTTTAACAGCACTGAGAGAGGATTAGTCCTAACCAGGAGAAAGGTTTCTTATGAGACCATAAGATGATGGTAAGGTAAAAGTAAGGGTGAGAAGTGAGTTTTACTGGGTCTGAAAGACTTGATTTTCTCTGTGAGGCAGGATGCTAAACTAAGTTAAAGCTATAAAGCGAAATAAAAATGTTTGCCAAGACAGAGAAAGAAGCAGTAGGATAGATGGTCCATGCAAAATAGTGAAAGCTTGGCAGAGCTATTGTTGGTCAAAGGGAAAAGGAACTGACCAGAAACTCATCAAAGGATACAATGCAATGCTAAGGATGGAGACCGCACATTTACAAAGCACAAAATGTATGGTGTTTCAGAGTTTGTGATGGTTTGGTTCCTTTTCTTTAAGTTACATTTATTAATTTAAAGTGCCTGGAATAACTTCTTAGATTATTAAAGTTGATAAAATCATGTATTTGCTTTGTATTCAATTCAGCAATTATTAGTTCATGTAAGTGATAAGACTGTTCTCCACAATGTACAAGTGTCAGGAAGAATTTTTGTCAACATGTTATCTAGTATTATGATCAAATTCTGAATATGAATGAACTGCTTTCCTAAATTATGAATCCCTTGAGAATCTCCTCTGTAACTGAGACATTTTGGCATAAGCAGCATTTATTGAACACCTGTTAATTGTCAGGTACTGTGTTAGTGCTAGAAATAAACTAACATGTAACCTCAGGGAGTTCACAGTCCATAGGAAGAGTGAGACAAGTAAATCAATAACTAGAACTAAATCTAATAAATATGGGACATGTTGGTCTTACTCACTAAGGTATCCCCAATGTGTGACTCATTGAAGGATCTCAACATGTAATTACTGAAGTGCCATCCCAGGGGCAGGAAAAATAGAAATTAAGAAAGCAAAAAGTGACAGGAAAGAGGTTCCAGACAAAGAGAAGAACCCGTGTAAAGGCCAGAGGAAACAGGAACACTAAAATGTGTGTAGATAAGAAGGAAGAAAACATGGGGGAAAGATTCTGCAAGCCCCATGCCTGCATATATAATATATAATACAACAGTTTCCATGAAAGGGTAGGGTGCTTGGCTTTCAGATTAAACTGCTGATCAACAGCTAAGGGTCATCATTTTATTTTTATTTTGGGGAACAGAAAATGTTAAACCAATTGAAATATACCTTCAACACTACATATCAATGGCAGTTATTTATCATTACTGAGCTTTCAAATTTCAAAGTTCAAAGATTTATGAAATCTTAAGACTATCAAAATAGTTTTAATTTATAAAAGTAAAGAATTTTTAGGCCTTTGAAATAAATATTTTAAGAGATACTCATGTTAAAAATATGTACAAAAATAAGCAATCAATACAATAAAATACTATAACTGTTTTAACACAAAAGCATGTATTTGAAATAAACATAGAATATATTCACTAAATACAATCACATAAAACCACATGCATTGTACATTGGTTAGATGAAAAGATAGACAAATATTTGGTGTTTATATGTTCAGAAAAGTTGTTTATACAGTATTTCATAAACCTCTAAAAAATAAAAACTCTAAAACTAAGTATGAAACCATTAGAATTAGATATAAAAACTTCAAAATTTTATATAAAAAATACTCCAAATTGAGTACAAAGACTTAAGAAGTACACGGAAATACAAATTCACTTAAACAAGGTATTATCTGATTATCACAATATTTACATAAACATACTCAAATCAACAGACCATGGGCATTCTGAGATATTAAATTCTGGAATCAAATTCTTTCCCTTTTAGTTTTCATGTGAAATAATGTCTATTATCTAATATGTATAACCAAGATCCTAAAATTAAAAATCCCAAAGAGAAGTAAACACTGTAAACAGGAACAACCATAAGAAATGGAAGTGTGAAGAAAAAGTAGTGTTCGTAGTCCTTTGCTAATCTTAGCTATAGAATGAAAGAAGTCCACTATTCCAATCCTAAAACCAATTAAAAAGTAAATGGGACCAATCAGAAGACTTGATGTAATAGAGATGTCAATTCTTTCTCAAAATGGTCAGTAGATTCCATATAATGCTCATCCAACTTCTAGCAGGCTTTTAAAATTGACAAGCTGACTAAGAGTCTTATGGGAAATAGAAAGAACCAAGAATTATCAAGACAATCTGGATCAGGGGTCAGCAAACTACGATCCATGGGCCAAATCCAGTAAGAATGACATTTTTACATTTTTAAAAGTTAAAAAAAAAATAGAAAAGGAAGAAAAATATTTGACAGAGACCAAATATGACCCACAAAGCCTAAAAATATTTATTATATTGTCCTTCACAGAAACTCTGCCAACCTCTGATCTATAAACACAGAATTGGAGGACTTACAATAAGAGATATCAAGATTTATTATAAAGCTACAGTAATTAAAAATGTGACACTGGTGCAAGACAAATAAGCCAAAGGAATAGAGTCCAGAAATAAATCCACACACAGAGACACTTGACTTACGATGAAGTGTCTTACTACTTATGATGAAGACTGTAAAGTAGACAGGAAAGGGTGACTTTTTCAATAAATGGTACTGGAGTCAACTGGATAGCCATATGGAAAATAATGAATCTTGACCCCTACTTGATATCACATCAGCAACAAAAAGCAATTCTACATAGTTTATTGATTAAAAATAAAAAGTAAAACAATAAAAGAAGATAAAACAGGATAGTGTTATTTATTATGGCTTTGGTGTATCTAAAGATTTCTTAAATAAGACACAAAAGAACAGTAATCATGAAGAAAAAAATCATAAATAGGACTACTAATTAAAATTAAGATTTTCTATTAATCAAATGACATCATTAGCCTTTGGGGTTCATCAGGGTTCACTGAATCCAGTTAGTTTTTGAGTTTTTTTTTTAACAGTGCTATTTGCAAGGATTGCTATTTCATGACTTCTTTTCCACAGACCTTCCCAAGAACAAAAAGAAAATTTACTTTTAAAAACTTGCATTTTCTTGTAGTTATCATATGGCTCCATTGGATCCTTTTGCAAATCAAGGTACATGAGAAGATCTTATGTGTTTTTTTCCCTATATCTTGAAACGTTTTGCAATTTCCCTATGCTAGAATTCATTATTACTCAACATTACTTATCAATTTCCCCCAACTATGCCAAAGAAAATAAATACAAAGACATAAAAGAATGACAGAATTGCCTAGAAGGATGAAGCCAAGGTGAAATAAACTACTGCACCCGTGTGTCGCCCAAAATACTGCAGCCCACTTTTAGGTCTCCTTCAACACAATCGAGAATTCAGAAATTTTCACTTCCTGACTATAATGACAAAAAAAAGTGAGAGAAAGTTGAACCAAAGTTATTAAGTGAACCAAAAGATAGACAGCAGCGCTTGATGCTCTAATAAAAATGTGTAATTTATCATATAGGTAAAATCTCCAACTATGAGTCCTTAGATAATATTCTCAAATTCAAGGTTCGACGAGTGAACAAAATATCTCTTCAAACATAAAGAAAATGTATTGTCACCCACTTAGTTTTAAATAGGAAGGACTTCACCACATAATATTTTGTGGCAAGAACTTGGATCATTCTGCTTTGCTAAAAGAATATGACAGAATTATTTCATCTTTTATGATGTTTATGTGCTAAAATTTACTTGACACAACGTTTTTGAAATTTTTTTGTTAGAATTTGTTTTTTTTTCACTATCCCTTTATTTTTACTTCTATAAATTTTTTGTAAAATTACTTTATAATTTAAAAGATAAAAAGGGTACATTGGACCTAGATGGTAAATGGTGAAGACTGCTTTTCTGTTAAAATAAAAAAGAGATATAGAGTGAGATACAGCCAAAACAATCTAGACATATACTGGACAAAAACTGATATCTAGTATATATATGGAGCTATAAAAAAAAAAAAAAAAGCAAAAAAATTAAAAAAAAAGACAAAAAACCCGTAACCTAGTAGAAAAATGGAGAAAAGACTTGTACCAGCATTTCATGAAAGACGAAATCCAAGGAACAATACTCAAATGGAATCAACCTTATTCATCAACAGGGAAATATAAAGTCATATTACAATATGACTAAACATCTACCAAAAAAACTAAAATTTAAAAGTTTAACAATACTTAGTGTTGGTGAGGATGCAAAAAAACTAGAACACAGAAACACTATTTGTGAGAGTATAAACTGAAACCACTTTGGAAAACTAACGAGATGAAAGCGGATCATATACATACCCATGATCAAGCAATTCTGATCCTTGGTATGTATGTAAACAAAATTAAATACCCATATACATGCACACGCAGACATGTATGTATGCATCTAAAGGGACACATTTAGCAACAAAAGACACACAGCAGTGTTTTTTATAATAACCAAAAAGCTTAAATGACCATCGATATTAAAATGGAGAAACACACTGCGGTATATTCATACAGTAAAATCATATATTGTAATGAGAATGAACAAACTACAGTTACACACAACATGAATGAATCCCACGATAATATGTCAAATGAAAGATGCTGAACTCAAAAGAGTACATACAGTATGATTCCACTTATATAAAGTTCAAAAATAGGCAAAACAATCCAGTATAAAAAATCAATATAGTGCTTATCTTTGGAATGAAGGGAAAATGGGAAGGGACATGAGAGGGACTTCTCAGATGCTAGTAATTTCTATTCTTTAATAACGTGGGTGTGTCTACCAATTTACTAAGCTGTACACTTATGATTGTGCACATCTCTGTATGTTATCCTTTAATAAGTTCATTTTATTATTGAAAATAAAAGGTACCAGGAAACCAATATCCACTGATATGACCGTTTTTTGGAGCAGTGGAAGTCTTCTAGAAGACATGAGTCCAAAGATACACATACATACACATATATAATTTCAAAACAGCTACCCAGGATGCTCAACAATGTGGTATACTATTTACACATGATGCAGTTATATCACTTGACTTTTTAGAAATCTTCAGTTTTTAGAAAGAAGCCTAAATCTGGATTTTGCAAAAACTCAAAGTACTTTACAGTTCTTTTAATTTTAATAGTGTTATTGGTAAATCAGCTATCTGTGTTCTCAATTCTTGTTTTTCTACCCAGCTCTGTTTAAAATAAAACAAGAGTGTTTACCATACCAATTGTGTGTTTATAGCAAACTCTGAACTCAATTAATAAAGGAAATTTACAAATTTCCTTAACAGTGCAGATTATTCTTAACTCACTCTCTCACTCACTAACCAGATTCCCACTGATATTTTTTTACCTAGTTACACATGAGAAAAAAAGAACTATTCCTGGTCAATAGTCACAAACTATAAATGAGCAAAATGAGCAAAAGTAGATGTGTTACAGAAATGGCAATGGCATAAGCTAGATTGGAGAAAGGATTTTAAAACAAGGTTGATAATGGGAGCAGGATCCAATTTAATGACAAAAATAAAAAAGCCATCTTTATCAAAGTTGCAAATGAGAAAGCTGGGGAGGGATATCTCATACTTAAAAACATTATAATCAACACTCATCAAGATTTCAATAGACTAGAATGTTGGCTCAAACCTAACTAGATGAAATGTAAAGATAAAACCTCAGAAAAATAAAAACAAAATAAAATAGAAAGCAACTACACAAGTTCAGAACGAAAGAGAACTGGCCTAATAACAGCTCATGTGAAAAAGACCTGGGAAGCCAAATTGATGTTAAGCTCAACATGAGTCAATGTCAATACTGTGGGAGTGCTGACCAAAAAGAAGGTAATTTATTCAGCTACACAAGTACACTATTTATAATTAAGTTGGTAATAGGTCTATGGTCCTCTGCATCTGAAGTGTTTATGCTCAAGCAGACTGACGAACCAAAGGACCTTCAAAGGACAGTGAACAATATAGCAGGAGGAGGCTAGAAGCAATGTTAGTGTGAAAAGAATCTGATTGTGTGATAGCAGAATAGATTGGGTAAGGCAAGACTGAGGAGACAAGAGAGTGACCCTAAAATAACTGCAAGAAGATACTGGAGTGACAGGATAATTCATACGTGTTATACCACAGAGGCAGATACAGAATCAACAAGTAAATATTATAGTAACATACCTAGGGTTAATGTAAGAAATAAATTTTCTAGAAAACTGTCAGTGTTCAAGCAGAGTCTATCAAATGCCTGTCACAGGAAGTACAACGAACTTGTAAGTAGATAAGAAGGCGTTGGATTCCAACCACATCTCAAACCATTCACAAGCTATGTCATTTGGGAAAATTTATTTATAACCTTTCCAAAGCTCTGAGAGGAATAAATAAGGTAATATATGTAACATGACAAATGAAAATGCAATACAAATATAAGTTGCTGTAGAGGTGATATTGCCTTAGATAACTGCTAAGCTTCTTCCAGCACTGAAGTTTTTAACTGTACCTTCAGGCAAGAAAAAACTTAAAATAGATCCTAAATTTACGAAGTCAAGATTTGGTAGGCAAAAGAGAGAAACATTTATGTGATAGAAAATACGAGATGTTAAAAATGTACTTCTCTGATAGCAAATTAGATCTGAAAGTCACCAGATCTGAAAGGCAATACGCAATCCAAGAGCTAAGTAGGAATTCAAATCAAGAAGATACACATATCAGATAAATAAAGGCTACAGATGTATTTGTAATAACTTTACAGTAGGAATATCACTGAATAATGGCATTAAATACAGTACTTAACTAGTACTTTGCTCTGAGCACCCTCTGGACTCGGGTCCTGTTGAGTATGGACTCAGGCTCTACTCTCCCAGAGACATGATCCTGAGCAAGTTACCCCATCCTTTCAGCCCCAGTTTGTAAAGGGTAAATGTCGGGTATGAACCTACCAAATTTACAGTTGTTGAGAAGACTCCATGAAAGAATGTACCTAAAACCTCTGGCAAGGCTTCTAGTGCCCAAAGGAATTCATGTTAATTGCTTCTAATTAGCTTTGGTTTTGGATGGAGTTTTGTGCCATACTGTCTTCAGAATTATAAACTTGGGGAACAAATAAAAGATATATTTTGTTCTCAAAAGTTGAAATCAGATTTAAATTTAAAACGATAATGTAGATTCACTGACACTAAGATGGAAAACTAACCAATGTACTGATAAGTGGAAAAAGCAAGTTATAAGACTTTTACTTAATAAAATCCCATTTAATGATACATTTAAAAAATTGTTATATCCAAATAATAATCTCCAGTAGAATTAAGTGACTTTTATTTTTTAAAATATTTTTTGTGCTGTCTAAATTTTGTATAAGATGTATTTCTATTAACATCTCCAATTAGAAAAAAATCTGATTGAAATGCTTTTCTGTAGGAAAATTATCATTTAGGTCAACTTAGCGAGAAAAATATACTTTTATAAACTTAAAAAAAAGAATTTATCACTTTTTAAATGGTAAACAAAAAACTTAGTAACTAACAGTAAATTTTTGTGTGCATTTCTCAATAAAAATGTGGTTTAGACAAAAGAAAAACGTCTCCCAAATTGAGGAATATATAAAGAATATAAGTTCTGTTATATTCACTGCAGTAAATACAGAGCAGGAACTTAATAAATATTTGCTGAACAAATGGATAAAACAAAAGTCCTATTTACTCTTACACAAAATTTCATTGCCTTATTTCAATAAAACATTGGCTTATTCATCTTAACCTCCAACAGTTAGCATATTATCTAACAAAGAGAAGTTATCAATTCAGTTACTTGTCAAATAAACAGAAGACAAGAATGATAAATTTTATAAATATTACTGTTGAAGCTGAAAAGTCAATAAGAAATTGATAAACATTACTCTAAAACATTACATTCATCCTGCACTATAATCTCTACATATAGGATAAAAGCAGTGACATCAAAGAAATGGGGGCATGTTTACCATTTCTAATTTCATTATGCCTGTCTAACAAGCGAACAATACTAACATTAACTATAAACAAGAAATGTACATAGATTAAAAGTACAAAGAAAATATAAAAATTGTGTAAATGAGGTTTTTTATTCTACCAAGGCCTATTCAGCCTAAATCAACAAAAAGGCCAAACTTAAAAAAAAAAAGAGGCAGACCTACCTTGGCCCTTTCTGACCTTCCATGTAACTGCTTCTAGGAGGATCTGGAAGCAGTCCACCTTGCCTCACTGGCATGTCCTTGACTGCAGTGATTGGCTGAGATGGAGCAGCAGAAGACTCCCCAAGTCCTTGCTCAGATGAGAATGCACTGTATGGCAGAGTAGACTTGCTCAAAGGAGCTTTAGAATTCCCTTGTTCTGATGGGCCAATAGCTGATTGCAATGAAGGATGGTAAACTGAGGGTGGGGCTGAACCAAAAGACACAGGAGTGGGAAGTAGTGCTGGTCTAGGTTTCTCCGGAATTTGTGAACTCTGAGAACTGGATACTTGTGGAACTGGGGCTGCTGTTAACTGAGGAGGTATCCCTTGTGGAACTCCAGGGGGAGGTATTCCTGGAGGAGGTGTGGCTGAAGACAATGGTGGGAGGGGCAGGACAGGTGGAGGTGCCGTTGAAGAAAGAGATGGTGGGGGAAGAACTGGTGGTGGCCCTACAGAAGAGAGGGAGGGTGGAGGAAGAACTGGTGGTGGCCCTGTAGAAGACAGAGATGGAGGCATCACAGGTGGGGGCACGGAGGTTGGTAGAGAAGGTGGCATCACAGGTGGGGGCATGCCAGGTGGTGGCACTGAAGTGGGTAGGGCAGGGGGCATCACTGGTGGTGGCAATGATGGAGGTAATACTGGAGGGGGCATTGTTGGTGGAGGTGGAGGCATCTGAGAATATGGAACAAAAGGAGGTGGCATTGACATGTTCCCCATATACTGGTTCTTCATGTTCTGAAACGAATTGACTTTCTCCTGGAGATAGGTCTGAGTGGCTTTCATATGTCCCTGCCATGTTTTCCACTGCTTCTCATACTCCTGAAGCTGATCTTTATGAGGATAGGAATGGAGCTGCTCCTCCCACAGCTGAAACTCTCGCTCCCATTCTTGGTAGAGATGTTGAAACTGCTGCTGCTGCATCTCATAATGCCGCAGTTGCATATCTAGAGACATGGTCTACAAAATAAAGTGATAAAAATTATTTCAAGACATTCATATAAGTTAAAATATTAATGAATCAATGGCATTTGAAGTCTCAGGAAATTAAAACACTAAAGGCTTCAAGGACTGATGACTGTTCTTTCTTCTTTTGACTTATTTATGTTAAATTATCAATGAGTGGAAAAATCAACCACACACTAAAGCAAATACCTACCTTAGCCATAAGTATTTTTCAAGATTTTACTATCACTATAGATCATTTTAAGAACTTAAAAAAAATGATCTATTATTATAGACATATAGACATAAGGCTATACTTCAAAGATCCAAGTATCTAAATTATTTCATCATTTATAAATAGGTTTTGCTTAGGTTTTTCATGGTGGTTGCTTTGATCTTTTTGGTAGATTTTTGCTTATCTGTTACCATATGATTTGCAGGTTACCTTGAAACTACAGGATAAGAATTCCTGGCTCTTAAATCCCATAAGAGAACTTTAACATCTGCCTGGGCTGACACAATCAGCAGACTCTATTAATCCTGCCCCTTTCCAAGAGCACATTTTACTAATATACTTCCCAAGCACCCAGGTATGTGACATACAACTACTTGGGCAACTCTTGGGAAACATCTAATTGTCAATATTTGATACCTTTTCTTTCTTCACACTTAAATCTCTTTCAGGAATGATAAGTCCTTTAAATGTCAACTTCCCATTATCAGCTGAGAAAACACTTGCCTGTATATGTGGTGGCTGCTGTATAATCTGCTGGTACTGTTGTAAGATCTGCTGTAACTGAGTGTGCTTCTGCATTATTCCCTGATACTGGAAGCCAACTCGATGTTGCTGGTGCTGCTGCCAGTGTGCTGCTGCAGCCTGCAATTGTTTTAACCTGGCATCTTCTTCTGGGTCCTCAGACTAAAGATAAAAGAGGATACATTTTTGTCAAAACAGCAATCAAATTAATTTTAAAAACCTGAATATTTTATACTCTTTTACAAGTATTATATTGTATTATATTGAATTGTATTATAACATAAAGTCCAGAATCCCTGCAAGACTGACTGATTAAGGAAAGCTACTCCACCTTTAGATAAAATATCTAGTTCTATTCATATTGTAATCATGGATACCAATACAAAGGACTTTATAAATTCCATAATCTTCATTGGAGTAATCATCTCACTGTTCCTACCTAATAGGACAACTATTTCTCCAACAAAGTCAACCCATAGTTACTGTCCTTTTCACTCAATGAAAAAATCTTTCTTTTTCACCTTAGTCACTTCACCAATTAACTGCAGTATAATTATTATGATTTAATGAAGTTTCCACATAAGGCTCTTGGGAGAACAATGACCTTTAGACTAATGTGAGAACTTTGATGTGCCAGTCAGTATATTAAGTGGCAAGGATGATCACATTTAATACTCTAAACCATTTTGCAGATGAGGAAATTGAAGCACAGAATGGTTAACTAACATGCTCAGAGTAATCACCATATATGGCAGTATCTGGACTATGGCCTGGGCAGTTTGACAATAAAAGGTGAAGCCTCAACTACTGCCCTGTGCTGCCAATATGAAAATACCCTGGCACCCCTTTAGTACTTAGAAACACAATTTACAAAACTGTCTACTTCTTCACTCTCACTTAAACCATGAAAAAATGTCTTTTCTAAACCTGATAAGGCATATATATGATCAGTTCATAAATGGAATTTTGTATGTACTTAAAAAAACACATGAAACTATATATCCATTCATGACAAAGGTATATATAAATAAATAATTTTAAAACAAAGCTGAATAATTTAATAAACACCAAGTAATTTTATGGTTACCTGGGATTCTTCAGGTGGGAGAGGGGGTGGTACCTCCTCTTTAGGAGGTGGTAATGGGGGCTCCTCAGATGGAGAGGATTCTGGTACTTGACTGGTGGCAGGTACTGTAACTTCTTTTACTGGCTTGGGCGCATCCTTTGCTATGACAGGACCCTTTTTATGTCCTGGCAAATGCACTTTTGTCCTCTGCTGCAAACTAAGCAAGTGCTGTCGATACCAGTACTGCTGCTGTTCCTGCAAGAGAAACCATTTTTAAAATTTTACTTGACAATCCTTAGAGCTGCAACTTGATGTTTACAGAGAGCTACATTTGTGTCTGTGTTCATGTGTTTATATGTAAGAGAAGGCAAAATCGGACTGAGAAAGGCAAATAAACAAGCAAGATTTTCAATTCCTCTGCCAAATTTATACATTTAAATTAAACCATAGCATACATATTAATTCAACAGACTTCTTTACTTTGAAAACACATGCTTTTGGAGGCAAGAGCAGTTTTTTTTTATAAATTCACAGCCACTTATTTTTAACTTTTCTTTAGTTGGTTCAGATTTAGCCACAGTGGTCTTATAATTAATGAATATGACCAAATAGTCCTACCTATTCCCTCTGCCTTTTCTCTTTTAAACACCTGTTGTTTCATTAGTCTAGCTATACCCAGGTACATACAGCAATCCCCTCTTATCCACAGGAGATACATTCCAAGACCCCCAGTGGATGCCTGAATCCATAAATAGTACCAAACCCTATCATTTTTCCCCCTATCCATACATGCCTGTGATCGTTTGATTTATAAACTAGGCACAATAAGAGATTAACATCAACAATAATAAAACAAAACCATTATAACAATATACTGTAATAGAAGTTATGTGAATGTGTTTCTCTCTCAAAATACCTTATTGTACATACTCACCCATCTTCCTGTAATGATGTGAGATGATAAAATAGCTATGTGATGAGATGAAGTAAGGTGAATGAGATATTGTTAAGTAAAATAAGGTTGCTTGAACACAAATACTGCAATATCATGACAGGGGATCTGATAACCAGGACAGCCACTAAGTGACAAATGGCACGAGTAGGGTGACAAATGGCACGAGTAGGGTACACACATGTATATGCTGGACAAAGGAATGAGTTACACCCCAGGCAGGATGGAGTAAGACCGTGTAGGACAGTGCAAAATACCATCATGCCACTCAGAACAGTATGAGATTTAAAACTTAGAATTATTTCTAGAACTTTTCATTCAATATTTTCAGATTGTGGTTGGTCACAGGTAACCAAATGGCAGAAACCAAAACCGCAGATAAAGGGGTACTACTGTACAAATAAATGAGAATATAATGATTTTAAATGTTTTCTATTTATGTTAAGTCTCACTCTGCCTTCCAAATTATACTGTAATTTAATTTTCTGGAAGTTTCTTTCGTGCTTCCACTTTAAAAGAGTCAAAATAAGTTTAATGTGGAAAAAAAATTAGAAAATACAGCCAATCCTCATTATTCATGATTCTGTATTTGTGAATTTGCCTACTGGCTAAAATGTATTTCTACTCCAAAATCAATACCTGGGAACTTTGGCCTTAATTTCTGGACATGCATAAAGCAGTGAAAAATTTGAGTCACCAAACTTACACATTCCCAACTGAGGCAGAACATGGCCGTGATCTTCTTTCTGTTTACCTTTCATATTATAAATTGGTGTCCTTTTCAGTTTACTTAGGGCCATATTTTTTGCATTTCTGTGCTTTTTGTTTGCAATTTTGCTGGTTAAAATGGCCCTCAAGCATAGTGCCGAAGTGCTGTCTAGTGCTCCTATGAGCCAGAAGGCTGAGATGTGCCTTACAGAGAAAATGTTAGACAAGCTTCATTAGGGCATAGCTATTGGCTATGAGTTTAATGTTAATGAATCAACAATATATATTAAATAAGGTGTCTTTAAACAAAAACACATATTAAAATAAGGTTATGTACTGATTGGCTGAAAATGTAACCAAAGGTTCACAGGAACCTAATCCTGTATATCTCTTAGGAGCAACAGTTCAGTGTTCACTAATGTAGTATTCCCAGGGACTTTACAGGATGTAAATACCTCAAATAAAGAAAATTGACTATATAAATAAGCAACAGCTAATTAATTAAAATCAATTTAAAAATCTCACCACTCAGGAAACACCACAGGATTGTTATTATCCAGTATTCACTATATAATCCCCATTGTTACAAGGTTGCATAAGGAAAAAAAAGTTGTCATAACACTAAAATACTCACAAATGAACCACCTTATATACTTCCAGAATTAACAACAGCATATATTCCTACTACAATTATGAGGATGCAGAGAGTTTTATGAAAGTGATATCGGAGAACTTCAGAATTCATTACTAAAAGCTGAGGATGTAGCAGAAGTCCTACTGGTTAACAATCAAAAAAAATTTTTCACAAGGATATGGAGCATGGCATAGAGAATGCAGATAGCATTAATACACTGGATAGGTAGAGGCCAGGGGAGGGAGGGTGCAATTGGGGGAATCATTTTATGAACTATATAGATGTCTAACCAATGTGCTGTATACTTGAAACTAAAATAATTTTTTTTAAAAAAGAATTTTTATAATAGGAACTGCAACAGAGAATGTTATGAATATCAAAGGTTAAAAAACAGCCCCTGGGAAATTTGATAAACTCCTAAAATATTTTTTCAATATATCCAAAACTAAGTAAAAAATAATATATAAAGTTGCCATATAATTTTGTCACAAAAATTATGGTACAGAAACCTAATCTATACTTCATTCTATGTTCAATCTAAGACTTAGCTGTTCCTTGATTTTTGAGCTTTGTTTTTTCAAAATTGTGTTCCAAATCAAATTTTTTACTTTTTACAATAAACTTTTAGTTGCTATGTTAAATGGATTCATTTTACTTGCATTCACTGTGATTATCTTTGGATAACCAGAATTTCTTGTATTCTCCTTGCATTCGTCTCTCCAACTTTCCACATAAAAATAGATGTTAAAAAAATATAATATATACTTCTTTCTTACTTAACATAGTGTTTTGTTAGTTTTTTCACTCATAGAATGTAATTTTCTTGGGAGAGAGAGGTCTAATGCTTTTCTTATATCGAAGTAGGATATTAGTAAATGGTTGCTGATCAACTGAAGACTTTCCTTCTAGACCACTCATTTCTATGACCTGAAACGTGCTTAAATCCATTGGCAAGAATAAATTTCTTTTCATTAACTCCATCTTGAAGTATGAATTATGATACACATAATCATCAGCTCCTGAGATATAATTACTTTTACTGTTCAACATTAAGAAAAAGG
This sequence comes from Cynopterus sphinx, assembly GCA_030015415.1. Taxonomy (NCBI): domain Eukaryota; kingdom Metazoa; phylum Chordata; class Mammalia; order Chiroptera; family Pteropodidae; genus Cynopterus; species Cynopterus sphinx. The sequence goes on from CM057384.1 coordinate 133,518,901, forward strand.
CACACTGACCACGACAATCAACAATAATGTAGTATTAAAACATTTTCAATTTTATTCTATTATTTTAGGAAAATAATGAAAATAGCAACAGGTTTACTTTTCAGCTTAAAAAAGTTAATACTCAGTCTCTTTCAAATAGAAGTAAAAAGTATCTTTTTTTAAGTTGCATTGAAAGCATCACTAAAAAATACAAAGATACAAAGTATCTGTCACAAACTAGAAGCCAATGATTACAGATATGAAGCCTATACAGATCTTAGGTTCTTTTACAATTTTCACCTTCCTTATTTTCATGCTTCCATCTTACTCCTAGACTAGCTTAGGTTTAAGAGCCATGTTAGGAGCTCAAGTTCTTGCTGGTTTACTGACATGAACCCAATAAGAAGAAATCAGATTTAACTCAACCCCAGGACTACACTTCTGCACATTTCTGAAGCTCTACAAATGAATGATGACATCACTCAAAAATGTCCTCAGTGACTACGAGAAGGGTGATTTATCTTTATTTTAGAAAGGAATAAGATCTGCCTGGACTTGCTAATGAAGCTGAACTAGGACCCAGTTCTTTTGAATGTTCCATCATATCAGACAACTCCATCTCATGTGGGATGTTGGTTCACAGGTCAAGGAAAATCACAGCACATGTCACATTCAGAAAGAGAATGGAGTTAAAAAGTAAGGATGTAAGAGCTATTTGTCACAAATATTACCAAAAATGGTGCTAATTTACTCATCGAGCATTTATTGACCACCTGCTGCTACTGGTACAGTTATGCACTAGGTACTAAATAATTTTCCAAGTAGGAAATATAAAGGAGAGTGAAGCAGAGAATGAGGGAGTGAGGGAGAGAGAGGGAGGGAGAGAGAGCATGCATGCCAACGAGCATGAGCAAGCAAGCTAGAGAGTGCTAGAGAGAGGTTTTAGATTTTAAAGATTAATTTTGAAAGCCTTTCATATCCTGGTTGATTATTAAAAATGCCTATAACACTAAATGTACTATGTCTTATATCCCAGAGTAAAGGAGGTCAGAGAGAGAACCTGGCAAAATAATGCATTGGATTTCCATTGAAAAAATTTCTTTACCCGTTCCTCCAACTCCTGCCCTCATTCTCTCTCTCCTTCAGTCAAACTTCTTGAAAGTGTTGTCTATACTCACCATCCCCATTTCCTCACCTTCCATCACTCCTCAAATCAATATAATATGGCTTCAGTCACTATGAAACTGCTCCTGCCAAGGTCAACAATAATCTACATGTCAGTAAAGGCAAAAGATAACTCATACTCTTTATCTTGCTTGACCTATCAGCAGTATGTGACACAGCTGACCACTCCCTCCTCCTAGAAAGCCTTCTCTTCACCTGTGTGCCACTGTACTGTCCTGATTTTCCATCTACCTATTTGGCTTTACTTCCATTGGTTCCCTTAGAGACCGATTCTTCAAGGTTAGACTCAATATCCATTAACCTCGCTTCTTACTTTTCACACTCCTTGGGAGACCTCATCTGTTTCTGCGACTTCAAATACCATTTTTATGCTGATGATTCACAAGTCTATTACATCTTCCCCCATCTCACCTCTAGATTCCACACCTATATCTAACTTCCAATTGGACATCTCTATTTGGATTCTTATGTCTCAGGACTTGAAACGCAGTAGGTCTAAAACTTTACTAACCATTTCCCCCTCATCTCCAGATTTATTCTTCCTCCTCCTCTAGGTTTTCCTATTTGGTCTGTAAAAGGGACCACCATCCACCTAGCAGCTGATTCCAGAAACCCAGGAATCATCAAAGCCTCCCTCTCCACTACCGTCACTCAATATCTGATTGAAGTCTAGCACCTAAACATACTTCTGGTCTTTCCACTTCTCTCCATCTCCATGATCACCATCAAAGTCCAAGCCACTATTACCACTTGCCTGGATCATTTATTAACTGTCCTCTCTAAATCACTCTTGCTCCTTTTGATTCCACTCTCCACACAGCAAGCAGAGTGAGCTTTTAAAAATGCCAATATGTACATTTGCCTATATAAAATCTTTCACTGGTTTCCTAGTCCCTGCAAGACAGAGTCTGCATAGGCACTTCCAGATCTGTTCTGTGAGCACTAGTGTCACCCTGAACTTTCAGTAAGCCTTAATTCTTTGAGCTCTATTTGGTTTCTACCCACACTTACAAATGGAGCCCTCTTCAATTAGGTTAGAACACCCAGTGATAATCATTTTAAAAATACTTGTTTTTCACCTACTATGTGCTAGACCCTTAGCAAGGCACTATGAATATAATGGTGAGCTAAATAGCTGCTCACCTTTTCCTATTCCTTATGAAACAATCTAGTGATTATTTTATAATCTCATAGCACCTTGTACTTCCCTTCCTTATTAAATGTCTTTTTCTCTCCATGAGAAAAAGTCAGTGAAGGCAAGTACCATGTCTATCTTGTTCACCATTACATCTCCAGTACTAAGCACAGTACTTGGCACACAACTGCTACTCAATAAATGCATAAACATTAAATAATTGACTAAAAACTCTAATCAAAGTCAACAGCTTTTCCTAAATAAGTTTTAAGAATAAAAAGATAAATAAAATCACAATTCACACAAAAAAGGTCAGTATGTACTTTACCTAGTCAGTCCATTACACACTCAGAAAATTTAATTCTTGAAAAAAGACACATTCCATTAAATCACCAATGCTTAACTCTAAAAACCAGAAACTAAATGAAAGAATACTAAGCATTTATCCTGTCTCTGCTATACTGCATTTCTAATCAAATCATCCTAGTTCATGAGCAAGCTTTTCTTTACAGAATTCCATATAATGAATGTAGAAGAAATGAGAGGAGAAAAAACACCATGTTGCAACCTCTAACAAAGAAATTTTACTCAAGCAAAGACCATCAATGAATGAACCACTAGATGTAAAACATTAGATGCAAGATTGATGGGAAGTTTTACAGTGGAGGGACCACACTGTCATTCCCTAATCAATCTTGGCACTTCTAACAGTGAGACAACCAAGCACTGAGTGCCTCCTGAAGGGATGCAAATGAAGTATACAGCACTACCTAAGTTATAAAGTCCATTTGCCAAAAGAAAGGTGAGCTTACATCTAAGAAGGCTTCAGAGTTAACTTCTAGTTTACAAAAAACAATGGAAGAGATAGAAACAAGTCAAATGACACCTTGGGACAGCACACAAATCGAGAATGTGGGATGTTCTACAGGACAACTGACATGGATTTTTCATCAAGTTCAATGGTATAGAAAAAGAAATTAGGAGAGACTGATTTAAATCAAGGATTCTCAACAGTAATCCTTGAGGTATTACTGGCAATGTCTGGAAACATTTCTGGTTGTCAGAGCTGGGGGCTGCTACCGGCATTTAGCAGGTAGAGGCCAGAGATACTGCTAAGCATCCTACAATGTACAGGACATCCCCAATAACAATGAATTATCCTGCTCCAAAATGTCAATATTAGATCCTTATCTGAACAAACGAATATTATTGAATCCATTGGGAAATTTTAGCATGGATATCATGGAATTATTTTGAATTCCATCAGTTTAAGATAATAAGGGAAATCTGAATAGATTAGTTTTTAGATGATACAAAGAAATTTAATTTTGTCAGGTGTTATAACACATTTACCTAACAACAGGTCTTTTTTTTAAAGATGTCTTAATAGTGTAGGCATGGAATAACATGAGATCAAATATTTACTTTAAAATATTTCAGCAGGAATAAAAAAGGATTACGTGAAGTAAACATGGCAAAATCTTGATAGTTGTTGAATCTGAATGATGGATATATGAGGGGAATATCATTTCTCTAATTTTCTGTACAGTAGTAAATTAGACGTAATTATCTATGGGAGATACGTTCCAAGACCCCCTAGTGGACGCCCTTAACTGCAGGTAGCACCAAAACCCTGTATATACTATGTTTTTTCCCACACATAGTTAATTTATAAATTAGGCATGGTTAGAAGAGACTAACAATAACTAATAATAAAATGGAACAATTATAACAATTGTTGTAATAAGTTACGTGAATGTGATCTGAGCAACTGTCACAAATTTTTTTCCTTCCTCACAATTTTACGGATAGAAGATTCATTTTGAGAGGACACCTTAGCAACCTCATTAAGTTGAAATCTTTCACCTTTTTACTTGAAGGAAGCACGTTATGGCTTCTTTTTGGCATATCCAAATTGCCAGCATCATTACTCTTGCATTCGGGGCCATTATAAACTAAAATAAGGTTACCTGGACACTAGCACTGCAATACTGCAACCATCGATCTTGTAACCAAGAGGGCTACTAACAACTAACAGGTGAGTAGCTGACACAGTGTGAATAAGCTGGACAAAGGGATGGTTCATGTCCCAGGTGAGACAGAACAGGATGGAGCAAGATTTCATCACACCACTCAGAATAGCAGGCTAAATTGTGCATTTCTGGATTTTTCCATTTAATATTTTTGACCATAGTTGACTGTGGGTAACTGAAACTGTGGAAAGAGAAACTGCAAATTGGAGGAACTACAGTTATGTTTAAAATCTTTCATCACAAAAATTTAAAAAGACAAATTCCAAAAATAAAATATGAATCAAATAATAAATATGCAGAAGATTTTCAGAGATTGGCACTGGCATGAAGAAAATGTTTATCATACAATAAACCAAAGTTTTCTAAGACCAGAACATGACTACTTTTCATCAACAAACCTTTGCGGAAAGCCTACAATTTGACACTGTTCTAGGTGTTACAGGGGATAAAAAGATGAAGGAAATAGTCCCTGTCTGCAAGAGACTTACAGCTTAGCATGGCTTCATAGAGACCCTAATATTTGAAATGTGCCTTGAAAGCAATACAACTATAAGAGAGAAAAGGGGATTGAAAGCAATATAACTATAAGGGAGAAAAGGGTGTCGAGACAAGGCCATTCTTGATCTGGCCCATTCACAACCTCTCAAGCCTCATCTTCTACCACTTTCTTTCCCACTTTCTTTCTGTCTCCCACCAAAGAAATAGAGGCAATGAATACTCAAAGCATTAAAAGAAGTTCACTATAGAGGGTGTAAAAGCAGACCAGTAAAAGCAGCGTTCACGGTACTTATAATAAGGACAGGTCTGATTGCCTCTCACTCCCCCAAAACCAAATTATTTGTCTTTTTAAAAGACCAGAAAAATAGTACAGTAAAGATGAAAATACAAATGTCATATTTTAGCTTGGACTAATTCTGAAAGTGTTTGACAGCAAAAGCACTGGAAATTTCAGAATGAGGTGGAAAAGGAGGCAAATTTTGTGTAATAGAGGAATCTGGGCAAAACAACCTGGTGGGATGGTACTTTGGTGTAAGCCAACAGAATTACTTATCCTACTGCTTTACCCTAGTATCTCAAGTGTTTTCTCCTGGAGTGCCACATAAATAAATATCTTGCTTATTTAACACAACTTGCTTATGTTAATTTCTAATGCCAAACTGCTGTAAAATTAGAATCTTGTATCCCTATCTTTTGGAAATTTTTTATATGTAAATCTAAGTTTGTAAATTAAAAGGTTCTTTTTTATTAGGGAATCTAAAGTAGATTAGTAATTGCTAAATGTACATTTCAAGAAATCATAAGAAATGACTTATTCTACTTTAGCTCTATCTTCTTTCTTAAGGGAGAAATTCACTTATTACTGCTATCCTATCAATCTTTGCCCATTCTGTGGGAAGCATCGCTTCAAACAGAAGTTTAAAGAAATGGCTGTCATGAATGAAGAGATATTATGAATTTTTTTTTTTACCTTGGCTGAATTCCAAGGCTATTATTCTGGAGTGAATGCTAATACAATACAATGCAGTAAACTGGTCAAGTCTTACATCTTTAACTGATATGAGAAAAGCATGTATGGGTCAATTCCTTAAATGACCAATAGACTCCCAAAAGGGTCAAATGTGTAGACCCCCCTACGCATTGCATATGTATCTATAAGCATGATTAGGATGCTTCTGTTAAGAACAATATTTCCATCCTTCATTTGATTGAAGAAGCTGTCAGCTCTCAGTGGCACCTAAATTTTTTAAAGAAATTTAACTGGTCCTAAAGTTTATATGCAGTTCAAGTGTCAGACCTTACAGAGAAGCTTCTTTTTTAGGCTGCCTCTTCAATGAAACTTTTAGTTTTAAAATACAATGTTAAAACAAAGCCCTTTGCAACAAACAGCAACAAAATCTGAGATGTTAGTCAAAGGAAACTAAGGGATATATCTGAGAAGTAACTCTTGAGCCACTCCACTATTCTGTGGTGCCTAGAAACATCTTCAAACACTTTAATAATCCACACTTAGCTCATGAAAAAGCTGGGAAGTCAGACCTGGGACTCTTGTGGAATCTTTTGGCATATAAATTAGCTAGTCACAGTGTGCTGGAATTAGGCTAAGCAATGGTTAAAGCCCTGAAACCTGACTTAGGGACCTCGAGGTAAAAAGATGCGGCTCAGGTAGATGGTTTCTTACCTGTGGAGTCATCTTAGAAGGATCTGGCTCAGGGGCAGCTTGATGCTGTTCAGCATTCTTGTTCTTGGCTCCACTCTCCAAAGGCTCTTGCTGGACAGTTGTCTTATTCCCAGAAGGGGTGGACGGTGGTGGAGCTAGTAGTTGGGATTTAGAATGGCCCTGGGAAGGGCGGGAAGGAGATGCCTGAGAAGAGGGCAAGTAAGACTGGGAATGGCTCAAATAGGATTGCGAGGAGGAAGACGAGGAAGAATAAGAAGGGGTAGGCGCCAGGTAGGATTGAGAAGGCGGGGACTGAGAAGGGGACGGCTGAGCGGGAGGCAAGTAGGGCTGAGACGAGGCCGGAGGGTAGTACGAGGGTGGCGGCTGAGGTGGGGGCATGTAAGATTGAGACGGGGGCATATAGGACCCGGGCGGTACAGGGGGAGATTCAGGCGGGGAATCCAGCTCCATGGGGACCAAACCAGGAGGCCCGTCTCGTTGGTGGTGGAGCATCTGGTGTTTGTACTGCTGCGGCTTCTGATAGCTGAGGGCCGGTCCAGGTGGTGGGGGCATCGGTGGCGGCGGCGGCTGCCAGTCCCCGTAGCCGCCCCCCGGCATCACCGGCGGGGGCGGCAGGGGGGGCGGAGGAAGGTGATGGGGCTGGAGCACGCACTGCATTTGCTTCTGGTGCATCTGCTGCAGCTGCTGGAGCTGCGCCAAGTGCTGCTCGCGGAAGCTCATGAAGCCCGAGGAGGAGGGGGCCGCGGGAGTCGTCGAGCTCGAATACCCAGGCCCGGGCGAGGCCTCAGGAAGCGCCACCGGCGGCGGCGGCGGCACCGGCGGAGGCGGATAGTGGCTGCTCCCGCCATAGCGGCCCCAATTCGGGTACATATCGGAGGAGAAAGCGCAGGGCTCGTCCCGGCGCCGTTACTCGCCGCAACCGACCTCTGGGACCTGCGGCCGCGACGGCGACAGCCGGAACTCGCGGCGCCTACAGGCCCCGGAGCGTGTGAGCGAGCGGAGCGCGCCAGTGCGCCGGCGCGGCCGCGCGGGGCCCGCGGCCGGGGGGGCGGGGCCGGCCCCGGGCCGACTGCGCCTGCGCAGTGGCCACCGAGCGGAGAACAAAGGCGAGATAGAGCGGCCCTGCGCGCGGAGGCTCTCGGCCGCCATCTTCCTTCCGGTGCGGGAGATGTAGGTGCGCGTGGAAGGCGCTCGCACCGCCGAGGAACCATAGAGTCTCAGAGCTGAAGGCGGGTGGCCGGGATCCTATCACGTCCACGGGTTCATTTTTGAATGAAAAAAAAAGGGGGGGGGGCGAGAAGGGTTCCATTCACAATAGCGACCGTCGCAGCGACCACGAGAAAGATGATCCAAGTAGAAACAACTCCAATGAGAGACACGTAGGATTTATACGAAGAGAACTGCAGAAGCCTACCCAGTCATATCCTAGTGGGACAGAACTAGACTGGAAAGCATGGAGAGGTTTACCATGGTCCGAGTGGAAAGAAGAAAGATATCAGTTCTTTTCAAATTAAGTGACCAGACTTAATTTCAATTAAAAAATAAAAATCCAATTAGGAACAAATTTGTGAAGACTAGAAACGTATTTTGAAGACGGAAAGCAAGACTATGCCAACTCCTGCAGGCATATGAGAAATAACATCTGCAGTTGTCGAAGGAGAGGAACGGAATTCTTGAGAGTAGCTCAACACAGAAAAACTCAGAGTAGAGAATCTCAGCTAAAGCAAAGATACCAAAAAACAGATGCGAGGGTTGTCTAGGGAGTAGGACCTAGAAAATAATACAATCTCTTCGCGTAATACTAAATACAAACTCCTTTGGCTTGAACGAATCACTGGAAAACAAAGCTGAAGCACACCGAATTGTGAAAACACTACCTAACTCTGAAAATATTAAGTGTGTCAGTCGTGCCCCACTTAAAAATTTGACCTGGCTGCCATATTATCATCTCAGATCTTCACCTCGCTTAGAAGGTGGATGTGAGGGCAAAGTGGGACATCTAAGTATTCTTCAGAAGAGCTTCTCATTCTCGAGTAGGAATTTAGTTGTTTCTTTTAACTTTTTATCAAAGTATAACACACACACATATACATGTATATATAATTCCACATAAGGGTACAGCTTAGTGAATTTTCACAATTGTGTAACCAGCACCCACATCAACAAACAGCATTACCCAATTCAGAAATCCCAGTTACTCGTATTTTTAACATTTTTGACTGAAATTCTGTTTTGAAAAAATGAAAAATGTATTTTTCTATAGTAAGACTAAAGGAGAAAATTGGGTAATCTCTCATGCAGAAAAAGAATATGATAAATTTTATCATCCACTCATGGTTTTCAAAAAGCTTAGCAAATGATAACTTAAAGGGAACTTCCTTAATCTCATAGAGTATCTACTAAAAAAACTACTGTAAACATCACACTTAATGGTGAAAAGTTAAGTCACATCTGTTATGGGTTGAATTGTGTACCCCCACTCCCTAAAAGATATATTTTTAAAGTCCTAACCCCAGTATCTCTGAATGTGACCTTATTTGGAAATAGGTTGTTGCAGATGTAATTAGTTAAGATGAGGTCATATTGGAGTAGGGTGGGCCCCAATTCAATATGACTGGTGTCCTTATGAGAAGATGGCCATGTGAATACATAACATAGACACACAGAGAGAATGTCATGTAATGGTCAAAGCAGAGATTACTGTTATGCAGCTGCAAGCTAAAGAGTGGAATAAGTGGAATTCTCATATACTGCTGTTGGGAATGTAAATTGGGGTGGCCATACTGAAATACTATTTGGCAATATCCACTAAAGTTGAACAGACTCATGGCCTATGACCCAGGAATTCCACTCTTAGGCACATAGCCAATAGAAATACATACATATGTTCACCAGAAGACATGTACAAGAATGTTCATAGCGGCAGTATTTCTAATGGCTGAATCTGAAAAACAACCCAAATGCCCACTTATATTAGAATGGATAATCAAATTGTGGTATATGTATACAATGGAAGACAAAACAGCAATAAGAATGAATGAACTATGTATGACTACATGCAACAACTCAGATGAATTTCACAAACAAGATAACCATCCTCAATAGAGCACATAATCTTGTTAACTATCCTGTAATCCAATCACAGAGATTTACACACCTTGCTTTCTCCCACCTTCATGTAATCTTCCTTAGTTCCCTCCTTAATTCCAAGTGTATAAAAGAAATTTCAAAACTGTCATTCTCTGGAACATTTGAGATCTTCCTTCTCAGCACGTTGTCATTTGGGCTCAAATAAAATTCTCTACAGGTTTGGACGTTCGTATGCTGAGATTCATGTTCTCATTTTAGCTTAAAGAAACCCACAGGTGTTCATAAGTAATCTCAGTCGCATGAAGTCTATCCTTCCAAACATTCCTGATGCAGTTGCACAGTTTAGGAGAGCCTGGAACTTAAAGATGGTTGTATCCGTAATAGTTCTTTAGAAGTTATCCATAGCAACTGCTCAAATTTTAAAAGACAAGGCAGGAGCTATTCTACTATCAAAGCTTGCTGTAAAAATAAAACAAAGTTCAACTCTTTTTCTTTCCCTTCAATCACTCAATGCCTTCTCAGATATATGGAGTTGTGAGAGGAAGGATCTGGAAAAAGGAGCACTCAGAGCTCCCTTCAGCTTATTTTATAGTGAAAAGGCTGGACTCTCTGTTCTAAATCCTAAGAGAGCTATACACCATTTGGGAAAGCATAACACACCAAGAAAAAAGTCTGGGAGTACAGCTAGGAAAGAGAGAATGTGGACAAGCAAAACCAATACATACCCACTACCCTGGGGAAGGGCCACCATTTCCAGACAAACATACTCAAAGACATGGGCATAAAAAGGAGTTTAGCAGTATAGACCAAATGTAAAAAGAACATCACCCTAATAATCTTGAAAGAATAAACACAGGCTTTCTGAGCAAGGGTACATTGGGAATGACTCTAAAATTGAAGAACAAATGTATTAATTAGGATGCAGTCTAAGCTGCTAAAACCATGAGACACTAGAGTACAGCAGCTCAAACAAAAGTTCATTTTCAGTCATAGAACAGTTCAGAGGTGAGGACTCCAAAACCATCATCTTCTACATAAAGCTTCCATCTCTGAGTTCAAGGTAGCTGCTCTGGCTCCTCCCATTTAATCTGCATCTTGCCAGTGGAGAGGCAGAGTGAGTTAGGTTAGCAGACCTGTAGAAGAACATGCCTTAAGGTCCTGACCCAGAAGAGATACAAATGACTTTGTTACATCCTAGGCTTCAGCTTAGTTGGTTGGCAATGCTTTGCTGCAAGGAAGGCTGGGAAATAAAATTTCTACCTGAGCAACCCAGCTAAATGTATGAGATCTACCAATAAAGGAAGGAAGGGAGAGTGGATGCTGGGGACAATAAACAGTAACTACCACATCAACAATACCAAGTTCTAGTGAGACTATGGAGCAACAGAAACTCTCATACACTGTTGGTGGGAGTACAAATATATACTTACAAAGTAATTTGTTACTATCTGTCATAAGTGAAGATACACAATGCCTTATGACACAATTTCACTTCTAAGTATCTATCTTGAACTAGAGTGAAAAAGATGCAACCCCTTTGTAGTAGCAAAAATTAGAAACATCTTAAATGATCAACATACAAGAATAGAAAATAAATTGTTTATTATTCACACAGTGAAATACACCGCAATTTGGTGAGTGAACTAAAGCTACACGTATTAACATGGATGAAGACCACAAACATAACAGCTTTTTGTGCTAGTTGCAAAAGACTGCATACGATGGGAATATTCCAGAAAGAACTGAAAACATGTGCTTGTGTTCATAGCAGCATTATTCACAAATAGCCAAATGTGGAAACAACTCCAGTGTCCATTGCCAGAATAATGAGTAAACAAAATGGTATATACATACACTGGAATATTATTCAGGCTTAAATGAAAAGAAATTCTAAGACACGTTATAACATGGATGAATCTTGAACATTTTGGTAAATGAAATAAGCCAGTACCCCTCAAAAATAAACACTGTATGATTCTATTTATATGAGGTACCTAGAACTGTCAAATTTATGGAGACAAAAAATTGAATCATGAGTCACAGGGGCTGGAGGAAGGGGAAATCACTAGATATTGTTTAATGAGTACAGAGTTTCAGTTTGGGAAAACAGAAAAATTTGAGTTGGATATGAGTGGTGATGGTTGTAAATGTACTTAATGCCACTGAACTGTACACTTAAAAATAGTTAAAATGAAACATTTTATGTTTTGCATATATTACCACAATAAAAGATCATATGTAGCATGATTTTATTTATAGGCAGCTCAAAAACATACACATTACCAACATGTTGTTAAGGTATATAACTAGTGGGTAAAACTATAATGAAACTCAGGAGAGTGATATACAAAGTCTAGGACCTCAGAGGTAGGGGTGGAGTCGAGAGAAGAGAATGTAATCAGAGAGGATTACTGTATACAGAAAGATTCAAAGTAATAGGTAACATTCTTTTTCCTAAGTCACATAATTGATGCAAGGGTGTTCATTTCGGTAATATTCTTTATACCTTAAATATACTCTATGAAATATTTTACATTATACATATGTATTTTATATAAAGGTATATGTTAAAAAACAATATATACTTAAATATTAATATAAATGTATACCTTTCAATGTATTAAGTATTACAAAATTCTATATGTGAAAATTAAAAAAGAATGGGGAAATATTAAAGTAGGTTAGTTGAGGAAAACTTAGAAAAACTACTGTTCACTCTTCCTATACTCTAAAACATAGCTCTAACGTGTATATTTCCACCTCAAACACTCAGCTCAAAGAGGTCACAATTTAAGGTTGACTTAAATAGTATCATCCCTTTGTGGTATCATCCCCCTTGCCATTTATTGGTTTGGAGATTCTATCTTAACCTAATGAGGACATGGCATTTCTTTGGCCAACTGAACATTGGCATCTGCCAAAAAGTTGGCACGGTCGTATTGAAGGGGAGGATTTTTATTACATGGTTGGGGAAAGAGGCCCTCTTTCTCTCCAGTGATTGTGAGCAAGAAGTATGTTGTCCAGTTGCTGTTTATAGCCAAATTGGTGGTGGTGGTGGTGGTGGTGGTGGTGGTGGTGGTGGTGGGGTGGCTTTGATGACAAAGGCAACAGAGGGAAGTCAGAACTGAGGGACATAGAGCTTCAGCCCTCAATGTGCTGTGCATAAAGGGACACTCTTTTTGAAATTCTTATTACTTGAGATGTATTATTAGGATTTCTGCTACTTGTGTGGGAAGCACCCTAACAAATGTGGAGATATACATATTCTAAGGATACCTCTGGAAATCGGAATCTCAGACATACAGGTTGGTCCCATAGAAACTCAGGAACCCCACTTGGCACCAAAAGAAAGGCTGCATGTGAAGGCTCATCCAGGAACTGGATGGCCCATAGCAGTCACTCTCTCAGGATTAGAAAATTCTTGATCAATTCCTATCATAAGACTCTGCCATCATGGTACTCATGTGTCAGGTGCACTCCCGCTTTTCCTTATGTATGGTTTCTGCTCTTGCTACAGCTATTGAACTCTCCATGTCTTGATATCTATATTCCCCAAAGAGAGGATCTATTTCCTGTGGACAGTCTACCTCAGGAGTGCCTGGTCAATCTACAGATTGGATGTTTGTGGGTAAGATGCCCTACCCTTGACTCAATTAACAGCGTCAAGTTTGCTGATTATGAAGTACCAATTTAGCAGTGTATGTGGAAGAAATCGCTTAGAATTGGCCTATGGATGTGCTCTTTATACGAGGCTCCTGTTCAGTATACAGATGGAAAAATCACTGAACAACTTAGCTTCAAAGTTCTTTCATCATGTCAACATCAAAATCCTTACCCACAATTGGTGCCCATAATGCAACATCAGCCATTATCTTAGGCAGAGTTCCACCTCTGATATCTTATTCCAATTACCTATCTCAATCTTTTATTTCTATAGATTTCCTATTTCATAATTTTTAATATATATTCATCAAACTTCTTGAGCTTTCAGTCCTTTGACTGATTTCCTTCCTCCAGTTCACCATGCCTCTCATGATTTCACTTTTCTATCAATTTTTTTCCTATCAATTCCTGAATCTATGTCACATCAATTCAATTTCTCTTGCATTCATCCTCAACACCTTGTTCTATTGTTGTATTTGCCCTGTAAATTACCAACTATAGACCATTCTGCCCATTCATTTTCTTTTGTCAAATGGTTCTGGAGAAACCACATAACATGTATTGGTGTTATTGATAATTTAGGTTTAGCAATCTTGCCTAGGTTCTCAACATTACTTTGACATTATAAGTGACTGACATATCCCACTCACTACAGTAGTTATTTCAATTCCCCACCACTACCCCAAGCCTTGTCCCTCAATATATGGTCTTGCTTTCAACTTCACAGAGTTGACACCAGTAGGCACAAACTCCTTTAATTTGTGCTCATACATCAACCTTTAATGGCAGCCACTCTTGCTCCTATACTCTAGTTAGATTGGCTCTTCTGTCCCAAGTTTATCCTGTCCTTATGCTCTAGATCCCGTCTTTTGACACTTTGCTGTTGGTTCTTTTCTATTGTGTTTCACTTATTTTTCCACCAAATTTTTATATTGAAAAATACCAAGTCTATGGAAAAGTTGTAAGGATAGTAAATAAAACACCCCTAATTCCCTTCACCTAGGCACATCATTTGTTAATGTTTTGCTACATTCTCTCCTTCTCTCCTTCACACCTGTCTGTCTGTCTGTCTGTCTATCATCTATCTATCTATCTATCTATCTATCATCTATCTATCTATCTATCTATCTATCTATCTATCTATCTATCTATCATCTATCATCTATCTATCATCTATCATCTATCTATCATCATCACCATCTATCATCTACCAACCTACCTACCTACCTACCTACCTACCTACCTACCTACCTACTTACCTAACTTGTTTTCCCAAACCATTAAACAGTCATTTGAAGATATTATGACCCTTCACACCTAAGCATTCAGCATATAGTTCCCAAGGTGAGGAAGATGATGACATAGAAGGCTTCTGAATGTCCCTCCTCCCACAGACACACAGAATATACAGCTACATACAGAGCAAATTTCCTGAGAGAAATCTAGAAACTAGCTGAGTAACTCCTATACATTGAGTGAAATGAGAAAATACCTCAAAATGTGTAGGAAACGCTGAGACGCACTCTCAACATGAACCTCTCCCTCAGCTTTGATCCATAATTGGGAGAGAATCCTCAATTCTTAGGCTCTCCCTGAGGAGCCAAGGATTTGGACCACAAATCTACTGCCCCAACTTTTAAGGCTCCCACATCAGGGATGGGTCGCCCAAACACTTAGCTCTTAAAGCCAACAAGCCTTGTGTCTACAAGTCCCACAGAATAACAATAAATCAGTTCTCAAAGGGTAACTTCTTTTGATAAACTTTAATTTCTCACCGTGCATTGATTGCTTTATGTACTTCTTGTTATAGTAAAAAGCACATCACATTAAATTTACCACCTTTCTACTTTCTCTGATTTTAGCTACTTTAAGATGAGTGGAATCATATAGTATTTGTCCTTTTGTGGGCTTATTCCACTTAGTATGATGTCCTTGAAGTTTATCCATGTTGTAGCATGTGACATGTCTTCCTTTTTTTTTTAAGCCTGCATAATATCCCAGTGCATGTAAATCCCACATTTTCTTCATTCAGCTGTCAGTGGATATTTGGGTTACTTCCACCTCTTGGTTATTGTGAATAAATCTGTAATGAACATGTGTGTGCAAGTATCTTTGAGACTCTGCTTTGAATTCTATTGGACATATACACAGAAGTGGGATTGCTAGATTATGGTAATTGTTTTTGATTTTTTTGAGGAACCACCATATTGTTTTTCACAGTAGCTGTACCACTATGTGTACATTCCTGCCAACAGTGCACAAGTGTTTCAATTAATAGAATGTTGGGACATCCTCACCAACATTTGTTATTTTCTGTTCTTTTGATAGTGACCATTCTAATGGGTGGGAGGTAATATATCATGGTTTTGATTTGCATTTCTCTTAAATGATGTTGAGCATCTTTTTATGTACATATTAGCTATTTGTTTATCTTCAGAGAATCGTCTATTCAAGTCTTGTGCCCATTTTTTAAATTGGGTTATTTGGTTTTTGTTGTTGAGTTGCAGAAGTTCCTTATAAATTCTGGATTTTAATCCTTTTTCAGATACATTATGTCAAAATATTTTCTCCCATTCCATGGATTGCCTTTTCACTGTTGTTTCCCTTGTCCCACAGAAGCTTTTAAGTTTGATGACCTCCCATTTGACTTTTGCCTTTGCGGACTGTGCTTTTGGTGTTATACCAAAGAAATCGCCAAATCCAAGGTTCTGAAGTTTTCCCCATTCTTTTCTAGTTTTATGGCTTTAGGTCTTACATTTAGGTCTTTGATCCAGTTTGAGTTACTTTTTGTATATGGTAATTTTTTATAAGGTAACAGTCTGACTTCATTTTTTTACATATGGATATCCAGTTTTCTCAATATCATTTGAAGAGACTGTCGTTTGCCTATTGTAGTCTTGGCACCCTTGTTGAAAATCACTGGGCAACATACACAGGGTTTATTTCTGGCTCTTTAATCTGTTCCATTGGCGCGTGTGCGCGCGGGCACACACACACACACCCATGTCAGAACAACACTGACTTGATTACTATTGCTTTGTAGTGTGTTTTGAAATCAGGAAATGTGAGGCCTCCAACTGTGTCCTTTTTCAAGATTTTTTTGGCTACTCAGGATCCTTTGTCCACATAAATGTTAGCATTTTTTCCAATTCTGCAAAAAAATGTAATTAGGATTTTGATAGATTGCATTAAATCTGTAGATATCTTTGGTTAGCATGGACATTTTAACAATACTAAGTCTTCCTAACTATGAACACAGGATGTCTTTCCATTTCTTTGTATCTTTGATTTCTTTCAGTAATGTTTTGTAATTTTCAGTGTACAAGTCTTTTACCTCCTTAGGTTTTACTCCTAAGCATTTTATCATTTTTGATCTATAGTAAACTGGATTGTTTTCTTAATTTATTTTTGGATTGGTCATTGTCAGTATTTTAAAATGTGACTAATTTTTCTTTGATGTGGTGTCCTGAAATGATGCTGAAATTGTTAATGAGTTTGTTTTAAAAAATGGTTTTTTAGAGGTTTTTACAGATAAGATCATATCATCTATAAACAAATAATTTTACTTCTTTCCAATTTAAATGCCATTTCTTTTGTCTAATTGTTCTAACACTTTTAAACATGTATTTTATCAGTTGGTATAGGCTAAGTTGTGCTACAGTAATAAAAGCAAATAAAGAAACAAACAAACAAAAAAAACAACCCAAATCTGTGTCTTAAAACCAACAAATGCTTATCATTCACCTTAATGTTCCCATCATTAGGCTGGGATATTCTCTGGGATCCAGGCAAAGCAAGGTTCCATCTCTATGTTTTCATGATTGTCAGGGCAGGGCAAAAGAAGCATTGCTAATCACAGAATGACTTTTAAAGATTCTGCCTAAAAATGACATATGTTATCTTCACTCATTGCCACCCTTAACTTCAAAGGTGGTGGGGAAGAGCAATTCTACCAGTAGTCCATAAAATAGAGAGCCAGAAATATTTGGTGAACAGCACAATTGTTACAAGCTACCTCCCTAGTTACCAAATGTTGACTTCACTTTCCTTGCTACTGGCCAATATATACAACATCCATCTCCATGTACACATTCTCACAAAGTCCTATCCAGTTATGACATCATGCTCAAAGTCCAGGATATCTAGGTGAAGCACAGCAGTCTCTACAGGAAAGTGTATATGTATCACTATCAAGTGTGGCTTTTTTTTTAGAGACCTATGCACCAAGAGAGCAAATTATCTGTCCTCATTTACCAAATATATGAGTGATGGGTCAGAAAAAGGACAACCACTGTGAACACTCCTATTTAGAAAAGGAAAGAAAAAAGGACACATAGAAGTGACTAGTCTCTAGCAATACTGTCTACAAGATAAAACAGGCAAGGGCACCTTACTTTGGGGATAAGAAATTCAAAACAGCTAAAAATAAAAGGACAGGCAAAGGTTTAGAAAGCAAACACATTATAAAGAAGAGAAAGAAAGCAGAGGTCCTGTTTGTGGTATGGGAAAAAGTAGAATTCAGGCCCAAAAGTATTAAATGAGGCAAACAAGGATATATTATAATGCTAAAAGCTACAATTCACAAGAAATATATCAGTTATGAATATCCATGGGCAAAACCACATTGTAGTAACTTTCATCAAGTGGAAACTCTAGGAAATGCAAAGAAAAATAGACAAAATATACTAATATTAAGAAACGAATATATTTCCCTTAGTTTGAGATGGTCAGAGTCAAAAATAAAAAAGAATACAGAAGACCTAAACAGATATATCATATGAATAAATATCAAAACTTTTGCCTTGATAATACTGATAACAGAAAATGTACTTTTTTCAAGTATACATGAAACTTTCATGAAATTGACCATCTTAGGCCACAAAGAAAACCTCAATATTTTCCATATTGCATATTTAAATAGCATATCCTTTTGCATGCCTTTTCTTTCAATTTAATGAGGTATGATTTACATACGATAAAATGCACCCATTTTGGATACATTTCAATACATTAGGACAAATATATCCAAGTATCCATCACAAAAATGAAATTATAGAAGTTTCAATTTCTCCAATCTCATCATGACTTATTTATTCTTAATAGTAGCCATCCTAAATAGGTGTGAGGTGGTATCTCACTGTGGTTTTGATTTGCATTTCTCTAATGATTAGTGATGTTGAACATCTTATCATATGCTTGTTGGCCATTTGCATCAGAGAATTGTCTATTCATGTTTTTTGCCCATTTTTATCTACCCCATTCTTTTTAAGTGCTCATGATATTTCTTAGTATAGACATAACATGGTTAAGACCCTTTTGAGGAACTTTAGCATTGTTTTCAATTTTTCTCTATTATAAACAGTGGTGCAGTAAGCATCCTTCTATATGCTTCCTTGTACACGTTTTACACATTTATACCACTCTTATACATTTATAGCACAACGATAGTGTATTTTACAGGAAATCAACCATATATTTATAAATAACCAAAAAAAACAAACAAACCAGAATTGGGCTCACAAGGTATCTGCAATTTTTATTTTAATGGCTCTTGCCCAACTGCTGACTAAAACGGTTATTCTTTTGTCAGCACCACATTACTATTTCCTCACACCATTGGAAAATCTTCTGGTCAGTCACTTGTCAATATTTGAAGCTGCTTTGCACAGAAATCTATAATTTTAATATAGTCACACTAATCAATCTTTTCTTTTATGGCTTTAACATTCTTCATCTTATTTAAGAATTCTACCCAAAGATTATATACATTTTTCGTCTTTCTTTTTTCCCTAATTCTTCCATAGCCTGAAAAAATGTTTAGAACTTTAGTCCACTTGACATATATTCTCATGAAAGATATGAAGTAGGAATCTGAAAGTTTTTATCAAAGGGATAGCCAACTTGCCATTATAATAATTACTAACACTTATTGAATACCACTTACTTGTGTCAGGTACTGCTCAATTTAATCCCATTTCACCAAAGTTGTTTTTAGGATTAAACAAAACATTTTAAAGAGGAAACAAGAAGGGGACCATATGGTTTTGTAGTTTGTCCAATTCATACATACACTAACTGGTAAAATCAAGATTCTTATCCTAGTAGCCTCCACACTATTTGTTTTTTCTAAAACAACTTCCTTTCCCCCTAGATCTGAAATACCACCTTTAAAATACACCAAATTACCAGATATATATAGATCTCTTTATGGACTTTCTACTGTTTCAATGATCTATTTGTCTATTCCTACACTAATTTGTGATCACTTAAAATATCTAAACTGATCATGTTATGAACCCTAATTAAAATTTTAATAACTCCCTACTGACCTCAGCATCAAGTCCAATCTGTTTAGCATGTCATACAAGGTTCCTTCCCTCCTACCTCTTACCTTCCCCGTGTTCTAGTTATAAAAATACTCTGGCAGTTGTCTAAACAGACCAGATACATTCATTTCATGTAATATCTATGTCCATGCTTTGTTCAGATGCTTCCTGTGCCTCATTTCCTTTAACTCATTTACTGGGCAAGAATCTACTTATTTTTAAAGATTAACTCAAAGATGATGTATTATAAAACTGCACACTTGAAACCTATATAATTTTATTAACCAGTGTCACCCTAATAAGTTTTAAAAAAAGATTAACTCAAACATTACTGCCTTTAGCTTTTCCTCCCTCCCCACCCCAACTAAGTAGAAAGAAATCATCCTTCCCTATGTGTGTCTACTCTCATTCTTTTATCCTAGCATTATTATTTTACTGTATTTATTCACCTACATGTTCTTCTTTCCCACTATGAGTATCTTGAGGACCCTATCTTATTACATACCTAGTATAATCTTAATAAATATTTGTGAGTAAATCAATATAAAACCACCACCATTAAATTTGTGAGCAGTCATCTGATCTATAAAAAAACACATTTTAAAATGATACAAAAATATCATTTTCAAATATCAAAAAGTGAGTGTATTTAACCATACTCAGCTCATAACAGAGCAAATGTCTGAGTAGAATAATTCATGCTGTAGCATGTTTAATAAACTGGCAACAGAGGAAGTTGGTTGAAGGAAAGCAGATGAACTTTATCTTTTAAGAATTAGAACCTAGGGGCTCCATAATCATCTGGCATCCGCTCAATGTTGTACCTGGTCAGGACAAAAAAGAAAAACAATGGTAAGAAATATGGGTCCAGAATCCATCTAAGAATCCATCCTTTACTGATTGTAATACTTTCACCCATTATTGTGAATCCTTTTTGTCAGTGGGAACATTTTAAATGGATAGCATAATGAATAATTAATCAGCAAATGCAGACTATAGTACCTTTATTCTTCAAAGTCAGAAAGTTAACAAATGGGAAGCCAGGCACCGAATCTGGGTAAGCCCAACTCCTTAGCCTTTATTATTCCCTCTGTGTTCTCCCCAGGCTGAAAAGCTGGACAATAATAGTCTGAGGACTGACATGGGAACATCCAAGGAGAATAAAAAGCAGCTTTTTAAAATAAGCTTTTAGTTTCCCAGAGGGGTACTGATCACATGCACTAGGTTTTTAGGGGAAAAATATTCTGGCCAAAAAGATTAGCTTGATTTAAATTACTGCTTCGTATTTAAAGCAACTGCATCCCTCTATTTCCTCTGATAATCTTTTTGTAACAATGTACAAGTCTGCCTCACTCCTAAATCCTAGCTTTATCTCTTGCCCTTGTTCTTGTTACTTTGTTTTATTTCTTCATATGTAACTAAATAAATATTTGATACAATAATCTCTTTCAAATTCTTCTATAACCTGACATCATTTTTAATTGATATCAACTACATACTTTTAATCACTTCCCCAAAAGAAAGTTCTCACCTATGGTTAGAAATATACATGATGGGAACTCCAGGGATCTTTCTGATTCTTCGTTTAAGGTCTCGGTCAACCGTGGCCACAATGTAACACTTGTGCTGTAAGAGACATAGACTGAGTATTCACATAAAGCTTACTGAATCTACTTCCTATTCACAGTAAATAGCAAAAAAAAGGGCTAGAACAATTTGTTGAGTAGCCACTATGATGTAGGAGCTCATATTTATGAAAACATGTAATAAGTTGCCTGGACCAATGTAGCTCTAAGAATTTTGAGGGAAGAAAATTAGAAATACTAAAAGCTGTAAACTTATTTTGCATCATAGGTGGAAGGGACTTTCACATTAGAGGCAGACAATTCCTTGGTTTTAGAAAAATGCCCTGAGGAACTTAATGCAAAGGCAGAGTAAGCACCTTAGACTGTAAGGGCATGGTTTTTGCCTTTCCTGGGATCCCAGGGCCAATTCTGAGGCCTCCTAGTGGTGGAGGTAGGCTACCTCATGGGCCATAAAGCCAGAGTAGGATCTCCAGGACAAGATTGTGCCTCGCAGCTCTGAAAGCAACATTTAGGGGCCAATCGGGAGAAAATTTGTGTTGTACTTTACTTCCATCATACCCAAATCTCCAGTTGAGTTTTGAAGAGTTGCAGCCTAGTGTCAGCTGTGCTGTGCAAAATTAAGAGAAATACCATGCACATGGGATGGATATGCTAAAGGGCTGGCAGTTTGGTCACCAGATGATGATTATCCTCAGCAGAGAGATACTGTTTGTTATAAGGGCAATCAGTAGCAGAAGTTGTGGTGCTGGACAAGGAAGCTAGCCAGAAAAGAATTAAAAACCCACTTATTTCAGGGTACTTGTGAGATAGTACCCTGAGAGATTATGTTGTAACTGAGAAATACTTCTGGGTTAGGCATGGTGGAAAGGAACCAAATTCCTGCATGGGGAGTAAATGGAAATGAACCCTTATCTTAGATTCACAGGGAGGTAAGTAAATGAAAATGGACCCTTATTTTAGATTCAATGTCTGACATACAGTTGACCCTAGAACAACACAGGTTTTAATTGTGTAGACACACTTATATGCAGATGTTTTTCTGTATTGTTTTTGATCCACAGTTGGGAGTCCATGAATGCAAAGGGCAGACAGTATGCATAGATCCAAGCCATTTTATATAGGGAACTTGAGTATCTGCAGATTTTGGTATCTGCAGGGGGTCCTGGAACCAACCCCCATGTATAATGGAACCAACC
Organism: Cynopterus sphinx; assembly: GCA_030015415.1. Classification (NCBI taxonomy): domain Eukaryota; kingdom Metazoa; phylum Chordata; class Mammalia; order Chiroptera; family Pteropodidae; genus Cynopterus; species Cynopterus sphinx. Next base: position 133,541,273 of record CM057384.1, read on the forward strand.
CCCATGTATAATGAGGGACAACTTAAGTTTCTAGGAATCAAAAGTTATCCAATACACAGATTTTTCAACTGTGCAGTGGGTCAGCACTCTTAGGCTCACATTATTCAAGGGTCAACTATATTATTCTATCTATACTCCCTTAAATAACTTTACAGAGAAGAGTTATGGAATAAAGAATCAAGAAGGACCCCAAATCACACACTTAATAAACACAGATGATGAGATTTGAAATCAAGCCTCTTCCTCAAACCCGTGATCTTTCCATTATGTTTACAGTATACATTTCCAATCTACTTTCTCAAGTAAATGAGGACACGTAGGCTTCCTATGAAGGAATTCCATACAATTTTTTTTTTTTACCATTTATATTCCTGCTTTACCGACCATAAACATTCAGGAGACAGTAGTTTACCTTTTCTTTTTTAAAGCACAAAGTAAACACTGATGATACCTGAGTTACTCTCTGTACTAAACAGTCATCTGCATAGGTTCCTTTGTGTGTGCATGGTAATCGTTCAAATCTTGGATCCTTGGCAATCCTATAAGGTTATAAAAATGAATTAATGAAAACATTCGGCAATTGGAAATCTTTCTAAGTCTCAATAAGTGACATAAGAGTAACATGATCTATGTGTATATTTTAAGGCAACTAATGAAGCTTACCTTCTAAATGGAAAGACAATACAGGAAAGGGAATTAAAGCTTTGTGACCGACAGCTGTTGTGGTTTAAGTTGTATAATCTTTACAAAACTGCATTATTAGATTTCCATTTTACAGATGAAGAGGCAGATTCAGAGAGATTAATTTATTTAAAGTTACCTGGCTGGGAAAAACCAGAATTTAAAACCAAATCAATTTTAACTCAATCATTTCACTTTAAGGAAGTGTCTTACACAAATGTACAAAGAATATAGGCCCAAAGATGGTCACTACAGCAGTTTATAACAGTGAAAAACTAGAGATGCCCTCAACATCAATAAGTTAAAAACATTTTGGTCCCCCATATCATTAAAAAAAAGTGAGATAGAGCTGTATGTATCAATGTGGAAGGACCTAGAATTAACTGTTGAATATACAAAGCAGGCTACTTAACTATTTATACATAAGTACACACATATATGCATTTGTACATATACATGTACAAATATACTTCACTTAAGAAAATACAAATATCTCTGATTCTTTCTCTAGATTTGCATTTTGTCTGGAAAAATATATACTAACTACATACTAATCCTTCTCAGTTGTCACTCTTAGGGTATGAAAATGGACAAAGTGTGAATATGGAGAGGGAATTTTACTTTTTATTGTATGTATATGTTTATACTGTTTGCCATTAACAAATAAACACATATTACTTCCATACAAATTTGAAAAAAAAATTCCTCAAATCTGTGATCCCCAGAGCAAGTCTCTTTTTATTACACATGATGATGAGTCATAAAATGAATAAAAATACAATGCAGCACACAGTTACCAAGTACAACAAAAATATTCCACATTGCAGTAGTTCAGAGCTAGGTCAGTGTGGGTTGGGTATAATTAAAAAAAAAAATTACTTGGAGATAAAATGAAGATGAAAGAATATTAGAAGCAAAGGGAAGACAGGCACATTCCAAACAGGGCACCAACCATCTGTGAAATGGTTTGGTTCTGTTTAGGGAAGAGTGAGGATAAGAGTGTTCATGTAGAGGACAGTGAATGAAATAGATTTGTAAAGGCAGGTTGAGGATAGAGTGGGAAGAGTCTCTGTGATCTCCATGACACAGGTGATGGGGAATCATTAAACTTTTCTCTGGGACAGAGTGACAGAGGCAAAGCTTTGTCTTAGAAAATCTAGGCAGGCTGTGAGTGAGGAAATACATCAAAAGACAGACAGACTGGCTGCTGAGAAACTAGGCAGGCAATACAGTAGTCTTGGTCTTTGCTCTTTTGGTTATCTCTTTCATTCCTGAAATTGCTGATCTCCTCCTTCCTACTGTTATTTCCCAGGAACATACCAACATGCTCTAGTACCTTCTCCATCTTTAAAAAAAATTTCTTTTTACTTATACCACCCTTTTAAGTTAACATCTCATTTCTCTGCTTCTCTTCACAACCAAACTTGGTGCTTCCACTTGGTGCCTCTATTTTCTCCCCTCCCATTCTTTATTTTTATTATCATTTAAAAAATAATGGCCTCTTTCCTCTTCTAATTTGATATATTTCAAGTATGTAAAAAGGTATACGGAATGATGAATACCTTGTACACACCATCTAGTTAAAAAAATGAAACACTACAAATTAAAATAAGGTCCCCTTTCCAATCCTAATCTCTTTTTACCTCCTTACAAGTAACTATGATCCTAAATTTGGTATTTATCAGTTCCACACACATTTTACTGTGTATGTAAGAGTACATATGTATATACCTGTACACAATGTAGTATTAATATGCATGTTTTTAAACTTTAGATAAACGCTATACTCCACATGTGCTTTTTTTTGGTTTACATTGTATTTGAGATTTATCCATACTGACACATATAACTCTACTTCACTCATTTCCACTCCTGTATAGTATTTTATTCATGAACATTCCACAATTTATTCATTATCTTAATGAATCTTTTAGCTGCCTACAATTTTTTTGCTACTATATACACAAGAAAATTCCAGTACTTGTCTCCAATATATGTACGTGACCTTCTCTATGGCAGGCCAATTTTTCTTTTTTACTAGAACCCACAGTATAAAATACATTTACCTAGCACACAGTAAGCACATATATACATACACATAAAAGTGAATAAAGTTCTGTGACACAATACTCAACCTTTGCATGTAGCATGCAATGCATGTTGGTATTTTTACAGTTTATATTTCATTTTTTAAAAAGGATTGGTTGTGACCCATTAAACTGATTTCACAACCTATAGATTTGTGATCTCCAAATTTAAAGACGCAGTGTTGTAAGAGGATGGACAACCTTGTTTTTAACAGATATCGCCAAATTGCTCTCCAAAGTGATTGTCCAGGTTACATCATTAGCAGCAGTGTATGAAATTTCCATTGCTCCACAGTTGCAACTATTCTTGGCATTGTCAAACATGGTTTAATTCTTGCCAATCTGCTGAGTATAAAATTATTTCACTGTCAATTAAGGATTTTTGTCTTTTTCTTATAAATTTGTAGTTCTTTATATTAAAAAAAAATAAGCTCTTTGTTGATTATATGTGTTAGTAACACCTCACTATCTGTGGCTTGTCTGTTCACTTTGTTTGAGGTGTTTTTTGTTATACAGAAGTATTCAATTTCAATATAGTCAAATGGATTAGTTTTCCCTTATGGTTTGGACTTAAGAAATCCTAGCCCACTCCAAAATCACTAAGACATTCTCTACATTTTCTATGAAACTTTAGATACTTAATCTACCTGGAATTAATTTTTATGGAAGTGAGATAAAGATCTAATTTTCTTTCTTTCCACAGGGATAATCCATGTTTTAATAGTTATCACTCATAATTATAATCTTTTCCTATGATCTAAACAATGTTTCCACTCATATATTAGAATCCCATTTTTCTCTGGCCTTTAAAAAATTAGCTTTATTAGGGATAAATGAAATATAATAAAATTCAGTGGTTATGAATTTTGACAGATTTACATATCCATGTTACTATCCTCAGCTCCAGGCAACCATTGATCTGTATTCTATTACTACAGCTTTCCCTTATCTAGAATTTCATGTAAATGGAATCACATTTCTAGAGTGGTGGAATATTCTATTTCATGTCTATGACAGTGGTTCCATGACTTCATACATTTGCCAAATCCATCAAATGACACAATTAAACTTGGTGAATTTTACAATATACAAATTACACCTCTAAAATGGTGTCTCTCTCCCTCTCTCTCTCTCTCTCTCTCACACACACACACACACAAATCCACAGATATATTTTGCACTTTGAATCTACCTTTGCATGATTTTGTAATATGTATTGATCATTTGGAAAACACTGATTCACTGAGTTACCCAGATCTTCCAAATATGGACACATTTTCATTATACAATGTAAAAAAAAATCATACTCACTAATAACTTCAACGGTCTCAAAAGAAAGGTCTTTAGAATGGGGAATGTAATAAGCACATATCTTTTCAAAACTCTAATTTTCACTTGAAAGCTTGAATTTTATCATTGGTAACTAATAAATAGTAAGTTGTTTTCCTTGAAGTGACAGATTCACTGCATTTTTGAGAAAGTATCTGCTAAATACCAAAGTCTGAAAAATCAGTGCTTGTTAGTTGTTCTGCACATAAAACGGCTCGTTCAGCTCACAACTCAAACAAGCACAGAAATGGTTTTCATTAAGATAACATTCATCCTTTGGTATGCAACAGAAATGTGCACTTCACATTATCAGAAGAAACACTGATGTGTGTTCCAGGGTTAAGATTTAACAAAGTTAAAAATTTTACTGCTTCATCAGGATATTCTTAAGTGATTCTGGCTTTTTTTTTTTTTTAATTGCCAAAGGTGGTAATGAAAAAATACAAAGACTATTAGCATTATTTAGGCCCATTGTATTGATTTGTCCTAAGGCACCAGCATAGTGACAAAGGCGATGCCTTGATATTATGATGAAAATAGTTTTGGAAACTCCCTGCAAAGATCTCTGGGACTCCTAGGGGTATGGACCATATTTTGGGAATTGCTGCTCTAAGCCCAAGGGTACTTTCTAGAGTAAACTGAAAATTTAGAATGTGAATTCTATTAATTGTGAGGTTTTGAAGGAGATGTCTAGATAAACAAATAGACACTAATTGAAAATCTAGAGGAATTTAAAAGGAGGCCTACAAGACCAGTAACGACTAATTTAGTTCAAAAACTTTAGCTTACATTATTCACAATAGTCAAGATATGGAAACCACCTAAGTGTCCTTCAACCAATGACTGGATAAAGATATACACACACACACACACACACACACACACACACACACACTGGAGTATTATGTAGCCATATAAAAGATGAAATATTGCCATTTGCAACAACATGAATGGATCTTGAGAATATCATAGTAAGTGAAATAAGTCAGACAGAAAAGGTCAAGAACAATAAGATTTTACTCATATGTGAGATCTCAAACAAAACTCATGGATACAGACAACAGTATGGTAGTTATCAGAGAGGAAGGGAGATGGGGGAGAATGAAGAGGGTAAAGTGGGTCAAATATATGGTGACAGAAGGCTAGACTTTGGGTGCTGAGCACACAATGGACTAGACAGATATATTATCAAGTTGTACCCTGGGAACTTGGGTACTGGTTAATACTGTTGTTAACCAATGTTACCCCAATAAATTCAACTTAAAACAATTTTCAGTTTAAAAACCTCTAACCTTCAAATGTCTGCTTTCTTAATCACAGTTAACTAGTTTTTAAATTTTATTTAATCTAATCAGCCAAGAAATCTTTCAACAGCAAACAGATGAAGGAGGGTCAAAAGAACCTCAGTATACCAATCTAGAACTCTAAACAGACAAGCGTCTTCCTACCTTAGAGCCACTCGATACTTCTGCCCCAATTTCTCAATTTCAGCCATTACACAGTCAGTTATACAAGGGATACCTTCCAGGAATAAAAGACAAAACAAAACAAAAAAACATGTTTAGTAAAAGAATTTGTAAAGAAACTGATTTTACTCTCTCTGAATTATATCCTATTGAGAATCTTTAAAAGACCCACGAGATCTCTGGAATGAAGCAGAATAAGCACACTGAAATGAAAAATGAGAACTAGAGGAGAATAAAATCCTTATTTATAAAGAAACTAGAAAACTGTCCCAACCCTACATTCCAGATTCCATAAAGTATCTGTCATAAATATACCTCGGGGAAAAAAAATTAAGCTGGATCCCTGAAATTCTTTATATAGTAAAATAAATTCTAGATGGAAAATAATTTAAATGTGAACAAAAGAAACCATGAAATTAACCAGAAAATGTAAATTTGATCACAAAAATACAAAACTTCTGTCTGACATCTATTAAAAAAAGATATTTAAAGTAAACTAAAAATAAAACTGGGAAAAATATTTCTACACATTTCTCAAAGGGCTATTTTCCTTAATATACAAAGAGCTTATAATAATAGCTTAGAATTACATGTTATTTGTCAAAGACTATGTTAAGCACTTTACAAGGATTATCTCATTTAATGTTCTGAACAATTCCTATTAGGCAACGTTATTATTATCCCAATTTTTATAGATGAGGAAGCTGAGGCACAAAGAAGTAACTAGATAACAAATGGTGAAGGCAAAATTTGAACCGAGATTATCAGGCTATTATAGAGGAAAGAGGAATTCTTGCATCAAGTTAGTAAGTGTATAAATTCATATAACTATTCAAGGACAATTTTGCACTACCTATTAAAATAAAAAAATATGTACACCCCTTGATGTTACAATATAGCTTTAGAAAAATATAGTTTAAAGAAATACTATACCCTAACACACACATATTCACAAAGATACTCACTACAGCCTTGTTTATAACAGAATGAAACTAAAAATAATACAAATGTCTAGTAAAAATTATATAAACAATATGACTTAAAAAGAAATGAGGTATATCCATATATACTGGCAGAAAAATGTTCAAGATATATTTGTTCAATGTAAAAAGCAAGAAGAAATGGATAAATAAGATGTCATCTATCCATACAATGGAATACTAGTTGGTAATGAAAAAATTATGTACTGATAATGCTTTAACACGGACAACCCTTGAAAATGTTATGCTAAGTAAAATAGGACCAAATATTATATGATCCCATTTTAATGAAATGCCCAGAATAGGCAAATTTATAGAGACAGAAAGCAAATTCATGGTTGCCTAGGAATGGAGGGAACAGGAAGGGTTAGGAGTGAAAATGTTTTAAAATCGGCTGTGAATACAGAAAAAGCCACTGAAAGGTACACTTTACATAGGTGTAGTATATGGTATGTGAATTATATCTCAAAGCTGTTTAAAAAAAGGCACAAACAGTTCAATAATGTATGGTCCATTTTCATTAATAAAAGAAACAAAATTAACCTTTACAAAGATTGTATATTAATTTTTTAAAATTTCTCCTCTGAGGAAAGGCATTATAGGGAACTTTCATTTTTTTCTGATATCGATTTTTTAAAAGTACATTAATACTTTTGAAAGCAGACAAAGTTGAGAAATTTTAAAATAAAATACAACACCCAGGAGAAAAAGCAGTAGGAAAATAGAGGTATGAAGTCAGTAGGATCAGATTATCATAAATTAGAGGGCAATGTGAGCCTTAATGGCATCAATTTCAGAGCCATGTAGCAGTGGAGTAAGCAAGGGCTTGCATCTAGAGCAAGGGAGGTAGGTCCAGGGAGATCACAAAGAAACAGAAAGTAACAGGGAAGAGGACTCATGGACAGAAAAGAAAACTAATGGGAAGCTAGCTATTCTTCCTTGTTGGAATAGCAGATGGAAATGGAATAGACCAAAAGCTATGAAAAGGTTAAAGGGCACCTTTAAGGCAAAAGATACAGGCCTTCCTTTAGGTATACAAAGGCAAGTGAGGAAGAATTAAATAAACACAAATTGAAACAGTTAAATTAATCTCCTAGGTAACTGAATTTGCACTTAAATATTTCTTTAGCCTTTGTTTTGAGGTACTATGTTACACAGCAGACTGAAAAAGTGGTATTTTCCTTAATAAGTTTGTTTTTAAAAAAGGCACAATGAGAGCATTTAGCTGTATGCATTATAGCTGTACTCTAATGTATCCATATGTAGAGAAAGCCTAACTACAGGGCTAAAGCTATCCTAAACAATCATCATGTAGATATAATGGTGGAGTCATCTCCAAGCGGCCATGCCTGAACCTTCCATCCATTCCATTTATAAATAGGTAAAAGCATCCCTGGAAAAGTAGCTAAGACAACTATAAGAAACACCATGGGAATAAAAGAAACCTACCAAAAAGTTTAGTGCCTTCCCTCATACATGGACAGCCTAGTCCAGTCTTACAAGCATGGTAGTGCCCCAACTTCAGACTATGCTTTAGTATTTTTAAGAGATTTTTCAAAGAAAATTAAAGTATTAAAAAAACACAGCTTTAAAAAGAAATACAGAAAGGCATATATAAAAAAATAACTGTCCCCTGATCCTTTCCCACTCCAATTCTGATCCTTAGAGATGACTATTTTCCTCCATTAGCTATTTTCCTCACTTGGTGGTTACCTCCACCTCGATAAAATAAACTTATGCATTTACTTTATATTTATTCATTTTAGGCATTTAAAGAATTTAGTTCTTACCCATCACACATCCTTTACCCCACCTTACATTCTTGCTAGTTTTAAGAATAAAGAACATATACATTACTATCACTTGCAGTATTGTTCATTATATAGTATCTTTTAAATATTAAAGAAGGTGGTGCAATTTTTTCCCTTTGTTTCCAATAATTTCTTCTTTATGGCATAGTATAAGTCTAGTTTTCATTTGTACCTTTAACTAGATGACTGGAAAATATGAATACAAACCCACCACAAAATGCAATAGATCTCACTATTAAGAAGTTATTCCCTTAAACATGGCCTAAATTTTCTTTTTCCTACTCATAATACTGAGGAAAGATCATTTGAAGAGGATACCCAAATACACAAGGGAAATCTATAAAGAGTAAAAGTAAATTGCATACCTTAGTGTAACAAACTACTCCAGATTCTTTGCAGTACAAATAAATACCAAACTGAACTAGAAATCATTGACCATTATCTGGTTTTGTGATTGTAAGTGGCAAAATGTCTTATTTAGCTTTTCTGCACTTAAGTGGAATGGAGAATGTTTCCTCCTTAATGTAAAAGAGTATATACGCTGAGAAATATATAAAATTTTCATTTAGCCGGAATTTTAAAATCTAGAATTTGGAAATAGTGTATTCCCTTCCTAAGTTCAAAATTGATGTCCATAATGATGACCAAAGTATATCGTGTTTTCTTAACTGTAAAAGTCTAATTATTCCCAGTCAAGTTTGTGTTATATTTCACTTTATTGAAAATGGTCATTGTTATGGTGAGCAAATTACACAGCCAGCAACTCAGTACTAGAACCCTACTCCCCTCTTTCCATGTATTTGGATAAATGTATAATGTCACAGAAATGTAAAACTATGATACTCACACTTGGCATACAGACAGTCCATCATTGACTGTACTAAGTCCAGTTTAGCTTTAATGGAAAAGTTGATAAAGTTGGTATCAACAAGGATGTGGTAAGGGGGACCCAGCTGTGTGTTATATTGGAAGAATAGGCAAGAAGGGTGTTGGGGGCTGAAAGAAAAAGAAACAAAACACAAAGTAATGTCTACATTGATAGTCTGGTATCAAAGAAAATACTAAGTCTCTGCTCAGAAAAGTTTACTATAGATTAAGCTCCTTTTTCCTTGTTCTTGGATGTAAATCCTAATTAATCCTGATATATTCACCACCATTCTAGGGCCAAATGAGGAATATAAGAAAAATATAAATATAAAGTTGAATGTATTTATTTAAAAGGAATGACCTTTATTCTGAAAACGTCACTTTTTTTGGTGATATATTCTCTCTTTCATGAAATGCTAGTGTGTTAAACAATGGCAATTATTTCTTTTGAAAGATTCTTAACAAAGAAAAAAAGCCAATGATCCTAGATTTAATTCCCAGGAATTTAGGCACAATTTTACTGCTCCATGAAATCCAAAATCCTTTCAACCATTGGAGGTGATATATGCTCATCAATATCATTTTCCTTTGCAAGGCTGGACTTACAAATGACTGAGCAAATCAGCTAGCGGAGAGCCTGGATTTCTGAGAGGTTTATAGTTTTAGAATGTCTTAAAAGGAAAACTTGAAAATTTTGATTACTCACACTTCTCTTTCCTTGAGTGCACTGGGATCTTTCTTTTCTTTCTTTTTAGGTTTTAACCTATCCTTTTCTTTACTAGAAAAAAAAAGTAAATTAAATGTAGAGGAGAAGGAAAAAAACATAGTAATTATAATCTTGTTCGAAATTTAAAGTTTCACTTTTTTTTTGTCTTCAGAGAAAACCCTACTTTGTGACTTTTTTACATTACTGTAAGCATACATATTTTTATGCTTATACACACACACACACAGATCTATATAACTGTTAGGAGGCTTAAATGTGATGTGGTAAAGAAAGTATATAAAAACGGTGGAACAAAGTGAACAGTTAAGAGATGTTTAATTCCCATCCCATTCACCAGTGTACTCACGTAGTAGCTATGTGACTGTTAAACACTTGACTAGCTCAAGCTATGTAAGTCCAAGACACAATAATGTTAAAAATACACACAAAATAAAACAAAAACTTTTACTACTTATCCCCTCGTGACTCCTATATCTCTGGGCAGTCTATGAACTCAGTTGATTCCAGACACTCACAGCCTCTGATCTCTGAGACTAAGCATCCGCTTCATGGTCGCATACTTCCTTGTTTTCTTTTGCTTTCCCTTGAATCAGAAATTTTAGAGTTGAAACAGTTGGAACTACATCCTATCTTCTTGAGTCCCTTCTTTTCTCTTGTTCCTTCCCTTCCTCCCTCAAATATACCCAGGTGCTCTTATCCTCTTATTCCCGACCCCGTCCTTTCCCTACGCTCTAATCTTAGTTTAAAAGCCAAGATTAGAATGAAAACAAGCAAGGGGAATGCGGAGGAAACTTGGCCAGAGTCTGACTCTCTCAATCTCGACCCAAAATGTGATCTGACAATGCCCCTCCTCGAACCCTTCCTCTCACCATGTTCACGCCGCGCTCTGGTTTCTTCCGGAATCCCCAACGGCGCGACACTTTGACGTCACGCGCACGCCACTTCCGGCAAAGGATAGCCCGGAAGCGGAAGCCGCTTTGGGGAACGGACAAGCCAGGAGCCGGTTCCCTGGCCGGGCGGACGTCTGTGCTTGGATCTCTTGGAGGGAGGAGGGTCGAGGGCTGGTCTTCTGCCGTGGGTTGCTGTCGCCTTGCAGGGCAGCAGACCTGGGACGTCGCCGCGCTGCACCCTCCAGGCCTGGTAACGTTTCTCTCCTCCACCACTTTCGCACAGAAGGACCTGCCTGCACGAGAGTTCGAGAGAGAGAGGGAGGGAGGACAGGGTTGGGGGACAGGGGAGACTGGATTCTGGGTTGCCCAGTAGTTTGGGGAAAGACATTCTCCTCGTCCTGCAGCGCTGGACGTCGGGTCTCTATCGTGCAGCTCGGAGGCTCTGGTTCCTTTTTTGGCTCTCCTAGCCGGCATGGTGCTTCGTGCAGCTAGATGGACGCGGCTTAGGATGCTCCGAGTAAATACCGTCTATTCCTTTCTGTGAAGAGAGGGATGAAGCAGTGTTTGAGGGCCTTCTTTACAGACTGTCTATGGAAAATTCGGGCATGCACATGCATGTGTTGCTAGTTACCAAGCCAGGAAGATGGTAGGAAGTGATTGACGTTCATTGTGAAGCCTTGGTGTGTCATCCTTAATGAAAGGGAGAGTTTTTGAGAACAAGAAGGGCAAGATACAGCTTTAATTTTTTGAGTACCTGGTATGTACTCCAGTGGTTGTAGGCTTTTGGAAATCAAGTACCCCTTGAAAGTTTTTTTTTTTTTAACCCTTTTAAAGTTTATCGAAAGCCAGAGACGAGTCTTTAAAAAATGAGTACCCACGCAGCATTTGTCATAAGATTTATGAGACTTGTGGACTCTGACTCCCATTTGTGGGTTCTCTAGGTGTTGGTGAACTTAAAGTTAGGAATCCCTGTCTCGTATACTGTACTTGGCACTTTGGTTGTATTACCTTCTTTGACCTTCACAATAACTCAAGTATCCTCATTTTACATGTGGAAGCTAAGGCTTATACTTTATTCAGGGCTTTGTTTGGGTCTGTTTGATTTCAAATCCTGTAGTTTTATTGCACAAAACTATCCTAGTGTTTGAGATCCAAAACCTTTTTTTTTTTTTTTATGTTAAAAGAAAGCTGCCTACTGTGTAACCCTTACTATGAAATTGAACTTCGGAGTCTGACAAATGGGGCTAAAATCTATGCTCTGCCTCTTACTAGCTATATAGTATTGGGAGAGTTAATCTGTCTGTGCCTCTGTTTCTTTATCTGTAAATTGGAGATAATAATAGTACATGTCTTATAGGGATGTTATTAGGTCTAAACTAGTTAAAACGTGAAGGCTCTAGAAATGTGCCCACCACAGGTAAACCCTATTAAAGTGTTTTTTATTATTATTATGTGTCTTCCAACAAGTATGTGGTGGTTTTGGAATTTATGCCAATTGTATTATAATCGCTCTGTATTGGTACTTTAATGTGTTGATAACTTCAAGAACCTTATTAAGTTTTCAGTTTTTGAAAAGCTCAATTGCAGGGTGATTTCATGTGTTGATTTGAGTATAGACACAGTTTTCTTCCTGCTTCTTTCTCTTTTAGGCATGCATGTATTTAGGTAGCTTTAATGTTCACATATCTGACTTTGTAGGCTCTAAATTTTTTATGTTGAAACAGTTTTTTTTATTGAAGCATCTACAGATACTGTATGTGCTTCTTGCTGTCACTAGAAGTTCCTAATCTTTTCAGAAAGCTTGTCTGCCAAGCTGTTATTCATGGGTAGAGCTGTGTTTTTTGTTTTTTAAAAAAATTTTTTATTGAAGCTTCTACAGATACTGTATGTGCCTCTTGCTGTCGCTAGAAGTTCCTAATCTTTTCAGAATGCTTGTCTGCCAAGCTGTTATTCATGGGCAGAGCTGATAGTGACCACTTTTTGACACATTAGAACTTCTTGGTGATTAGCCAATAAGCTTTTAAGTAAACATGATCAGTTTGTTTATTTTTAACATTTGGAGACTCTTAGTATTATATATGGTTTAGAGGGAAATTGCGTATAATTAAGTAATAATTTGCATTTAAATTCAGGCATTGAAAAACTAGAAAAATACTCTCCTGGTAATGTACTCTTAATTTTGAAATCCATAAACAATAACATTTATAAAAGAAGCAGTCTGTAATATCAGTTCTGAGAGTTCTCTCATTTACTTGGTAATTAGTACTTGAGAGGGAGCTAAATTAGTGCAGGAACACCATGGGGGATGAGACCATACTTAGAAAAATATGTTTTTGTTGCATTATGACTTTGTTGCTCCCTGAGATTCTTATGGTCTAAGATTAAAGTACTCAGGTGCTCTATAGCATGTTTTGACGGCGATAGGATTGGGGAGATGGTGTTGCTTTGTGCAGTGTGGGAGCAGAAAGTAATTGCTTTTGATTACATACTTGTGAGGAAAAAAAATGAGTTTAGTCCTTCTCAGCAGTCAAGAGGGTTGTTTTGTCTTTTTCTGCAGTCTTGAAGAGAAAAAATTGCTCCAGGCATTCACCCCACAGTTTGAACGCATAATTGGGCTCAGCCTTCATTCCATTCACTAATTGGTCTAACCTTCTAATTTAAGTTGATAACAAATTTTTTAATAAAATTATGGATAGTGAAAGATTCCTTAAAGAATATTTTGTATTTCAGTGTTAAAAAGTTAAAGGTAAATTCATTTTTATGGCCATCAGGGTAAAAAAATTAATTCACAGATATTTTTGTTATAAGTTACAGTTTTTACACTTATTTTTATGTCTCATGTGACTGGAGTTATTTTCCCAACAAATATTAGTGGCTGTTAGTTATTTTTCAGTGAAGTTGCCTCCTAAATGTGGTAGCATGGTATGCAACCTGCTCTGCTTCTAAGATATTGATATTTAATTCATTTGTAAAGATGCCTCAGAGGAACATCACTGCTGAATATTCACTACTTCAGAAGGCATTTATTGGAGGCTCATTCTGTCCTAGGCAATGTGCTAGTTACTATTCAAGAGCTCGGAGCTGTACTGGAGAAAGATTTGTGAACAAATAGATTATGGTAGGTGGTTGACAAACATGTACAAATTAAAATATTTTAGAGGACTTATTCTACCTGTTCACCTTTTTGAAAGTGGTCCAGGTCAGATTGTTGTTGTGTAGTATTTGTTTAATACTAGAACATGCCACAAACCGGATCAAATTGTATGACCTTAGTGGATTCTAGAATATCATTTACCTTTTGAATGACTTTGGTCATTAAATAGCTTAGGTTTAAGTTTCAATTTTCTTCTATCGGTTTCTTTCTCTTTGAAGGGTTCATGAATGTTTAGCCTTCACTAATACTCTTTTGTATAGTTTTCAAACTCCTGAGGTTATTTAACTTTATTGCAGTTTGTGCCTGTGTGCACATGTGTGTGCATGTGCACATTGCCTGAGGCCTTGTTATGGTGTTATATTGCCATGATGTTTTCCTGGTGGGGCTCTTCAGTTCTGTTATACAAATTATGGTTTAATTGAGGGAGATGAGTATTCATATACTTACTAGAAGTCAAATAGTCAAGATAGATATATATTTTGTCAGCCCGAATTGAACAGTACCATATGATTTTAATAATGAATTTTCGTTACCTTGAGTAGTCAAGGAATTTGTACCATCTTTTTTAGAGCTTGTAGCTGAAGCATTCATTTCAGTGTAGTTTGCTTGATGGTGTTGATATGCTAATAGTCAGTCAATTTCTGTTCATTGTCTTTTCTGTTCATTGTCCTTTTTGGCCAGAGATTGGGTAAAGGTAATCTAATAGTATACACTTTACATTTTCTGTAGTGTCCCATTGCTTTTATCCAGAGATCCAGCTGAGGTTGTTTTAACTCCTCTCTTGTCTGCTTAGGAAGTTTAACTCCAAGGATCCTTGTGTATGTAATGAAGAGAAAACAGTTAAAACTGCCCAGCTGTGATCTAGTTTTTCATGTCTTGGTCAAGAAGGAAACCCAGACAGGCTGCATAAATGGTTTATAGAAAGGAATTGAAAAGAATTTGAAAAAACGATTCAAACACGCATTACCTGAATTAGGGCAGTGACTAGGAAGGCATGATCAGAATCATAAAGGAGAGTGAGAACATGAAGTAGGGAATCCTATGTAATTTTTTTAAATCAAATTTTGTTTTGGAATAATTTTAGATTTATAGAAAAGTTGCAAAGATAGTATAGAGAGTTTCTGTATACCTTTCACCCAGCTTTGCTGTAATGTTGATGTCTTACATAACTGTGGCTCATTTGTCACATCTAGGAAATTAACATTGGTATAGTACTATTATCTGAAATACAGACTTCTTCTATTTCACAAGGTGTTTTTTTTTTTTTTTTACTAATATCCTTTTTCTGTTCGAGGATCTAATCCAGGATACCACATTGCATTTAGACCATGTAAAATTTTGATAAATAGGTTGGGGTTTCCATGAGCTTTTTCTGTGCCATATATGTGGTCCAGTAATCCTCTCCGACCAGTGCTGAAGAGAGAAAGTCATTGACCATGAGAATAAACAAGATGGCATAGGTAGTGTTTTGTATCCTTTGATTTCAAAACACTGTTAACTCAGTGGAAGAGTTGGCTTTGCTCCCGGAAGGGTGGTGTGAAGTTTCCTGAGAAGCTGAGAGCTGATCCTGAATGAGGGGCCCTTCCTGGGCTCCACTAGCACCATGTGCTCACCTCGTAGAAGTTACTACATAAAACGATCACCAGTTATTTGCTTATCTATCTTCTTTCCCAAACTGTGTTTCTAAGGGGTCAGGGACTCTCTTACTCATTTTGAAATCCTCAGGGTTATTAATACGGTTATTAATACACATTTGAAGACATTAACCCTTGCTTTGGTAACATTGATTATTAGGTCAACGGAAGTTTTGCTTTGAATACTGTACGTATTGTTTCTCCTTCAGATCAAGCCATCTTATAGTGATTTTTACTATATATAAATTATATCTCATATGCCATTTCTGGACTAGTAGAGTATGTCTTCCTGGAATCTTAAACAAAGAGCAACACAAATGCTCATTTAAGTTTGCTCTTCTTTTTGATTATATAAATAATTTTCCTTAAAAATAGGTGTAGAATTGAAAGTAATGGATGGTAATAGAGTTAAAATTTTGTTAGCTTTTAAGTATATGTGTGACAATTTCAGTTCCACGCTCCTGGGCTGTAGATCTGGCTGTTTGCCTGCCACTTCATGCACAGTTAATGAAATAACAACTTCCTAGACTTATTGAGGGAGACGGCTTGTCAGATTCAGAGAATTAGTTTAAAATTTTTCCTGTTATCGCCAAGATTCAGTGGCCCAGGGTCACCTTAGCATAAAAGCTGCCATGGTATGGGAACACAGGGGCCCGTCCTAATTCTGTGGATCAGGCACAGTAATGTCAGTTTGGTAAGTAGAGAAAAGATCAGGATAGGAGGGAGCTGTAAATCGAAACCGCTATTTTCTTGATTTAGACTAAGACTGTGAAAGGGGCATAGATGAACCAGTTTTCTGTTTTGTTTTTCTCTAGACATCTTACAAAGTTATAAAACAAGCAACAATAAACCGTCACTTCTCTCTGTTTTACTCATATTATCTTTGAATCCATTTTTCTACTTTCTTTGAAGTGTGCTGAGTATGGTAAACTGTATTCGGGGTGCGGGGGTGGGGTGGGGCTGGCAGCTGAATCTAAACTATGCTTTCATATATGCTATTCATTTCGAGTCTGAAGTATACATTTTGAGTATAAAAACGTGCTATTATCTTGGTGAACTTAACCTTTATAGGCCTAAATTTCCTTTTAACCAGTCAGTGAGGATAACTTTTTCCAGCCTCTTACGAAGTTAGAGTGACTCAGTATGGTGAAAATGATCTTATAAAAGCTTCTCTTTAAAGCCAGAGGGGTAAGTAGTTCATTGTCCTTGGCTTAACTTGAAGGTGCATACTCTGGGTTTTGGAGGGGTCCAGAGGTTTTATATCATTTTGAAGAGAATTGAGGGACTAAAACCCTGACTAAATTTAGAAATGCCATTTATTAGTTTGAAGAAGGGGAAAATCTCTTAAAAGATAAAAATCTTTCAAAATTCTGCTTGCTAATGTGGGAAGCTGAATTCAACAAAAGAACTAATAAAACTGAATAATTAATCATGAGAAGTGGAATTTAGGAATTTAAAAACTCATTAAAATCTTTGAGAAGAGATTTTCTTTTGTGAAACTTTTAGATAAAACTTCTAGAAGAAAACAGAAGAAAATCTGTATGACCTTGAGTTAGGCAAAGATTTTTTTAAAAAAATAGGACACAAAATACACTATAAAAGAAAAGTTTGGTAAATTGGATTTCATCAAATTGAAAACGTTACTCTTTTTAAACAAAACTATTAAGAAAATGAAAAAAGAAGCCCTAGGAAATATTTTCCAAATGTCTCTCTAATCAAGGATTCGTATTCAGAATATATAAAGAGCTCTTACAACTCAATAATAAGACAGCTCAATTTTTAAAAATGGTAAAACATTGAGATATCAAAGAAGGTTCACACTTAGTCAAAAAGAACATGTAAAGATAGTATCATTGGTAAAACAATATTGTTAGTCCTTAGGGAAATGCAAATTAAAATCACAATGTGATACCACTTCACACCTGTTAGAATGGGTAAGATTTAAAAGACTGATAGTGCCATTGTTGGTAGACCCCCTTGCTGATGGATTCCATTGCTGGTGGAAATGCAAGGTGGGATAGCCACTCTGGAAAACAGCTTGATAGTTTCTTATAAGCTAAATATATACTTAACATATGATCCAACAATCTCACTCTTAGTTATTCTCTCAAGAGAAATGAGAATATGTTCACACAAAGTCTTGTGCTTGAATGTTCATAGTAGTTTATCCATAATAGCCCCAAACTGGATGGAACTGAAGTGTCCTTCAGCTGGCGCATGGGTAAACAAATTGTTGAATGTCTGTGTAATGGCCTACTACACAGCAATAAAGAGAAATTAACTACTGATACATGTAACAACATGTACAGATCTAAAAATCATTATGTCCAGTGAAAAGATGCCGCACACGAAAGACTACATTCTGTCTATGATGCCATTTATATGACATTCTGTATAAGGCAAAACCATAGTGATAGAAAACACACCAATGGTTGTGCAGGGAGTTGGAGGAGGGGGACATGAGGAAACTTTGGGGGATAATGAATGTTTTATGTCATGATTTTGTTTTATATTATAACCATATACAGTTGTCAAAACTCTTTAAATTGGTGATTTACTATATATAAATCAAAGCTAATTTCAACAAGAAAATTTTATGCAGGATTAGAGAATGGATTCAGATTAGTATGGATCTGATTTTGTTTTAGGCACTAAAGCAATATTGAAATAATAGTATCACTGAATTGAGTTGCAGAGAACTTACTAGTTATTAGTGTTTAGTCAGGTTTAGGTTAAAATTTTTATTAATGAAAACAGATGGAAATAAGATAAAATTTTTATTTGAAGTTGCTAGATCAGAAAATGAGAGTTCTAAGTAAGGAAAAAAACCTTGGGAGGCTGATTTTGAATCCCCCCTCTGGCTTAAATTTTTAGACAGTCTATTACTATAGACCACAGATTTCTAGAAATTATCACCTCCTTTTGCCCCCAATAAACCACTTTTACAATTTCTGTCCTCTGATTGTTACTTCTCATTCTCCTTTGCTAGCTTCTCATTTTTGGCAAGGTGAGTGGAGAGGAGAGTACATTTAAGATTGGTGCCCTTAGGATTATATGATTAGTCATTTTCTTTGACACTCATTTGTCAACTAGGTGACTATAGGCAAGTTATTTTAGCTCTCTGTGCCTTTATTTCTTTATAAAATATGGGTAATAATATGATTACCTTATATGGTTGGTGGAGAGTTAAATTAGATAATACATGAAGTACTTCAAACAGTGCTGGTCAATGATACATTCTCAAAAAAGGTGGATTCTTGTTCTTAGCATCATACTTGGAAAAGCCCCAGAAAACTTAGTATTTTGGATTGCTGCTGTCATTGTTTCCAAAAGGAATTCATTTGGAAAATGAGTTAGTCCTTTAGGTACACTCAGTGCCATCTTCCGCATTTATCACAGGTTAGGCTGCCATGGCTTGGGTACAAACTGCAGTCATAACCAGGCCACTCAGCAGCCTGGTTTGCACATAAAGCCATATCCCTCGGGGCACTCCTCTAGTGTCGAGACACCTGGGAAGAGTTTCCAGTCTCAGTCTACCTTTCCCTTTTATTCTTAAGTCTGGCCCCACCTAGAGCAGCTGAATTCCTTCTGTCACCAGGCAGTTGCTCCAGCCATCTTGTCAACGTCATGAGTAAGAATTTACAGACAGTGAAGGCAATGAAGCAACAGCTCAAGTTTATTGGAAGCAAAAGTACACTCTTAAAAGCCCCTGACTTTTTGTGAATTTGGGAGTTTTACCTGTTCATGTAACTAAGGGGTGGAATATTCATGATCTTAGGTCATCTCTTCATATAAAGAAGGTGATTTTTCTTGGAATCAGGGAGATACCCTTTTTCTTGCCATGTTTGGGTTTTACAGAACTGTCATGGCATCAGATGCCTGACGGGTATAGTGTTAACTGCAATGCTGATTTGTTATAATAGCTGTATAATAAGGGAAGAATTAGGTCAAAGGTGAACTGGGCCTGATCTGCACATGTGTCTTTGTGGGAAAGGCCACCTGTGTCAGGATGTCATGGGCTTTGAGTCCCTCTAAGAGCCTGACAGGGCTCATGGTGACCACATCTGTCCCCCTGTGGGTTTCTCTCATTCCTGCCCATATCTGTCTGCTTACTTTTAACTCTTCTTCATTTTACATCAGAGGCAACTGAAGAGATGTTAAGTAGCTTGTCCATCAGTGATAAGTCTCATGCTCTTGACCACTACACTGTACTCTACTTGGAGTTAGTCACCCTAGTTTGGTGCTGTTTCTAGACACTGTGCATTCATAATGCTGAGCTTTCCATCACTCCTTTTCTTGACTTAGTACTTTTACTTATGCTGTTCTTTCTGCCTAGGATCCTAGTCTTTTTCCCTCCTGCCTTGCCAATGCTTACTCATTCTTAAATAACAGCGCTATTGTCTCTCCTGTGAAAATTGCCCCACTCTCTCAGGCAAAGTTACCTCTTTCCTTCCTTTGCCAACCACACATTATTCTTCTTTTGTGTTACGTGCCACATAAATTGTCCATTTCTCAGCCGGTCTTATTTATCTTGTGACTTTAGCTTTTGGCACATAGTAAATGCTCAAGAAATATGAAATGAAGAATGAATGATACAGAAGAACCTAAAGATGTTGATAGTGTATTTACACTAAGTTTCTTATGTTTTAGTGTATACTATGTTTTAGTAAATTATTTTAGTATAGATATCTAAGGATGAGGGAACATAGAAAAAATAGTTCTATTTAAAATGTGAGTATATAAGATGGGTGGTAATGGGGTAATAGACTAGAAATTGAGTGGGGGTTATATGCTTTTCACATTTTTCAGCTCAGGTACCTCTGGTACCTCTAGTAGAAGAGGAGAGTGGGTACAGAAACCTGTGGGGGCTGAGAACAGAACTGCAAGCAGCCTTTCTGCCTCTAGTACAAAATGTCTATGAATACTTTGAACATACCCATGTTTTATCTTTAGAAATTCATGCATATTTTCTATTCTATTTCATTATACATGGATTTGTTTCAACATGAAAATGCTTTCTTCTCCTCGCCCCCTTCATTCTCTAGGAACTAGATGCTGCAGGAACATATGTCATTTATCCTCTGACTTCTGGCACATTCTGGCATGCTCCAATGCCCAAATCTGGGAAGCAGGGATGGGGTTATAGTCTAATGGGGCAGCATTCTAGCTTTCTGTGATTTGGGGGGATTGTCTACTCAGGAGTATTATGTCATGGAACTGAGGAGGGTGAGCTCATCCTGTTCTGACTAACGCGGCCGTTCCTGGAAGGCTGTAGTCAGTTGGAGGCACCTCATTACCAGATCACTGGGGACTAGCTGGAGAGAGTTCACAGAAGACCCACAGGAATGATTAAGAGACTGGAGGGGCTGACTGATGAGGAAAGAATATAAATGAAAACTATAACTTGGCTGAACCAAGATAGCAGATATACACGACTGTATAAATATCTGAAGAGTATAAACTTGGTAGGGAAGGGCAATCCTTTATGGTGGGATTTTGGGGTAGGGAGAATAAACTGAGGGTGAAATTAAGCAAAGGAAAATATAAACTAATAATCTAAAGTATCTGATGGTAAACTTTTTTTCTTGGAGCCTCCTTAGTTAGACCCTTACCCTGTGGCCCTTTTGCTAATTGAATGATTTGTTTTTTTTTTAATTTGATTTACCTAGACTCATGGCTGGTACTTCTGTGTAGAGAATGCTGGAGAAAACATCTCACCAAGCCAACATCTTTCTTTTGTCCTGTCTTGTTTTGTGAACTCGGTGATATTTGGAATTCCTATGTGCTGCCACTACCTCTTTATTCACCAGAATTCTAAGTGGATTTTCACATCATTTTTTCCCCACAGCTTTTAAGAATAGTACTTTAAAAGTAGAGACAGAATCAGTGATATTTATTATAATAATTTTAGAAACCCCGATATAGTATTTGGTTCCTGAGGTACTGCTTTTAGGAGATTATAGCTTTGATGAAATGCAAGTATGCTTGTATGAAACACGTACTTTGGGAAATGATTATATAAAATTCCTATTTGGGGCATGGGAGGCATAAAGCTTTTAAATAACAGTTGAAATTAGCCAGGAGAAACATTTGCATAATGTTGGAAGTTTTCTAGCTCTTTTCCTAAGGGGCTATAGTAGAACTGAAAAAAAATTACTTTATGCTTTTTTGATTTGTTAAAATGAGTTCATTTATATAAGACAGTTATACAGCTTTAAGACTAAACTGCTACACCAGAGATTATTAAACTTTTTTTGTAAAGGATCAGATAAGAAAACTCTGTAGGCCATACACCTCTGCTGCATCTACTCAGCTCTGCTGTTGTAGTGCAAAAGCAGTCATAGAGAACATGTAAACTAATGAACTTGGCTGCATTCATTTTTTTTTTTTTTAAACAAAAACAAGTGGCTGTCTGGATTTGGCCTGCAAGCTGTAGTTTGCCAACTCCTGCTCTAGACCCTTGCTCCTGAAAGGATGATTTGTAGACCAGCAGCATTAGCATTACTTATGAGCCTGTTAGAGGTAATACTGACTGCTCTAGAGTCTAGACCATGCTTCTCTAATTTTAACATGCCTAGGAATCACCTGGGGGTACAAGGTCTGAGATAGGCTCTGAACACTATACTAGCCACTGAGAGGCAAAGATGTGTAATACCCAGTCAGTGTCCTCAGGGAACCCACAATCTATTAGGAGAAACTACTGTAAAAATAAATAATTATAATGCAGACTAATAAATGCTATAATAGAGTTATCTTCAGCATAGGTATATAACAACGAACAAGGTGGTTAGTTCTGCACTGTGTTGGGGAAACTCTCAGAGGGGCCTAGGAAAGGTGGCAGTGCTTGAATTGAGTTTCGAAGCTCATTAGAGACCCTGAGGCATTGAGGTTTGGTGGGGTGGGTAGGGTGGGTGGTGACGTAAAGTGTGGTAGTTCATGATGGGGCACAGTAAAGATGATAGAACTAGTAGTTATTTGATTTAATAATGAAATAGCTGATCACAAGTTTGGAGGCCCATTAAGATCACAATGAGTAGATATAAAAGTTAGTGCATTCTATTATTTTTAGCTAATTTTTTGATATTGTTTATTTGATAAAAAGACAACTTGCCTAATTTTTTCTTCTTTTAGAAAAAAAAGTATTTTCCAGAAATAGAAAATTTTTATATGTTCTTGCATCATTAATTTGAAGACACTAAAAGGTACAGATAGAAAATAAAAATTATTTATAATTCCATACACCAGGAGGTGGCCACTGTTAACAGTTTTGCATTGTTCCACACAGTCTTCTTTATGTAATATAATATTTTAAAAATTGGGTTCATGCTATGTAAATAATTTTTGCTTGCTTTTTCACTTAACATTTTATTTGTGAGCATTTCCTTGTGTTGTTATTCTTTAAAAGTGTTATTTTTAAAATGCTTATATAGCATTCTAATGGATCTCTTATAGTTTATGTAACTTCTCTTGTTTGCAGATCTTTTAAGCTGTTTTCAATTGCTAGTTGACCCAGGTTTTGGCTCATGTACTTGGCAAATCTATCACCATGTTTTAAAGTAAATACATATACTTATTTATTTTTAATTATAAAAGTTTGCCAACTTGTTTGATCTACTGGCCTTCACTCATTCTGTTCTTGTGCTCTTATTAGCATTTTGTGTTTTCTTTCTTGGTTTCCCATGGTAGAGAGGCAGTAGAGTAGTCATTAAAAGCATGGATTCTGGGTCCAGGCTGACTGGGTTTGACTAAGCTTTACTATTTATTTAGTGTAATCTTGAGAAAAGGTCTCAATTTCCTCATTTCTTTTCACCTTGTTGCCAGACACATTAAACTGAAACCTGGCATGTGGTTGTGATGAGGTTCACTCTAAATCTGTGCTCTAGCTTGCTTATACTGAAGGGTTGGGATCAACAGAAGTACTGGAGCTTCCTTCTGGAGTGACAAAGTTTGGGCAGGGAGATTGCCACTTGACTTTTCTTGTGGAGTTTTAATTATGAAAACTTGGTCAGAGTTTACCTGCCCTTGTTTATTTTTAGTATTCCGGGGTTTCCACTTCCTCTTTTTTGTTTTTCTGGGGATAATCTTTCAGAAGTAAAAACCTATTTCACAGACCCTTTTTTCTTTGTAGGGTGGGATCCTGAAGCAGCTGAATAGATGCCTCCTTCAGCAGTTGATTGTGCCCTTCACTAGAGAGAGAGATTTTTGGGGTATATTTCAACACCCTGGAAGTCATCTAGTTTATGCCAGGAACATTGACCATCTGCTTCTGTGACACACCCTTCATGAAGGTCTGATGGACAGACACTTTCTGTTGACCTTGCAGCTGTTTTCTCTCATGTGGAAGTTGAAGACAAGGTGAAAGGGCCAAGTTATCTGCTTAGGTGTATAGGAGTGCTCCAGTTGGTTCTCAGAACATGGGCCCTCGTTTGAAGGTAAGTTAATAGTCTAGTTAAGATTCACTTGTTACTGGGATGCAGAACATGGACTCAGTGACAAGTTCCTGTGCCTTTCAGCAAGGACAAGTTGTTGAAGTACACGGTATTGGTTTGAATTGCCTTTGCTTCTGTAGGGCATTTTTGGTGATAAAGAAATAAATTCTCCATTTCTGGGAAATCACTTTTTCACAACTGATCTTCAATGTTAGGGCTAAAATATATTTGATGTTATAATTATAAATCTTCGTACTCCCTCCAAAAAGCAGAGTTTTAGAATGTATGTATCAATCATCTTTCTAACATTCTTTTGAGACAGGAATTTTCAAGTATTCCCCTCTTCCCTGCTTTTGTAGGTAATGTGAGCCAACGTATGGTAGTATTAAACAACTTGCCCCGGATTTTTTTAATAAGCAAGTGATATTTCTGCATTTGATAGTTGGTACTGCATTCCATTTTTCTGTCGTGCTTTATTTTTATTTCAAAAGATTTTAAAAAATGCAATAAGTATGTATCTTTCTAATTTTAGCCTAATAGTGAGATTCTTACTATTGGGTAATGTTTTTCATACTTTTTTTTTTTTACCTGTTTTCATAAATCTTTTCCCAAATACTTCACTATTCCTATGACTTCATTCTTTTCATGATTTGGTGTTGTGTGAGGTTAAGAACATTGGTATTCAGAGTTAGACACGGGCTTGAGTCTCAGCTCTGTCACTTAACCAGCTGGGAAATGTTCAGCAAATTAAGTTTTCTAAGCCTAGATCTTTTTTTAATCTGTAAAATGAGAATAATAGTGCAGTTTTACCAATAGTGACAATTACTTAGGCTAACATGTGAAATAGCGCAGCATTTGGCCCATGGTACGTGGATCAATAATGTAAGTTATTAATTTACTACTTCATACTACTATTATTCTGCAAGCTTAGAGTATCACAATTTGATGAATTGTATAAGGGCAAAGACATTAAAGAGATGAATTTGAAAACAAACAAAATACTCATATAGCTGAATTGCATGAAATAGTTTAGTGAAGGCTTTATGTACTGCTTCTTTGTGCTTGAATTCGACTGGGGAAGAGTTCCAAAATAATTTTGCAAAGAAGTATGAGCAGCAGAAAGTAGGGGGTGCTGTGAAAACTGTTATAGAAAACGGGTCAAGAAAAGGAAGACTGTAAAACTGGATACCATGCTATGCATGAGAACTCATGACCCTACGCATTTGGTACTTGCTTGTAGAACTGAAGTAAATTGGCAACTTTTGGTCTGAAGAGTTTATAATCCCTGGCTCAGATGAACATACTGCTAATTAGAGAAGTCTTTAAAACTGTATTGAAAAGGAAGGTCCCATGGAAGTAACTGAAGTGTCCTACAATAGATGATTGGCTAAAGCAGCTGTGGCACATATATACAGTGGAATACTACTCAGCCATAAGAAGAGATGAAATACTACCATTTGCAACAACATGGATAGATCTTGAGATAATCATGCTAAATGAAATAAGCCAGACTGAAAGAGTTGAAAATCACATATCACTTATGTGTGGGATATAAACCTAAAAGCAGCAAATGAACAGGGCAAACAAACAGTGACTCATAGACATGGACTATAGTATTTACCAGAAGGTAGAGGGTGAGAGAGGAGGGGAGAGATAGATGTGGGAAAGGGGGTCAAATGTAGTGGAAGGGTAGGAGGAGAGTGAAGTGGGTAAAGGGAATCAAGTACATGGTAGCTGAAGGAAACTGGACTTTGGGTGGTAAACACACAATAGAATAAACAGATGTCAAATTATAACGTACACCTGAAAATTATATAATTGTATTAACAAATATCCCAATAAACAATTTTTAAAAAGTTAAAAAAAAAATAAAAGGAAGGTCCCATTTAAAAAATTCCTGATCCTTAAACATTCTGGATGAAGAACAGACATTTGACACTGTCCTTTCAGCAGATATTTTATTCATATTTATTGCAATTACTATGTGCAATCATGTTGGATGCTGCGGAGAATTTTAAAGATTAGTTTTTTCCTCATGTTATTTACCACTTTGAAATGGAAAATAAAACAAGTGACTAAAAGAATGTAAGTGGTATAAGGTGAATAAAAAACAAGTAGTCTGGGAATTCAGAAGAGAGAAGAATTTCTTAAGTTGGGGGTCAGGGAAGATTTCAGAGAGGAAGATAGAGTTTTCCCTAGACTTTAGGATTAGGAGATTTTTCATGGATAGGCTGAGAGGGGAGAGAATAGGCTAAGCAGAGGAAATGACTTTGCAAAGGCATGGAAATGGGACATTGCAGAGCTTATATGTAAAAGTGTAAAGGATCTGATTTGGATAGATCATAGGATGAATAGCATAGATGAGGCAAAGGAGAATACTATAGAGTGGGATGGGAGCAGAGACAAGGCAGAGAGAGCACAATAGGGTCAGTAAGAGGACAGAAAATGCCTATAGAGAAAGTGAAATATGAATTAAAAGCTATTTGATGGGTCACTCTAAAAGGAAATCCTGTACCCAAAGATAAAGCTGGGAAGGCTTTGTGACAGCATTCAAGAAGAACCAGAAGGGAAAATATGGAAGAAAAGTAAGTCCAGGATGTGGTCATGGGTAAAACTGGGAGATGGGTAAATTTCATTAGGGGGGTTTTGAGAATTATTATAGGGAAGTGAGATATTTTATAAAGGTCAAATCAATGAGGGATGAATTGACAGAGCTACTATCCTGGTCACATCACAAGGAGGTTTCAAGGAGAGTTGTTTGGGGGAAAAAAAGCATTGGTATGCTGAGTTTCAAATGATAAAGGGAATTGGAATAGAAATGTAGAATTGATCAGTTAGAAAGGTCTAGGTGATCTAGATCAGTGGTGATTCTTTTGTTGAGAAATTAATGAGGAAAAAATGGACAAGGACTGAACAAGGTCAGGTTCATTACTGCCACCTTATTGAAAACTGAGACCATGACTGTTATGTACCATTTCTCCAGTACCTGGATCATTAAGTAGGTACTTAGTATTTGTTGGATGAATTGTTTTAGGATGAATTTTAACTCCATTATGAAGTTAGAATAGTATAAAGAATTCCCACATAGGCAGGGATTTTAAATAAAAGTGAAACTGTGTCTTTTATAATTCTTATGCCTTTCCCATTGAAGAAAGTGTGGGCCAATAGAGAGAGTCCCTGAGTTTCCTGTTGGCTCTAAAAGCAGTAGTGATGCTGCTACTACTATTAATAATTATAATAATAATTAAAACTGAGAACTCACTGTGTGCCAGACACTCTTCTAGGCTGTTTGCATGTGTTAACTCATTTAATCCTCACCATACTCTATGAGGTACACACAGATATTATCCTCATTTGACAGATAAGGCAACTAGCATTCTGTAGAGAGATTAAATAATTTGTCCAGGGTCACATTGTGAGTGAGAGAGAATGGATTTGAACCCAGGTGGTCATGTAAAGTCCATGCCCTCATCCTCTGTATTACACCCTCTGTTATACTGTTTGATTTTGGAGTCTTGATGGCTGTGGGGAGTTATATTGAAGTCCTATCACACTGAAGGAGATGGTGCATTGAAATGATTAAGTCTTAACTCTTTTTACAGCATTCAGAATTCTGAAGCATACACAGGTCCCTGGAACTGGTCTTTAGGCTTCTGACTTACTGCTTGTCGACTGCCTCTCTCAGAAAAGGTTGTTGTAGCTGTCAGAATTAGTGCACAGAATTTTCCCAGTTATGACATGTGCCATAAATTTGTCATTGTTCTTGTTCCATCAAGAAGGAAAAGACTTGAGACCATAAGTTCTATAACATCAGCCACATATACATGTTCTACTGAGTGCTGTTACATCCAGGATCAGATTGGATGGCATCTAACTGGAGTACCTAAGACTAAAGTTAAATGGTTTGGATCCTTGCAAGTCATCTAGTACATCTTGCAAGGTGCAGACAGATGCTTTTTTGAGAGGTGATAGCAGCTTTTCAGCAGAGTCCCAGGAGATAAGATACTTGTTTGAGAAGGAGGATCAATAATTGTGATCCTAAACGTTGGGTCTATATCTAAATGTTGTCTCTCTATAATAGACCCTTTTGGGAGCAGCTTAATTCATGTGTATTGACAATGCTAATGTTCCCTGTGTGGATTTCTTTTCTGGTAGGACTTTAGACACCAGTCTAAGTACAGGTTTCTATGCAACTTGACATGGTCGTTTCTCAAATTACCTACTCTTTGTGGATTCCATTGGGTATATCAAAAGAACTAATTGTTACCAAATGAACTAATGACCATTTTCTCTCAGAAATTTCCAGCACAATCAGACCTGAAAGCATACCCTATTAAAAAAAAAAGTTGTTTTGGTTCCTCCCAAATCTGACCCTATAAGTTTTTAGCTGTCAGTGGTCCCTAACCTTTTTGGCACCAGGGACTGCTGCTCCTAGGAGAGTCTGATGCCTGATGATCTGAGGGTAGAGCTGAGGCAGTGATGCTAGTGCTGGGGAACGGCTGCAAGCATAGATGAAACTTCACTCACTCGCCTGCTACTCACCTCCTGCTGTGCAGTCCGGTTCCTAACAGGCCCCAGACTAGTACCAGTCCACAGCCTGGAGGGTGGGGACTCCTGCTCTAAGTAACATTCTAGTGCTTAACTGATAAAAGGTGCTGGGTTGAGATAACATTGATAACCTTAATGTATTACATTGGCTCTAAAAGAAAATGAATTCGATGCATTGTAGAATGGAGAGCATTATTAAGGTCAAAACTCAGTGATAAGATACGAACATTAGTGTACATTGTGCTTTTCCTTGACAGTACCTTGGGTAGTTAAATGTATGATGATGATCGAAGTCTTATTCTGGATACAAGTTTAATAACTGAAAATTTCCTCTCAGACTCTCAACCCCATTTAAATTGTTCTGACCTTGGCAGGCATCACTTAGGATGAGAAGTACAGTCTCTTCCTCTTGTTCCTTGGCCTTTCTGCTGAGCTCATCTTTCACAGGGCCCATTAGTTTGTCTGATTGGTAACAGCGAAAATGACTTCTCTTACATGCCCACTGCTTGTTATTGGGATGACCCAGAGTTCATTTTAATTATATAGTGCCAACATGATGATGATGATAATACTTGTTTTTAAAAATCCACATTTAAAAAAATTCATATTTTATATAACTATTCCTACTTAGATGAATTACTTTTAGAAGGCAAATATGAGAGGAAGGTGACTCCATTTTCTTTTTTGCTTGTGTTAATTAGCACTACTTTATGTGGGGGAGGGAAACTGTTTTTGGGGCCCTGGAGCTAAGAAGATAAAAGCTATGTTATTACGTTTTGTAATTAGCAATTAAGCAAGTGACTGTTTGTGGTATTCCTAGGGTGGTCAATAGATTAGAAGTCTTTAGGGAATGTTGCAGTCTCTGTTTCTCTGAAGTATGTCGTAGGGCACTTGTCAAGAAGAGATGGCTGTAAAAAAGGGCTGGAACAAAAAGTAAACAAGTTTTCTTTTGCAGCTGCAGCTGTGATCCTCGGCTGTCTGTTGTCATTGAAAGGACCTGATGTTTTACGTTATTGGTATGTTATGGAAAGAGCTTTCTTTATTATCTGTTTGTTAGGGACGCTTACATCCTTTTTGCCTCTGTCTCTTTCCCTGTGAAAATAGATTTGGACATATTTCCAGTTGTGCCGGAAAGTACCTTCACAGAGTTGGCAGTGGAAGTCATTCATTTGGGAAATATTTATTGAGTAATTATAGTCAGTGCCAGACACTGTTTCCTGTGGAGTCAAAGTCGAATAAGACAAAAATGTGCCTTCAAGAAGTTCATACCATTAAGGGGGAGATGGTCAAGGGGGAGAACAGTTACAGTAGATGAATGTATAGGAGTTTGAGGGAACCCTTAACTCTGGTAGGGGTCGGGGAGGGCTTCCAAATGACAAGAATAAAATGCACGTTATTTTTACTACTGCGGGGGCCCAGCGCATGGAGGAAGATTGGGGGTGGGCATGATTTGTGGTCCATGGTATAGAACAAGTGTTGGCAAACTTCTTCTATAAAGGGCCAAAGAGTAAATATTTTCAGCTTCCCAGCCTGTTTAGTCTTTGTCACAACTACCAAATTCTGTTGGTTTAGTTCAAAAGCAGCACTAGATAATATTTAAATGAATGGATGGAGCTGTGTTTCCATAAAATTTTATTTACTAAAATAGGCAGTGGGTGGGATTTGGCCTAAGGACTGTTGCACATGAGCTCTGGTATAGATGTTTCTCTCTTCACCTACAGAGGTAAGCCCAGTACAGTGTTTCTTTGGAAGTCTTGCTATCTCATCGTGACTTTAATTTTTGAGAGATTGTTACCTATGCCATAATGAGAAGTTGTCCTGTGTAACTGGCAGGTGTCTGTATGTTCTCTCTTTTACATAGGTGGAATCACAGTGTCTGTGGTTGCATTCTTCTTCACAATTAAGTTTCTCTTTGAGCTCGCCGCACGTGTAGTCAGCTTTCTCCAGAATGAGGACCGTGAGCGCCGAGGGGATCGGACTATTTATGACTACGTGCGGGGAAATTACCTGGATCCCCGGTCTTGCAAAGTCTCCTGGGATTGGAAGGACCCCTATGAGGTGGGCCACAGCATGGCCTTCCGAGTGCATGTAAGGGAATGTTTCTGTCTCCCTACCCATTGGGGTTTCTGAGTCACTTGCTTTCCAGAACCCAGTTCAGTCTGTTGGTGCTGGCCTGGAATGTTAACATTTTCCCTTGTTTTTCAGTCCCTCCCAGGAACTTGGGAATTGTTAATATTTGAAGAGTCAGTGAATTTCTCTATCATTTGGGTTCTTAGCTATGACGATGTATAAAACTTAATGTTACCTTTTCAAAATAAGAAAAATATTACTGGAAAGAGTAAGTGTTGTAGATCAGATGTTGGCAAACTATAGCCCAAAAGTTAAATCAAGTGCACCTCCTATTTCTATAATTACAGTTTTATTGGAACAAAGCCACACCCATTCATCTGTGTATTGCCTATGGCTGCTTTCACACACGAGTAGTTAACCACAATTGAATAGCTGTGTATGATCTGTAAAGCCAAAAAGATTTACTCTCTGGCCCTTTAGAGAAATAGTTGCTGCCACCTGTGACAACTTCTCCACTGTAACTTTATGCTTGGCATGATAGCCCAAACCCTTCTAGCCTGGCCTGGTGCTTTGCTTCACTCAGTGCTAGTGGTACCCATTGATTTACATTTACCTTTGGGTTAACAGTGATAAGATAATAAAAAGGGCTAGTAAGACAGATGAGGCAGCATTTGTGGTTCAGAAATGTTGAGCTGAAATTAATATAATGGTCTGTCTGTCTTTCCCCTTTCTCAAAGTAGGTGAAGAATTTGTTCATGATTTAATGGTTTTCCTTGAAGTATTGAGAGAATGTGTTTCTACCTGTGTCTAAAGGACTGTAGGAGTGGGTGGATACTGGGTTTTACCAGCTACTTCCTCTCTCCCCGCTCTTTTGAGTTAGATGGGAAATGGTTTTCTCCCCATGCTCACTAATGGGTGCCCTTTTCCCCACTGCAGTTATTCTATAAGAATGGGCAGCCTTTCCCCGCACATCGGCCTGTGGGACTCAGAGTTCACATCTCTCATGTTGAGCTAGCAGTGGAAATTCCAGTGACCCAGGAAGTTCTCCAGGAACCCAGTTCCAACGTGGTCAAGGTGGCCTTCACTGTGCGCAGGGCTGGGCGTTACGAAATCTCAGTGAAACTTGGTGGTTTAAATGTAGCCTACAGTCCCTACTACAAGATTTTTCAGCCTGGTATGTTCTATCTTCTTTTCCCTTTCTCTCCCTCCCTCCTTCTCTTCCTTTTTCTTTCTTTTAAAAATAATACCTTTTTAAAATAATGCCTTTATTGAGATTTAATTCACATGCTATGTAATTCATTCATTTAAACTGTACAGTTTAATGGTTTTTTAAATTCATATTTATCAACTATCACCACATTGAATTTTAGAGCATTTTTATCACCTCATGACCTGTATCCATTAGTAGTCACTCCCCATTTTCTCCAACCTCCCAGCCCTAGGCCACCAATAATCTGCCTCTGTGGATTGGCCTACTCTGGCTACTACTCTATTACGTACATTTTATACCAGTGTGATCATAACATATGTGGCCTTTCGTGATGGGCTTGTTTCACTTAGCATAATGCTTTTAAGGTTCATCCATCCTGTAACATGAATCAGTACTTCACTTCTTTTTATTGCCAAAGTATATTCCATTGTATGGATATACCACATTTTATTATTCATCAGTTAATGGACATTTGGGGGTCATTGCTTTTGGCTACTCTGAATATTGCTACTATGAACATTTGTGTACAAGTTTTCGTGTGGACATGTTTTTAGCTCTTTAGGAATGGAATTGCTAGGTCATCAGCCTGATAGATTCCTAAGGGGTAAGAATGCCAGAATAGACAAAAGGTAAATTCTTCTGATTTTTGAAACCTTTTCAAATAAAAGCACCTTTACTCTAATTCCACCCTTGCTTCCAGTACATGTTTTACTTTTCACTGAAAAGCGTTTGCTTGAGTGTCTAGTATCTAAGAATTGAGGCATCTATCTCTACTCCCCCGCCATCCCTTGTGTCCTTTATGCCAGGTAATAGATGCTCACTGACTGTGTAATCTCATACTCCTGCTTCTGCAACATATCTGTTTAGTGTGTTGAGATCCTGTCTGCTCTGTGCACCCTGCCTTGGCTTCCTTCTGAGGGTGGATACTGGCCAGTTTGCTAGCCATAGAAATGATAGGACCTTGGGAACCTTTTGAGATCAAACTGTAATGAGAGGCACCTTAAGAAGATTTGTGTATCTTTACTTGGCTAATCCTCAGTTTTCTTTCTCTCAGAGGAAGATGCTGGACAGGTATCTCTCATGCTGTCTCCCTCTCCATGTAGCTCATTCTTTGTTTCAGTGCCACACTCACAGACTCTTTTTCACATGAATTATCACCCCACCTCTTTGCTACCAATAGAGAACTGTTCATACCTTTATAATATGTACCAGCCCTTTTATTTTTAAACTAAAATTAAACTCTATTTTGAGATAATTATAGATTCTTATGCAGTTGTAAGAAATAATACAGAGATCTGGTGTACCCTTGGCCCAGTTTCCCTCAATGGTGACATCTTACAAAACTATAGGACTGTATAAGAGCCAGGTTGTTAACATGGTACAGTCAGGATGCAGAACATTTCCATCATTACAAGGGTCCTTCATACTGCCACACCCATTTCTCTCTCCCACCCACCTCTTTCTTAACCCCTGACAGTCACTAATCTGTTCTCCAATTTTATAAATGTCATTTCAAGAATGTCATGTAAATGGAATCATATAGAATATAACTTTGGGTTATATAACTTCTTTTTACTCAGTAGAATTCCCTGAAAAGTCATCCAGTTTATTGAGTGTATCAATAATTGGTTTCTTTTTATTGCTGAGTAGTATTCCATGGGTGAATATACCATAGTTTATTTAACCATTCACTAGTTGAAGGATATTTGGCTTTTTTCCAGTTTTTGGCCTATGAACATTCACATACAGGATTTTGTGTGAACTTAAATTTTCATTTAAGTTGGTATAAGTGCCTAGGAATGCAATTGCTGGGTCATGTGGTAGTTGTATACTTAGTATTTTTAAGAAACTGCTAAACTCTCTTCAAGAATGCCTGTAGCATTTTACATTCAAATCACAGTGTATGAATAATCCAGTTTCTTCACATCCTCGTCAACATATGATAATGTCAATGTTTTTCATTTTAGCCATTCTGCTAAGTGTATAGTGGTTTTAATTTGCATTTCCCTAATATTAATGATGTTGAACATTTTTTCATGTGCTTATTTGCCATCTCTGTATCCATTTTGGTGCAATGTCTTTTCATGTCTTTTGCCCTATTTATAATAGAATTTTTTGGTTTTTTACTGTTGAGTTTTGAAAGGTTTTAAAAATGTATTCTACGTAGTAGTCCTTTGTTAGATATGTGGTTTGCAGATATTTTCTCTCAATCTTCAGCTTTTCTTTTCATTCCCTTAATAGGGTCTTTCACAGTTTAAGTTTTTCATTTTGATTAAGTCACTTTTATCATTTTTTTGTTTATGGATCATACTTCTGGTGTCTGAGAACTCTTTGACTGGTCCTAGATCTTGAAGATTTTCTCCTATTTTTTTTTCTAAAAGTTAGTTTTATATTTTATATTTATTGTCACGATCCATTTTTAGTTCATTTTTGTATATGGCACTTGGATTGAGGTTCATTTTTTTCACATATAGCCATCAAGTTGCTCCAGCACCATTTGTTGAAAAAGTGCTTTCTTTCTCCTGTTACATTGCTTTTGCTCCTTCATCAAGGATGAGTTGGGCATATTTGTGGGAGTCTGTTTCTGGGTTCTCTGTTCTTTCCATTGATCAATGTGTCTATCCCCCTACCAGTACCATAGAGTCTTGATACTATAGCTATATAATAAGTCGTAAAATTGGGTAAGTTGACTCTTCTCACTCTTCTGTTTCAGAATTATTTTAGCTATTCTAGGTCCTTTGCCTTCCTATTTACATTTTAGAATAATATTGTCTAGAGCTACAAAAAATTTTGCTGAGATTTTGATAAGAATTGTGTTAAATAAACCTTTGTATCATTTGAGGCAAATCAACATCTTTACTACGTTGAGTCTTCCAATTCATAAGCATGATACATCTCTCTATTTATTTTGATATTTTTTATTTCTTTCATCAACATCTTGTAGTTTTTTATATACAAATTTTGTAAATGTTTGTTAGACTTACATCTAAATTTTAGGGGGTATTTTGTTTGTTTTGTGATTGTTCAGCACTTATTTTTAAGGCCTGTCTTACTCATAGGTTCCCAGTGGGAATCTAGGCACTGTGTAACTTCTCAGTTCTATTTTCTCCAAGTACCTTTTTTATTTTGTTTAGTGACTGCAGTGGTTAGGAATTTGTGAAAATGACCACCCCTCCCAAGTTTATTTGATTTAATCTCTTTGTGTTTTTTTTTTCTCTGCCTCCTGATGGTGTTGTCCTATCCCTTGAAGTTGGGCTGGGACTCACCTCTTTAGAGCTAACTGACTGAGCGATCTTTGTGCCCTGAAAAGCACCTCTCTAAAATGTTAAGATTCAATTGTCTTTATTCCAGGAATGGTGGTTCCTTCCAAGACCAAAATCGTGTGCCATTTTTCTACTCTTGTGTTGACCTGTGGGCAGCCACACACCCTTCAAATAGTGCCCCGAGATGAGTATGACAATCCTACCAACAATTCTGCATCCTTGAGAGATGAGCACAACTACAGTTTGTCCATTCACGAGGTAAGCAGCTTCCCTTCTTTGTGTGCTCCTTTCTGTCTTTCTTACCCTTTCTAATTCATTCCATTTCTTATATCCTCCCTGACTTCTTTGCTGTCCTTCCTTCATCTGACAATACCTTTCTCCTTAGGAACTGTGAGACTTAGATTAGCTTAGATAGGAAAGTTGTTTGTAAAGATTAAATGGCTATGCAAATAAGGCAAATTTTATATGTTTAGTGATGCTTGTTTTCCTCCCATAGCTTGGTCCTGAAGAAGAAGAGAGCACTGGTGTCTCATTTGAGAAGTCAGTGACATCCAACAGGCAGACCTGCCAGGTGTTCTTGCGGCTCACTCTGCATTCTCGCGGCTGTTTCCATGCCTGCATTTCATACCAAAATCAGCCAATCAATAATGGTGAATTTGACATTATTGTCCTAAGTGGTGAGTTGAAGGAAAAACTGTGATTTAGTCCTGTTCCCAGGTCACTTGTTGTCTGTAGTCTTCTGACCAACCTCACAAACATTTGCTATTTGAGCCACACTTAGAGTCCTGTGGACCAAAGGTCTAGTGATTGGTAATTTTCTTTCTCTTTTGACTTCTAGTTTAAACCTTATTTCATATTCTGCTTTAGAGAATGAGAAGAATATTGTCGAACGCAATGTGTCCACCTCAGGAGTGAGCATCTACTTTGAGGCTTATCTTTATAACGCTACCAGCTGTACCAGCACACCATGGCATCTTCCACCCATGCACATGAGCTCTTCCCAGCGCCGGCCTTCGACAGCTGTTGAGGAAGAAGATGAAGAATCACCCTCTGAGTGTCATACTCCTGAGAAGGTGAAGAAACCGAAGAAGGTGTACTGCTATGTGTCACCAAAGGTTGGAACTCCCATTCTTGCCTCAAAATCCCCCTGTCCAAGCCTGCATGTAATTGGCATTTGATAACAAAAACCACAGAGTGATAGTTCAAGAGTTAGGGCCAGATCAATGACTTGCAGGGTTTCTAGGATACTTAAAGTTGAATAGCAGATTGTGCCATCTCTTCTGTTTCAGATATTTGGTTTGGACTAGATTAAATCACTGTCTAGAGATTCTGTGTGCCTTGGAGCTTTAGAGCACCTGTGGCTTTCTGCCCTTTGATTGCTTCTGAGAAGATATTTTAAGGCATGGCTCATAGAGTTTTAAAGAAATCTACTTTAACCATTACAGATTTCTCACTATTATAAAAATTACTGTTGACTCCTTGTGCTGTTTCAAAACAATTTGATCTTTCATTCTATGATTTGTGAAACCACAATAAATGGATGTCAGCATCAGGCTACAGGATTAGAATGGAGACGTTTTGGCAGAGACAAAGAGGTGAACTTCCCAAGGCCCCTGAGCTAAGAGGCGCTTTGTGTTAGAGATTTTCTTTTTAATATTTGTATTTTGCTTATTCAAACCTCAGAAAAATGAGACTCTTGAAACTTCTCATTACATCCTTTTAATCTCATAACCAAAACTGAGTTCTAATTCTGTTCTCCTTCAGAACACTTTACTATGTCCCATTTATTCATCATTTTAAAATCTAGCTTTAATTTGGCCTGGGGGAATGGTAGTGAGGGCGGGATATAGATAAAACAAAATTGGTTATAAATCGATAATTGTTGAAGCTAGTGATGGGTTCATTATACTGTTTTCTTTAGTATGTAGGTGAAATTTTCTTTAATGAAAAGTTTTTTAAAATAAAAAAATCTGACCTACATATTTGGATAATAGTTTCTTTTTTTTTATGTTACAAAACTGTGGCATTGTTTTTTTCTTTTTGAAAATGGCATAAAGAGACCCTTCTTTATTCTTATGTAAGGGATTTTTATTAAATTTTATGAGACTCCATCGCACCCCCTTCACCCTTTTATCCCCCCTCCCATTCCCCAGCAAATCCATGGTACCATTCAGATAGGGATAAAGCAGTGGATATGGGCCAGTGGTGCTCCTGTTCATTGCCTTGGAGGAAGTCTCTCTAAGTAGCACCCAGCTGAGCAGATTTTGATTGTTTATCAGTGAAATGTTCTATATTTGTAAAGTGAATGCCTGAGCTCAGATATTTAGAAATGGTAATAAGACTTGAATTGTTAAGATTATGAAATGCCTTTGTGGAATTGCTCCGTCAGAGTACTATTTTTAATTTACCCATTTTAAGATAGAGTAAAGTTATTTATTTGATTTTAGTAGTGACTTGAATGGTCCTTTTGTCCATAAAGGAAAAGAGTTATTATGAGAAGTGTAGATAGGGACTCTTATATTTGAATAACCAAATAGAGTGTTTTTATTTATCATTCACTTTGTTTTCTGTATGTTGGTCCTCCAGCAATTCTCAGTGAAGGAATTCTACCTGAAAATCATTCCCTGGCGTCTTTACACCTTCCGAGTATGCCCAGGGACCAAAGTAAGTGGAACCGTACATCTGGTTCATGCTGAGCAGACTTCAGTTCTGGACTGTCTCAGCCCTTTCGTTGTCATCTTCTCATGAAATGGCATGGAGAATATCGATGTTCCAGAAAGACATGTGCTTACAGAAACAGGAATTTAGAAGCAAATCAATATTTCAGCAGTTATCTTTTGCTCCTAAGACTAAGTTAACAAAGAGGGTGTTGGTATCTGTGCACCAAGCTTGGTGTCCCGATGTGCTTAAGCTCTTTTAGAATTAGTATTCTCATATGTTAATTTTTTTTTAAACTTTTCTGAGGTTTTGGAATCTAAAGGCCAATCACTTTCCTTTATCCAGTTTGCTCAACCTCATACTTCTTATATTTTATGTTGAAAAGTCTATAGTGTTGCCTGTGATCCTTACTAAAGGCAGTCTCTGTGACTCAAATAATTTAAAATAAAATTTGATTTTTAGAGCACTGAAATGAAAAAAAAGAAAAAGGAGATGTACTCCTAGTAGGTACTTACATGGAGAAAACAGGCTTAGCTTGTTTTCCTTGGTTGGTGTAGAAGAGTAGGGGTGTAGAGGATTTTTACTTAATTCGAGGGTTTTATAGATTAACTCCTCTTTTTTTCCTTTGTTAGTTTTCCTACCTTGGCCCTGACCCTGTACATAAGCTCCTCACAC
The DNA here is from genome assembly GCA_030015415.1 of Cynopterus sphinx. Classification (NCBI taxonomy): domain Eukaryota; kingdom Metazoa; phylum Chordata; class Mammalia; order Chiroptera; family Pteropodidae; genus Cynopterus; species Cynopterus sphinx. The sequence continues at coordinate 133,579,752 of CM057384.1, forward strand.
TGGTGGTAGATGATGGCATTCAGCCTCCTGTGGAACTCAGCTGTAAGGAGAGGAACATCCTGGCGGCCACTTTCATCCGCTCCCTCCATAAGAATATAGGTAGGGTTGGACCAGGCTTCTGCTTGGGAATGCAGTGACCCAGCTACCCTGGGTGCCTGAGGGTGTGAGGTGGCCTTCATAGATGTCTTGTAATAAGGCATTAATCATGATGGATCTTGCTGTTCCTCAGGAGGCTCCGAGACCTTTCAGGACAAGGTGGACTTTTTCCAGCGAGAGCTTCGACAGGTACATATGAAAAGACCGCATTCCAAAGTCACCCTGAAGGTCAGCAGACATGCCTTGTTGGAATCGGTGCGTAAAACTTCATCCCTGTCAATAGTTATTAAACTTTTCCTACCAGAAAACTCTTTGGTATTATTTTAGTTATATTTTGCAGGTTATCTTTTTCATGAAATGCAAATTTCTGTCCTCTTTAAGCATGTCTAATAAAGAGTGTTCTTCTGTGTTTTTGATTATAGTAAGTTTGGGGCAGACTTGTGGGAGTATGTTATCGAAGGCAGAGACTAGTCGACACATTGGCTTTAGAATCTGTGTAGAATTAGTTCCTGAATAATCTCATGGAACAGCCCATGTAGGGCAGGTAGAAGTAGTTATTACAGAAGAAAGTTCTGTTATTGAATCCCTGGAATAGAGAGCTCTTGTATTAAAAGGCAATGATTTTTGTTGTCACTGTGGTCTAATGGAAAAGGAACACCTGATGTGTGTCTGTCTCCACTGCACAGACACTGGCATAGTTCTTCCATTCCCCAAGAATGAGAAGCCTTGGTTGCTGTCCAAATTCTGTGATGTTTGGCTCTGGTAGGTGTGACTGGAAACCCTTTTTCTCAGCCACATTCTCTGTGTGGCATGACTCTCTGTCTGAACCTAGCCTTTGGATAAAGATGTCTAGTAGATAGACTATACTTTACTAAAAACCAGGACTCCTTGGTTCTCTTGCTGACAGTTTACTAATTTGAGCCATTTTTACTTCTTTATTTGAGAATTTTCTTATTAATAAAATGAGGATTGTAAAAAAAATCAACAACAAAAAACCCAGTTTCAACTTTCCAACAAAGCAATGACATAAAGATGAATTAGATTATTTTTTTAAATCTTAAATTCCTCCTGGGAATACATGTATTTTAAATATAATATGTTATTATTAAAGTTTGTTTATGAGTAATATATTGCCTCCAAGTAAGTACTAGTGGTTAGTTAAATGGGCAATAGCAATGTTCTTGTGTTTTTTATTGTTAACGCATAAGAAATGCCAGCCAGTGTTCTAATAACTTCCTTTCACTGCTTTTCAGTCTCTGAAAGCCACTCGGAATTTTTCTATCTCAGATTGGAGCAAGAACTTTGAAGTGGTTTTTCAAGATGAAGAAGGTCAGTTTTGAAATTTCATATTCATCTTTATAAACTCTCCTCCCTACTTCTACTCTCCTCTGTACACCCCCTCTACAGAAATGAAAACCAACCCACCTACACACACACACACACACACACACACACACACACACCCCTGCTTTTTCCTAAGGAAAAAGGTCATGAGTCAAGATAAAAAGGGTGGTGTTTACTGGCCAGATGGCTTGGTGGAGCTCCTAGAGCACAAGCACACAGGGACTTGTGGGGAGAACTCTCAGAGTCTGAGGCAGAAGGGAGAGGTAACTTTTGTAGAATCAGGAGAAATGTCCATTTCCTGGGGTCTCCATTTGCCCATGTTTCCACATGAGGGGGCATTAGCTTAGCGATCAAAATACCTTTAATTCTACAGAAAGTCCCCAGTATAGGTGGATTAGAATGGGGAAACACCACCACGGCAGAATGGAGAGAATGTAGAGAGTGTAAAATGATGAATAAATGAACAAACATGATAAGACATAGTAGGCCAGAGTCACTTTTTTATGTTTTTTGCACTTTTCAGCTCTAGACTGGGGAGGACCTCGCCGGGAATGGTTTGAGCTAATTTGCAAAGCTCTATTTGATACCACCAGTCAGCTCTTCACCCGATTCAGTGACAACAACCAGGCATTAGTGAGTCTGTGGCTTCCCCGTGGATGGGTGGAAAATGTGGATTATGTCATAAAGGATAGACTAACAAGGGTTGGTGGTTATGAACCTGTCCTGGGAATCTGACTACCTGTGCCTCTTCTTAGTTTTGATACTTACAATATGAACTAATTTTGCTTCCCTCCTCTTTCCCTCCATTATTTAATCTATAAAATAAGAGAAAATGCAGACAAATGAATATTTGACTAAAAAGCATTATAATGCCGTGGCTATCTACTAATTATTATAATAATAATTAAGCCACTGTCTCAAAACATACCTGAAGATTTGAATTCTGTCTGTACCAGATGTTTGACTATGCAGAGATGTCAAGAGTAGGGAAGCCGACTTTGGCTGAAAGAAGTTCTGGTTTAAAGAAAAGGGATCATCACATCATCCACTGACTAACTTCCATACTCAGCCAGATTAAGCCATAAACTTAATATAAGATTCTTCAACTTAATGTTAGTCCATTTTGCCCTTTATTTTCCAGTTACTGAATTACTAAGTGGTAGCTACCAAAAGACCAATACCATTTAGGTGGGCTCTATGATCCTAATACTGAAATTCTTGCTCCCTTGGGGTGAAGTTGGGACGGAGGGTCTTTCAGAACTAGGCTTGGAGAAAAATGGCCTGGAGCCTTTTAATTTCTCTCTTTGACAGGTGCACCCCAACCCTAATCGCCCCGCTCATCTACGCTTGAAGCTTTATGAATTTGCGGGGCGGCTGGTGGGCAAGTGTCTCTATGAGTCCTCTCTAGGAGGAGCCTACAAGCAGTTGGTCCGAGCTCGCTTTACCCGTTCTTTCTTGGCCCAAATCATAGGACTACGCATGCATTACAAGGTAACATCTGAATGTGTGCTTTCTATTAGGGCCTCTGGCCATTAACTCTGGAATGTCTCCGCTCTGAGCTTGTTATTCTTAAGATCGAAGGGGTAGGTGGTGCCAAGCAGTTACAAATGCTTTTTCTGGGCGAGGGTTGTCATGTCTGTTCTGTGTCTTCCTGTCTCCTCAGTACTTTGAAACAGATGACCCAGAATTCTACAAATCTAAAGTTTGTTTCATCCTCAACAATGACATGAGTGAGATGGAGCTGGTCTTTGCAGAAGAGAAATATAACAAATCAGGTCAACTGGATAAGGTGCGAAAGGAGCAGAGCCTGTGGGTCCCCTGGTTCCTACCCTCCTCTAGAACAGTGCTATCTAAAAGAACTTTCTTCAATAATGGAAATGTTCTGTTTGTGCTGTCTTTTGAGCACCCAAAATGTGGCTAGTGTGACCAAATAATTGAATTTCTCGTTTTATTTTTTGTTAACTTAAATGGACATAACCACCTGTAGCTAGCAGCAGACATTTTGGGCAGCACAGTTTTAGGGCATCGTATCCCACTTTATGATCTTGGCTCATTTGAGTAGAGCAAAAGATACATGAGTCCATACATTTCATCCCTACTTTCCAATAGAAAAAGAACGTAGTGATAATGAAGTGTCAGTGACAAGGAGCTTTGGAAGGGATGGTGGTGCCTATCTCAGCTTCAGTGGTGGTGATATAGGTGTCCCCTATTTTAACACTGTACCTGTATATTTTTAACTTTATTACAAAATTATTGGCCGTAAGTATTTCTGATGCACCTGTGGCTCTGTTTACATTGTAGGATTAAACAATATCAAATGATAATGATGAAGCTAGTGTTACGGTAACATACAAAATATCAATGACTGAAAATTGTGACCACTGTTACTTTTTACTTGATAACCACATATCCTTTGTGACCAATATGGGGCTGTAAAAGATGAATGAAAAGAAACAACAGTTCCTATCTTAGAATTTCTGAGACCTGAAAAGATGTTACTACTTGTTTGGCTTTATTTATTCTCACTTGGCTCAGGGTCATAAGAAAAGAGGTCAATACTGGTTTAATTTTTTAATCGTATGGACATTAAAATTTTGCCAACAAGAAGCTGTAATATATTCTTATTGCATCATCACAATTTGACCAAGCCAGAGAAGGCTCACTCAGATACCCACTTCAGAAATAGCAGCTCATAGAATACAGCTGTAGTTGGAATCTTGAAGCTTAGTAACTACATAAAATTGAGTATGTTGAGAAGCTGAATGCATGGTAGAAACCTGTGACTGTCATGGAGTTCGGTAATGCTGTGTTTGTGGGACATGTCTTATAAATGCCCATCGACAGCCTCTTTGTCTTTTGCCTCTGGTTTCAGGTTGTAGAACTCATGACAGGAGGAGCTCAAACCCCAGTCACCAATGCAAATAAAATATTCTATTTAAATTTGCTGGCCCAATATCGGCTGGCCAGTCAAGTGAAAGAGGAAGTGGAACATTTCCTAAAAGGTGAGATTCTCTCTAGTCTTGGCTTTGAGATGAAAATACCTGTGTCCATGGTGTGGATATGGCTTTAACCGGGCTACTCTGTTTCAGGCCTGAATGAGTTGGTCCCTGAGAACCTTTTGGCTATTTTTGATGAAAATGAGCTTGAGGTAAGTACTTACCATTGCAAACCCGTGTTCTTGACTTGATGTTTTAGTATGCCCATAGGAACCAGCTTATCTTCTATTATCAGATATGGTAGGAAAGCCCTTTATGCAAGAGTTGGTTTCACTTTTGTCACTCTTCCATGCATTGACCCTTCTTTAACCTTTTGAAAAGTTAGAAGATGAAAATTAGAAACCAAATAATTATTTTTGAAGAAAAATAATTACTATTTATTTATTTATCAAATATTATTGATTCTGGTTAAGTAATAAGGAATGTTGGTATCACATACAATCTTTGTAAATCTTATGACATTTAAAGTTGACTTAAGGGAATAACAGAATTTATTTGTTTAGGGACTATTTATTGAGTGCCTGCTGTATGCCATGTCCGTATGCAGCACTGGGGAGATAGCAATGAATGAGACAAAGTCCCTGCCCTCATGGAGCTACATTCTAGTGATGGAGACAAATCAAAAGATGTGACGTATTTTAAAGTTTGGAGCCACAACTCTATATAATTAATGTATTCTTATTTCAGATCCTTAACAACTGAAAAATAGTTCTAAGATGGTAAATACCATTCTATAGTTAGCAAAATTGAAGTTCATATCAGGTGTGAGCAAAACATGAAATCATTTTGTTTTTACCTGCTGCTCAGATGATACAAACAAGGCAAATTACTAGTTTCGACTTCCCATACCTCTTATGAGGTATATTTTTGCAAACTATTTCCTGTAGGGAGAAAGTTCTAATTTAAAAATGAAAAACTAAAAAGTAATTTTAAGTGGTCTTGTACATCTTTATTCTTATTAACTGAACTGGCTTCAAGAACAAGTATCAAAGTCTTGTGCAATTTTCATCACATTTTATACCTTTATATATGAAATCTAAACAAAATGAACTCTTTGTCACTTGATCTAAAGTTTGATAGACCTGTCACCTAATGCTATTATTTTTGGGTAGAGGAATTGCTACTGTTTTATCACAAAGCAAAGCGCTTGTAACAATTTTTAAAAGTGAGTATGTAGATATAGTAGGAAGGACACAGTCTCCTACAGTTGTTCTACATCCTTCTCTTAGTTACTCATTAGCTTGGCAAGTTCTTTTTGAAGGAGCCAAGGCTCCTCAGGCTTAATTTGGCCTTTTATTGTCTTTTGATTAGGATGTATCTTCTTTATAGCTATTGGATGAGTACTCACAGTCTGTTAAGTAACATGCAGGATCCTGAACCAGACTAGGACATGAACAAGATGTTGAGGGCTCTGATCTCATTAATGTGTTCTCTCTCTCTCTCTCTCTCTCTCTCTCTCTCTCTCTGGCATACTCTTTTAAATTTATCTAATCAGGCAAAGGCAGGGCTGAAGGGAAGAAAGGTAGTAAAAGTTCAGTTCACAAAAGGATGGATCCTGGGGAAAAGGAAAGGCCATCTGATAAATTCACAAATGAGGTTGGGGTCTTCATCAAAGGAAAAGGGCCTGCTTTTCTCTCTGGCATTTCCAGGCTCTGCCCAGAACAGACGGTCAAACTTGGTTCCATTTTGTCCTTTGCTTCAATACAAAATAATCCATATTAGCAGTTCTTAATTAGGTGTGCACATCAGAAGTACTTGGGGAATTTTTTCAAAATGCATAAGCTCGTAACCTACTCCTAGAGATTCTGATTCAGTAGGTCTGGGATAAGGCCACAGGCATCTGTATATTTTTTAAAAGCTGTGTAGTTTTTACCATGCTGGTTAGGAACCATTGGCCTATTACAATTGATTTTCCTGAAGCAGTATTCTGGTATTATGACTTTGCCTTTTGTCTTTTTCCTGATATCCTCTTTATTCCACATTTTTGCATGTTAACATAGGTAATTGACCTTATATTGGGTCTTTGTCCCTCTGACTGTCCTAGTAACACCTGACTGTCTTCTCCAGCTGTTGATGTGTGGGACTGGAGACATCAGTGTGTCTGACTTCAAAGCCCATGCAGTGGTCGTTGGTGGCTCGTGGCATTTCAGAGAAAAGGTAAGTGGGCCAAATTTCTTTTACTTGAATTTGTGCCATGTTGTAAAGAAAAAGTTTCAGAAGAAAAAAGTCAAGGAGTCAGAGAAGCAGACATGTCATCTGGGAACAGTGATATACGTGGGAAAGACAGGTGGTGCTTCGGCAAAAGGGAGCCCTGGTTCCTCATGGCTGTCATGCTAACTGCCATAGGAGCAGTACATTGGATAGTCAAAGAAATAGAACCAAGTAATCAGTGACTTCCCTCCCAACTGTGTGACAGTGTAAATTTCTAGAGTTTGTCAACTCTAACCATTCCTACCTGGTCCTGATAGAATAGTAACTGGGGCACACTCCCATTTCAGGGTATCCTGTTCCTTACGCCTTGGGTCAGATCATAGGCTGCATACTGGTATGACCTCAGCCTTGTGCTCTCCCTGGCAGGTCATGAGGTGGTTTTGGACCGTGGTTTCCAGTTTGACCCAGGAGGAATTGGCTCGGCTGCTTCAGTTTACGACAGGCTCCTCTCAGCTGCCACCTGGAGGTTTTGCCGCCCTCTGTCCCTCATTTCAGATCATTGCTGCTCCGACCCATAGCACGCTACCAACCGCACACACGTGGTAGGTAGTTGACTGCCCGATGCATGCTGTCATGGGGAATTTTTTCTCCAGCTTTTGCTGGTGTTTCTGGTGGTATGAGTTAATCACTCTCCCCTTGCTCTTCCAGTTTTAACCAGCTGTGCCTCCCTACGTATGACTCATATGAAGAGGTTCACAGGATGCTGCAGCTGGCCATCAGCGAGGGCTGTGAGGGCTTCGGTATGCTCTGACCACTCTCCTGCCATCCATTTGGCTCCCGTGCTTTCTGGAGTATCTGGGTGCACATGACAGACATAACCACTGACCCTAACACACACATGACCATCAACCAGAAGCTGCTGCATGCTCCCGTGTCTGGAATATTTGGTCTCCTACCAGCGTTGTCCTTCCCTCGCCCCTCCCTGCACATCTGCCCCACAGGCCACTTGGGCGTGGTACGTAATCCAAGCTCCTCATTCAGTCACGAGAAGAGGACTGTGCTGCTGTAATTTCACATGATTCTTAGAAGATCACAGTAGCAGGAGCTGCCTCAGTAGCTGAAGGAGATTACACAAAGGGCTCAGCTCTCTTGGGAAGCTGGTGTCCTCGCCTTGCTCAATCTCCTCTGCTTGTGCTCTTTTAAGGTCCCCTCTGTGGCCCTCGTTACTTGACCTGAGGTATGTGTGTCCTTCTTGTGGGCAGAGTTATTGCCTCTTCTCATCAGGAGCCAGGAGAAGCACAGATAGGAGTGGCCCACATACGCAGTGTTTGGTTTTGTCCCTCTGCACAATGGCTGCTGGCATAGGCCATGGCACTGGACTACCTCTAATGGGGACTGAGAGCACAAAAGGATCTTTTTTTTGTGGTGTCAGAACTGGCAAAGGAGCTTTCCCTGCAGGCATTTCTGGAAATGATCATTAATCCCTAAAGAACTCTCTAAGCTTTTTCTTGAGTTTGAGCCAGTGAGAAAAGAATGTGAAAGATAGCTGGGCTGTGGCCTCCAGTGCTGAATACGGTTCTCCTTTAAGGTTTGGGGCATGTCTAGGCACATGGCTTGCTTGAAGACTACTGATGCTTGTCCCTGAGTTTATTCTTTACACTAAGATGTGGCTGGGCCTGGCCACCTATCTCCCAAGCTATGCAATCTGCTGCAAAGAGATAGGGATTCTGTAGCTTTCTACTGAAGAAAATTTTGGAGCAAGGGACTAGGACAGTAAGAATAGCATGCCAGTGATCCCTCCTTCTCTCTTCGCTTGGTGTTCTCTGGCAGCACTGAGGAAGGGGAAAAGGGGCCAGTAGTTTAAGTGCTTATCACAGGTCTTTGGAGTCAGGACATTGGGAACATGGAAGAGAAACATCAGACCATAAACACCTAGATGTCTCAGTTCTCTTCACTCCATCAGTTACCAGCGAAGGGAACTAAGGAGGAAAGAAGATACAGTATGTTCACTCTTATGTGAAGATTGAAGAGAACCTGCTGCTCTCTCTTGGAAGATGGCAACATCTTTTTTCATTACGATTTGAGTGAAAAGTTTTTCAAGACTTAAAATCTCATCAACTTTCCCAAATTTCTCTTTTGAAGAAGGCTTTGCTGCAAGCTACCATTCCCAAAGGGGCATTCAACTGAGATTATTACAAGCCATCTTTATTACCAAAACCAGCAAGTACACAGAGTCCAGAGAGGAGGCAGGACTTATGGCAATGCCTTGGCCTCCTGGAAGCATGTCTGAGCCCTCCTGTTCCCAGGGATCATGGGGAACAAGCCCTCCTGAGCTGCTTCTGTACCTGCCTGACCTCACTTCTTCACAGTTGTCATTTGTTGTTCTTGGTGTGGGTGCTGACCTCACTCATTCTTGGGGTCCAGGATTCAGCATCAGGGCCCCTACACCACAGGGTCTTTCATGCCACATGGTCACTGTTCTCCTCAGGGACCAGGACAAGGTGCTGCTGCTTTCCCCAGTGTTTCCCATGGGATAAGCACAGGCAGGTTTCATCATCACTCTGGGAAACACAGTGCTGCCTATCAGGCCCAAAGAGGAGTTTCCAACTGGAGTGGACAGGCTGGTTCTGCTGTCTTTGGCAGTAATTCCTCTTCTGGATTCTGCTTTCTCCCCTCCAGCAGTCCTCCAGAGACTGATGCTGGGGCTCAGTTTGATTTTATTGGCTAAGTTTGTTGTTTTAAGGTCTAGTCATAGCACTTTTCAAAGCATCCTGGGCATCACTGCAGCCCAGCTGAGGCGGCTTCCCTGTGGGGGTCCTTAGCCCCTGGGTCTTTGTTTAACAAAACCCTTTGGTACTGCTGTGATTTTCTGTTCTTTGTTTATGTTCTCCTAACTCTACTCAAAAGTCTCTTAGCTCTTTTTGGCCTTTCTTTTACCTTTTTTACCCTCTGTCCTTCTTTGGTACTAGCCAGTGTGGGGAAAAGGTACAGTATGTCAGAGAGAAGAAAGAGTGTGTTATTTCCTTCCCAATTTTCTATTCATGTTTCTTATTTTGGCCAGTTCTTTTAATTATGCCCTTGTGGCCCAGTACTTGGTAGGGAGGAGGGGAGTCAGCTAACAACCTGGCCTTTCACTGTCTTTGAAGGAGACCAGATACCAGGTGGACACCCAGGAGAGCATTGGCATCTTTCTAGAACTTCAGCAGAGACCAAGCCCTGCTGCAAACTTGTCATGCCAGGCAAAAGGGCCAGGCAGTTGCAATGACAGTGTAAATATTTTGTACAGTAAGTAAATAAATAAACGTTTGAAAGGACCAAGGAGTAGAAATGTTTTTGTGTTTTCCCAGGAATTTTTTCAGAAGCAGTCAGCTCAGTAGAATGTACACCTGGAGCCCTGGGCCTTTCCCAGGCCTCTTGCCTTTTCACCCTTCCCTAATTGCTGTCCGTGGTGCCAAGCAGGGCCACGGTGGTTATTCACACAAATAGCCAATGGGCAGAACAAGTCCTTGTGCAGTTTGGCAAGAGCAGGGGATGTCTGTTCTCATCGGTCTTTAAACATTAATTTGTTGTTTTGCTACATAAGAAACTCAGTGTAGAAAATCTGGAAATCAGATATAAGGGAAATAAATTACTTGTCATCTAGAGGTAACCACTGTAAACACTTTGATGTATATAGCCTTCTGATGTGCGTATGCTCACATTTATTTCCCAGCACCCCCTCCCTTCCCACAAGTGCAAACAAGAACGCTGCTCCTCAAAAGTTTGTGGGTGGCAGGTGGTACCAATTCTTTTCCAACGAAAGGTAAGTTTGACAGAGAAAACCAGGCCTGATTTGGGACTAGAAGGAAAAATATCAGGGACCCTGAATTTCTAAGGGAAGTAACCTAATCATGGCATCTTGTTCAGTGGTTCCCAGTCTAGAAAAGCAAAATAAAATCCCTGTTGGAATTCTTTTTAAAATACAGAAATTTGCTCCTATTCTCCAGACCCAATGAATTGGAATCTTAGCTTGAAAACTACTCTTTTAGAATACATTCATTCTGCCCCCATCTCATCAAGCTCCTGAATGATGTGAGATGTCAAAACAAAATTCTATATCTGACTTTACAGTTTTAGGTTAACAGTCCTACACCTTTTATACTTGCTGCTCTCTTGGCTTTGAATGGGTCACGAACAGTCACCATTGAGTTATTTCAGCCCATGGTGAAGTCTTAAGATTCAAAAGGCTGGTAGGATTCTTCCTGAATTAACAACACAATACTAGCTTCAGTTTCTTGTGCACTGTTACCTCTGAGCCAATGCAGATAGAGCCCTCTGCCACACTTCTCTTAGGACTGCAATAGAGGTTCTCCAGCAGGTGGCTTGAACCAGAGGGCTCCTTACCTCTATTTTGGCTTCGCTTAGATCCTCAAGCATAATACACCAGCTCCAGGTATCTGGTAATACTTTTACTTAAAAAGAAATAATTCCTTTATTTTGAGATATATATACATATAAAGTATACAAGGATGTACAATTTAGCAAGTAATTACAAAGGAAGCACACATGTGACCACCATCCAGGTCAAGAAATATTGCAGCACAGCAGAGCAGGTCTCATCTCACTCCTCTAGCAGTAACTATTATCCTGACTTATCATTTTGCCAATTCCTTTTTCAGTCTGTCCTAAAATTCACAGTGAGGAGATGCTAAGCAAGGTCAGATTCTTCATATTAATTACTATATTTCACAATTAGCTTAAAAAGTCCTATGAGACCATTGTTGCCCCAGGAGACTCCAGATTTCTGACGCTGAATCTGATGAATCACAAAGACTACGAGGTCTCTGCAGAGATTTTTCTCCAGACACTCTAAATGGGGTGCTCCTTAGCTTTCATACCCTGAACAGGTTTTGTGGGCTGGTTTAACAAGACCATGATTCTCTTTGGTGGTCAATGACAGGTTCTTGAATATCATGTTCAGTAGGAGAGTATTGAAAATGACTGCACCACATTGTCTCAAAAATGTGCAGTGGGCTAGAATTTCGGACTCAGAGTACTGAATCTGCACCATCTAATAGCCATCCCTAAGTTATTGGAGAACTTAGTTTTCCTGTTTGGAGTGAGAAGGGAGTAGACTTAGAATCTGTAAGGGGGGCATGGTTCCATAGTGTAGCAGTTAGCACGTCTGCTTTACACAAACAAGGTCCTGGGTTCGTGCCCCAGTTGAGCCATGGTCCATGGTCTATGGCCATGCCACCCTGAACAAGCCTGATGTCTGATCTTGAAAGCTAAGCAAGGTCAGGCCTGGTTAGTACTTGGATGGTAGACCACCCAGGAAGACCAGGCATAAATAATAAAAATAAAAAATCTGCAAGGGGTATTGTGAGAATCTTGGTTTGTATGTGATGGAATGGTGCCGCTTAGTGTTGGGATATGCCTTGCTGTGACTACTCTCCACCCCCTAATTCAATTCACTTCAATTTTGCTTAGTGGTAGCCACAGCAGGGACCTGGTTCTCTGCAGTGAACTCAGGTATAGTCTCCACAAGACAGTCAGTGAATTTCTGGTAAAGAAATATGGAGGACACAGTTTATCACCAGAAGTCAGAGTGTTAGCTGTAGGTTTTATATGGCATTGGAGGCAGCTTTAACAGATTTGTCCAAGTTGTCAGTAGAACTCTGGCTTCTTAATACCAGCCAGCAACAGCAGCTTCTTAAACACAAGGTGGTGACAATATTGGTACCTCTAGGAGCAAGGGTCAGACACACCAGTACAGAACCATAGTATCCGGACACTTTAAAGGACAACATGGGGCTCCCTATGTAATTCCCCTGTAGCCTGCCTTCATGAAGGTGATGGGTAATTTGTTCCAGATGAAATCTGTGGACATGGTTGCTACTTCCTCAGAGTACCCAATTAGGCCAACATGGCCTTTGTAGTTTTGATGGCCATGAATGCCTTAGACCAGATTCAGCTGGCAAAACCAGGCAACTTTCTGAGTGAACAGTCTCAGAACTTCCTCTCTTAGGGATGACACTGGGAAGAAGTCAGTCTTGGACTACTCAAGGAGCTCGGTGGGGTGATAAATCTCTTTTGTAAACTTCAATGTGTCCTTGACCAGGTGACCAAGTCTGATAATAGGAACCTACTTATAGATCCTATATTTCTGACTCCAGGGCCCCTGGGCCTCCAGCCTCCCCTGCAGCATAAGCATCTCCTGTCATTTGGCCTTTTCTCTATGTTCTTGGGCACTTTTGCATCAAGTGTGCAGAATGGGATAGCCATTAACATTCATACTTTAATTTCTGTGGTTCAAACTTGAGCAAGACTGAAATTTTAATATCATTTTCCTGTGCTGCAAAATGATGCTGTTAACTAAATAGGAAAATTGGCTAATAACCTGGAGCTCCTGGAAAAAAGTTTTCTATATATAGTATGTCTGATAGCATATTGACTATGGCTTAGAGCCATACAGTGAGAAGCTATATGGATCTGGGGGCAGTAGAGTATGCTAGAGTGGATGACTGGTGTGGGGTGGTGGCTCTTTTCTGATCTTGCCATGTTCAGGCAGGCCAAAGAGAATGGGTATTCAGGACACATAGCTCAAATACCTGTGAAGAAGACCCCAGGGAAAAAGAGACCTCTTCTCCCTCAGGTATTTGAGGGGACTGCGTCTCAAACCTGTGTCATATGAGGCAATCTGATAATAGGCAGCCTAATACTCCTGACTTTGCTTAACTCACCTGATTACTGAAACATGATAAGAGCTGTAATTTTTCGAGCTCTTCCCCTAAGCTAAGAACTTTAGTATAGTTGCATATTGACAATGACACCGCAAGGTAGGTTTTGCTTTCTCCATTCTACATAAGACAAAATTGAGGCTCAGAGGATAAGTAACTCCCAAGGTTCCTTACTAAGTGGCAGAGCTGTATTTGAACATGGGTCTGTTTTATGTCAAAGCTTAAAGTCTCCACATTGCTGGTTTGTCTCAGGCAGATTAGTTTAGACTAAGAAACGGCCCAGGCACTGGGCCACCAGTGCTCACTGACTCTGCCTCACATTCACTGGGTGACACTGTGTGAAAGATGAACACTTTATACCTTTGTTTACCTGTCAGTCACTCACTTGAGGATTTGGGATTTATGAGGAAAAGGCCTTCCTTTAAGAAATACAGCTTTTAGTAGTGGCTTTAAAATCTTTTGCATGTAGAAAATTTCATAGAATACTAACTAATGACGAGTGAAGTGACATCCAAGTTTAAATGAATTCTGCATGAAGAATACAAGATACCTGGAGGACATAAATAAGGGGGGGATTTTGAAATTTTAATATGCCCACTTTGGTGGGAAATCCATAGATTGCATGCTAGGTTGCATAAAAATGAAATAATTAGTATGTGGTCAGACACACTACACAAGACCCTGCTGATTATCTCTGACAATTAAGTCTGCAGAAAAAGGTTCATTTAAATAAATCTTTTGTCTTTAAACTCTCCTTACCGGAAACAGCACTGCTTGGCAAAGGGCAAAGTCCTGGTTGATAGCTCACTGAGGAAGCAAACATTTTCAAGACCGCCATAGTTAAGGGGAGCCGTGCACACACCTCAGATGAAGCTGTGATTCTATTTGAACTATAAGCAAAGCACCTTCAGGGTAAGGGGTCCTATACCTCTCTATGATGAGGTCACCATATCTATAACCCCCACTTTACCTGCATTATGGATTTGCACATGAAGGAATCTTTCTGAACCTTCCCATCCTCTTTTTACTGACCAGCAATGTTCCCTCTCTCCTCAGAACTCCTACTCGAAGAAGTTGCCAAGACATTCCTCTGCTTGCCCATTAGCAGAGTCAGGGATATCAGAGTATTTGCAAGCCAGCTGGAAAGCCTTTGATGGCTTTCAAGTTTGTCGAAAACAAAATGCTGTGTTATTGTGTAAGAGGAAATTATGTGTGTGTCATCATTTTGTGCTAGTAGGTTTAATCGTACTCCAAGTTGTCATTTCATTTCTTATAATGTAACTCCCCCCGCCCCCATCACCAAAAAAAAAGTGGTGTTTCTGTTCCATCACTGGGTTTGTGGCATCCCTTTTCCCTTTAGTTCTTTACAACTTTGTATTTCAGCAAACATTTCCTGTGCATCAGGCACGGTGCAGGGAGCTACAGACCCACAAGATAGAATGTGATCCCTGCCTCTGAGCAGCTCACAGACATATAAACAATCCATTTTCCTTAGAGTTTTCTTCCCCCCAAGGCTTGAGCACCCAAACCTCATCACCACCCACCCCCATAGTTTCTTTCATTCCTGTTTAATTTTGGCGGGAACATTTCTGTTTATGTATTTGGAGACTTTCCACAGTATAGAGTAACAGCTGCAAGTGAAATTTGTGTAGCTCCTAACACATGTACAAAGCGAAGGAAATTGCTCTCCCTGTTGATTTTCAGAGAAGCAAGAACCCTTGCAAAGATGGATTCCAAACCAAAGATCCAAGGAAAAAGACCCTCGTTGTGCCATAAATATGCCATCACCTGAGCAGGTCCTGGGAAAGACTGTAAAAGGGAACTCCATGATCTCAGGACCTACTCTCTCTTTTACCTACTCTCCCAGACAAAGCAGGCCAGAGGTGTTGACTTTGGCAGTGGGGACTGGCCAGCGGCCTGCAGCTCAGTGAATGAAATTAAAATCTTGAGTGGATGGAGAGAGGAAGATATCTCCAATATCTCCAACACTAATAGCCATCAGAAAGGTTTGTACTATGGTCAGAAGGACCAGGGGTGGCAGGGGAAAGACAAAGTAATGCCATTTCTAATGAACCCAGGGGCACAAAGAGTCAAATCCACTTTATGAACGGCTGTGAAGTTGGTCGGCTGTGACCACTGTGGATGGAAACACTGAGCTTCACTCCAGTTTCCCTTGGTGTTAATCAAACCCAGGAAATTGTAGAGTTCTTGGTCATCTCTTTGTACTGTGTTGCAGCTGATGCCCATTCCTTTCTGGGGTTTGGGCAGATCTTAACGTTGGTTCCCCAAGCTTCTGAGCTGGATTGCAGCTGGATGGGCCTTGGGTCAGGTCATTGCCTTTAGGAAAACCTTCAGGCTTCCTTTCTCAGAGGAGTTTCTCCTTTGATACCTTGTTTATGATGATGCCAGCCTATGTCTCCTCAAAAATCAAAGTTAAACTTAAGTGTTTTCCTATAGATCTGACACCTTGCACTCCCATTCAGGGTAAACAGCCAATTTGTCGGGTCCTGGCAGGCAGGTGTGTTCAGTTCTGGATATGTCCAGAGGTGGGTGAGGGTCCAGCAGCCACGCATCTGCCTATTCTACAGTGGTTCTTGTTTCAATGGTTCTGACTTATGATTCCCCTATACCCTAATAATTCTATTGTTTTGGCATCCAAGCCCTATCTTTCAGGCTCCCATACACAGAAGCAGCACAAAACTCTTTTGTCAGACCATATCTTGAGTTTTGTCTCCAAAAATGCCATCGTGGATTAACTATGGGAGAATAAGAAAGGCAAAACCCCAGTCCTGACTTTCAGGGGTCGGGCCGGGCTTAGGGGCTTGGCGTGGTGGGAAAAAGGGGCCAAGATAGTGGTTGGCACAAGGATACAGAGAACTTTGGAAACAGAGCCAGAGACTCTGAGGATTGAGGCCCAGGAAAGTTTGGCACGAGTAAAAGCTGGGTATTTAACCAGGAACAGTCACTCTATTTTTCTCGGCCTTGGCAGTAGGTCAGAGCAACAGGCAATTCTAGCAGGGTCCGCATCCTTCCTATTGTCTCCACCCCAACCTCACGCATCCTCCCAAACATCTGCTTCAGATTTGGGTCCTTGCCTTCTCCCCATTGCTGTACCAAACCGTGGGTGGCAAGGGAGAGGGGGCAGGTCTGCAGGTGTGGGAAGAGGAAGAGGAGGAGGAGTAAGGCTCTAGGAAAAGCTGCTTAAAGGTTTTTTTTTGGGGGGGGGTGCAGCAGAAAGATTAAGAGTGACCTATTTTTTAAAAATGTGCATATGTATCACCAAAATCTAACCAGGAAATCGTTTCACTTTCTGGGTAAAGGGAGCAAAGGAGGGAGAGAATTGGGACCAGCTGGGGAAGTCTCCAGCCCATCACACGGCCTGCTTTTCAAAGGCAGCTCAGAGTCACTCCAGAGGGAGCAAACTGAAGTGATTAGTGCCCACAACAAGCAGTCTGGAGGTGCTAATGAGGTATTAAACACCTCCTCTCCAGCTAGCAGCTGTGTATAAGCTGAAACAGACACGGTGAGCCATAGTAGTGAAGCTAGTCTGGGACTGGAGGTGGCAGGAGAGAAGAAACAAGCTGACAACGCTAGCCATTAGTCACGGCAACCTCCAGTGTCTCACGAGAAGGAATTTTAAAGTTTCTCTAGCACTAGCCCTGAAATCTCAATCCATTTTAAGTGGCAGAAACCTCTCAAAGGAAAATACTGGGGAGCCTAAAGGGGTAACCTCAGAACTCTTGTGATAATAATAATAATAGCCAACACCGGCCACTGTGTCATGCCCTGTTCTAAGCACTGCCTGTGTGCACTCGTTTACTCTTCCCTTCAATCTACAAGGTACAAACAGTTACTGTTCCCATTGTACGAATGAGGAAACTGAGGCACAGGGAAGTAACTTGCACAAGGTACATGTCCAGTGAATGAGTCTAGGTGTCAAATTGTCCCTGACACCTTATCTCTTGCAAGCTCAGAGGTGGAATTTGGGGACAGGACAGTCAAATCCTGAGAATGCAGGTAAGAGTTGCTAGTGTTCTGTTCATCATCCAAACCAGAGACAGCTTGTGTGGACCTCTGACTTTAGAGACCACAGGGAGCCAGTCTGGCAGGCACTTCTCTATCCAGTCTCACCATTCTGTGCCTCCAGGCTTCTACTGCCCTGTCAGGGCAGAGCCTATGCTTTCCACCTTCCCCCACCCCAGGTAGGAGGCACACCTCCATCTCCTGACCCAAATCAGCTTGGGGAGGCACCTTAGGGACTCCAGGCCCCTGGTGGGGAATGGAAAAGGAGCTAAAGGGCAGAGCTGGCCAAGGCCTGGGCTTCTAGGAGCCCCATTAAACTTCAAAGCTGAGAGATAGGAGCCAAGCTAATCACTTGGCTGAGAAGTTGGGAGCCTCAGTGACATACCGGCTCACCCTGGCAGGCTTCTGTCTTGCAGAGAAGAGACCGTATGGGTAGCAAGAGGCTGTGGACTTTTTCCAGCTGTCGCCGCCAGGCTATGCCAGCCCCTTTCCACTAAGAGAAGATTATGCCGGTGAGAGGTCCTAGGGGGACTGCCTGACTGCGCTGGGCCCAAGGACAGCAACTGTGCAGGCATGCTGAACGAGCCCACTCATTCTGCCTTTAAGCCTTGGCTTATGTTGTACGCTCTACGAGGACGGCTGCCCATCGCGGTCCGTCCAACTTCCCCACCCTTCAAACCCAGCCCATGTCAGAGAATGTGAGGCTTAAATAAGAGAATTCATGAAAAGAGTTAGCATGGTCTGACGCGTATTGAGTCTATGAAAAAGGAAGTATTATCATTATTGTTCATAACGATAAACCAATATCCACACCTATCTTTGGCTTTGTTGTGGATTTCAGTTTGAAAGCTCTGGGTTCAAATCTTGACCTTGTCACTTAGTTGAATAGTCTTGGATAAATTGCTTAATCTCTCTTAACTAGAAAAGATCGATTTTAAAACATACCCCACAGAAAGAGTGTGAAGCTCAAATGAGATAATGGATGTGAAAGATGTTCTGTAAATCACAGAACCTACTACAAATGCTGCCATTTGCCTTTTCTCCTTCCACTGGCTCATGTGAGCCTCTGGCACGGGTGAAGCTCTAGCCCCTGCCATGCCTGCTCCTTAGGGTGATCTCACCCCTGCAACTAGCCTGGCCTGGGTGTAGCTAAATCCCTTTGCCCTTCTATTCAAGAAAGACAAGCCTTGAATTTTTTCAGAAGAAACATTGGCTTAAAAATTAAGAAAGTAAATTAAATCAAGAAAATGCAAAAGAAGAGCAATCGGGTTCATGAATACCAATGTCTCTTTCCAGGAAGTCCAACCTCGGGAGCCAAATTCACTGTGAGTCCTGACCATGGGCCTCCTTTGCTATTTTTCCTCAGCTTTTCTTGGTGGATTTGGGGTGATGCGAACCCCAAAAAAGGAGAGCCTGGGATAACAGTGAGTCGCCCTCCTCCCTCACTCACAGGATGTGGCTGAAACCCGCAGACCTTAAAATACTGTCTGAGCCTTACAGCGGGTCCCACCACCAAACGCAAATGTCCTGAGAAGCTCCTGAGGCTTATGCTTACGGCCTTTCATTGGCATGAGCCCCTTCCAAGGTCATATATTTTTTCAAAGTCATCTATTTTATACTATTTGTTAAAGTAAGATTTTTTATGTAGTAGATTTAGCTGACTGTCTCCACCCCAATCTCTCCCCTGTCACATCAAGTGTTTGGAGGTGGCTGTGACATTTGGGGATGACTAAGGCAATTTGAGTTATGAATATATTCAGTTGGGTTTATTGTCATATGTTCACTTGGTTATGCTGGGGAATCATTTGGTTGGATTATGTGTAATACATTTATGTTGTGTAATATACTTACTGGTGGCCAACTTGGTTAGAAATGGCTTTCTGGATTATTACCACTGCACACAGTAGGGACTCACCTGACGCAGTGACAGGTGCAGGGCCAGGGGCTTACCACATCCGGCACCAGAAGTATACAAGTAAGAAAAGAGAAACAAGGGTTGAGATGTATAAAAGCCAGAAGCCAGTCTGTGAAAAATTCTTCCACTCATCAGATGGTCAAAGCATTTGAAGTTTTCTGTAGTCCGAAGCTTATAAAATTTAGCGAGCGTGCTTTAAGAAAAAGAATACAAAATTAGCTATGAAAGAGAATATTTATTTGGAATAAGATAAAAACTCCACTAGTCACAAAATTGTAAAAAGCTAGCAAATACCACAAACATCACAAAGTCCAGAAAAATAATCTAGACCAGCATCTGGATCTGCCCCTGGCAGCCGCTGTGTGTCTCTGGCCTGTGTAGTTCTGCCATTTCTCCTCTGATGGCATGTGGGAAGAGGGACAATAAAGGATTAATTTCAGGATAACCATTTGGGATTCCCAGGAATAGAGAAAAATAACAATAATAATTAAATATGATTTTACGCCATCTTTTGGCACTCTATACAGGTCCCTGAAGGGAGGACACCCAGAGTCCCGAAGACAGTGGCTCAGTTTCCTGAACTGAGGGCTGAGAGCTATAAGCCAGGGGCCACCCTGACAGTTTTTGATGGCACTGGCCATTGCCACATTCAAATAGAAGGAGCACAAGTACTCTCAGAATTAGAAGGTCACTGTGACTGATTCCTTAGGAGGATTCTCCTTGGCCAGAGTGTGGCTCTGCAGAAAGACAAGTTCACACAGCTTAGGAGATACTTCTTAATGCTTACTTGGTTTTTCTCAGTGTCTTAAGTTGTGTTCCCCAGAAGCAGATTCTGCAACAAGGGTTGTGTGAAAGTGGTGAATTTTTAGGAATCTTCCCAGGAGTGGGGGAGGGAGATTGGGAAGAGAAGGAGGCCAAACAAGGATGCAATGTCAAGCAAGAGGCCGCAGGGGGAAGTGGCTCAGTGTGCAGGGAGCTTGGGGCATGGAAGTGTTTATACCCTACACCCAGACCTGCTGGCTAGGGGCTGTCTGTGGGGGCTGAGGGCAATAACTTCCTAGATACTTCCCTGACTTCCATACAGGTGGCCAAAGCAGGTTCCAACAGTTGGGGACAGATGCTAGCAGAGGTGTCCTGAAATGATACAGGGACCTAAAGACCTATGGATGGTGTACGGATGGCATCCGCTACACCTCTGCCCTTTCTGCTGCTATTAACTGCTTAGCTGCATGATCCTTACTCATGGGCTGTTATTACTACTGATTACCACGTATTGATTATCTCACTGAATTCTCAGAACAACACTGTTATTTCCCACATTTCACGGATGAAGCAACTGAAGTTCAGAGACAGCTGCTGTGATCTGCTCCAGCAGTAATGTGCTCTCCCAGGTCCTCTCCGACTCTTACCCCAGGTCTCAACACCCTGCTGGCTTCCTTCATGAGCCAAGGCACCCTGTTTGGTTTGCTCACCACTTACACCCACTGCCTAGCACAATGTCAGCACCTAATAGGTACTCAAGTTATGAAGGATTCCAGAACCAAGGGCTCAGCCACCACATTAAATGCCACACCTCCGGGCACCATTCCTCGTGATGTGGCGATGCCCTGTTAGTGCCAGCCCAGTGTCAGATACTACAGGGTGCCCCTGGATGCTGAAACAAATGGCTGCTGGGAGGAGCAGGCGGCCCTGAGCAGACTTAGAGAGTGCCAGGGAGACGGGCCCCAGCTGTATTCTGACAGCATCCTCATTCACATCTGGGGAAGCATTTGTGAAATTGCTCTCTAAACGATTCCAGTTTCCTGGGAATGACAGCAGCCTATTTTGGGATGGTTTTCAGTGTGTTCCTTAAGTTCCTCCTCAAAACTTGTGTAGTATTCACAGCCTGTATATGAGATTAATGTGCGAGATCACTAGTGGCCTCTGGAATGTGCCACAAATGGCTCTGAGGTCCAGCCTGAGAGCTCACAGGGTTGTGGACAGACCCATAAAGGAAAACAAGACAACTAGATGTGGAGTCCATATCAACTGGGTTAAGTATTTAGACTGTACACAAGCCAAAGAAAAAGAACGTTTGCCTTTGGAGACTGTCTGAAGCCTGGCAGGGGTCGAAAAGGGGGGGTTGCTCCTAGCCCTTGGGAGTGCAGTAGGGGATGCAAAACACTCTGTATCCTGTTCTGCCTGCCCTTCACCTGGGCCAGTGTCCTTGGGACAAACAGTGAGTGTGGTGCCCAGCTGTGCCACCTCTCCCTGGTGCTGGAGTGGGCAGGGTCCAGACTGGGAGGGAGAGAGAGATGTCACACTGAAGGGGACCTCAAGCTGGGGAGCGGCTGCTGCAGAGCTGCTCTTGAGGCTCAGAGCTCCAGACCGGATGCCACCTGCCCTCCCCAACTCAGACTAAATATCCAGCCCTTCGGGTAAGTGAGAAATTCTTGGCCTCAGCCTGCCCAGGCCTCTGTGGCTTAAAATCTCCTTCTTTCATGGAACTAGGGCTGTTGTCTGCCCTCCGCCTGTTCTTCCTGTTCCTCACCCCAGGAGACTGAGCTGATTGGCAGACTTATCCAAGCATGGAGGGTAGGGCACTGGCCTTGGGAAGCAGCCAGGAAGAGGGAGGGAGTGCGAGCCAGAGACCAACGACAGACATGGAGTCAGAGACCATGTGAGAGCAAGAAACAGAGTAAGACAGGCAGTGCCACGAAGACAAAGAGACAGAGTGAGAGAAACAGAGATAGACTGGGAGATAGAGGGATAAAAGTAGAGACAGACAGAGGACAGGTCAGGAGAACAGACATATTCTACAGGAAAGGAAGAGAAAGAGAAATGCAGATGAAAAAAAATAGGAGGGGAGACAGCTGAACAGACCGGGCCCTGAGCTGGGGCTCCCATGGGGTCCGAGCACAGCCTTGCCCTTCAGCCTTCTGCAGGGAAAGAGAGGAATTCTCCAAGGTGGGCCCAAGGCACTAGAGCACGGACTTCCAACATCCCACATCTGCTTTCCATCTGGATCCCACTCATGGTGGATTTGCATCCCCAGGCTTTCTCTCCAGAGCCACAATCCATTCAAAACAAACCGTGGCTTTTCATTCGTAGCTGCAAATCCATGCAGACATCTGCGGTTCTCTTGGGTTGTGTGGGGCCCCGCAGGCCTCGGCAGTGCCAATGCGGAACCAGGGATGGAGAGTTGGTGGCAGAGGGTGGAGAAGGGGAGCCTTTGGAGGGGAGACAGTGGTGCCCTGGCCCTGACCCAGAGAGGCTTTGGAGTTCTTGCCTAAGGGCTTTTGGGAAGCACCCCAAGTCCACTGGACTTCCCAGGCCCTTTCCCTGAGGCTGCACCTGGTGTGCTGGTGACATGGCCAGCTTGTCCTTCCCACATCTGGGGGTGGGATACACCAGAGCAGAGCCCTCGGCAGTCAAGACTGGCCGTGTCAAAGCAAGCTGCACAACGTCCTTGACAAATGGCACTCGTGTAAAAAAAAGTTTTTAAAAGCTAATAAATGGGCTCTGTAAAAGAACCCAGGCCCAAGCTCCGGTTTTTTATGTAAACTCAAGGCTGAGAGATCTGATGGCAGGCATCTCCCTCTTGTCCTTCTGACACCATAGGTATTCCCTTCTCCTGCCTATCTCCTTTCTCCGCTCCTCTCCTCCCTGGGCCCACATCCCACCCCCTAGGACTTTTTGACCCCTCTGCCACTCCACCTGAGTCCTATTTCTGCCTCTCTTCATTAGTCCATTTATTTATTCATTCACTCACTCATTCACCATTTATTCAATAATGCATTTATTCAACCACTGATTTTTTTATTCAGTGTTTATTGAACACTGTAGGCTTACAGTCCAGTTGCTATGAACTGAATGTTTTTGTCCCCCCAAATTTCAGACATCGAAGCCCTAAACCCCAGTGTGATGATATTTGGGGGTGAGGTTTGAGAATTTATTAGGTATAGATGAGGTCATAAAGGTGAAAGTCCCATGATGAGATTAGTGTGCTTATAAGAAGAGGAAGAAACCAGAGTTCTTTCTCTCTCTGCCATGTGAGGACACAGCAAGAAGTCAGCCATCTGCAAACCAGGAAGAGGGCCCTCACCACACACTGAATCTGCTGGCCTCTTGACCTTGACTTCCCCGTCTCCACACTGTGAGAGACTGAGAAATAAATTTCCATTGTTTAAGCCACCTGGTCTGTGGTATTTTGTTATGGCAGCTGGAGCTAAGACACCAGTCAAAGAGGCAAGTCTTATACTGAGTGGAAGTTAGAGGGCAACATAAGAAATGTTATTGGTCAGTTTATGATGGGATGGTTTAGACAGAAAATTCCCTAGAATTTGGAGAAGGGAAATGGAAATCTTCTCAAAGGAAGTGGAAATTTGGGTTCACCTGGTCTGCCCTTAGGACACATCCTCTACCAAGACATAGAGGTAAGAGGGCTCGAACATCCTTGAGTCAGCCCTGAAGTTGCCTAGGCCTGAAGTTACAGAAAGACCTCAAGGCCAGAACATTCGGAAGCAAAAGGGAAGCCTTCTAGGATGCGAGTCTCAGTGAATCTTAGGACTTTGGGGGTGGCTTGTTTCTGCTGGCCACCAGGGACAGGGCAGCGCCCCTCCGTCCTGCTGGAGAGGAGGAGGCAGGGCCGTGAAAGGCAAGACTGAGGGCTGGGAGTTCAGCCAGGCTTGCCTTGGAAGGAGAGGCTTGGACAGAAGAATTTGGGGGGTGGGGATAAGGTGAGCAGGAGGGAGAGGTTCCAGCTCTGGAGAATGCAGGAGGGGAGGCTGATTATTGTCCTTGGGGCGGGTTCTCCTCAGAAAGGAAGCAGGGGTGGGTGGGCCAGAGGTGGGAAGTGGGATGGAATGGTGACATACGTGTGTGTGATGGTTTACACGTGGAGACTAGGCAGGAAAATAAGAAGTGCTCCGAGCGAGAGCAGAAGCTCGGAACGGCATCCAGCTTTCTGAGGGACTGAAGTAAGCTCAAGACTCTCTCGGTAATGAGTAGTAAAAGGGAATGTATTGGCCTGAGTAACCAACAAGTCCAGAATCAGACAGACGTCAGGCCTGTTTTTGACTGAGGGTCCATCAGGACTGTTTCCCCTCCACTCTAGACATTGCCCTCAGTGGTGGTGGCTTATTCTTAGGTCACGCCTGTCATTGCCTCTGCTCTTAGCTCCCAGGTGCTGACCAATAGGAGCCCCAGCTCAAAAGTCTCACTGGTGCTGACTGGGTCGCGGGTCCTTGCCTGAAGCAATCACTGTGCATAGGGTGATACAATGCATTGAATGACTAAGACCTGACCCCATGATACCACTGGATGGTCCCCAAAGGAAAATGAAAGGGCAAATTGTTCTGATAAACAACAACAGCACAGCTGTTCCCATTTCCTCACTACTATCCTAAAAAATATTGCAGTCTTTTTAGGGTTGGGCTGTTTTTATTCCAGGAGAATGTAAGACCTATCAGAGCAGTGACTTAGTCTCTTTTGTTCAGTGATGGGACCCCAGGACTCACAACAGTGCATGCCACAATGCTCATTAATAATTGCTGGGTGGATTCAGTAAGCTTAGTTGATTTCTGGATATGCCAGGTTTCTGGCTAGTAATTATTGAATGTTTGTTTACATGTACAATGGGCTGGTCTATGCAATCTAAACTCATTTAGTCATTGCTCAGTTCTATGGAAAATGCTGTTATTATCACCTGCATTTTATTGATGGGGAAACCGAGGCACAGGAAGGTCACACAGCAAGTAACAGAACTACGGATCAGACCCAGGCATCTGACTCCCCCATGTATCCTCTTAAACTCTACACAATACTGCTTGATAGATATGAAAAGTCCGTGAGCTGGCCTCTCAGGGAAGATCAATTTCTCAGACTACGAATTCCACACATACTATTTCTTTGTTTTTCATTGACCTTCATAGGACGTTGGAGGTGAGAGATTCTGTGGGGCATCAGAATATTGCCTGTGCCTCCTCCCAGGTGAAAACTGAATTGAATAAACTTTCCTAGTTGGGGAATCACAGAGGGGCTGAGTTTCTAATCATGCAGCTTCTTTTTTTATTTCATCATTCAGTCATTCAAAAATATTTACTGAACGAGATGAGACTGGAACATCTTGTGATGCCAGAATATACAGTATAGTCATTTTACAGGGCTTGGAAAAGGGTGAGCATGTTGAAAGGACACGAGAGCTGACTATGGGAGGTCCCAGTGGATGGAGCAATTTGAACAAAAAACTAAAATAATTATAATATTGGATTATAACTTTTAGAATAAAATAAGTAGCCACGAGCCTTTACTGAAGTTAAAAAATATTTAAAAAGTGGGATGAGGTGGAAGAAGAAAGCACAGTTCTCCTTTATAAAAGAATTAATAAATATAGAGGTAGTGAGGGACATACAAAATCACCATTGGGCCGACATAACAGTAATAAATGTCATCGGCAAGATCTACCAGTGGGAGAAAATCTGAAGAGAATCAGGATATTTGTGTCATCTCAAAAAGTCTACATACACCAAGACATTTATTAATTACAAAGGGGAGGACAGCAGTCATTGTACAGCTGAGAAACAGTGGAGAAACCTGGCAGACACAACCTTAACCATGTAACCAAGGTTAGCATCACCAGTAATAAGGCACGCCCACATCTTGTCCCCCTGACATAATGAAATGAGAAGGTACGGCATCACTTCTGTGGTCTTATAAAAATGGATCACCTCAATCTAGCCACATGGGAGAAAGCCTGGCAAACAGTGTGTGCTCAACAAATACTAGCTCTTCCTATTTTATGGTGGCATGGTGTCTAGCATTGCTGGGCACACGTGAGGAAGGACCCCGGGTTCTGGCTTCCACTCCCGGAGCTGGTGCTCTCGGCCCGGACCCCCTGCAGTTAGTTCAGCCCCACTTTGTTGACCCAGTCGGGAGGTGATGGCGAAAGCAGCTGATGCCGTCTGCTTGGGGCCTCTGATTTGTTTCTGGACCTTGTATTTCGCAGTGTAAGAGGGGGCCAGGTTACGGCTATGCTCGATGAGGAAAACAGCAGCTAAGCAGCTGCCAGAGGGCAAGGAGCAAGCATTAGCCCTCTCTCCAGAGGAGTCACTGTCTGCCTGGGGCTCTTGGCTGACGTTGTGAGATTTGACTTCCCTTTTTCCGTTTTCTTTTTAATATAGAATCACTTTCCCTGCCTCAGGCCTGCGCCACCCACTCTCCAGTCCAGCCTCTAGTTTGCAAACGGGGTTTAACATTTTTAGAAGCTCCTCACTCATCTTGAAATTTCTCTTCTTGAAAATTCAAAGGTCCCCAAATACCTTTTCATTCCTCCCCACTCTCTCCCTGTCCCATTTATCCGCAGCTAACTAAATAAGAGCTAAGTAAGAACTTTATCTTCATTTTCTTATTCAATCATTTCTATAGTTTTACAAACTAGATCTAATTCATTCCATTTTTACTGAAGGGGGAGTGGAGTCTCAGAGAGGTTGAGATCTTTGCTGAAGATCACACAGCAGTGATGGCGAGCAGCTAGAACTTGAACTTAGGCCTCTGGCACCTGCCTCTTTGCTCCTCTCTAGGCATCCCATGCTCACAGAGCAGTGTGCCAAAAGAATGGCAGGAGGGAGAAGTAAGAAGGAAGGAGGCTATTGTGGTACAACTTAGCCTCAAGCCAGCTTGGCTGATGAAACCACCTTCCAGGCTCCAAGAGACTTCTTCTGTCTCCAGAGCTACTCCTAATCTGGCCCAGAGCCAAGTGCCGCTGCAGCCTCCTACATCTTCAGAACCCTCCCACCAGCCCAACCTGCTAAGCCTTTGTCCCCTTGTAGGGCTGCATAGACAGCTGCAATGCCTGCCCTGCCTGGTCACCACTGGGGGGTCTTAGCTCAGCTGCTGTCTCCAGGCTGGTGGCTGCTCTTGGCTTCTGTCCGAGGAACTGCAGACAGGCCAGTGAGGGTCTTCAAAGAGGCCAGACCCCACCTAACCCAGAAAAGTTAGCTGGATGAGGACCAGCTAGGTTGGGGCAGGAAAATCTCAGCCTTAGCTCCTGCTCCTGCCATACACCCCCTCTTCCCATCACCAGCTTCTGCTTCAATTTCCCAGGGCTGAAGCTGCTGATCTACTCAGGCCCCTCCTCCCTGAGCCCCTTTGCCTTGCAGCCCTGCTTGAGAGCCAGCTGACTGCTCTCTTCTCCAGCCTGTCTTCCCTGGTAGGTGCCCTTCTAGTCAGGGGCAGTAGCTGTAGCTGTTCCCCAGGGCTTGGGAAAATACCCCACACTTGACCCTGACCCCTGGGTGGAGAGGAATGTTGAGGAGGGAGCCTGTGTGGGATCTGCTGTCCTGGCAGGCAGCCTTCCTGTGCCTCAGGATGAGTGATGGGGAGGGGCCAAGGGGGTCAGGGACTCTCCCAGCATGGGGGGTTGGGGGAAACTTAAGGTCCAGAGGAGACAAGTGGCAAAATCCCATCCTTGGGGCCCATGCCAGATGTTGGACTGGCTCTAGCAGCTGCCCCCCTCCTTCTTGAAACATTGAGGTGGGCAGTGTTCTTGAAGTCTGTCCCAGAACATACCAACCAGTTTTCTCTCCAGGGAGGCTGGGTTAGGTGCCCAGAGTTAACAGAGAGGACAGTGAGGATGGATGGCTGTCAAGTCTCACTCTTCTCATCTGAAAACAGTGGTTTCCGGGCTATGTTCTGATAAAGCCTGTGGTTCCTCAGATGCCTCAGAGGCTACAAAGCAAGGGATGTGTGTGTGGATAGAGGTTTGGGGGGTCGGGCTGGGCCCCTTCTCAGCCAGAGCAGCTCTCCAGTTTCCTGTTTTTGTCCTTGAGCTAACCTGCAAGGCCCAAGTGGTCTGGTCTCTGCATTCCTCACCTTCGCTCATGCCATCCTGCTTGCCTGGCTTCCCCACAGCGACCTTATATGATTTCCTTGAACACAGTGCTTTCCTACCTTGGTGATTGTTCTTGCGATAGCTCCTGCCTGGGCCATTCTTCTCCTTGCTTATTTCTTATGCACCCTTCAGATCTCAGCTCAAATGGCCTTTCTTTAGGGATGACTTCTCCAGTCACCCCAAGTCTATATTAGGCCACATCTTTTTCATGGCCCTCATGATTGTAACTCATTATTAATCTGCTTATCTAATTATTTGTTTAATGTCTGCCTCTCCCACTAGACTGTAAGCTTGTAAATGTAGGAATCATGTCTTTGTTGCTACTGCTGCATCCCCTAGCATAACGCCAGGCACATGAAAGGCATTCAATAAATATTTGTTGAATGTTGAAATACTGCATGAAGAATTTTTCTAATTTTTTAAAAAGTTTGAAAACCACTGGCCTGGAGGCTGTCTCTCAGGCCTGTTCAGTTCTGCGTTCACATCTTTAAAACTTAGATATAGTTATTTTCGCCACCAAAATGTTTCTGGCCTTCCCCCATTAAAACCTTCCTTGGTCTTTTCTTAACTTCTGGGGTGCTTCAGAAGGGAATGATGTGGACAGTAATGGAAAGAAAAATAGAGGAATCCCAAGGAAAGCAGGGCAATTGCCCCTCCCCCACCACTAGAGGAATAGGTGAAAGTCGGAGGACAGCCTTGTGCTGGAGGAAGAGAGCAAGGCCTAGTATTTAGTCCCAGGGGCTTTGCTCATCCCAGAGTGCACTTGTCACATGTCCATCAAGCTGCCTGTAGGGGCGGGGTGGGCACCCACTGAGGCCACAGTGACCATGGCTCTCAGGCTAGCTGTTTCCTCGCCTTTGAATCAGTGGCTGACCCCATGCTGTCCCCAGCCTGTTTCCAAGCGGCCTGGGAGACTTCCAAGCATATATTTTGCAGGCCAGATGTGCATCCACTGGCTGTGAATTCTTGCATGGAGAACAGGTGGGTGGTAATTACTCTAGCAGGAGCCAAGTGTGACTGGAAGCTGTGGAGACAATTCTATCGAGCTGTCAAGACCAAAACAGCAGCAGTCTTTCCCTGAGCTTGCTTTTATAGAGGAAAAGGGAGATGAAATCCAGGGCTGGAGCAAGAGCCTTGGCCCCCATGGCAGATTCTGGAGTGTCCTGGAAATTCCCATACCCTACCCCGCTCACGTCCCTCCTCTCTAAACTGAATGCCATGTGTAGTGAACATCTGCTGTGTGCATATGACCAGCACTCCTTTCCCTTCCTCATTCAACAGAAACTCAGTTTTCCTTTCGGGAACCCCGCCTCACCTATTCCAGGCATTCTTGATGGGGCTGTCAGCTGTGGGGGCCCCTCCCACCCCTCCAACCACACCAAAGGGTGGGCAGAGGACCCCAGGGACTTCCATCAAAATCTCTCGTGGAGAATGTGAATCTGGGGTGGAGTTGCTGCTGACCATGGAAGGCAGCCGGCTTGAAATCATCCAAAGCCAGCCAACGCATGGGTTCCTTCCACCCAGATTCCTAGAACTCGCTGGGGCCCCTGGCTTCCCAGGGCTGGTTGTTGAACACCTCCTTCAGTACCCTGTATACTTCTAATAACTTCTTTTTGCCCGCTTAAGTTTGCAGGGGTCAGCTTCTACATCTGGCAGCCAAAGCTGATGTGTATCCCATACGTTTGTACTCGCCCTCTTTTCCACCCTTTGCTCTTTCTCTGGTCATCCACAGACCCATTTTCATTTTCTACACCCTGAAAGTCTTTCTGCCCCCAACCTTTTTCTCTAACCTTTTTGACCTGCTCACAGGAAAGGGTTAACACCCATTTACGTTTCAGAGTGAATGAAAACACTGTCTCACTCTCCTACTGTCAGATGCATTTCCAGCCCCATGTCTAAGTATTGAATGAGTGCCTTTGCCTTTAGTTTTGGGAATGAGAAGTTTTCATGAAGAGATGGAAGAGAAACTTTTGGGAGTGGGCTTTCCCACAAAACACCCTGACATGAGCCCTGATCACTTCTCTCCAGAACTCGCACTTACATGCATTGCACTGGTCTGTTCAGTAGCTGTTTATATCTGCCGTTTACGTATTATTCCCTGACACTCATTCAGTTGTGTCCCCACTGGAATTACCTGCTTCAAACGGTCAGATCTTGATTCAGTACGACTGAGCACCTACTGTGGGACAGGTCTCGAGCCATTTGTATCTGTATAAAATGCGTTTATGGTTGAGCAAACCCGAGGGGTTGTATCCCCTACATGAGCTGTGTGTGTTGGAGAGTTGAGGCTACCAACCCCGGACCACAAAGGAGTGAGGGCTGCAGAGAGAAGGGGCTCAGCCTCCAACCTACCTGGCTCCCCTCTCTCACTTTGTATATAAGTTAGGGTTCTTTGGTTGCGAGCAACAACAAGGACCCTGACTAATTTGTATATGAAAAAAGAGTGGGATTATCAGAAAAAGTTTTAGGAACAAACAGAATAGAAATAAGAACCGAACAGATAGATATCAAGAAGGCCAGGAATGTAGGCAGCAATGGGGCTCTCAGCCCCAGGACCTCCTTGGAGTAAGTCTTTTTTGGGGAGCTGCCTTTGGATGGTTCAGTTATAACTGTGTATCTCTGCTTCGGGGTGAAATCATGGGAGAGAATCTGACTGGCCAGTTTGGGCCATGTGCCCCATGGCAGGTATCATAGTTGGCTGCCCCATCAGAATGATCTAAAAAATGAAAGAACAGTTGGCTAAAGGAAAATAGATGCTATTACCAGAAGAAGAGAGAGGAGAGTTGCCAGGCAGACAAAACAACAAAAACCACCTTAGTCACAAGCTAGAGGGTGACACCCCTGCCTCCTGGGTCTGTCTTTGGCTTGGGCTGTGCCCGTAGCAGTCACAGACTGAGAGAAAGGCTGTAACCAAGGAAAATCACAGCATACACAGCAAGCTTAGTCTATTCATGATGCAGGTGGATAGACTGAGGCCCCGAGATGGGAGATGATTTGTCCCTGGCCATAGCCTCGGTTCTAACCTGCAACCAGTGCAATGCAAGGAGCACAGAGAAACTCAAACTGGACCCGCAGGCTTTGGCTCCGGCTTCTGGTAGAGAGTTTTCATGTCAGAAATAGAGTGGAGGTGAGCACACCTAGGGAAGCCCCTGGGAGGAATCTAAGATGCTCTGTATAAAAGGTCAGTGCAGATGTTCCCTAAATATTTGTCCAGCTTCTCTGGCTGCACCGTGCAGCTGGGAGGCAGATTTGGCTCCCTCACACTTCTAGTGCCACACCCAGGATCAAAACAGAAATGCCAGACCGGGACCTCTGTGGGAGTGACCTGTCTGGGGCTGTATCCAGCTCCTGGCTCTAGTGGGGCTTTCAGAGCTGGCCCTGGGGCTCTCAAAGTGACTTTTCCTCCAGGACCTCAGGACGGTCCACTGCAGAGAACACCGGGCTCAAGCCTCGCTCTCGGCCCTATTCCGCTCCTGCCAGGCCTCGTCAGGTTCCTGCAGACCCAGACAAATGCAGCTCCTCTGGGTGTTTATAGTCTGTGAATACTTGTGGCCATTTCTGCTGCCCTGGCGGGGCTGGGAAGACTCATCCATTCTGCCTGTCCTTATTAAGTCAGTAGACTACGCAGCCTTTGCTTCTGTTCAGATTCTCTCCTCAGGGCCTGAGACTACAGCTGACGACCCCCTTTGGGCATTTTCTTTCCCGAGGGTTGGCATGGTGCCTCTGCAGCCCCTTGGCTCCCCCTCCCCCTGTGCCATTGTCCTTCGCCTTCTTTTTAATCCCTTTTCCCCCAGGAGGTCTCATTTCAGCCTCAGCTGATCTGGCTTCACCTCCCAAGTCCCTTCTCCTGGAAGGTCCAGCCTCCAGCTTGAAAATCTAGGATGTGGAGAGGGGAAGGGCCTCTTCCCACCCTGCTCTGTCTTCTCCTGTCCAGCTGGCATGAGGAGGGCCTTCCCTTCGCTGGCCTTC
The DNA here is from genome assembly GCA_030015415.1 of Cynopterus sphinx. Classification (NCBI taxonomy): domain Eukaryota; kingdom Metazoa; phylum Chordata; class Mammalia; order Chiroptera; family Pteropodidae; genus Cynopterus; species Cynopterus sphinx. Next base: position 133,611,834 of record CM057384.1, read on the forward strand.
TCATGCTGGGCTGTTTCTACCCGCTTCCAGCTCATTAGGGCAGGTATGACAGGAGCCAGACCTGTCTCCTGCCCAACACTGAGCTCACGGCCCTGCTTGGGCGGGCCCCTTCCTGCACCCTGCCCCAGCGCCCTATTTTTCCCACCCAGTCTAGAGCACTTGGCACACAATGCACAGCACCGCTCCCCTCGCCTGCCCTGTGGGCTGTCTCTGTTTCTCTCTGGGTGTCTCTGTCTGCCTCTCTGTCTGTCTGTCTGTCTGTCTGTCTGTCTCTCTTGTCTCTGCCTCTCTCTGTCTGTCTCTCTCTCCCTCTCTGGCTTCCGCTGGCCTGGCTCTCTTTACAGGGTCTGGATATGGGAACCCTGTAGATCTAGCCCAAGCTTCCTCAGCCAACATGGAGCGAGCGTGAAGTCCACAAGCAGGTTTTTGTGTGTGAGTGTGGGGGGATTTAAAGAGGTTGTGACTCCAAGGCTAAATAGGACCTCTTTAACCCATCTAGCCTTCCCCTGTCTTCTGGAAACAAACAAACAAAAACAAACAAACAAACAAAAACCATTAAAACCCTGCCAGATCCACAGAATTTACTCAGCTTTTAAGGACAGCTGCCTTCCCCTTCCTTGCCTTTAACAGAAGGAAATATCATACGAACCTGTCTAGTATGTAAAATCTCTTGCTGTCCTCTCTCTCTCTGCACATACTCACCAACAAATCTCATGTTGAACTAAAATAATTTCCACTGCAGTTTTAGTCCATGACACTTCACACTGTTCCCAGCAAGCATGGAGAATAAATGCTCACCATCTTCTACATTAAACAAACAAACAAAGCAAACACCTTAGTATACACAAAGACCTTGTGAAATCTTCCTTTGCCTCCTCTTTCTCCAGGCCAAGGGGTTTCAAACTTTTCTTCTGAGAGCATATACATTGAGCATCCCTGTTGCTTGCTCATGACTTGCCCTCTTGATTAGCCCAAGTTATCTGACCTCAGAACTCCAGTAGCAGAGCCTGTGCCTCTGTCATAGGTGAGTGTTGAAATACATTTGTGGGTTGTAAAATCAATGATACTGTGAGTCACAAACAGTATTTAAAAAAAAAATACAAGAGAGGTAATAGACACGAGAATGCATTACGTGTAAGGGTAAATTGTGCCGGTTACAGATGGACACCCTTGTGTCGTGAGTCATGTTCTAAGGTGTAATTTTTACTGGGAGCTGTGGTTATAAAGTCTGAAAGCCTCCGCTCCCAGCCGACTTGTGCTGCTGGTCTCATTTGGTGTGGAAGTTGGGAGCACGATCATTTGTGAGCTTGCTGGGACCTGACACTCCATCAGGGCCAGGGAAGCTGTAACCTGGAACACTGTTTACTGGAATCTGTGGGAGTGATGTTGGATGGTTGTTGGGGGAATAGATGGGCAGTGGATGGTTTGGAGTTAGATGCTCCCTGAGGTTTCTTTGACTCTGAGATTCTGCTGTGGCCCCACCTTTGCACTATTCACCATTATACTCTTCCTTACTCTTTCCTCACGCTGGGAGTGGGAGTTCTGATTCCTCGTGCCACAAGATATTGTATTAAAAATGGTAGTTCTGATTACTCATCACACAGGATGACCTTGTCGTTGGACATGCAGCTAAGTGCTCAACTGTCGCTGTCTCATCTTTTCTCCTCCTTGCCCCTCCAGCAGTGGTTCTTGTCCAGAGAACAAGGCAGGTTCAGAAGCATGCACTTAACTTATTTGCTTCCAAATATTGGTATGTTCCTTGGAACTTAGGAGCAGCAGCCCTCACACGGCAGAATGAATGACTGCAAGCTCTGCGGGGAGCTGGCGCACAGAAGACGGCCAATAAATGTTTTCTGGACAAGTGAATCACCTCTTGAGTGTTTGTTTTGGTGACCAGGCAGCACTGTAGCTCTTCAGGTCTACTCCAGAGGCCATTAAGGATTCCCCCTTCTTTGCCATGGAGTTGGAGTTAATGCTGGAGCAATGCCAGCAGCTAGTCATGGCCATTGGCAACTCAGGCTATGCAGAAGCTCCACGCAGCTTTCCAAGTCCTTGAAAACAAGACTCTTCTGACTTCTAGATGTTGGTTTTTATTTCTACACCATCATGGCCAATCCTGGCGGGTGACTGAGACAGGCTGTCAAACAAAGAAACAAACAAAAAAAGCCCCAATTAAGAAAATTGCATTCAATGCTTCTCGAACCCACCCACATCATGGGTACCAACTCCCTTTGGCCCTCAGGAGATGTGTAGGTACGTTTGTGTTTCATCTCCTCCTCTTTTACCTATCTCAGGAACCCTCCACATGGTTATCATGAACTTTGTCTTGCATACTCTCCTTCACGTGTCTTATTTCTGGGGGATGTGGGACAAGTGTGAGGCAGAGACACAAAGGCACTGGTGGGATTGGACTTTAGGTATATGTTTTAAAGTCCGTATTGGTCCTCTCATACCCTCTCTCTGGCCCTTCAGCCTATTTGCCCTTGGTCTCTCAGAATCACCCAGTGCTCTGCAGTGAAACCTACTGTTGTTTGACTGTTGACCCCTGAGCTAGCTCATGCCTCAAAGAAATACTCAGTGACCAAAGGACTCCTGGACACCAGCAGTGAGGTGCCTGGGGTTTCAGGAGTCAAAGCCACTTTGCCTTCCCTAAGGTCAACTCTCGAAGTCTGAGATGAGGAGCCCAAGGCCAGGAGTCGGGAGGAGACCTTGGGCGGCAAGGAGAGGTCATGGGGAAGCCTAAGCCTGTCACAGACTCAGACATTCCTTAGAGGTCTTTCTCCCGTGTAGGAATCCTTTCTACAATGCCCATCCAGCTGCTCTTTGGACACTTCCACTGTCAGAGGGCTCATTAACCAGAGATGGAATCGGTCCTGCTGTTGGACAACTCCAAACATTGCGTTTACTGTACGTGAAAATCTGTGTTCCCATATGTTTTCTTGTTCCTGACCCAAGGTCTGGAACAGCGCTAAGAACTCTACTGTGGCAGAGACGATACCACTATCTTTCCATTTTATGTGACACCTCAAGTAACTTTGACTAGAGTTGGCCAAGCTTTCCTTCCTTAAATCTAATTTTTCCTTGTATTCTGTGCTATTTCCTCCTTCCACTTGGATATCCCTTTATTATTTCATCTGTGAGATTCTCCTTTCCCCAGCCTTAAAGTACTAAACCCTTAACTCTTAAAAAAGTTATTGAGAGATATTTTGTATATCATATGATTCACCATTTTCCAATGTATAATTCAGTTACTTTTCGATAAATTTACTAAATTGTGCAACCACCACCACAAATCAATTTTAGAACATTTTATCATCCCAGTAAGATTTCTTGTGTCCACTTACTGTTCACTGTGCCTCCACCCCACTCCCACCCCTATCCCTTGAATCTACTTTTTATGCCTATAGCTTTCCCTTTTGGGATATTTCATTATAAGTGGAATCATACACTAAATGGTGTTGTGATTGGCTACTTTTACTGTGTATAATGTTGTTGACCTTCATTCATGTGGTAGTGTGTATTGGTAGTTCTCTCCTTTTTTTGCTGAATTGTATTTCATTGTATGGATATGCCAGATTTTATTGATCTATTTGCCAGTCGATGGACATTTAGCCAATAACAAACCTTTGATTTTTATGAGTTATGCTACTACATCTGTGTTATTTGTGTGCAAGTGTTTGTGTGGGTATAATAAGCCCTTAACACTTCTCAGTCTTAAGGCCGTCTCTTCCAAGTCTACAACACTAAAGCCCACACCCGCAGCCCTTTTCTCCTAGGCACACAGGTAGATAACATCTTCTAGCCTGCCTTGTTGTAAGGTACGGCTATTGACTGAGTTCTGGTCAGAGGAATGTGGACAGAGTGATGTTTGCTTCTTCCAGACATTAACTTTAAAATCACCTGTGCAATCTTCCACGTTTTTCTTCCTCTCTCTCCATCTACTGGTTGAATGAGAAGGTGGAAGAATCTGGGAACTCCATGATGGAAGGATCCTTAGACCCTGCATGACAATGTGGATCAGAGCCCTGCTTGATGTGAGCAACCACAAACTTACCATTTTGAAGTTGTTTCTTACTAAGTTAACCTTCTATGACTCATGAAAACACAGAACAACTAAACCTCTTTTTTATCCAATAATTCTATAAACAGTTAAAATTGCCAGACTCTCCTCCACTAGATTCCTCTTCTCCAGTATCTCAGCTACTCCTCGGTTGTATTAATCTCCACCCAGGTTTCCTTCCCATAGACATGCTTCGAGATTATAATAAGCCATTTAAAACATGGCAACAGAATCAAGCACAAAACTGCCATTGTGTCTTAACAGCTTGAAGTACACTGTTACCCATCCCCAGTTCCCTGCCTCTCCCCAACCCCCCGACCCCGTTCTGAGCCCTGGATTCTATCCAAAATGGCACCAGACCTTTTAGAAGTTTACATTTCTAGTTTATTTAAAACTAGTGATTAGCTAGGATCTCCTTTTTCAATAGTCTCTGCACTTCCCCCGCCTCACCCAAATAAGGTCATTTCACATGAACTGCTATCAAAGCAAGTATCCCTTATTGATTTTTTTTGGATCAAGATGCAAGACTTTTTCTCTTATCTTTATTAAATCTCAACTTATATAGATCAGCTTATATTTTTCTTCTATCATCCAGTTTTATCATTTATTCCTCCAGTTCTATGTCATGTGAAAATTTGATGAAAATGCTTTTTCTGACTTCATCCAAATTGTGAGAAGTCTTGTATGGGTCCCAACTCTGTCTTATGTACTACTATAGATCTCGATGACCTCCATCCATTCTTCAGTACGGGGAATAGTTGTTTAAACATCTGCACATATATCTAACATCACTATAGTAGGCTCCACATTTTCCCAACCCATCTGCATTGAATATCATTTGAATTTGATCTATCATTCAAAAATCTGGCAAAATTTCTCTGATTAGGCACCCCATTGACAAAGGGAATGGGGTAGACCCCAGTGTGGTTTAATTTTTTTGGACTTGGCTTGTAATTATTGCTATACCTCCTCCTCACCACCCGTTTCATTTTCTTTGGGCTGAGACTTGCCGTGCCTTCTAGAACCCACTTGGATAGCATCTTCTCCAGAATCTTCCCTGACTAATTGTCCCATATTCTCATCCTGGAGTGCTCTGTCTTTGCATTCACCTTGCACTCTGAATTGATCTCAATAACAACACTTAACCATGCTGTGTTACTGCCTTTCCTACTACACTGGACATTCCTTGAGAATAGGGACTAAATCTTATTCTTCTTGGCAATACTGATGCCCGAAAGAGGTGCTCAATAAATGATAGCTAAAATGCACTGGACACTCCCCAGCTATCTGCTGTCAAACACATATGGCTTATTTATCTACGGGCCAAGGTGTGGGGAAGGCTGAAGAGTGGGTGGGCTTGGGTATGTATACTATGACACTTAGACACGATGTAACTTCAACACGTGCTTATGGGATTGGAGAGGAACCTGAGGCCAAGTGTGAGTGAGACTGGGGACAGAAAGAAGCCTCACTTGGGGACTGAGTCACCCGAGGAACTTGGGTCCAGAGCAAGTGGGCTGGGAACGAAGAGACAGACAAGTTGGTGGGTCTGGCAGCAGTGGCTGAGAGGCCAGACCACTTCAGCACTACACAGCTTCTATAAAAAAGGAACCATGAGGAGGAGACAGACAGGTTGGAAGGGCTGGAGGATTGTTTTAAGTAAGGCAAACACACTGGCTGTATGCTGTTTGGTGTGTATTTGGAGTGGTTTGGGGTGGATTGATGGAGATTAAGAGCATGCGGCTTCCTCCCCACACAAATGATCCCTTACTAGTGGCCAGAGGATACCAGTTTCAGAATTCCAGACAAATAACATGCTCCTTCCAGGGCTAGCCGGTGGTTTGGATGTGGCTAAGAGATCTGTCTTTCTCATAAAAGGAGCTGCCTACAGCTAACCCCCCATAAATTGACCCTAACCTATCCTTCCAGCCTTATCCCCTTGCATCGCCCCCATTCCTATCTAAACTCTGGCTACATAAGCTGCTTGTAATCTCCCCAGTAGCCCCAGCTTTGTTGTACATTCACATCTTTGCGTATGCAGTGCCTCTCCTTGGCATGTTCCCCTCTACTACACGGTGAATTCTCCCTTGGCCTTTAACATTCAAGTCAAAGTCAGGACTCTCTCAGAGATGCTCCCTAGCTAAACTCCACCCTGCATGGTTGGCAGTCCTTCCTGTGATCCCGAAAGACTGGGTTAAATCCCCTGTTGAAGCATTTACCATCATCACGCAGGCAGTGAGTACATCCTACCTATCTTCAGTGTTTGGCACATACTAGATGCTCGTGTTTGTAGAATGGAGGGCATCATGCTCCCAACCACACAGGCTGAGTATTAGACGGTAGGCAGATGCTTATTAGAGGAATCTTAAGCAGCAAAAGGAATTCCAGTCCCCACCAAATAGTGCACCTGAAAATATCCATACATATCTTGAGACTGAGGCTGTGGGTGGCACATTTCAGCAGTTACGAGGGGGAATAGTGTATGTGTGTCTGCATCTGGTGTGTGTATCTGTGTCTGTGAGAGAGAGAGAAAGAGAAAGAGAGGGAGAGAAATAGACAAATAGACATCAGTCCTCCATGGAGAAATGGCTCCATCAGAAACGGGGCTGTTTCCCCTCAATCACCATGGATCCTTCTCTGTTTCTTCTTGCCAATTGGAAGAGAAGAGATGTTGACAGCTTATCTCTAATACATACACCCACCCCGCCGCCAGTCCCCAACCCCATCCTTCTCCACCAGTGGCTTGGCGCTTGCACCTACCCTGTCAGAGATGTTCCCAGAGATGAGGCCCCACTGCCAACATGTACAACCACTCGAGGCCTCCCTGGCCTAGAGGGCCGAATAGCTTCCAGCTTCTTGGGGGAGTTGAAGGAGGAAGAGTGGAGAGGCCTGGTAGTCAAGAGACCCCAGTTCAAGTGCTGGTGCTGCCAATACCAGTCATGTGACCTTGGACAAGCCTTTTGGGGTTCAGTTTTCTCAACTACAAACTGAAGTATGAGCTGGCTGACCTCTCATGGAGGTCCCTCCTGTAGTTCTTAAATCGGTGCCCACCCCATGTCTGTCCATCCCTCAAATCAAAACCTTTGTGTTAACAGCAAATTTGAGTTCATCCAGTAAAATCCTCTCTTTTTATAGATGAAGAAACTGAGGTCCTGGGAAGGGAAGGGACATAATCCGGGAGGGAGACCCAGAGGGCACATGCGGGCTAGAACCAGGGTCTGTGCTCCCTGCCATGATCTGACCTTGTCCTGAATGACTGCCTTGACCTCTGCTGCCAGAATTGTATGATAATTGTTTAGAAGTCTGTTTCTCCTTTGCTGCTGTCTCAGGGCAGAGGTCGGGAGGAGTAGAATGAGATTAAGGAGCTGCCTGTAGCAGCACCATCTTCATGCAAGGACCTGAGGAGGAGTGAAAAGAGAGTGGTCAGGGGCCAGAGCTTTGCAATTGGACATGAGGGATACAGAGGCGGGGGAGGGGTGGAGACGCCTTTCCTTCCTCCCTTGGCCACCAGCCTCCTCCGGCCTGAGGTCTGGTCTGGTGAGGCAGAGCACAGAGCATGCCTCTGCTGTCTGTGTGAGTTCCTGAGGAGTGAGATCTTTAATTTTTGTCTGCTGAGCCCCGATGGGCAAGAGGCCAGCCTGTGTTACAACCTCCTGGAGGCCCCTGGGCCAAGGCACTCAGACCAGAGTGGACGGAAACAAGGAGTGAGTCATGCAGACCGGCTGGGACTGGGCTGCACCAACCCGGCCCCCCTCCGCCCCCCACCCCCTTGGCTTGGTGTCTCTGCCTTGTCTTGAGGAGTTTTAGGGTCTGGGCCTGTCTCTAGGGGTTTGGGGTCCTAGAGAGAGTGGTGGGAGGCATTGGGGCAAACCGCATCGTGTGTCCTCATTCTCAATGTATGATGTAGGCAGAAAGGGAGGTCCGGTAATGATGGCAGTAGGTGTCATCTCCTTTCTTGATGAAGAGTGAGCAGGAGGTTACTTCCAGGCCTCTTTAAAAGAGCTTAATCTCGGAAAGACCCTACAGCAGCCATTGCAGCTCCTGTTTCTGTCCCTATAATCTCTATTCTTTGGGCTATGAGGGATATCACTGTGTCCCAGCAAGAAGACAAGGTGGGGACAGGCTGGGAGACCCCAGTGACAGCCATGAGAAGTTGTTTCCTGCTTACCTTGTCCTCAAATTTCTGCATGGCCATTCCAGACTTGGGACAAGTCTGCACAGTCCTTCGGCCCACAGGGCTTTCTCCCTGGAGATTCTGAAAGAATAATACAGTGCATGATTCTCTCTCCATCCAAATACAGCTCCTCCTCACTAGGGCTCTTGAAGCCCCTGTGGTCTTGCTGGGGAGAATTAAAAGAAGGAGGCCTTCCAGACTGTTCATGTTGTTTTCCTGCTCAGGTCTTCAAGACTCTGCTTGGGGAGAAGTTATGCTTCAGCCCTAGGAGTTTGAGGAGATTCCACTCCAGCCAGAGGCTAAAGGAATCTACGCAGGTACATGGGAAATGTTGTTGGAGCTTTAGCTAAATGCACAGAGCTTTCAGATCAGCCCACCGTTGTATCAACAACTGGAAAGGAAGGGAAACGGAGTGGAATCAGTTATCTTGAAGAGCTGCCCATTTCACATCATCACAGGACATCCTGGAGCGAATGCAGTGTGCTGTAGTGGAAATGGCACGGACTTTGGAGCCGTTCGGGCTTTTTAGTTGAATCTTGGCTTGACTCCTAGCTGTACGACCTTGAGCAAGAGACTTCACCTTTCTGGGTTTGTAAAATGGCAGTTGCCATGTCTACCACTCAGGGCCACACAGATGCTCTATTTGTGTCATGTCTCTTTTCCAAAGAGAAAAGCCGAAGGTTGAGGTGAACCTTACTCACCAATTGAATGTGACTTGATGTAGGGCAAACTTGATTTCCTTCCTTCTCCTGGATGAGTGGGAGTCAGATTCACTGAAACTCACCAGGATGATTTTGTCTGCCTTGGACCCAAAGTAGACCTCTAGCTGTAAACAGGCCTGAGGAGGGTGGGGTGTGACTGGAGGGGGCTAGCTTGTGACAGCAATTCCATGTGGCCATCCACACCCCCCTGTCGCTGCCCCCTCCTACCTCACCACCCCCCACCAACCACAAACAGCTGCGAATGTTTCTATTTCCCAGAGAACTGTAGTCTCTCTGGGAAATGCTACTCTGGAAGCTGGCACTGGGTTAGTGTCTGGAATCAGACAAATTGGGAGGGAATCCTAGTGGAGCCACTTACTAGCCTTGTGATTGCGGGCAAGTCATTTTACCTCTCTGAGCCTTCATTTCTTCATCTGCTACATGATGAAATAGTAACACTTTCTTTATAAGATTACTGTGGGTACTAAATGAGACCATGTCTGTAAAACACTTAGCACAGTGCCTGGTACATTCTAAGAGCTCAAAATATATCAGCTGGAAAAGTGAAGTAACAGCAGGAGAGATAAGGTGGGGGTGGCAAGAAGAGCATTATTATCTCCATTTTCAGATGAGAAAATAGAAGCCAAGTGCAGCTGAGAACTGAGCTCAGTTCGCGGAAGACAGAAACATTCACGCTCTGGGAGGAGACAGCACAGGCAGTCCAGGGCAAGGGGGCTGTGAGTTCTAGGGGGGGTTGCCAGATGCTGTGTCTGAGGTGGACTGGTCTTGGCAGCCTCTCGAAGGCCTCATACAGGAGGGAGTCGAGGCCTCTTCATGCGGCCTCAACATTCCAAACTGGAGGCTGGAGCTGCACAGTGCAGAGGTCCCAGCTGCCCAGCATCTGGACCAGGACACCCAGCCCCAGAGCCACTTCCATCTGGAAGGCTGAGGCCCAGTCAACCTTCCTTCAGCTGTTCTGCCCACTGATTAACCAGGAAATGTGTTATTTGTTCTGAGCAGGGGAACAAGCTCTCCTAGGGAGAGGAATTCGGGGCTGGAGGTCCAGTCACTTCCAAGGAAGAAAAATCCCTGGAATCCTGTCAGGAGTCTGGGTCTCAGCAAAGGGAGCTGAAATGTGGTCCTTGCTTTTGGTCCTTATTTACCAAATTAGTTCAAGTTCTGGTAGCTTTCTGGCCACCAGCATTATTCCAACAAGACATGGGAAAGCAATTAGGTTGCCCTAGGTGTCCAGCAGACTGCCATCCCCACTTATGGTGCACACGTCCTGGCAAACCTCTCCCGCTGGAATCTTCTTATTGACCCCTTGGGAGTTTCTCTGCAGGGCTTTCCAAAGGTGATTTCCCTCCCCAGACTTAAGAGATGAGTGTGTGGGCTTAGCAGCATTCTGTGCCTCTTAGAGGGGACGCTGGGGTCAGAGAGTAAGGAAGTGACACATGGTGAGTAAGGGACCATGCTGGAAACAGCCCCTTCTCTTACTGAGCAGGGAGGGAGAGGTGGACAGAAAGTTCTGTTAATCCATATCCCCAGGGACTTGAGTGTGGGCTAGCAGGCAGGGAAAAAAGTACTGGGGAATGTGTAGTGGAGGTACTCAGGTGTTGACAGCAGCAGACACGGTTGAAAAAGATACCACTTCAATTGTGAGGATGGCAATGAAGTCACAAGCCCATGGGTGAGGCAAGATGGTACAGTCTTAAAAGCTTGGCCTCAGGTGGGAAATGACCAAAGTGTGAATCCCAAAGGTCAGCTAGCTACTTATCAGCTGTGTGATCTTGGGTAACTTAGTAGCTCTTCCCAACATCAGTTTCCTCCTTTGTATATGTGGAAATAAAAATGCCTCCTTTATTTGGTTAAATGAGCCCATTTATAGAGCATGCTTAGCATAGTACTCGAACCATAGTAGACTCCATCAATCTTGGTAACTTAAAAGAAGAAAGAAAAATGTCAAGTGTTTATGGGATTGGAGATTCTGAAAAGCTTCATTAACAGATCCCAACAGTTACAGAGTGATGGACGGTAAGTGGGAGGCAGGCCAGGAGGATGATGCTGGGATGGGGGAGTAGGAGAGGCAGTCTTTCGAGTAGATTAGCCAGATTGTGGGATCCCAGGACAACAAGGTGGGAATTTCCAAGGACCACTTGTACTCATCAAGGAGTGGGAGGGGTGCCTCGTGGTGAGGGAAGTGTGTCTGCCTGAGGGTTTTGGCTGAGGCCAAGCGGTGAGAGGCTGAATGGGAGGCAGACTTCCAGAAGTGCAGACGGAGGAGACGGAGCAGTAATAATGACTTGGACACACGGGAGGAAAAAATAGCTCAGGGACGAAGATGATGCCAAGCTTTCTGGCCTTAGGAGGCTCATGGGGATCTGAGGTGAGCTCTCAGGGACAAAGAGGAGAGCTCCTGAAAGAACTGGCAGGTAGTAGGGAGAGGAAGTGAGCCCAGAGCTAAAGAGTAGAGTGGATAACCAGGCAAAGAGGAAAGTGTGGAGCTGAGGTGGTGTGTCTCAGGGAGAGAACTGAGCATTCTGGGAATCAAGAAGGTATTCATCCCAAAAAGCAAGGCACAGAATTCAAGAAGATCCTTAGGGCCAGCCCTCAAGACAGTAAGCCCATGAACTTGTACCAGGAGCTACCACCAGGAACTCAGTTTTTCTCTCTTAAAATTGGTCTAATGATACCTCCCTACTTCATGATATTATTCTGTCATTCATTCAGTTAACCATACATCGAACCTATGTTTCTTGGCTGAGTTTTAGAGTCAAGCACTGTTCTAGGTTCTGGGGAAACAGAAGTGAGCCAGGCAGACAAGATTCCTTTACAGCTATCATCACAGCTTGGGAAGTCAGACAATAATGATTTTTTCAGTTGTTGAACAGGATTTTTCCTGTGGTCTTCAAATTTCTGCTGAAGTCACAAGGGTAGAACAATAAGGACTTAAGATTCTCACATAACAAAGAGAAGCACTACACACTTTACTAATGGCAGAACAGGTTCAGCAACTATCAAGCCACCTCCTTCAATACCAATCTATGAAAGGGATTGAAGAAAGTATTGAGGTAGAGAGAACAGTTGCATTAGTAAGCGGGGCTGAAGTTTCCTCTGAAGGTACTCCCCAATACAAACCAAGTAAAGGGGGCTCCAAGAGAACCAGTCATAGAGATTGGGGGCCTCCAAGAAGAGGAGACTAGCATGACTCCCCCTAACTCTCCCTCTACTGATGCTGGTTGAGTTGCTGGAAGCTGCAAGCACCTCAAGGCACCAAAGCACTGGAAGAAAGTTCTTGGAAGAACCCAATATCTGTCTTTAGGAATTGAGGGTTTCCGTAAATAAAGAGGCTTGTAGGCACTTTCTGTCTGGAGAATTGTGACTGTGGAGCCTGGCCAGAGTGGCTTCTATGGCAGGGTGAGGAATAGCCAGCTCACCATTGATTTGCCGATGTGGATGGAAATGTCCATGAGGGGCATTCAAGAGCTTGGCCAGGGAGTGTTTGGGTACAGCAGTGTGGGGTGGAGACCCTGCAAAGAGCCTCCCAAGAACTCACAGATGTGCCCATGGAAGAGCCAGCATTTGGCTCCTGCCAGCCAAGGGCACCTGCTACATGAGACTTCTCTACTTTTTCTCTAATACCTCTCCCCCAACCCCTGACACAGAGGAGCCACAGCATAAAAGGAAGGTTAGAAAGCCAGTCCACACTCTACTCTCCCCATAACAGGATCTCAAGCCAGGGGAGAGTCCCATGGGGGGTAGGGAGGAGTATTAAATTGGATTCACGATTGATTAAATTGGATGAAGATTTGATTTGGGCAGGACTACAGTTTTTAGTGCCTGAAAATTGGTCTTAATTATAGAAATGAAACTATTCTTGTTACTGATAAGGAAGAGTAAGCCAAGGACTCTGAAATTAATGGTGGAGAAATGAAATTCACCATAATATGGTTGAAGGCAGTGGGAGGAGAAAACATACAGCTGTTTCCTTATTGTCCCGAAGACCTGATATCTTCAGCTGTAGCCCATCCAATAAACCAGTTATACAGGTAAGCAAATGAATAATTTCAACTAGTCATTAGAGTCATGAAGGGAAAACAGGGTGATGTATTAGAAAGTAATGACTTGGGAGTGAGAGGGATGCTCTAGCCTGGGGGGTCAGGGACCAGCTTTCCAGGAGATAATATTCAAGCTGAGAGAAGAAGTGATGAGGAACTGGTCCTGTAAACATCTTGGGGGTGGGTGTCCAGGGAGAGGGAGGGAGGCATTAACTTGGTTTGTTTCAGGGGCAGAAAGGAGATGAATGCAGTTGCAGTACCGTGGTGAGTGCCCCGGCAAGAGGTGAGACAGATCAGAGGGGGCCAGTCATACAAGGCTTCCGGTCAGGAGTTGAGGCTGTATTCCAACATTAGGTATTAGCTGTGCCTGTGCTTTGTGTAGTGAGAGAAGTTGCAAACTGGTGCCCTCCTGCTTGCTGGGGTATCTCAAGGGAACAGTAGGCTACAGAAATGCACTGGGACAACCATGGTTGCCGGGTCTTTAGGCTTTGGGGGCAGGGAGCTATGGGCGTGAATGATGAGCTGATTGTTGGGGGAACTCAGACTGGTGGCAGTTGGCATTCTTGCACTGCTGTCCCCTCACCGCCAGCACAAGAAGATGCGAGCACCCCATCAACCAGAAGCAAATCGGATCTCCCTTGGGGCAATTCCTGGGGGAGTGATGGATCTCTGAGCATGGGGCAGGATTTCATTTCCTTCTTGGACACCCGCTGTCTCCTCGAGTGACCTTCTTCCAGATCTGCTAGATCTACGCCTGGGTGAAAAGAGGACACCTGTTTTCAGGATCCGCCATGCCCGCCTCAGGCCTAGACAGGACCTTGACGCAACAGGAAGGGGACTGAGATGAGGGAGCGCAGGCGGCTGGCCGCGGCAGGTCGCGACCAGCAGCCGCAGGATGGCCAAGGACGCGGCCACCCCCGCTAGAGGGCGCACGGCCCGCGGCCACCTTCCCGGGCTCCCGCGGCCGGGCGACCTTCCCGGGCTCCCCCTGTCTGCCTCAGGCCTCGCCTGCGCCCGGGCGGACGTCCCGGCGGCCGGGGCGGAAAGCCAAGGGGCTGGACGTCCCCGAGGTCTGTCTCTGTCGCGCTGTTCTTGGTACTACTACTCCTGGCCTCTTTTCAGACCGTCGAGGCTGCAGCCTTGGCCGTTCGACCCGGAGGGTGTCCCAGAGGGGTCCGTGGCGGGAGATGCATTCGGGACGGGTGGGCGTTTCGAGCTTGCTTTCCCAGAACAGGAGGATAGGGCTCAGGTGCCGTGGTCCCGGGCAGGCGGCACCCCCTTCGCCATCTTCCCCGGGTCCGCCCCCAGCCCCGCACGGGTTAACGCCCCTCGCCGCCCGCTCGCTCCGCGGTGCCAAAGTGGGTGTTGCTGGAATTCCTCGCTCCCTCTCCCGTAATGAGGGGGCCGAGCTGTCCCTCCGAGGAGGGGGCACGGTGTGGATAAAAGGGACGAAAAAAAAAACCAAACCCAAGGAGAGGGTTTCCAAACATAAAAGCCTCTGGCTCCCCTTCGGCAGGCGACGGCGCCGCGGAGAAGGCGCGAAGGGGCGGGAGCGGCGCGCGCCCCGCGGGACACCACTTCGGGGGGAGCCCGGCCTGCGGGCGGACTCGGGGTCCCCTAGACGAGGAGAAGCGGGCTGGAGGGGGGTCCCCGGCCGTCCGCCCAGACCGCGCTGCGCGGACGCGCCCCGAGCGCACGGCTCTGCAGCGGCCTCCGGGGCCATGAGGCCGCCGCCCCCCGCCCCGCGCCCCGGGTGCGCCCCGCGTCCCCCCTGGAGAAGCTTCCTGCCCCTCGCCCTGGCTCTCTTCGTGGGCATGGGTCACGCTCAGAGGGAGCCGGTGGGAAGATTCGAGCCGGCTGGCAGGGACGCGAGTCGGCTGTGGCGCCCCGGGGGCAGCCACCCTCCAGGGGCCGCCGCCAAGGTGTACGGTCTGTTCCGGGAGCGGGACGCGTCTGTCCCGGGCTCGCAGCCCGGCGGGGGGAGCTCCCGGACGCCCGCCGAGGCGGAGGCCAGGAGGCCGCCCCGCGCGCAGCGGCCGCGTCGAGTCCAGCCACCTGCGCAGACATGGAGACGCCATCCCTTGGGCCATCAGCAGCCTGCACCCCGGGCCCGGGCCGCCCCGGCTCTCCCGCGCCTCGGGTCGGTGCAGCGATCCCGGGCTGCGCCCCAAACCCCGCCGCGAGGGCGACTCACGGGGTGAGCACTGGAGCGGGAAGCATGGGGGCTGGGAGGAGCGAGGGTGGGGGGTGCTCATTCCCGGAGGGATGTGCAGGCGAGAGGGGGGGGTGCCATCGGGCTCTGCCCTGCGTCCCCCTGGCCTCAGCACGGTGGGGACACAGCACAGAGCCGGGGCTCGGAGATCCGACCCCGCTTTCCAAGAGTGGAGGGGAAAGAGGAACACCGTCCTCACCCTTGGGTACTGGCCCTCTGAGACCCGACGGTAAACCCTTTCCCAACGCGCCTCCCAATCCGCCCGTCTTCAGCTAACCGGTGCCTGCGGACACCCGCTGTGCGGCGGGTGGAGATGCGGGCGGGAGGGGACCGCGGGGTGGGCGTTCCAGGCGCAGGAGGCCCGGGAGCGGGCGCAGAGCGCGCGTCGCCGGAAGATTTCTGGGGCAGATGTGTCTCCGGGAAGGGGGCTGGCAGCGAAGCCTGTGCATGGGGAAAAATGTTTGGGCTGGGGCACAGGTTCGCCTGGACGGGCGCGCGACGGTTGGACGTGGTAGTGGGTGTGGGCTCGGGGGCACCTTGGACAGGAAGCCGGTCCCTCGCGTGGCTGCGACACAGTGGTTACATGGGCAAGTGGATTAGCCTGTGCACTGATTAGGTTTCAGTGCGACTAGCGCACTTTGTAGGGCTAAGCCTCTCCCCAGGCACACCCCGCTGCCCCTTGGGGCACCGTCTGAGCGTAAGCAGACTCCCCAGCACCCCCACTCCCCAGTGGAGGACCATCCCGTCCGCAGGACACTAGCACAGACTTGCCTGGGCATGTAAGGTGTGTCCAGATTTGTGGGCACAGGAGCTGTGAGCAGAGCGGGGCTGGGTTGGGGCACCATCAGAGATCCTGGGAAGGAACCTGGCAACCCTCCTGGCCTGAACCCAATTTATCGGTTGGGTTTAGTCCCGGTGCACAGCAGGAAGGACACTGGTAACCGGAGTCCTACTCTGGAGGATTCTCTTAGGACATTTCCACTCGCTGTTGTTCTTGGCTGCAACACTCTTCTCTCACACTTCAGCTGGACTCCCTCTCTTCATTCAGATCTCAACTCAGGCCTTCTTTGACTACTCCTGCCCCATCCTCTCTCTCCCTTCACCCTGCTTTATGCTTCTTCATAGCACGCACTCCCATCTGACATTGCATTTCTGTTTCTATGTTTATGGTCTGGTCTCCTAGCACATGCTACTATAAGTTCTATGAAAATAGATGCTTTGTTTTGTTCATTGCTGTGTTATTAGTACCTAGAAGAGTGCCTGGGTACCGGTGATGCTCGTTAAATACCTGTTGAGTGAGTGAACTCCCTGCTGCCCATGGAAGGCCCAGCTTAAAGCAGGTGGAGAGTAAGCCCATGTGGTTTACACACAGAATCAGTAAACAGGTGGTGCTGGAGCACCTGCCATGTCTCATGGTTTTTCTTTCCTGGCCTGTGCAAGTGAATACATGCTTCCTAAGAGCAAGTGCGCAGAGAATGGGATAGCAGATGGGCCTCAGAGACAAAGGCATTGTTCCTGCTGGGAGAGCAACTCAATTACTCAAAATCGAGTTGGAGAAATGAACAGATATTTTCCAGTGAATGTGTTTTCTAGTACCAGGAGCTTCATGTTAAGCACTAAGGAATGGGACAATTGTGGCTGAGGAGCTCAGAGGAGAAAGAGGCCCTGTGAGCTGGGTGCTTGATGGGCAGCATGTGGGGAAGCAGAGGAGAGGGAGGTGGCAAAAGTGGAGCCCAGAGATATAGCATTGCCCAAGGATAAGGGCTTCTCTCTGCTGGCATTGGTCTAGGGGCAGGATAGCACCTGTGTGGAGGGGAGCCATGGAGGTGAGGCTGGAGGCATAGGTTAGGCCAGATCATGGAGGAGCTTAATACAGTAGGCACTTAGGTGGGGGTTGGGGGAAGGTGAGATAATGGAGAGTGGGGGTGGGAGGGTGAACTATTAGAAGTTGTGAAATGAAGTGGTTATGAGCAAAGCAGATTGTCATCACAGTAAGGCTGTAGATGTGTACAGGTGTGTAAGGACATGCATTGGCTGGGTGCCACCCACAGACACCTGCCATACACAGGTGCACACATCATATCACTGCTGGGTTTGGCTCCTTCCCCAGATTATATTCTGAACCTTTGGTAAAGGGCGGGTTCCTCTGGCACTCCAACCAGCCATTCCAAGTCAGCTGTGGAGGAGCTGAGTGGCAATCTTGTTTAAAGGGCTTCCTCTACCTAGGTCTATTCTGGCTAATGGCTCCTGACCAGGCTGACCTCTTTGGCAATTGCCTGGTGGGTCACTCAGGGCCAAGGACCAAGTGCCACCTGCTGGTGAAGTTTGAAGTTACATTAGGATGGCTAGGGATTCTTCATGCAACTAGTGTTTGGAAGACATCCTGTATGCCAGGGACTGTGCTGGAAGCTGGAAACACAGCAGTGGTCAACACAGCCTCTGTCCTCATGGAACTGGCAATGTAGTCAGGGTTTATCGCACACAACGAACCAGAGAAGACACAGTTCCTGCACTAATGAAATTTACAGTCTACAGGAGACTTGTAAAACCATTGTTTCCCAATATTCAGGGTTTTTAGAACTAGCCTCAAGGCATAGCACCTTCACAATATTTTCCTCTATCTTTTCCCTCTTGTTCTATTATTTTTCTTTAAATTCATGTACTTTTAAAATAACAGGATTTTGTTTTATTTACTTGAAAGTATTTTATATTAAGTTTTGTACAAACATACAAGAAGGTATTAGTAATAAGTAACTCACATTCCAGCTTTATCAAACCATAATATTTTGGCATATTTTGTTTCTGATATTTTTAGTTAAAATTTCCCCTATAAATTTACCTCCCTTTCTCCCCAGAGTTAACCACTATCCTAAATTTACTTATGATTCCAAGGTATATTTTTATACAATTATTACAGATACATGCATCCATAAAATACATAATTTGTTTTGCATATTTTAAATGTAGATAAGTGATACCATACTGTATTGTCCTTTAACAAGGTGTTTTCCCTCCACCTCATTAGATTTTGAATTATAACAATGGTAATATAATTAGCCCAAATTTATTCATTTAAGCTGTTGTATATTATTCTACTGTTTGAATATACCACAGTTTATTTATCCATTCTCCTGTTTTTGGATTTTCAGATGAGTTACATATTTTTGCTATTACAAACAGTGCTTGACTCATTTTTCTACATAAATAAATTCATTTTTTATTTTCAAGAAAACTTGGTATTACTATCATAAGTTGAAAATAGAACCACTGATCGTGAAGAAAATGTAACTGTAGGAAAATAGAAAATGAAAACAAAATGTTTTCAAATTCTAGTCATATACCATTATCTTAGGAAACTAATTCCTGTGATGTGTTCTCCCTATTGAAAAGGGGAACTGGCAAGTGTTGGAGAGGACCTGGTCTGAAGACTCAACCTCAGACAAATTTTTTTCACTGATCTACTCAGGCTAGAAAGAGCACTGAAATGGAAATCACTTTCTCATCATGTGATTCAGCACTGTTGAATGCTGTGACTGTGGAAATCTAAAACCCACTTTCCTGCCCTCAGTGTTGCTCATCTGCTTTTTGGGAAACACTGGATTAAGTGGAACAAAGGAATATTAAATGTATTCCACGTGTCAGGCACTGTGTTAGACTCTAGAGGCACGAAGGGGAATAAGAAAGAACCCTCAAGGTAGGCAAGACAGAGACCCATGCAACCAACAACCTGAGACAATCAGTACAAAATGATCACAGGAGTTGGAGAATGGAGAAGGCTAGGTAGATATCAGGGGAGGTTTTACACAAAGGAGGTAACATTTGATCTGGAAGTCTTAGAGTATGCAAAGGATTTTAATTGGCAAAAAGAGAGAGAAGGCCTTCTAGGCAGAGAACAACTTAGGCAAAGGCATCAGAATGTGACCATACAGAGTGCAACTGGGGGATGACAAACTTTAGCTCCTTGGAGAATCACAGCTTTGGTTGTGGATGGTCATGGAGATAAGGGAGGGGTGATGGGGACAATTAGACTGCTCAGGCAGGTGGGGGCCAGGTTAGCTTTGTAGAGGCCAATGGGGAGCCATGGGAAGTTTTAAAGAAAGGATCAGTCTGATCGGATTTGTCCCAGGTGGAACAGCAATTGTTCCGGGCTGTTAGCCAGAAGTGTTCCCAAGGGTTAGGCAACAACGTTGCATATTGGGCTAATGTTTGCTGAATGGCGTCACCTGGAAAGTTGGGTTCATATGAGCTCTGACTGGTACTCTCCAGGGAGTCAGAACCACTGAGTCATATACCCCAGCTAGTGAAGTGCATTTGTTCTCTCTAGCTAGCCAGAGCCAACCTAATGGTCATCTCCCAGTTGGCCACTTACCTGGGCCTCTACCCAAGACTCTAATATTGACCTAGAAAGGACACTCAGAGGCCTCTTGAATCTCTCTTGAGTGCCCTCCCGGTCCCAGCCTGCCACCTGCCCCACCTTACCGCCTGGCAGCCTTTGATTCTGGCCAGTCCTCATTGTGGTCCCGACAGCCCTGAGGGCTCCATGATGGACAGGGCCAGCTGCTGCCCTCCTACAGTTAGCCACCAAGCCATCCTGAAGGTGTCTGGGTTCAGCCACCAAGCCATCCTGAGGTGTCTGGGTTCACAGCTGGCTCAGGGGAGCCACACCATGATTGCCCAACCAGGCGGGCCCCCTCAGTCTGTGCTGTCTGGGCTCCCGCAGACCTTAGTTCATAGAAAACTCTATGAACTAAATCTATTTCTTCTTGAAGACCTTCCAGGCCTCTGAGAGGCCTTGTTACCACCACAAGGATAGTGACTTACAAATGTGTGGGTAGTTTCCCCCTTCCACCGAGGCGCATACAGTCAGAAGCCTTGGGTATGAGGGTATGAGGACCACGCCCATCCCCAGAACCCTGTGTTTGGACCTTGACAAGGAGGAGACCATCATGGTGCCAGGAAGCTGCTGAAGGCAGCAGTTCGAAGAGACTTCAAGGAGGCCAGAATGGCAGAGCCTTTGGTTGTGGGGACTTTTCATGAGCTCCCTGGAAGGCAGTTCCCCTCAATGTGGGGCCAAAGGGCCAGGAGTGAGCCTCAGCTTTTTCAAGTGGCAGGAATTTATTTCGAATGTTTTGTAAGGCTCCCAAACCACATACGCATTGGGAGCCCCTTAAATGTCAAACAAACTCCTAAGCAGGACCAGTTCCTTGTCATGCTGGCCACAAAAGGGATGGCTTCTTGTTCTGTTCTTTACCCTGACTCTCTGGCTCCAGACCTCTGCCACCACACTCATCCTGAGTTTCAGTGAGTGCTTAGTAGATAATTTCTGGTGCTAATGATGGGGTTCATAAAGCCTGAATGATGGAGCCAGGCCCCCAAAAGTCCTCGCTAGGAAGAGCCCTTCTAGGGAGGTGACCAGGTCTAGGCATTTGAGTTTTTAGATTGAGAGTCAGGGCTGGTGACACCCGTTGTAGGGTCTTCACCTGGACTGCTCTGAAAGCAAAGTTTGAGTGAGATGGGTGAGTGCCTCAGGGGTTCCTTAGGTCAATGTCTCCTATGGGGGCCCACAGTGCCAGCACCAAAGAGTAGCTGGGAGAAGGACTATTCCCCATGAAGTTCCATCAACTTGCCCAACTTAAAACAGTGTGCTCCCTAAGCAGGGGCAGCTTAACCCAAGTCCCCAGCCCCATCTTCCTACCAGCTTGCCACTTCATAAGGCCCTCTTCACAAGAAATTCTAGGGCTCAGTCTTACTGTGCACCAGCCTGGCCAAAGGCTAAGGCTCCTCTTTGTGTGCATTTGTTGGCAGCTGATGTATACGCATGTGCTTAAGAGAATTTTATGTCTTCCAGCTTCCCTTGGATTGTCAGCATTTGTTGGGCAAGAACCATGATGTTTATTTTTTGATGAGAGGCAATATAGAGTTGGAGCATGACTTAGAGTTGGGCCAACTCAAGTTTGAATGAGGCTCTGGCACTCACTTATTGTTTATCCTTGTCAAGTGACTGGACCTTTCTGAACTTGCTTTTTGAATATCTTCATGATCACTGCCATTATTGTCCTAGTGGAGTGCCTTCTTGTGTCAGGTGCTATGTGTTCCTATCCTGTTTAATTGTCACAACCACCCACTTAGGCAGGTATTACCTCCTGTATTGTACAGATGGAGAGAGTAAGGTTTCCCAAGGTCACGCAGTGAATGTCAGAGTCAGGATCCCCAAGTGCCTGGCCAAAGCCACAGGGCATCCTAGATAAGAGGGACAGTCTGCCCAGCCAGGCAGTGATCCCCCCAGGCCCTTCCTGCAGAGGGCAGGACCATCAGAGGGGCTCTGTAAATAGTCCTGCTCTGAGAATCCTATGCCTGACCCTGTTTTGATGACTCCACAGAAGGAACGTCTGTGGCGGACAGTGCTGCCCGGGATGGACAACAGCAAACAGCACCAACCACTGTATCAAACGTAAGTGCCTCCACCCCACCTACCCTTCTCTGTCTCCTTAGAAGTGGGCTGGTCATGGGGACTCCAGAACCTGGAACAGAAGTGTCTTCCCCAATCTGCCTCCTGGGGATGCAGCTCCCCTTGAGAGTGGAGGCAGGGTGCTGTGAAAGGGAGGAGATTTAAAACAGCCTCCAATAGGGAGGAGATTTAAAACAGCCTCCAATAGAACACAACTCAAGTAAAATCGCCACTCATGTTTTTCAAGCTCCCTGCATTCCCTTTCTGCTGCCCCACTGTGTTGGCGCCCCATTCGCTCTGCCTGCAGGGTCCCTTAGGTGCCCAGACACCTTGTAGTCTGTAAATGTGGCTGGTCCCGGAGCCTCATCATCGCACGTTTGCAGGGGCACCAATCATAGTGTATGCCATGGGAACCCACCTCCGTTTTGGCCCTGGCCCCACTGGTTCTGGCCTCTGCCAGGCACCCTGCCAGGATGGTCAGATAAAGCTCTGATCCTGTGTCTGGCTCAGGCTCCCTGCGGACTGCTCTGAAGCTTGGCAGGCTGGCCCAGATGAGAGAAGAGAATAGTTATCTTAGTTATGCAGAAACCAAGGAGTGAGGCAGTAGGAGCCAGAGGCTCTGCACTCAAGCATCCACTGATGGTGTTGGAGGCAGTGACAATGACAGTACTCACTTTGTGCAAGGTGCACTTACCTAGCCTATGGGGCTGGCAGGACCACTATCCATTTGGTAGATGAGGCAGGTCACTTGCTCAAGGTCATGTGGCCTAGAAATGGCAAAATTTGAACTTAGGTAACCTGACTCCAAGGTCCCTCTTCTTAATCATTATACCCTGCTGCCAGAGGTCTTACCTTACTTTCTGGGCCTCACTTTCTCCATGTGTGAACTGAGGAGGACAGTGTACTACTACCACCATTACTACTACTACCATTATCGCTGCTGCTGCTGCTGCTACTACTACTACTACTACTACTACTACTACTATACTACTACTACTACTACTACTACTACTACTACTACTACTACTATACTACTATGCTACTAGCTAACAGCTGGGAACTCACTATGTGCTCAACACTATGCAAAGCTCTTCACACATATTATCTTAGTTACGACTCTCAGTAATCCTATAATGTGTATTCACTGCTTATCCCCACTTACAGATGAGGAAAAAGAGGTTCACATTAGTTGGGAAACATGGCCAAGGATATTCCACCCCAAGTGCTAACTACAGAACCCTATACTGTTCTCTGTGGGATGTTATTCCATCCCAACGCCAGCTGAGGCTGGAGCCTTCTGGAATTTGGAATTTCCATAGGTGACAACAGATATAGGGGTTTCAAGAGGTCCCTTGGATCATTCTCACATTCAGGGCACTTTCTGAGCCCTTGTCAGCTCCCCAGGTCTGTATGGCAGCTCTAAGAGCAACCTTGACTGCCCCTCTCAGAGCTATCACTATATTCTGAGAGGCCCGAAGCTTGGCTGCAAAGCCTCAGTCCCACCAGAACCCCTCCTTACCCAAGGGCAAGCCCCCAGGCTTTTTTCAGGGTCAGTGTTTCCAGGTGCACGACAAGACCCATGGTGTTCTCAGACCTCATGGAGGCCCTCCTCTCTGGCTCTGACACCTCCCAAGATGTGGACAAGATGAGGATGAGATGGAAACAAGATGGAGCTGCTTCCCTCCTGGGGGGATGGTGATGTGGGCTTACCAAGATCTTGGTCCCACCTCAGACTTCATGGCCCTGACCACTCCCAGTTTGACAGTGAAGCTCAGGAAGAATCTTGGTGTCTCTGGGGATCTCCAGATAAAGAAATCAAAACCCCAAACTCAAAGCAAACAGCAAATAAAATCTATAGCCTGAAAGTTCTTTTCTCTTCAGGAACCCTAGATTAGTGGGGGCTTTCAGAGGACAGGCCCTCTACAGCTGGGGAAAGAGTTGGTGGGGAAGGGACACCTCATAATTTTAAATATGAAGACAATGAGCTTCAGAGGGATAGTGACTTGCTCCAGGTCACACAGCTCATTAGAGGAGGATCTGGGACTCAAAATCAGTGACTCCCCAGGTAGGGAAGCCAGGGATATGGGTAGTCAGGTGGTTTTATGCTCAACAGAATCTCTGAGATTGGGGCCTGGGCACTGGTATTTTTTTTAAAGCACTATGGGTGAATCTAGCCAGAACCGAAAACATGGAGCAGAGCTTGGGATCAATCATAGGAAAATCTGTCTTGGGAGACCCTACTCAAACTTGATTGTTACTCTGAATTCTCTGGGATCTTATCAAAGTGCAGATTCTGATTCAGCAGGTCTGGGGTGGGGCTGGAGAGTCTGTGCTTCTAACAAGCTCCTCGGGGGATGCTGCTGATGCTAGTCCAGGGACCACACTGTGAGTAGCAGGGCCTGGGAAGGCAGTTGCGGTTGGAGATGGGTAGGAAGGTTGGTAAGTTCTAGTGAATTTAGTAGAGTGTTGTCGAGGTTTGAGTTGAAGTTGGAGCAGGCTGGCTTCGGAGGGTGTGGGCTTCTCACCAGCTGCCTGAGGGGCCTGGGCATGGGCCTTGCTTGGGTCCTCCAGCCCTGGAGGTCCTCAGCTTCCTAACTTGCATGTGATTTTCCAGCATTAGTCTCTGCCAACCTGGAGTTTCAACACTGGAAACTCGTGGTTGGGTGAGTCTGCAGATTGTCAGAACCAACGTGTGTGTGTGTGTGTGTGTGTGTGTGTTTGTGCGCGCGCACGCGTACGGTCTCATGCCTCAGCAGGGGGCTACTCTAGCATGCTGCCAATACCCACTTCACTCTTGGGGTCTTCAGCCTCTGTTATTCCTTTCCCAGCCCTCTCACCCTGCCGTTTGCCTGGTCATCCTCGGACCCATGCTGCAGGCTGGCAGCTCTCCTGGGGGAATTGCCAGTGGGCATCAGCCTTTCCTACTTCAACTCAACTTGCTCACTGAAGATCTGTGTGCTAATTAGCTGGGCCCTGTGCTGTTTGCTTGTTGCTGTTTTGCAGCTAATGAGCCTAACAAGAACCACGTGGGCCGTGGGGCGTTGTCCCTGCATGGCTGGGTCCCAGCTCTACAGAATGTAGGGTTCTTGGCTCAACACCCTGTCAACTGACTCTTCTGCTTCCCCCAGTGGTTTGCCTCCCTCTCCCTCCAGCCGTCCTGGCTTGAGCCAAGACTGCCAACGTGGAAAATGCTCATTCTATGTCCTAGCAGTTTCACACATGTGGGATGTCTCCTTGGCCAGCAGGAGAGGAGGGCTGACAAGGACAGTGTGTGACATCCTTTCATTGCCAAGAGTCAAGTTTAGTCTCAGAACTGTGTGGAGACTCGATCTATCCCCTGGTCTCTCCCAGATATCTGTGGGTTCCATCCACTGCCCATGCTCAGGGAAAGATGACCCTTGTCCCTGGCCCACTCTTTGGCCCCCCTTAGCCTCCTGTCACAGAACCCTAGGTTGCTGTAACATACCTGCCCATCTTCCTGGCAGGCCTCTTCCTTCAGCCCTGCCCAGTCACTAGACCTGAAGGTGGTTATTGTTGGAGCTATAGCCCCTCCCTCCACCTTGGCAGGATCTCCGGCTGGGCCCTGGTCTCCTCCTCTTGTCTTGGTATCTGCCTTTCCTCCTGTGGCTTTGCCAGTTCTGCCATGCGATTTATGTGTTTATGCATTTGTGGAGGCAGTGGACTGGGGCTGCCTGGCCCACTCAGCTGAGGGGAAGGACTGTAGGGTGTGGGATGACCAGGTCCTGTTTATAGTTAGGGCTTTGGGAAGGCTGTCCCATCCTCCCAGACTGGCTCACCCCTATCACCACCCCAGCACACACAGATTTTGGGGACTTCTGAGGCTCACACTGGGGAAGAGGATTTGAATTCTTTGAATTCTCATTTTATCTCAGCCTAGCTGCACAGAGGCTGGGGCTATTCTGGGGAGGGCAGAGGAAGTCCCTGCAGCTGTTGAGGAGGGGGCTAGGTGGGTTACTATTCCTCCACCCGGGTATTAAGGCTTAAGGTTAAGAGCACATGCTTTGGATTCTAGTGTCAGATTCAAGGAGTTGTGGCTTCAAATCTCAGCTCTGTGTCCTCAGGTAAGTGACTGGCCCTCTTCTCGCTATAGAGCCTCGTCCATGAGGAGAGTCTAACAATTTAAATAGAGTTGTTTTTGAAGATTAATAAAAATAACACTGTAGTTCTTTCTGTAGGTCAGGACTTTATGGTGTTAATTTTTAATCCTAACAACCACCCTAAAAGCTGGATTTGATCTTTGTCTCCTTTACCGACAAGGTTAACTGTTTGTCCCAGTTTTGTAGCTGGGAATCAGCAGAGCCTGGAAGTTTGGTTGTTATCTTAATTTAGATTAAGGAGACTGTTCTGCATGCCTGGGTTTAAATGCCAGTTCTACCACTTAGCTACCTGACTATGGGCAAGAGGCTTAAAGTCTTTGTGCCTCAGTTTCCTCTCCTATAAAATGTGGCTAATATTAGTCTTTGCCTCACAGAGTTGCAAGGAACAAATGAGATGTTGCAGGTTAAGTATTCAGTTCAAGGCCTGGGATGTTCTATGTGCTCTATCCATGTATGGCCTTGATGTTGAGGTCAAAGATAGTATCTCCTAGCCCCCAGCATGACACACAGTAGCAAGTATTCACTGGACACAAGGTAAAGGCTCAATAAGTATGTACTGATGTAATACTGGGCCTGTCCCAGGTTCTGAGAGGTCCTCTTCTGTGGCTCTAGGTCTATCAGCTCTCCCTGAAAACCCCACAGTGTTCAGGAGACCCTCCGGAGATCCTGGAGTGGACCTGGGCATTTGCTCCAGACTTCCTGGTCCAGAGCTTCTTTGTGGCTTTCATTCCGGTCCACAATTCAGTGCTACAGGAACTCCATCTCTCCTGATCTGGCCTTTTCTTTGGCTTCCCTGAGAGAGCTTTCTTGGCTCACCTATCCCAGCCCTGTAATGACCCCATCCCAAAGGGCAAGACTGCGGCCAGGAGGGTAAGAGCCCCAACTTTGGACCAGACTCCCTGGGTGCAAACTCTTGCTCCATTATTTAATACCATGGTGATCTCAGGCAACTGCTTGGCCACTTTCAGCCTCAGTTTCTCCCTATGTCAAATGGTGACGAGAATAATACCTATAGTAGTTATAAGAATGAAGAGGAGAGATAAATATAAAGGAATTAGCCCAGGCCTTATAATGGTGAGTGCTGAACAACCATTAGGGAAAAGGGTCAGGCAGGAGTGTAATTTGTATGTTCTTCACTGACTGGTTAGGGACCACCAGGAGCCAGAAGCTGGAGCCTATGCGTGGCTCATCTCTGCATGACCATCCTATGAGACTCAGGAGTCAGAGAGAGAGGTGGAGGGGAAGGTGAGAGGCAGCTAAGAAGATAATCACATGATCTCAGTGGAGACCCAGGTAACATGAAGAGTGCAGTCCTAGCAAGAGACCGTCTATCTCTCCCGCCACTAGCTCCATAGTGCAGTCCTAGCAAGAGACCGTCTATCTCTCCCGCCACTAGCTCCTTAGATCTCCTGGTGAGCAGGTGCATGCCCCTGAGGATCTAATTTAGGAGATAGTCTTAGCAGGGGCCTCCTAAAGCCGGGCGCTGTGGCCTGTTGATAGCAGCGCAGTGTTGGCCCTCTCTACTGACTCGGCATGTTTTTAAGGGACTGAGTGAGTGAGTGATCACATGGGTGACCTGGTAGTTTCCTCTGCGTATCCCCAGCTGTCTCCTCTAGTCTCTTTGGCTGGCTTCTTCTTTTCTACCCAACATCTTAATGTTGGGCTGCCCCAAAATTTTCCCCAGATCTTCCATATCCCCCATGCAAAGAAGGGGGCCATGGGAGACAAGCCAAGCATTAGTTGCCTCCCATTACTGAGCATCAGTAGGCACTGTGCTGACAATTAACATACAACAATAACAGTGCAATGCTCTCTCTGTGCCAGGGACCACACGAAACACTTCAAACCCCTTCACCCTGGGAGTGACCATCACACCACTCTCTGTTCTAGCCCCTCCTATGTCCCTGCTGCTGCTTCTCCTCTACTCAGCAACTCAATGTGGCTTCCCAGAACTTAGTCCTGGGTCCTCTTCTTTTCTTTCTCGCTGCACTGCTCCCGGAATGATCTAATGCATTCCCATGGATATAAACATCGTCTCTGGGCCGACGCCGCCCAGATTTACATATATCTTCAGCCAGGCCTCTCTTCTGACCTCCAGACTCCTTCATCCTGCTTCCTACATGACATCTGCTCTTGATGCCTCCCAGACATCGCCCCTGCAGCTTGCCCAAAATGAGCTTTTGGATTCCCTCCCTCTGAGCTAACTCCCCTACCCAGGTCCTACTCATCTACCTGAATGCTCAAGCCAGACACCTGGGGGCCTTCCAGGACACCTTCCTCTCCCTAAGGCTTTATATCTAATCTGTCAGGAGTCCTGTTTGTTTTACTTCCTAAATAGCTGGGGAACCTGACTGCTTCTTCCTGCTTCTGCTACCTCTCTAGTCCAGGGCTCCAGCACCTTCTCCTGGGTAACAGCAGCCACCTGCTGACTGCTCACCCCTGCCCCTTACTCCATAAATTCTATCATAATGCATCCCTGTCCAAACCTTCCTGCTGTGGCACACCCAGCCTCGTCTCTCAGCACTCACCTTCTTGCTCACTGAATCCAGCCTGGACTCCTGGAATGTGCAGGCTCCAGGCTGTCGCACATGCCACTCTCTGTTTGCTTTTCTTCCTCTCTTTATGAGGCAGGCTCTACGCTGCCTTTCCAGTCTCTGTTTCAAGTTCACCTCCTCAAAGAAGCTCCTCCTAACCACTCCGTCTAGACCTACCTCCCCACCAGCCTCTCTATTCTGGATCTCAGCCCCTCCACTGTTTCCACCATAACTCACATCCCAATTTCTGTTTCTCTGCTTGTTTGTTCACTTGTTTTGTGACAGTCTCCCTAAGCTGGATGCTCCATGAAGAAGAGGACCATGTCTGTCTTGCTTACCATCCTAGACAAATAGTGTATATGGAATGTATGACCATTTTCTAGACTAGGACACTGAAACTCGCAGAAGTGAAGAAAGTTGCCCAAGGTCATGAGGTTGGAATTCAAAAGCAGCTCCTTCCTCCATGCTTCCTCACTGGTCTTGGCTAGGTTATAAGCAAAAATGGTATCCTCTGACCCTCCTAACCTTCCATGGTCCTGGGCATGGAAGGATTTGGGTGGTGCTGCTGTGGAAGGATTTGGGTGGCCCCGTGTCCATCATAGAACTCTCCTCCATGCCCTGGAGCTGCTGCTCCCCCAGAAAAGACAAGTCTCTGGCCTCTTATGGATGGGAGCCGTCTGAGAACCCTATCCTATCCTTCTTTTATCTTCAAGGACCGCCTTTGACACTAAGCTCTGGCTCCTACCAGGGCCTAGGGGTTGTGACAGGGCGTATGGTGACTTTTGTGCTTTGGAGCAGGAGCTAGGGGCAAACCCAGGTCTCAGCCCTGGGCCGCAGCCCTGCCCTGGTCCCCCTCCTCGTGCCTGCTGGAGCCCCGTGGGAATTGATACTGCTCTCTGGCCCCGGCCCCCAACTGGCCCAGCATCGAGGCATTTGTTAATGCAATTAGCAGGGCGGTCCATGCTGAAGGGCTGGGGGCCAAGGTCTGACTCACACCTCCCCTTCCTTCCCTCCCTCTGCCAAACGCCAAACGGTAGAGGCCCACTCAGCCTGCCAGACAGGCGTCTGCAGAGAGCGGGTGAGGGGCCAAGAACGGCATCTTTCTCTCATTAGAGGCTTTTATGTGAACACAACTGCTATTTTGGAGACTGGCGCTTGGCTGGCCCCTGGGCCCCGGTGCTGTTCCCAGCCATCTGAGCTGCGGCCCCAGCAGAGCTGTAGTGGGGTCGGGGTGAGCCCTTGAGGACCTGACTTCTTTCTCCCACAGCCTGGGGGCTCAGGGATGAGGTCAGGGCCTAGGGACACAGATCCTGGGCAGAGCTTGGGTGTGCAAAGAACAAGTCTCTGGGGGGATTCTAAGGGTGTGTGGGTTGGGGAGCAGAGAGGAATTTCCTTGGCCTCAGGGATCTCTTTGGTGGAAACCAAAGGTCCAGACTGGGGAGAAATAGCTAAGGAATACAGCCCCCTTCTCACTTCTCTGTAAGTGAATTCCCCCTGAAGCCTCTATGTGGGGGTCTGAGGTGGGGTGCCTAGGGAAGGGCTGAGGTCATTATTGAGGTTGGGTAGGAGACTGTCCTGTCTACGGAGGCCTCTGAGTGTGGATGGGACAGGGTCCCGTCCTGAGGGAGGAATCCAGGAGCTCAGTGGGTAGGTTGTTAGTGTCCCACTGACACAAATTTTAGTAATGATGGAGGTTTAATGGGGAAGCAGCTGAGCTTCAGGTGTGGGGGTGCTGAGCCCAGAGTCTGACCTGGAGCTGAGGTTCATTTTCCAGACAAGAGGGGATGGTGCTCAGAGGAGGACACAGGTTTAAAAGGCCCACCCTGAAGCCAGTGCCTCATCTAACAGGTCATAGATGGAGGGAGAAGGTCATCCTCAGATGATCCTGGGGCCCAGGAGAGAGAGCTGATAAACAGCTGTCCCTGGGGGGTGGGAGTAGAGAGTGGACTGGCTGTATTAGCAGCATCCCTGCTTCTGCACCACAGGGCTTAGTCCCTCTTTCTAACCAGGGCTTGGGCTGACACTGCCTTTCTCAGAAAAAAAACGTTGTGGTGGAAAGGTTCAGAAGCCCTCTTGCCTCTGCCACTGAGGTTATAGTAGTCTTTTATTTTTTATTTTTTTAAGGCTTTGCAGTGCGGTCCAATAGAACCTTCTGTGATGATGGACATGTTCTATATCTTCCTGTTCAACATGGTAGCCATGAGCCGCATGGGATATTGAGCCCTTGAAATGTGGCTAGTGCAACTGAGGAACTGACTTTTAAATGTTACATACAGCTCGTGGGTACAACATTGGATTGTATTAAACAGCACAACTTTAGAGACTAAAAAAGTACTTTTACATCCATGATCTCTGTTAACACTGAAAACAACTCTCTGAGGCAGGAATTACTGGACCCACTTTATGGATACAACTTAGGCACTGGTGGAGGCATCTCAATGAGATGAGATGGGCCCAAGGTCATGCAGCTGAGTTGTAGCTAAGCTGGAGTCAACCCAAATCCTCCTGACTCCCCAGTGCCATATTCTTACTGTTACCAAGTAGCTGACCACAGAGGCTCTGAGCAAATGGTATGAGCAGTCCACATGGTGGGAGCTAAGCAGCCTGCACAGAGGGAGCTGTTTCCAGAATCTCCCCCAGGCCTGCCCATCCTGACTTTGGTCTCCTCCCAAAGGTGGAGGTTTTGTGTGGAAAATCTGAGCAAACCTCTACTTGACTGTTTTGGAGTAGAGTGAAGGTAGAAGAGGGCACAGCCAGAAGGTGGGGGACTGGAGAAACGATGCCTTCTATTTCTTACTTTCGAAACAATTTTGAGAGTTTCCTTTTTATTCCCCTCTCTTTTGGCATCCCCTTAACTCCTCAGAGCTGAACTCCCAAAGCTGAAACTTTCCACATGTCCAGTCTTCAGTGAGGGAGAGAGTGCCAAGGGAGTGTAGAAAAAAGGGTTCAGGAAGAGTCCACATTATGAATGGCTAAAAACTGGCATTAGCGAGTGGGCACAGGGAGGCTGGTAGCAGTTCTGATTGTCTGAGAGTGCCGGTCTTCAGCAGAGAGGGGCCGGAGTGTGTCCCTGATAGCTAAACATGGACATTGCGGCATCCATGCCTAATGGACTTTTACCAATAATCAGTCAAACACGGACATCCCAGTGTCATGCTTGATAACCTTCATGAATAACCAATCAACAAAGATTCATTAAAGCCATATACTCCATCCTGGGGTGATCTCTCAAGTGTAAGGCATTATCTTTGCTCTTGAGGAAAAATGGAATAGAGGAGGCTCCAAGAGTAAAACATCAGGACTTCTCAACCCGCCACGTTTGGGAGTTTTCTCTCTTAAGATTCCCACAGCGTTGCATGGAACTGCCTCTTCTGGACCCTCCTTGTTTCCTTCTTTGCTTTATGTGACAGCCTGTGCCACGGGGCATTCTGAGATGGCTGATTTCCTTTTAGATACTTCAGTTTGGAAATCGGTGCTCATTTGACAAAAGACTGTTTTGCTTTAGTCTTCTTTAAATAAAAAGACACATGATCACTATTGCCTCCTACTTCCCAAAAGCTCCCAAACTTTTGGATTTCATGCACCAGCAAAATATCTAAAAACATCTTAGGCTCCAAAGTATAGTGCCAGCTTTCCCTTTGGCCAAGTGAGGGTGTTAGAAAAACAAACTACCATTTGCCATCACTTTTAATTAAAATAAAGAACATTTTAACACCAAACAAGTAAAAAAGAAAATCTCAAAATAAAAGATACTATTTATTTATTTATTTATTTTATTTTATTTTTTAGGCGAGGCAACCCTTGGTTGACCTCACAGATTTCAAGGACCTTATCAGCTTACAATCCCTAATTTTTTATTTTTTATGCCTTTAGCACCTCGTCTTCCTAGGTGGTCTCCCATCCAAGTACTAACCAGGCCCGACCCTGCTTAGCTTCTGAGATCAGACAGGATGGGGCTTGTTCAGGGTAGCATGGCTGTAGACTAAAAGACACTTTTTAAATGGAAAAAAAAATAGAATTACAAAAAACTTGAAACTTTTTATTTTCCTTATTTTTTGACAGACTAATAAAAATTGTCACAAGAATGTATCTTTCATAGATATGAATTTATAGCCACCATTTGGGGCCATTTTGGGGTGACTTTGGGGGGAATGGAGAGAGAAGAGAGGAGTTTGTGCTCCAATCCCATAATGCTGAGGCTCGGCTCAGAACAAAACTGCTTAAACACTTTAGTGAGGAAGTCACTTCTTGCTGAGACTTGTGAAAACAACACAAGAGCAGATGCAGATGAAGTCGGTGAGGGCTAGCTCACCACCTCTGAAACCCTGAAACTTGCTGGAAAATTTTTCTTAGCAGATCTGGCCTCTGCACAGTTTTGTAAGTGGTTGATCCAGAAAGGTTATCTTCCCAAGTAGGATTTTTCTGCCAGCAAATCAGGCTGCTTTGGAAACCTTTGAGAATTTTTATTGACCATGATGTTATATGCATATATAAATGCCGTTTTTATAGTTTCTCCGCCTAACCACCCATTTTCTGAGAGTTGTTCACCGTACCAAGCAAAGCTTGCCAAACCTTGTCTGCGTTTAGAAACTAACTTCCTGTGTGGCAAGGGGCTTCTGTGGGTATGAGAACCCACCTCTGGGCAGAGCTTCCTCCACGCAGAGGCCAGCCTTATTGTCTTTGAACACCCGGCACCCAGTCTGACCAAGAGAAGGTGCTCATTAAGTGTTGATGGAATGTGTTAGCAACAAGGCAGAACCAGAAGTAAGCAAGTCACCATAAGGCACAGGGATGTAGGACTGTGGGTTTTAGATAGTGGAAGCTCTTACAGTTACAGGCAAGGATGGGCCATCCCTGGGGCCCAGGAAGGGAAGGATGAAAGTTAGATTGGTTTCGAAAAGCCATCTTACAGGAAAGGACCACCCACTCAGATAAGGAAGCAACACCTAGACTGGGAGAAGCTGCATGACCTTTCTTTCACCCACTCCAAGCTTTGGGTCTCTGTCAGCAGAGAGATGTGGGTTTGAGGGACTAGGAGTGATATCGTGTTTGTGGTCCACATGGAAAACCACTTAAGTCTTCCCAGTTTACTCCCTCCCTAAAATAAACCAGGACAGAGATCTGACCTGGGCATATCTCCTTCCCCAGTGTCTGCTGGCCCTGGTTTCCCTGTGGGGCTGGTCTCTGGTGGTGGTAGTGACAGGGGCTGGTGGGTAGTCAGGTGGGGGCTGTGCATTCTGCCTCTGCTTTCCTCACTTCACATACTCTCCCAGTCTATCACCAGATCTCAGCTTCCCTGGACTGCTAGCACCTCCTGGAACATGCTATGTTCCTTCCAGCGTCCAGACCTTGCACTTACCCATCCCTCTGCCTGGAAGAGCCTGCCCAGATCTTTGTCCCTCTACCTCCTTTGCACCTGTCACACCTCTCTCTGCAGAGAGGCCTGCCCTGACCACCCTCTCTAAAGTGCCTGGTTGGCCAGACCACTACATCACCCTGTTTAATTGTCTTCGCAGCCCATGATACTGCCTGAAATGACATTATGCTATTGTTTTCTTGTTTCTTACTTGTCTTCCCCACTCAACTGCAAGCTCCATGTGGGCAAAGACTTTGTTCTAGCACACAGTAGGGGCTCAGCAAATATTTGTTGAATGAATGAGTGACAGATGGAGGAGACTTTGGGTTTAGAGGGTGCTGTCCTGGGTTCCTACCTGTTCTTCAGGGAAGGCCTTGGGAGAAGTGGGGCAGAACCTCGTACTCCAATGTGACCCTCCCTGAGCCGCTGGCCACTGGAGGTGGCTCCAGATTTTGCAAGGTCATGAAGAGTAGTGAAGAGAGAAAAAATCATGGCCCCCGTGCCTGATGGCTGCTTCACAGTGCCAGCTTGGAGTAAGGAGTCCAGTTCCAGCCCCACTTTGCCCTCAGGCTGGAGTCCCACCACATGCGAGCTTCGGAGCAGGTGCTTTCAGAAGAGAAGGAAGAGGAGAGACTGTTATACTGCAGATGCCTCTGAGAGACCCTTAGGGTCCCCCAGCCTCCCCAGCATACCACTCGTGGGATTCATGAAGAAACCGAGGGTCACTGAGGTCAAGATTATAGAGCTCATGGAAGACAGAAAACCCCTCAACAACTCAAACCCCCAACTTTCAGGCCAGCGTTGAGCCCTTCTTAGTAAAAGGGACTCATTCACTCCTCCTACATTCATTCAACAATAATTGAGAATCTACTCTGTGACAGTTTCTATTCTGGGGTTCAGGAGGGAATAAAACAAAATATCTGAACATCGCCCTCATGGGACTTCTAGTCTTCTAGAGAGACAGACAACAAAAAGCTAACTTGTAGAACACAACATCAGAAGGTTCTGCTGGAAGTGGTGGTGTGAGCGGCTCCACACCTCTGCTCGTTCAGTCTTTGATTGGTTGTCCAAAAAGATGACAGGCAAACCTCACCCTAAGGCCTGTAGGTGGAGGGTAAGAGAGAAATGGGCCCAGGGAGCCTTCTGAGGCCAGCAGTTAGCTTCCTACTTGAGCGGGGAAGGCCAAGCAGCACAAGGCAGGAGGGCCTTCTGACAGGTGGGTGTCAGGGTCCCCTGGCCCCTGCTCTCACCCCCCACCCTGTCTCCCCAGCCGTGTGCCAGCCACCGTGCCAGAATCGGGGCTCCTGCAGCCGGCCCCAGCTCTGCGTGTGCCGCTCTGGCTTCCGCGGAGTCCGCTGTGAGGAGGTCATCCCTGAGGAGGAATTTGACCCCCAGAACTCCAGGCCAGCACCTCGGCGCTCAGTGGAGGGTTCACCCAACCTGCGGAGGAGCAGCCCAGCCAGAGAGAGCACCGTGGCCAGAACGCAGCCACTGGCACCACAGGCCAGGTAAGTAGGTCCCCTCCTCAGTGGGACCTCAGGTCCGGGGGCACGGTCTCTTTCTGGAGGGACTTCTTTCTTAGGACCGTTTGGTGAAGATGTGATAGAGAAAGCCAGAATTGTCCTTTCTTCCCTCCTTCCCACTCTCCTCCCCCTTCCCTGCCCCACCAGAGGTGTAGAGAGTAGAACAGGTGTTGGGGGGTGGCGCAGGCTTTTGCCACGGTGGAGTGGACAGGGGAGTTGGGAGGTGGCAGGCGAACTCTTTACTCTCCAGGTTCTGGGAGAAAGCTGAGGAGGGCATGTCCTTGGGACCAGGCTCTCTCGTTTTTAGTCCTGGCATTGCTATTCCTAGGTAGATGGCCTGGAAAAAGTTACTTACCTCTCTGATTCCTTATCAACAGTTAAGGCAATGATGATAACCACAATCATGGAATTGTTGTTAGGATTAGGTTAGTTAATATAAGGAAAGTGCTTAGAACAGTGCCTGGCTCATAGTAAACTCTTTATAAATGTCTCCCCTCCCTCCTTCTCTGCCTGTGGTCTCTGTGATGCAGGAACTCCTCTGCCGGGGAATAAAACCCTTCAGTTCATTCACCACCCAGTGCTAGCCTCTCTCCTTGGAGGGGGAGAGAAGGAGCAGGTGGGGGAAGGGAGTAGAAGAAAAAGTGGGCAAAGGAAGTGTTCACAGGCAGAAGTCCCTGGCCAGCTTGCCAGCCAACCTGGCTGGACTTTATCTAGCTCAGGACAGGAAATCTGAACTTTGTAAACTGGTCCATTTGTAGGGGGCTGTGTTTTCCTTTTGTTTTTTCAGGTTAGTTTTTCCATTCACTTCCTAATTGGGGAGTTCTTTGTGAAATGTTGCAACCTTGACTAGCTGAACTAAGGGCGGGGGGAGATCCCCCCTCGGAGGCCAGGGAGAGGAAGCTGACCTTGGAAAGTCCAGATGAAAAACTCAGGAGAGAAAGGAAAGGAGCTTGAGATTGTCCACCAACTCTGCAGAGGGGGCTGGGCTGACCAGGGTCTCAGTAAGTTAGGGTTCCAGGGCCCAACCACCCAAGCAGGTGGTTTCCGAAGGCAGCTAGGAGCAGGAAGAGCTGAAGGATGAACTCAGGTCGCGGCCTAGGGAGCTCCTAAGTCAAAACTAGAAGAGCCAAACCTTTGGGTCAAGGCCCAGGGATGCTGAGTCAGAGAGAGGGGCAGAGCTAAGCTGCCAAGTAGACAACATAGGGGTAGGCGAAAGGCCTGGGATTGGCTGTGAGCAGGTAGGCAGGACCTGAGCCTTGTCCTGATTGGTCTTGGCTGTGGGTCCAAGGTGGGTGGGCCTGGTGTAAAGGCAACTGGTGGAGCCTCAGAGGTGCCCGTTCCAGGACCTGCCAGGTACAGTGTGGAAGCAAAGTCCCTCCATCTGGGCTTCCCCCTTACAAGCTCTCTTTTGACTCATGTGACTCATTCATTTTATTAATGCACTGATCTCGTGTGTGTGTGTGTGTGTGTGTGTGTGTGTGTGTGCACACACACGCGTGCACATGAATGTTGGGGGTGGTTGCTC
The DNA here is from genome assembly GCA_030015415.1 of Cynopterus sphinx. Lineage (NCBI taxonomy): Eukaryota > Metazoa > Chordata > Mammalia > Chiroptera > Pteropodidae > Cynopterus > Cynopterus sphinx. The sequence goes on from CM057384.1 coordinate 133,648,543, forward strand.
AGCGGGTCGTTCTGCTCTTGATCCTTGAGTCAGTGCTGTCTGACTCACCCCATCCTGCTCCTCACACTCTTCAAGGCCCACTCCCACTTCCTCCAAAATGCGACCCCACCACTTCCACCCAGCTATCCGACCTCCTGCCTCACTCGCTTGGAACACATGCCCTGCGTCTGAGATCAGGCCGTGTGGCCCGCGCCCGGGAAGACCGTGACTTGTCTCACACTCTGAATTTCCCTGCACCTCTTCCCCCAGCCCTAGCTTATAGAAAGCACTCAATCTGCATTTGTACTCAGTCTACATTTGCACTCGTCGCTTGGTCCAAACCGAAGAGTTGGCATTGAACCCTCACCCTGAGCCTGGAACTGAGGGTACGGCCACTTGTGCTGATCAGTGTGCAGGAGGAGGTGTAGCACTTTTCACCCTGCCTTGGGATGGTCTGTTTCTTTGCTCACTGGACCAGGAGCTCCCAAGAGTAGGAACCGTGTCCTGCTCCTTCATGAATGTGGCCCTGGTATCTAACACAGTGCCTGACACACTATAGGAGCTCAGTCAACAGAAGTCAAATGAATAAATGAATGAGACTTGAGAGGAGGAGGCTGGAAGGGAGGAGGATGAACTAGGGAGGGCTTTGATCTCCCAGTGAAAGTTTCACCTGCTCAGAAGGAGCTGGAGAGCGAAGGCCCTGGGGTAAGGTCTCCGGCCCTGCTGTGGGCTGTGCTCTTTGAGCTTCACCGGGCTCAGGCTCCCTGGCCAGGGGCTACTGTGATGTTTTTAATGAGCTGCAGCCTTCAGGCCAGCCCAGTCTCTCCCTGCCTTGGGACCTCAATGCCATGAAATCTGGGAAAGTCAGAGTGGCCCAGCTGTGTTTTACTTTGGGAGGCCAAATCCCACTTGCCTGGTGGTGTCAGACATTTCCTGTGAGCCTAGCCAGGTTTCCCAAGCAGTCGCTGGCCTCTCTCCTGATGGCAACTTGGACAGGCCCTTGGTGTCCAGCTAGAGGGAGTGACATGACTCAGGGGCATTCTAGGAGTAAGAGGGGAGTGTAAAATGTCCAGGCAGGGGAGACACTGCAGGGATTGGTGATGGCCAGAGGCCCCCTGTAGAAGAGCTCTACAAGAGACTTGTGTCCCAGAAGGAGGATGAGAGGGAGGTGCCCAGAGAGTCTTCAGCAGCAAGCAGCACACCCTACAGAGAGCCAGACGTGGACTGATGTTGTTGAGCTGCTGCAGGGCTGACTGCAGGGGCTTGGAGATGCCTTCTGAGCCCCAGGTCCAGGCTTGTTGCAGAGGGCCTCCCCACCTGGAAGCAAGAGCCAGGCTGCTGGGGGAAGGGCCTTGAGAGATTGCAGAATGGGGTGGTTACAACGGGCCTCGGAAAACAGTGCTTTACACTAGTGCTTCTCAAACTGCTGTGGCACGTGAATTGCCTGGGAACTTAATACACAGCTTTTGATTCATCAGGTTTGGAGTGAGCTTCAGGTCTCAGGTGATGCTGATGCTGCCGGACCATGGCCCACCTCTTGAATAGTGAGGGCCTGAGCCTAGGCTTCCAATCCTGGATTTACCAGTCACACCTGTTGTACGACATTAGGCAAGCAGCCTAACCTCTCTGAGTCAGTGGTCTCCACCTGATAGGATTGCTGAGAGGATTAAATGAGATCAGATGAATAGAGCACTTAGTGTGGGGCCTAATTTCAGTTAGTGCTCAACACCTGTTAGCCATCAGCAGGCTGAATCTCTTTGATATGAAGACCTGAGTTAACAGGAGACTATGGCAAAGAATAGACAGAAAACCAGAGTGCATGCGTGTGTGTGTATGTGTGTGTGCATGTGCGTGTGTGTATGTGTGTGTGTGTGAGTGTGTGTGTGTGTGTGTGTGCGCGCACACACGCAGAGTTACTCTGAGGAGAAGTCAGAGCCCAGACCCAGCCTCAGGGGAGATGTAACCAGCAGACGCAGCAGTAGCACCTGTGATGCCTGGCTCCATTGTTCCAGGACTAGCCTCACCAGCTGTATGGGAGAGGGGTCAAAGGGAGGTCTGTGACTTTTCCCAGAATGGGAGGGATCTCCCCTGGGTTTGCTCCTTAGCCTGATCTGAGGACTTAGAGCCTAAGCCCTGGTGACATCCTTAGCAGTCTTAGTCAGTACTGGGGCAACAAGGGGTCTGGAGGACCGTGTTGAGCAGGGAAAGCAGGGGTGGTAGGGGGGTGTCTGGGGAGCTGTGGACATCATAGTGATGGCTCTTTGTGGGCTTCTCCCCCAGAAGGCCGCTGGAGTCAGCTTTCTTTTTACTGACCCAGTCTTCCTCCTTCTAGATCTCCTCCTCTCTGTGCACCTCACCTCTATCTGCTGTATTAGTTTTCTATGGCTGTCATAACAAATTGCCACAAATTTAGCAGCTTAAAACAATGCAGATGTATTATTCTACCGTTCTATAGGTCACACATCAGACACGGCTCTCACGAGGCTGAAGTCAAGGTGTCATATCCAGAGTGCCTGGATGCTCTAGGGGAGAATCTGTTTCCTTGCTCATTCATATTGTTGGCGGAATTCAGTTTCTTGCAGTTGTAGGACTGGGGTCCCTATATCCTTGCTGCCTGCCACTTCAGGGTCATTCGTAGCATCCAGAAGCCACTTGCATTTCTTGGCTTCCTATCTTCGAAGTGGTCAACTCATCATATTTTGAATCTTCTCTCTGCTTTTCTCTTCGGCTGAATCTCCCTCACTGACTCCTCTGCCTTCTTTCATTTTTAAGGGCCTCTGTGATTCTAATGGCCCCACCCAGATAATCCAGGACAATCTCTTTATTTGAAAGCCAGCTGACTAGCAACCTCAGAGGCACATCAAAGGAAAAAGACCATGGGGGCCAACCACACCCAACCACTGCAGCCTTTTCCAGATGAGACCCTCCCCTTGTCAAGGGCTTGTCACCAGGGCAGCCCTACATGGCCTGACCCTTTCGGTCAGCTCTCACCACTCGTTTCCCTCACTCACCCTGCTTCTGCCACACCGGCCATCTGGTGTTTCCCCAAACATGCCAGAGATGCTTTCCCCTCAGGGCCCTTCCCTGGAGCCAGTTTCCTAGAGCTGCCATGACAAATTACCACAAACTGAGTGGCTTAAAGCACCAGAAATTTATTCTCTCACAGTTTAGGAGGCCAGAAATCCAAAACCAAGGTGTTGGTAGGTTTGTTTCTTCTGAGGCTCTGAGGGATAATGTGTTTCATGCCACCTCCTAGCACCTGGTGGCACCTAGCAATCCTTGGTGTCCCTTTGCTTGTAGCTGCATCACCCTAAGCTCTTCCTTCATTGTCACATTCAGCCTAATCCAATATGACTTCCTTGAAACCTAACTAATTATATCTGCAAAAACCCTATTTCCAAATAAGTTCATATTCACAGGCTTGGGTTAGGACATCAAGGATCTTTTGGGGGAGCAACTAGTCAACCCACATCAGACTCTTCCCAGACCCTCACATGGTTTCCTTCCTTCCTTCCTTCCTTCCTTCCTTCCTTCCTTCCTTCCTTCCTTCCTTCCTTCCTTCCCTCTTTAGGTCTTTCCTTCTCAGATGGACCCTTTGTGTCACCCAGTTTAAAATGGCACACCCCAAACTCTTCCTGTCTCCTCCCAAGCTATTTTTCTCCATAGCGCTATCTTGTATATTTTACTTATTTATTTGATTTATTGTTTTCCTTACCCTAGTAAAATGGCAGGTCCAGGAAGACAGGGCTTCTATCTGTTTTCTTTGCTGCTATATCTTCAGCACCTCAGATATGACTGGCCCAGAGTCAAGTTGAATAAATATGCGTTGAATGAACAGGCTTGGCTGTCTACCTGCGCTATCTTGTTTGTTTCTCACAACTCCCTGCAGTGGGTTCTCAGTGTCCCCATCCTATTAACGAGGCTCAGACAGGTGAGGTCCCACAGCCTGAGACCCAAGCCTGTGCCAAGCTTTTGTCTGTGGGGAAAGGGAGGAAGGGCAGGGCCCCTAATGCAGCTCCTGCCAAAAGTCCAGCCATGGTGGTGAGTTGCCGGGGTCACTGAGCACACATGCCTCGTGTGCCTATGTGTGGGTGGCAGGAGAATGTGCTTCTGCAGAGCAGGATCCCAGCATCATTCAGCCCCCACGTCTCAGCCCCTACCTTGGCCTTCTTGGCACTTACTGACATGTGACTTTTAACCTGCTATTGCTGAGTTAGAGCCCATAGGTTTCTCATGGGAGTACTGTCTCCTGTTACCCTCAGGCCATGGCCAGGCCTCCTGGGGCAGAGGGGTTAGGGGGAGGGACTTTGCCCCCAGGTGTGGTCTCTGCCAATCTGGGGGTTGGGGCACTGTGACCTCTCAGTATATCACTGCACCTGGAGCCACTTCAGGGGAGACCCAGGCAGTGGGGCTGACAGAATGGCAAAGGCTTTCTTTCCCAGGAGACTGCTGACCCAGAATCCCTAACAAGGTCCCTGAGGAGAAGGCAGCTGACCACAAAAGGGACAATGGGAGGTGCAAGGAGGCAGTCCCAGTGTGTGTGCCAGGTGGCATTTGGCTTCAGAGTCAGGCAGAATTTAAACCCTGGTATCTGCACAAACTAGTTATGCAAGTCACTTCACTGCAGTGAAATCAGTTTCTTTGATATTGAAGTGGAAAACCCATGCCATCTCATAGGGTGATTGAGGAAATCCACTGAAATCATTCAGGCAGAGTAATTGGTAGGGTGCCTGGCATACATTAAGTCTAATAAATGTGAAATCTCTTACCCTACCTGCCTGTTCCCCATGCCTGTGACAAATCAAGGTGATATATCCCATTTGCCTGGATAGATTTTCCTCCACTCCACTGACTAGGTGTATAGATGGGAAACTGAGGCAGGACAAAAGTTGGCAGCTAGATTGTGGGTTGATTCTGGGAACCCAGGAGATCCTACTGGGCCAATCTGAAGGCTCGGCGGGCCCTCTGAACCTGGCTCTAGCCACCTTCTACCCAACCCCTTCCTCTGCTCTGGGCTTCAGCTTGCTCCTTTAGACAACATGACCCCCCTATGCATCCTCCCTCCTCATCACTCACATTCCTTGGACCCAAGGGCATTCTCCAATATACCCCTGGGCTACAGTGAAAGACAAACTTATGCCGAGGGGACCTGGAGAAGTCCTTGGCCGTCCCTGATCCTCAGTTTCCACATTTGTAAATCAGAGAGATAAAGTGGATCTTCTCTGAGGTCGAGAGTTATTGATCTCAGAGGATGGCCTCCAGTTTGACCACTTTCTATCCCCAATGGTGAAATGTGCTTTCCCCCCTCTTTTTAACCATTTCCAAGGTCACGACAAGGACATATGATGCTTTTCACCAGGGCAGAGCTTAGCTGTCCCTGACATTCTGGCCTCAAATTCTCCTTGGCAAGGCTGCGCTGGGGTTAAGCAGCCTGCACCTTGTGTGCTATGTCACCTCTTTCTCAGGCCACCAAGTGGTGCCTCCCTGCTGGATTAACTCAAGGCTATAACCCTCAATCAAGTTTTTGAGACCTCCGGGAGTTGAGCGCCTTCCTTCTTTTCCCTTTATTTTTCTTTTCCTAGTCTTATTATTTTCTGATTTGTTTTTATAACTTTGAGCCCCAAGCTTGCTCCCCTGAGTTTTTCTTTCTGGAATTTCCCAACCCTTAGAAACTTGACTACACTATTTTGAAAGACTTAGAATTAGGACACCCAGTTGAGCTTCCAAGCTGGGCTACTAACTGGCTTCCCCCAGGGATACTTAACTTCACTAAGCCTTAATGTCTCTATCTGTAAAATGGGAAGGATGATTCTTTCCTTTCTAGGTTGTTGTGAGGATTAACTAAAGCAATGGGGGTGAGAGGTAGCTTGTGAACTGTAATGTGCCTTGTGAATACTGGTCATTGTTGTCATTCAACAATCCTGACAGTGGGCTGGGGTGTCTGCTAGTATCTCTTACATGTGAGTGGGTTACTTTCAGGAGGAACTCCTCATTGAGGCCCTCCCTGACCACCTTTTTGAGGTTTTAACCTTAGAGTTAACCTCAGCCGCTGGACACAGCACTAGGAGATGTGCTTTACGTCACGGTCTCTGTGATGGGTCCCCCAACAGTTGTGAGCGCACAGCCTGTGCAGCTGTACGTGGTGACCGTGGACCTGGCCCCTTCCCAGGAGTGATATGGTTCTCATTTTCCTGTTGTTAAATATTGTAAACCTTCGACTTGGGAAGTTCCCTCATTTGATTCACTTTTTATTCCCACAGTACGTTTTATTTTCCACTTTCTAGCATGACATATAATTTACTTATTTATTGTGTTTATTGTTTGTCTGTTTTTCCCCGACTGTAATGTGAATTCCTTGAGGGCAGGGATCTCTGTTTTGTTCACCATCATATCCCAAGCTGCCAGAACAGTGCTTGGCATATAGTAAGCACTCAGTAAATAAATAGCTGCCAAATGAACATCCCTGTTGCAATATATCTCCTGTCACTGCCTGAAGCAATGGCAGTGGTCTTGGGTTTATTCCCTTCTGAGCTGACACTCAGCCCATCCCCTAGCGTGTTGTTGGTCAGGAGGGGGCTCTCCCAGTGCTCCCACCAGGTGGATACCTGCCTACCCTGTGCCCCTGAGCCTCGGGAGTCTGAGGCCAGGGCAGGCTAAGGGCCATGCTTCTCTCCTAAGGGTGACTAGGGCTAGAGGGGGGCTCAGCAGACACTTGGGAGTGCCAGGAGTTTGGTGCAGGGCTGCAGCAGCTGTGAAGGGGTCTCCTCCCAGCTTCCTCTGGTTCTTGGGCCTTAGAAGAGTGCCATGGAGCCCCTCCCTAGGGCTGTGGATTTGGACGAGGAAGGCTCAGAGGGGAGTAGTCAGAGGGAAATGCTCACTTGTGGGCCTCCAGCCAGAGCAAACAGAAAGGGTTTTATTGTCCCAAGACTGAAGTCACAGAAGCCCTGCTGCTGCTTTTCGAGAGAGTAGAAGAGACCTATATGTCTCAGCTGAGAACTCCCTTCACCTCCTGCCCCCTCACCCGCTGCTTGCAGAGGGTTCTGAAGTGTAGGTGAGTCACATTAAGGTTCGTGCTGGGTCCCTGGCACTCAGTCCCTGCCAAGTGCACCCATCCCTGCCCAGAAGAGACCACTTGGAATGACTGGGTGGGTCTGAGCACTCCATTCCCACCAGGGGAAGGAGACAGGCTGTTCCATTTTGGAATTTTCAGTCACTGGACACACCACCAGGAGATGTCTGTCACTTTGTCCTCTCTGTGACAGGCACTCCAGGGATCACTCAGTGTGCAGCCTGTGCAGCTGTGTGTTCTGACCCTGGACCTGGCCTCTTCCCAAAGGGAAGTGTCTACCATTTCCTCCACAAAGCATGTTGCTTCAAGGCAGTCCTCTCCAGTTCTGCTGGGCTGCTGAGGCCCCTTCTAGGTTTCTCTAAAAGGAAGGTGAACCTCTGGGGCCTTGTAGAGTGTTAATGGGTGCCTCCCCACCCTGCGTAAATTCCTGAGACCCATGAAGGTCAGGGCCTGGGTAGGGCCGTAGCTGGCCTGAGGGTACCTGTGTGAATAACAGAAAGACACAGGCTCACGTGGATGCAGTCAGGCACACAGCCTGGCTATGCTTTGACTCTAGGCCTAGGGGTCCTGACAGCAGTCTTGCGGCAGGTGGGGACCAGTGTGCCTCTCTGTGCAGCATAGCCTGCAAGCCTCCTTCTTCTGCCATGCTCTGCCTAGTGCAGACACCTCTGGGTTGGTGAAAATGCCAAGTTCAGGCCTCTGAGTGCTCAGGGGCCCAGGGCCTTCTAACACCTCTCCTGCTCCCCACATATAGCAAGATGGCAGATTCGAGAGAAATGGTGTCTGCTTCCTGCACACTGCCCCTTATCTTTCTCCCTCCCCTATATAAGCTTGAAGGCGAACATCTGGCCTGAGGTGGCCCGAGGCAGCCCCAAAATCTCGGATGAAGACTGTAACACTTCCTTTTCTCCGATCTCCCAGAGCTAAGGATCATCAGGACCCTTCCTTAGGTTTGGTTCTAGAGAGAGACACCTTCCCAGTCCAGCCCTGGCCCTAGCCCTCTACAACCTTTACAGTATGAGCTAGGGACCTCCTGGCTGCCTACAACCTGCTGCAAAATGATGGAGAAATGTACCAGACTCTTCCTCTTCTAATTCTCCTTCTTTATCACCTCCATCCCAAGAATTTGTTGTACCCAGCTATGTTTTATCCACTGCGCTGGATGCGCTGCAGTCCTCTCTCCTCTCCTTGTCACACACCAACGTCACCAGCTCAGTGACATGCAGGAGGTGGATATCGCACAAGTGTCTTTTGGCCAATTGTGTTGAGTCCAAGTAGCAGTGTATAAATAGAGTGGGGTGCAAAGCTGCACCTGCCATTAGGATAAGGGCGGGTGCCCAGGAGCAGAGGGGCGGGGAGCCTTTCAGTGCCCACCACAGCCCTGATCCTTGCCTTGCCGAAATGGGACATCCAGAATCGTGGTTACTGTGGTGAATGTTTGGGTCAGGACTGGGTGGGATTAAGGTTGTGGTTGAGGTGACACTCTATTTTACAATAGGGTGGTGGTTAGGGCAACTTTATGTGGTATTAGAATGAGATTTTAACCTTAGTGTTGGGTTAGGTTTGGGTTAGGCTTGGATTAGGGTTACATCACAGATGAATTTAGGACTGTGGGTTTTTGAGTATGAAATGGTTACCATTTTAACCTCAATTTATGAGCATTACTGAGTGAACCGGCCCCACTGTTTGAGGCGTTTCACAGGCACCACCTACTTTAATACTGGTGACAATACGACATAGTGGTTAAGAGTGTGTGCTATGAGTCAGACCTCAGTTTTGTCTGGTTCTGTTGCTCACCAGCCCTTTGATACTATATGATTTTCTTCAGTCCCTGCATCTCGGTATAATTTGATGATACTAACACTGGCCAGGAAAAAAAAAAAGGAATACACGGTTGCAGTCAGAATAAAATAAAAGTGGATAATGTGCTGAACCACATAGCTAAGTGCTCAATACTTGATAGCTGATACTCTTTCTTATCTGTATCAGTCAGAATTCCAGCAGGAAACAGATGGCACATTTGATGGGGACTGTTTAATAAAGGGTCTGTTGGCAAAGGCATAGACAGGGTTATGGGAAACAGCAAAAGCTGGCAGGTACCCCAGGAGTGGTGTAGGGAAGCCCTCAACCCTCCAGGTCTAAAGAGGCCGGGGGCCAGGGGTTCCTGGAACCCAGAGTGGCTCCAGCTGTAGGAGACGGCCATGGCAGAGCTGTGGCCTCTGGTGGAGGAACATGGTGGCTGCCCCACCTGCAGTGGTCCATTAAGAGAGAGCCAGGAGAATAGATACCTCCACTCTCTCTGCCTCTTGCTGGGGTCCCACGTGGACTGGGGCAAGTGAAAGATCTCCAGCACGTTAACCTGTCCTCTCAATGACCCTGTGAAGAGGAAACTCCTGTTAGCCCCACTCCACAATGAGAAAACCAAGGGAGAGTGGTTCCAGCCCAGCTCTGCTCAAGACTCCAGGACCGGTGCTTGCAGCCGTTTTGCTTAACAGCTCCGAGAGCAGGTGAGCTCAGGCGAATGCAGACCAGCAAGCCTGGTGTGGGAGCTGCAGAGGACTAGGTCAGACATAGCATCTCGTGTCTTTTCAGGCAACTACCGAAACCTGACAAGAGCCTGCAGCAGCCTTCCCCATGGCCATGTGTGAGGAGTAACAGGAGCTTGTTGGGGGTCATTAAAACGTTAATGTATGCAGTTGCCAGCGTCCAACTTAAAAAAATAAATAGTAACAACAAACATTTCAAGCTTGTGGCTGCACTCATAGCATTTAACTGACCTAAATCCTCTAAGATTTTTGTTTAAAAGGAAAGGGTTAGGGAGAGATGAAGCAAGGAAGGAATGGAAAGACAGTCTGTGCTCTTTTCAGATGCCCCAGGGAAGGTCTGTCCCATCCGGTTGCTTTGTACAGAATTGTGGCTGCTCAGTAAATACCACTCTCTGGATTGGGGTGTGTATATGTGTGTGTGTGTGTGTGTGTGAGAGAGAGAGAGAGAGAGAGAGAGAGAGAGAGAGAGAGAGAGAGAGAGAGAGAGAGGCAGACATGCAGCATGAGTGGAAAACTGCTAAGAGAACATGCCTCAAAAATCATAATGGAGATTTTTCAGGCCCTGTGAATTTTCCTTTTGAGCTCAATGTTTTCAAATATATATTAGGCTTCATCTCTTGTTCACAGTGTAGAGGAAGTTTCTGATTTATGGGTCCAGTAGTTTTTCCAGTTACGCGATGTTTAAATCTGCCACCAGTTAACTGATTTGGCGCTGTCAGAAAAAAGCACTGTAAGCTTCCCAGGTGAAAATCACTTTACCAAAGTAAAGTGGGACAGTTGGCCCTCTGTGTCTGTGGGTTCCACATCCCTGGATTCAACCAACTGCAGAGCAAAAACATTCAGAAAAAAGCGTGACATTGTTGCTGACATGTACTATATAGTTAGGTCTATGCATCTGTCCTGAGCGCCACAGACTTGTTTCTTGTCCTCATTCCTAAACAATACAGCATAACAACCATTGACATAGCGTTTACATTAGATTTGGTATTATAAGTAATCTAGATATGATTTAAAGTGAATGGGAGAATATTGGTAGGTTATATGCAAATATGATGCCAGTTTATATAACGGCTTGGGCATCCATGGATTTTGGTCTGTTGGTTGCCTGGAGTTGGTTGGGGGAGGACCAATTCCCCATGGATATAGAAGGAGGATTGTATTTTGACAACAGTAATAAAAAGAAGACTCTGAAATGTATATTTGTTTCCACTCATGGAACTGAGTCCATGTCTTGGCATTCCTCCTCATCACCCCACAATCACCAGCTCACCTGTGTGCGCATGCATGTGCACACACACCCCCCACCTCTGATGAGGGGCTAGGGGGAAGATTGAAGTCTTGTAGGATAATTTCCCAGAAAAGGATTAGAAAGGGAAATGGGTTTACTGTAAAGTCATCTGATGGTTATAAGGTTGGCTGCTTAGGACCCAGAGGGATGTGTGTGTGCATCTCTCTGTCTGTCTGCAGATGACATAGTGCAGATTGCTAAATGATTTCCAATAACAAAATGTGGAAACACATACTTCCTTTGTTAGCCACATAGCTGTGGTTTTGTGTCCATGATTCATTGTGGAAGTGAGTGGCTATAACAGGCATTTTGTGGGTATTTTTCTTTTTTCTCCTAAAAAAATATTTGTGAAAGGTCTAAAATTCAATGAAGTCCAGTGCTTTTTGAAAAGAAAAATCCCCATTCCTTGCAAAAGGAAGATTACAAATCAAAACCTCTGGGGCTACAACATTCCTGCTTCCAGCCAGTCACCTACACTGCATTTTCCTCCTAGAGCCTCAGTCCCTGACCACCACCTAACATGTCCACCCACATGTGCACCCAGTAGAGTGTGGAGGATTGCATCAGAGGCCTCTCAAGGGATTCTGGTATTGCGAGGGAATGGGGGTGTCCTCTTGAGACCCCAGCCATGCCACTCCCTTGGGAAACAAATTGATTCCACATTTCTTCCTTATTTTTTTGAGGTTCTGGGTCAAGGTCAGAGCCCCTAGAGCAGGCAGTAGTGTGGGAAGGAAGAATTGTGAAATTATTTCTGTCTTATAGTTAGACGACTCTGGGTCTGAATCTCAGCTCTACCACTTAAAAATTATGCTGCCTAGAACAAGCGGTTTAACCTCCTGAGCCCCAGTTTCCTCATCTATAAGGTGAGGATAACTACCACTACTTTATAGAATTGTCAGGAGGATTTATTAGTATATGTAAATACATTGGCACCTTTTAGGTGTTCTATGAATGGCACCCACTCTTATTAATCTCTAGACTCTGGGGTTATCTGAGCATTTTGTTTCCATCAGAAAAGCAGCTGCGATAACTAGAAATTCTGGGAGTTTGCCCGGACCCCTTGATGGTGTTTCTGGTCCTGGCGAGGTTTCCCGTCGTGACCAAGGGTGAGCAGCAGGGTGGGGAATGTCATTCACCAATGGCAGACAGAGCTCAGGCCCAGAGACTCTGTCCCAGCACTTCTCTGCTGGCAGTGATCCTGGGGAGGCTAGCAGCCTTTCCGTGCTTCAGTTTTCTCTTCTGCAAAATGGAGGACGATAGTTCCTACCGCACAGAGTTGTTGCACTCATCAAGTGGGGCATCAAATGCAAAGGGCCTAGAAAAATAAAAACGGAAATGCTTGTAGAGGATGTCTGGCACATGATGGGTTGGTAGGTTTGGGCCGCTACATGGCTGAGAGAAGTCTTTTCAGGTTGTGGTCTCAGTTCTTGTTTTTGGTCCTGGGGCAGTTTCAGTCCCTAGAAGAGCAGGCTGGCTGCAGGCTGCCTGGACTTTGACCTGCACTTGAGAGTGTATCCTCTTGACCCAGGCCCCCTGCTGCCTTTGTCTACAATGGGCCTGTCCAGGCAGGACCAGGTGAGGGGGTAAACTCATCTGAAGTCATAGGCCTGTTTGCTATCCGATAAGGCAGGCCTGCTCAGCTTTGTGTGTGTGTGCATGTGTGTGTTTTGGGGGGCAGGAAGATAGTATTATGAAGTGGTCAAGGGTCCTGAAGACCCACGAGCTGAGAACTCAAGGGTTTGGGAAATTGGCATCTCATGCCAGTTTGGTGGTGGAGAGATGCCCGTTTACCAAGCTCCCATGGCTTTGGGAAGTAGTCCTAGCTCTGTCCCCTCAGCCTAAAGGTTTTTCCTCTAATCTCTTGGAGCCCTTGCCAGGTGTCCACAGACCCTGATTTATGTTTTCATTCCCTTTCAATGGCTTCACCTCTCCAACCACTTCCTTTTTGTGTGTGCTTCTTTGTAACTCACCCTGTGTCACTCACAGCAGCTTGCAGCCAGAGTTGGGGGCAGTAGTGGAAGGAGCATGCTGAGCCTGAGATTCTAGTAGACTTGGGATCAAATTCTGAGTTATGCCATTCATTCTTGAGACATGTGAGCTAGGGCCAGCTACTTACCTTCTGTACCCTGCCAACGTCTCATCGCTGCTAATGGGATAATGAGGCCTGCCTCCTAGGGCATGGGGGGACCTTTCCAAGGGATGTTCATTCTCTGCCTGGTGCTCAGTAAACAGAGCAGTTATCTGATCAAAGTTGTTGTGTGTGGAATGCTTTGGCTCCAGAGACTTCACTTCCTTTCTCCTGCCGCCCACTTGGGGCCACAAACACCCTGAGAAGGCCTCTGGGAATGGTCCAGACAGGAGACAGGTGAGTGAGGGAAGCACTTTTAATCAGAGGATGTGGGCAATAGGGGCAGGCAGGGGAGTTCCAGGAATTTTTGATATAATCAACATCCTAAGAGACCATTTTTAGCCTTGTTACCTTCTGGTAAAAATACCTTCCTTTGAGGCTTCCCTTTTAAACCCAAGATCCAGAGGATAAGGGCTGGACTCTTGGTGCTATGGCTCAGTCCCAAAGCATAGTTCTCAAACTGCCATGTAGTGCAGAGGTTTAAAGTACAGGCTGGAACCAGAATATCTGCAGGCGTTTGATGCCCAACTCTGTTAGTCATTGGCTGTGTGACCTTAAGCAAGTTGCCTAGTTTCTCTGTGCCTCATCAGTAAAATGGAGATATGTAATAATAATATCTACCTCCTAATCTTAATAATGATTAAATTAGTTAATGTATATAAAGTGCTTAGAATAGTGCCTGACACATAATAAGCACTATGTAGCTATTTGCTATGATTTGCTGTCACCCTTGGCCCCTCTCACTTTTCCTGGAGCCAGATAGGCCTTCCCTTTGAACAGCACCACGGGCACATTCCTGAACTGGTTCCTTCAAGCTTACGGTTCTCTATGCCTTGGGTAGACTCTGCCCTCATTCCTTCCTCCAGCTTGAATCACAACTTCTAGAAAACTTTCCCAGGCATCCTGCCGTTAGACTCAGGCACTTACTTGCTGCTTTTCCGCTCTTGGATTGTTATGAAACTTCATGCTCAGGGTCTTCTGCTGGAACTGCTGAGCATGGGTGTACATCTTGGGCTCTGCACCAAGGTGCTGGTGAGGAAATGAATGAGGCTAAAAGCTAGGCTGCATTCCCCTCACCCAGCCCTGGCACCATGTAATGCCAGCCTGGAAGAAGTGGGGCAGTTCTGTAAACTGGCAGCCCAGAGGGGGCCTCTTTCCTAGTTACACAAAAGGACCAAGTGTGCTAGGCCTCCCCCTCCCCTGCCTCCCGCCAGGATTGTAATCTCCCAGCAGGCTAGACATCTTTCCCACAGTGCCCATGTGGGACCATGCACCTTATAAGGTGCTCTAAGTGCACCTTGCAAGTACTTGCATGATGAATTCATGCATCCAGGGCTCCTCCTCCAGCCCAGCTGACAGGTGTTCCTGGGAGAACTTGGAGACAAAGGCTTCAGACCACCTGCGGGCCCCCCTGGCTGTGGAGGAAGCCCAGCCAGGGACCGGGAGATGGTTCCAGGGAGACGAGGGATCTGGGAGAAACCACAGAGAAGTTCAAAGTTCAAGTGATACATATTTGGGGGGCAGCAGCTGTGTTCCCAGTGCTGTGATGACACTACGGAGAATACAAAGAGGGTAAGACCCAGTCCCTTCCCTTCTTCTTTGGGGGTTCTGTGTCCCTGGTCGAGCTGCAACCCTTTGGGTGGTCCCCTGGGCCCAGAAGGAGGCTGAGGGGCTCTTGGAGGGACCCTTTCTCCTCGTGGGAGGGAGAGGGTGATTGTCCCAGCTGTCCGACACGTGTGCAGGCTAGATAGAAAATGAGGGGCAGTTCCTAGCGCCCTCAGAAGCCCTTCGGGGCAACTGCTCCTCCCACCTCTGCTCCCTGAGGTGCCCTAGGGTTCATCCCAGGGACTGGGCATCCTCTCTGGCTTTCTTGTGCTGCTCCCTTAACATCCAAAGGGAAAAAAGATGATGCAGTTTGCGGGGACGAGGGCTTGGTAGCCTGGCAGCCTACAAGGCAGGCTGCTCAGGGGAAAAGTGTTCACAGTTGACGGAGACACAAAGAGTCTGGAGGGTGGGGAGCGATGAGGCTCAGAGGGGCCTCTGGACCCTGGGAGACTGAGGCAGCACCTACTTTCAGGGCTGTTGTACTAGGGGACAGGCCTCAGTGCCTCCCAGACATGCATGGCTCTGCCCATCTTCTTTACCTACAAGGAAACAGGGGTGCTGTGTTTCCTCCTGAGCAGGAGAGACACTCCCACAGTTCTTCTCCTTCCACACCCCAACCCTGCCAAGGGCATCTGCTGGGGTCTCTGTGCAGGAGCTCCAAATCCCTCAGACCAGGGTGTGGCAGAAGGAGCTAGGCTTCAGAGCAGGGGGAAGTGACTCATAGGTGGTCAGACAGGGCGATAAGGCAGGGTGGGGGCCTTGGGTCACCGATGAGGCCATGGGGTTTGGACAAATGGGCACAGTAGGATCAGCAGCAGAGGTCTTATGACTCTTGGGGGAGGCTGGCTCTGGGCCCTTTCAGGAAGGCACCAAAGACTGAGGGTGTTGGTGCTGATGATGCTACATCAGTGTGTGAGGTAGCGGGCGGGGCTGCTGAGCATCCACCGAGCATCCACCCCACCGGTCTCTCAGAAGTCATGGACGGGGACCCCTGCCCTCAGCAGGATTGCTTGTGGCTTCCTCTCTGGCATACCAGACTAAGCGCCATGATTCCAGGGACAGGGAGCTCCTGCCTCTCCAGGGACCAACATGTCGCTGGTCAACCCTGGCTCTTTAGAAGCCTTTCCTCATACTGCTGAAACCTGCTCCCCTATGACACGGTCCTGGATCTGTCCTCTGGAACCCCAGTCTCTCCCACCATAGCCTTGCTGACACCTGATGACAGGTAATGCAGTTTGAGGGCAGGACAGCAAGGTTTAGGAAGGCACTGGTGTCCCCCCTCCCCCCCGGGGTAGGAGTGAAGCCTTTCAGGGACGACGAATGCGGAGAGGAGAGCCAGGGGAATCTTCTAACCTCGTAGTTACAGGCCCAGATAGACTTTCAGGGTTCACATCCCAACTCCTCTATTTTCTATACTGTGCTGTCCGTTGCAGTAGCCACCAGCCATATTTAAATTTAATTTAATATAAAACTCAGTTGTTCAGTCACACCAGCTGCACTTCCAACTGCTCAAAGCCACGGGCAGTTACCAGCTATCACATTGGATAGCACAGACTATAGAACACTTTCATCATCACAGAAATTTCAAGTGGAGAGTGTGATTCTAGGTGAATGACCTAGACCAAGGTCCTTAATCGCTCTGTCCCTCGGTTTTCCTTTATGAAAAGTCGGGTCCGTTAAGTACCTAGCCCCTAAGGTGGTTGTGAAGATCAGATAACATAAGGCAAATATAATGAATAATACAAAACACAGAATTAGTTCTCAATAAATGTTTCTTATTCTTGTCTAGGACAGATAGAGCAGGGTTCAAGTCCTTCCCTCCTCACAGTGACACCTGGGAACCCACCAACCTGGCACCTCTGATGCCCAGAGGCTGGAGAGTGATGGCTGCTGCTTTAGCCCCACCTGGGTCTCACCTGCTCAGCTCTGCATTACCTGCAATCAGCAGGCTTCTGGCTCTGCGCCAAGGCCCCTCCCCTTTGCCCACCTGGGCTGGGGTACCCCCTTGTTCCCTGCTAGAGTGGGATAGGTTCGAGACAGGCTGGAGCAGGATGTCTGGCAACACTGCCTCAAGTGCCTGGGCGTGAGGTCTGCCTGGCCATCCAGGAGGAAAGAAGGGGCAGAGCTCCGTGAAGGCTTCCCCTGCCTTGCCAGTGCCCACATTCTCAGGGGAGACTCAGCCACCTGGGAGATACCAGGGTGTGTTAACCTGTAATGAGCTGAGCCTTCTGACACAGGAAGAAGCCGTCACAGCCCAGAAGCAGAGATGGAGTTCTGGGAATGCCCTTCTGCCTTGCTGCTCTCTCCCTCTTCCCCTCCTACCTCCCCAGCTGCTCCTTGTCAGCTGCCTGCACAGCCTCTTGCTCTGTCTGCCTCTCAAGTGTTGGTGCTCCCCCAACCTCCTCCTCTACTTTTCCTTATTCTCTCTCTACTCCTATATTTCCCAGTGTTTAAGTATCAGAGCACCTGGAAGTCATAAGGAATACCATAAATTATCAATGTAATTAATTCCATGATTAGAGCTGGGAACAGTTTTATTAGCAGAAACTATGACGATCGTCTGTGTGTGCAGAATGAAAACCCGGCTATAGGCACACGCACATGTCCACGAGAAGAACAAGCCGTCAAGTGAAATGCAATGGCCTGTTGCCACGTTTTCCGTTAATATTCATTTATGGCTCGTTCATTTGTTTTATCGTGTGCTAGCAGACAAGTGGTAGCAAGTGCCAAAGGCTGGAGACGAATTGATGGGAGCATAAGTCCTAACTGAGACCAGTCTGTTCATTAACACATTTCCCCCTTGACATTGGGAAGTGTCAGCGGGGTTAATGCCTCAGTCCAGTCGTGAAGGGACTGTGGTTTGTTCTGCACAGTCTCCCTGAGTGATATCCTCCCTCCTTAACTCTGTAACCACTGCCTCTATACTAGACCCCCCTGCCTCACCCCCGACCCTCCTCTGGATGCTGCCTTTTGGATGTTTCCATCTGGAGACCCATCCCAAGGACCTCAACACTTTTCATGTCCAGAACTGAGCCACTTCTCGAATCTCTTGCAGTGGGATCTTGGCTCCTGGAACCCCCTCTGGCCCATTTCTTTAAGCCACAGCTGAGAACTCTCTATGTCTTTGAATCCATGCCTCCTTCTTGGTCCCATCCATGATCCCTGTAGCCTAGACCATAGCCCAAACCTTCCAGCTGGTCTCAGCACTCCCCAATCTGGTCCGTCCACTACCAGGTAATCTTTCACCAGAGCAATGATCATTTTAAAAGGCCCATCCTACCATGTCCTAGACTTGCTTAAAGACTATGAGCATCTCTAGGCTAATATGTGGCTTCCCCTGTGCCTCCACACCTTTGCTGAGGTGCTGATCCCTTTGCTCAGCCTCCATTTGAACAGGGAGGTTAAGAGGGCCTTTGCCATCTGTGGACTTCAGGGCCTAGCATGTGGCAGGCACTCAACAAGTGCTTCTTGAATGAGTAAAAGAGGGTGGGCTGCTCCCAAATCTCCAGGGACGCCCCCTTCCCCATTTAGTACAGCCTAGACACCTTCTTGGTATTTTAGGCCCTTCACCATATGGACCAGAACTGTTCTTACCTCTCAAAGCCTCAGTGTCTTCATCTGTAAAATAGTGATAACGATAAAAACACCTGAGTGGCTTTAGGATGAAGCCTGGTTTTGTAACCTTGCTTCCGCACTGGGAGTTCTACAACCTTTGGCAAGGCATGCAGCCTCCCTACCCTCTGCTTCCTTGACTATAAAATGAGGATAATAAGTAACTCTTAGGGTTATGGAGAGGCCCACGTGAGATAATGCATGCTATCTGCATTATCAGCACAGAGTAAACATTTACTTCTTTGTAGCTCTAGGCTGGTTATTCCTCACCTACCCATTTCCCAGTTATTAATGCCCAGGGCGCCCTTCCAAGGTTGCTTTATGAATATGCAAATAAATGCACCAGGTGTCCTTATTTCTCTATTTTTACACAAAAGTTTACACGTCCCACATTAGGAATCAGCAAACTTTCTTTTATTTTTTTTTGTAAAAGGCCAGAAAGTAAATATTTTAGGTTTTGAACAACATGATTTCTGTAGCTACTCACCTCTGTCATAGAGGAAAAGCAGTCATAGACAAAGAGTGTGGCTGTGTTCCAATTAACTTTATAAAAACTTAAATTTGATTTTCATGTCACTTTCTCATGTCATGAAACGTTATTCTTCTTTAGGTTTTTTTCAACTACTTAAAAATGTAAAGAGCCATTGTTAGGTTACAGTCTGTACAAACACAGTTGGCTGGATTTGGTCTGGTTTTTTTTTTTTTTTTTTCATATTTCAATATATCTTGGAGAGCTTTTACCATGGATATGAAGGACATATGACTTCATCCTGTGGATGTATTCTAGTTTGTTTGACCAAACCACTGCTGAAGGACTCTTAAGTTGTTTCTATTCTTTACAAAATATTTCGCTATTACAAAATAGTGCTGTTATGGATAATCGTGTCCATCCATCATTTTTTTTTGACATTTACAAGTGTCTTAGGTCAGATTCCCCTAGAGGTGGAGTTGGAAAATGGATTTGGGTGTGTGTGATTTATTCAGGGAGTGCTAAGTGAGTGACGGAAGCAGAATGGGAAGGTGGAGACAGCCAAGCAAGAAGTGTTCCCTGGGAAATCAGCCAAGGCCTGAGTGAGGGTGAGCTTGCAGAGTTGTCCTACCTTGAGGCAAGGGGTAGAGCTTTTGAACTTCTGGTTCAGGCAGTCATTGGTTTAGTTGTCAAGGTGGTGGGAGAAGCTTGTCAAGTGGTTGCCAACAGCCAAGTGTAGGACTCAGAAGAAACCAGTGGAGAGAGCACCAGCTGCAGAGGGGACCTGAGCTTGTCTGCAGCAGCACCCACCACAGCAAGTTTATCTGCAGCACAGTGTCGGAACTGGAGGAGCTAAGCATAAGATGCAGTGTGGTGTGGCTAGACTGCCCAATGGTTGTCCAGAAGGGCTATATCAATTTACATTTTTACCAGCAACATCTGAGAGTGCCTATACTTCAGCAGTCTTGCCAAATTAGTCTATTAAGAAACTTTTGGATTTTTGCTAAACTGATGGATTAAAAAATGTTACATCACAGTATTTTTCATTTGCACATCTTTTAGAATAGAAAGGTTGAGCTTATTTTCATGTGTTTAAAAACATTTGTGTCGTTGTGTTTTTTTTTTTCCTCTGTCAACTATTCATATTTCTTTGTTGATTTTCTCTTTAGGGTTATTGGTCTGCTTTTGTTTTATTTTGTTTTGTTGTTTGTTTCTAAGAGTTCTTTATATGTTATGGAAATTGGTCATTTGTCTGTGATTTGAGATGCACATATTTTTTCAATTTTGTCATTTGTTTTTTCACTTTATTTGAGGTAGTTTTGGCCAAGCGGAGGTTTTTGATCATAGGATCGTTTGGACAAGTAAATAATATATGATGTAAAACACCTAGCATGGGTTCTCCTACCTGGTGGGCATTGATGAATGTTATCTTCCTTTCCTTGCACCGCCCCATCCCATTCTGTGCTTTATCCAATCATGCTCATTCTTGTTCCTTAAATATGGTCCAGATTTTCTACCTCTGTGCATTCTCTTAATGTTATTTTTTTTTATCTGAATGTCTTCCTTCTCACTTTAGACTGTAAAAATCCTACCCATCTCCTAATTGTGTAGCTCAAATGTCATAGTCTTGCTTACATCTGAATTCCCATACCTCTGTTAGCCACTGTAGTCCACCTTGGATGCTGGTTATTTACACACATTTACCATGCTTTTCCTAAGCCTCAGTTTCCTTATCTACACCATGGAGTTGCTAGAGATTTATTTTTCTTACAAAATGATGCATGTTTACCATAAAAAAAATTTACTGAAAAAATTTCACAAATATAGAAACATGTAAAGTTTAAAACAGTAGTTACACATACACAGGCCCTCTCATTCCCCACAGGTTCCCCACAGGCAGCCACCATTTACAGCTCGTTCAGACCTTTCCTATCTATGCCTATATAAATATCTACGGCAGGGAGAAAGAAGTTTTTCTTTAAACACAAAACTGGATGCATAACTATCCATATTATTCTGCAACTTGCTTTTGTTATTTAGTAAAATAACATGAATAAGATGATGCATTTAAAGCACCTGGCTCAGTGCTCAATAAATTGTAGCTATAACTGTTCTATACACCTCGTAGTGGTTCTTAAAGTTTTTTTTTCATTTTTTCAATTACAGTTGACATAAAATGTTATATTAGTTTCAGGTGTACAACATAGTGGTTAGACATCTATATAACTTATGAAGTGATCACCCCAATAAGTCTAATACCCATCTGACACCATACATAGTTATTATAATATTATTGCCTATATTTCCTATGCTGTACTTTACATCCCTGTGACTATTTTTATAACTGGCAATTGTATTTCTTAATCCCTTTCCCTTTTTCACTCATTCCCCAAACCCCCTTCCTATCTAGCAACCATCAAAATGTTCTCTGTATCTATGAGTTTGTTTCTGTTTGTTTATTCATTTATTTTGTTTTCCTTAATTCTACATATAAATGAAATAATATGATATTTGTCTTTCTCTGACTTATTTCACTTAGCATAATGCCCTCTAGGTCCATCCATGTTGTCGTAAATGGCAAGATTTTATTCTTTTTTTATAGCTGAGTAATATTCCATTGCATAAATGTACCATTTCTTTATCCATTCATCTATTGATGAACACTTAGGTTGCATCTGTATCTTGGCTATTGTAAATAATGCTGCAATGAATATATGGATCCATATATCTTTTGAATTAGTGTTTTGGGTTCCTTTGGATTAATACTCAAAAGTGGAATTATTGGGTTCTTCTTTGTTTCTTATTATGATCTTTGTTTTAAAGTCTGTTTTGCCTGGTATACATATTGCTACCCCAGATTTTTTGTTTGTTTCTATTTTCATATCTTTTTCCATCCCTTCACTTTTAGTCTCTGTGTGTCTTTCAATCTTAAGTGAATCTCTTAGAGACAGCATATGTAGGGGTCTTGTTTTCTTATCCATTCAGTCACACTAAGTCTTTTGATTGAAGTATTTAATCCACTTACATTTAGAGTAATTGTTGATAATTGTGTAGTTATTGCCATTTTATTATTCATATTTTTTATTTTTTTCTTCTCCTTAACCTTTTTTTTTTTTGTAATTGGTTTGGTGGTGATGAACTTCTTTAGCTTTTTCTTGTCTAGGACATAGTGATGTTTTTCAATGTTCTTTTGGCAGCAGAATACTTATCAAATGAAACAGTTTATGGAAACCATTTATAAATGAGATTGAGTGGAGCTGCCAGGCTGGGGTAAAGGTGGGTGGGGTAGAGGGCATGGGACCACTAACCTTTTCATCTTCTCATCACTGTTTGAAAACCTTGCTGTGTTGGGCAGGGTTTGGGCACATTCTATTTAGCAGAGTGGCATCATTATAGGATGTACTGTCCAGGCAGTTTTCCCTTGGGTCTGAGGATGAAAAGCCAGCTGAAATGAAAAGTTTTTCTTCCAAACTGGGTTGAAAGAGCCTGTGAGTCCTCAGGTAGGTGCAGATTTTGGTAGATCATGTGGCCCAGTGGCTCCTCCATGGCTCAATGCTGGTCTGTGATGGAGTTTTCATTGGCCCATGAAGAAGAGAAGAAAATAAAGTCAATGTGAGATTTGCATAAAGTTAAGCTTAAATAATTAGGTGTGTGTGTGTGTGTGTGTGTGTGTGTGTGTGTGTGTGTGTGTGTGTCTTACCTAAATAACAAGTAGGCAACATGATGTTGGTCCCCTAAATTCTTTCAAAATTTTATTGATTCATGAAATCTTGAAGTCCAGAGATGGCTGTTCTGGTCCATTATGGCAGCTTTGCCAGGACTTCCCTGGGGCAATCCTAGAGTGACAGAAAGTCCTATTCTTGTGCCAGGTGAGTCCGAGAGCTGCTGTCATTTGATGACATTGAAGCCGCTCTTGCAGAGCTGAAAGTGGACAGAGCCTCTCCCAGGGGCTGTGGTCCAAGAAAGTCTCCTTCACAGAGGCTCTTGCTTGCCTTTGTTGCTACCACTCTCTTGTCCTTAAGAGGGGGCATGGCTTCTTGGGACCATGGAGCCAAACATGATGCCAGACTTTTCTCTCGAGGTTCTACAACCTAACCGAAACTAGGATGGGGTATGCAAGTAGAACTTTGCTAAAGGCTTGTGATTCACTTAAGAGAAATGAGCTCAAAGATAACACAAGGCCATGACTGGGCTTATGAGCCCCACAGCTCCCAATCTTCACCCAGTCCTAGCTGCCTTCTAAGTGCTGATGGCACAAGACCCATCTGAAGTCCCCCAGGGGACCCACAGCCCTCAGTACATGAAGACTTTTTTTGCCCTTCTCCAAGGACAGGCTGGGGTTTATGAAGGGAGGTGGCAGCTTCCTTACAGGCGTGCTTTCGGTATAAGAAGTAGAACCTGTCAAAGAACGAGTGGCTTCCTCCTTTGCTCTATTGTCTCTCAGAAGCCATGACTTTTTGATTTCTGTCATCTAACCCCAAATCCTCATCTCAGCAGTCGATGACAATGGATTGGGCTCAGAGGTTCTGATTGTTAAAAATGTGTTGACACCAAATTAGACACTTGGCTCTTTACATATAAGGATACTTGGACAGCATAAAAGTTTGGTTTTGGGAGTCTTTTATTCCCTTTAGAAGAAGGATTTCTTTGTGGCTTGGAGAGAGAAATTGTCTGAACTGTACCTAGCACTTATTTTTTTTTTTTTATTTGTTTATGTGATTTTAAAATTCTGGCATAGTTTTTAACTTGTAACCATTTACTTATATTTGCAAAATAATCGCATGATATTCCTGGCCATTTTAGTCCTTATAATAACCTAGGAGGTAGGTGTCTCTATTCTGCTTTCACTGATGAGGAATCTGAGGCTCAGGGGAATTAAGTAACTTGCTCAACCCAAACTTCTAGTAAGAGATAGAACTGACATCTGCCTGCCCCAAATCCTGTCCTCTCTCCTCTGAACAGCCAGGTCCTATATATAGCTAGGGAATACATGAATTCCTTTGTTTTCTTTGCCAAGTTAAACACTGGCTCTTAAGGGATTTGAACTTGTGAATCTTGGGGCCAATAGCATTGAGTTCTAGTTAGAGAAAAAAGTGATGACAGCAATAACAACAGTAACAATAAACCACCAAGAAAGAACCCTCTGAATTTCCATCTTGATCAGATTGGAGAATTCTTTGTCAGTAAAAATTTAAAAAAAGTGCCAGGTGGTCTGGGCAGAACATAAGCTACTCCCTTCACCTCTCCAGGGTGCTTTGTGGTGTTGACACTAAGCTGATCCATGGCACCAGGCTGGCAACACCAGGAGACTCTCACTGACCTACCAGCTTGCCCACCTTATTTTCAGGCATTTTCTTGGAAGCTGTCAAAAGGACTGTGTTTTCTGCTGCTGCTGATTGTGCTGAACTTCTCCTGGGAACAAGGAGCAGGTGCCTGATGTTTAGGCTCCCAGTTCTGCAGTACCACTCCCAGAGCTTCCAGGGTGGCCAACAGGATCCTTCTCCCACTCTAGCCCCTAAGCTTGGAAAGCAGGGTGAGGCATGGTTGGGATCTACTGGGATGAGGATTTGCTGCTGGTGGCACTGGGAGGAAGAGCAGCATTGAAGCTCATGGAAGTCAAATCCTGGCCAACAGGCCTGGGGAAGAGTACAGGGCGCTAGGCTCTCATCTCTCCTGGTTTGGACCTTCCCAGGAAAGAATAGAGAGAACTGGCCCATGACCTGAGAACTGGAGTAGAGATGGTGGAGGGAGAGGGTCCCAGGACCTTATCTCACTTAAGCAAGGAATCTAGGCTAGGGGTGAGACTGACTAGGGGAAGGAGAACACTCAAGGCCTGAGTGGATGCTTCTAGGCTGAACATCCCTCATGGTATGGGATGGGCTCTTGGGGAGCACAGGAATCAGGCTGCCCTGGTTTGGAAGTCCAGGCCCTGATTTACCTGTTGTATATCATTGAGCAAGTGATTACTCTCTCAGCTTCAGTGTCTACATGTATGCATACCCACCACAGTCCAGACACTGTCATGAATACAGTGGTTCATATACACTGTGACAGTGACAGCGTTTACGATGGAGGCTACCTTGTAGAATGACCTGCATAATAATGAACACGTGAAGAACTTGTTCAAATTTATGAGGCAAATAACTCAATGAATTAAGATATCAAAAGATGTGAGTAGAGAAGTTTCACAAGTGGTAAATAGATGTACGGAAAAACTTTCAACCTCTGAAGTAATGAAAAAGAGGGATAAATGCAACACTGAAGTATTATTTTATGCTTATTCAATATTAGAATATTACTAATATGCTATGCTGGTGAGATTGTACTCTTAAGAATCACATTTATACATTTTGATGCAGCTCTTTTGGAAAGCGATGCACCAGTGTGTACTTAGAGCCATAAATGTTTGTAACCTTTGATATTGTCATTCTAGTCCACTGAATTAATCCCCAAATAACAATCCTTGCAAAATGTTTATTACTCGAATTTTTCAAATATACAGAATAAAATAGGCTGGTATAATGAATCTTCCCATACTAAAAGAGTATTTTCACACAAGAAGAAAGCCACATGAGTGAAATATCAATAGTCAAAAATGAAAAACAATTTAAATTTGTAACAGAATGTCTGAATAAATCATGATTTTTCTTCATATAGACTATTATCTAACAATTAATATGATAAATATAAAAATTGTGGAATTGTATAAAGTATGATCTAATGCTAAGTGAAAAATCAGAATTTCAAATTGTATCTACAGTTGATGGCAATATCTAAGAACGTATACCTGAGCAAAGGTTGAAAGGAAGTATGCAAAAGTATTGGCTCTGTTGGCATGGGGGAAGATGAGTTCATTTTTTTCTCCTTGAATATTTGTCATATTATTTTTAAAATAAAATTAATAAAAGGTTTATTCTAGGCTTCACCCCAAGTCAATCTGTGAATGGGTATTTGTTGGGCATCTATTCCGCAGGTAATTTGTAGGAAGGGTTGCATTAGGAAATGGCAGGGGCGAAGCACAGGCCACAGTTTGAGGACACCGGTTGCTCCATATGAGTCTCAAAGACTCAGAATGTCAGAGCTACGTGGGACCAATCTAACATCTTCATTTTGCATTCAAAAGTCCTGAGGCCCAGAGGGGCTAAGCGACTTGCCCAGAATACCCAGCCAAAGCCTGATGATTCCACGTAGGGGTAGTCCCTCCTACAGGACTAGCTGCCTGGCCTTAGCTCAGTCCCCTGCCTCAGGGTGCCTTCACTTTCCCAGAGTTGGGAAGAAGGCAGCCAAACAGTAAGCACTCTTCTTCAGATCAGGCAGGGGATGGGCACCCTGGATAGGGAGGGCACAGAGAGGCTGCTCCCCAATGCAAACCCCTGTGCCATGGTTGTCTCCATAGGACCCTGAGTGAACTCAGCCAGACCCAAGTCTCCCAGCAGCGTGTCGGGCCGTCCCGGACTGTCCGACTTTACTCAGCCACCTCAGCCAGTGGCCAGCTGACTTCCAATGCCCTGCCTGCGGGCCCAGGCCTTGAGCAGAGGGATGGCACCCAGCAGGCAGCATATCAGGACCACCTGTCATCCCCTTGGGGTAAGGATATCCTGTCTCGGGATCCTAGAAGGGCAGGGCATCTGAATCTCTGACCTTCTGCCCACCTTGCTTCTTCCCTCCATTCTCACTGGGGGGCTGAGTTGTCACCTGTCCCTCATCCTTTCAGCCAATCAACAAACAGCTGTCGAGCACCTGCTTTGTGACATTTTCCAGGAGTCCCAGAGCTGCTGATCAGGACTTTGCCAATTTGAGACCCTTAGACCTCAATTGCTCCATTTCTGCCCCGTCTGTCACCCACCCTGCCTTCCCTTCCCTCATATCCAGCTATGAACCTCACCTCCCTGGCCCTGGTCCTTCCATTTCACCCCTTCTGCAAACCCCACCCTTCCCGGACCAACCCGACCAGCTGCTTCCTTAGCACCTATGGCTGGGCCTCTGCTTCCCAGAAGAGAGAACCCAGCATCCCTGTGGATTCACGCCTCTGCATTCCTGGTTGTTACTGACAATCTTTCCATGTGTGTCTGCACACTCTCTCTCATTCCTCTGAGCAGCTACTCCAAGTTGCTCCCACTCTCCCAGGTCCCATCCCATTAGCTTTGGACAGGACTGCCACTCCTGAAAGCTCCTCACCTGCCTGCCGGTATGCCTGCCAGGACTCACACTGCTCCCTCATCTCAACCCGTGCCCAACTGACTTCCTTTCTTTCTTTCCCGTTTTTAAAATTGAGCTGAAATTCTCATAACATAAAATGACATTTTAAAGTGTACACAACAGAGGTTCTCAGTACATTCCCTGTCCGGGCAGCTGCCACTACTGTGCAACTGCGGAACGTTGTCATCACTCCAGAAAGAAATCTCACAGCCATTAAGCAGTCACTCCCCACTCCCCTGCCCCCGGGCCCTGGTCCCGCTGATCTACTGCCCATCTCCGTAGATTCGCATATTCCGGACATTTCATAGAAAGGGGATCGTGCAATACGTGGCCTTTCCTGTCTGGCTCTTTCACTCGGTATAACGTTTTCGAGGTTCATCCATGTCGTAGCGTGTGTCAGTACTTCCTTTCTTTTTATTGTTAATGACCTTCTTTCTTGTCATCTTGAAAAGGAGGTGTCTCTCTTCTTGTCTAAGACACACGCTACCTTTCTCGACTCCTCTGGAACACTACGCCATCACTTGTCTTCCCCTCACCCCCTCGGTCTCCCCCTTCAAACTGTCTCTCTCGGCCTTTTCCTGGCAGCATGCACTCTTGCTTACAGGTCTCCATTCTCTCTCTCCTCCTGTCACAGTCAAGCTTCTGGAACATGTGGTCCACGTAGACTTTCCACACTTCCATTCCCAATCCCTCTGCTTTCCGGCTTCCCTCCCTGGGCCCCCCACACCAGATGAACACCCCTCCTTTGAATTTCCACTGCCACCATCCTTGTTAAGTGAAGTGACCTCAGCTCATACTGCTGCAGTGACCTCCACACTGGTCATCCTGCCTCTCCACCCACCTGTACATCTAGCTGGGAGGGCATTCATCCCTCCATGCCTCCTCTTGGATATCTTACTAGAATTTTTCTGTGACTTCTCGCTACCAGCCAAAGTGCCCGGTCCTTGTTCTGGCATTCAGCCCACCCTCACCCCACCACCCAGCCCAACCAGACTCTAATCATTTTGGGGGGTTTTATCTTCCTCCACTTCTCTTAGAAAACTCTTTGCTCCAGCAGGTCTGAGCTACATTCTTTTCTCTGCCTTTTGGTTCAAAGCCCAGCTGTACCACTTGCAACCCAAACTTCTCTGAACCTGCTTCCTCACCTGTAAAATTGAAGTATTAGGTTGGATATAGGAACATGGCCAGCAGTCAACCATTCTAACCTACAAAAATAGCAACTTCTAATGGTTCAACCTAAAATAATACTCATTCCAGAGGGCTGAGAGTTAATGTGCACAAAGCGTGAACTTCGTTGGCTGCACATTGTCATCTCTCAATGAGTGCTGGGCTGTGAACACCTCAAAGGTGTCACCCTGCCCCCACTATGGGACCATGCATCCAGCAAGTACTTAGCAAATACCCTTGGGATGGATTCTTCCCCTGGTCCCTTGGGCCTTTTTAACCATCCCCTGGAGGTCACAGCTGTGCCTCTCAGCCCTGCCCCCTGGACCCAAGCCCTCTCTCTACAGGGTTGAACCTCACGGAGAAAATCAAGAAGATCAAGATCATCTTCACTCCTACCATCTGCAAGCAGACCTGTGCCCATGGGCACTGTGCCAACAGCTGTGAGCGTGGCGACACTACTACCCTATACAGCCAGGGCGGCCACGGGCATGACCCCAAGTCTGGCTTCCGCATCTGTGAGTCCTTCCCCCCCTCAGAAGAGGGTTTCTGGCTGGCCATGTCTCCCAAGCTACTGAGGGATGCAGGAAAGGGATGAAGTGCTCTTTAGAAAGGCAAAGGCTTGTTATTACCTACCCTTCTTCACCCCGAGCCTCCTGGAAAGTCCCTGCATTTCAGGGGAGGCTGGGCTCCCCGAGCCATGCAGATTTGGAGTACCATTCCCCCTGCTTCTCTGTTGTCACCCACCGGTGACATGGTGGGTGATGCTGTATTCTTTAACTGCCAGTCACTTTGAGGTCTATGTTGTAGATTTCTGCCAGATCCCCTGCTTGAATGGAGGCCGCTGCATCGGCAGGGACGAGTGCTGGTGCCCCGCCAACTCCACCGGGAAGTTCTGTCATCTGCCCGCCCCAAAGCTGGAAAGGGAGCCTCCAGAGAGGAGCTCCCACCACAGGGCCTCAGTGGAAGGCCCCTTGAGGCAGTCCACCTTCACACTGCCTCTCTCCAACCAGCTGGGTGAGTGCGGGGCTGGGGTGCGGGGCAAAGGGCATACTGGGTTCCTGGGTATGGGGTGGAGGGGCTCTGGGCATCTGGTGGAGGGGACAGGAAGTCATTTCCAGGCCTTTCTTCACAGTCACACCTCCCTCCTTTTCCTCTGCCCTCAGGGCTCAATTTTATTCCCTAAACTTATCATTGTCCTTCCATCTGAATTCATCAATATTTTCGCCCTCACACCCTAGTGGGTGCTATGCCTGAGACAAAAGAAGTACAGATTTTTCCTGCCTGCAAGAAGCCCATGGACCTGGACAGCAGAGGGCGGGTGGACGGGAAAGAGAATGGCATCATAAAACATTTCATTTCCCCTGCTTTTCATTATTAGGTGCCAAATAAAATGTACAAAAAATATAGGCAGTCAGGGGGTGGAGAGCCCCCTAAGCCCAGGGTGTTGAGGGAAGGCTGTGTGGAAGAGGTGGACTTCGGGCAGCCCTTAACCAGTGGCAGCCTTAGGTTAAGCAGAGGGGAGCAGGAGGAGCTCCTGTGCAGAGGGCCTGGCGTGAGCCAAGGCCTGGAGGCAAGACTGTGCAGGTCAGTTGGGCTGGAGCTCAGGGGCTGTGCAGGATGGTGAGGAAGGTGAAATCAGGAAGATCATTTAGATGTTGATAATGAAGACCCTTCCCTGGCAGGCAGGGAGTGAAGGAGTCTGCACTTCATCCTGTCCTCACTGGGGAGTTGTGCTGGGGTGGGGCTCCGTTTCCCCGACTCTGACCCCAGCCCTTGTGTCCAGTCTCTGTGAACCCCTCCTTGGTGAAGGTGCACATTCACCACCCTCCCGAGGCCTCCGTGCAGGTCCACCAGGTGGCACGGGTGCGGGGTGAGGCTGAGGAGGCCGCGGAGGAGAATAGTGTGGAGACCAGACCCTCGCTCCGGCTCCCGGCCAGCCCTGGCCACAGCTACTGGGACAGCAACAGCATCCCTTCTCGACCCAGAGAGGCCCCTCGGCCACTGCCCCCAGCAGCTCCCAGGCCTCGGGGACTGCTGGGACGCTGTTACCTGAGCTCTGTGAATGGCCAGGTGAGAATGAAGCTCCAGCCTCAGCCCTGCAGGCTTCCAGAACAGTGATTGCCCCCCACTCTGCCCCTTCTTCTCTCTCTCCTCCTTGTTCTTATGGAATGTGAGTGTCTGCAGAGTCTTCCTCTCCTCAGATAGGAAAACTCAGATCATAATACTGCCTGAGTGCAGAGAGGCTGGGCCTCCTACCTGGGCTCCTCTTGGTACCTGTCAGTGCCCAGCATGCAGAAGAGGACCTAAGAGTCTCCCTTTACAGAGGCACCAGTTTCCCTGGGTCCCAGTACATCCTAGGCTCTCCGACCCCCTGGTACATGGACAGTGGGGCTATTAGATCTGGTGAGAAAGAATTTGGTATTCAACTGAGACTGGGATCACAGAGATGTGGAATTAGCAAATGCAGGTTAAACCGCAAAGTCTTGAGGATGCATGATGAGAGACCCTCCATCCCTCTCTGGAGGTGTCATAGTTAGTGATGGAAAATCAGGTGAGCTTTTATGAGTCCAGGAACCTAAGAACAGCAGCTAAGCCAGACCCAGGATGGTTTTTCTTAAGCTTGTAGTTTAATATTTCCAGAAATCACTTGTGAGGTTAGGGAACTGGAGGAGGTAGGGGGTAGCTCAGGGACAGGGACTCTGAGTCCCCAGACTCCCCTGACCTCAGCTTGTGGTGTCCCTAAGCCTGGACCCTGTCCACAGGGAAGGTTGGCACTGTGAGTAACCCTGAAATTTGACAGAAGAAAGCCCATCCTTTGGGACTCTGTGGGCCAGGACATGGCAGGGGACATTGTGCAGAGAAGATCTTGTCTTGCCTAGGATGTGTCCTCACCCCTTAAGTTTTGGGCTTGGCAGAGTGGACTGCAGTTTTCTTTGCTTCCTTCCTGGACATCAGCTGACTCTCTCCTACTCTCCCTTGGGTGGGTGGGGGTACCCTCTGGCAAGCTGTGGGGGGTGGGGTGGAGGAGAGCTCTTGTTCCAGCCTTTCCTGGCACATCTCTGTACACAGCAGGGGAGGTAAGAAGTGGTGACAGGTGTCCATGGTCTTTTTTCCAGTGTGCCAACCCTCTGCTAGAGCTGACTGCCCAAGAGGACTGCTGTGGCAGCGTGGGAGCCTTCTGGGGGGTGACCTTGTGTGCCCCATGCCCACCCAGACCAGGTGAGTGCTGGGTACCAGGGCCCAGGGTTTCAGGCGAAGCTCTCTCGATGCCTGGTTTCTGCTTCGTACCCCCATCCATCTCTCTCCAGGGTCTCAGAGGTCAGGCAAGTAGAATTTTCTGGTAAACCAGGCAACCTTTCCAGATCTGCTTTAAGTATGCTTCTGGCTAGTGGCCAAGGCTCCTGATGGCTCAGACCCTCTGCTGGGTGCAGCCTGGCCTGCTTGCTCCAGCTGATTGCCTGGGAGGGGTTCCTTCCTCTTGCCAGTTATTCTTGCTCAGATTTTAGAGATCCCATCCTAGGATGGACCCTCTTTCACCCCTGGACCCCTCCCATATACCCCCTGTCCAGGTACCAGGGGCCCAGAGTCTTGATTTGTTGGTTCGGTGTTCTCCTCATTCTCTCCCTTCTCCTCACCTCCTGCTTCCTGCTTCCTGTCTTTGAGTCAGAATTAGGTGTTTGTCCCAGAATGTCTTCAGCCTTGGGGTATGGGAAATCCATTTCCCTGTCCTCTTTGGATAGTGGGAAAACCTAACACACATTCATTCATTCATTCTTTCATTTATTCACTCACTCACTCAACAAACATCAGGTGCCTCGTGTGTGCCATGCCCTGAGAATTCAGGAGTGAGTGAAATGCTGCTCCTGCAGGCATTGACCTTGCAGTCAGGAGGCTGTGACTCCGGCGCCTGTGTCTGAGTATGGTTTCTGCCTGCTCAGCCTGTCTTCCCCCTCCAGGCCTCACCCTCGGGCCCCCCGCCCCTGCCTGCCACGTATTCCTTCTGCCTGTCAGCAGTAGACTCAGTGAGTTGACTTTGTGGGGGCCTGGACCAGAGCCCAAAGGTAGGAGGGACGGGGCTGTTCTTAACTTCAGACTCAGCCGTAGAGCAGTGACCATAGTTTCCAAACTAAAAATAAGTGTAGATGATTTCACGGTGTGATAGAATTTTTGGCAAAGCAGCAAGGGGTAGTAGTATTAAGCTTCTGGGCTTCACCGTCCAACGCGTGCCTAGTACCAGTCCCAGCTCTGCCCACTGACCTCTCTCTGCTCCATCTCTGATCTGCAAAATGGAGACAATAATAGCACCAGTCTCTAGGGCTGCTGCAGAGAGTAGATGATATGATGCATGTGCTTAGCGTTAGGTCCATAAATGGTAGATGTTAACATTATTATTAGAAAGTTCCTCTCCAAAAAGGGAAAAGGGAATGGACCCGCCGCCCCCCCCAAGAGGAATGCCTCCAAGTGCTCAGCATCTCCCCCTGCAGGCCAGAGATGTTTTGCCACTTTTCCTTCCTTGTTTTCCTTCCTCCTGGTCCTGCTGATCCTTGAGACTTCCACATTCCACATTCCATTCAGTCAATAACTATTTACGCTGATGAAGCGGCTTTTGAAAGTGCCCCTAGCTTGCAGGCCCTGGACAGACAGTGGAGAATGAGGTAGAAACAGTGCCTCCCCTCTGAGCGGGTGGGACGGGGGGATTGCTGTGGGGAAGGGAGATTGCAGACTGGCAGCGAACACCAGGAAAAGAGTGCTAGTGCAGTGACTAGACGGTACCAAATGTGGTGGGAACAGGCAGCAGAACCAGGAACACAGATAGGTCCTATAGTACTTTTGTGCAAATTAGAGAAAGATACCCCTTCTATTTGTTCAATATGGTCTTTACAAATACAGAAATCTAGGTTGCTAATGATTCCTCTAGATGTGGTGCTTTTATGCAGTGCACAACCTGCACAGCTATCCACGGTGGGGTAGGAAATCCTAGCTCGAACCGGTGAATCAGGGAAAGCTTCTCAGAGGAGGTGATCTGAAGAATTATTAGATTAGGCCAGTCAAAGAGATGGGGAAGAGCCTAACAAGCCGAGGAAATTGCACATGCAGGTGAGACCAAAAGAGTGAGCAACATTTCCCAAAGCAAGCACACCCCAGGCTGAGCCCTCTTCCCCACTGAGTGCAGCACATCTCAGCAAGCTAGGCACATTGGTGCAGACCCTGGAATGGCAAGCATTTCATCACACCAAAGAGCATAAAAACAAAGACCGGGGCGGCATAAACATTTAAAACACATTGAAGTGCAGCTGGACATTGTGTAGAGAAACGGCACAAGCTGAGAGCTTCATTTGTGTTGACAGGGTGCCAGGCACCTAGCTCCACGCCCGAGCCTGGGACCAGGTGGGGGATGTTTCTTTAAGTAGGCATGACAAGCAAGCTACTGTGCAAGAGTCAGAGGAAGAAAAAAAGGCCAGATACTGTGGTGGGATTTGGGCTGGTGGGCAAGACAGACAGGACTTCTGGGTTCTAGAACATTTCAGCCCTGGGGCGTTTGCTCCACTGAACCTCTATTTCTCCTCTAATAAAATAAAACCTTGTCCCTCAGAAGAGGGCTTTGTTCTCTATCCCCAATGAGGCAGAATTGGGGGTGAGAGAAATATCACAGCCAGCAGCTGAGAAGCAATGTGACTTCATGGCTTCCCCTAAATCCCCTTTGGCTTCTGAGGCTCCATGCTGCCTGTCAAAGAAGGTCCCTGTAGATTGCTGCTATTTCTGACATGGAAAAGGACTTGTCTTGAAGTCTCAGTTTACATGACACAAAAATCCCTTTTCTTCCATAAAAATTCCCTAGTGCCTTGTTTCTCAGGGAGATAGCTCAGTCAGTCTAGGCTAGCCTATGGCCCCCTCTTTCTTTTCTCTGAGTGACAGATGCGTCTGACCTTTCTGCTCCTTTGGGAGTTATCAAAGGTCCCTGCTCAGAGCTTCTGAAGTACCCCTGCCAGGGTCTAGAGAGTACCTGACTCTCAAAACCACTTTGATTAAAGCCACATTTTTTGAGTTTTTGTCTGAGAAAGACAGACATCTGGGTTGACTGGAAAGTTGGCCATTGCCCCATCTGGCTAGGCACTGGCTGTGTCAACCCCAAAGCCCCTTTGCTGGGACAGACAGGGCTGGCACACAGCTCGAGGCCTGCAGTGGTGAGCTCCAGCTGTTTGCTGCGAGATCGTCTTTCCATCTGCCTGGCATAGGATGAGTTCATCTCAGAACCCAGGCCCCTCCCTGAATCTCCAGGGAGAGCTGGCTCCTCACAGAATTCTGCAGCTTTCTCTTTTGAAAACAATAGCAGTGGCCAGTTACTGAACTTTTACGCTACACTGGGCTTGTTGCTCATCATTTAATTGTTACAACCACCTGCAAGCTAAGGCTTTTTATTCCCACTCGATATATGAGGAAAATGAAGTTTTGAGAAGACTGTGGAACTTGTTCAAGCTCACACAGTTAGGACAAGTGGAGCTAGGGTTCAAATACCACAGTGTGTCTGATTCTACGCTAAGTAGATCTCCCTAATTCTTGTGGGGAGGCCTGTGCCTGCTTGAAGACAGCAAAAATCAGGACCCTAGACTAGAATTTCACAGACAGAAGGGTGTGTTTTATGAGTTATGTGTGCATGAAGGACGACGGCCCTCAAGAAAATTGGAGTTGAATGGACAGGCAGGACAGCCACCTTCAGCCCAGACCTGAGAGTTGGCAGAGATGTGTTGAAAGAACTGTCCCAGGGAGAAGTGGCTAGGCCCTGGAACATAGCAATACAATGGCTGTTCCCAGAAGTACCGAGCTCCCCCCACAAGGAGTATGCCTACTGAGAACAGGTTTGTAGAAGGAGTTAGGGAAGGACATTGATTTTTGAATAGATGGAGGGGTGTGTGTGTGTGTGTGTGTGTGTGTGTGTGTGTGTGTGTGATATGCATATATATCTAATATATATACATCTGAAAATTTATTTGAAATGCTCAGATTCAAAGAAAGCTTAGGTTTGGCTTGTTTTTGTTGTGGCCCTTGCCCACAAGGAATATGACAGGCACAGGTCTGTGATGCCAGCCCCAGGGAGGGAGGGTATGTGAGGGTGACTTGGGCATGGGACCAGGTTGGAGCAGAGAAACGTAGGGCAGGTCACAGCAGCAACATCATTATTATCGCCATCACTGTCCTGCAGAGCGCTTTCTCATTTCATGTATGCTAACAGCATCCCTGGGAGTTGGGTGTTACTATCTTCATGTTGCAGAGGAGGAAATTGGGTCTGAAATCCCAGGTCTATGCCACCCCCAGGCCCCTGCTTCTAATGGCTCTCTAATCTGCTTCCTGTGCATTCCGTGTACTTGTTGTCCACTAACCGAGAGGACCTCAGCTTGGGGAACAGCTGTGCTGGGGTGGGGCTCCTCTTCTCTGAGACTCTGAGTGAGACACCCAGTCTCCTGCCCTAAAGAAATGGGGTTTTTAGAATTCCAGTTGTTGGGCTACTGAAAGCAGTGTCTCTTTGGCTTGGGAATGTTCTGAGAGCTTCTTCTAAGGGACTCAAAGCCTCCTGGGTGCAAGTTAGCACGCTCCCTACCCAAGCAAGGGTGTCACTGATATGTGGCATTTTTGGCCTGGATTGCTCCAAGGAGGGATGGGGGTGGGTGGCTGTAGTGGCCCCTGTCTGAGCCAGGGGTCTTACCAGACCCCTCTCCACCTTACTGTTGGTGGTGACTAAGATGCCCACCTTGGCTCTAGTGCCACCCTGAGGTAGAGGTCCAAGCCCATCTTTTGGGTGAAATTTCCACAATTATTGGGGGGAATCCATTAGGACTTTGCCAAGGAGGAACATGTGGAGTAATGGACATTATAATAGTGACCAACATGTGACAAGCATCGTGCTCAGAGTTCCACATGCCTGTTCAGTGTTCACAATAACCCCCAAGGAAGGACTTGGCACCCCCACTTTACTAATAAGAAAACTGAAGCTGAGAGGTTGACTGACTTGCCCAAGTCTCACCAGCCACTTAGGGGCAGCAAGCCAGCTTGCCATCCTGGAGACTGTGTTGAAGGGAAAGAGGGAGGGAGGAAGCCTTGGGCAGCATCTATGGGACTGTGGCAGACCTCGTGTTTGCTTCTGTCTGCCATTCATTGTTTCAGTGAAGTTAATCCTCACAACAACCCATGAGCTGAGTTTCTGTCTCCACTTCTACAGATAAAAAAATTAAGACTAAAAGAGGTTATGAAATGTACCCCAGGTCACACAGCTTTTCAAATGGGAGCCAGGAACTGGATGCAGGTCTGACTGCTCCAGCATCCATGGTAGAAGTTTCTCTCCAGTTTACCTGCCTGAGTTTTGCAAATCAGGGGTTCAGCTCCAGCCTCTTCACATGCCCTGTAGTTGATTGAGCTCAGCATCATCTGGTGCATGCACGTGCGTGTGTGCATGTGCATGTGTGTGTGCATGTGTGTGTTCTCTGGGCAGAGGGATATGTGGCAGGGGACCTTCCACATCGCTCTGCTGCAGCCATCTGTCACTGCGAGCTGAGACTGGCATGGCTTTTAAACAGCCCTGTAGCCAGACATGTGTCTCCACCTCTACCTCCTCCCTGAGCTCTTTCATGAAGTCAGGGCCAAAACTGTCTCCAGCAATTAGTATGCCCTTGTCGAGGCCTCTCTGGGAGTCTCAGCAGCCAAGGGGGAGAATTAGCAGGGCAGGGGCAGGCTGCAGCCAGGGGTCCTTTGCTTTCTTCCCAGAGTGTACCCAGGCTGAGGTGCAGCCATGAATGGACAGGACCTGGGTTGGGGACCAGAAACCCTGAGTTCCAGGCCCACATGGCCCAGGTTTCCTTACCAGGAAAGTTACACATGTCTGCTCTACATGATTCACGGGCATTTTGTGACATTCAGGCTTCTTGAAGATTAGGTCGATCCCAGCTGACCCCTTAGCAAGCTGCTTTGGCTTCCTTGGGTCTAAGAGTCCCAACTGCTGGGCCGCTGGAAAATCCCAAGTGTCTCCTTGAAGCGCCTGTAGGAATCATGGCTTAGCTACTCTGTCTTCCCAGATCTCACAAATCTTCCTCTCTCTGCTCTCTGACCCTTAGTTTTATCCTTGACCTGGCTAAGGGGCCATGAGGGGTAGTACAGGTCCTTTACCATTTTCTTTATCGATTCCACATGGCACTTTGGTTAAATACATAGTAGAGCATTCACCCAGCATCCAAATAGTTCTTCTGACCTCCTCCTGGATATCCTTGTCTTTTTCTTTATTCCTCATTCACTGTCCTGATCCCTTTCTGGAAGGTTTCCCAAGAAAGATGATATACTTCCTGCTGGGCAGGCATTTTCCTGGGGCCTCCGGACTCTAGTATTCTCTGCCTAGAGAACTCTTAAGTTTTTCAGGAATCCAATAATTTATTTATTTGGAGGCAGTAGAAAGGAATGGTTCAGAATTAGGCATAGCAGTGATGAGGAAGACAAGGTCCCTATTCTCATGGAGCTTACACTTTATTGGAAGAGATGGACAAGTAAACAGGCTGTCACAGAGCAGCGTATTAGTGCTCTGACAAGGGAAAGCCTGCGGGTGTTGAGAGCACTTGAGAGGCTTGTCTGGTGTGAGTGGCAGAGGCGGTGACACCTGCCATCACCCCTCACTGTGAATCACACAGTTCAGTTGCTGGGGGGCGGTGCGTACTCTTCCCAGCCTCTCTCCCATCCTTCTGTCTGTTTCAGTGTCAGCATTTTCAGAATTCACATTTTCACCCACACAATGGCCTCTTAGGTGGAGCAACGTGCAAACCCTGAGCAGGACTATCCATGGCAGGAACAAATATTACAACTTCTATTTACATCTTTTTAAACTTAAAAAAAAAATAAGCTTGAATTTTTAAAAGAGAAAACTTATTTATGTCTTCACTTACTCTGCATGTCAGTCTGTCACCTGTCATGTTTGGCACACAGAGTGTCCTCAGGGAAGAGTGGGATTCCAAGAAAAGGTGGTGCCTCTTATGTCACAACGCACAACATGCAATGAGGCTCGGTTTATGGGATTTTTCAATTATGTTGTCTAGTTCTAACTAAAGCAACCCGCACCCAGTGGCAAAGTGACTCTTAAAAAAATCTTGGCAAAGAAACAACATTCAAAATAATGCTAATGCCATAATTGCAAGCAATCATTAAAAAATGCAAAGCTGACCTTTCTCCTCTTACCTGAAATCATCTATATTCCAAGGTAAAAATAATAAGGACCTCTCAGGCGTGACCTAAAATGGAGCCCAGGATCCAAATGCTCAAGGAGGCTATATGAAATAGTTTTATCTGCTGTCGTTACTCACAAGCCTTCCCCAGAGGTAGCAGTTAATGATGGACTCAGGGCTATCTTGATTAGAAAAACATTGAAAAACAGAGACACGCCAAATTGTCTGTACAATTGGATGAAAGTATAGCTATTTCTAACATGTCTCTTGTTTTTTCAATAATCTATTTTAACAATAAAATATGTGAACTATCTTTTTATAAGCCACTAACAAAAGAATGAACGAGAGGACATATAGTATCATATGTTATCATATATAGGACATATAATAGTAAATAACTTCTTGAATAAAAACAAGCTGTACCAAACATCTCTGGAAGTATAGCTGCTGATGCTGTGACTGGCAAGGGAAAGGCGATGTAGAGCACCGGATGTACAATTCCCTCACCGCAGCCTTCCTAGGCAAGCTGTTGTCGCAATGAAGTCAAATCCAGAGGAAGAGAAATTGCTCCTGGAAGCCATCACGCAGCTAACTTTATAAAACAAGGCCTTTAAAAGTATAAAGGTTTCTTTATAAAGCTTTGTGTTGGAATAATGTCTATGAAAATCACTGATACTACTTGAGAATTGCTTAAAGATGAGTTAAAACAAACAAACAAACAAGCAGAAGGATGGATGTTCCACACTTGCTGTCTTTTGCTGTGATGACAGGTAGCTGTCAGTACTATGGTACCTGCTCGAGCTTTTCAAGACGGTTGACATACTACTCTGTCCCTCCAAAGTAATGCAGAGTTTTCCTTGTTTTTATTTAACATAAATAGATTTTTTTTCCTTGTAAAGGGGGAATGTTGTGAAATAAAGGCAGAATGTATATCAGCACCAAAATACTGAGAACTAGTCCCTCATCATGGGATGCTATAAACCATCTCCCTTTGCACACTCAAAATATTTGAAAACTGGAATTTTCTAACTGATTTAAAATTTGTAAGAACAAAGAACTGCCATCTGGGGAAGATGGAGGTTTACTAGCCAGATTTCAACAGCAACATCACATGGCTGGTAAATGTGAGTGAAAAATGAATGTCACGGTTTTATAAATACAATCACTGATGAAGTTCTTCCATCTTGAGCTAGGAGACTTTGTCAGCTACCACAGCTTTGAAACCAAATATCATAATAAACCAAATTTAGCCAGGGCATACATTGTTGTATCTAGGTATTTAAAAAACAATAAAACAACTTTAGTTATATAAGATATAAGATATAGGAGAAACTAAGTAATGGACATTTGGGGCCTCTGTGCACTATTTTTTGCAACTTCCCTCAAATTTATAATTGTTTCAAAACAAAACGTAAAAAAAAATGTAATAACAAAACATGTCCAATTGTATCATATTGTATTATATTGGTGTAGTATAATATGTACTGTTTATAACATCATAACTATGTATAAGATATATAATTACTTAGAATTTTTGAAAGCAAGGTAGGATGAGAGTAGCCTGGTGGGAGCCAGGGAAGGGATTTCAGCCGAGGAGGCACAGCTGCCCAGGGTGATGGCTTGGGGAGATGGGGCCTCACAGCTGCACCCTACTTCGCCGCATGGGTGACAGGGGAGCCCAAGGGCCCTCATTGAGACCTATCTGTGTCTTCATTCCTCAGCTTCTCCAGTGATTGAAAATGGCCAGCTGGAGTGTCCCCAGGGCTACAAAAGGCTGAACCTCACTCACTGTCAAGGTAAGGATGACTGGGGCCAAGGCTGTCTTGGGAAAAGGAATGACAGAGACCTGATGATGCAGACAGGAGGAGCAGCTGACACTGCCTGAGTGGTCTCCATTGGGCACCTCTAAGCCCCAGCTTGGGGGAGCTGTGGGAGTTGGCTGGTTCCACCGGCCTAAAGAAGTCAGGAGATAGTGATAGAGGGAGCAGAGAAAGGACCTGGGAGCTGAGCCCAGCCCCTTGGCCCCATCTTCACCCACCCCATCCTGGGCGTGGACTAGGCACCTCTCTAGGTCTGTGTGGTATCGTGTCAGATGATGTCACCCAGGCCCCACATATACACTCACCTCCTGGGCTGATCTCCCTGAAATGGGAGGACTTTTGACTCCAGGGTCAGAGATCAAGTCAGCCTGAATTACTGGGGACCTCTGTGGACTGTCTGTCCCCAGCAAGGTACCTTCAGCTGCTCAGGCCTCCCCCTGGCTCAACTCACAACCAGGAGGTGGGAGGGAGAAGGCACAGGTGGAGGAGAAAGGGACTATACAGCACAGACCCTGGCCTTGCTGGCCTGGCGGACAGGCTCTGTTAGGCCAGCTGAGGTCCAGGGTGCTCTGCATGAGAGAGCCCTTAGAGGGACAAGGCCCAGGGGCACCTTGGAACAAGGGGCTGGGAAGTAGAGCTCAGCTATGGCTTTGTCACTACAAGGAATTCTAGAGAGGGTGTTGGGGACCAGATGACTGAAGCCTTCACTGGGAGCGCAGCAGCTGCCATCAGGCAGCTCAGGCACTGAGAGGAAAGCCCCTGTTGGCTGTGGACACGGCAACAGGTGCGATATGAGCAGCCCTTCCATCTGTGGGTAGCTCCTGGGGCTGACAGGTCAGTGGGGACCTGAGGCAGCTTTCCCTCTGGAGAGCTTTGAAAGCTGGACAGATCACTGTCGGTGTGACTAACTTTGAATGAAGCTGGGTTAGGGATAAGGGATTGACCCAGATGGCCTCCTAGGTACCTTCTCCCTGGAGGTTTGTTCAGGAGAGAGGAGTCTGAGGAGCTCTGGTATGGCTGTGGGTGCCAGGCCCTGGAGGGGATTTCTGGCCCATGGATAAGTAAAGGTGGACCAGGAAGAAAGGTAGGCCTCTGACCCAGCCAAGCCTGGGTCAGCCTCCCTCAGGAGCAGTGGGCTGAGGGCCTAGTGGACAGTGGAGGAGGAGAGATGTCTGTAGTTTTGCCCTTGGAGGGTATTCATATCTGTGGCCTCCATGCCTGTAAAGGGACCCACTCAACTCTGCACCTGAATGAACCATCCCTCCTCTCTCTCCATCCTTCTCTCCTGCTTCCATGGGATAATATTGAGGTGTTGCTGTGAACTACATACATCATGCTAGGTGCTAGTACACAGGGATGGCTAAGACACAGCTGCTGCCCCAGGTGAAGACAGACACCCAAACAACTACACATAAAGAGAGAAGTGCTCTCGATGTACTGGGTGCTGTGGGATCACATGACAAGGACCTTTCCCAGACTGGAGGATCAGGCTTCAGGTGATACCTGACCTAAACTTAAATGACATGTAGAGTTGGCCAGCTAAGGGGGATGTGGGCATTCCAGGCACAGGGAACAGCATAAGCAAAGTAGTTTGAGCTGGCTGGAGTATAGCCTGTGCACACATGGGAGAGAACACAGGCATCTTGGGGTCTCATTCAAGCCACCCGGTCATCCACAGGCTATCCACAGGTTGGAGAAATATGGTGGAAGGCCTCGGATACCAAAAAATGATGCAGGGGCTCCCTCTGGGAGGTGATAGGGAGTCTGGGGGCTTCTTAAACAGAGAGGAGGCAAGTTAGATTTGCATTTAGACCATGGTCCAGAGATAAATGGATCAGTTTCCCTTCCTAGCTCTCCCTCCCACTAGGGCATCCTGCCAAGGAAGCGTTGGTCACCTTTCAGCCCCCTCATTCCTGTGCTGAGAGCCAGCTTCTCCAAAGCCTGTGGCTGAGCAGGTGGCTCTGATGCTACCAGGCTGCCACGTGTTATCGCCTGGCCCTGGAGGTGGATGCCCCCCCACAACCCTTTTATGCTCACCATCATCACTGCCACGACCATCATAAGTGAAGACACCATCACCAAGAGGGGCCCTGACTTCTTGGCACTTAGAGTGTGAGAGCTGGGATCCCCTCTTGGCAGGAAGAAGTACCTGGCATGAACCATTTTTGAAATCACAAAGGAGCTAATGTAGCTCCCTTATTTGGAGAATGACATGAGCATCCACTGGTCTTGGGGAATGTGTGTGGCCTGCCTGAAGCAAGGGTATTTGAAGGACTTGAAGATGTGCCCTCCTGACTCTCTGCCCCCCAGTGCCTGCCTCCTCTTCCTTGTTGAGGTCCCTTCATTCTACAGCTCACTGTTCCCCAGACCTTGGGTCCTACAGAGATGCTTTGAAGTCTCTCAGGAAAGCTGACTAGGAGGGACTGGGAGGCCATTTCTCTGACTTCCAACCTTAGATGTCCCCTTATCTGCTTCCCCTGTTTGTATCCCAGCATGTCACTTACTAGCTGAGTGACTTTGGGCGAGTCACTCTTGGAGCCTCAGTTTCTCCACCTATAAAATGAGGACCTGTGGACCTACTTAATAAAACAGTTTGTGAGCATTAAATGAGGTATCCTATGTAGAGTGCCTGGCATGGTACCCGACACGTAATAGGCACTCAATAAACGTTAGCTCTAAATATTATAATCGTTATTACCAGTTATAAGACCATGTGATTTGAAATTTTTGCCTCTTTTTATCCACCTATCCAAGACTAACTGGTAGTTACTATTATTATTTCTATTTTACAAATGAGGAAACTGAGGCACAGAGCGAGGGATCCCATATAATAAATGGCAGCTCCCTTATTGTTGTCCTTTAATTTGGAGAAAGTATTTGAAGATCTCTGCCCCAAGCCCTTCCCCTCCATCAGGCCTCAGTGGGGCGGGCACACGGCCATCTTCTCCAACCCTGCAGATGTCAACGAGTGCTTGACCCTGGGCCTGTGCAAGGACTCGGAGTGCGTGAACACTAGGGGCAGCTACCTGTGCACCTGCAGGCCTGGCCTCATGCTGGACCCGTCAAGGAGCCGCTGTGTGTGTGAGTGTCGGCGGGGACCGTGGGTGGTGGACCCTGGGAGGCAAGATGGGAACCTTAGGGCCCATGGGCCAGGCCCAGAGCAGAAACTTCCCCCAGGCCCTATCCCAGGGCCCAGTGTTCATGACTCGACCTGGAACTGGGCCCAACATGCAAAACAGATCTGTCCCCTATTGCTGAGATGGAGGCAGTTACTACTCCACTCTTGGCTTTAGGTATTTCTTTGGGGGCTTTGCAATTTGAGGTTTTCTTTCTTTCTTTCTTTCTTTCTTTCTTTCTTTCTTTCTTTCTTTCTTTCTTTCTTTCTTTCTTTCTTTCTTTCTTTCTTTCTTTCTTTCTTTCTTTCTTTCTTTCTTTCTTTCTTTCTTCTTCCTTCCTTCCTTCCTTCCTTCCTTCCTTCCTTCCTTCCCTCCTTCCTTCCTTCCTTCCTTCCTTCCTTTTCTCAAATCATTTTCGTTCCGCCTGTAGCTTCATTTACTTTGGGAGGATGTTTGGTGCCTCAGCTCTAATGTCCGGCTGAGCGGTGGCTGCCTCCTCCAGTGCCCAGTCACTTCGCTGCAGACCTTTCTGAGGGGACCTGTCTTGAGCAAGAATGGCACTGCTGCCCGGCCACAAGGCCCTTTCATAATCTTGGGGTCCCTTGTAGTTTTGAATATGTCTCTGCGTCCACGAACACATATGTGTCATGAGTCATACCAGCCTTGTGTCCACGTGTGCGTGCATGCATGCCCGGGCAGCTGTTTTCAGTGACCTCTGTGGTTTCCAGCTGGCAGAGGCCCAGGATGGCAGCCCTCAGGCCCCCGCCCCATGTCAGAGCTGACGCCAGGGCCCAGATGGAGCTTTCCTAGGACAGGGAGGCCTGATCAGAGCTGAATAAAACCAGTTCTGACTGGCCTCTGCAAAATGACAGCCCAGGTCGGGTGGGCCACCCCACCCCAAGCCCTGGCTCCACTCCCTAGGGCTGGCTGGCGAAGCCCTCAGTATGCAAACTGTCTGAGGAGACTGTGGGATGAGCTTGACTCCAGCACCACCCACAGGGAGCACCACTGTGAAGGGAGGACTCCACCCAGTGGGTGTCTCCAGGGAGAGGAGACAGTAAGAGATTTGAGAGGGGACACCAGAGAAGGAGGGGACCCAGAGTAAGGAGAACTATTCTCTAGCGCCAGAAAGAGACCCAGAATACAGGGAAGCAAAGATAGCCTTTGGGTGTTCTTTATTTTCTCTCCCTTCCTAATGTTACCCACTCCAGCCTCTTCTGAGGCTTCATCTCCCCGTAGGTAAGAGGGCAGGGACAAAGTTCCTCTTCCCTTCATTTCTGAGCTTTGCCCTCCTCCTGTCACCTGACCAGGGCTAGTAGAGCAGTTTACAAGGACCCTGCCCAGCTAGCAGCCTTCTGATATCCCCAGCTGAGTCACCCCTACCCTGAAGCTAAAAGGACCAAAGCCCTTCTGTACAG
Organism: Cynopterus sphinx; assembly: GCA_030015415.1. Lineage (NCBI taxonomy): Eukaryota > Metazoa > Chordata > Mammalia > Chiroptera > Pteropodidae > Cynopterus > Cynopterus sphinx. The sequence continues at coordinate 133,693,155 of CM057384.1, forward strand.
TATCCCAAGGGAAGTGGCAGCTGAAGGGAGAAGTTGCACCTGGGCACCCAGGCTCATGGACTGACCAGTAACTGCCCTGTGTATAGCAGATAACCTCTGACAAGGCACATTTTCATATATCACTGTGAGGGTTTATTAGTCAAGAGTCTTTGGGTTGCAAGTGACAGAACCCCAACTCAAACCACCATAAGCATATATAATTCATTGGTCACACAGTTATGAAGTCCAGGGGTGGGTGTGCCTCAGGTTTGGCTGGATCCAGGCACCCCTAGCACCTTTAGGATGTCTCTTGCTCTGTTTCCTCTGTGTCGATTTCAGAGTTTCTTCTAAGGCGGCCACCAAATGCTCCAGGCCTACATTTCCCAACCTTGCAAACTCGATTTAAAAAATAGAAAAATTAGAAGCACCTCTTATCTAACAATCCAGGAAAAGTCCCATCGGTTATTATCATTAGATTTACTTGACAAGTGCTCATCCCTGACCCAATTACTATGACCAGGGTTATGGGCCACACTCCTTCAGCCAGGAAGTGGGTTCAGCCTCCATTCTAATCACATGGACCAAGACTGGGGTAAGGGGTGGATTCCATAGAAAAATCAGGGTGCTGTTACCAGAATATGAGGCACAGATGCTAGGCAGGCAGAAATACAGGATCTGCCACCCATGAAACCATCATCACCCTTAGTTCACACATAAAGAAGATAAAGTCCAGGGAGGTTTATAGCTCGTGGTGGAGCAGGGATTTGAACTTGGGCTGCAAAATCCTGACTAGGACTCCCCAGAGTCATCAATTCTTCAGCTATAAGTGTTGCCCTCTTCACTCCACCCCTGTCCCTTCGTCTGGCTCTCTTAGGATTTCAATCTCTCCCAACAAGGCATGGCCTCTTCTGTTGAGATAATTTACAAGAGAATAGACTGTAATGTTTATCAGCAAGGGGACAGTGGGGTGGCACTCACTGTGGTCCACCGGAGATTGAGTCGTTGGACCTAGCCATCCATCCGTCCGTCCAACCAGCATTTTACTGAGCATCTGCCCGCACCAGATGCGTTGTAGTATATCTGGGTAATGAAGACAACCAAGAAAGTGCCCCTGTCCTCAAAGCTGCCTACCAGGCTTTTGGTTCTTGCCTTGTCTTATCTTCTGAAAGAGACTGTGGCCCTCAGAGTACTCTGTTCCCCACTTGACCCCAGGTCCATGTTGGGCTTTGGCAAACACTCGTAAACTCAGCACCTGGAGGTGAGCAGATACACTCCATTTCCTGCCCTCAGGTTCTCCATGTGGGTGGGAGGTAAGGGTTTCCTCAAACAGGTAGTAGGAGGGTGTGCTAAAGCCTTCTACTGCAGCTATCTGTCCTAACGTTTTGGTGAGTATTTTCAGGGCCCCGCACTTCAGGAATGAGACTTGGGCCAGGCCAATCTGAGTGCACACAACCAGCCACTCCTCTATCTTCTGCCCTCCTGCTTGTGCTTTCCTCTCCCACTGGCCACCTGCCCATCCCCACCTGCTGTGTCTGTTGCAGCGGACAAGGCCGTTTCCATGCAGCAGGGGCTGTGCTACCGGTCACTGGGGCCTGGCACCTGCACCCTGCCTTTGGCCCAGAGGATCACCAAGCAGATATGCTGCTGCAGCCGAGTGGGCAAAGCATGGGGCAGCAACTGTGAGAAATGCCCTCTGCCTGGCACAGGTAACGCTCTGTACCCTCTCAGCTCTGGCCACCAAAGGGCTTCCTCCAAGCCAATGACCATTTCCTCCACCTGGACCTAACCTCAAGCCAGGAGACCCTAGTCTTCCTTCCTGCTTGACTCCTTAACCAACCTAGGGTCCCTCCCTCCTTGCTGCCACATTCAACCTTGTCCCCTCAAGGGAGGGGAGGGCTCGAGCTGGGTCCCTGCAGGAATGGCATCTTTCAGCGTGTCCTTTGACCTCTGACCTTGCAGAGGCCTTCAGGGAGATCTGCCCTGCCGGTCATGGCTACACCTACTCAAGCTCAGACATCCGCCTGACCGTGAGGAAAGCCGAAGAGGAGGAACTGGCCAGGCCCTTGAGGGAGCAAGGACAGAAGAGCAATTGGACCCTGACCAAGCCAGCAGAGAGGCAACCACTTCAGGCAGCCACCGGCACCTGGCTGGAGGCCAGGACCATCCCTGACAAGGGTATCTGGCCTGAGGGAGATACCTGTGGAATTCCTCTTCCCCCTTGGATTACAGCCCCTCAAAGAGCCACTGGGTGCATGTTTATCCCGGATGCATGGCATCTCATCTCTGGGGCTTTAGGACAGAGAGTTTAGAGTAGCAGCACCCAGCCCTGGGAAGCTGCTCTTCTGGCCTGTCATGATTGAAAGGCCTCACTGCCTTCCTCTCTCCCACATGTGATCAAGAGGTGTCTACATCCCAGAGAGTTTTTGGTGGGGGTGGGGGAGGTCAGGAGCAGCACCTCCCCCAGCTTATCAGGCCTTTCCATCCTCTGCCCCTGGCCATGCTGCTTCTGAGGCTGGTGCTTACTGCAAGGCCTGAAGGGCTTGCAGGTGGATACTGGGGTGTCTGGGTGCTTTAAATCCCCTCCCCTGGCCTTGGAGTCACTAAGGAGATCACTAACTCCAGCTCAACTGCCTTAGGCCCAGGAAGCCTGGGGCTGGGAAGAGACTGGGGCTGGGAAGAGAATGGGCTGGCAGGTGTCCTGGGTAACCTTACAGAAGGCATGTCCAAGTTGCTGGTAGCACACAGTGCAGGAAGCCAAGGACATATTAGAACTAGGAGAACTATATGATGGCCAAAATTGCTCCAGATATCTGGAACAGACAGAGATGTCAGGACAGCCCTAGTCATCATGGGAACTGGGCCCTGGGGAAACCAGGAGCAACTCCTCTCTTTTCTAGAACGATTCCCCTGGCCCATAACCCAGGAAGAGAAGCAGAGGGACCTGGTGTAGCTAGAGGCTTGGGAGGGAGGAGGTGGCAGTGCAATGGGGAGGATTGCAGATAGGACCCATGCGAGACTGGCCTATCACTGGAGACCTTAAAGGAAAGCAGGAGATTTTCTCTTACCAAGTAGGTCATCTTGAAGACCCTCCAGACCTGGGATTTTGAAATCTATAGTGGCCAGTCCCAGCAGGGTGGGAGGGACAGAGACAGATAAGAAGAGTTTGAGCTCTCTCCATGGCTGACCTGCTGGGGATAAGGTTAGGGGTCACAGACTGAACCAGCCCTGGCTGTGGGTGGAGGGGAGAAGGCAGCCAGACTATCTTCCCTGCGTTCATGCTCTCACCTTCCCTTCCCAGGTGACTCTCAAGCTGGCCAGGTGAGTGAGTCCTCCCACCAAGGAGTTGGGCAAGCAGGGTAGAAAGTGGGACTTGGTAGTCCTTGAGGCCATGAGGCAGTGTCCCGTGAGGGAGGGACAAGGGAAAGATGGAGTGTACGTAGGATTTTACTTGGAGAGATGCTGAAGTGGGAGGGTTGATGCACAGACCTAGTGTTACCCTAAAGGAAGTAATGACAACAGCTCCTGTTTACCAGGGAGCTTCTGTGCTCTCTGGGATGGTCTGGAGCCCTCTTCAGAAAGAAAGCAGGAACATGTCCTGTTAGTCCTGGCTGTCACTCAAGCACTGCGGATGAAGTCCAGAACTAGTTCTGGATTAATTCCAGATTTGGCACTTTCTGAGCTTGATTTGCTTAAATCTCAAGGTCTCCTCTGAGAGTGGCTCATGGAGAAGTAGAGGCAGGGCTGTGAATAGCCTCAAACCATTTCACTGAGAAAGGTGGATCCACCGCTTCCCTGTGCCCAGGGGTCCCCTGTGAACCACTGAGTGACCATTCCAGAAGAGCGTATCTGCTTTTTTCCTCACTAATCTGCTCATCCCTTCCCTGTCTCCTGCCTCTCCAACCTGTATACCTGACTGTCCCCAAACACTATTTCTCCAATGAGCTTCTTATCTCCCTGGAGAGCCACATGTAGTCCCCACAGACCAAAGTTCCATTTCCATGTCTCCACAGCCCCGAGTCATGCTCCTGGTCCTCTGTCACCTTCTGCCCATCTTCTCCTCCAGGTTCCCCATGGCTCACCTACCTCTATCCGTGGTCTGTGGTGAGGGACACCATGTGTGTCCTGGGGCCCCAGCTCTACCACACTGGCCCTGAGACCCTAGGTAGGCTAGTTAACCTCCCTTTGGAGCTTCTGTTGCTGTATCTGAGGTCACAGCATTGATACAATGCTTGCTGATACGACACCGAGCCAGCCCATTACGTACATCCGCTCCTTTAGTCATTGCAACCTACTGTCATAAGAGAGTTGAGAAGATTATGACCATGAATACAAAGTGCCTAGCAAAATGCCCAGCACGTAGGAAGAACTCATCAATACCAGGAAAGAATGAAAAAGTGAGTGAGTTGGAGGGGAAGCCTGGAGGCAGGGGCAAGTGTGGTGGAAGGAAGAGAATCAAGGGGGTGACAGAGGAGCCAAGAGTGACATTCTCTCATTTCTGCGCAGGTCACAGCTATTGTCACCCCAGAACCTGCCTGGGTCCCAGGTAAGTTCCTCCTTCTAGCAGCTCCCAGGAAACAGAAACGGAGAGAGCTGCATCTAGTGGTTGAGTTACCACATCTGAGTTGATACATGGGGCTCAAATCAGATGAGGTTGTAGATGATGACATGACATGTCATCCACATGTCTTTTCCAAGAACCCTATACTCCTAAGGTGCTCATTAGGTTGGCGAAAGACAGTGATGCTTTGCAGATATTTCTCTACCACAGCATTCATTCTGCCTTTCATTCATTCTGCTGTTCAGTGTATAAAGGAGACCAAAAAGGAAGCACTGGCTGAAGTAGGGACTGGTCAGGTCCTCAGAGCGCTTTGCCCAGTGGCCTGTCTTCCCTTGGGAACAGTGAGGGCTCCACAGAGCCCTGCTTGCCATCTGCTGGGGTTGGGGACAGGGCAGTATTCCGAAGTCAGAAAACAGCTTCCTCTTCCTCTGCTATGAAATGGACACGAAGGCCTGGCCTACTGCCTCCGAGGCGGGTGAGACATTGTTCTTGGCAGAGCTCTGTAAACTGTGAAGCGCTTTGCAAAGAGAAGGGGAAGAATGCTAAACTGGGAACTAAGAGATCCGGCTCTGACTCCGTGTCCAGCAAGCTAGGTGGCCTTGGACAAGTGGCCATTTCTGCGAGCTTCAGTCTTCATGCCCATGAAATGGACGTGAAGCTGGATGCGCTGTAAGACCCGTTAGAGCTCTCTGATTCTGACTCTTTGGGGGGCCAGGTCCAGTTCAGGAGGCTAGGAGGCAGAAGGGGCCACCAGCCCTAGGCTCCACCCCTGGCTCTTGAGTCAGAACAGCAGGGAGAAGAGTGGGGCCACTGCTAGCATCTGTGGAAGGCATGCTGGCCAGGGCAGGAAGACAGGCAGCCAAGGGGCCACAACCCACCCACTCAGCCTCCCCCTTTCTCTGCAGGAGATGCCACAGGAAGACCAACACCTCCACTGCCTGAGCAGGGGACTCCAAAGACCTGGGAAGAAGTGCAAGCGACTACCCCCATAGATGTGCTGGTGACCCTGCGTCCCCCAGGTACCTGCAGCCAGCCCTGTGAGGTGGGACTGGTCAGAGCCAACTCCAGGGCCTCCCAACCAGATGAATCATCTCCAGCAAACACAGGCCGGGCTCAGTGCCCCTGCCTCATGTCATGGAGAGCACAGGGAACCCTAGACCAGTCTGGAGCACCTGTCTAGCCAGGAAGGGGAAAGAGAAAGGACATGTGGGGGAAGGTCTTACTTGGAGGCCTTCCAGGAGATTCCGGGGTACCCTTTTGAGGGAAGGGAGCATGTGGAGCTTCCAGGAGCCTGGCTCCTCCAGGCTGTTGAGCCTGAGCCTGCCGAGTGCCCTGGCAGTGGGCAGCCTCCTGACTTTCGGGAAGGAAACTGGTTCTAGTTTTCAAGGTTGTGTAACTGCCTGGAAGCCTGCATTCCCACCCCACCAACACCACTCACCAACAAGGGTGAGGGGGTGTGGTGTGGGGGAGATCCCTGGCAAACCCACCTTGCTCTGGAATGTGAGCTCCTTGTTTGGGGACTTGGTGTCGCCCACTGCTGCTCCCGGTGCATATGCCTGCTCACTTGTGCCCTCGCCAGAGGCTTGCTGGTCTCTTAACCTCCCAGACTGAGGCCACCTTGGGGGAGAGGTTACTTCCTCTGGCAAAAAGAGAGGCTGCAGCCTGCTGGAGCAGTCAGAGAGTGGGGGTGGGGTGGGGGTTCCAGGCCTGAACCAGAGCTTCTCTCCTCTGGCCTCAGAGCCCCGCTACAGGGCAAGATGGCAGGATGAGCTGGGTTAAAGGCTCAGCTTAGGAATCTGAGTCTCTGACCAAAAAAAAAAAAAAAAGCCTGGAAGCATGAACAGGGGGACAGACTCAGCAGTAGCTCTCAGAATGCCCCCAACCACCGCCCACAATCTTTTGCCTAACCGCTCATCTCCCCTGCCTCACCTCTCGGACCTGGGAGGACATTTAGAATCTGGCTGGAGGTCACCATGAGCCCCAAAGCTGACACAGACTTGGAACCAGGCAGAGACAGGCCACTATGCATGTTCAGTTCAGTCCAACTTAACAATGCTAGGAAGCCGCACTGTGCACAAGCCCCACTGTGTCCATTTCAACTCATTGCCTGGGTCCCCAGGGTTACCTCCGTGCGGTGGGGCGGCGTGGGGGGGACCCCGGGTGTGCGGGCTTCTGACTAAGATCTTCTGACAAAGGGCCAGCACAGAAGCAGAAAGCATCATCTGTTCAGTCAGTCATTTGCTCACTCAGCGTGTGCTAAGTGCTGGGTGATTCTCTCATATTAAGGACACAGTTCAAAAAAGCTAGAGTCCTTGCCCCCCACCACCACTGCCACCAGCTTCAGTCTTGAGTCCTGGTGAGTCTCCAGAGTGTTTCTGAATTCAGCGTCTGTCTCCCCACATTTTATCCCATTACCACCACCCAAGGCAGTCCTCGTTTAAGTTATTATGGCAGGTTTCTAAGGGTCCCTTGTGCCTCCCGGCCTGTCTTCAGAGCGTGGTGTCATGGCAGCATGAGTGGTCTTTCTGAGACAGCGCTGATCATCCCCACCGTGCATGACCCCCTTGCATACAGGCTTATCTCAACCTGGCATTCAAGGCCCTGCTCAGTTAGCCCCAGACCACCTCTCCCCTCTTCCCCAAGCACCCTACTCACCACATGTGTCTGTCTATCCAGGGGAATCTGGGCAGGAGTTGCCAGGGGAGGAAGCTCTGGGCACTGCAGGTGAGACTTTGTGCCCCTGTTCAGGGTAAGGTCAGACTGGAGGGCTCAGCAGGGCAGGCTCTTTGCTAGGACTTGGGTCATGGATCGCTGGAACCCACAGGGTCTCAGTCAGAGGGATGCACTCCAGCGGGCTCCATCCTAGTGGGGCTCAGGGCCCCGGGAGGTCTTACACAGGCCACACTATATTCATGAATGTGGGACGAGGTTTCTGTGAGTCCTTTGAGGCCCCTATGCCCAGCGTCCCACACCCTTTCCACTCCGTTCCACTGCCTTTGTCTATCCATTACCCTGTCATAACCTCTGCTTTGCTTTGTCTTTCTCAGATATTGACAGATGTGCCGCCAACATCTGTGGCCCCGGAACCTGTGTGAACCTCCCAGATGGGTACAGATGCATCTGCAGCCCCGGCTACCGGCTGCACCCCAGCCAGGCCTATTGCACAGGTACGTGCTCAGACACCCTGGGCTTGCTCAGTGTCTGGGACAGCTGGGATCAGGGCTGGGGAACAGAGTCAAGAGTCCAGACAGCAGAAGGTCCAAGCAATTCTGGGTGGTTTGTGGGTTGAAGAAGAGCACAGTCCCTGCAGACAAAGGTAACCTTAACCTTGAGGAGACCAGACTCTGGCAGCACCATTCAATGAGTCTCCAGGACTCCAGAAAAGTAGAAAGCCACCCCAAGGTGTCCCTGACCAATGCCCGGAACCCTCAGCTGTGAGCTCAGCCCGCCCCTCAAACTGGCCATCTTGCTGCCTGCAGAGCACACCAAGGCCTGCCCTTATTATAAGTGTCTCCACCAGGGCCATCACTGGGGGAGAGGTTTGGGGCCAAGACAAATCATCAGGTGTGGGCCTGATCCTGCCTACGCCCATTCTATATTATTATAAAAAAGAGAAACGTCCACTGTGCCTTGAAGGAGAAAGGAAGTGATCACAGGGCCACGTGGCAGGGAGGGAGTGTGGGACAGCTGCCCTCAGACCCTTGGTGCCTGAGTGGGCCAAATGTGCTGACTTCATGGCTCCCGGTCTTAGAGATTTTTCATCTCTGGCCCCTTCTGCTCCCTCATTCCCTCCTTGTCACACAACGCCATCCCTGGTTTAGCCCTTAACATGAGCAGGTTGCTGGCAGGTGCCCAAAGAAAGGCCTCTCTGACCTCCCTCCCCACCTCCCTCTGCTCAGATGACAATGAGTGTCTGAGGGACCCCTGTGCAGGAAGAGGGCGCTGTGTCAACAGCATGGGCTCCTACTCCTGCTTCTGCTACCATGGCTACAAGCTGGCTACCTCAGGGACCACGCAGGAATGCCAAGGTAAACCCTTGCCCCTAGGATGGGCCCGGGACCCCACAGATAGTGTTGGGGTGGAAAAGGATTTAGGCATTCACAGTACCCGGCTGCCACACTGCAGAGTGCAGGGAGTTAGGGGGCCATGGGAACCAAGGCCATGGCTCTAACCTGGACCTGGGAAGAAGCTGACCTGCCCTGAGATCAGCGGGGAGATATGAATCTGAAAAGCAGCAACATTCACAAAGGCTCCAAAGAACTGTGGCTGGAGCTGAGTGTGAGGGTCCAGGGACATGACTAGAAAGGAAGACGAAAAGCCAGGTTTCCAAATTCTGAGTGACAAGGAGCTGCTTTCTTTATGGGGAACGAGAGCAACCTGTGAGGACACGATCTGGGACTCCTGGCAGACTGGGGAGCCAGCATGCCTTCGTGAGAGGAACATGGGTCCTTGGCAGCTTGGAGATGCCTGTAAGGCTTTGAACTTTCCCCGGGGAAGTTCTGCATGGGGCCACTGGGTAGAGATGCTGCCAACACAAACCTTTCATATGAGGCATTTACACTATGACACATACATTTTTACAAAACAGTTCACAGGGAGAATGACACAGCACTTTCCAACCAGAGCCTTAGGATGCATAACCCGGTTGGATCCTTTACCTGGAGAATGGAGCTGCTGTTCTTGGGACTCACCTGGTAGTTCTGGAAGGGGCAGCCCAGCAGTCACCCACAGGCCCCTCAGGGAGGCCGGGAGAGCTGTGAAACCTCCCATTGCCAGGGTCCCCTCAGGATTTAATCCCATAAAGATGTGTTCTGCAGAGACCAAAGCCACCAGTTCTCTTCACCTGACTGTGCGGGGAAGGGGAATAGTGGAGACAAACCCACCTACCTTAACTAAAAAGTGAGAGACTCGCATGCATCATTCACTCAGTACTCAGCACTGAGCACCTCCCTGTTGTGTAAGCTCTGGGGACAGTGCGATGAGTAAGGTGTGAATGGTGGCCCTGTGGGGCGAGGAAGCAACTGGTTCTGTGTGGAAGAGGGTGTTTGAGCTGGGACAGAATAATAGTAGCTACCACTTAGTGAACACTTATTACATGCCAGCACTGTCCTAAGCATTTTCTCATATAAAGCTCAGTACCCCAACCCCATGCAGTAGAAATGCTTATCCTCATACTATAGTTTAGCAAACCGAGGATCAGGGAGGTGAATTGACACAACCAGGGACCTTGCACCTCGTTGTGGCAGAGCTGCAAACAGAATCAAAGTCATCCCAGCCTCAAAGCACAGTTTGCTTCCAACAACACACTCCCGTACACGCGGGGCGAAGGACCTCAGGGAGCAGAGGGTATTCCAGGGAAAGGGGGCCATCTCTGCAGAGAGCAGAGTAGAGAACAGGCCTGGCACACTCTGGGAATAATGATAAATCCAGTGGGACTGGGGTGTGGGCGTGTGGAGGAAGTGGCAGGGGCCAAGGCCAGCGCTGAAGTGTCTTGAGTGCCAGGCTGAAGTGCTTGGATGCTGTCCCACAGGCAGTGGCAGCAGTAGAGGCGATGTGGTCAGCTGGCTCTCAGGGATGTGACTCAGGCATCAGTGCCCTGAATGGGCTGGAGTTAGCGAGGAGACAGGCTGTGGGCAAGGGGTTTCTCTGGGCTTCACAGCCTTGGTAGGTGCTGTGGGCCCGAGGCACTGCTCTCTGTAGGCCAAGCCCAGGGTGCTGCCCAGGACCAGCAACGGCTGCTGCAGGAAATGGTGTCACCAGGACTGACCTAGACAAGGGGCTCCACCACATGCAGCCTAGGTCTCGGGGATGTCTCTGCCAGACAGACAGTTGGGGGAGGAGAGTGGGAGCTCAAGGTCAGCTGTCAACATGGGGCCTGGCTGCTGCTTAATGAGGGCTCAGCCAGGAAAACATCCACTTTCTAAATTTTGCCAGTCTCGTAAAACCATATCTCATTATTTTAATTCCTTACTTTATCTTTCTTTATGAATTATTTCATTCATTTATATTATGACTGTCAGTCATTACAATTTCTAGAATATCAAATAATATCATTGATTAATATAAATTATTATAATAGTCAATATTAAAAATAACAGCTATACTTTACAAATAAGTAAGAGCATCTCTTCATAGGTTGGCCCCTGGATATTGCTTGTTCCAACTTTGCCCAGTGTTCAGGCAGTGACTGCTGGTTTTTCTCGTGGCTCTTTCAGAGTTCCTTTCACATTTCAGATACTTGCCTGGGTTTGGATGCTGTACTTCTCCCATTTTGTCCTCTGTCCATTAACCTTATCCTCATGTCTTTTTAACAGAAATCCTCAATTCTAATGTATTGAAATTCACCTTTTTGCCTTATTTTTATGCTTTGGGGCTTTGTTTAAGAATTCCTTCTCCACCTGTATGTCACAAAAATATCCTCCTATACTTTCTTTCATTAAAGTAATAGTTTTGCCTTTCACAGCATGTTTTAGTGCATCTGTAGTCCATCTTTGTATGCATGTTAAGATGTGGGGTTTTTTCAATTTCATTTTTCTCCACAGAGCACATCGGTTTCCCCAGCCTTATCTATCAGACGGTCATCCTAGCCCTGCCAGTTTGTGGGTCCTTTATCAAGTTCCCACACGTGGTTCTGCTTCTGAGTTCCATTTCTCTTTCATTAGAATTATAGTTTCTAAAGTAAGGACCAGTTATTTCAGAATTGCCTGGAGAATTATTAAAATGCAGGTTCCTGGGCCTGCTCTGTACTGCTGGGTCAGAATCTCCTGACGTAGGCCTGGGAGTGTGCATTTTATTACCTTCTGCTAGTGACTCTGCTGCACACTAAAGTGTTATGAAGTCCTGCTCAGATGAAAACGCTGTTCATAAACAAATGATTATTATTCCATTCATGCAATATGTCCTTTTTTGGGTTCTATGCTGCGCCCTGGGGGGCACTAAGATAGTAGGGCACATTCTCAGCAGTTGGGGAGGAAAAAACAAGTTAATAAACAGTTACTGTTATGGGTGGGTCCTCCTAAGAGAACCCTGGGGAGGGGCACATGGGCTAGAAGGGAGAGGTCAGCCTCACCCAGGAGATGAGTAGGAGACAGCCAAGCCAGTGAGTGGGAAGCCACCTCGGGCAAGGAAACAGTGTTTGCAGAAGTTCAAAGCAGGTCCTGTGTGGCTGAGGCTAGAAGGTATGTGGGAAGCAGGAACCAAAGTGAGAGTCATCAGCAAGGGTCAGGTTCATGAAAGATTTCACAAGCCAGGCTGAGGAGCTTGGATTTTATGGAATAGATTTAATACAATAATAAAATAATAATAATAATAATAATAAAATAATAATAATAATAATAATAGCAGCAACTGACATTTCTTCAGTGCTTACCTTGTACCAGGCAAGCACTGTGCTAAACTCTTAACCCGGATTATCTCATTTAATCTTCACAAAGACTCTGTGAAGTGTTTGAACCAGTGCCAAGAAGTGGGTGAGGGTGAGTCCTCCATTCACTGTGAGGCAGGAAGTGAGGAGTGGCCGGAGAGACCTAGAGCTGATCAGTTGTCCCAGTCCTGGAAATGGGAGTAGAACTCTGCTGGCCGTCAGTTGAAGTAGAGGCATTCATGTAAACAAAGGCTTGGAGGCTGGACCAGTGGGAATCAGCAAATAGCAAGACTGGAGCCAGAGGGCAGAGGCCTTGTGAGCTAGGCTGAGTAGCAGGGAACCCTGGCAGTGGTCAGGCAGGGGGGTGGCATGATGAGGGTTGAGCTTTGTAGCTACCATGAGGCACCAGTATGGTTGGGACAATGGAATAAACCACATGGGTAGTTCCACAGCTGTCTAAGGTTCTGTCTCCCACATGTTGCTTAATCCCTAACCTGTATGAGGCTGTTAGGAACTCTAGGAGCAGATGAATACAGGGGAACATACTGGAGTCAGGAAGGGGACTTGGTTAGCCTCCTCAGGTGATGCTCTATGGACTGCTATTGGTCCTTGAGACTGGCTCTTGCATCAGGGAATGAGGAGACAGCTGTGAGGGTCCCCATGAGCCCCAAACGTAGCTTCCTAGAAAGAAAGGAACTTGGGGGTTTGCAGGGGCCTAAACTATATCAGTCTGACCTGGCATAGGAGCCCCCTGCCAATCATGGCTACAATAAGGATGCCTTCCCTACCTGGGCCTCAGCATGAGTGTCCTTGTCCTTGGGCTCTGAAGGAATGCCCCAGGACCCCCTGCAGGGCTGGCCCCAGTTCAGGCCTTTTCTATGTATTTGCAGACATAAATGAGTGTGAGCAGCCAGAGGCATGCCACAGAGGGCAGTGCACCAACACAGAGGGTTCGTACCACTGCAAATGCGACAAGGGCTACATCATGGTCAGGAAGGGACACTGTCAAGGTAAGGAATGAGGTGCCGCCCTACCATCCCCTGGTCCCTCCCATATACTGGTTGCCTCCCCTTCTACCTTGTCTCTGACTGAGCCCCTTCATGCTGAGCTCATTCCTAAAAACAGAGCACTGTCTAGAAATTCTTGAACCCTTTCAACCCCTTAGTGATATTTTGGTATGCTGTCTGCTCCTGAAGCAGGGAACACAAGCAACTTTGTATACATGAGACCCCAAGAACATCCCTGTGTACACCTGTGCCCTCACCTTGAGTCATAGCACTCTTCTTGTTGATGTAGTATAACAATCAGCCCATCAGGGAGGCGCCTGAGATCTCAGCCTTGGCCTTCTTGCTAAAGCTTCTAGTCTGTAAGCTACTAAGGATAGACCATATCCTTGGATGACCCATGATAATTGACCATGCATTGAACACCCCCAACAAATGCCAGTTGGATGAATGAATGAATGAATGGATGAACCCTGATCCTTGCTCCCTTTCCCAGGCCAAAAGGTGACTGTGACATTGCCAACCGGTCTCCTCACAGACTGGCTCAAACCTGCCACTATTGTGTAACCTTCTGGCAGCTCTGCCACCACCACCTTCCTGCCAGGCTGGGGTGTCAAGTGTTTGCAAGAGGCCTGGGTTATGTGTTCCCAAGACTGGCTGAGACAGGAATAAGTGAGGGTAAACCAAAGCTTTCTCTGGAGCGAAATCCTGCCCCGGGTTCACAGGTCATCGGCTCAGCCTCCTCCCAGCCTCCAGGTTTTTCCTGGCCAGGACCTGCCTGGATTCAGAGGTCCTGGAGGTGAGGGGTGAGCTCACCCTTATGCCCCTTCCCAAAGCCAGAACCACAGGAGCAAAGCCCAGAGTCTTAGCAGGTCTAGCAAAGGCGAGAGGTGGTTAGGGTTGTAGGACTGGCAACTCTCCATCTGCATACCCCCCGATCCACATGTCACCTTCCTTTTTCAGTGTCTCCCACTTGGTGTTCCCCTTTTAAAACTCAGGCCTGCTCAAAGCCAGAACCCCTTGTCCTCATGAACGTGATGGAAACAGACAGCCTGGTATTTCCCAGGAGAGGGGCGAGTGAAAGAAGTTAGCATGTGATGGGTGTCCACTGTGTGCCAGGTACCGTGCTAGATACCCATCATGCTAGGTAAGCATCAGAACATGAATCTGACAGAAGACTTTGTTAAAAAGAAAAGCCAAACTAAAGGAAATGAACCAAGAAAATACCAGGATGTTAAAAAGATCAAATTTAACCTAATCAGTCCATGTTAAGGGCACAGGCTCTGGCAGAGACAGGCCTGGTTTTGGCTCTTGTCTCAGTGTCTGAAAATAAAAACCATAATGCCCATCTCAGAGGCTCTTGTGAGGACTGGATAAACATACACACAGCGTAGTGTCGCTATCTGCAGGCCCCATTTTTTTCTCATCTAGCTTTCCCCACTGCCCCAGACCATACCTCTGGATTGTTCCCTTCCCTTCCGGAGGGAAGGTTCCAGACACACACCTCGGCGGGGAGGTCAGGCCGAGTTCCTGGCCCCGGGCAGACGCTCTCAGTCTGTTGAAAGAAAGACTGATGTAGCCTGCACACTCCTCCAGGTTTCCATCGGTAACCACAGACCCAGCCCATCACCCCGGGAGCCCAGTCAATTTCCTCTCTCCCTTTCTTCCTTCTCCAACTAAGAAACCACTCTCTTCGCTTAAACTCAAAATCTCTGGTGAAAGGCCTGCATGGTCTGGACGGTGGCCCATCCGAAGTCTTAATGGCATTTCCGTCGTACCAGGATGCTGGGTTCCCACAGAAAGGGGTTAGTTCCCCGGCAGACTGCCAGGGCTTTGCTGCACCCACCTATATCTAAGGTTGCCTGGGCTTCTGGCCCCTGACTTAGCACTATCCTCACCCTGTGCTCTCACAAGAAATGGAGGCGGGCACCCTTATGTTTTCTCACACGAAGGCTGAAGTGCTGGTTGAGAAGGTCCAGAATCCTCCCAGTGAACAGACGGCAGGTCAGCAAGCTGGTCCCTGGGGTGACTGTTTCCATGTGTCTTCTGGGGTGTCCTCAGCAGCCTCATACCAAGAGGGTGTAAACATTTAATCACATGGTCTCATTCTTTGGTCAGCAAGTATTTGCTGAGTGCCAGCTTTGTCCCAGCCACGGGCTAGGACAAAACATGCCATGATCTTAGATTAAAACTTAAACCCTAGACGAGGCAGAAAAACCTGGCTCAGTCCAGGCACCAAGGGGTTGGTGGAACAGCCTCAGGGTGTCTGGTGATGTTAGAGCCAGTGCCTTTAACACAGAGTGGTTAGAAGTAGAATCCACTTCATCTGGAACCTTCATCTGGCTCCTGTTGATTGGTTTGGCTAGTGGCTCCCAAGTAGAGGAGGCCTTCGCTGGCTCAGGTGGACACGCAGGGCTGCTTCGATTTCTTTCCTCCCTTGCCACTTGCTGACAGACCTCTCACATGTGATGATCATCGCTGGCTGGGACTCTGGTCTTAGGAAAAAACCAGCAGTGGCATGCCAGGGAAGACTAAGTTATGCTGCATTAACAAACAGCCCCAATCTTAGTGACTTAGAATACAGCAAACTTTTACGTGACCAATGCCACATGTCTATCATGGATCAGCGGGGCGTCCCACCCCACGTTTCTTCATTCTAGCACCGGGCTAAAGGGATAGCCAGCATCTTGAACATGGCCAGTCTCCATGGAAGATAGAAAGAGCGCTCTGCAAGGTTGCACACAGTTAAATGCTTTGGTCTGTAAATCACACATGTTATAGCTACACGTAGCTCATTGGCCAGCACTTGTCCCCAGGCCTTGCCCAACCAAAAGAGTCCAGGAGGCATAAGCCCACCATGGCCCAGGGAGTGGAGGGCTGGAATATTTAGCGAACAGCATTAGGACCACAAGTCACCTGATGCCCAGCATAAGACACGTGGGACACCACCTCTGCAGATATGCCCAGAATGTCTGGGCAGGACAGGCTTCAGAGCTCTGCTCCTGATGAATCTAATCTCCTTCCTCCACGGACGGGTCCTGTGCGAGAGACCCCAGAACTTCATTTTTCCTCAGTGTGGTCTTTGAGGAGGATCCTTGCCTCCTCCTTGTTCTTCTCTTCATCCCGAAAGTCTGGCCTCCCTGAAGCAGGGATTGCTCATCATTCCCAGTGGCTTTGCCCAGCCTTCTTCCGGTACCTCAGCCAAGGCCAGCAGGCCGTGGTGCTAGCTGCTCTCTCCCGGGTGGCCAAAACTGGCAGTCCTAGATCTTTCACTTCCTCCATCTCTGTCTCATTCTTTTCATCTCCATGTTTACAGAAACTCTTAAAATAGTTTAGCTTGCTGTCACCACAGCCCAGCTAGGAGCTCTTGGCTGCCCTCTTTCCAGAGATGAGCCTTATCCCTAGCAGTTCCAGGTATCTCCCTGCTGATACCCTCTGCCCTGTGAATATCTTCCCCTTCTGGACAGTCCCAGTGAAGTTTTGGTCTTAAGAGGGCCCCAGTTCCCTGGAGCAGAGGGCTTTGGTGTGTCCCTGTCTCCTGCAAAGCAAACAGCCTCGGGGGAGACTCGTTTTTACCTTCCACTGCACAGCCTCTATCTTATTCTATAAAGACAGCTGCTGGCTTTAGTCCCCTTGCAGAAAGCCTATGTTCTGACAAGTCACCTTGTCACTACCTCCTGCTTCTCCTCTATGGGGCTGAGTAAGTCTGCCTCCTGGGCAGTAGGGCCTCTGAACTGGCATAAGTGGGTGAACCTCCTCTAAGAGAATGATAATTACCTGTTTAGGAAGAGTCGATTTTCCTGTTTCCTCTGGAGTTTGGTCACTCTGTTGGTCATGAATAGTGACTGAGAGCCTCAACACTGGGCCAGAGGAGCACAGCATCTTCCCGCAGCCCTGACTCAGTGTTTAGTCCCTGTATACGACCTCTCTAACTCAGCCAGGTCTCCTGCGTGTCTTGGATATGGACTCCCTGAGATGCCAGGTCACATTGGGAAGAACCTTGCCTACAGTTCCTGGGGCCAAGATCTCTATCTTCCTCCTTATTGTCACTCTCCCAGGACTGCTGCTCCTTTCCCTCCATGGGTCTTCTCCGCCCCCCGCTTGTCTGGTGGGTGCTCAGGCTCATCCTTTCTGGTTGACTTTCCTGGATCTCACCAGGGTGGGTACTGGGAGCCCTACATGGTTCTTGGCTAGAAGAAAAATCTCTCCAGCAGAGAAACCTTGGCAGTCTCCACCCTTAGCTCTGCACCAGCCTCAGGGCTGGTCTTAGCTTCATCCGAGATTGGGGGTCATTGTCAGTCCTCATTTTCTGGTGCTGGGAAACCCATTTCTCCTTCATTATCCAGCTGGTGATCTATTCTGTGGCCTGCTGTGCCAAGCACGTACAATCCCAGTAATTGTCATCACTTGTAAAGGGACAGGAGTTCACCGAGGGAGATCCGAGGGCCGTTTCTGACAGTCCAGCTGACAAAGTAGAGTTCTCTCACCCTCTCACAGCTAGGGGTAGCCACAGCCGCTGACACCCATCCGGGGTGTCTCCCTTTCTAGAGTTCCTCCGTCTCTCTCTTTGTCCAGGACAGTGGGTGGGAGGTGGAATTGGGAACACAGGATGACACTCACTTTTTCCTTGTTTTCATCTGTACAGAAACTGACATCTCTCTCTCTCCCCAGACAAGGGCAGGGTCAAGGATCCTCTTCCTTACAGACCTACCCATGTGCTGTGGTTCCCAGGGATGACCAAGGGAGGGGCTGTTATTTTGCAGATATCGATGAATGCAGTCACCCTGACACCTGCCCTGATGGAAGATGCGTCAACTCCCCTGGCTCCTACACTTGTCTGGCCTGCGAGGAGGGCTACAGGGGCCAGAGCGGGAGCTGTGTAGGTGAGGGCTGCTTGCAAAGGCACTGAGAGGGCTCTCTGGACTTGGGACCTCTGGTCTAGCCCACAAACAGGGAGAGAAAGAGGGGGGCAGAGGGAAGCATCTTGGAAGCTGTTGTCATCCATGTTCCGGCTGGTTTCCCAGATGACAAGCATGAGATGGGTGTGCTTTGGTTACTGGTACTCTGTCCTCTGAATCAGCAGGGTGGGGCCCCTTTGACTTTTTGGCCATGTCCATTCAGAAGCCATAGATCAAGATCCCAGAAGCTTCTGTAGCTGGATCCTGTTGGGTAAAGTGAAGGGCTCTAGGAGGAAGCACTCCTAGGAGGAGGCTAACTCTGGTGTTGTGAGCTAGCAGCCAGGCCCCGCTGTGGTTTCCCGGGAAAAAGGGCCTTCTGCTTTCCTGCATCTCAACAGCAGTGTCTAAACAGCAAGGCCTAGCTGAACAGTGGGTGCTCTTCTCCTCCAGAGAAAGCTGCATGTCAGCTGTAGGAGGAATGTTCTTTACCAGCAACCCCCGCAGGAAGAAGGGCCCGGGCTTCAGAATGCCAGGAGGACTGAATTGTGAATAGATGCTTTGAGTCTCTGGAGAGGGCAGGCATTTCCCAGGCCCTTGACACTGCCATTCAGCCACCCAGGCAGAGCTTGGCCTCTCTCTGCCTAGCCCACTCACCTGGTGAAGCTGGTTTTGGGGCTGGGAACATGAGATCGTACATTTAGTTGGCAGAGAGGTTCAGACCCACTGTAAGGTGAGTCAAGGCCTTGGACACTTCACTACAAGTGTCCTCTGGTGGGCAAAACTAGCCCCAGGGCTGGGGGATCTGGCCCATATGCAGTGTGCTCTGCGTCACTAGAACTGAAGTGAGCTCAGTGGGGTGGGGCTTTCTTTCCTGCCTTGGTGGGTGGGGCCAAGAGCTGTAATGACCTCATGGCCTTCCCAGGGGGGCCTATAGTGCCTCGCAATGGTGATTCCGTGGCCTCATAGTTGAGATGCTCTATGCCTGATGAAGGGGGCTGCATGAAGGGAAGGAGGCCAGCCTGCCATCTTGGAATTTTCTCCCACAGATGTGAATGAGTGTCTGACCCCTGGGGTCTGTGCTCATGGAAGGTGCATCAATCTGGAGGGCTCGTTTAGATGCTCTTGTGAGCAGGGCTACGAGGTCACCTCGGATGAGAAAGGCTGCCAAGGTACAGAGATACTAAAGCTCCTTCTTCCACAGCAAACCAGCCTGTAGCTCCTTCCCTCCACACACACACTCTGACCCCTGGCCCTGCATCCCTAACCATGCTGATCCAACACATCACTACCAAGACCTGTCCTTTCCCCTTTCTCTGCACACCTGTCAGTCTCTGCTGTCCTGCACGTCTGTCCTGGAGAGTCCCACAGAAAAATCAATGGCCTGTTTCAGATGTCAACGAGTGTGCCAGCAGGGCCTCGTGCCCCACGGGTCTCTGTCTTAACACTGAGGGCTCCTTCGCCTGCTCAGCCTGTGACAGTGGGTACTGGGTGAATGAAGACGGCACTGCCTGTGAAGGTAACCCTGAGGAGGAAGTTGGCAACGAGGGACCGAGAATATAGGCCCTCTTACCTTCCAAAGGACACTCCATGTGTCCCCTAGCTTTGGACGGATGCTGAGGGTCTCCAGGCTAGGCTAGATGACCTTATATATGGACTTGGCCTGAGGAGAGCTTCTATCGTCATAATCCCCAAGTTTAGAGATGAAGACAGAAGGAAAAGGGAGTCACAGAGACAGGAGGGAAGCTGACAGGAGAGCTTCCCCAGGAGCATTCTGGAGAGAGGGTGCTGGGGTTGCCCTAGAGAAGATCCACTACCAGGGCCTGCCCTTCCCCAGGGGCCTACAAGCTCAGAGAAGGAGGCCAGAGGTGTGGGGAGGTTCCTGCCTCACCAGACAGAGGGAGCCCTCCTAGGGCCTCAGGGTGACCAGCTGCTGTCTGCCCCAGACCTAGATGAATGTGCCTTTCCTGGAGTCTGCCCCTCAGGCATCTGCACCAACACTGCTGGCTCATTCTCCTGCAGGGACTGCGACCAGGGCTATCGGCCCAGCCCCTTGGGCCACACCTGTGAAGGTGAGAGCCCCTGTGGGGCAGGAGAACACAGATGGGATTCAGGATTCAGGGAGACTAACCCATCACCCTCAGAAAAGAAAGTAGCCAGGACACAGCAGGGGCTGTTTTCAGACCGAGGCCCCCTCTACCTACCTCGGATGGTGGCCTAGCTGGGTACACTTATTCTCACCCTTTGGCCAACAGGAGTCAGAAAGCCAACTGCAGATCAGGGTCTAGGGGGCCAGTGAGCCACTGGACCACAAGCATCAGCATCGCAGGGCGAGCTTGCTCCGCATGAGCTCCCTGGACCTTGTCCTAGGCCTGCTAAATTAACTTCTGTTGCCAAGGGT
This sequence comes from Cynopterus sphinx, assembly GCA_030015415.1. NCBI lineage: Eukaryota > Metazoa > Chordata > Mammalia > Chiroptera > Pteropodidae > Cynopterus > Cynopterus sphinx. Next base: position 133,713,355 of record CM057384.1, read on the forward strand.
GGGGTGGGGGTGGGGGGAGCTTGGGTTCTGGTTTCTAACAAGCTTCTCAAGGGTTCCTTGTAAGGGTGGTGCTTAGACCATATTTTGAAAGCCATCAGCCTGCACCAGGCAATCGGTAGGCCAGCTTGAAGAGTCTAGTTTGTTACCTTCTCAGATTCTCTGTATCTGTGTGCTTGGCTTATTTCTCATCCATTTTTCTATTGCTTCTCAGTAAAATCTGAGCCATCTCAGCCATAAGGGGAGTGGGGTTCGGCCACCCTAGGCCAGGGTTGCTGAGAAAGGCCAAGTGTCCCAAAGGTGAGCATTGTGTGGGCAGCTAGAGAAGCCCAGCCAGAGGCAGGGAGAGCCTGCTGAGCTGGGACAAAGTAGAGGGAGCTGGAGTCACCCTGCTCCCCAGAGATTCCTCACCAGCTTCTCCCAAGTATGCTGCTTTATGAGGGGATGGTGCCCCTGTGGGGCCAGACTCCTCATGCAGAGCCTTCTGGAGACCTCCCCACTGGTTCCTGCCCTCGAGAGGTGCTGCCATTGGCTTGCTTCCTCTTGTGGGACTCTGCAGATGTGGATGAGTGTGAAGACCCCCAGAGCAGCTGCATGGGAGGCGAGTGTAAAAACGTGGCTGGCTCCTACCAGTGCCTCTGTCCCCAGGGCTTCCAGCTGGCCAATGGCACCGTGTGTGAAGGTGAGTGGCTCAGGTTTTTCTGGGGGACACTGGGGATGGTGTTTGGGGAGGTGGGAGCATCCCCAGGAGAGAACACTATCTTCTCGCTGCAGATGTGAACGAGTGCATGGGAGAGGAGTACTGCGCACCCCGCGGAGAATGCCTCAACAGCCACGGCTCCTTCTTCTGTCTTTGCGCACCAGGCTTTGCCAGCGCAGAAGGAGGCACCAGCTGCCAGGGTGAGACGCCAGTTTGGCCACGTCCACTAGCCAGCAGCAGGGGGTGCTGGAGACTAGATCTAGTACTGAGTTGAAATGCTCCTGGTCCCACCCAGGAATGGGAAGATGGGAGGCTAACAGTAATGAAAAGGAGCCAAGTGTCAGGGAGGAGCTCTGTCACCTGGGCAAACATCAGGCACACATCCTCTGAACTCTGAGTGCCACCCTTCTTCCAACAGAGCCCAGTTCCAGGGCTCCTGCCCTCAGCCTGGCATCTGGCTTCCATCTCTGGACTCTTTTCCCTACACTGAGCCACTCCCTGGTCCTCTTAGGAGCTACCTGTGGCCCAGCGTAAGCTGCCTAGGGCCCTAGGGACCCATGGCTGGGTCTGCTGACAGACATCTTTGTGCTAGATGTGGACGAGTGTGCAGTCACAGACCGGTGTCAAGGAGGGCGCTGTGTCAACACCGAAGGCTCCTTCAGCTGTCTGTGTGAAACTGGCTTCCAGCCGTCCCCAGAGAGCGGGGAGTGTGTGGGTAAGGCTTCCAGGGGGGAGTGGACAGGGGTCTGCCCCACGTCTGCCCACCTTCACCCTTGCCTGGTCCTCAGCTCCCTGGGACAAGGAACTGCAGCCTCCGGGAAGCAAAGCACTTTCCACAGATTACTCACCCAATGGATAATGTGTTTATTGAGCGTCTGCTGACTCAGGGACTGTGTGAGGATGACAAAATGAAGGCAATCATCATCCCTGTGCTGGCGGAGCACACATCTAGTTTTTAAAGCCAAACTGATTCAACAGACATTTGTTAAAAACCTGCCAGGTTCAATGTCTTTTGTTAAGACAAATAGACAGTTATGGGCCTTCTTGAAATTGAGCAAGGGAAACAGATATGAAGACAACTCTCCAGAATACACTTTGGTGAAGGTTTTATTTTTATAGAGAAGCACAAAGTACTCTGCTGAGGGTGGGGGGAGGAGTGTCGTAGAAGGCTAAGAGCTCAGTGCTTCTCTCAACAGCACAGAGCTCTCTTTCAGATGTTCTTCCCTGCTGGGTCAGGGGAAATGACCCTGAATGAGCTGTTTTGCGGTTGAGAAGATCACAATAGTTCAGAACAGATCAGGTATCCCAGAAGTGGTGGGGCAGGACCCTATGATGCCAGAGAGGTGAGGCTAGAACAGTGACATGGCCACTTCTGTACTCTCTCATGGCTCTGGGGACAGACATCGATGAGTGTGAGGACTACGGAGACGGAGACCCGGTGTGTGGCGCCTGGAGGTGTGAGAACAGCCCTGGCTCCTACCGCTGTGTCCTGGGCTGCCAGCCTGGCTTCCACATAGCCCCTACCGGAGACTGCATTGGTGAGAAGGGAGCGGGAGCGGGAGTCGGAGGCGGGAGGACTGAGGACACCTATTTTTCGTGTCTCCAGCTAGAAGCTACTTTCTCCTGAGGACACTATTTTTGCAGCTGTGTGAAGTTTGTACATCTTCCATACAGCAGAGCTTACACAAAAACTGAAGAGCAATGTGAATGTTAGAGTTTGCTTGTCTTGTGTTCAGGAGTTACTTTTCACACATCTTGGTGTTAATAGACCAAATAAATAAGTATTCCCAGCAAATAGAGAAAGCCAGTGAGCACACACCCTGCACTCGTCTCCACTGTCTCGCAGATATAGACGAGTGTGCCAACGACACTGTGTGTGGGAGCCACGGCTTCTGTGACAACACTGAGGGATCCTTCCGCTGCCTCTGTGACCAGGGCTTTGAGACCTCATCCTCTGGCTGGGATTGTGTTGGTGAGAAGCCTTGGGCTAGCTGGACTCTGGGCCAGGGAAGGGAAGGCCCTTATCCCATCTCCACAGATCTTGGCTGTTCTGGGTAGAGGTCCTGGGGCCCTTCTCCTGAAATGTCCACGGTCACATGGCTCCATAATGGGTCCGCATAGTGTGGGCAAGGAAGGGAGATTTCAGCTCCACCCTACAGCTGGCACCTTGGCCAGGTTGGTAGAAGCGTGGCCATGTTCTGCCAGCAGGGGAAGCAAGCACATTAATGAAGGCTCCACCCTCCTCCCGAAACCTCAGGGTCCCAAGAGGCACTTCTGGAGAATGTGCAGAGAGGAGAACCCTTCCCTTTGTTCATTTAGGGACCCTTGCCTGCCACTTCTCTCTCTCTCTCTCTCTCTCTCTCTCTCTCTCTCTCTCTCTCTCTCTTATTCCATGATCTCTATTCATCTTTTTCTCCTGCCTGCTGACTCATACCCACTTCTGCGGTTCCTTCAAAACCTAACCTCTTCTTTTGGGAGGGTATCTATCAGCCCACTGGGCCAGAGGCAGGGGCAGGGGGCATGGGCTGCCTGTTCTCTGCCCATGAGCCTGTGCTTGTGCCTGGCAGACGTGAATGAGTGTGAGCTCATGCTGGCGGTGTGTGGGGCGGCGCTCTGTGAAAATGTGGAGGGCTCCTTCCTGTGCCTCTGTGCCAGCGACCTGGAGGAGTATGATGCTCAGGAGGGGAGCTGCCGCCCACGGGTGGCCGGAGGTGAGCGTGCCCCGTACTTCACCCAGCCCTTATGAATGGCCACTCTATGGCTTACTCTTTCACTGCTCCAGCTCCTGAGAGGGAGCCTGGGTCGGGACTGGGGCAGCATGGGCAGGGGTGCAGCTGAGGAAAGGCATGCAGAGGGGTGAAGAGTCTGAGTGCAGCAAACGACAAGACAAGATGGGCATCTGCTCCAGGCCAAAAAACATCCAGGGGGCTGCAGGGCTTTGAAGACCCTACAGAAGGCTCAGGAAGCTCTGAGGCCAATTTAAGGTGACCCCAGGGATTAGATTAAGCCTTGGAGGCACCCTCAATCCAACCCCAGGAAGCTCTCCAGGTGAGGGAGGCCTGGAAGCTGAGCTAAGCTCGATTCTCCTCTTCCCACACCCCTGTAGCTTTCTGGGTTCAGCTTCTCTCCTCAGGCTGGACTGGGTGGGACTCAGCTGACCTTCTCTGACTTGGGGAAAAGAAAGGAGGACCTAGAACAAGGAAGGATGGAGGGGCTGGGGTACAGTATAAAGCAGAGGAATGGGCAGCGGGCTACCCTACAGCACCCCACTGTATTAGAGGAAGGCAGGATAGCATACTGGAAAAAGCAGGAGCTTTGGCACCTGAGGAACTGAGGTCAGCTCCCTGCTATGCTACTTAATAGCTGGTGGCTGTGGCCAGTCACTGAGCTTCTCTAAGCCTCAACTGTCTCATCTGTAAGAGGGAGCTAATGCTAATTATTAGCTAATGCTAATAATGCCCACCTCATAGGGTTGTTGAGAGCATCAAGTGAGATAATATAGGTAAAAGCATTGTACATTGTAAAGTGGTATATAAATGTTCGATTTGTAAAGGCTAGGGTGTCCCAGAGAGCCAGGAACAGACAATAATAAGGGGCATCTATCACACACAGGTCAGAGTATCCCTGAGGCCCCGCCAGGGGACCACCTGGCAGGCCCCATCCGCACGGAGTGCTACTCTGGGCACGAGGGCCAGCCGCCCTGCTCCGGCCTCCTTGGCCGGAACACCACACAGGCCGAGTGCTGCTGCACCCAGGGTGCCAGCTGGGGAGAAGCCTGCGACCTCTGCCCAGCTGAGGACTCGGGTAAGGCCCCCAAGGGTTCCAATCCTCTTAGGGTCAGCTTTTCAGGGTACTACTGAGAGACGGGGTGGGGGCCCGAGCCCTGCTCTCTCTGAGCTTAGATGCCTCCCTACAGTTGAATTCAGCGAGATCTGCCCTAGTGGAAAAGGTTACATCCCTGTGGAAGGAGCCTGGACGTTTGGACAGACCATGTACACAGGTAAGCTCCCTACAGACCCTGATCCCCAAACTCCGCTCACCTGAGCTGGCCCAGCCGGGTCCTCCAGGAGGTCCTTGGGGAAGTTATGCATGCAGGCTACCTAGGTCACTTTCCATTGTTCCTGTCCCAGGGCTGATGACTTGCAGAGTTTTAGCTAGAAGTTGTGACAGGAAGTCCTCTGGGAGTGTTCCTACAACCCCACCTCAGCTTTTCTGCTCCCCTGAGGCTGAACTCTCCGGAAATAAACTACAGTGCCTTGACTAACCCAGTCATGGGGCACAGAGACAGAGAGGGGAGTGCTGCTATACAGAAGCCAGAAGCAGCTGCTTATCTCCTTGGCACCCACCTATAAAGCCAGAAACTTTGGGGAACCTGTACTCAAAGTGCGTAGCTTAGGTATGAGCCCTTTAGTACCCTAATCCTGAAGCTGGAGAAGGAAATAATAGAAAACGAAGTAGCTTTCCTTAAGTGCTTGCTTTGTGCCAAGCACTATTTTAAGTATTTTATATGTATTAACCTTCTAATTGTCATAACAAAGGTAAGAGGTTAAGTAGTCCGTACCTACATTTTTTAGGTAGAAACTGAGGCAAGGGGAATTTAAGCAAGTGGCCTGAAGTTATCCAACTAGCAAGTGGCAGGGCCAAGATCCAAACCCAGCAAGTCTTGCTTTAGAGGCCCTAGTCTCGAGTACTGCCTCATACTGCTTCTCACTGTCCCCTCACCTCAACTCTGCTTTCCCACAGACGCTGATGAGTGTGTGATGTTTGGGCCTCGTCTCTGCCAGAATGGCCGGTGCCTCAACACGGTGCCTGGCTACATCTGCCTGTGCAATCCTGGCTACCACTACGATGCCACCCAGAGGAAGTGTGAGGGTGAGGACACACACCACCTCTCCCTACCCCCAGGCCCACAGCTGAATGCTCACCCAGCCCTGCCAGCCAGCCCCATTCTTGCTGGGAGTTCCCCTTCTAGGGGCAGACACCAATTGCAGCAGGCAGGTCTGAAGTGGGGGGAGCTGTGGGGCTGTCACGGATTGTACTCAGGATCTGTTGGAAAAGTATCCCTGGGGAGGGGCCTCCCAGGCTGGGCTGGGACAGGGGAGGGGGAAGCAGGGTGCTACGTCTTCATCATCAGTTACAAATAAACCCTCTTCTGTGAAGGTGGTCCGTGGGTAAGGCGCCTTGGCACTGCCCATGTGTCCCTCCTGTCTTCCTGCCACCACAGATCATGACGAGTGCCAGGACATGGCCTGTGAGAATGGCGAGTGTGTGAACACAAAAGGCTCTTTCCACTGCTTCTGCAGCCCACCCCTCACCCTGGACCTCAGCCAGCAGCGCTGTGTAAACAGCACCAGCAGCATTGGTCAGTGGACCTGGGGCAGCAGGGCAGCAGGGGGAATAACTTGGGCTGGGGTGTGGGGGCTCACATGCTTCTGTGCCTGTGCTACCAGAGGACCTGCCTCACGACATTCACATGGACATCTGCTGGAAAAAGGTCACCAATTATGTGTGCAGCCAACCCCTGCATGGGCACCGCACCACTTACACAGAATGCTGCTGCCAGGACGGCGAGGCCTGGAGCCAGCAGTGTGCTCTGTGCCCTCCTAGGAGCTCTGGTAAGAGGGGCAACCTGTGCCTGCATGGAGGGAGGGAGGTGCCTAAAATGCCCTCAGCATGTAAGGGGTGGTTTAGAAAGGAGTAGAGCAATCAGAGTAATGGCCCTTTTTTCCATCCCTATTGTTTGGGGATAAAATGGGGCAGGAGGTGGAATGGGGAGAGGTCCACTGCCAGAACTCTCCCAGGGCACCTGGCCCCTGTGCTCCCTTTCTCCTTAGTGCAGTCAGCCTAGGGATAGCACACCAGGCTTTATCTAACAGGAGCTGGACCCAGCTTCCTCTCTCACTCCTTCCTGACAGAGGTCTATGCTCAGCTGTGCAATGTGGCCCGGATTGAAGCAGAGCGGGAGGCTGGGGTCCACTTCCGGCCAGGCTATGAGTATGGCCCCGGGCCTGAGGACCTGCACTACAGCCTCTATGGCCCAGATGGGGCACCATTCTACAACTACCTGGGCCCTGAGGATGCCATCCCTGAGCCACCCTTCCACAACACAGCCAGCCACCCAGGGGACCATGCACCAGTCCTTGAGTCTCCCCTGCAGCCCTCAGAACTCCAGCCCCACTATGTGGCCAGCCATCCAGGTTTGTGTTGCTGCCAAAATGGGGAAGAGGTGGGCACTGAAATTGTTTCACTTCCATCTCCTCCACTGGCTAATCACTGCCAGCAGGATGAGGTCGGGGAAGGTGAAAGACACACCAAGCCCTCTCACAGGTCACTCAAGGGACAACTCCAAATGTCCTGGTCAGACCCTAACAACTCTAATGAACTAGCACAAGGGACACAAAAAGGTACAGGACACCATCATCCAAACTTCAAAAGCTGCCTGTGGGAGGGAGTTGAAAGAACAAGAGAAAGCAGGTACACTCTGGTACAGTCTGTTTTTTTCTCCCTCTACACCACTTAGGGTATGCAAAATAACCTGCTCTACAAGTGCAAACTTGAATGACCTGAAATGAGAATTAAGGATTTCTAATCACTTGGAAGTCCCACTGTGGTGACTTGGTTTGTTAAGTGGCACTCAGGGCTTGTTTCCTAATGAGGAAGTCAGGCCTGGGATCTGTGCAATGGACACCATCCACAGGCACAGCCACCTTACCAAACTGATTAAGACTGCATAAGACTACAGATGGGGTCTTTTTAGGGATGGGGAGCTGCTTAGAGAGAGAGGAGGGTTAGGCAGATGTGGTAGTTCTGCTTTGTGTTGAGTGAGAATAATCCACTTTTGCTGCCAATCTTCTCCCAGAAAAAAAAAAAAAACTATATAAAGATTTCATATAAAACCCTCTCCCACCAACCACAACACACTGTATGGTGACACCCAACTGCTCAGGAGCCCTGGCACTGTAAACATGGTGTCAGCCTTCTTGGGAGGCCTCATGTAAAGGTCTCTGCCACCTAAAATGATACATATTTATGTTTAAGACTATTGCCTTTTGTTTTAGCATCTTTCTGTGAGAGTTTTCAAACCCTCTCCAACCCCACCCCAGGAATTCAACAGGAGCAACCTTTTGTAGCAGAGGGTAAGGGTCCAGGGGTTGGGGACAAGACCTCAGCTTCCTTCCCTCCCTGACTTCCTCCTACCAGAACACGCAGCCGGTTTCGAAGGGCTTCAGGCAGAGGAGTGTGGCATCCTGAATGGCTGTGAGAATGGACGCTGTGTACGTGTGCAGGAAGGCTACACCTGTGACTGCTTTGAGGGCTTCCAGCTGGACATGGCCCACATGGCCTGTGTGGGTGAGTTTAGAATCAGGGTGGCAATGCTTGGGAAGCGGACTGACCCTAGGGCTCCCTGTGAGGTCGGATGGCCTACGGCTCTCTTTGGGATGCCTGTCTAAACCTGGGAGAGCTAGAAAAGTCACTGCTGCCCCCTAGTGGGGCTGCCTGGCACCGAGTCGAGCGGAGGGAAAGCTGCAAAGGAAGGTCTAATGCTGTGCAAAGTCCTTTCCATGGAGGCGCCCAGACAAACGAAACGTAGGGACAAGAGAGCATGGTCGCTCTCCTGGGCACAGTACGGACTCACTACCACCTGCTCTGTGTCCCTGAGTTGCTCAATTTGGGGCAGTGACTTCAGCCTCTGGCTGCCACACCCAGGATTATACTGCAGGGCAGGGGCCAGGGCTTAATGACCCAGAGGGCCAGAGGCAAAAGGCCAGAGTCCCTTGGGCTCCCGCCAGCTCTCTCCTGTTTTCTTTCCTTAGATGTGAATGAATGTGATGACTTAAACGGGCCTGCTGCACTCTGCGCCCATGGTCACTGCGAGAACACGGAGGGCTCCTACCGCTGCCACTGCTCCCCGGGTTATGTGGCCGAGGCAGGGCCCCCGCACTGCATTGCCAAGTAGCAGCAATGAGGGGTCAGTGTGGGCAGCTACTTGGAAATTGGCATCAGGCGGGGGCCTTGAGGACTCTTTCCTAGCTGGGAAGACACCATGAAGGCTTCAAGCAGGAGGCCTTGCAGCCCCACTCCCAGCCAGCCTTACCTGCTTTTCGTCTCTCCCAGCTTAGGTTCTGGCTGTGAGCTTCTGTCACTGCCTCCATGCTGCCATGCCCTTGCTTGGCTCAAACACCACCAAATGCTTTAATACCATGTCACTGGCCATGAGGCCCAGTCCGCCATCTGTCCTGGAAGGATGACCTTCATCTTCCCCTCAAGCTGTGCAAACACGCAAGGTGCTTCGGCCTCACTGTAGACACCACTTTCCAGCCATGATGATCATCCCAATGATCTCAAAACTGAGTCAGAAGCTATACCTGTCCTGGGATGGTCCTTCAGAATCTATGGAGTAAAAAAGGACTGGAGGGAAGTCTGGGGAGTGACTCCAATGTTCTTCTCCTAAGAACCATCACCACCACTCAGCCAATCTGGTCTGGACCAGATTTTGCCACATCTCCATCCTGTGGCCACTTCTATGTCCCCAGGGAGGGGCAGAAGATCCCTTCATCTCAGAGAAGCAAGACTGGTACTAGCTTGCTGAGGGTGACACACAAATGAAGGGGAGCGAAGAGCCTAAGAAAGCAAGAAGGCAATATTAAAAATATAGGACATTGATAAGGGGGAGCCAGGGCTTTACACAAGTCTAAAGAAAATACTAAGTAGCTTTGAGTAAACATTCAAAATCTTTCCAGTGAGGGCTGCCGCAAGACGGTGCCCATCTCTGAAAATCTATATTAAATACATACTGGTCCTTACAGAAAACAAAATCTCTCCTGGGCTCTCTTTTTGCGGACATTAGTTTGATGTTCTAAAAATAAAGAGGTCTATTTCCTAGCTTGTGAAATACAGTGTAGTCTTGTTTTAGGGGAAGCCAGATTTCCAGTGTTGTTTGTCCTCTTTACTCAGAAGCCTCTGGCCTCTTCCCCTTCATCAAATGGCTGGCATTCCTCTGAGTTTACAAGTGGAGACCCACTCCAACTTCGGCTAGCTGGGAGCTTAGATCCACAGTGGAATAAAGAAATGTATATCTGGGCTTTTCTATATTTTGTGTCATACTAAACTAAATTTCTTTACTATATTGGCTGTCTAAATATTAGACATGAGGCTATGCCTACCCCTTTGCCAGGTCTGCCAACAGCCTTTGATTGGGTTCCAATGGGAAAAGATTCTTTACTCTTCTAAGACAAAGAAAGCTCTGACTTTGTATTTCTCTGATCAATAACAATGCAAATGAACAAGGCTCCATGTGCCTGGAGATATGGAGACGAATACTAATTTCTTAATTTAATCTGTCCTGTCCTACCTGCTGCTGTTGCCAGCCATCACATAACTTATTGAATGCTTGCTATGTGCTAAGAGGTGTTGAGGGCTTTACACAAATTTCATTTAATCATCCAACAATACTACTTACTATTTTTATTCCCAACTTACAGGTGAGGAAATGGAGACACATGAATAATTTGCTCTAGGTCACAATACTAGCTGAGATCTCTTTGGTAGACAAAAATATATAGTTCTTAAACATATTAAAATATTCTAACTTTCATTCATAATAAAATAAATGCAAGTTAAAACTATATTGAGACACTTTAATTGTCATATTGGCAAAGATCAAAAAGTTTAAGACTTCTAATTGGCAACATCTGGAGAAAGTACAAATTGATATTAATTCTGAAGAGGATAATATAGCAATATCTTTCAAAATTATAAAAGCACTTAATTTTTGAATCGGTAATTTCACTTCTAGGAATTTAACCTTCAGTTATATTCTTGTCAAATGTGAAATGACATATTTAAGAGGTAATGATATATTTAAGAGGTGCAGCATTATTTTTAATAACAAAAGATTAGACACAATTGTTATGGAGCCCTAAAGAGAAAAATAAAAAGTGGCTCTAAATGCCTTGATATCTAAAGTCGATTAAGGGGAAAAGAAGGTTTGTATAACAAAGTGTAACATATGCTGCTATTAGTCTAAAGAAAGGGGAAAGAGAATTGGGTATCTGCTAACCTCAATCTTGCCACTCCACCTTATACCTTATATTTCACAGAACTCCCAACCCTCACCTTCCTGCTTGCCCATCCAGAAATATTTCATGCACACATGCACATTTCCTTGTATTAGAAACACAAATAGCATACTATGCATGCTGTTCTACACTTTGCTTTTTTCACTTAATACACACTTGCACATAAAAGCTGTCTCATTCTATTTTATAAATGTATAATGGATAAATAATTTATTTAATCAGTCCCCCAGTGATGGATGGACATTTTCAGTTTCCCACCTTTTGCTATTAAAAATGCTGTAATATTCGTGTGCAAATGTTATTTCACATTGTTAACTATGGGATTATACCTGTGGGCTAAATTCTTAGAAACAATGGTGGTTTGTGGGGAAGGTGACAGGGTGGACGGGTATAGGATTGGCAGACTTCATTGTATCTTTTGTGTCTCTTTGAATTTTGTACCATATGTATTACCTATTAAAAAAATAAAATATTTTTAAATAGAGCTACTGGACATAGACTCCTTAAATGTTCCCTCTCTTCACATATTTACCTGACTATATTTTACAATTAAAGCCAGATAATTACTTCAAAACTTCTTAAATGAAACAAACTTCCTTGAAGCAGCCCTGTAACACTTCCGTGAAGTGGCAGAGACTTTAAAAGAGCAATCATAAACACCAATGCTAGCTAGATATCTCGAAAAGTATAGGTGTTTCCTGCCTTTGAGATAAAACCATAATAATGTTGCAGTGGGGTGTGAGACCCTGCTTGCTGCAAACCACGTGATACCAGCCCAGGGCCACTTTAAGGGTGGGCTACACCATGACAGTCAGTGCTACCCACTTCTCTATATAAGATGCTCCTGCCAAACGTTGACTTTCTACTTAGATGCTTTATCACAAAAGGCCAAAAGAATATGGCTCAATTCTAAGAAAGAGAATAAAAAGTATCTTTTTTGGACATCTACTTTAGTAGTCCTTCCTAATCTTACTTTTGAACCTGTTTTCTTCTGATGCTGTGTATCAGTCAACATTCCCACAAAAAGAAACTAAGGGACACCTATAGTTTACACACCACTAGTCACTATCAAACACAAAACTCAAGACTGTGATTCTACAAGATCTGGACAGTTGATCAAGAGGCCCTTTCTTTAGAGCCAACAGCATAAAGCTATTTACAACATAAAGCAGATCCAGGGCTCCCATGCCTTTGGTTCTCATACTATTATGTTTTGCTAAAGCAAAGGTGGGGCATGCTGCTCCAGGCACTCACTAGCTTACATATATAAAATCAATCCTACAACAAATAGGGCCTTTATAACCTCCTCTTGGAAAGTAAAGGGAGGCAAAAAAAATCTTCCGATTGATACTGAAAGAGCATAAAATTTTCCTAAATGAATTTACACAGAAACATTTGTGAAAACATCTGTTGGCTTTTATGGCCTGCCAGGAAGAAGGCATTTGGTAATAAAGTGCCTACGAAAGATCCTACACCTGTTTTACATTGCTTACTATTAATTTCAAGCAAACTACCCACTGTCACATTGATGCTATCATTTCCCCAAGTTGTTTTTAAAATTTCTACATCACCCCCCTCCAACCTGTTATTTCAGGTTTCCCCATAAAGCTTTCTGTGTGAAGCAAGACTGATTTCTCCCAAATCCAACCTTTCTAAACACAAAATTCCAACTTTCCCATTAATAGTAGGTACTTACATATAGGCATCCTAAGGGACCCTGATCCTGCCTAACTCACTACTGCAATTTAATGGTTTATACAGCAACTAAAACTATTATGCTTATGCTGTTAAAGTCACCAAATCAATAAAGAACTCACGAAAATATTCTGGAACATTTCTAACATGTAAAATGTAGCAAAATCTTTCTGAAGAGGATAAAAGGACTCATTTGAGCTAAAGATTTTATTAGGCCCAAGTACCAGCAGCAATTCCCAATGTCTTAATAAAGCTGTGCACAGATGCTTCCATGGTATGCTGCTTTCTGCCACGGAAATCTCATAAATCTGCTCAGGTTTCTGAGTGTCCCCTTCTTTCCACTTTGTAAGCACCGTATATACATAATAGGTTTGTTTTCTCTATGTCTTAGGTTGTCCCATACTGCAAATGTGAGTTTCCGTCTCAGGTACTGTCTCTGAACTCTATCTTCATTTTTAATGGTAATTCCTTTTAACATCCTTAATTCTAATCCAGTCTCAGAATGTTTTTGCTGTAATGAACTTTTAGGATCTTGAGAGAAAAAAAAAAAGTTTTAACCAATATTCTTCCAGAATCAACTTGGGTGTGGTTCCCAACTTCGGTATTTATAAATCATTCATCAAGGTGATTGTGTTTTTGTCAATTTTTAGTTGTCTGTCCGTACAATCCTGGCTCCCCCAGCATTGCCATTACTAGCTCTGTAGCCTATTTAAGTTCCACACGTACTTTAAAATTCACAGGAATTTGTGGTTTAAAATGCTTTTTCTTCAGTGATCCTAAAGTAAACTTGCCAGGTTTAACAAATAAATTTACAGGATCCCAGTTAAATTCGAATTTCAGAAAAACAACAAATAATTTTTAGTATCTCATGAAATATTCGAGAGACATTCATACTAAAAAGTATTTGTTGTTCATCTGAAATTCAAATTTAACTAGGCATACTGCATTTTATCTGGTAATCCAACTTACAAGAAAATCCCTAAGTATCTATTATCTATACCAACAAAGGGACCAGTTCCTGCTATGTGTAAGATCAGAGACATCTTTCACCAAAAGTGAAGCAACATATCCTAAAAAAGATTCAGTCACCAAATGATCACAGAATCTTGACATTTCTGTGCGAGTATGAAGTATGGAGGCCATTTTTCAAGTGATTCAGATATTAGTGGGGATTGTCTGTTTTCCGAGTGATGAGCTTTTGGTTTTGTGAATCTAGCAGATTCATGAGTATGAGATGAAAATGTATCTGCTTTAACAAGTGGGAAGTGGAGAATGAGCTGCACAGAAAATAAGTCAACTACCACAATCAAGAAGGGTGAGCTGAATAGAGTATTTCATTTGCCTTTCTCATCCTCTCTGGCCTAGCAATCAGTGTCCAAACAACTTAATCTGTGACTCAGATCCAAACCACAATAACAACTTTCTTTAAAATGAAGCTTTTATACATAGCTATACACATATGTACAAGCAACTCTAAAGGCCTAGGAAGTAACTCCAGATTTTGGAACTTTAGAGGCTCTACAAATTATACTGGGTTTCAACTAGTTATTAAATCTTACGTAACAGCACCTAGAGACTTGACCTTAGAGTCATGTAGGAGAAATTAAGTCAAGAGTAAAAGCTTCACATTCTGGAAATAATAGTGGCAAAACACAGCACTCCTGGATTGTGGGAAATAAAACTGAGAGTGGGACATGATTGGAAGGAACCCTCTGGCATTCTACTAATCCCAGGTTCTTCAAATTGGTACAAATGGTAGCAACCTCTAGGTCACCTGTCATCACATCAAAGTTTGATAGAGAAAGATGACCCACAGGAGCAGCCTGTCTGTGCTTGAGGATTATTCAACACTTGAAATGAGCTTCGGATCAGTTCTTGGCTGAAGTCCACCTGGGATCCTTTGACGAAGGCCAAGCTATCAGAGTCAACCACCACTCTTGCCCCACCCTGTTCAAATACCCTGAAAAGACAGGAGAAAAGTATTAATGAATATCATAAATAAAAACATGACGCCCTCTGAGCCCTGATGTAAGAGGTGCACATCCTCGGTCTTCTGAAATACAGAGCAAGCATCCCTTATCATCAACAGGTACCAATTCTGAGGCAAAAAAAAAAAGATTCAATAGAATGAATAATGGGAAATGCTCAGAGACTTTGGCCTGGAATCTGGTCCAGCATGACTCTACCAACTACCCTGTGGACCTAGGCTGGCCACTTTTCCTCCTGTCACTTAGTTATTTTGAAACAAGACAACAAATCTTCGCTGCATCCCCACTGTGTGATGTTAAGCAACCTTAGCCAACCTTTTAAATTTGGAATAAAATTTTACCTTACACTGGAGACACTTTTATTCCTCCCGCACAATCTCTGGGGACCCACCCCTTCCCCCCTTGCCTGTCGTCGGGGTTGATCACTGTATCCAGTGAAAATCTGTACTGGAATCCGGAGCATCCACCTCCCTCCACCTCCAGCCTGAGGAACTCGGAGCCTTGGGTGATTTCCAGAAGCCTCTGAAATAGAAGAGGAGGAGAGCAGGAATGCCGGGCCGGGGGAGGAAGAAGGGTAGGCCACGGGAAGGTCTCCGCACTACGGGCTCCCGTCCGGGCACCGCCACCGCCCTTACCTGGACGCAGCTGTCCGTGAGGTGAATCTGTCCTTCGCCAGCCTCAGGGCTGGAAGACGATGCTTCCCGATGCGGCTGAGGTCCGGCGGGGGCCGCGAGGAGCCTGCTGCGCGCACGGGAGGATGACAGTAAGTCCAGGGCAGAGGGGCACTGGCGACCCTCTACCTGGAGAGCCTCGCGCCACCCCCTCACCTCTCCCGCGGACCTGCGTCCGCTTAGTTCTGGACACGCAACACCTAACACTCTTCCCAAGTGTCCTGCTTGGCTTGGTACCTGCTCCTCCGCCAGGGGGTGACCGCCCTCAGCGCCGCGGCCGTTAGGGACAAGCCCCGGGCGGCCGCCATCTTTCCTCACAAACCCCGCCCCTTGCGTCGCCCAATCCCCTTCTCCGCCTGGGCCTCGGGGAGGCGGGATCCCT
Organism: Cynopterus sphinx; assembly: GCA_030015415.1. Classification (NCBI taxonomy): domain Eukaryota; kingdom Metazoa; phylum Chordata; class Mammalia; order Chiroptera; family Pteropodidae; genus Cynopterus; species Cynopterus sphinx. Next base: position 133,728,867 of record CM057384.1, read on the forward strand.
AGAGACCCCGCCCTCAAGCACGCCTATTGGGTGTAGCAGGAGGAGAAGGAACGTGATTGGCTAGAAATGTTCCCTTTGCGGAAGCCGAGAGCTGAGGAGAGGGGCGGGATGCAGAGCGAGGTGTGGGAGCCCGGCCGGCCGCCGAGGGCACGAGATGGGCGGGGATAGGGCAAAGCCGAGCGCAGCCGGGCCCCCAGGAGCCGGGGGCGGGCGCTGGTCCCGGGCGCCTGGCTGGGCCCCGCCCCGGGCCGCCTCGGGCGGGTTCATCTTGTGACTGCGGCGGCCGCCGCTTCCCTCCTCGCACTCGGAGCCTCGTCGCAGCCATGCGTGTGTCAGCCGCCGCGTTCCTGCTGCTGGCGCTCGGCGCCTCCGCCCTGGCCGAGCCGGTGCATTTCAAGGACTGCGGTGAGCCCCGCGCCAGCCCGCCGGACCGTCGGGCTCAGACCGGGGCGCGGCTGGGCGGGTGCCGCGGGCGGCCGGGCTCAGCCGCAGACCCCGCCTGCGTCGCTGGGTGGGCCGCGCGGGGGCACAGGGTGCCCTCCTCGAGGAAGCTCGGGCCGCGCGCGACTCGGCTCCCTTGGAACGCGTGTGTGGGGCCCCTGCACGCTCCGGGAGGTGGGCCCGCTGCCCAAGTTGCCCGAAGTTTGTAGGGCTGAGACCGGAGCTCGGGAGCAGCGCGCGGGCTGGGGGGAGGACGCACACGTTTTTATTTTCACGCCCGTATCCGGGATGACCTCTCCCTGCCTGCTTTTATTTTTTGAGTTAGCATTTGCTGACGAGTCAAAAGTCGGTTCTCCTTTTCCCGACTTACTGTTCCGTTAGCGTTTTCTTCGGGCTATGGAACTTTGTGATTCCCGTCTAGTCACCGCTGGCGACACACGACCCCCTCCCTCTTCCCGCTGTGGTTGGAATCTTTATCGGGAGATCCAAGGGGCGGGCTGTAGAGATTGGGGGCTTGTTCAATCAAGTCGATAGAGTTTTTCGTTCCAGCCGGATTTTTCAGAAGTGGAGAGGTATAGTGATAAATGAAAGAAGTGTGAAACTGCTTTTATGAAATGTGTGAGCTAGAAGGAAACTCGGAGATCATGTCAGTGGGGCAGTCATTGAATTCCAGAGACATAACTTACCCAAAGTCACACGGCAGAATGGGAAGCAATCTAAGTTTGCTCCTCTATCCAGGGCCCAGGTAATAGTAACTGCTTAATAAATTTTTGTTAAAAAAAAAATAAATGAGGGATACATACTCTTTTCACTATGTCATCCAAATTCATGTTCAGGCAAAAAGCAAAGTTGGGTACCAGGAGACAGAGTGATTAGGAAATAAAGACTGCTGGCCTATCTATTAATACCTAACAAACTGTTCCACTGACCGAAGACACTGACGCTTGCAAGATGCTATTATCTCCTCAGATTGCTTTTTTCTCTATTAAACTTAGTTGCCAACACTGTTTTACAGATAAGGAAACAGGCACATAGAGTACCTTGCCCAAGTTCTCATAGCTAGTAAGCAGAAAGAAACTAGTGAGTGTTTTTGAACCACTTTGGGTTTCATTGTAACATTAACAACAACAACAACAACAAAAACTAAAGAAATTAAATTCAGACTATTCTACTCATTTGAGAAAAGCAGGTGCGCACCTATGGCAAATTCTTAAGTGAAAGAGGGTTTCAGTTAGATTTTCAATTTACTTTTGAATTGGGAAATACAGTGTGAAAACCTAAGTGCCCACATCAAAAGTTTTTTGAGTTCCACTATATGCCTCTTTCCCCCTAGAGTGGCATTTCCCCAAGTCAGAAATGGGGCTTAGCAAACTAGTTTTGCAATTTTTCAGCTTAGGACTTCTGAGAAGTTTGTTCTGTTGACATTGGAAGTCCAAGAGCCTCTTGTCAACCAAAAAACTGGATGAAGGAGCTACAAGTACTACCCTTTACTCTGTTCCTACTAGCTCATGTGACCCAGCTTTGAAAGCAGGGAGAAGCTGGATGTAGAAAACTAACATAAGCCCTGATTTTCAACAGGTTGTTGATTAAGGTTGAGATGGTTTTTTGTTTTTTATCTGACCATAGAATATAGGACAGAGTGAAAGAGGGTCTTAGAGAAGAGAATCCTTGCCTGTATATTTTGAGAATTTTGCCATCATGGAGAAGCTGTCTGGGGATAAGGGACTGCAAGATATTTATAGACCTAGCTGGAGCAGTGTTGGTCACTGTACATACATACCTTTTCACTTAAAGGAAGCACTTTATGGCCTCTCTTTGGCATGTCTGAATTAACAGCATCATTCCCCATGGGGAATGCCAAAGAGTTACTTGAACACAAGCACTATAAAGAACTGAGACAACAGCTATGAGGTCCCTACCTAGAAAAAGAGACGAGTTATTTCCCGGGGCAGGATGGAGTGAGAGACAGTGTGAGATTTTATCACACTACTCAAAATTTAAAATTTATGAATAGTTTATTTCTGGAATTTCTCATTTGATCTTTTTGGACCATGGTTGACCATGGGTAACTGAAACTACGAAAACCGAACCCGTGGAAAAGGGGGACAACTGTATAACATTAATGTGTTCCAAACACTTACTGATAGCTAATTTTTGTTAGCTCACCTACTCTGAGGTAGGTACTGTTATTATCCCAAGAGGGTAAGTATCTTGCCTTGAAGTTACACAGTAAATAATGGAGCCAGTGAGATTTCACACCAAAGCATCAGGTCTCAGAGTCTACAGTGATGACCGAATTGAAAAGCTTAAGCAGACCCTGTTAAAGGCAGTGTCGACAGGCATTTCACTTGCATTCTGTTCCATTCAGCTGTCTAGTTTGAGGGGACTGGATGAGATCATGGGATTTCTAAAGATCTGTACTTAACCTTTTTTGGTCTAGCATTTATTATGACCAAACAGCAGTTTTGTCCTTGTTTAGTCTGAAATAAAAAAAAAAAAAAAAGGACACACACCCTGTTTCAAAGATACTTATTTTGAAAAACACAGGTTTCCAAAGTATTTTGCAAATGCATTCTTAAAATTGTTCTCACTGGCGAGGGTATACAAAACTTGAAGACACTGATTTGCAGATACCAGGACAGAATTGAAAGATGGGGGGTGGGGGAGGGGCTGTTGGGGAGCAACCAGTCTCAAGATTCCAGTTGGAAACAGTAAGGCTGTGACTTGTGTTGTATGTGTGTGACTTTAAAATCCTGTGCTGGGTGGAAGAAGGGATGGGGATGATTTTCCCTTGTATAGCCCTCTCAGAATGTAGAGTAGGGGAGCTGGCTATATATATTTAATAATTGCCTTCATTCCCCTTTACCCATCAAATATGAACAGTTTCCTGGAGACCACTGATGGTCAGAGGAGAACGAGCGCACCCTAATTGGGAGAGCAGAGCATCTTTAGGTAGGGACAGCCTACGTGATTTATTTTTCCTCCTCTTCAAATTCATTTTTCGTCTTTTCCAGGTTCCGGGGTTGGAGTTATAAAGGAAGTGAATGTGAGCCCGTGCCCCACCCAGCCCTGCCATCTGCAGAAAGGACAGTCTTACACTGTCAATGTCACCTTTACCAGTAGTGAGTAAAAGTGTCCCTTTCAAATGTGTCTTAAAGCATAATATTAATCTCAAGTATTGCAATGAGCATAGGAGTGTAGGAGAGGAACTGCAATCAAGAATTCTGAGACCTCCCTTCCAACTTGTGCAAAGTTAGTTTTGCTACACTCTTAGACACCCTTCTCATATGGGGTTCTCCTATACATGTTTCCTAGAATCCCTTTAAGCAAAGAGAGATTTCCTTGTGTTTATAGGTGAGAGAAGACAGCTTGGCTTCTCTCTGTCCTATTTGGAACCATATTGCACAGTGTCTTTTATGGGAATGCCAGCTCTGTTTAGCTATAGACTATGGAATATTAGTACAGACCCCAATTCTGTAGCCTTTGAACTTCTCCAAAATGTTATTTCAGGCAATATATTTTCCAGTGATTAAGTCTTATGTTCTACCTCAAAATATAAGAGCAATTAATGCTTAGCCTCTGTAAGGTTGAGGGAACTCACTGGGAACCCAAGAAGCAATCAAGAGCTTTCTTTAACTTAAAGAAATATTATTGGAACTTGTTGCTTCTTGGTACCACATTTATCACCCTCAGATTTCCAGGAATTTAGACAAATGCGAAGTCTTTATTTCTAGAAAAGACATATACCTTGAATCCTCTCATTTTCTATCCTATGGAACTAGACTAGACAATCTAATAAGAAATCTGAAAGTCCCTGTCATCTCTTGTTCTTAAGCCTAAAGACAGTTGTCTCTCCTCTATGATACCCTGGCCTCTCTATTGTTCCAAACCAAAAAAGTATCTTCTAAACAAAAGTAATCGCCAATCCAGGGAAAGAAACAGAGCCATTACTCCAGATCTCCAGAATAACATATCAGCTCATAACTCTGCCCTAATTTTATTATATTTATTCCTCCTGTCCATCTTGTCATGGAGGATAGAGTTTAGCAAGAAGTGGGCCTCTTTATAATCTTAACCCAGTTTCTAAAAGGTTCACTTCTCTCTCTACTGTTTCAGTCCATGGTGTGTCCATATAGACTATTTATTCCCTTTCCACATGGCCTTACATTTTATTCTTACTTTCTCATGGAATCCTTTGAGTGGGAGTGTTTGAGAATTCAGAGACCAGTCTCCTAAAACTCTTTAAGATACACAATACACTTGAACAGAAGCTGATGTAAATTATAAGTATAAAATGTACTGCCAAAAATCGGCTACTTTTTGTTGGATGAAGTTTTTTATCCAAATAACTTTGATTCTCCAGAGAAATTGAAAGGCAGTGAAAAGTAAGGTGGGGTTAAGAGCAAAGAAACATCATCTACTGCTCAGTGATTTTTCAAGTTTTGGTGTGAATGCTTGCTTTGTAGCATTTCCAGAGGTACTAAGCATAACTACAAAGAGAAATAGATCCTAGGAATTGAGAGAGATAGACTATGATTTACTATTATAGCAATGCCATTGCTTGAAAATGTATCTGAATTTTTTTAGAGTTCGGAAATAGGCTGTTTCCTTCACTATCTGATTATCTTTTATTTTTCTCTCTCTCTGTCTCTTAGATACTCAGTCTCAAGGGAGCAAAGCTTTGGTGTATGGCATCCTGATGGGTGTTCCAATTGCCTTTCCCATTCCTGAGTCTGATGGTTGTAAGAGTGGAGTCAACTGCCCCATCGAAAAAAACAAGACCTACAGCTACCTGAATAAACTACCAGTGAAAACTGACTACCCCTCTGTAAGTGATATTGGTGTTGAGGACACTTAAGGCCTTTTGACTAGGTTAGATATCTGAGGAATGGGGAAGAAAGAAAAAGTCAGAGTAGGAGTCCTTCATCTCTATGATGAAGAGGCAGAAGCCTGAGGAAAAGGAGTTAAGTTAGAGTGTTAGGAATCATAAGGTACGGCAGATATTTTTTATCATGTCCGTTTGTTCTTTGTTTATTGCCTAATGGTTAGCTATTTTTATCTATAGTATTTCACTGGATTCTCATGACCACCCTGTGTAGAGGTGATATTATTCCTACTTTACAGATGAAGAAATTTGAACAAACATTGTTATGTGATATGAAACAGAGTCTTCTCAGCTGAGAAATATTATAGCCTAGATTTAGAGCTGAGTCTTGTGACTTTAAAAACTGTGCAGTATTGAAAGATTTTAGCCAAGTATCAAATAATTCAATATTTCAAGTTGTCATAGCATTGTCATCAGAAAATCCTGGTTTCTCTATTAATAAGAGGGCAGTAGCTCATTGGCTCCACAGCAGAGAGGTAACTTTTTCTATTCTTCCTCTCCTCTCTACCTGCCTCCCATCCCTACCTTTACTTCTAACTCACCCTGCTATACCTACTTCTTTTTCTACCAAACATGTGTAAAGTAAAGCCTGCTGGAATAGTCCTGTATTAAAGGTATGAGTCTTGATGAGAATGGAGGAAGTAAAAGGATTGCTTTTTTTCAAGAAGAAAAAGAGCTGTGTTTTTTGAAAGGAAATCAAATATAAACCAGGAGCAGTCTGGCCATTTATTTTCTAGAAAGGGCAAGTAATTAACATTCTAAAGAGTCTCTAATGTAGGATGTCAGTGTTTAAAAGATGTTAGAGACCCTAAAGGTCAGGGACAGATTTATACATTAATTTGCAAAGTAACCATGTAATCATGGGCATTTCAGAGTCTCAGTTACTTATACAGAGTGTCTGGTTAGGACCTGATAGATAGGCACTGAATGTATTGTTCTTATCGTTGAGTGAATTACATTTCATTTGAAAAACAGCTTAAACTATGTTAATTTTACTGTATTAAGTGAAACAGTAGTTAATGTGTACTTGTCTTAAAAACTTAAAAAGCAGGTTTCCAGAAGCTGGGTATCACTGTTCACCCAAGTGTTGTGTTGTAAAGAAACAGTTGAGTACAAAAGACAGATAGTAACTAATAAGTAAGTTCACGTCTATGTACAAAAAGACTGGCAAAGTGGTTGTGATTTATTAAGAATTAGAATTAGAAGGGACAGCTCATAGTGTGAGTGTAGCAAGTCAAGGCAGAGATCTCTAATCAGGTATATTATATGCTACAAAGAGTTATTGTTATTGAAATCATTCATACAATGGTAAACTTCATTGGACATCCCTTATACTTTGATATTTCCATTTCCAACTAACAAGTAAGTTTCCTTATACCTAAGAACCTAAATTTTTACACTCTGCTCTTCGTGGTTACAGTTTGGAAAAGCGGGATCAGATTGCCAAACACATGAGAAAAAGTCTAAATGTAAAATTATTTTTTATGTAAGCCTTCATGTATGTACCATTAAATGATAAGATGCAAAAAATGCTTTATATTTGATAAGTTCCCTAGGTCAGTACATGGTGCTAACACCAAATCATAGGCATGACTTGTTGGTTTACTCTTCTAAGTTTAAGGACACAGGCTATGCCCACATCCCAAGCAGCTTTCATGATGGCCTGTCCTAAGAAGAAAAGCGTGAGGAATTAGGCAGTTTGTTACAATGTAAATCTAGGATTCAGAGTTAAACCAATTCTGGATTGTGATGAGGTATGAGTTTCATTTTTCCCAATTTTTCTCTTTCTCCAGATAAAACTGGTGGTGAAGTGGGAACTTCAGGATGATAAAGACCAATCTCTCTTCTGCTGGGAAATCCCAGTACAAATTGAAAACTAGAGCTATTTGATACAAGTATGTCCATCTGGGGATGAGAGAACGTGGGTAGAGAGAGGGGAGGAGAAACCAAGTCTACACTAAATCAGTGCCATAAGGTAAAAGGAATTTCTAGACTGTTTTATGATACTCACCCTCTAACCTCATCTAAGACCCTATTTCCTGAGAGCTCAGAACTGTTGCCCTTAAGATACCTTTTGTAAAAACATAAAGGAGAGTGAAGGACTATAGGGATTGATTTAATTGTCTTCAGTGTTTTTTGCTGTTGCAATAAGGAGAGTCCCGCCAGACAGGACCCAAATGAGGTTGCTTAGGGACATTGGATGATGTGTCCTGGGGTTATTGGCCATTGCAGTGGAGGACAGGTTCCAAACCACATTCCTCTAGCTTGGATAGTACATCTCCAAGTGCCTCACTGCGTTCAGTACATCTGGCCAACAAGCCTGCTGATCCTTGAAGGCACCTCCAGCTCCACTGATTCAGCAATGATGTCCTGCTCTCCAGTGGTATCCAGCATTTTGGTGGAAGAGGAGGTGTTCCGTGACAGAAATTCAACTCTGGGTGGCTGGTTCTCGATGGTTATCTCATGACTCCTTTTCTGTCTTGGGTGATTTTCATTAAATGCAACACTCCATTAACAGATACTTGATTTTTTTTCTAACATTACTTTGTGACGACTTCTCTATGCACTTGGAAATGTACCTTTGAATGAATAAAAACTTGATAGTCTTCTGCATTTGTGCTCTGGTCACCTGCTTCTTTCAGACAAAGTACTTCCCTCAGATTCATGGAAGGCAGACACCCAGTCCCATGGTCCCGGAGTGTAGTAAAGATATGACTTTCAGAAACTGCCTTTTCTCCCCTTCTTGTCCAGTTAGACTTTACTTATCTATTTCATACAAGATGACCTTGTTTTGCTTTATTTTGCATCATCTTATACCACAATTGTGCTTGAAATAAGTGAAAGCAGACATCACTTCATTGAATAGTAACATCTGAAAGGTCTAGGGAACTGAATGAAGGAAGTGGGTAGCAAGTAAGGTTGCAAGCTGGCATGAAGTATAGTAGTCTTCTGGGAACCTTTTGCTACAAGGAAAGCCTAGAAGCTTAAAAATGAAATATGAAGTTGCAAGTAATGGCTAAGCTAATTAAATCTTGGAATTCCCTCCTTTTGAAGTACAAGTGTAATCATGGGGCATATATTTTGCTGCTTGTTTTAATCAATGCACTATCAATCAGCTTTTAGCCGTCACAGGGATTGTAACCCTGTTCACGAGTGAATTGGGTAACACAGACCTTGAAAGTCTCTGTTTTTGGTTGGGGTGCCTATGTAGTAAGTCATTTGGTCCAGTATTTTTCATCCCAATAATTTCATTAGACCCTTGGATTTATTTTGCTTGTAAGTTCCCCAGGAAAACCACCAGGGGACAGCCATAGATTGGGAATAAAGTTGTCAACAGCCAAGACTGACTAGTTAATTCCCGGAGCCATTCAACCACTGTACTCTTTAGCCAAGACCTTTTGTGTATCCTATCACATACCTAGGGTCCATTATGGGGAGACAGCCCACACTAGGTATGTCAGACTTGTATGAATTCCACGGGTTAAACTGCTGTGGTCTTTGGCTTCAGACTGCCAGTAGTTGGATCCTGGCTCCACCAATTAACCTCTCTGGTTCTTCAGTTTTCCCTGTTAAATAGGGACAATAACAGTAGAACTATGGGGTTAAATGAGGTGAAACATGTAAAACACAGAATGGCCCCTGGCACACAGCACAGACAGTAAATGTTAGCTATTATACTAGAAGAGAGACACTGTTCCTCATCTAGAAACCAGAAAAAATTCAATCCTGTGTGGTATGTCACTTCAGAAAATGAGGCTGCCCTCTGCATATAATTTTTTGAGGTGCCTGGAAAAACTCAGTTCTCATGTGCGTCTGCTCTCTTCCCAGAAGACTTCTTATACCACTGAGCTCCTTGAAGCTAATGGCTCCCTGCTCTGCATTTCATACTCCTGCTCTCATACAAGAGATAGTAGAAAAGCAGTTAAGCTAGTGTATACCCTTCAGTAAGAGGAGAAGGGTAACGCAACAGCTTATAACTGTTTATTGGCCGTTGTGAAGCTGCTTGGAGCCTGGCAGCAGTGAGCTAGGTAGGGCTCCCACGGGGGGGATTAGTTTGAAAGGTCACCTTCTATACAGACGATTCACAGGCACCCCTGAATCATTAAAACATTGAGAAGCACTGAATCTTGGGCTGTATAAAAAAGGTCATGTTCTTTCCAATGACAGTCTCATGATTTTCTAGTCCACTGAGCAAGCGATGGAGGCTTAGACACAGCTCCTCTCTTGCATGAATTCCAGGATAGGGAAAGCCCAGACCCTAGTCATTAAAAAAAAAAAAAAATTAGCGGCACTCCTGCTTACAGAATAAAGGGAACACAATACTTAGTATCCCCAGTTTGGTAGAAAGTTAGGTGGGAGGCCTGGCATTTAGTCAATTCAGGCTAATAAAAAGCAATAAAGCATGGAGTAATTTCCAATCTTCTATGTTTGGTTTTGAAATCTTAGTTGACTTTCTAAAAGAAACAAATTGATCTTAATTATGCTTTGCAAAGGTTGATAAAACAGTCTGTTCTCTGAGAACACCCACAGAAGTAGGGGGTGGCTTGACATAGGTGAGGTTCAGGCTAAGGGAAGATGATCATGAATTAGCTATTCGCATCAGAGAATCCAAAAAGCAAATATTACTTAAATGACGGCGTTGGTCTGAAGACAGGGTCAAGGTACATAGGAAGAGGACTGACACAAAGAAAAAGGTTATATGTGAGAAATGTCACCACAGTGATAGTCACTTTGAAAAAGTATTTTCCCCAAAGGCCCTTTGGGAAGGAGATAGAACAGGAAATAGAGCTTAGGGGATTTAAAGGCCTGGGATACGCAGTTAAGGGGTGTGTGTGTGTGTGTGTGTGTGTGTGTGTGTGTGTGTGTGTGTGTGAATGGAATGGCAGTGTTGTGTGACTGAGATTGAAAGTAGCACTGGATCTCCTCATACGCTGCCTAAAAGAATCTTTGGATGAGTTGAGTCATTTTGGGTGGTTGTGTTTTTTTCTCTGAAGAGAATCTCCTGGCCTATCCCTCAGATTCTAAACTGAATCCTATTCATTTACAGCTGTCAGTTGACTAGCAACTAAATGGTTGGGTGTTGGTTGCCATGGAAACCAGAAAAGGCCCATTGCTATGGGAACCTACCATGTTCTCCAAACCAGTGGTTTGGTTCCTAAAAAGAAATAGAGAGGAGAGTGAGGGCAGAGCCAAGGAGATGGGCTCTGTAGTTGGCTTGAGGGTCCTAGAAGAGGGTGAGCAGTGTGGTGAACCTGGCTAGCTCCTCACCACTGAGGAGCAGTGACGTCTTCCACTTTCTGCAGGCATTCCCCACCTGTTCTCTGCTCAGTGCCCTGTGGTAGCCACAGAGCACGGATGTTTGCTGTCCCAGACAGAGAATAAGAGCATGAAGTCCTGGGCTGGACCTAACATTTTAGTTCAGCTACCGTCATCTGCTTGGGTTCAGAGAAGGAAACTTTTGGCTCCTCTCTGCATGGCAGCCTGTTCTCTACACATTCTGCGTCTCAGATAAGCAGCCAGCAGGTGAAAGAATCAGCTTAACTCTGACTGCCAGTGGGTCAGGCCAGTAAGGAGCCTGGCAGACAATATGGAGGCTGCTGGCCTTGAAAATGGCAGAGATGCTGGGGGTTCCAGGTGAGGAAGAAGGGCAGGCCAGCAACAGCAGTCTCTGTTCTCAGCATTAGAGAAATGCATTACTTGCTCTCTAACTCCCCACCAACCTACATGCCTCTATCACAACAGTAGGTGCTGCAGATGGAGCAAAATATTAAAGACAAGGTTTGACAGAGGTTCTCAAAGGATGCACACGATAGTTGTAAGATACTTTCTGGGTTTTGCAATCAAGGGAAATAATCAGTGTTTAATGGTGAGATGACCTTTCACTGAAACAAAGAGGAAGCATTTTAGTGGCTCTTCCATTAACTACTATTAATGTGTAATGTATATATCGAAGAGATTGAGCCAGATAATCTCTGAAGTCTCTGTCAGAATTAACAGTTTATGGTTCACTGAGACTGTCGACAAAAGAACTCCAGCCTATGGAAAAGTTTTATATGAGTTTATTTGAGCCAAATTTTGAGGGCATGCCCAGAAGCAAAATGCCAACGAATTGAGAAAATGCTTCAAAGAATAGCAATTTTGCAGCTTGTTTTATACACAAGAATCAAAGGAGAAGACAAGGAAGTTTCCGTGAAATAATCCATTGGCGGTATTTAAGGCGGTGGGAGAAAGCAAAGTGAGAAAATCTGTAGAATTGGATAAAAAACAAAATGGAGAAACACTTCTTTTACATTGGTGGGTACAGGATGGTTAATAATTAAAATTTACAGCACATAGAGATGGTATGCGGGGAACAAGATAACACTGAGGGTTTCTGTGGTCTCTTGCCCTGGTGGTTGTGTGCTCTGGTGCTGGCAGCCGTGCCTTCTAGGGGTCTAGAAAAAAAGATTGCTCTGACATTTCAAAGATGTGTTATCCTAAATGCATAAGAACAATGAACAGAGCTCACTTAAGGAAAAGACTGATCTTTGCTAAGGAGGCTATAGACCTGGGATGTGACTACCCACCATTGTCTGCCCAGTTAGGAAATTATGGTCAGACCATCCTGGGTGGTTACTTTTGGTCACTGGGCTTGTCAGGTCTGCCAGGTACTCTCCTCATCCCCCTTTTCATTCATAAGACACTGAAGGGAAGTTTGGATACCACCGGCAAGCAGACAGATGAATCTTACCTGTGAGAGCAAGGAAAAGTCCAGGGGAGCTTAGGAGTGAGACTAAAGCCAAGATATTCATTTAAGGACCATCTCAGATATGTTTGGCCCGTGGGACTTGGTCACCCAGTTCTCCAGAACATTGAAGTATGTTGTCTTGATTTTTCTCTCCTAACCTTGCCTTCACCTGCCTGGAGTTGTTATCCTCTGCCCCTCCCAGGGAGTTTTAGAGTCCAGGAACATGGCATCAGAGAGAGATGCCACCCAGAATGGGGACTTGCTCCACAGAGCAGTTGAGAATTGCCTGGGGTTTATGTGGAGGTTTTCACTGTTGCATCACGGTAGTTGTTTATAGATTTCTATAACATTAAAGATTTTCAAGATAAGCCAGCTTTGTATCCCACTTCCAACTCTTCCTAACTGATTGACTTTGTATAAGTTATTGAACATTATTTTTTTTTGGTAATGAATACTTTTAAGATCCACTCTATTTAACTTCTTAAGGCCTCAGTTTTCTCAGCTATAAAATAGGATAAGAATATACACCTCAGGGTGGTTTAATGATGACCTGAGGTGATGTATGCAAAGTCAGTGCAGGGCCTGACTCTAATAAGCACCTGATTATTATTATCCTCCTAGATAAGGAAAGAAGGTTGCAGCCATGGAAACTGCTCAATGGTCCGTGGAGTTAATTCTGGGTGCCATTCAAGACTGATGGCTTCCCTGATGGCCTTCCCTATGGTTTGCCTTAATTAAGGCAGATTCTAATCTTCTCTTTATGACACTTAACCATGTTTTTTTTTTCCATATAATTTTTGTGTCAGCTTACCTTCCTTCAAGACAGTAAGCACATTAAGAATAGAGAGTGCCCTTTCATTTTTAAGTAAATGCCTAGAACTCAGCAGTTGTTTAATGATTTTTTTTTTTTAATGGAAAAATGTCGTGATTCTTTAGGTTTAAATCTGACCACTTAACCCTATATCAGCCTTGGCTTCCATAGGGGTGGGGAAACCACAGTTGATTTGATTTCATTCTTCTGAAGAAAGGCACATAGTGCCCTATCCTGGGTGGGTAGCTCTAGAGTAGGACTCTCACATCTTGTAGAAGCCAGCTGCCATCTGTGTCCAGGACCCACTGACAACACTAGCTTGTCTCCAGCCTGCAGGATCCCTGGCCCTGGGCTCAGAGGAAATGGCTCCCCTTCCCTCCAGGCTGCTATCTAACTCCAGTTTAGTTCCGCAAGCCTCACACTTCCCGACAGTTCCTGCTTCTCCTGCCTGGGTCTTGATGATGGCTCCGTAGCTGCATGTTGAATCAGGTTGCCTCTGAGAGGGTGATGGAAAGAAAATCTTGTTTACTCAAGTCTTTCCCCTTTCTGGTACACTGAATCTCTACAGGCACTGCCAGACCCTCCTTGGGTTCCCACCAGAGCTTGCTTAGCAAAAACATGGCCCAAAGAACTATCTGAAGCATCTTGTAGACTGTGGCTGCTGAGAACCATCTTTTTGCAAGGCGGGTAACAGGGAAAGTGCTGGGGAAGGAGTAAGGCAGAGCGATGAATGCAGGAGAGAAACCTCTAGGCCTGACTGATTTGCTGTGATTGTGGATGAGTCATTTAACCTCTTTTACTTAAATACCTCAGAGGTAATGTATGGACAAAAAGAAATGATAGGTATCCACCTGTTGCTTAGAAATACAAAGGTTACTCACACTCAGATTATTAATACCTAGGCTAGTGGAAAAGACTGGCAAGCCATCCTTTGGATTTTCCTGCTTAGTTCCTGTTGATTTGATAAGCTGAACATACCCACGGAAAAACTCGCAAGAAAAACTGCTTCCTAGATTTGATCACTATAAGAACAAGTTTAAGATCTGGCCACAAAATAGATGTCTAATGTAGCTGTCTCTCCTGAAATGTTTGCTTAGTCCTATGTGTGTAGAAGGCTTAGGCACTCACTCACTTCAATTATCTTAGTCATCATACAGTCTAGTTGAGGATTATGGTCAGGACAGTGTGCATTTCTCCAAGTAACACTTACTGAGCATCTATTACATGTCAGGCACTATGCTGGGCTCTGGGGATGAAAAAATGAATAAAGCAAAATCCCTACCTTTAAGAGGCTCAGATCCCAGAAGGAGAGGCAAGTAGCAAATCACTGCGATATGGTGGGACAGTGCCTTGATAGTCACATGTACAGAAAGCCTTGGGAAAATTTGATCTGGAAGAGTAAGAGCCAGGTCAGGGACTTCTGCTGAAAGCATAGCTGGAAATGGAGATGTCTGATATTGTCCTAGATCTTTACCCTTCATTTATCCTCTTTTCATTCATTCAACAAACACGTCCCTGATCTCTGTCTTCTGAGGTTTTTAGAATATTTATGGTAGTGAATTTATCTCTTCTTGAACTACTGATCTTGGTTAATTTGTTTTTACTTAAAGTTTCTCCTACTTAATTTACTCTGGAACTAAGTAAGCCTATTTGGTTATGCCCTGAATATACTCAGCTAAAATTACCTATTTGGATTTTAGAATTGTGGGCCTCACTAACCCAGCCCATCTAACCCACCTCTCCTCTCTCTGTCTCTACGTCCTAGCCACACTGGTCTCCTTTTAGTTTCTCAAGCTGGTTGTGCTCCCTTGCCCTGGCCACAGCACTATTACATCATACTGTTCCCTCTGCCTGGAATGCTCCCCTTCACTTAGTCAACTTTTGTTTAGTTAACTCCTATTCATCCTCCACATTTCTACTGAAATGTCTCTTCCCCAGGGAAGCCTTCCCTGACCACCTCCCCCAGTTCAGACCAAGCACTTTGCTCTACATTCTCATAGCCTCTTATTCCCTCTTATCCTCTCTTTTCACGGCACGATTCAGAATTCCATGCTGGTAGGATTATTTAATTAATATTTGTCTCTCCCAGGAACTTGTAACCATCACTGCGTAGAAAGCAGTTCTACTTTGTTCATCACTGTATTCCCAGTATTGAGCACAGTGTTAGTCTAAGGAGCAGGTAGTCAATAAATTATCTTTGAATGAATTCATTAGTGAAATGATTAATGCCTTTTTTTTTTTTTTTTGGCCACTATTTGCCTTGGGCCTAAATTGTTATGTGTCAAAACCAAAAACAATACCAAACATAAAAATGAGGACCAGAACTGAAAAGGGAGCCTCCCCTAATAGAGACACAAAAAGAAGGTAAGCTGGGGCAGGATGTCCCAGGACTAGGGGGCTCCTGGCTTGAAGGAGTGGTAGGCCAAGGTAGGAAAAACGGAGAGAGTGGAGCTGCCTGCCAAGGTCAGACCTAGGAGGCATCCTAGGAAGGAAGGAGAATCAATTAATAGATATGAAGTATCCAGTGCCCTGATTGTCTCTCAGGGCGTACTTATGTCCCTTGGGTATAAGATAATATGCTGGGGTACAAAAGGCAGAACAACTATCTCATTTTCCTACTGCTTCAGTTGAAACTAGACTTCGAGGCATATGGGACTGAGGGGAAAGAGGAACATTTCCTATTAAAATCAATACTGATATAGAGTAGAATATAAATTTCATATGATTCTAAAAACTCATGAGATTTTAAAGACATTAACAACTTTAGTGGTAATGCAGAGTCTGAGAAGCATTAGTACCTCAAAACGCCATATTCCAAAGGATTCTGTATGATTGAAATCTTATAAATCAATTATTATTACAAATGCATGGAGGACGTGCTGTTGAGAAGCAAGACATTTCTTGTCCATTTTCGCACCATTCCCATGAAGACCTAGCAAAGTGTCCTGTAAGCACAGTAGTTACACATTAAGTGCTGGACTGACTCTACAGCAAACAACTCACTCTTGGTCTGGGCTGTAAATTGTTTGCTGGATTTTATCAAGATTGCTCTGCTTACAGCCTCCTCCAGGGAGAGTTGAGACCACTTCTGTGTCTCGCTGGAGAGGGTCTAAAAAAAGAGGCTTCATGGGGCGTTGTGTCCCAACGATTCTCCAGGAAGGAATTGTGGGGGGACAATGAGGGGGCAACAAGAGAGAGACGAAAGGAAAGTACAAAGAGAACTTAACTCCCTGCCCTTGCCTATGAGGAAATTATTCCCTAGTCTCTCTGCATGTTTCCATTGTTGTCTTGTTTACCTTGGCTTCAGGAGAAACTGTGAGCTCCTTGAAGTCAGAGCTGTGTCTGTTTTTAAAACAAGGTACCTGGAAACCATGCAAGGCAAATACTTGTCAGCTGTCCAGCCCAAGGAATCCCAAGGATCGGAGTAGATAGAATCTTGGCAAAGAGAACCATCCAAACTGCAAAGCCATGACAAGCAAAGCTCTCAGAGGTAAGGGGTAGGAAGTTGGAAGAGTAGGTGTGTGAGGAAGGGTTCTTAGGAGTGAGCTGAGCCTGGAGAGAAGCGGTGGGGATGAGAATGGTGATTACTGGGATTGATTCTCCCCAGGGGCTGAGATGAAGGAGACAGTGTTCTCAGACTTAATCGCTGCTTTTAAGTCGCCCAACTAATCTCTAAAGGTCCCTGGCTGCTGCCACTCAGTGCCTCCACCCCCAGACCCCCGACTCTGCATACCTGAGAGAATTCTTTCTAGCTTCTCTGAAACTCTGTATCTCAGATCCACGCCCACTCTCCCGCTTTCCTATGCATAGAGTCTCTCTCTATTCATGCACCATTCAGGGAAGACGGGGAGAGGTTGCATCTGTACAGTCTAGATACTGCTTCTAGAGTAAACCATTCAACCACCCCAGAAACAGCTCTCTGACGAAGGGACTGGACCCACTGGCAAAAGGTCCTGAACGGTCAATGCATGAGAGGTGTCAGCATGTAGTGATGTGGTTTGGAAGCAGTGGGCCAGGCTGCACCCTTGTCAGCGCTAGAAATAACCCTAATAGAACAGAATGGAAAAAACAAGAATCATCTGTGGTTTAAAAAAAAGAAGGAAGGATATAGAGAGTCAGGGGCACGAGATTCGTTGTCAAGTTAGAGATGAGGCAAGAACTAGGCAACACTTCTCTACTTCCTCTTGACTGAATTTTCTCCTTTTCTTATAATCTCCATGATAAATTGATAAATCACCTGCAAATTATAACTACCCTGGACGTACCCACTTGAAATTGCAATCTGGCAGCCCAAAGATTGACATTCAGGGACCGTCTTTGTCACGAAAAGCAGAATTCTTGTTTATTTTGGTAAATTAATTGCTGGCAGAGAGGGCTTTTTATTTTCCAACCAGAACAAAACAAAAAGAAATTGCAGGGTTGGAAAGCACCTAAAGGTTGCTCTGGGTTAAATTGCCTGACCTGGCAGCAAAAATGCACTGTTCCTGCCATCTCTGAATTTAAAAACACAAAATAGGTCAGAACTAAGTGCTGAGCCCAATGTGTGCACATAAGCAGCCCTGAGCATTCAACTCTTAGCAATGTGCATGTAGCCCAAACCAGCCAGCCTGCTATTCTGGGGATGGGGTGACAATGTCTGCACCCCGACTCCGATCCCAGCCTTGGCTTGCAGGCGATGCGTGCTGCAGAGTGACATTAGAGGAGGACACCCTGTGGCCCTGCCTTAGTGAAAGGGCTCTGGGAAGTTTTGCTGTCATAAAGGTCACTGCAGTCTTTGCAACAGATGCCGCCCTGCCACCTTCCCCAATACCACACCTGACCTGGTCACCTTTCTACATAATGGCCCTACTAGTTGGCCACACCATGAGGAACCGGTAGGTATGGTACCTTTAGGAAGCGTGACCCTCACAGAACTCACCAGAACTCATAGACACACACCTCACATACACACACACTTCAGAGGTGCCAACTCTGTTTTATTCTAGAAAGTGTTCAAGTGAAGGCAGGTCAAGATTTCAGGGAGGTTATTTGGGAAAGGTTTAGGAGGGGAGGGTATTTGACTAATTATTCAAAGGGTATTTTCTTGAATTAGCAGAGAGAAAGGGAAGGGCATTTCAGGTTTGGAGGCAGAGGGCCTGTGGCAGGGTTGGTGCCTGGGGGTCAGTGAAAGGCGAGTGGGCCTGGGTGAATCCTGATGAGTACCTTAGGCTGAATGTGGGATGCGCACCTGAGCACGCAGCAGGTTTCCAAGCAGGGAGCATAGTGATTCCAGCCGAAGAAGAAGTGCGTGGGACCAGCTGGCGCTGGGAGGTTGGAGCAGGGGGTGCAAACAGGAACTGCCTTATTGGGAGCTCAGCACCAGAGTCCGGACCAGCATAAAGACTAGGGAAAAGAGGGGTGGGAGGAGAATACCTTTGAGAAGGAAATGGCAAGGAATTTCAAAGGAGGGGGAGAAGCAGGCCCTGGGCTTCACTGGAGCAAGTTTCTGAGAGGGGGAGGAAGAGGAGCCTAGAAGAAACAGTGACCTGCCTACTAAACCCCGGCCCTCTGGCCATTGAATAATACCTGTGAAGGAGTTTTAACATTTAAAAAGAAAAACTTTCACATCTGTAATCGATCAGAACGTCTCTGTGATATAGGCAGGGTCAAATGTATCTCCATACAGCGAGGGAGGAAAATGGGGGCCTGTATGATAAACATAACTTGCCCCAGGTCCCAGTCACGCATAAGGCAGGTCTAGAGGAAGAACAAGGAGTTCCAAAGATCAGACTTCCCTTTCCACAGGGGTCTTCCTGCCTTGCCAATTACATTGTTCCCTGAGCTTCACTGGGTCAGCACCCCCAGGCATCCAGATCCAGGACACTAGGCTGCTGGATCCCCCTTAGGACTTCAGATGAATGCCTGCTGTACCCTCACACCTCGGGACAGAGAGGGGAAGAGGGCTCCTGACACAGGTCTTTCTCCTGGCACTTTCCTCTGAACTCTCCCTGCCTCTAGCCTCCTTGCCAGCGCCAGATCAGCCGTTTCTTCCTTAGGTTCGGCTGTGGGTTTGGGTCACCCTTGAGTCAACTCCTTCCAATCCTCCCTCTCACTGCCTTGCAAAGGCCTCCCCTCGGCCCCTCCTCATCCTTCCCTGGGCACTTCGCTTTCTCTTATTATTGCTCAGATGAGAGATTTTCATATCAGTCCTGATGAAAGGCAGTTGAGGGGCTATTCTTGCCACCTGCTGCTACAAGAGGTCATTTCTTTCTGGCTTCTCAATTCTGGATGCACTTGGGGAACTGAGCTGCCCTTTGTCTAAAAGAATTCTTTCCAGGAAGCTCACTACCCAGAATGGTAAAAATGACTCAACCCCGATGGAAGGGATAGGAGAGCCCTGTCTATCCGTCATTTCCCTTCTGTCGAACGCAAGCCCAGCAGTGGTGCCTTATGTTGGGGTGCAGGGTGGGAGATGAGAAGTGGAGGTTGAGGTAGGCAGTGGTGATCCATGGAGGTCGTCTGAAAACTCCTCATCTAGTTCCCTTTTACAAATGAAGAAACTGAGGCTAGAAGAGAAGTTCCTTGCCCAAGATGACTCAGAGTTCTTTTAGAGTCCATGACTTCATCTATGAACCACTTGACTTTGCTCTCAACTTCCCCTCTGGCGGCCTCTGCTCCATGGGCCCATCCATGGGCCTGGTACCAATGGGAACTCTGTGCACGCCACTGCGCTGGCCACAGCTGCAGCAATGAATGCAGCACAGGCCGTGCTCCTTGCAGTCGTGAGACCTTCTTGGCAAACCTGGTAGCTGCAAATTTTTCCCACCCCAGCATAAGCCCCCACCCTGCCTGTCACTCAGGCTCCCAGCAGCCAGAGCTAAAGATAGAATTGAGGGCAGCGTTTTAAGTCAGCAGTAAGCGGACCTGGCTGGCCGAGTGGGGAGGGGTAGCTGAGCCGAGTTCGGAGATGGTCTCAGAGCAGCCGGGCTGCGGTTCTCTGAAATGGCCCATTCCCACGAGACTGGCAATAACCACTGCTGGTCCTCCTCCTCCTCCTGTGAACAGAGCCCTGGACAGGCCTGGCAGAGACTTAGTCTGACACCTCACTCCTGATGCCAGCCTTCCCTGGGCCTCAGATATCTACTCCCGGCTTTCTCTCCTCTGTCCCCTCAGCTTTGCTGACACTGAGGCTTTGATGATTCCCAAAGCCAGTGAAGACCCCACTTCTACAGGTCTGTTCTGGCCCTCATGCTAACACTCACAGGTTAGTGTTAGGGAAAGGAAACTGGAAGATGAGGCCCACGGATGGGGAGGTCAGGCATTGTGCTGGGAGCCTGCAGGGCTTACGATCTAGAAGATCCCGCCAGCTCGCAGAACCTGGATGTTGTCTCCAGAACATTAAAGAGGATGGGGTCACTGTCAGACCCTACCCGTCTGGCTTCTTCCTATCCTCGGGCCACCTGCTTCTCTTTGCTGCTCCCTAGTCGTGGGCCAGCTGATGCGCAGAAGTGTCACACTGACAGGGCAGGGAAGTGAGTGGTGTGGGGGAGGAGAAAAACCTGGATTTATCCCCACTCTTGGCCATATCTCTCTACAACCCAGGCAGGACGGGCTGCAGGCAATGGAGCAGCCATGGAAGAAAAGCAGGAGGGGAGATAGGATGAGCTTGCTTGAGCTGCTTATTCTTCCTCAGAAATGCAGGAGAGGCATGAAAGCTGCTCCCCCTTATGTCTGGCCCTACTTTGTGTGTGTAGGGTCACCTGAATACCTCTCCAGCACCACCGCAACATACAGTGAAGTGACAGACAAGACGCTGCCTGCAACCCTCCAGACGGCTGGGGTGCCAGTGCAGGCCATGCTTTCTAAATCAAAGGCATCGGTGAGAGCCACCAGCAGCGGCAGGCTAGAGAGCAGAAGAGGCGGCAGCTCTGCCTCAACATTCATCCCCTTCCCTACAGTGGCAAAGCAGGGACTACCACTCCAAGAACCTGCTTTCCAGGGACAGAAATAGTATTGAAGGGTGGGGTGCGGGGGCTGGGGCTGCCACATGCTGCTTTTCCACGGGCATTCTGGGTAAGAATAATAATGAGGCTATTAATAACTTCTTACCTCTGTACAAGTCTTAAAGACCTTTCTCTAGATGCTTTCACCACCTGCACACCTATTATCTCATTTGATTTTCAAGGCAACTCTGTGGATCGGTGGGGTCATCACCCCATTTGATAGATGAGGAAACTGAGGCACAGGGAAGGGATTGCCATGTGGCTGAGCAGGGACCAGAACCCAGATTTCTGTGGATTATCACTTCAGCTGTCCTGTTGGAATATGGTTTGAAAAAACGCAGGGCTTTCTCCTAGGCTATTCTGAAGTCTCCTCTGGGGACAATACAGTACAAAATGCCCCAAGGCCTTTGTCTCCTAGGTCAATTAGTCAAGACCAGCTTGACTAATTTACCCAGCACTTCCCATGGTCTGTGACCTGTGCCAGGTTCCAGAGTCAGCCATCAAACAAACATGGTTCTTGTCATCAAGCAATTCATACTTTGATGAAGAGAGAGAAAAACCTTTAGACCATCTCAGTGCCACAGATTTCATAGGGTGTTGTGGGAGTGCGAAGGAAGTACCCTAAGCCAGATTGGATGTATCAGAGAGGGCTTCCTGGAGGAGGTGGTGCACCAACTACCTCCTTAGCCAAGGTTATTGTTTCTGATTGTGTTTCTTTTCTAACTGTCAAGCCATGCCAGGCCTCACTCTACTTCTCCCTACCTATAACCCCAGCCTCTGGCCTCTTAAAAGACTGGTGCCCTTACCCTGCAGATCAGCATGAGCCCAAACTGCAGCCCCAGGGTTTCCACAGTCACATCCCACTGCTGGAAATGAACGAGAGATTGAGTTCTGAGCTCAGCTGCACCTTGGACTCATCCCTCATGCAGCCATGGAAGGTACAGATCCTGAGGTATAGTGTGTAACCCAATCCACCTGCCCACACTTAGCTCAGTCTACCCAGGAGTCATCTCAAATATGTAAAATACTAACCTACTTTTTAAAACCGTGATGATCAGTTTCTACATTGCTTTAGCTAATTCCTGGCATTTAATGCTTCCTTATCTCTAGCCCTGATATGTCGTTTCTATCATTACTAAAACCTAACTTTTCCCTTTTTGGTCTTTGGAGGAGACAGGGAAGTTGGTCATATTTCCCAAAGCAAGAGGCCTCTATAGACTTGAAAATAATAATCAAACCACCTTTGAGGCTTCTCTACCTGAAGCTCATGAATCTCAGTTACTAACCCCATTAATTTATGGGGATCAACGGAATACAGCCGAAGTGATGGAATGTCACTCCTAAGCCACAATGTAAAAGGCGCTTTCTCTTAAATCACTCACTGGGGGAAGCTAGCTGACACGTTATGACGTTGACATGACAAGGAATGTAGGCCACCTACCAACAGCCAAGTGAGTGAGCCACAGTGGAAGCTGGTCCTCCAGCCCTGGTCAAACCTTTAAATAATTGCTGCCCCATCTTGACTGTATCTTCACGAGCAATGCCAGTCATCTTGTTTAGCTGATCCCATTTTTCTGATCCTCAGAAACTGTGTGAGATAATAAATGTTTATTGTTTCGTGGTGGCTGTTTTAAGTTCCAAAATGTTGAGATAAATTAGTTACACAAGCAATCGATAATAAATACCAGGGATTGAAGTAGGATGTGGGGATAAGAGAGAGGATTTTTTTGTTTTGTTTTATTTTTAAAGCATGACTCTCAAACATGTTTAAAGGCTAATGAGAAGGAGCCAGTAGAGAGGAAGAAATGCAAGATAAGAGAGAAGCGTATGAAAAATCATTCTAATGAGGTCTCAAGGAGACGGAAAGAGAGGGTCCAAAGCACTTGAAGGAGTTAGCCTAAGTTCTGGATGCCTGCCTCTTCCATTGTAACCATAGGACAATGGAAGAAAAGATAAAATCTGTGGAATGGCAGGATGTTGATGGACTTTCTGTCAGATGGCCCTTACTTTCTCTAAGGTTATCTGCTGAGAATGTAGACGGAGGTGTTGGGGAAGGTGGTGTCTTGAGGAGAGTGGAAAAGGTCTGAAATAGTTGATAATGAGCTCTAGAGAGGGAGCTGACTGAGGAAAGGGAAGAAAGCTCTGGGCCATTTGAAGGCCTGATTGTGATGCAGGCAATGAGTGTGTAACCCCTTAGTCCATGCAGCTATTTGATTTTTCTCCAACTGTGCCCAGTATCCTAGATGGAGGTGCAAAGAAGGCACATAATTGAATTAAATAACAGCTGTTAGAAGAGATAGAATATGGACCCCAGGTGACCCAGAATGGAAGGAAAAACAGGGAGAAAATAAAAAGCCAAGGAATCAGAGGACCATGACATCATAGGACAGCCTTAGGAAAGGCTGCGGAGAGCACAAAGGGTGTGGGCTTGTGGCCTGCTCACAGGATGTTCAGATTTAATATTCCAGACGTAGGGCAATTCTGAGGCGGCTAGGTTCAGGGGGTGTCTATGGAATGGGAGTCTGCAGCAACAGACCAAGTCCATGTATTTATGATGTTATCCTAGATGATGATGACATTTAGGCTTACAGCTATTAAAGTTGTCCCCAGAAGAGGGTGAACAATGTCTTCCTGGAGTGAGGTGGACCCATGACAGCACCAAGAAGACACGGAGTGCAAAGCAGGCAGCAGGAATCCACTGCAGCTGGGTTTTCACGAGAGAGAGAGTAGAGCTTAGTGGTTTGTTGAGCCAGAGGCCACCATCTGTCTCCCAAACCCAAGGACTGAGATAGAAGGGCATTTTACATCTGAGATGACCCTAAGGAAACTGTGCCGTTATGGAAGAGCCACAGTGCACAGGAGAGGAGAGGGAAGGACAGCCCAGGGGACATTTGGTGGGACAGGGGGGCCATGAGAGGTGAAAAAGGGAAGCTCAGAGTGATACAGAGGTGAGACTAAGAAAAAGTCTAACTGACAGAAGGGGCATCCTGGGGTGACTTTAGCTGGCTGCAATTTTTAAATGAACCTGCCTAAGAAGTGAGTTGTTGGGGCTAGAACTGGAGCCTCTCTGACGGGGTAAGCAACAGCTTCAATTATTCTTCACACTTCTGGGAGCCCTGGTCCAGGTGTGCAAACTGGTGCCATGACTCAACCTGTGGAGGAACTAGCAGTAGCCTCTGGTGGCTGGAGGCAAAAAGCAGAAGCCTGGAGATTACACCGGCTGCCTGGAAGGGACTTCGGATTCCCACACAGGCTCCTGGGCCAGAGTCTGGCCCTACAGTGTGTTCTGGGAGGTAATCTGTTTGGCCCAAGGTTAGCACAGAGTAAGAGCAAGTCCTTGCTAGACTCTTGGGCTCAGAACCACATGTTCCAAAGCTCTGTCACATGACACACCATGCCTTTTCTTAGGCGACCCCATTTCCAGCTGGTTCCTTACCAACAGCCAATTTGCTAATGCTCTGACCCTGGGGGATTTCCCCGCCATGCCCCCTTCCCTCTAGAGACAGGGCTGCCTGTGCCACCCTGGCCAGCTGGGGCCACTCTGCTGCTCTCAGAGCTCCACGCTGACTGTTCTAAATAATTTCTGGCATTTCATTTCATCGTTCAGGATGCCACCCACGGCACACACACACATACACACTCACACACAGCCCTACCCCATACACACTCACCATCAGGAAGAAGGCCACTACAAAGAGGTGGAGGGCACAGAGGACAGAAGAGATCAGGGAAAAGTGGCAAAAACAGACAGAATTCCTCAGACTCAGTTTTCTGGGTCTTGATCTACTTAATCTATAGAATAGGGTTGATCATATTTGCTTATCTACTTTAGAGCAGTCATGTGATAATCACATATAAAATTTTTTATTAACGGAACTGTTCAGAAGTGCCCATTTAATTTCTGGGTACAAAGGAAAGCCATGTGGATGCCATAGTGGCTTTCTGGATTTCTCTATAGTAACTGGCATTTGCACTTTCTAATTTACAAAGCACTTTCACAAACATGCTTAAAAGCAGTCACATTCAAAAGTGCCCAGCACAGGGTGTGACATACAGAACATCCTCCATAAATGACAGCTATTCTTTTCTCACTCTGTCATCACAGCTCCATTGTATAAATGAGGGAACTGAGACATTGAGAATTTAATGAACCAAACCAAAGTTCTCTCAGAATTAGTTCCGAAACTCATCTTCTGATTCCAAATCTTGGGCCCTTTAATATGTATCATGTGCCTCTGGAGGTGACTATCGGCCTCTTTCTGGAAGACCCAAAATTTTGGAGAGGGGAAAGAGTAATCTGGGGAGGGGAAATGAGTGCATTGCTTTGGGCCTCTTTTCTGCCCCATTCTGTAGAACAACCCTGATAAGCAATCTACTGAAAACCCAACCTTAGCAACAAGTAGAAAAGGGGGAGTTGGAAGAGGGGAAAGAAAGGACAGATATAAACAGCCAAGCCGAAAACAGGCAAAGAAAGTAACTGTGACCAGTGAGGCAGAGCTGATGGATTGCAACGTCTCTGGAGGAGGAAAAGCAGGGCCCAGAGGATGGAGAGTGCGTGCCAGGGGCCCAGGGAGGGGCTGCGAGCGCAGTTCTTGGTGAATCAGGCGTGAGAGGAGCTATATGTTCCGTCTCAGTGCAGAATATTGATGACTTATTGATTCAAAGCATGACAGAAAGGTGACTGCAGGAGTACTTTACTCAGGGCTGGCTGGAGGGAGTGGGGAAGCAGGAGCTGTGGGCAAGGGTGGGAAGGGAAGTCCAGGAGTACAGATGAGGGAGGGCCAAAGGGAGTGGGGTGATTCTTTGTGGAGCAGGAGAGGGCATTGACCCAACACCTGGCTTGGAGGCCTGAGGTTAGCTGGGATCTTCCTGGCAACTCTGCCCTGCTCT
Organism: Cynopterus sphinx; assembly: GCA_030015415.1. Taxonomy (NCBI): domain Eukaryota; kingdom Metazoa; phylum Chordata; class Mammalia; order Chiroptera; family Pteropodidae; genus Cynopterus; species Cynopterus sphinx. The sequence continues at coordinate 133,754,603 of CM057384.1, forward strand.
CCCTGAGCTCTCAGAAGGTTTTGGACATCCTGGCCCTAAGCAAGCCCACGCTGGCCCCAGATGCTTAGCATGCATCTGACAACATCAGGACAATTGCAACAAAATTAGCCAATTTCCAAAACCCATTAAATACGCCTCCTGATAGCATCTCTCTCAGGGCCATTTTCAAAAGCGTGAAACGCCTGGGGATAGTTCTATGAATAGTTCTGGGCTGTCCTCCCCCCGCCCCCCAGCTTCATTCTGTGGACTGAGAGGTCTCTCTTAGAGGCTCATACAGTGGGATCGCCTTGGCTCCTGGAATCCCATGGCTGGGACTCTCAGGGCCTCTCTGGGAAGTCTAATTGCACTCACCCAACCCTGACCTATGAAGACAGCAATGTACCAGGGTGTTGGACTGTGGGGTCCAGCGCTAACTTGGCAGAAAATTGACCGCATGGCACCCTACCACCACCATCACCACTGAGTTCCATCTCATAGGATGAAAACAGAATGAATATACATTTGAAGAGGGAAATAAAATAAAATTGAGAAAATCATGGAGTTGAAAAGGATCTTTAAAATTACCTACTATACCTCTTTCACTTTATATGTGAGAAAACCAAGGCCCAGAGAGGGGATGTGATTATCCAGGATCACACAGCTAGTTAGCAGCAGAGCCAGAACAAGAAGCCAGACCCCCAATTCTAGGGTTTCTGCTCTCCCCATAGCTCACTCTGGTGAAAGTCCTGGGTTGGATATGGTATTATCATCAGACTCCTAGAAAGTGCTGGAACTGGAATTTGAAGACCAGAGTTCAAATCCTGACCTGTTTCTTAATAACTATAAAACCTTTAGCAAGTTATTTAACCTCATTTGCTTCAGTTTCCTTTTGAAGCCTTGTTATGAGGAAGCTTTAATAGTTATACAGTGATGCTCTTTATCTAGGATTATGCTATTTTTTCTTTTTGCCTTAAATTTTATTTTGACTTATTAATATAGCATAACAGAGTTTTTTTAATTAACATTTGCTTAGTATATTATTTTCCACTTGTTTTGTATTTTCATGTTTTTGGTGTGTCTCCTTTAATAGCATATAGCTAGCTAGATTTTGTTTTTAATCTAGTTTGAGAATGTTTCACTCTAGCATTTAGTAAACACTATTTGGATTCATTTCTATGTTATATTTTTTATATTTTATTGGTCTCATCCTTTCTATCTTTTTCCCCCTTTTTCTCTACTTCTTTTGCATTAATTGAAATTTTTTCCCACTCCTTTTCTTCTAGTACAAGTTTGGAAGATATGTTCTCTATCATTATTCTTTGGTGGTTATCTTAGAAAAATTCTACATGCTTAAATAATTGAAACCTAAAGTAAATTAGTATTTTTACCTCTTCTCAAGCATTACAGAAACCTTCTCAAGCAAACAGAAACTCTGTCTTCTGAGCCCTGGAAGTCTGTAAAATCTCAAGCTTAAGTTGAGAAGACATCCTTGGAGTGATAGCCAGCTCGAGTAGTCTGCTCTATTATTTGAATTTTTTCTTTCACTCTCTAGATTTATTACTTTTGTGCCAAGTCATTGATGCATTAAAAATATTTTATCCACAATTTTTAGTTGTTTTCCGTGGGATGTTTAGTGTATCTAGACTTTCATGTTTCCAGAAATAGAAGTCTGCCTAATCTCCGAGTCTCCATTTCCTTGTACACGAAATAGGAAAAATTATAATAATTACCTCATAGGATCATTTTCAAGAATAAACAAAAATACAATAAAGCTGTTAATGGAGTATTTATAAAATAGTCTGTCATACATGTATTTTTTGATACAAACATTTTTTAAACACACTGAAAACCAGCTTGTTCTTTGCACTAGGTCATTTTTGTGTAGACCTTAGAATAAATGTCTTCCTGCCATCTTTGATTAATTAAAAAACATCCTGACATTGCAAGGTAAAATTATTGTTATTTGCAACTACTGATCTGAATGAATCAGGATTTGGGGGCTCTTTTACAGTTAAAACAAAAATTTTTAAAGGTTTCTGAAGCCAATAAAACTGATTTTCTTTAAAAAAAAAACATTATCAAAACACCCTCATTTTTCTCATTTACTCATCCTAAATAAATAAAAATTGAACTTATAAATTCCTTCTAATAAAAACCAATTTATCTGTTGCATAAACAACTGATAAATTATAGAGGGCCATAAGTGCTACAGGAGTTGAGAGAACTGTTAATTGAAGTAGTTGATGAAAACTTTGTTGATTTTGACTAATTCCTGAAAGAGAGATGCTCTGGAGGTTTTAACCTTCGTAGGGAAATCAACCCTCCTGACCCTTCACCCCTAAATGCAGTAACTGACTCAGCTTGCCCTACCTGACCTGGGAACCTTGTGATTCCTGAAGTAGCTTTACTTTGTTCCCTTTCCAGTCTCCCTTTCCAGAGTTCATTTGTAGTTCTAGAAGGTAAGCTACATCAACATCATGGGGAAGCACTAAACTCAGGTACCTAGGTCATTCAAAGAAGTCATATCTTTTTCTCTAAGGCAAATACCCAGTTCAACCTGAGTGAAGTACCGTTCTAAGCATTTTATACTCATATAATTTGCTCCTTCCAAATCTATTCTTAGAGATCTCTTCTGAAAGCAAATCTGATAAGTGGCCCCTGCTTAAACCCTCAATAGCCTCCCACTGATTTTAGAATTAAAAATAAAACATTGTGAGACCCTATTTATCTCTCCTCCCTCTCGGTCCCTAGTTCCCTTTTATTCTCTTCCCTCCAGCCTCTCTGTCCTTCTTCCTTATCTGCCACCATAGGATTTTTACATACCCTGTTTCCCTTCTTATCTAGTTAACTATCCTCATTCTTTAGTGCTCAATGCAAGCATCACCTTCCCAGGAAAACCTTAGTTGATTTTGCTTATCACATCAGATCCCTCTGTTATAGGTTCTTAAATCACCATGTTGCCATTCTCAGCTGCACTTGTCACAGTTTCAATTTAATACTTGTTTGTATGATTATTCAGTCACTGTCTGTGTTCCACACTAGACTGTAAGTTACATCTGATATTTCTCGTAATTGTATCCAGTGCCTAACAGGGTACCTGGCTCACGGTGAGCACTCAACACACAATTGTAGAACGAAGGATCAAAAAAAGATAGGCACTATTTTTTAAGCTAGGCACTATTATTAACTCCATGTTATGTAATGAAGAAATTGAGGCTTAGAGAGGTTAAGTAATGTGCCCAGCTGAAAAATGGTTGAGTCAAATTTGGTCCTGCTTTTCTGATTCCAGACCCTGCAACACTTAAGCAGCACTCTACTTTCCTAAGTGGACCAAACACCAAAACCAGACTGACAGCAGCTTTCTAAGAACAAGAGTTCCCTGCAGCCACGTCAGCATAGTCCTGGAGATCAAAACAGAATCCAGGAAATCAGAACAGAATCCTAGAATCCTAGAGCTTGATGGGATTTGGAAATTCTCTAGGGAGAAGATGCGATCTGTTCAAAGTCAAGGCAGTGGCAGATTTAGGGTTACAACTTCTAATCCTAGTTCAATGCTTTATGTGTGTACCCAGAATTCAATGTATCTACTCCGCTATCTTTCCCAGAGCAGAAGCTTAGTGTCCAAGGTCCAGGGTTCAATCTGCCAATGGTGGTGACCTCCAGACTTTTTTGTTTTATAGTGACATAAGTTAATGAGATCCAGTAAGTTTCAGGTGTACAATTCAACAGTAAAGCATGTATCTATTGCATTGTGAGTTCACCACCCATAGTTAGATTTCTTTCTGTCACCACTTATTTGACCCTTTTCACCCCATCTACCTCCCCGCCCCACTCTCTGGTAACCACTAGTCTATTGTCCATGTCCATGAGTTTCAGTTTGTTTCTCCTGTTTGTTGGTTGCTTTTAGGTTTATAACATGTAAGTGATAGCATGTGGGTTTCAGATTTTTCTCCAAACTTTTTGACTGTGGTCAATTTGTGATGGGGGAAGGGGAGCAGAGAGCAAGAGATCTCAGGATCTATCTATTATCACTTTCTAGGGTAAAAGAACTCAGTGCTATCAATTAGGGGCTACCTTACAAACAAATTTAGAGGTATTTCTATACAGCTACTCTAGCAGTGGGAGTGAATCTGAACTATGTAATTAGTCTGTTCCAAGTACCATTCTAAACTGCTAAACCCATAAACTGCATTATCTCTGCTAGAGTAAATAATTCCACGAGAGAGGTACCACAATTAAGTCTACTTTACAGATAAAGAAATTGAAGCTCAGAGAGATTGAGTAATGTATGCAAAGTTACAGAGTTTATGAAGAACAGAGTGGAGCCTTGAATCCAAAATGCTCTAGGTCTAGGCTCTAACCACTACACTAAGTTCCTTTAAAAACAAACAGACATGCATACATGTCTCAAAGTCCAGTAGCTGGAAATTCATTCTTTTTGATACTATTTGCCTAGTACATTTATCATTTCATTAAAAAAACTAGTTTGATAAAAACAAACATGAGGTATTCTGTGTATTCAAATATGGAAAGATATATTATTAAGGCAAAAAAAGACATATTAAACTACATATCATTATATGTACTAAAAAAATACATATGTAATTCTGGATGAATGTACAATAAGCCATGAATCTGTTGAAACTGAACCTGGAGAGGCCATAAATAACAAGCAGCCTTTTACTCTTCACTCTTCTGCTTCATGAGCAATTATTACTTGTTTAATTTTTTTAAAAAATTGAAACATACTGTGAATGTAAACATACATCATTCCACAGTATAGTTAACTAAAAACCCACTAACAGTGATTAAATCCCCCTAGTTACACTCAAACCAACACCCTTGACAATGAAAACAAAGTAAGAGTGGTAAAATAATGCAGGTACTGGAATACAATCAGAGTTCAAATCCTTGGTTTCACCATTTATCAGTCTATGGTTTCAGGTAGGTTATTTAACCTCTACGAAACTCAATTTCCTCACCTGTGAAATGGGGAAAATCTTGCCTCCCAGGATAGAGGTAAGAATAATAAAGATAATACATGTCAAACACATAGTACAGAGCTTGGCAGGTAGTAGGCAGTCAATAGGGCTAGTAGCCATTATTATGCACCCCCCCATCAGAAAATTTATAAGCTTAGAGGGTTTAATCATGAATTTTTACAGGTCAATTTGACCCGAGGTGAAATCCAAAGGCTGAAACTACTATGGCACTACGATCTATCAACCACAATTCTAAAGTCCAAAACATTCTAAGACCAAAAGCTTTTTGTAAGTCTAAGGTGAACAAACTCATTTGGTTGGAGACTCTGAACTGCCACGAGGCTATTTAATGTCTCTGTTGATTACACTTGGGATGACTAGTCATACATTTTCGGAGGAAATATCAATGTATTTGATTATGTGGTGCTGCCCCAGACCTCACTAAGGATTTTACATACTATGCAGTGGATGCACCACATTACCTTGTTAAAATCTGAAAAATTCTGAATTCTGAAAAACATCCGGCTCCGGGTATTTCAAATAATGTGTGGTGGGCCTATCTTTACAGACAGGCTCTCGGGTCTTCCTTGTCCACAGCCCAACTTCTTCCTATTATTTGTTGGCTCGGTCATCTATGGGGGCAGAAGAATCTAGCTTAGACTCGGGTCTCTGGGTCCGCCTGGGGATTCAGCACTAAGGACAGCAACACACGCCGTGGGAGCTGCCAAAGAAATTTGCTAACATCTTGGAGTAGATTGCCCTACATGTACAGAGAGATTGAAACAGAGCAGCTTGCCTGAGAAATGCAACCACTGTTTTCTAATAGTAAAACACAAGGTATGGAGTTGCGGTGGGGTGGGGGGACAGTTAATGTGGTCTGGGCAGAGGAAATAAATGTGTTCCTTATCTTTTTCCTCCAGGCGCTTCTCCTCTGACATTATTAAAAGTCTGGCAGGTACTTTGAATGTTTGTTTCTATCAAGTTTCCTTGCCTTTTTAATCTGCAAATACTTCTGTATGGTTTCCTTTCCAGAGTGTTCTGTTTTGCTTAGCCACTGGATTTTTTCAGCCTCTCCTGCCCAGTGTATGGGCATAAAAAATAACTTTTCTCCTACCTCTTAAATTCTTCTAGCTAGGCTAGTAACCAAATTAACAGAGACACATCAACAGGAGAAAATGTACTAGGTTTATTATCAAAATGCATTCCAGGGGTGTCATAAGATATGAGACCCAAAATACATTGGGCAGTGTAGGTTTGTATGCCATGTGGACAATAGAGAAGGGAAACTGGGGTCTGAGATTCCAAATAAAAGTAGAAAATTCACAGGTAGGAGAAAGAGCAAACATATAGTAAACAAATTCTTGTGCTGTCCAGAAATAATAGGACATTGTGAAAACCTGGCTTAGCTGGATTTTTTTCCTGTCTGTCACATATGTGCTAATTTATATGCTAAGGTGATTATCCTAAGGTTGCCTACTTGAAGCAGGTTTTTCTACCTGAATTCCTTTAGGCAGAAAGGGGAGGGTCAAAGGTTCTTTTTGAGCCTTTTGTTTCTTAAAAATCAGCTTAAAATCAACATCCCAAAAGGCACATTTTGGGGTGGCAAAACTTTGGTCTTACACCTTGGTAACTAGGAAAGAGACCTTGTTAGGAATAGACATGGACTCCCTTCAGTCCCTATCACTCTAATAAAAGGGAGGTGAAGTAAGCTAAAGGTCCGTACTACTGTTCATGCTGGGATCACCATTAGGTCCCTGAGAGATAAAAGAGGGGCATGGTCAGGTGGCTTCCTTCACTAGAAGTGAAGTCATATCCAGTTTCAATGATAACAATGCCTCGACTAACAGGAATAAAGTCACAGTATGTGAGAGCTGCAAGGGACCTTAGAGTTTACATGCTGGAGGCAGAAGAAGCAGAATATTTGGTTTTCTTTACTCAACAGATATCTATTAAGTGTCTACTTATGTCAGGCACAGGCAAGATACCAGGATGAAAAATATAGCCCCATCCTCCTCCCCAAAGCTCGGAGTGAGGTGGGAGAGAGAGGCAAGTAAGATTTAAAAGTACAGTGTGCTACGTGCTGTGGGAGGGAAATACAGGATATTATGAGAAGCTAGAGGAGGGAAATCCGGCCCAGGCTGAGGAGGAAATACCTGAGCTGAGATTTTAGAAACATGTGGGTGGGTGTGGCAGCAGATTTCAAGGAACCAGAACAATACATGCAAAGGCAGGGCACTGTTAGAGAACTCAAACTTGTCTCCTCTGTGTATTTATATGTATTTGGCCTTATTCCACATCAAAAATAATCTTGTCTCTGATGATCAGGGCCATACCTTTTAACTCTGTGTAGCTTCAGAATCTACTTTGTTCCATGTATTTTGTTCTACCTATATATTAAGTGCTTGATCAATGGTTATCAGTGATCATGGTTTAAGGCCTCACATGTCAGAACTGTAACCATGCAGAAGACTTCACAGTAGAAACCAGAATGTTACAGTAGAAACTTGGACATGCTTATGCTCTGCTTCTAACACTTGATGGTCTGCCCCAATCAAGAACTTTGGCCTGATGTCTCTAGAAAACTGTAGAAGTTGAAATTGCTCCTGACTTTACATGGTTGAGAGTTCCTCATGAAAGTGTGTGGCCTCACACTATTGTGCTTCAGAAAATTTAGTTGGAGCCCAGCACCTTATTAATAGCCCATTGATATTTGGAGAATTTCATGATCTCTCTGAGCTGCTGCTTTTCTACCCACAAAAATAAAGCTTGTTCCTGGGTTACCTATCTCAGGGGCATATTATGAGGATAAAAGAAAGGTAGTTGGATTCACAGCCAGTCCTTTGAAAACACAAAACGTCATGGGGAGTGGCCAGGCAGCTAGGACAGAGATTCAAATTGCAAGCCCAAAGAAGAGTGCTTCTCCTAGATGTAAGGATTATTTAACTGCAGAAAATAGTTTCTCTAACACAGGCAATTCACTGAAACTTAGCAGGAAATTTAGCGGGTAAAAAGAATTAAATCACTTACCAGGTTGCTGTGTCCTCTCTCTCTCTCTCTCTCTCCACCCTACCTTCTGCCAGCTCACTGACCCTTCCCACGGTCCCAGCTTTCCTTTTTGCTTCCCCTTTCCTCTCCAAGATGTTGCTTCTGGTTCTTTCTTCTCTCTTGCCATTGTGTTTCCCACTCTCTTCATCTTCTCTGAGGCTTTCTTCTTTACCTTTATTTTTTTCTGTGAGGATCACTAGGGCTTCAGTTCACCCAGCTGTAAGGAGAACGTAACCCTTTAGAAAAGTGACCTTATTTACTATAATTCTTCACTGTGACAGGCCAAGGGTAGAGGTCACCCCCTAACCCCACCATTATTCCTGCTGGGAGTGATGAGATTGAGAGAAAAGAAGAAGCTTCAAAGAATACCCAACATGCCAATTATTTATTCAGTAAATATTTATTTTATTTAAGTTTTAAAATAATTTTAAGGTAATATATATGCATTTTTGAATTTAGAAAATACAAAAAAGAAAAAAGAGGAATATTTAAATGAACCATAGCTGCTTCTATCCAAAGACAACCTTTAATAACATTTTGCATTACTTCCTCCTAGGATGTTTTCTAGAACTTTTTGCACACTGTGGCCATCATGTATGTACAATGTTGTAACCTGCTTTCTTCCATTTTATACTATAGCATAAGCATTTCCCTCACAGTATTGTAAACTCTTTAAAATATATATATTTTAAAATTTTTCTTACTCTTTCTCCTGTGTTTTGGACAATTATAGGTATTCCAAATTTACTTTAACAATAATTAACACTGTAATGTGTGATTTTATGTGCAGAGTTTATATGGTCAGTGCTGTGCAGGGTTGGAGAATGAGGCCTCGGAGCCGGGATGGCTGGGTTGGAATCTGGTTCCACCCTTACATATAACCTCGGTAAATGATGTATCTCAGTTTTCACATCTGTGCAATAGGGATGACAGTATTGCTTTCCTCACGGGGTTATTGTTAAAGTTAAATAACATTATTTATCTAAAGCAGAACAGTGCTTGGCACATAGTATTACTCAATAAATGTTACCTATTAGTGTCACCTTAGGACAGACTCCCAGTAGTGGATTTACTTTAGCCATTGATACATATAGTGCCAAATTGTTTTCCAAAAAAGAACAAACCTGTATTGACAAATATGCCATGATTTAAATACAGGCCGGTCTGATACCAAGGCTCTCATTCCCTTCTCTAGCTGCTCCCCGCAGTTCCTCTTCAGTCAAGAGCTAGGAATCTCTGCATTAAATGTTCTCTTAATACAGAAGAAATGGATTACTGTTAAGACTAAATGAAAACAGTGTTTGGTACCTATTACATTATTTGAGAATGAATACAAATTATATTGTATAGTGAATGCCCACTTTTTAAATTTAATAGATAATTCGTTGAGATAATGCATATAAAGCTCTTTGCCCAGCTCCTGACAAGTGACAGACACTCGGCCTATTGTGTGTATATCCATTCATCTGCCTGTCCATCTCTTTTTCTGTTATCTATTGTACTTCTCTCTTGCTAGCAAGCTCTCCAGTGCCCAACCTGGCATGGCATGCCTTCACTACCCTCATTTCTAACATTCTCATTGATATAGCAAAGCCCTGTCATTACGGAATAGTCAGGGCCCAAGATGTATTCTGAAATAACAGGCCTAGGAGCTGGAGGGAGATGATTGAATACCAGGATATGATGAGAGAGGGGACAAAGGCTGTAGCTGAACCAAATGTGTGCTTGCTATGGAGCAGGGTCTTATGTGAGTGTCCTGAATGCTACTGGGACCATGAGGGACCAGGGATCAAGAAACTGATAACTGAAAGTAACTTGGCCTTTGAGGACTTATTCTCTCTCTCTCTCTCTCTCTCTCTCTCTCTCTCTCTCTCTCTCACACACACACACACACACACACACACACACACAAATACACACACGCGCGCGCACACACCCTCCAAATCAGAAGAAAAGAAGAGTTCCTGGGAGTGGGTGCTCTGGAGGATGGAAACAGCAGCCTGAGCATTTCACCTCCTCCCTGAAATTTGTCACTTTTCTCTCTTCTGGCAGACCCTGCTAGTTCCCAGAGTTTCATTACCACTGCACCTTCCACCCTGCACCTACTCACTCTTAGGTCCCCTTAGCCCTGCTGAGTCAGGCTGAGACCTTCGAACGGAACAACAAAAAATTTAAAGAAAAACAGGGGAAATAAAGAGAGTACATGGAAATCCTGAACCTTTGAGTTGGGCAAGTACAGGTCCCCCACCCAGCATGGAATATAGGTAGGGTTTGTGCCATTCCAATTTTACCTGAAGGGGAATGAATGTGCATACAGAGAGGCTCTCTTTACATTTTAAAGTTGTTTCCTCTTGTCTCTTTTTTCTGCTCCCTCATGAAATGTCCCAATCCCTTGGACAATGATGGCAATGAGTAAATTTGCTGAGGAAGACAGTGGAAAAGACTTGGCATCTTTGCTTTGACATCCGAAAGACCTGGCTTCAAATCTTGCCTGTCATTTGCTGAATGTATGAATCTAGCATAATTTCATCCCAAGGCAGTTTTCAGCCTTGATTAAAAACAACTTCATTGAATTGTTTTAAGGACTACAAGATAAAAGTGTTTGTCACAGAGTAGGCCCCCATAATAGATCTCTCTTCCTTACCCTGAGCTGAAGAATATAAAAAGTACTCCAGCTTTTCTAGGAATATTTTCTTAGCATCAATAGACCTTGTACCTCTAGCTCCCTGACTACCCAGACCCTGATCTGGGGAGGAGTGAAATGTCATTTTTCTAATACAAACACAGGCCACAGAGAGGCATAAGGAAAGTGTTTTCCTACACACAGAGGGAGAAAAGTCTTTTCTCATAAAGTCACCTCTGGGACAAACACACACTACCCTACACACACACACACACACACACACACACACACACACATGCACACGCACACACACACGCACACACAAACAGTCTCAAGTCCTGGATCACAGCAGGCTCCCCCATTATCCACAACCTGGCTGGCTGTAGCTTCAAGGGCAGGAAAAGGTAGGATATGCATCAATATCATATCTTTTTCCTTTAGCGCAGTATTGATTTTTATTTCTTCCAAATTGGAAGTTACTTAACTTCTTTGTGACACATTTTCCTCACCTGTAACCTGGGAGAGATACATGTTTATGAGAATTCAGTGAGATAATGGCTGAGCAGATGTTTCAAAAACTACAGAGTACAAGGCGGATATAAAGCATTCTTATTTTTCAACTTATTTTCATTTTCATTATTACATCAGGTGAAAGACCCAATCAGTCTGCTTGCCACATCTGATAATTCCCACCCCCACAATCCCTCCCCCCACCAACACACACACCCACACAGACACTCACACATCCCTGATCCGGAAAAGTGGGGAAGTGCCAACAGTGCAGGTTCCTCCGCCAGTTAGCAAATGCTCACATGCTCCCGAGGCAGCCTCTGGATTCCAGAGTTGATGTGGATAGAGTTCTGAGCTGTGCAGTCCATGGTTGCTGTGTTCCTCCACCTTATGCTCTGGTCCTGCCTCTCTAAGTTGCAGTAACTCACCCATTCTCCTTCTCAGGCTTGAGTGAGCCTGTGCATGGCGGGAGAGCAGGGAGTTGGATAGGACTGGTGCTGAGAACTTTCCCCATCTTCTTTTCCTAGCCTGAATCAGTGTAGTAAGGTATTCCAAAGCCCCCCACTGCCCCCGCCAGAGAAGTTTAAGAGATAGACTACAGACCCTATTGTTAAGGGTGGGGTCTGCTTCTAACCAAAGGGCCTGACTCAAAAGCAATGAAAATCTCCAGAGTTCTCTCTTGAGTCCAGAATCAAGAACTGGTTCCCATTACCTGCTTATACCCAGAAATTCACGTGGCCTGACCAGGAGGTTGACTTGGAGGTACTGAGCTCACTGGGCTGGGTTAGGCTGACCTTCCTCCCTTATGTGGTGCATCTCTTCCGAGTGTGGCCTATTGATGTAGCTAGTGAAACAGATCTCTCACACTCGGTGCTGATTTCCATTTCCTAGGGAACGCTGTGAGCAAATCGACTCTTTGTAGAAAAAGCTAAAAGTCTGTGCATGAAAGAGCTTATGAAGGGAAGTTCCTAGGTGGAAAGAAATTAGCAACAGGAGCTGACACAAACAAAAACAGAACCCATAGTGTTGAATTTTTCTTGGGGAAAATTAGAGATGGGAGCAGAACAGTATATAAAGATATCTCCTTCAAGGTTTTTACCCAGTGTTTACTCTGACCCTTCTCTATCTATGTACCTTTCTCTGGTCCCAGGTAGGACACATGCTATGTCCTCCAGGAAACCTTCCAGGGCTGCTCTGCCTCCACTGAGCTCTCTTGGTCCAAGCTTGGACCTTTTCAACTAAAACAGTCAAAATAACATGCTGTTAAAAAAATTTCCTAGGAATTAAAGGTAGAATAAGATTAAAACAGGCAGTATAAAAGCTTAGAAACTGAGGGGCTTATGGCTCTCGGCAGCAATACCCAGGGTGAGCAGAGTTTGCTCCCCTCTCTATGCCCTCTTGTAGTAGCATCAGCTTCCCAGAAGCAAGAGGCCCCAACATTATCCTTGACACTTCCCTCTTCCCCACAATGAACCTCTCCTCTCTGTTCTCCCCCAGAAGTGTCTCAAGCCCATCTCCTGTTCCCCATCGCCCTGACTCTTTCTTGTTCAAGTTCTCATCTGTTTCCTGGACGCTACTATAGCTTTCTCACAAGTCCTCCAGGCTTGTCTCTTTACTCCAGACTTTCTACTTAGAATTTGCTTCTCTCTTGATCTTCCCAGTGAATGTCTCATCCTTTAGAAAAACTCAGCTCAAAGGTCACCTCCTTCAGGAAGCCTCCTGAGACTTCCCAGGCAGAGCTAATTGTTTCCTTCTCTCTGTACTTTTCACTTACCCTATGATAGCATTTATCTTAATGTGCTGGAATTGCTGGTTAACATGTCATCATCCTAGCAGCTCCTTCAAGGACCCAGACTATGGCTTATACTTTGTATTCTCAAGGTCTAGCAGAGGGTCTGACCTTCCTTATATAGCAAGAAATGCTTGATGGAGAAAGGAAGGGAGGGAGAAAGGAAGGGAGTGGAAAATGGAATGGAAACTTTGTATAGTTATAAATTCCTCAGCCACCTCTTATATCTTATGATGGATAAAGGTAATTTTCCAGAAGGAAACTTACTGTGCATTAGCCCACCATTCTGTCACACATTTCACGTAGTGCTGATTGCTCTGCAGTTTCTTCAAAGCTGAAGAGGATTAAAATATTATGGAAGCAAAGGCCCAGGGAGATTAGGCAACTGCCTAAGGTCACACAGCCAATTAATGACAAAGACCAGTCTAGAAGTCCGTCCCTTGTGCCCAGGCCAAGGCCTTTAACACAACACCAATGACCTCTCATCAAATTTTCCCTCCAGGCAACAGCATATAATTATCAACATTAGTATTTGGAATTTATATGCGGCTTTTGCTTCACTGGCTTTTTTATTATCCTTTTGATTAGTAATTCGGTATGCAGACCAGAAGTGGAGGAAAGCCAGGACAGAGAGGAAAGAAACAGAGGAAAGCCAAGGCCAAAGGTGCAAGAGGGAGCATAGACTCATGGGAGTGTCTCATGTGTTGCTGGGAGAGGGGATGTCTGTACAAATGCTTTGTGGGCCTCAGATGAGTGACCTAATAGCTTTCCTAGCCTCAGAGCTCCTCTTCTAATGGGACAGGGACAAGAAGAGAAGAGCAAGAATATATTTAACACCCAAACAGGTTAAATACCAATACCAGCCCTGAGACAGATCACAAGGCTTAGGGATTCTCTGCCCAGCCCTTTTGGGGAGACCCAAGCTCCAATATGAAACATGTGTTTGGGGGAAAAGGGGGACCTGGCTCCTACTGTGCATGCTGAGAGCTAAATGGAACTGCTCCAGATGCCCCATGTCATGTGGAAATGAGGGGTCTTGGAGTCTCCCATTCAGTGTGCTACGGCATCCTTGGATAAGGGAAAGGAGGACTTGCATTACCAGAGCCACATCCCTAGTGCCTCCTTCCAGCCCCAGCCCCAGCTTCACTCTATTTTAGAGTTTTCTTTGCAGTCCCGTACTTACCTTCAGAAAATGAGAATACTCTCCCCTCCCAACCTCCTGGTACTGTGGTGAGACTCAATACCTTGCAGGGGAAGGGCTTGAATAACAGCTTATCCACTTATAAGACTCAAGATAAAGATATCCCCATACTAAAAAAAGGAAACTGATGTGGGGGGGGGGGTGTCATAAAGGGCAGCACAGTGGGGATGACAAAGAAGCCAGAAGTCCTGGGCTCAGGGCTCGGTTCCCAGAGAAGGCCTATTTGGAGCCAATGTCACATATGTCACTCACTTTGTCCTCATGTGACCCCTATAAGGTGTGTACAGCTCCCTCGTTTTGCCAGTGAGAAACCCAAGGATTTGAGAGGTTAAGTAATTTGCTCAAGGTTATACAGTTAATAAATAAGACACAAGGACCAAAAATTAGGCCCATGGTCTTTAAAGCCTGTGCGCTTCCCAGCATAGCACTGTTATCGCCCGTGAAGATTTAATCTCTGTGTGCCCTGGGTCTTCACGAGTTAAACCGGGGTCTAGGGGGATTGTACTGCCTCATAGAGTAGTTTTAAAAATTCAATGAGATTGTATTGGTTGAAAACATAAAAATCTGGCGTGGTGTCTGATAAGTAGTAGGCGCTCAATAAATTTTTTTTTTGTTTGCTTGTTTTTCTCTTTAAAGCAAGCACATCAGTATTAAAACTCAGGGCTGGGGAGCCTAGCAGCTCCAAAAATGCTTCAAGAAGCCGAAGGATCGCGCATCGCTTCTGCGGGGAGCGCTGGAGCAGGGTGGGGAGCAGGGCGGGGAGAGGGTCCTCGGTTCCGGGAGCCAGAGAAGCCCATTCCAGCCTCGCACCCTTGGCCGCGCCGCCTCCTCTGGGCTCCCCCCGCCCCCCGCCCCCCGCCCCTCGGCTCCCTGCCCCGCCCCGGCCCGCCCCGCCCCGGAGCCGGTCCGGAGGAGCGTCTGGTGGGCTGATCCCCGAGCGTGGAAGGGAGCACGGAGCACGGAGGCGAGAGGGAGGCGGCGGCGGCGGCGGGCGGCGGGAGGCGGGGAAGAGGGGCACCCTCCTGGCGGATCTCCCAAGTCGGCCCGGAGCCGCCCGGGGCCGGGCTGCGGGCTGCGCGGCGACAGCGGCCGGGCCGGGCTGCGCGGCTCCGGGACCACGCCGCGCGGGGCGGGCGCTGTCCGCGGTGCTGAAGCATCGGCGGCGCCGGCGGCAGCGGCGGCGGCGGCGGCGGCGGGGACCCCGGGCCGGGGACACAGGCGCCCTCCTGGGAGTTCCACCGCGGCCACGAGGCGGGAGCGCCGTCGCTCACCTGCCCATGCCGGGCCCCCGAACCCCGCGGAGGAGGCGGGACCGTCTGCGGTGGGACAGGTAAGGGGCCGTCTGAGCGCAGAGCTAGGCGCTGACCTGGGACTGAGATGGGGAGAGCAGTGGGGCCCCCTCTCAGGACCGGAGGCTCCAGCAGAGATAGCGCCGAGTCCATCCCTACCCCTGACCCTACAGGCTGGGGATTCTGGGAGGCACCTGAGAGACTGGTGCCCAGACTCCCAGCTGGGTCTAGAGCTCCTAGGACCCCTCACCTGGGTCTGGGCACCTAGGTACCCTGACCCCACACTACTAGGCCTTGACTGGGACCTCAGACAGCTCTGAGACACTCTGCCCACAAGGAACATTGGTGAGAGTCTCTAGGACTTCTGGTACCCCAGTTCCTACCAGGGCTCTCTGACACTAGGGAAATCTGAACCAGCTTTACTAAGCTTCCCTCTTCTCCTCCAAGCCTGCTCATCAGGATGAGTGGAATAGCAGTGGTCCCCTGCCTCAAGATTTCTTTGCCCTAGAAATGGCCTCTGGGCCAACAGATGAGCCAGGCCCCTTAGGACCTATTAACTCATTTGCCCAGGGAAGGAAGGAGATACCAGAAGATAGCTCAATTTTTTCTCGTGGCCTTCTTGACTCTCATGGAAGGAGGCTAGTTTTGCATCACACTGCTTGCTGCATGGGGGCAAAGAGTGGGGGAACCTGAGTCTTGTTTTCTATTATGTGTTTAATGCTGTGACCCTAAACAGAGCCTCTATATGGAGTCCTTCCTCTTTCTGGCAAGAGTGAGCTGCATGAGCTCATTCAGGCCTGCAAAGTGCTTCCAGTTCTTTAGAGCAGAGTTCTCTGAGTGCCAGAATGTAGCGATCGAAATAAAACTGCGTAGAGGAAGATTGGCCTATTACTGTGGCTGACCACTGCTTTATCCCCATCCTCTCATCCCAGCACAACTTCTCCACCCCCAGTGATGAAAAGAGTACTAGATTAGGAGCGCCTGTCTGGGCACTGGCATTTATCAGCTTTAGGTTAGTTACCTGAGCTCTGCGAACCTTGCTTTTCTCATCTCTAAAGTGGGGATGAGTTAGCTGCTCTGTTCACCTCAGAGAACTGCTTTAGGACTCAATGAAAACAATGTGCCTGATTGAAGGCTTGTCAGCTATACATCACCATGCTAGTGTGAGCTGCTGTCACTGTTCCCATCCAGGCCTGCTGGCAGTGACCTGATCGCTGTCACTCTTACTCCCTTTTCTCCCAGCCTGGTCACAGTTCTCTTTGTCCTTGGTCTCCCTGGGGTCCTAGAGTCAGTGGAGCCCAACCCATAAATCTCAAGAAGCAAAAAGTGTTCCCACCCCCTTCTTCCCTTCCATCATCACCTATAGAAGATAATATAGGGTGAGAGTCTGACTCACAGTTTTTTTTTTTTCCCCCTAAGAATCACAGATCTAGGGAAACAGCTCCTTGAAGGAAAGAATTGTGTTGTTTTCATCTCTTTGCTTCCCTCCACACCTCCCCTCCCCAATAGCACCTGGAAGATAGTAAGGACTCAGTAACTGAGTATAAAGTAAGAGAATGAAGTGTTAAAATATCGCAGAATAAAAACATTTGACTAGAAGTCAGGAGGCCTGTGTTCTGGTCCCAGAACTGCCAATGACTGTCTCAGGTAGTCCTTGCCCCTCTGCAAGCTTTAGTTTTCTCATCTGTAAAAGAGGGTTGAACTAGATGCGTTTTAAGATTATGAGTCCTGAGGTTCTGTGGGGTACTCTGAGGGCTGTTCTGAGACCACAAATCCCTCAGTTCTCCTTGAACACAGGATACCAGCTTCATAAACCTGATTTGAAGAGTAAGTTAATGTATTTTTAATGAAGAACTAAATTTTTCGAATGCAGTGGAAGAAAGTAATAAGAACCAGAAAAAAGCATTTATAGTTTCAATGTTTTCTTAAGATTCCCTACTCTTCTTTATTTTCCTGGGAAAGCCATGTGTGTGTGTACAGAGTTGCTGAGCTGGGAGGGCCCGTGACTCCAAGCCAAGAGGACAGGAAAACACACCCCCTAACATCCCTTATGAGTAGCCAAGGCCCAGGGACCTAGTCCTTGGCCATCTGCTCCCAAGGACCCTGCCTGACAGAGATCCCCTTCCTAAGAAGACTGGAGGAGGAGACAGTCAGGAAAGATCCATCCCTGGGGAGAGCTTTTTTAAAATATAAAAACAAAATGAGCTTTTCTGACAATAATTTTCCTCAACTGTGGCAGGCCCGGCTGATGTTCAGAAAAACCTTAGCTAATTGGCACTTGGGTAGAGCTGAGTAAGCCATACCAGTGACCTCCCCTACTTACCCATCATCACCACCACCCCCCATGTCAGCACTTTCTGGCTCCCAGCTGTTGGTGCAGCACTGGCAAGAATCAGCTCTTTAGAGTTAATGGACAGTCACTAACCCTCAGAACAAAGTGACAGCAGCAGCAGCAGCAGAAAGCCTAGAGAGGGCCTCTATTTTCTGCAAGACTAATCTGTGGAAATGCTGGCCTGCTGCTGGGGCTAGCACCATGCATCACCCCTCATTCTACAGCTATCTGGGTAGACACCCCATCCCCAGAGCTGTCAAGGTTCAGGGCATCTCTGGTCACTGGGATGCTCTACCTTCCCAGACAGACACAACTGGCTTCTCTCCCAACCAACGAAAACTATTAGCTACTTGTTGTGTTCTCCACCTGCCCCCTTCCTGCTGAGGCTCTTACTCTGAGCCCCTCTGCAGGGCCTCAAAGGGCAGAAGGGAGTCAACTTAGGCACAAAATTAAGTAATTTTGGTTATCTGGAACTGGGAGTGAGGGGGATCTGAGGAAAAGGAAGAGATGTCATTAAGAAATAGCATGTGAAAAAAAGAAATGGTGTGTGTGTGTGTGTGTGTGTATGAGAGAGAGAGAGAGAGAGAGAGAGAGAGAGAGAGAGAGAGAGAGAGAGAGAGAGAGAGAGAAGAGATATTAAAATACAGACATGCAGGTTACTTCCCCTGGGTGGCACACACAAAACGACAAAGGCAGAGAATAAGAGAATGTCAGGAGATATCTGCACATTATTAATTACCTTCAGGTTCAAAGGCCAATTCATCTGTGCATCCTAGAGGGACTTCCAGTCCCAAAGTACACTACCCCAGGGAGAAAGAAGCAGAAGGAACAGCCTTCACTTTGGGAAGAAGAAACATTCCAGTCTTTAAATCTTTGGCATTTTCCAACCCCTTCTTCTTCTCTGGAGCTTGATGGGCCCCCCTCCTAAAGCAAGGTCCTTTCTGCTACAAGCAAGGGACAGTAAAGACTGATTTCATCACTGCTCTTTGCATCCAGGTTCTCTCTTCTCTTGCCTCCTTCTCTATTCTCTCTTCTTCCTCCTCCTAGCAGCTGCCACCACCCCCACCCCCTCCCCAAGCAAACCAAGCAGGAAGTAAGGGCCCAGTTCTCTACCTCCCCATTAGGTGTGCTATCTTCTGCCATCAGAAGCTCTGTTTGCTTTAAGTGTTTGGGAATGAGCTGTTTCAGTGAAGAGACAGGTTGTTTCAGCAAGAATAAAGATTTGATTTCTGCCTGAAAGTGGACTAATTTGAATAATGGTGCCACCATCTCAATCCTTTCAGCAATTTTTACCCTTGTCAGCCACAATCCCATTCCCCAGGCCAGTTGATTATGTTCTCAGAGAGAAGCCAGTCCAGCCCATGTTAGGCCAGGGTGGCAGTGGATAGAAAACAGGGCAGACATTTGTTCCCTGGAAGACAGCACAAGAAAACTTCTTTGGGAGCTGAGAAGTGTTCCAGCTAATTTTCCTCTTTCCTGGGTTCTCATATCAGCCCTCTTCTCCCCTCTCCTTTCCTCTTCTCTTCTCCCTCTCCATAGGTCCTTCAGTAATTCTCAAAACTCTCTCCAGCCCTGACCCCACTACCCAGGGTTTTAACTCCATACATTCAATTGCCAGGTGGAGTTTCTACCCTAGTATCCCAAAGACACTTCAAGACCAAACTCATCCACTTCTCCTTCCCATCCTGCGTGTGTGTGTGTGTGTGTGTGTGTGTGTGTGTGTGTGTGTTTAATTTTCCATTTGGGTACTTGGTGGGCCTTTTCAGTCTAATTTTTTTTTTTCAGCTCAACACTTTCTGCTCCTTTAATTATTTTCCTCCAGTCTCTCTTGGGCCTATCTGAAACACTTATTAAATGAATGTTGGACCCCTGGGACTCGTCCATATCTCTGGCTTTATAACTTTATTTCATATGTCCATCTTTTTGTCTTTGTTCTACATCTTGGGGAATTTCTTTTATATTAACAAGTTAATCTTTAAATAAGTCCACTCTATTGTCTAGTCTCTCCATTGCATTTCTGAAAATTTAGATAATTATTTTCAATTCCTAAAATACTTTTATGGTTTTGATTGCTCCTGTTTTATAGCAACCTGCTCTTGTTTTATGAGTGCCAGGTAAGACTAAGAATTCAAAATAATTTTAAAGATCTTTTCTATAACTTGAATGATTTTAATCTTACTGGGTCATTTGTTCTATTTATTTAATCCTTCTCTTTTATTTTCACGTAATAATTTTTTTGTTGTTGCCCATTCAGACTAGGAAGGTATTGACTAGCATGGCAGCTGGTGTAAATTTCTTCGAAAGCTGGATATGTTTGTTTCCCGAGCACACCTATCCCTTGAATGGAAGTTGTTTTTACCTCTGTTGCTTGGGGCTATAAGTTTCTTTGCACTGATTTCTTCACCAAAGAATTTCACCTGCTCTTTATCTTCCAGAAATTTCTCAGAGCTCCTGGTCCACTGATATCATTCTTTCTCTCTTCCAACTTTGTTATGATTTCATTCCTTTTAAAAATATGTGCCTTGTCATTTTTAATAGAATCTTAAGGAGAAGAGTTGGTCATTTTGTGCTCATGCTGCTTTTTTGAACCAGCAGCTTCACCCTAAATTTTCTGTCTCAACTGGTCATATCACCTTCCACTTGGCTGACAAAGCCAGAAACCTGGGAGTTATTCTTGGCTCCTTCCTCTCTCTCTCTCTCTCTCTCTCTCTCTCTCTCTCTCTCTCTCTCACACACACACACACTTCTAGTTAACCACAAAGGCCCGTTTATTTAGCCTCCTAACTACTCTTCAGGTATGACTCTTCCTCTCCATCCATTTTGCCATAGATCAGGTTCAGGTCCTCATCTTCTCCTGCCTCCAACTTTACCACAGTCTCTTTATAGGACTCCTAGACTCTATTCTCATTCACTACCAATTTTTTTATCCACTGCTGCCTACCAGAGTGCTCTAAAACACAGGTATGACCATATCACTTTCCTTTCATTGGCTCCCCACCAATCAGAGAAAAAATCTTTTCTGTATATAGAAGACCTTCCCCTATCTCCTGCCTCATTCTCTTGACACCAAGCCATCCAGGCCTCTCCGCCATTCCCAGACTCTGCCATAATCCTCCCTCATTGTCTCACCTAGATAGCTCATTTTCCTTCTTCAAGACTCAGTCCAGATGTCACCTCCTCTAAAAGCCTTTTCTCCTTCCCACCATCACCCCACTCTCCTCCCAGGATAGGAATCCTGAATTAGTGTACCATAGTATGGCTGCTAACACAACTTACTTCATTGTATTGAAATTTCATATTTGCTAGTTTGTGTTCCTCACCCCTCCTCAGAAGAGGTACTATTTATTGTTTATTTTTACATCTCAAAAACTGGTTTGAAGTAACTGCTCAAGAAATGTTTATCATGCAGAGTTAATGTGCCCAGCAAATGTGCCCCATCCATCCCAGATTCTAGAAAGTACTTTTTTATGGGGAGTCTCAGCACACCTAGCTCACTCATTCACTCATGAGATCAACTGGTACTGAGTGCCTACTCTATGCCAGGCAAGGGACTGCAGGGATGAGGAACATAGACACAGTCCCCCACCTTCTTGAAGCTCACAGTCCATTGAGGGAGAAAGACACTAATCAATAAATCACACATATATAAATAGAGACTGTGATAAGCTCTTTGAGAGGAAGAGCTGGAGACTGGAGAGCAGCTAATCATGGAAGCTAAATCTAGACTGAGGAGGTAGTAATGCCTTCCCTGAGGAAGTGACTTTTGAGCTGGGAGCTGACGTATTCTGATGTGAGTGGAGATAATACTTCTGAGAAAAATGACTGTGAGCTCAAGGAGAGGACAGATGCTGAAGGAGGAAAATGGCCCTGAGGAAAAATGCTCCAGTTATCTATTGCTGCCTAACTGCCCCAGAACTTAATGGCTAAAACAAAAAGACATTTTCTTATACCTCAGGACTTTGGGGATCAGAAATTTGTGCAGAGTTGAGCTATGCGATTATTTCACTCCATGTGGCATGGACAGAGTTCACCCAGTGGTATTCAGCTGACAGATGGGCTGGTTTAAAGAGTCCAAGATGGCTCCACTCACATGTCTGGCATTTTGAGGATAACTGGAAGGTTGGGCTCAGCAGGCTCCATCAACAGGAGCATCTAGACACATGCCTCTTCAGCATGGTGGCCTCAGAATAGTCCAACTACATACAGAGCAGCTCTCAGGGTTCCAAGAGCGAGTGTTCCAGCAAGCAAGGTGAAAGATGCATGGCCTTGTATCACTTGGCCTCTGAAATCACATGACATTGCTTTTGATGTGCTCTGTGGTTGAAGCAGTCAGATTACCCACTCAGATTAGAGAGGAGGGGCATAGACACCCCACCTCCCAATGGGAGGAATGTCAAAGTACTTACAGCCAGGTTTTACAATCATCACAATTGATTTATTTTCTAAGCAAGGAAGACTGAAATATGTTTAAGTGCTCTTAGGAAGAATCAGAAGTTAGAAGTTAGAAAGAAAGAATGATCAATTGTGTTAGCTTCCTGAGGAAGCAAACTGAAGTAAAAAAATCTAAATTCCTCATTTTGTCTTTACTCTGACTCTGCCAGCCTCTCCCTGATCCACCCATCTCTTCCCCTGACTCATTTTTTTACTGCCAGATGCAGCAAGCTACAGCCATGACCCAAATGACTTGGTGGTTCTCTTGCTTACAGGCCAGAAATCATCAAATCCAGCCCCAAGCCATCTACAAAGAGCCACCAATAATCACACTTCACAGTTTATATAAGTTTACGTGTGATCTGACTAGAGGGTAGTCTAATGCTTTATTGTTAAAGATTTCACCTTTTCCTTGGGTTTTAATCATTTTATTTAATCTTCTGCCTTACTAGGAAGTTCTTGCTTCTGTCTTTCAGTTTAGAGCCAATCTCTCTTGTTGCATTGAGAGATAGCAGTGAATAGTTCAGCTTCTTACCTTAAGGTTATCTAGGCAGCCACCTCTGGGCTGCTAAATCACCCCAAATCTCTTAATCTTTTCTTGAAGCTCCTTTTTTCCCATTCCCTTCACTGTGCCTTCTGATTTTAACCCATTCAAGACTAAATCCTCACCACTCTCACACTTATACCATTTATCACGAAAGACAGGGCTCTTATTACTACACTTTTCAGAGCCTACCTGTGTGTAGATTCAGTTGAACCTAGGTTCAAATTCAGTCCGTCACTGTTTAATCTTGGTCAAGTTACTTAAACTTCATGAGTATAAATTTCTTTATCTGAAAAATGAGAAATAATAATAGCCAGCTTCATGCAGTAAATAGTAGCTGTTATAATTTTACAGGGTTCTGATAGGGGCTGGCACCATCCCAAGGATATATGACCCAGCTGCTGGTGACACATCACACTATCCCTTTGGATTGTTTTTAGCAGTGTTCATGATGTCTCTTACCAAGCACTTCAGAGCCCACCAGGTAGTATGTGCAAAAAAACAAACTCGAGATCCTACCCCTGCCGCTAACCTGAAAAACTAGAAGACGTTCAGGCCAGCATGAGCTCTAGTCAGACAGATGTGTGTCAAATGCCACTCTTCAGCTGTGTGATCTCAGAAAGCCCATTTAACCTCTCTGAGCTATAGTTCCCCCACATGAGAAAGAGGACAGATTAAATGAGATACTGCGTTTAAAGCACTTAGCTTGGTGTTCAGAACAGAGCAAACACTCAATAAGTGGTAGCTGACACTATAGTGGCACTAGAGCTCAGTGACTCTGGATTCACATTTCCAAGGGTCATATCCAGCTCAACTCTCACCAGCTGCATGCATGTGGGCACTTTTAATTCTCTTATGCCCCAGTGTCTATCTGTAAAATGAAGACAATGATGGCAGAGGCTTCATAGTGCTACTGTAAGAATTAAATGAGATAATACATAGCATTAGAACAGTGCCTGGAACACAGTAAGAAATAACGGTGAGGTGTTATATTATTATTTCATTCTTTTACTTTGAACCTTTTTGTATTTCTGCATTTAATTATGTAATTAATGTATTTTGTCTTGCTTATAAGCAGCATATAGTTGGATTTTGTTCTTTTAAAAATCCAGTCTTTGTCTTAAAAAAAAATCAGTTTTGAAATAGACACAGGGATGTAAAGTACAGCATAGGGAATATAGTGAATAAATATTATAATAACTAGGTATGGTATCAAATGGATGCTGGACCTATTGGGGTGATCACTTCATAAGTTATGTAAATGTCTAATCGCTGTATTGTATACTTGAAACTAATATAATATTGCATGTCAATTTTAATTGAAAAATAAATTTTAAAAAATAAAATGAAAGGCAAAAAAATTAGTTTGACATACAATAAAAGACATTAATTTTAAGTAAACCATTCAGTGAATTCTGTGAAATACATAGCCAGGTATCCACTACCATAATCAAGATATAAAACAGTCTTATCATCCAAACAGTCCTCACGCCCCTTCATAGTCAATTTCCCCTGACTCCTGGCTCTCAGCGACCACAGATCTACTTTCTGTCACTATAGTTTTGCCTCTCTCGAATTTCATATAAATGGAATAATATGCTATGTGACTATCTTTATCTTTTTCTGGGCAATTTTATTTTATTCACATTCAATGTAATTACTGATATAGTCAGGTATAAGTCTAACATCTCGCTATTTGTTTTCTATTTGTCTCACATGTTCTGTATTCCTTTTTCTATCTTTTCTTGTCTTTTTTGGATAAATCAAATGTTTTTATTGTGTCACATTCCCCATCTCTTAGCTTACTGGTTGTACATTTCTTTACTCTTCTTTCAGTGATTATCAGAGCAGTGGTTCTTAGAGCACAGTGCCTGGACCCACAGCATCAACATCACCTGAGAACTTGTTACCAGCATATGTTCCAGGCCCATCCAGGAATCATCAGCTGCGAGGGTGGAAGCCAGCACTGTGGATTTAACAAGACCTCCGGGTGATGTTGATGCACACTAGAGTTTGAGAACCACTGCCCCGAGACAACTTTTGCTTCTGGCAGGCAGCCAGGCTGCACACAGTTCACCTTAATCCAATTAGGGATAGAGCCGATTCAAAGCCTAATTTCTGTCTGGTTTCTGGTTTGCTTCTACTCCTAGGGGTAGCCCTAAAGAGGCCCCAGTTGAAAATTGGGGTGTTTACTGGGGACCCTCCTCCTTCACAGGCCCTGAACTCGTTTTTCTCCCCAGCCTCTGATACTGCTAGAAGAAATAGTGCCAAGGGTAAGGCTTACCTCTCTGTGTTTCTTTCTTCTGAGATCTTGGCACATTGAACCCTCAAGTTCTTGCTTCCTTGGTGATTCTTTGATGCCTTCTTATTTTCCCCCAGCTTTTAAAGCTATTTTTGGCAGGTTTGGTGTGACACAAGTTCATCTGCCACAGCTAGAAGAGGAAGCCCCTGTTCAACTGTTATTCTTCCACTAGAATCATAGAGTCAAAACAACCATTAAGAATAGTTTGTGTCTGGCATGTGGCAAAAAGCTCAATAAGTGCTATTATGATTTTTCTCCCGATAGTATCCCAAGGTCATATTGAGCCAAGCTGTTAAAAATCAACCCCTTCTATCCTTTCCATACATTTTATAGATAAGCAAACTGATGTTGCACTGTCTGATTGGACTTCAGTATAATCAGACTCCAGTGGGAGGCTATAATTGGACTCCAGTGGTTTCCTGGATGGTTTTCCTGTCCCTGGTCTTGGAGGTGGCAGTGCGCTCTCCATCCCCAAATAAGGGACTGGAAAATCTTAGGGCCCAGCTCAGCCTCAAAGAAAACAAACCAGAGGCTGTGGCCCCACACATCCGCCTTCTCTTCCTTTCCTCTTGTGTGGCCCAGACCTTTAGCCCCAAGTGCACAATTTGGGGCAATCTTCTTAGCTTCAGAATTCAGATATCTCATGTCTGTCCTATGGAGCAAAGTGTATTGTGTGGACATATATGCAGACACTCTCCCACATAGGCATGCTTGTCAGCAAGTATGCAGCACACAATACTTCATGCGGAGTAGGCACACACAGATCAGGCGAGACCAGGCAGTCGAGGTGGAGATGGAAGTTGCTCTGCTTTAGTACTGGTGCCTTAGTCCAGGGAACAAGGAGAGGTAGCCCTAAGCAACCAGGGCAAAAGGTCAGGCCAGGCCAAGGACGGAGAATGTTGTACCTAGGGACTGGCCACCCCTTCCTTCGGCCCAGAACTTAGTGCCTGGTCCTCAAGATCAGCTTAGTGAACTCCTGTGTGGCCCTAGCAGGTTATGGGGAGAGCGTGATCTATTAGAGAATTGTGACCCTTGGCTGCTACTATGAACAGGTGCTGCAGCACCGAGCTTGATTGTTTTATGGAAGTAAAGAGGGGTGTGTGTGTGTGTACGTGCGTGCACGCATGCATGCACAGGTACATACCTATCTGGGTGTGTCAAGGCAGATTTTGATGCTGTGCTCAGCCTCTAAACCCGGAACCCATTTTAGATAATTTGGCTCATAATAAATCTATGAACTTAATTTGTTCTCCTTTAAAAGTAGTACTTACTCATTTTAAAAAATAAATGTGGAAAACCAAAAAAACACGGTGTGAAAAAGAATATGAAAAAAACACCTATGCTCTCACCTTCTGAGATAATCGCTGTTGACAGTTTATTAGAGTTGAGATTACATGCACACACAGTTTTCCTTCCTGCCTTCTCACTGAATCTGCAATATGCATTTTCTCATGTCATTGCTCTCTGTAAACCTGTTTGAAGGCTTAGTACAACCTTGTATTGTCGCACCATGATTTATTTAACTTGTCCTCAATTGTTGGACATTCAGGTGGCTCTCAGTTTACTCTTATTCTGAAAACACAAGTATCATACACCTTTGTATATGAAATGCTGAAGAGCCCTGCCCGAAGGCAGAGTATGTATGTGGAGGGGGCGGCTGCAATCCAGGAAAGGCTGTGTAGGTTGGGTTCCAGAAGCTTAGTTGGGTATAATTTGGCAAAGGGAAAGTCATAGGCAAGGGCAGGAGGATGAGCTAGGACCCAGCTGCCCCTGCTGGTCCTTGAAAAGTGCCCTGCAAATGTCCCCACAGTCTCCAGAGCTCCAGGGCCTGATTCCTGGCCACAAGTATCCTTCACTTCCTTCTGGGGACTTGCCAAGGCCTCCTGGTGAAGCAGGGCAGAGGGCAGGAGTGAGTTTGATGTATTAATCTGCTCTGAGGACCCTGAAGCTGGTACTTCCCAACCCACTCCTTCTGAAAGGCCCCTGCATACTTCTGCCCACACAGATGGCAACAAGGACGCTCAATGCTATAAGTAGAGGAGGCATAAAGTAGACTAGCTGGAGGAGAGGCTGGGGGACACTTGGCAGACATGTCCTAGAACCCCAGAGGGTGGGCGAGATGGGGGCAGACAGGGCTGGGAATGGGCAGCCCAGGAAGAGTTGGGAAGCTGGGAGATGACTTCATGGCTTCACTGCCCATCCGGCAAGTATACATCCTGCCTTTTCTTTGCCTTCCTTGACACATTCTGAGGGGCTAAGGTAGAGAAGGAGATGACCCTGCACCCCACTGGGCTCTGAGCTTACTCATCTATCCCTGACTCTTGAAAGGGGGCAAGGAGTGGGGGATGTCATTTTTATGGGACTCCTTGAGTGGGATCATGGAATTTTAGTGCCACCATCAACATCAGTGACCATCTAATTCAACCCCTCTTGTTACAGATGAGGTAACTAAGGTGCCAGGTCAAAAAGCTAATGGGGGTGGATCAGGAATGGAACCCCATTGTACCTGATTTTCAAACTCATGAGCTTTATGTGACCACATGCTCTTCAACTCCCCCTCTGTGGGTCACAGCTGCGGGTCACATCTGCTGGTGCATAGGAGGCTATGAAAGCTGCTCTTAGGGGTCAGAAGATACTAGTTTTTATGGGAATTTGTCCAGAGGAGCTCAGACACAAGCCTAGCTGAGCAAGGCCTCTGTCGTGGGCACTCCTGGCTCCTACTTGCAAGAAGAAGCCCCTCCACATTACTATATATAGTCCAAGCGGCTCCCTGCAGTTTTTGACCCCTGGAAAAGAAGAAGGAGAAAGGAATAGTGAGGCCCCTACATTTGTCAGCAGCAGAGAGCAGTGACCTAAGCTCTACCCACTCCCAAGTCGGCATGCTATCTCTGCATGTGAGAAGCTTCTGCCACAGCTGGTGACAGCCCAAGTGGAACTCGCAGCTGGTTAATGCGCCAACAGGCCTCCAGGTGCATGGCAGCCCATGTCTCCAGCACCATCTGTGCCTTCCCATAATGAAGAACTGGACACTTGGCCCACATGCCCTTCTTTGCGCCCTCCAGGATTCTTTGTTGGACATGCTTGGAGCCCCAGCTCCAGAGGCTGCACCTCTCAGGCAGCCTCTTCCTGCTTCTTTGTCCCCAGCCAGGCGACAACCCACCCTCCTCCCTCATAGCGGGCCAGCCAGGGAGCCCAGCCCCCCATGGACATACTGTCAATGCTTGGCCCTTCTTCTCTTCTAGCTTTCCTGGGGCCATGCTCTGTCTTCAGGTTTCCTAAGACCAGCTTTCTAGAATCCAGCCATTTATCTTGAGGAGAATTAGAAATGATCCTTTGCCAGGCTTTGGCTGTGAATTCTTCTAGGGAAGGAGCCTAGATAAACCCAGCCCTGGGGGCAGAAATCTCTCCCGGTTTTCCCTTTACTGTTAGGTGAGAATAGGCCTGGGCAGGTGGAAACTTAAACCTAGAAGTAAGCACAGCAGCCCCTCCCACTTATAACCCACAAAGCACTTGCATCTCAGTCACCTCACTGGATCCGCAAAACAACCTTTGGGCAGGGATTATCATCTGCATGAGGAAACCCAGAAGGGCGTGAAAACTTGTCCGAAGTATCAAGGCCAGGACTGACTCTCTGATCTTTGGATTGTAAATCCAGAGAAAGGCATGATCCTGTCACCCTCCAGCTTCATGATGTGCCTGGAAGGAAAGAGCCAGTCTCTGGGGTCACCTGGCTTGCCCCTTCTCCTTCTCCATACTCTACATCTACTTGACACACCCTAGAGTATGCGTGGATCTGTTGTAGAAACACTCAAAAGCTGCCTTTCCTTCCTTCAGCCAGCCCTGAGTACCTATTGTGCACCCTTCCCAAGTACACAGTAGGTGCTCAGGGCTAGCTGAAGTAGGAGGAGGTAGCCCTTGAGTGTGTCTACACTTCCAGATGGGATATGCAAGTCCAGACGTCAGTACCCAGGAGTCTCTGCCTTAGATCCCACAGGAACTTCCCAAAGTCACAATTTGCCTTAGAGGGGAGATTAGCCTAACGTGTATCCACCTTAGACCTTGCCTGGGGAGAAGCATTGTCTCCCAAGAAGAGCTGACAGCTATTAGCTGGAAGCATGCACACGCAGAAGTCTGAGATAAGCATGGCCCATCTTACCCTAGAACAAACCGTCCCTCATCACAGTCTCCTACCTGTCACTAAGTCCTGTCAATATCTCCCAAGGCCTGTGCCCTTTTCTTCATCTCCCCACCATTATGCCCCAGTTGTCCTCAGCTGACCTGAAGCCATGGCAAAGCCTCTTAATGGTGTCTCAACCTAGCCCTCTCCAAGTCCCTGCCCTCACACAGCTATGGAAAGGCTTCAGGACCCAAATCTCATCATAGCACCCTGACCAAGACCCCTTAAGCACCCTTTGACCTCAATGGGGCTGCATGGTCTGGACCCACGCCCCATCTCACACCTTCGCCTGTACCCTGAGCCTCACCAGCCTTCTTCCACACCCTCAGACCTACCACCCTTTATCTGGCTTCTGCATGAAATGTTCCCCCTCCCCTCGCTTTGTCCAATTGTCCTCTTCCTTCAGATCTCAGTTCCAAAGCTTTTCCTGTGACTCTGTGTGAGTTCTGTCCAGCATGCCTTCTTACACCCCTGCTGTCCTTCTTCAGGGCAGCCATTTTCTCTACTGGACTATAAGCTCCGTGAAGACAAAGTGTGCATCTTCCTCCCTCTCCCTCTTCTTGCCTTTCTCAACAACATTATTCTCAGCCTCTATACAGTGCCTGGCACAAAGCTGATGTTCAATAAATATGCGTTGATTGGATAAATGAATGAACCAGTTCTATGAGGTAGGTACTGCTGCGATCCCCGATCCACAGACAAAC
This sequence comes from Cynopterus sphinx, assembly GCA_030015415.1. Lineage (NCBI taxonomy): Eukaryota > Metazoa > Chordata > Mammalia > Chiroptera > Pteropodidae > Cynopterus > Cynopterus sphinx. The sequence goes on from CM057384.1 coordinate 133,784,511, forward strand.
AGAGATGTTTCTGAGAAGTCAAGCAGACAGACAGCTCAAGATCTCATGGCTGGCCAGTGTCAAAGGCAGGACCTGTGGCAAGTCAGACTGCAGAGCCTGTGTTCTTAACCACTTCTGGTTCTGCATCAGACGCACTGGCCTCAGTGTCTATCTGTCTTGTGCTCCCAGCAGGCTCTCTGAGGACTGCTCAGCTGGCCCAGGCTCCCCTCCCTGGGGCCGCACCCAGAACCATGGAGAGTCTGAGTGAACTACAGAACCCGCTGCTGCCACGGAGCCCTGCCCATCTCCATGGTCCCTACCCCTACCCTGAGGCCTCACCTAGCTGGTCTTGCCAGGAGAAGCTCTACTCCTACCTCCTGGGAAGTGCTGGCCCTGCCCGAGCCCACCAGCTCCTCGACCCAGGGTCCCTGCAGCTGGCCGTGGAGACCTGGTACAGGCCCAGCTGCCTATTGGAGAGGGAGAAAGTCAAGGAGCCCAAGGCAGGCAGCTGTGAGACCAGCTTCACAGAGAGCAGCGAGCCCCAGCCTGGGCCCATGGAGTGGTCCACAGAACCTAGCCAAGCGGAAGAGGATGTCACCATCCAGACTGTGTCCTATGGGGTTCAAGAGGAGCTGCAGGGCCTGGAGGATGACCAGGAGGAGGAAGAGGTGAGTACATGTGCTTAAAATACAGAATCCCAGGCCCAGCTCTACTTGATGAAGTTAATTAGTCCTTGCTTGGGATCCAGGAATCAGTATTGCAAGGAAAGGCACTTCTGACACAAGTGCCATCTTCACTTTGAGAAATACTAGCTTGGAATGACTATTTAATTTTTAAATAGCATTTATTGTTCTTGTTTTCTTAATTGTAGAAGTAATTTACACTTAATACAGAAAACTGCTGGAAGATAACATTATTATTTTAGTCGATGGTCTCCCAGTCTTTTTTTATTCGTGTCATTTTTCCACCCTACTCCCCAAGAGAAGTCATGCTGTACTTCGTTTTATAACCTGACTTTTCTCTCTAAGCAACCTATTTCAGTATTGCTCTATGTAATTCAGTCTTCTTTTACAAGGTGATTTTTGTTACATGGTGTTCCATTATAAGCTCTTCCACCCCTTGTTAACTCAGTCCCCTCATCGTTGGGCACTGAGATTGTTTCTGACCTTTCACAATGAATAACCGATGAGCCTACCTATACACATATACTTGTATTCTTTCCTTGTGATAACTTCCTAAAGATGGAATCTTTGAGTCATTGTTAAGGCTTTCGGCAGAGAGTGCCGAGCCCAACTCACACTCCCATCGAGAGCAGAAGAGATGGCCTGTTGCCCCACATCATTGCCACCGGGTATTCCTGGGCCTGGTCACAAACCCCACTCGTGTTTTGCAGAGTGATGCAACCTCGACAGAGAGCGAGAGTGAAGACAACTTCTTCACACTGCCCCCCAGGGACCACCTGGGGCTCACTATCTTCTCCATGCTCTGCTGCTTCTGGCCACTGGGCATCGCTGCCTTTTACTTCTCCCAGGGGGTAAGAGCACATGGGGCCCAGGCCTTCCTCTCTGGCCACCTTCTTCCCCTGGAGGGCTTGGCAGAAGCGTTTGCATGATGGGATCAGGGCCTGGTGGGCTGGGGCTGTTTTGCTGGGTGTAGGGATGCTCTCTTTTATCAGCACATCTCTCTCCCCAGACCAGCAAGGCCATCTCCAAGGGGGACTTCCGCCTGGCCAACACCACCTCCCGCCGGGCCCTCTTCCTGGCAACACTCTCCATTGCTGTGGGGGCTGGTCTCTATGTGGCCGTGGTAGTGGCTCTGGCAGCTTACATGTCCCAGAATGGCCATGGCTAGTGGCCAGTAAGGACTGGCATCCTGACTCCCCTGCTCCAACTGAAGAGGCAGGGGTGTTGCAGACACTCTGGAGAGTGCTGGCTCCTGAAGACAACCCCTGAGGATGGTTTGTTGGGGGAGGGCTCAAACTTCACTTCCTCTTGCCCACTGTCCCCAGTCCCAGAGCAGGGCCAGGGGTACCACCACTCTCAAGTCCAGGCTGTGTTGGGAAGCAGGAGAGGGTAGGGCTGCCTGCCACACCAACCAGGCAGGGCTGCCTCTAGCTTGGCACCAGCTTGGAGCTCAGCCCAGTCTGCCCACTCCCTGGAGGGTCTCTGCCCTGCAGGCAGCCCACTATCCAACTCTGCCAACCTCTCCACAGAGAAAGGGCAGGAGGTTACAAGGAAGGAAACGGATGCCTGGGGGACAGGGGGACTGACGAAGCCCTTTCAGCCCATAGGAGTCTCCACCCTGGGGACAGCTTGAGCTTCCCCAACTCCACTCTTTGGCCTCATGACCCCACCAGCCAGGTGAGAAATACACAGAGACACAGGGGCCCCTTCCTCCTTCTGGCTCTGGAGGGTGCTTATGTTCCTGGTGGGCTTATGAGACACTGTGGATTCTAAATAGAGAAGAGGAGCCTCAGGCATGTAGACTCTGCACCAAGGGCAGGTTCTTGGAGCTTCTCTGTGAAGGAACAAAAAGCAGATGCAATGACAGAGGTCCTGAAATATTGCCAAACCACACGGGGCTCCCCACTTTGCCTTTGGTCCATGGTTCCCACCATCCTTTTTTGGGCCCCTCCTAGGGGGCCCTAAGCTGGCACCATCCCAGGTGAATGGAGAAAGAGAACTATCAGCCCACCAGCCACTGAACACGGGGCCTTAGATCCAGCCTGGTGGGAAAACAGTGAGGAGAGACCCTAAGAGATACAAGGCTGGCATGGCTGCTGAGCAACCAGCAGGGCTCAAGAAGGCTTCTTGGAGGAGTGTCCTTTTGGCAAGGTCTAGAAGGATGAGGATTTATCTAAGGGATTTGTTTCCCCATAATCCTTAGTATTTGTAGGCCGGGGTGTGACAGGAGCCTTCCAATGGGGGTTCAAAGCTGTTTGGATTATGCCTAGAGCATTATGCCTAGGCTGGAGCCAAATTGTGGCCATTTCTAAGGACTCTACCAACTCAGAAAGGAAGGTTGGGCCTGTCTCTTAAGGACCAGTGATGTTTTCCCACCTCTGAATGCCGGGGGTTCAGTGATGAGCCTCCAGTCAGCTTTGGGGCTTTTCCACTGATGCCCCTGCTCAGAGTGGTTCTAACACCCCAGCCACTAGGGTGAACATCCAGAATTTTAGAGACATATGGGAAGGCAGGAGGGCAGCACATTGGGAGGCAGTCCTGTCGGGGGCTCCAGCTACAGGACCTCATTGTGCATGATTTGGGGACTGGTCATTCCCAGGCCCCATCCAGAGCTATGAATTCACCATTGACCCACCGTGTCCCACTATCCTCCCCCACGCCAGGCATCACCCAGCCCTCCTTCACTCCCTGCATCCCCTGGTCTAGGATCAGCAGTTTTAATGTCCCATTATTGTATATATTTATCCTTGTAATAAACGTTTTGTAACACCTGGTGCCCTCTGGGACTCTTACTGTCCTCGCCTTCTTCCACCTTTGCCTGCGTCCCACACTTCTCCAGAACCAAGTTCCATCCCCACATCTATGTGCTGCTCTGGCCCCCAGTGACCATCCTGGGAGGTCAGGCCCACATCTGGGCCCTAAGTTCCCTTCCCTCTGGATGGGAGAACTAGTCGTGGTTTATACCAGCTCCTGGAGCTCCCCAACCAGATGATGCTTCAGTCGCCCACAGTAAAAATTTACTTGAAAGCACTGAGGCTGCCTGCCTATTCCCTCTTAACTCTCCTACTAAGCTCCCTGGGAACAATTAAATCTTTGTCTCTGGGTCAGCTTCTGGGGAAATCCAAACCAAGACACATACATGCACGTACACATTTATTAGCATCTGTGTGCACACATGTGCACATGCCTTCACCTACACACATACACGCACGCAGGCACAGGCATGCAGCCATGTACTTGTGCACACACACATGGGCACAGGCTACACACGCACAAATACTGCGTGCACACTTGCATGTGTGCACACACATGCACAAAGAAAGAGTCATGGTGGCTGAGGAGTCTCCCCTAGCCATTCCCGCTCTGCAGTCACCCCACCACTAGCTCAGCTGAGCCCTAGAAAGGGCAGCGAGTAGCACACTCTCCAGTCTAGGTCCTGCTAGGGTGGGCATGCTGCCTCACAGCCAAGACAATTTCTACCTCCTTCCCAGCCCTCCAGAGAACCACTCCAGGCCTTGAGAAGGGGGAGAAGCCAGTGATTTTCTGTGTTCAACCCTGGCCCTGCTCCCACCTGCTTTTCACACCCCCCACCCCTACCCCCAGCAGCAAATTCCTGCTCTGCAGGAGAAAATGGATTCAGAAACGCAACTCCTAGGACTTTCTCTCCTGCAGTCCCCTAGGAAGGGCCCATTCTGCTCAGTCTCTGCAACATAGGCAGGGCCCACTCCGTTGTCATGCTGGGGCCTGCCTCTGGGCACGCCTGGGGCATCTAAGGCCTCCTGCTTCCAGCCCTGCATATGCCTCACTGCCCAAGGCTCCTGGGAGGCACAGGTGCTCACAGTTACCCCGCTTCAGGCTGGCTCCTCAGTCTAGAAGAGAAAGGCTGGTGGCAGGGAGGGTCCCCTGAGTAAAGGTGCCCTTGATGAGCTGCCATGCCAGCACATCTGTGCAAATATTACCAATTATTTTTCTCACTATAAACACCCAGCAGGAAGGCAGGGAAGCAACCAACCCAAACTGTTTAAAATAGAAACCGAAATTGCTGCATAGGGATGTTGGGGCAACCAGCAGGGCGGGGGCCCTGAACCAGGAATCTGGGCTCTCTGCACACACCAGCCGTCCTCATCACACCTGCTCCCACTGCCCCTACTCTGTGACCCCACCTCACCCTTCCACACTGGCCAGGCAGGATGCCATGGGAAAGGTCTTCGCCTAGAGGATAGACAGTCTCAGCACATTTCCTGGGCCTCACCAGGCCGGAGCCCCACCCAGTGGCTAGGAAAGGGGTGTGATGAGGCAGGGGTGGGTGGCCAAGTTGTCACGATGTGAACCCTGAAGATTGCGGAAGGAAGGAACCCTGAAGATGATCGAGTTACAGTCCTTTATGCTGCAGATTAGACGACTGAGGCCCAGAGAGAGAGATGAATTGCCCAATGACACCAGAGATTTATGAGGCAAGCCCAGGCAGGCCTTGCCTCCCAGGCCCTGGAGTTGCTGAGCTAGGCTGGTGATGTCTCTGCCTGCTGTGGAAACAGAAAACCCAGGGACAACTGCTGCTGCAGGGTGAATATTAACAAACTTGCTTCCCACAGCCTTCCCTCCCAGGCTGTTTTCTGCTTCAAAGGCTTCCCCACCAGCCCCTCCCAGGGGCTGATGCTTTGGCCTTCTATTTTGGTGGCAAGGCATGGGGGGTGGGCAGAAGGGTGATGGCCTTGCCTCCCTGAGCCTGCCCCAAGCTCACAGCAGCCCCTCCTCCAACCACAAGTGCTCTCACATGCTCTCTGCGACAGGGGTGGCGCTACTCTGGGCGGTGGGGGAGGCCCGCAGAGATACTCAGATATTCTGAACGAAAACAAAAAGTACCCGTGCAACCCAGCTGCATTTCCAAGTTCTTCCAACCTACATCCCTTGAACTGCTTTTACTTCTCTCCCTCTATGGATCTGGGCGGGCTTCAAAGCCACTTCTAGCTCCGTGAGGAAATAAGAGAGAAAGAAATCTCCAGAGGACAGGGTGCCCCAGAGGCAGCCAGGAAGGGGACAAAGGGGATAGCAGACACATATGCAACAGTAGGCTGGGCCAGGGGTGAGGCAGCAGGAGCAGGCTATGTTGACAGACCAACTTCAGGACAAAGCACCTTCACACCAGCCCTCGCTACCACTGAGGCAGGTGTTTCACAGATATCAAGATGGAGGTCAGCAAGGCCCTCTTTCCTCCTGGTTCCTCAGCTCAATGAATGGTACCAAGTCCTGTGAGCACCTGCCACGGCTCCATCCTCACCCCAACCCACATGCATCTAAGGCCTCCTCCTGGTCATTTCCCTCTTTAATCCTCTCCAGCCCTGTCTTGACACTTTTACTCAGAGCTGGCTGGGAGATGCAGCCTATGGTTGAAAGCACAGAGTCCGGAGCCAGACTACCTGGTTCAAATACTATACCCTGTGTTTTCCCTTCTGGCATTGCGATAGGGACCACTGCATGAAGCTGTGACAATTCCGTTAGTTAATACTTGCATGTCTGGGAAGTGCTATGTGGAAAAGGTTTCCAATTATCTCGTTATTCACCATCCTAAATGGCTTCCCCGCCAGAATCCCTCAGCCCACCACCACCACCTCTTCCAGGGCCAGAGAGATTAAAGCCAAACTCTTGGCATTTGGGGACCCTGCGGACCTCCAGCAGATCTTTGGCTGCAAGCTGAAGACGTGGGCCTGTTTCACCCATTCCCCCTGCCTGGAATTCCCTTATCTGCCTCCACTCCCTGATCTTTTCCTCCAAAATGATAAAAATCTTTACAGTTCCAGAAAATCTCACCTTCTCTAGACCTGACAATACTTCCCCACCTCCAGCCCCAAATCTGTGTAGTACTATCCACTTGATTGCATGAGCCACCACTACACCCATTCATAGTGATATCTCAGCCACATCTACAATCTTTTTGCTCCTCTGAGGGTGGGGCTTTCCGTAAACATTCAACATGTACTCATCCATCATATCACTAGGAAAGAAGTGACGAAGTGACGCGCCACACAGCTGGAGAGGGTGGTGGTCAGGGTTTTTTCCACTGGGATATCTCATGGCGGAGAATCGCCCACTTCTTGAGGAAGATAGGAGCAGGGAGGGGATGTCTGGGTGGAAGGGCTTTTAAAATTCCAAGGAGGGTGAAACATACCAGAGACAGCAGGGTGGACCCCTGAGGTGCCCAGCCTAGTGGTATCTGAATAGGGACAGAGCGCAGAACTCTTAGATGCCTCCTCCGGCCTTTCATCTGGGAGGCCATAAAGACCCATTCTTCCGGTGGAGTGAGGTCTGCACTCTGTAGGAAATTATAAACAAGGAAGCAAAAATGCCAGAGTGTTTGCCTGCTCCTTGTGGCCCCTCTGGTCTCCACGAGGTTCTGGGCTGAGGACAGAGAAGTTCTTTCTCAGTTTCCTCTGCTCCCAACTCAGCCCCTGGGTCTCCCCGTCTCCCACCCTCCAAAGGAGTCCACAAGTCTGAGTGCCATTGGCTTGTCTATGTCCCTTCTGAAGGCCAAAGCCAGAGGCCAGAGCACTGCCTCACCCAACATCACCATATGGCCATCCTTTGCCTAATCCTGTGGCTCTACCTCCCTCAGATCTCCCTGATCCTGTCTTCTTCTCCCCTTCTCTGTTGCCAAAACCTGGTCTAAGCTCCCATCAGCTCTCACTCAGGCTCCTGCAAAAGCCTCCTAGATGTCCTGAAACACACTACAACATGGACAAATCTTCAGGACATTATGCTAAAGGAAATAAGCCAGTCACAAAAAGGCAAATACTGCATAATTCCACTTTCGTGAAGTAGTAGTCAAATTCGTAGAAATAGAAAGCAGAGTGGGGGTTGCCATAGGCTGTGGGGAGGGGGAAGAAGGGAGTTAGTGCTTAATGTGACAGAGTTTTGGTTTTGCAAGATGAAAAAGTTCTGGAGATCAGATGCGAACAACATTGTGGGTATATTTAACATTTTTGAACTGTACACTTAAAACGGACAAAATGGTGAATTTTATGTTATGTTTTTCACCATATTTTTTAAAGACTGGGGCAAGTAATAATAATATTACTGTAAATAAGTACTCTATGATAAATCTGTCCAGTCTCTGTTCAAAGATGATTTTACTTTAATGGAGAAAAAAAGCCTCCTACTAAATGGCCCACCTGCCTCCCTTTGGCTAAAATGAACTTTTTCAAAAGCAAACCTGGTCAAGTAAACCTCCCCGATTAAAGCATTCAAATGATATCTATTTCTCTTAGATAAAAACCAAGCTCCTTACGCTACTTACAAGTCCTAACTGCCTCTAGCTCCAACCCACACTACACTCCCCCAAGCTCTCTGCACCCCACCAGTTCTGTCTGCCAGCCATTCACACTTGCAGGGTCTTTGCATACACTGTTCCCTCTGCCTGAAATGCTTTTCTCTCCTTTCTTGGACTAATAATAATAAAAAATACTTATTCTGTAGCAAGCCTTGTTCTAAGCACTTTACAAATATGAATGAACACTTGCAACATCCCTAGGAGGCTGGTTCTATTAATATCCCTATTTTAGAGATAAAGAAACTAAGGTCTAAAGAGGTAAAGTAACCTTTGTCACACAGCTAGTAGGAAACTGAATTTAAACTCCACTCCATATGTGGACCGTGCCACCAGAGTCATGGAAACATCTCTTCCCCTTTAATTTTGCCCATTGCTTCTTTCCTCTTCCCTCCCTTCTCTGAATGGCACTGGGCAGGGGTAAGAGTCATGGAGAGAGGACTAAATGTTTTGCCCTCAATATATTTTAAGGAATATTGCTTCCGATAATCCAAGAAGCCCAGCAAACCTGGCCAGGACCTGTCAAGCCACCTGGTAGATAGTGAAGACAGAACAGCAGCATTGGCCCTCATATGAGAGGCCAATGAGAGGTGAGGAGGACAGAACCACAGGAGCCCATGGCCCATTTTGGTGGGATCTAGAACAGATCCCTAAAGAAGGGACAGGAATCTTGGGAAACATGACCAGCAGGACCTGGGCCGGGGGTCATACACAGGGCTGGGGTGATAGTTAGCATCCAGCCAGAGACACAGGAAGCATGCCTCAGTGGCATGAGAGCAGGACCTTGCTGCCATACCTTTTCCCACTAGGCTGTCTGAGATGCCCAAGTAATGGTCAACTGTCACCCTGCACATGCAGGTGTCCTGTGTGTTGCTAAGGAGAGCTAGGAGGGATGATGCTGGAGTTCAAAACCCCCAGAGAGAGCTTCCTGCTCAGGTGGGATGAAGTGGGGATCTTCTCAACCACAGACAAAAACGAAAGGCAATTTGGGGGTTAGGCTTGGATTATAGAATGCCACCATCTGCCGGCTCCTGGGCTTACTCTTTTTTGTATTAACTCACATTTTATAGACAGCAAAACTAAGGCTCCAGAGAGGGAAAGTAAATTGCCCAACTAGCTGGGAAGTTGAGGAGCCTTAAAGTTCATTGCTGGATCTTCAATCTCCAAATTAACCCTCTGTACTCAAATCCCATTGACCCAGCAAGGGTAAGTTGGAAAGTGAAATAAAAACGCAGGAGCAAGCACCAGCTTCTTCTCTTGCCTGAAACATTTCATCATTTTTTTCATTATACACATCTAGGAAGGAGCTATGTCTGGTTATTTGAGCAGTGAACCTTCTCAGAACCCTCTGCCCTCTGCCCAGCACAGCCACTTACCTTAACTGAAGGTCCCCTCCGGCTCCCTACAAATTTTAGTTCCCCGCTTCCCATGCCCACCTCCCACCCTGCTAAAAGCCTGCAGGTGGAGAGGCAAGGAGCCGCTTTCTCCAGCTGCACTGTCTCCCTGAGGTGGTGCATGGAGGATTCCACATTCAGAGAAGCCAATTAAGGATCATCATCCTGGCAGAGCTGCTGGATTCAGTGCTGCTTGAATGCCCCTTAGCCCTCCAGGAGTCTACCCAGGAGGACCGTAGGGAGCCACTTGCCAGGACCTCCCCACACAGGGGCCAGGACCAGGCTGCCCTGACCTCCCCATAGCCAGGAAAACTGTAGCTTTACCTCCCACCTGCCCGAGACACTGCTCAGCCTCCCAACTTCCTCTCATCACTGAGCAAGCATCAATTAAATACTGACTGAGAACCTATTAAGCATGGAACAGTCTACTAAGTTCTCTAATGCAGAACGAGTCTCTTTTCTTCCAAAGTGAGGCAAACAGAGACGACCTTCTTGCTGGTCCTTAAACACACCAAACTTACTTTTGCCTCGCTTGGAATATGCACCCACTGGTCCTGGTCCTCTCACCAAACACCCCTTCTCCCAATATCTGCTCCGCCACTGCTTGCTCAAATGTCATCCATCTTAGAGACCTTTCCTAGTGGCCTCAGCCCTACAACATTCCTGCTTTGTTTGTCTTCATAGCTCTATCCCTGCTTGATGTTTTCTTACCCGTATATCTGTCAGCCAGCCCCCACTGGAAGGCAAACTCCATGGGAAGGGCCTTCTGGGTCTTATTCGTGGCTGGCTGAATCCTCCTGCTTAGAACACGAACCGTTCTCAATAAAGGTCTGTTCTGTCAGTGGGACCAGGGTTCTGGCTCTATTTCAGCTGGAACCAGTTCTGTGACCCCCCAGCCTTTCCCTCACCTCCCAGAGCCTCGGTCTCCCCTTTATAACATAAAAAGATTAGTGGTTTCTAACTGAGGTCTTAACTGGAGTCCGAAAGGGCTATTAAAGGAAGAATGGGGGGAGGGGAGGTCCATGAGCTATTTTCTTTATTGAGGTGAAATTCTTATAACATAAAATTAACCATCTTAAAGTGAACAATTCAGTGACATCTGGTGCATTTACAAATGTTGTGCAACCACCATCCTCCTCTAGTTCCAAAATATTGTCATCACCCCCAAAAAGAAACCCATTAACCAGCTGTTTCCCATTCCCTCTCCCCTCATTCCCGACAAACCACCAACCTGACTTCTGACGCTATGGACTTACTTATTATGAGTATTTCACATCAATGGGATCATATAATACGTGACCTATGGTGTCTGGCTTCTTTTACTTAGCATGTTTGCAAGTTTCATCCACATTATAGAATATATCAGTACTTATTTCTTTTTATGGATGAATAATATTCTATTGTGTGGAGGTACCACAATTTGTTTTATTCATTCATTCATTGATACCAGGAGCTATTTTTCAAAGCTTTTCCAAATTTGTAGTAAGACTGCATCGTCTGCCTAAAATATGTTTGGTAGACAAGAGTTTATAAAATCCTGACAATAAAACCAAAGAGGTGCTTGCAGGCTCCAGGGCCTAATTCTGTGACCCTATGTAAAATAATGTGACCAGCCCCACAAATGCAGCCTCTGTCTCTGGACACTTACAGTGGGCCAGGTGCTAGTCTGAGCATTATCTGTGCTTTGTCTTTTCATTCCTCTGCTCTCTGAGGTAGGCTCTGTCATTATGACTCATTTGGACAAAATAGCTGGGACAAAATACACTGTTAAAGGTGTCACAGATAATAGTGGTAGAGTCAGCATCTGAGCCTGGATTCTGGATCCAGAGGGTAGTAAACCTTTAACTACGCAGAATGCTGTCTGCCCAGGGTATTCAGCCTGGCTGCCTAGTCACACATCCCCAAGCAGCAGTGCTGGCTCGGGTCCAGAGGAGTAGACTCCCAGGGCAGGCAGTTGGGCTCAATGGTTGGGGTGGGGATGTGGAGAACTCTGATGTCAGGTGGCAACAATTTATTTCAAGGGTTGTTAAGATATTTAAATGAGATCAGGTATGAAAATGTGTGTTTCAGAGCCTGTTATTTCACAATGACTCCTATACATTGACTGCAGAAGGAGGGGAGTACAAACAGATAAGCTAGAAAAGCTTATACTCTAAAGGAGGAGATTCACACCAGGAACCACAGTAAAGTCGCTTTACTGTGTGTAGACTTCAGTTTCGTCATCTGTAAAATGCTCCTACCACATTTCACATGCACCCTCAGTAAAGCACTTAACCGACTTTAATCATTTGTTTGCACACCTGTCTCCTTTCTCTACTCTGAGTTCCCTCAAGGGCAGAGACCCCATCTGCTCATCTGGGAACCCGACACAGGCACACAGGAGTTCAGAAAATGTTTGCGAGGTAAATGAATTGTGAACTATGAGTTCCTTTACAGCTCCGAATTTCCCCATATCTGAGATTTCTAGTCATCAAATAGCCCACAGAACACTGACTGGCCTGGGCACTGCAGGACACACAAAAAATAAGCCAACAACAGTATTCCAAGAACACCCACTCCTAATAAAGCCACTTTTGTGAATTTGTGCTATTAATATCCTTACCCACATGCCCAAAGACGTAGGTTCAAGGATCCTCACTGACTCATTGTATTTCCGTAGTATTAGAAGATTAGAAACAGCTTGAATGCCCATCACCAGAGAGCTGGCTACATAAATGCTGGTACAGTCATCTAATGGAATGCTATGCAGACATTACAAAGAATGAGGCAGGCTTAGGTAAACTAATATAATATAATCCCTGAGAAAGATGGTTGAGTACAAAAATAAATTTACAGAAGTCTGTGTACTAGGTTATTTGTGTGTTTTTAAAGAATACATATATACATATACACTTATAAACAAAGACTAGCTCCAGGATAGTACTGATAAATTAGGTTAGCTACAAATCTAAGCCGTGCATGTAAAAAGATAAAAAGAAGATAAAAAGAAACATCCAAGAGTCTCATTTTAACATTTAATCAATATTTTTAAATCATTTTTTTCAGCTTTATTAAGTTATAATTAAAGTTATTAATGAGATATTTTTTATTCCAATTTTTGTCCTAAGTCTCTGAAATCTGGCATGTATCTTACATTTACAATATATCTCAAATCAAACTAGCCACACTTTATCACTTTATAAATTATATAAATGTCTAACCAATATGCTATATACCTGATATAAAATAATATTGAATGTCAATTTAATTGAAAAAATTTAAAAACTAGCCACACTTTAAGTGCTCAGTAGTCACCTATAGCCGGTAGCTACAATATGGGAGAGCACAAAAGGGAGGTGATTACAACTGACCCTGGAGAAAGATTTTGGGGAATTGAAAATCAGAGAAGGAAGAAGTAACATTCACTATATAGTCTTTTGATCCTTTTGAATTTTTTTCCGATATACATGCATTACCTGTTTTTCAAAACCCATAATTTTAAGGGTAAGGAAAAACACAGAGAAGCCAGAAAGACCAACAGAAAAGCAGTGATCTTAGAAGCAGGAAGAGATTTGAGACATGGAAGTGAAATGTCATAGAGGTCAACAGAGGAGAGATTTTCAGAAGATGAAGAGGAGGAGGAGGTAAAAGAAGAAACAGTACCCTGAGGTGACTTCAGATTTAGCACTTGGGACGTTGTGCATCACTCATCACTGACATATGAGAGCTGTCTCAGGAGAGGTAAGGGGTAGAACAAGACTGTGGCAGGTTAGAAGTGGGAGGCAGTAGATAAGGCCCTCTATGGAGAGACCCAGAGACTCAAACATGGGAGCCAAACACAGTGACTAACTCAGAGGTGGCCCAGGTTGTAAGATGCTGCTGGGGATGGCTCCCGGAAGCTATGAGTGGGGACGGTGTGATAGGCAGGTGGAGAACATTTGTATACAAGTATCTTTTTTAGTATATTTTGTTTTTATTTTTAATGGGTTTTCTGGGTCATATCGTGCTATGGACTGAATTGTGTCCAAGATGGAAGGGAGTGGGACTCTGACTCCCCATCCAAGACCAATGACCACAGTGCTACAGAAAGACCAGCCCCCTAACTAGCTCTGGAACATATTGGACCCCTTCCGTCATCACAGGGCCTGCTGGAGCTCACCATGGCCACCCATTCACTTCTTCACCCTCAGCTCCAGGAATCCTGGGGAAGCAAAGTCCACTTGCATCTAACCAGAAAATGAACCTCATTACCTCTTGTGCACCCACCTTTAATCCAATTTATCTACCCTCCACATCCAGGTCTCTTTTTTTCTTCCTCCTCATCCTAAAAGTTAACACCAGTGATGCCTACTTTATTGTTTATTATTAGCATCATTACTATTAATGATGACCCAGAAAATCACAACATGGCCCAGAAAATCCATATATTGCTTGTAGCACATTTATATCCATTTTCTCACTGAATTATTCAACTCTTCATTCAACTAATATATTTGTATTTCTTGAGCACCTATGTGCCAGGACTATGTTGGGCCCTGTGACTAAGCCAAAACATTGGCCTTCAAGCAAGGGTTCTCAGCCCTGGCTGCACTTTGTGACCACCTAGAGAAGTTTTAAAAATCCTGAGTGCCAGCCCAGATGAATAATCAATGTTTTGGAGGTAGGACCTAGGTATTAATACTATATTTCCTGTTAACAGGTTGATTTGTTGTTTCATTTGTCACTTATTTCCTATTTATTCAGTATTGGCTATACATCTTTAGTTAGCAGTGTTAAATAAGACAGACCAACAATCTTCTTCTTCGACATTTATTATCATCTTTGACATTAAGTGTTTAAAACTGATATATTTTAACTATGATCCGATACTTCTCTGAAGAGACTTCATTAGGACATTGTTTCTCCCAACATTTTATCATAAACCTCATACAGAATAAAATTTTACAATGAACACCCACCTAAATTCTCCCATCATTACTCTCTCCACCTAGCATCTTTCTATCCTCACCAATGTAATTTTTGAATGTATTTCAAAATAAATTGCAGACATCTACTTCTTCCTAAATATTTCTGCATGCATATTATCAACTAGAATTCAATATTTTTTTCTATGTAAAATTATCTTATAATGAACTGCAAAAATATCAAGCGTACATTTGTTAAGCTTTGACAATTATATATACTGTGTAATCTAAACCCCTTTTAACATATAGAAATTATCATTGCTCCAGAAACTTCCCTTATGCTCCTTCTCTGCCAATCCTGTTTCTTCCCAGAGGCAATCTCTTTGCTTGGATTTTTTCGCCACCACAAATAAGATTTTCCTGTACTGGAACTTCATTGAAATGGAATCATACAGTACTAACCCATGTATATTAAGCTTCTTTCTCTCAGGGTAATGTTTTTGAGATTTATCCATCGCATGTGTGTCAGTAATCTGTTCCTTTTTATGGCTGAACAGTGTCCTTCATATAAACTATAGTTAATCCATTTTCTTATTATTTAGAGTTACTATGGAGTTATTAGTGTTATTTTGGAATTATGAACAAAGCTTCAATTAATATTCTTATACAAATCTTTTTGTTGACGTTTTCATTTCTCTTGGGTAAATTGAAAATGCTGTGTCATAGGGTAGGTATATGTTTAGTTGTTTTAAGAAAATGCCAGACCTTTCATGTCAACTATATGTGAGATTTCCAGTTGCTCCTCATCCTCACTGATATTGTTACCAGCATTTTAAATTATAGCTGCCCTAGTGGGTATATAATAGTATCCCATTGTCTTTTTACTTTGCATTTCCCTATGTCTAATGATTTTGAGCACATTTTCATGTGCTAATTGGCCATCTGTATATCTTCTTTTGTGACATGTCTGTTCAAATCTCTTGCCCATTTTGGTTTTAAGTGAGTTGTTTGCCTTTATTATCAAGTTATAGAAATCTTTTATGTTCCAGATATCAGTCCTTTCTCAGATGCTTTACAAATATTTTCTGCCAATTTGTAGCTTACCTACTGATTTTCTTAATGGTATTTTTCAACCCAAGCACCAGTATTTTATTACCTTCTTATTGAAGTATACATACAAAGAAGGATAAAAACATGTGCATAGCTTGATTGATTTTTCACAAGCTGAACACCCAGAAATCAATTAAAAAAAAATAGCACTTTCAATACCCCCAAAACTCCCCTCATGCCTCCTTTTAATCACTCTCTCCCTGCAAAGGTAACAATTATCCTAAATTCTAAAAGCATAGATTAATTTTGTCTATTTCTGTACTTTATGTAAGTGGAATCACATAGTGGATTCTCTTGTCTGGCTTCTTTAGCTCATCATTGCTGATATTGATCTGGTTTGTTGGGTTTGGTGGTAGATCATTCCTTCTCGTTATTGCAGAATATTCCACTATGTGATTACAACACAATTTATTCATTCTACAGATGATGGGTACTCAGGTTATGTCCATGTGTTTGATTATTATGAAAAGTGCTGTGATAAACATTCTTAAACATTTATTTCACTCTTTTCTGAACATGCTTAATTCTCTTAGATATACACTCAGAACTCCCAGGCCATAGAGGATGTGTATGTTCATCTACTAAATATCTTTAACAGATATTGCTACACAGTTTCCAAAGCAAGTATACATAGGCATTTACTTTCTCATCAAAGGCACCAGAAATTTTTAATATTCTCCAGGTGAGTCTAAGGATAAGAACTCCTGCCTTACTGTGCTGATTATGAACTTCAGTAAGGGCTCTGTCACAGCCTCTGAGAACTTGTAATGACAAAGTTTGACCCAAACTGGAGGAAGAAACCAGAAAGGAGGGATTAGATGAACTCTAAAAGCTGTGCAGGGGATGTGGGTTTGGGGAAGCATTTCTGGTAGAGAAAGCATTCCTTTTGGAGGCCAGAAAATGTGAAAGGCTTGTATGATAGGGCGAGTTAGTCAGGAACTGTGGAAGAGGCAGACAGGACTAGACAACACCGGGCCTTCAGGGTGATGTTAAAAATTTTTTTAATTTTTTATCTTGAAATAATTTTAAACCTATAGAAAAGTTGCAAAAATAGTACAGAAAATTCCTGTCTGCCCTTCCCCCAGCTTCTCCTAAGATTAACAGCTCACATAAGCACGTACAATTATCATAACCAGGAAGATAACATTAGTACAACACTATTAACTAAACTACAGTGCTTTTCAAATTTCACTCACGTTCCCCCTAATGTCATTTTTCTGTTCCAGGATCCAATCCAGGGTCCACATTGCATTTGTTATGCCTCCTTAATCTTCTCCAATTTGCAACAGTTCCTCAGTTTGATTCTTCATGACCTTCGAATTTTTGAAGAGTACTGGTCATATATTATGCAGAATGTCTCTCAGTTTTAGCTTGTCTGATGTTTTCTCGGGATTAATGTTATAAATCTCTGGCAAGAATTTCATAGGAGTTATATGTCTTATTACAGGTATTATTAACCTTGATCACTTGATTTCAGTGGTGTCTGTCAGGTTTCTCCACTGTAAAGTTACTATTTTGATCTTTTTCCTGAGAAAAAAGGGATGACATTGAAGGATTTTAAGCAAGGGAAGTGACTCATTTAGATTTGTGTCAAAAATGCCCTCCTGGTTGCAGTGTGAAGAACAAATTAGAAGGGGCTTGAATGTACATGGGGAAGATTGGTTCAGAGTATATTGCAGTCTAATGTGTGATGACGGAAATGAGAAGTGGACAGATTTTGCAACACTTAGAATGCACAATTATAGCGCAGGTTAATGACACTATGCAGAGGTTCTGATTTAACTGATCTGTAATTGGTCTTGGGCAAAGCTAGTTTTAAAAGCACCCAGGTGATTGCCATGTTCAGCCACACTGAGGTCCATTGGCCAGCTCATGGCTTGCTCCATGTGGGCCTTAAGTGAAAGTCACTCAGAGTGGTCAAGCTCAGCTCAAGCTGCTGTCTCCCTGGATATATGGAGAGGAAGAAGGGTGCTGGAGATCCCCTGCCATCCTCCTACAGCCCAGAGATTGCTGACAACAGCTCCTGGCCGAAAGTGGGGAGGACATTGATGAGACCCGAGAGCTCAGGGAGGACTCAGCAGCACACCACTTCTGAATCTCCCGGTACAATTGCCAGATAAAACACAGGGCATCCAGTTCAATTTTACTTCAGATAAACAATGAATAATTTTTTGGTATGTCTCAAATATTATATGGAACATACTTATACTGAGACATTATTTGCTTATCTGAATTTCAAATTTAATTGGGTATTCATTATTTTTATTTGCTACATCAGATCTCAAGACATGGATCTGATGGGTTTGGCTCATTCTCATCCAGTGTAGCAGCTTCTAGACCAACAGGGACTTTTCCTCTCCTTCCTCCTCTTCCTTCTCTCATGCCCAGTCTGGCCTGGCAAGAGCAGGCCAGTACACTGAAACCCACACAGGGCCCAGGAGGAAACACTCATCCTTCCACTCTAAACCTACTCATTACTTAATTCTGTTAAGATTTCTGCACTCCTACTAAGTGCCAGGCCCTGCTCTAGTCAGAGGGATAAAGCAGTGACTGAGTCAGATGAGCTCCTGCTCTCTGGGGGCTTGCAAGAATAATCCAGAAAACACAAGTGTTTTGATGGTGATGATGGCTGTGAAAGGATTTGGTAATTGTGACTGAGGCCCACAGGGGTCAGGAAAGGGCTCTCTGAACAGGTGACATGCTTGTGACTTGAGGGACTAACTGCCAGTTCTGTAAATATCTAGGGTAGAGTAATCCAGGGAGAGGAGTGACCACAGGGGATGTCACAGGCATATCTGGAGGCACTCCAGCACATCTGACTGATTTGTAGAATTTGCTGATTTCTATGGTGTAAATATTCCATTTTGTCCAATTTCAAGCTACCAACATGACATGGTCATTTTTAGAAAGCTGATATTTTAAATGCTTTTGGGCCTCATCAAAGTGCCAGGGCCAAATGGCTGTATCAAATCCTGCTCTACTGGAGTCTTTCCCAGCTCCAGGCTTCAATTATCCTCAGCTTTCCTTAGCCTCAGTTCCTCCCCAACTCACCCCCATGGGGTGCTCCTATGAGTCTTTGAAAAGGCTCTTTTGTGCCCCATAGCACCACTGCCTCCCTCTGCTACAGCTTATAACACATAACAAGGCCCTGGTTGAGAGACCGCCTTTAAAAACCAAAGTCTTATTGCACAGAAATGTCTTTCGATAGCAAATTATTATTGTAAAGGGGTGCTTTCTTTCTCTCTAATAAAATGAATTAAGATTATCATCTAAAATTCTGAATGAAGACATAAAATTGCAAACTATACTTAATGGACCCTGAGAATCCTTCAACCTAGGGTTAAGAACCAGTTACAGAGTACTTATGAACAACTCCTTGGGGCACCAGGTATTACTGAGATTTGTAACCTTGCTCTCCCTCACCTCCAGGCCTCAACATATGTGAACTGAACGAAGTATCAAATATCCCAAAGATACCAGCCTACCTCCTGTCCAATGAAGGTGAGGTCTAAGAATCAGCAGCCTCCACAGCCACCAGAACCTGTCCTGAGTAATGCAGTGTCACCTAACTGGGCCTCCCTCACTGTCCTACAATTCTGTCCTAAATGACAACAGATAACTCTGTCCAAAGTCAGGAGGTCTAGAAATAGCTTGGCTGACTATCAATATGCACAAGCCACAAAAATGCACTGGCATCCCTTCTGAGCCAGCCTGGGCTGGGGGCAAGTAGACCACAAAGCCACTCAGGTGCTCTCCGAATACCTGACCCCAGTCAAGCTGTGCTTTTCCTTCTGCTAGTCCTTGGCCTCCCACCAGCCTGCATCTTGAGGGCTGCATCTAACAGGTGAGGCATAGAGGAAGATCCCCTCACAGCCTGTTCTCCATCCTTTGGGACCCTCAGGCAGAGGGTGATACATGAGCAGCTGCCTGCCCAGTCTCCTCTTGGCTGCCCTCCTATCTAGGCCCCATCAGCATTCTCTATCTGGCAGAAAGGAGCCTCCAGAGTTAAAAGGATTTTGTGCTATTTTCAAAGTCATTTTCCATGGAAAAATTTTTTAATACTGTTAAACGAATTTCTGCTGCTTCTCATCTCCCTGAAATCTTTCTCCTCCTCTTCCATGAGATAAACAAGTAATGAAAACACTTAGGAACCTGCTAGTGACACCCTACAGGCACATTCACTAGCCAAGGTTGGAGAGGGAAAATCATGCTAGAACCTTCCTATCTGAGGTCAGGCCAGTGAGATGGGCAGACAGCACCCGGGGACAGAGGTAGCTCCCCTAGAATGCATTCCCAAGCTTTGCTTCTCTTGGCCTTCCAGCCCCATCCTAACTGCCTTGGGTCAGGGCACCTATCCTTCAACTTCCTGTCCTCCATGACAGACACCAAACTGAGCAACCAGGATCATCTGAGGAGTAATTGAAGCATTTCCAAGAGATCCCAGACAGCCTTCTCAGAGAAGAGTTGGCCCTGGGAAACAAGTTGGGAAGGACATCAGGATGCCAAAGCCAGCATATGCTTCCTTGTGACCCCACTGTGCTTTTTGTGCATTCTTTATGGAAGCCTCTATCATATTGTCAGACTACAGCTGCCAGTAAACCAAGGCCTTTGCAAGGACAAGAGCTAAGGCCAAATGGCTTTGTATCCAGTTTACAGCACAGGGCTCAGCCTATCATGGGTTGCTGGATAGGAGCCTATTATGTCTTGCAGACCCCTGTGTAAGCAAAGGTGATCCAGCATCTCAGCCACAAAAGACTGGACCAGATTGGGCAAGTGGGTGGCCTCGTATATGATGTGGCTTGAGAGCTGTGCTCAGGGGAAAGGGTGCGGATGGCCTGCAATAATCAATTCTCTCCTTGCAATAACTCAGTGGTGTTCCTAGGGTCCTGTTGGGATGGAGAGAAAATTCTAGAATGATGCCAAGCTCTTTGGCCAATTCAGTTGATAATCTGATGCTGGCAGCAACCAGGGTGAAAAATAGAGAAGAGCAGGTTGGTGAAGAATGGGGGAATGAGCCCAGCTTGAAAGATGATGAGATCGAAGTACTAGTGGAACATCCAGAAGGGTAGTTGAGATACAAGGTTGATGCTCAGGGCTCAGGAGCCACCCAGGGTCCTGAATGCTGGACTCCAGAGAAATATTTAAAGAGCAAGCTTATGCGTTACAGTAGAGAAGATGATCTCCATCAAATACAGGACCTTGCTCACAGGGGAGAAATATATAAATAAAAATATGTTTAAAGTATTCACATTCCACCTGTTGCTCTTTAGGGTGAAGCTTTTATATTCAGAATTTTAAGAACCAGTTAACTTTACATCACAAAATTTTGGAAGATGTAAAGTTAATCTCACATATTCTGCTTTCTCTATTCATACATTTTTCATTTCACTGGAATGTCTATTATCTGCACTGAGATAGAAGGTGCAAAAAAAAAAAAAGAAGTTCAACAAACATCAGCTTCAAAATCAGCATGAAATATTCTTGGCAAATATGGTCACTGCTTAGGTGTTTCTGTCTCTCTAAACAGATTATTTTTTAAAAATGGCTTTTCTACACAAGAATAATTTTACCATTCTTATAAAACCTTTTCCAAATCGATAAATATTGACATATTACTTTTATCTTAATTTTTTCCAACAGATGTTAAAGTATCTCCCTATGGGTTTGGGGTTCAGTGCTGGCCTCTGACAAAAAGACTTTTCAGTCTTGGACCAGAAGTATCCCCAAGTCCCTCCTTTAATCTAGAGGGTAACCTTGAGTAAGAACTTCCTTGAGCATTAGCTTCCTCCTAGAAAATAGGAATTAGATTCCTAGGAGTTCTCAAACTGGACACCATTGTTACCAATAGTAAACGCTCGTCTAGCACTTCTGTGTGCAAGGAATTATACTACAGGCATTACTGTAATCCCTGTTCTACAGATGGAGAAAGTGAGGCACGTCAAGGCTAAATAACTCCCCCATGTGTATACAGCCTCTCCAATGTCTAAGATGAGAATCAGTCGCTCTGGGTGGGGCCCTGGAATCCACACCTAACAAGCTCCCCAGGGAGTATGATCTGGGTGGTTTTTAGACCCCCTGGTGAGACACTGCTCCAGGCAACAGATCTGCTTTGGTTCTCAGATGACGGGGAACAAACAGGAGAATCTAGAGCCCCACCAGGGCAGTTCTCAGGAGTGAGGTTGGTGCCATCCTCTGACAGCCAAGGCCGTGAACCGGGTAGACTGGGAGTTGAAAACGGCTAGATAGGGCTGTGCCTGCTGGGAACCTAGAGATCTTGTCTCCTGCTGCACCAGATTGCCACCTGCTGGTCCTGGGTGGCCATTGCAGGCCAGGTGGGAGTAGCATTCCAATCCCTTCACCAATTAAGGGACTACCAAGCAACATTGCTTCGGGGTTCAGTGGAGACCCCACAGGGTGTAAGAAAGACAAGCAATGACAATGTAACGTGATTTGCATTATGGAAAGGAAAATGTAAATAGTAGAGAATAGAGAAGGTCAGTCTGAATGAGTGTGGGGATTCAGTAGGGAAAAAATAAGTCAAAAGGTAGGTAGGGGCCAGACTGGCGGGCCTCTTTAGTTTGAATTTTATGTTAAGGGCAATGGGAAATCCAGTAATGAGTCAGATTTATGTTTTAGTAAGATCGTTCTGGGCTTTGTCAGGACAGAATGGGATGGTTTGAGTGGGGGCAGTCAATTTGAAAACCATTCGAGTATCAGAAATGAGAGCAGCTGCTAGCCTAGATTAGGGGCTGGCTATGGGGATGGAGAAAAATGGTCAATGAGAAATATTCAGGAAGTAGGATCGATTAGGTTTGATGAAATCAAATCCCAAAGGATATCACAGTGAAAATCACAGTGGCGCCATTTCCTTCATTCCTTCTTTCAACAAATTGTAGCACCTAATCTACCTGCTGGGAATACAATGGTGAAAGCAAGTCAGGAAAAGGCTCTACTTTTCATGAAGCTTATATTCTAATAAGAACATAAACAAGAAAAACATCAGATGGGAATATATAAAGGCTGATGCAATAGTGACTCTCAAAGATCTGAATGGCAAGGACTCTGCCATGTAAAGATGATAAGGAAAAGAAAAAGGAACAAATGTAGAAACCCATAAAGTAAATGTGGCATGTTCAAGGTCAGAGGCAGCCAGTGTGGCTGGAATATGGTATGGTGGTTAAGGGCAAGAGAGGTTAAAGTAAGTGGAAGAAAGCATCAGGGTCAGATTATGAAGGCTTTGGGAAGGCAGATCAAGGGATTCTGAGTGGAAGGAAGCCATTCACACATTTTAGACAGGAAAGTGACAGAATCAGATTTTGCTTAAAGCTCTCTAGGTAGGGCTACTCTATGGAAAATGGATTGTAGAGGGTAAGAGTGGATGCAGGGTGACTGTAGGAAACTGAGGTGTAGGCCAGGAGCAATGATGATGACAGTAGCGTGAATGGGGAGATTCTGGACATATTTTGGAGTCAGAGTCACCAGGATTTGCTGATTGGATGTGGGGGTAAAAAAAAAACAGCAGAACTGAGGACAACTCCACCAAACCATATGGATGAGAGCCACTGCAGCAAATCTAGACAGGAGGAAGAAGGCCCTAAGAAAACTTTTTCCCCACTGTCACCCCATTCCAAAGAGCAAAGACCTGGCCTTAAAACTCAGACCCACTGGAAGGAGGGGAATGCAAACTAACCACTCTGAGGTTTTTTCCTTATCTGAGACTGGGCCTAGCCTGCCTGGGCATATAGCACAGACATGACCCTCAAGCTGGCCTGGCCTCTGAACACACATAGCCAGTTTTTTCCTATCAGTAGGAGGCAACTTTTCAGGTAGCCATAGCCCTGTCCCTAGCTGGATGAAGACCCAAGGTCACAATTCTAAGCAGAATTTCCAGAGTAAGCACTTTCATCCCCCAAGCCCTGGACCTAAGAGTATCCCAGCAAGAGAGAAATGGCTACTCTCAGTCCTCTTAAACCAAAGGAGAACATAGGAATAGGCAGTTCTCTCCTGGCAAAACAAATACCAGAGACCAAGGGCTGTGGGTACCACATTACTTTATTTTTGGGGTTTTGCAATTTCATCCTTGAACAATGCAAATTCAGTTTCTCACCTGCAAAGCCACTCTGTGGTCCCTCACTGAAGATGAGGCACAGGCTCTGAGGGGAATCTCAGCAGAAAGACAGGGGTCCTCAAGGGTAAGGCAGGCTGGCAGAGGTCTACAGGGTCCACACAGATGGGCCAAGCACCAGCAAGCAGAGACTAAGGGGCCTCTCCCCCAAACCTTTACCATATTCCTTGCAAGGCACAAGCCAGCCCTCAGTGATCCAGCTCAGGATTTTCCCTTAGAGGCCCCTGGTTCTTCCTTCCTATACATCCCTGCCTCCGCTCACACTGAGACTGGCTACATCTCTCTTGGGGGTGGCCAGACAGAGCCACTGACCTGCTCCACATTTGATTTCTAACATTCCTTTAGGAAATATATTTGAATAAGGAGGGTGCCAAGCCCCAAAAGGAACTGAAGACATATATTCTGCCAAATGGGACAGATGGCCATGCTATAATGCTTCTTTCGTCCCCAGGAAAAGCTGAAATCAGCTATAGCTAACCAATCCCCCTTCAGACCCCTACATACATATGGCTTTCAATATGAGCAAGGGGGCTCAGCCAACTCACTTAAATCAAAATAAAAATCTAAAACCAAGACACAACAATAAAAATAATGGCAAACAACTGAAGAGACCATCTCTGGTCCAGTGACTCTCTACAGAAGACTAGATGGCTGATTTCTGGCTCTCTGCCCTAGAGCCAGGAAACAACACAAATCTACCCTCAAACTTGGGGTAGACACTGTGGGAATGAAGCAAAGGGCATCCTGGCCAAGCCAGGGGGCAACTCAGGTCACTGACATTCACTGGTTCCCCTTCCTCCCAGCCCCTTTGCACCTGCACATCAACCATCAACCAAGGTGAGGCCATCGTACAGGGCCCGCTTCCACATGTAGTAGGTAGAGCGAGCAGTGAGGGGAAAGAGGGCACTGAATTCCTTGTATGAGGGGAAGCTCTTGGACTGAAACCTCTTCTGCAAAAATAGCTTGGCCTGAGCCTTGAACTTTGTGGTGGCGAGCACATCCATCACCAGCACCTCACTGTCCCTGCCGCCTGCCACTGCCACCACAGATTGGCTGGACGGAGACCCATTGTGGGGCCGGCGCCGGGCCATGGGCCCCTCTGGCCGGGTCCTCTCTATGGAAGGCCCTCCCTGGGCATCCCCTGGATCCTCTTCTGGGGAAGCTGCCATCTCCGGAATCCCCGCAGGTGGGGCCATGGCAGCTGTCGCGTTCCTGGTAACTTCTTTCTCTCGATTCTCCTCAGCCTCCTGCACTCCCCCTTTGCCCAATGTGGAGGTCTGCATCTGGAGTTTAGATAGGCTCCTGGGCCAACCCCGAGCAAGACTCTTCCAGACCCAAAAGGTGGAGGGGGACAGACTGGGGTAGCGGAGGCGAAAGCGACAAAAGGGGAGATGGCCGCTCAGCACCTGCTTGCGGGCAGCCCTGCGCAGACGCCTCTGCCAGCGGGACCGCGGCATCCTCAGGGGCGGGAAACCCCGGGGGGCGGGTGGTCCCTTAGCCGCTGCTTTCCCTGCCCCCTCTCCCGCCTCACCCTTCCAAGGGAGCAGGGCCTCTTCCCCACCAGGTGCTGCCTGGGGAGCCCGGGCTGCGGGAAGGGCCGGTGCCGGCCTGAAGCTGGGGTTCCTCCGGAGAGCCTTTCGGCGCCAGTTGTAGTAGGTGGAGCGGGAGATGCCGGGGAACCTGCGTTTGAAGCAGCGGTAGGGCACCAGCGTGTTCAGGGAGATGCAGTGCTCCAGGTACAACTTGGCCCGCTGCATGAAGACCATGCCGGCGCTCGCCACGGGCAGCAAGGGGCAGCCCACCCCCTCGGCGACCTGCTCTTCGGGCAGCTTCTCCGGCTCCTCCGTCACCAGCGCCTCTTTGGGGGCCGGAGGCTGGCACGGGCCAGCGCCCAGCAGCTCGTTCTTCCAGGCATAATAGGTGGAGCGGGAGATCTCGGGGAACCTCTGGAGGAACTGCTGCAGCGACATCACGCCCCCGCGGTGGACACTGTCCTGCAGGAAGAGTTTGGCTGAAAAGAGGGTGGCCAGCTTCTGCCGCTGCTCCTGGGACTGCCGCCGCCAGCGGTAGAAGGTGCTCTTGGTCACACTGTAGCGCCCGCAGAGCTGGGAGTAACTGAGGCCAGGGTCACGGTCAAACAGCTCCGGGGGCTTAGCCAGCGGGGGCGGGGGAGCTGGGGCCGGCCCAGTGGCATCTTCAGCCTCCACCTCCTCCAGTCCCACCACCGGGGCAAAGTACTGGTGGCGGAAGAGGTGGCTGGTGAGGGGCTGCCCAGCCCACATGATGTGCAGGGTGGCGGGCGTGTGTTCACAGCGGCGGGGCCGGATGATGCGGTTAAAGTAGGGCCGGATCTTGAGGTTGCGCATGGGGTAGATGGAGTAGATGTTGCGCTGAAGCACGGAGGCGAGGGCGTACAAGTGCCACACGTTGGAGAAGCTGCTAGGGAAGCAGGTAGCCTTGACGTCCGCATCGAAAATGGCTTCCAGTGTGGCAGAAGGCAGGCTGGTCATCTCGGGAGACTCCTCGGAGACCAGGGAGTAGCGCACGGCCTGCAGCATCACCTTGGAGTCTATCATGCCCTGCAGGTAGTAGTGTCTGTGCAGCAGCATCTCTACCACGGTGCGGGCCCGAAGCTCCAGGCTGAGGCCCGCGTCACC
Source organism: Cynopterus sphinx (assembly GCA_030015415.1). Lineage (NCBI taxonomy): Eukaryota > Metazoa > Chordata > Mammalia > Chiroptera > Pteropodidae > Cynopterus > Cynopterus sphinx. The sequence continues at coordinate 133,810,663 of CM057384.1, forward strand.
CCACAGCAGCATGCTGGCCGCCTCGAACAGCAGGCTGCCCTCGCCCTTGCACACCAGCGGCAGCATGTTCCGGGGAGCATCCTCTGGGTACAGGCTCAGGGCCACCGAGTCCACCTCCAGAACCTGGGGCCTAGGGACACCCTCTCGGCATGTAGGGAGGGTGAAGGAGGACAGGACCTGCTTGGCCCCCAGAGCAGCACTGATAAGACCCTCCAGGCCCTCGGACTCCACTGCCTCCTGCAGGTCTTGGAGCACCTGCTGTACCAGTTGCTCCTGAGATGTCATCCTGCCAGGACAAAGGATAGAAGGTAGAGGTCAGGACAAGGTACTCAGATGATACTCAGCAATGATGCCCCATTACCCCAGCACCTTCTCCCTCAAGATAATGTCCAACCACTTCCATTCCCCCAGAGCAGATAAATGGCTAAGTGCCTCCTGAGGCTTATTTAATCCCTCAGTGGTAGTAAGAGATTCTGATATTAGCTTGAGCAAGTCACTTAACCTCTCTAGGTTTCCGGTTCCTTTTCTGTTAATATGGGGACAATAATAAACATATCTACCATATAGGGTTGTTGTGATATGAGACAATGAAAGGACGGAGATATATAGGCATATACACACACTTATATATTCATCCTTAGAACAGTGCCTGCATATAATACTATAGAAATGTTAGCTATTATATATTAGAGTATTATCTAGTACTATGCATGTTATATAGTACACCTATGAAAGCTGTATCTCGGCACCTGGCAAAGACTTACTATCACATATAGCCAAAATTGGCCTGCCTTTCCCTAGAACAGTGATTCTCAAAGATGCTCAAAGGTCCACAGGTCCTTGGGTTTCCCTGGGACTTTTTCAGGGCTTTTGCAAGTTAAACTGTTTTCAAAATAATACTGAGATATACTAAGATAACAACACTAAGATATTATTTGCCTTTTTCATTGTATTAACATTTGAGAAAAATTGTGGTACCTTAGCATAAATCAGACTGTACTAGAAGTCATTATTTTCTTCACCACCATGTAGTTGTAGTTAAGGGGAGGGGGAAGAAAACACTAGGTTTACCCAAGAATGTCCTTGATGAAACACTAAGGTTATTATTATTAAGTCACGGTCTTTAAAAAATGACTTCATTATTGGGAGTACCAAAATGGCAAGTACACAAAAAGCATTTCTGCTGCATACTGAATCATGATGAAGGTTTCACATGACCATTGTTTGGGTAGTATGATGAACTAGTTGCTTTTATCATAACATACCACTTTTACTTCAAAGAACGATTGAGAGACACCAGTCATTTAGACATAGGTATATTCTGCAGACTAACTTCTAATTTCTCAAAAATGAATAAGGTGAGTTTGCTACTTCCAGGAAAACTGCTATTTGCTGTCAGTGAAACTTTAAGCTTTCATTTGAAAATTAGAATTTTGGAAAACCTGTATCCACTACAGTGAACTTGTCAGCTTCCCAATACCTAAAAATTTTTCTGTTGGGATCAGTGGCAACACTATAAATCTAACTTTTTATAATGTATAATGGGATTGTCAACATTTGAAGATCTACATCATTCAACTAATTAACTGCATTTCCCAAATAACAAGTGAGTGATGCTACAAAGTCATGCATGAGTAAAAGATCTGATCAAAGTAAAAGAGTAAGCAATGAATTTCGGTACAGCAGGGTAGAAAAAATTGATGGATATTGTTTGATTCTACATTAAAGCTAAGCTTTGAGAAACTACGTCTCGAGTTTTGGTGTAGTTATCAAAGAATATCTACTGAAAAAGCTGTCAAATTATTCTTCCTCTTTAACAATAGCAAAAAATTCTTCCTCTTTTCACCTATATATCTGGATAAAGTTGGATTTTCTTCATATACTTCTACCAAAACAATATATCACAACAGATCAAACAGAGAGACAGAGACAAGAATCTACCCATCTTTACAGAAATTCGAAAAATGTAAATTGTTCTTTTCTCACTAAATTTTTTTGTTCTGGAAAAGTTTTCATAAAACGTTTGTTACAGTGTAACATGTTTGTTGCTTCTTAATAAGTGTTTTCTAAATATCTCTTTTAATTTTGAATATACATTAACAGATGGAACCATATATAAGCAAAAGTTCTTCAGGTCCCTCAATTCTTAAGAGCACACAGGGTTCCCAAGACCAAAAAAGTTTGAGACCTGCTGCCCTGGAACAAAGTTAGTCTTTTCAAAGAGGTGGGAGCAGCCTAGCCACTGTGCAGACATAGATCAAATAACTGAGATTTACTGAGCATTTACTATTTGCCAGGAGAGGAAACTGAAACAATCGAAGGTAGTCTAAGTTGCCTAATTTGCCCAGTCCCACGAGTGGTACAGCCAGTAGTTGAAACCAGATGCTCTTAAGGGCCTAGAATACATCTCATCTAGTTTAAACTGTCAGCAATCTTTCCAACACAAACTAATCATCCTAATTCCAGGTAGGTTTTCAGTGTTGTATTTTTAAATTTAAAAGGAGGCTATTATCCTTTTTCAGATCTTTGTTCTCACAGAGAACTTGAGTTCAATAAATCGCTTTAGATTAGCCTTAGGTTTAAAAATTGTGTTTGGGTGTATCCATTTGTCAACTAATTAAACTTCACACTTAAAAGGGATATTTGAGTGTAAATTATGGCTCAGTAAAGTTGAAAAAAGTTTTTAAAGAGCATCACCAGAATTTTATTGGATAGTCATTTAAAAGAAAAAGCTTTTTAATAACTGGTAATCAGAAACACCTTTGGATAAAATTTCTCAGCTGCAGGGGTTTTTTTTAAATGTGTATGCTGTGACAAATCTGTTTCACCTCTCACCAAATTTCTGTTTTTTATTATTTTATTATTTGACTCTGGAATTGGGCTTTTAATCTGTTCATCTTTTATGTAGATCTACTTTTTAAAACCAAATAATTCTTTTTTTGAAAACTAGGAGATAAACTTCCTATCAGTCCTTAGTAAAGACAGCACTTCCTAAAGAACAAACTGCGGACACAGAGAAGAGCTTTTTCATTCTGGCAGACAATAAAGATGCTGGGGGTTTTGTTTTTCTTGCATGTCACTTATTGAACACTGCTCTACAGCTGCATATAAATGAGCATTCAGCTAGCTACTTTGCAAACAAAATTACTCAAACAGCTACCACTTACCTACTGCTTACTATGTGCATTTAACTTTGGTAATTCAACTAAAATCTCAGAAAAAAATAAGATGATTAATTTAAATTGTGTGGGTGACTCTTTCTGCCCCTCCACTCAGTGAGACTATTTCTTAAGCAGAGCACAATGTTCCCTCGTGTGATTACAAGTTTCTGCGGGCATGGGGTGAGCATTTAGATTTCAGGCTTCTCAGAGGTAATTTTGTTTATACACTATTCGGTTCTCACCTTTCCTGCATGTGAACTACAACTCCATCACACATGCACCATTGCTAGAATGTCTATTTCTAGTTCACACCTAGAGAAAGAGAGGCTGGGGAGTTAAATTAAATAACTTTTCCAAGACCACATAGCTATTAAAGCTACAAAACCCTAAGCAATCTGACTCCAGAGCTCCCCTCCCAAACACTGTAAATACACCACCCAAAAGGGCACATTGCCCAAAATACTCATTACCCAAAGGATCCAGAAACACACATATTCTTGGAGCTTTGAGACAAACATGGCCATTTTATAGATAAGGAAATTGAGGTCCAGAAAGGTAAAGTTGACTTGCCTGATTCATGCAGTAGCATCCAAACACCTTAGACACAATGTCCAGATATGCCCCACTTCCTCCTGCACAAACCCCACCCCTCCCAACCCTACCCTGTTCCACCCTACCTACTAGGCCCAGTCCCAGTCCCACCCTGCTCCACCCAATCTCATTTCTTCCTCGGAAGAGGAAGGTGTGAGTAGGTAATACCCCACTTCTGTTTTCCTCAAAAGCTTGCTGAGAAAAAGAGGCTCTGCCTCTCACATCCACTCAAGGGCTTCTGAACCACCAGAGAATGGGGCACTGGGGAAAGGCCAGAGGCTGTACGGCTACACCAATCATCTTTAAGTAGACAATTGGTTGGTTGATAGAGTTCAGGTGCGAGTCTTTTTTTCAGCAGTGGTTTCCTGGAAATGCAATGCAAAGCAGATCTGGCAATTGACAGGTGCATTCATGAATTAAGTGCAGAAAGTGAGAGCTAACCTATGGGCTCTGCCCAGGTGGCCTCCCCTGACAACTCTTGGAAGGGATTTGAAAAGAAATGAAACCAAGGAGGGAAGGCCCCCTCAGATTACACAGGCTCCCCTGGCTTAGACTGGAAGAGGACAAAACAAGACATCCTGAAAGCATCCAGCCAGCGTCTTAGCACCTAGGAGGATCTCTGGAGCCAAGGAACGAATGAAGACCTAAGCAACTCTGCAGGAGACTCAAAGCCTCCGCTTCACCAAGGCCAGCTTTTCTCCTCCCCAACCCACCCCCGGCCCCACCCCATCTCCTTATCTCAGGCAGATGGGCTTTCAGGAGCTCAGGTCTGGCCTCTGTCCCTTGCACTTTACAGGGGTGAGCCAGTGCTCTGGGAGGGCAAGGGAAGGAAGAGCCAGGGGACCTACCGACATGATGCTGGTCAGTCTCCTCTGGCCTCTAAAACAAACTCCTCCTCTGCCAGCCTCATCCAGGGCTCTGCATTTGCTCATCAAGGACCCCATTCTTCCTCTTCTCCCACCCAACAATTATTGAAGGAGGGCCACAGAGGCCTCTGCCTTCGGGGAGACTGGGGTAAACCAGCGGGCGTCTCACCCAGCCTGGCTCGGTGCCTCTCTGGCCCGCCCTCCACTCCCCCAGTCACACTGGCCTGGCTGCTCAGGCAACACTGGCTCAGGAGAGTGCAGCCGTCTAGGCTCTCTCCCTGGTGGCCAAAAGGTCCAGCAAGGAATGGAACTAGGGATCACAGACACTGACTGGTAACAGGAGAGTCCATCGTTGTGACTTCCCAAGGCAGCGGGTGCGCCTGGGAGCACACCAGGGCAGGCCTGAAGTCACCAAGTCAGCCTGGGCAGTTCTCAAGGTCAGTCGCTCTAGTGGACCACACATCTGGAAGGGAAGAGGAAGGTGGAATGGGGCCCACAAGGGGAGGCAGGCAAGCCACCAGTTTCCACTGGGGGTGCCAGGAGGCAAAGGGTGGCTGGGAAGAGAGCTGACTGGCCTGGGCATCTAGGACAAGGGACCCAATCCAGGAAGCTCCAGGAGTCTGGGGAGGGGCTGAGGCCAGACCATTGTAGAGCATGGGGGGGGAGATAGGCAGGCGGATGGGGGTGGGGATGGAGCTGGAGATGCAGATGGAGAGAAAAGAACTTGAAACAATGCCTCACCTCCCCTCTCCACACACACACACACACACACACACACACACACACACACACACACACACACACACACACACACACTCTTATGGCATCTTCTCGGGGCCCTTTAGAGTCCCAAGGCATGCCTTCATTCCCTTCAGGCCTCCTAGCTGTACAGGCACCCACCCTTCCTAATCTTGGGTAAACTTCCTAGTTTACTGACCTCGAGGGTGACCCAGAGCCCTGGGGCCGTCCACTTCTCACTCCACCTTCCAGATTGGGACATTTAAGTCACCTTGCAGGTAGTGTCCCAACTGAGCGTCACTCTCACTCCAGAACCGGTTTCATATTTGCCTATTGAGCATGGACTGTCTACAGCCAACTGGCTGGGGAGGATGGGCTTAAGCCACTCCCCCCAGGAAATCGCCCACCCTCAAGTGTTCTGGTCCCAAGATGAAAGAAGTGCAAATTCGGGGGTCACTTCCAATGGTAAAGTGATAGCAGCTATTGTCTCATCCACACTACCCAGCTGGGGGTGTTAAAGCGCCAGGACCTGGCTCTGAAACCGACCCCAAACGGCCCAGGAAAATTCGAAGGTTGAAAGATTTTCAGAGTTTGGGAGGAGGAGAGGGGAGGAGAAGGGTTTAGATAGAAAGACCTGAAGAAAGCAAGTCTGTGGCCAGGCTAAGAGAAGTGGGGGTGGTGGACCTGAAGCCCAGAAACTGGCCTGGGACGATCGCTTAGAGATTTGGGGGCTCTCTGAAGCTCCAAAATGCATCTCTTTCTAAGGCAGCTCTCCCATCCCTTGCCCTGCAAGACAGGAAGCTGGAGAACTCACTGCCCCCATCTTGGCATAAGCCCCCTTCCCTTCCAGAAAGTTCCCACTTCTCCAAGGCCTCCATCCCCACTTTTTTCTGAGCACCCCCCAGGCTGAGGGGTCAGCACCTCTCCCAGAGAATGCCTGGGCCAGAGCTGCTTCTTTCAGGAGTCAGGGTGCCTATCCCAGGACACCTAGTTTTCCGTGCCCCAGGATGCAGATGGGAGTGTGTGGTCCCTGGGGCTGTCCTCAAAGCTCACCTCAAACCAGGGGCCTCAGATAATCCCAGAGGAACCAGTCCTATCCGCCCATCTAGTCCCTGCTGGTGGGGGAGGTAAAGGCCACTGGATTGCAGCCTTTGGTGGTATTGTCCTCCAGGGACTTTCCTGGCCAACTTTAACCCTTTAGAGTGCCGAGGCTAGCTGCTTCCCTCCCGCTGTCCAGTCCCAACCCCCGCCCCGGCTGCTCTTCTTTGTCGCCTTACCCCTGGCAACCCACTGTAAAACACCCTCGATATTGGTTATGCCCCAGCTCCACTATTATTATTTTCTCCTCTGCCAGTCATGAGCTCTACACTTACCACCTAAATCAAAAATCCTTTCTCGCCCACCCAGGCGCCCTGGATGGGAGGCCACTACAAGTGAATTCAAGCACAGTCCCTGCATCATAATCACTCCAGCCCCACCCACTATGATGGCAGTGCCCGGAGGCTGCAGCTTGGATGTCACCTGAAGTTGGATTTGAATGCCAACCCTGCCCCTTACGAGACATAGAGTATGGCCTTGAGCAAATTGTTTAGACCCTCGGGGCCCTGACTTGGAGGTTAATGTAACACAACTTTTACACCACTGATTTGTTGGGTAGATCCAGTTAAATGACACATTTAAAACATTTAGGACTGTGCTTGGCAAAAAGCAATTAGATCCCAGTTCTCGTCCTCTCCAGTTAATTCGAAAAGATTTTTAAGTTTTTAATATAAATGCAGTATTTAAAAAGCTTCAGAGAATAGTGGTTATCTTGTAGAAAGAGATGGAATTATGAGATACTTCTTTCCCCATTATATCTTTCTGCGTCTTTTGACAGTCTGCATTACTTGCTATCATTTTAAAAAGCAATGGAGATAATTTAAAATTCTTTAAAAGGCTAATAGAATCTGTAAAAGTATTTTTTTAAAAAGAAATTACAGTGATGAAAAGGTTTGTTGGTGATTCCATTACCAAAGTATTTATAGACTGAGAAAATTTAAATTGAGAAAAGTTTAAAGTACAAGGAAGAAAAAATTACCTATAATCTCATTATCTAAAGACAGCTATTGTGAACATTTTGGTATATTTCTTTCTAATCTGCTTTTTTTTTTTTTAGATTGACATATAAGTTAAACGTTCTCTTTACAAAAGATTCAAATGGTACGGAGTAAAAAATAGAGTAAATTTTTTTTCTGTCTCTAACACATTCTCCTCACTGCTTATCTGCCAGTTCTTTTTCTGTGCATTTTCATCTTTTTCTGTGCAAATACACATGTATATTTTTCCAGACTCTCTATGCATATTTTTGTTCTATGTTAAGCATTTTTTAAACTTTTGACTAAATAATATAAATTATATGTGTCCATAATATATATTATACACAAATGATATATAAATAATAATATATTACTTAAAATGCTTGTATATTTTGGTTTGGGAATTTACAAAAGGATTCAGGATTGAAATTTCAGCCCTGTTCCCACTCTACAGTTTTTCTAGAAGTAGCCAATATTGTTTCTAGGGTACTATTCCAGGAATATATTATGTATAAACAAGCATATATCTGAGAGAGTGCTTTTTTTTCATTTCTTTAAAGCAGAAATGGTAGTATACTGAACACTCTTATGCACTTTGCTTTTTTCACTTTATTTTTTTATCCAGAGCCATCACTGTCCATTGACATGTAATGAGAGTTACTCATGTACTTATATGTTTTTAGTAGCCACATTAAAAAAGTTAAAGGAACAAATGAAATTAATGTCAATATATTTTAATTAAGCCAATATATCTGGAATATTATCAATTTGACAAGAAATCAATATAGACATGATTAATAAGATATTGTACATTCCTTTTTTTTATACCAAGTCTTCAAATTCCCCTGCACATTTTCCACTTGTAACACATCTCAATTAGAACTAGCCACATTTCATGTAGCCACATGTGGCTGGTGACAAATGTATTAGCACATACCTCAACATTTAGTGTAGCATAAAATACATTTTTTGAACAAAAATAATATACTCTCCAGTCCCTTATGGATGAACATCCATCTTTTGCTCTCCTTAAACCTTGCACATCCATAATTTCGGCATGAATAGGTGTAACTATACTTTCAAAGAGTATGTGTGGTAGTAATTTGTATAGATTTTGCCAAATCCTTAGGAGTTGTACCAGTTTATTTCCCCAAAAATGAAGTATGAGAATGTAGGTTCCCTAACCTCTGGCCTGTACAGTGTAGTATCACATTTTTTTTTTAAATCTTTGCCAACCTAATGGGTGAAAAATTAGTCCCACAGTACAGTTTTAATTTACCTTTTTTTATTTGAAGTAAAGAAGAGCATTTTCATATATATCATCTATTTAAGAGCAGTTCATGTTGCCTTTCCTGTGAATATCTTTTGCCCATTTTGTTATTGGGTTATAGACCTTTTTCTTACTGATAAATGGAGTTTTGTATAAAGAGAGCCCTTGGTCAATGATAAGAATGTGAAATATTTTTTCCTGAGTTTATGGTTTATAATTGGGCTCTGCTTATGGTGTTTTTTATTCCTAGAGAAATCTTTATATTATTACATACATTGACCATATCTGTCTTTTTTTTAATGGGATTATAGATTTGGTAAACTTCAATATATTTTTATTTAAACTATTAAGATGAGGTGTCACAAAATTAAGGGCCTGGTCATAAGGTGCCCAAACACCAAAAATCCAAGATCTCCAACAATAATTAAACAACTCTTACAAATAGACATTTTTAGTTAATATGTACCTTGCTTTGAACAAAATTTAGATTTAGGAAGCAGATGAGTCAGGGATAATCCTTCACTTATAAAGAGACACACAATAGAAAAGCTTCCTTGAACTAGTGAGCTGAGATAAGTAATTAACTCTGCTTAAATGTACAGCTTTCCAGGGCTTATATAAGTAGAGGTTCACCTGTATTTTTATCAGCTACAAAAAACAAGACCCCTTATCAAGTAAAGCAGTGAAGAGTCTGAGTTTGAGAACACAATGGCAGGGTTGAAATTCCAGCTCTGTCCTGTGTGCCCTTGGACAAGTTTCCTTACATCTCCAGACCTAATCCCTCACTTAAAAAAAAAAATGAAGATAATAATACTCAAGAGGTTGCTATAAGGATTAAAACTGTTTCTGAAGTTCTTAGCACAGGTCTAATGACAAAATGCTCAGTAAACAACACTGCTATTAGATTTAGCTCTCTTCCCTACTCATTCTTGCTACAGAGATTTAAAGATTTAATCCATCTATTCATTCAATTAATTCATCCATTCAATACCTTATTGAATAATTTATATAATTTGTATATTTGTCCATCATCCACTCCATCATTTACTTATTCAGTTATTTATTCACTCATATATTCACGCATACACTTTCATTCATTCAACAGGTATCTGAGCTCTTAATTTGAGGTTCTGGGCTAGCCCTGAGGACACTGCAATGTCTACAGACCTGAATCTCGACTCCAAAGTCTGAGGGTTGAGAATCAAGTCTCATTTATTCCACAACACAACAAACACCTATTGTGTTTACTGTACACAAAGACCCTACATCCAATAGCTGCTAGTTTTACTTCCATGACATAATCCCCTGGTTACTTTCTTTGTTCCTTTTCTCTTCTTTTTCCCCTTTCTCCATTCACTTCTTTTACCCTCTCTTTGCCTCTACCCAGGCCTTGGCAAATAGCAAAAAACAGATGACCACTCAGACTCCGTAGTCGGATCAACCCAATCTCCTCTACTTTCTAGTTGAGAGAATTTAGACAAATCCAACCCCCCTCCGTTTCCTCATCCATAAAACAAGAATAACAACATCCACTAAATGATTGAATTAAAGAGGGTTGTCACTCTTTTGCTGTGAAGAAACATTTAATACCAAGGAGATACAATTATCAGTTCAAATCACAATTAGTTAAGCATCTACTCTATGTAGGCATTATGCTCAGTGTGTGAAAGACACACAAAGCACTTATGCAGCCTCTTTCAGGCATAGCCCAGGTGGGTATATAGGGAGTGCTCAGTAAGAGCACTGTTACTTGCTATTTCCAAGGTAAGGGATAAGTATTTTTTGAGCCCCTCACTCCCGGACTACTGGTATTTCTCAGAGACCTGTGTTAAGAGAGCTGTCGGCTGATGCTGACGTCTGTTTTCATTTCCAGCTCTGACAATCAGGCATTATTTATGGCTTTAAAGTCATTTAATTTTGCGGTAAATTTGAATATAGACTGGTTATTAGCATTGACTAAAGAATTAATGTTAAATTTGTTAAAAGTGATAAAAGTAAGAAAATGCCCTAAATTTTCAGATATATATGTGTAACAATTTAGGGATAAAATGACAGGACCTCAAGTGCCTGCTTTGTAAGAATCAGAGGAAAAGAAAGAGTTAAGTATATATGGCAAAATGTCAATAATTACTGAATCTCAGGGGTTCATTCGGAGTTGGTTCCGTATGCCACTCTCTCAATGTTGGTGAGTTTAGTAAGTTTTATAATAGAACGGTTGAATATTTATTTTTGAGGAGTGGGAGTAACACATTAAGAAAGCAAGAGGGAAGAAAACTTACCTGCAAGCAGCATTCCCACTTAGGCGGAGAGCAAGCAGGCCCTGTTCTTAGTCAGGAGGAGAGTGAGCAAAAGTGCCTGAGTGGGCAAAGTCATTGGCCACATGGACTGATGTCTACTTTGTTTGCAAGGATTTCGCTAGGTGCTTCACACAGCAGCTCGGGGAATGTACCAGGAGAGGAAAGAAGGCTTGAAGATAACTAACACCCCGCCCCCACTCCACACCCCCACCCCCAGCCCCACCCCCACCTCCCCATCATCCCCACCCCCCACCCACGCCCCAAGGAAACAGGCACAGATACCCCACTAGGGGAACGGCTAGATCTCAAAACTCAAACAAGTTTTTAAGGGCTTGTGGTCCCCAGCCCCCAAGTTCATTGGATTTCTTCTGTCACCTCTATTTCACCCACAGAGAGGAGGCAAGACTACAGGCCAAATTCGAGGTCATCTGATCATTCTGTTTATAATCTCAGGCCTGGTGCCCTTGATCTTGGTTAGTTTATTCCCAATTTTTTCTACTTTCAACCACACATACAAGTAACCACTTTTATTGATTTCCCTCCAGAGTTTCTTTTTGTAAGTACGAAGAAATATACAAATGTACATTCTCCAAGCATGTAGAAATAGGCTTAAAATTAACAACAAAGCCAATTGAAAATACAGAAAATTGCGGTGTTCCAGGTAAAGCGTGAAGTAAGTCTGGGAGGTGTTAGCAGGTAGATAAGCTCTAAAGCCAATGGAGTGGAAGAGATAAAGGAGAGAGGAGGCAAAAGAGGGGAGAAAGAAAAGGGACCACCCTTTAGAGTCAGCTGGGGCGGGCTGGAGGGGAACATAAAGAAGCAAAAAGAAAAATCAAAAGAGACTTTTAAAAAGAGAGGAGTGAGTAAGTAGTCAGTTGTGTTTTTGCTCCTACGTGAGGAGATCTGCATGAACCAACCTGGAAAGAGAGCCAAGCAAAGAGGGAATTCAGAGTAAAATATATCTACAATTCCACTTTTGCAAAAATTGATCTAATCGGTATGTATATTCATATGTTCAGTGAGGAGAAACAAGTCTGGAAGACTTTAAATAAAACATGCTAATAGGGGAAACGATGGTGAGCAGATTTGTGGAAAGGGGTGGCTTTTTTACTTTGGATCCCTCAGTTTTGTTTGCATTTTTTTACCACAAGAATACATTCTTTTTGTAAGGAAAAAAGATTTGTAAAAGGAGGGAAACTATCGTTTAAGACCATCTATATTCAAAATTTCAGAGGCTGTAGAGAAGGGTGGTTTAGAGAGCTAGCTTCAGAATATAATGAACATGAGTTTAAACCCCAGCTCCATCCCATGCACAAATTAATCTCTCTGAGCCTGTTTCCTCATTCCTGTAAAATGGTGATTATGATAATTACCTCACAGGATTATGATAAGTAATTAACTATGTTTATGGGGAAATACAAGTAAAGCATTTAGTACAATGACTGCCGTACAGAAAACGCTCTAATTAATATTAGTTGGCCTTTAAAATAGTTACTGCTAGCTCCAACCAGTCCATTGGAATGCTACAAACTTAGGCCACATTTTTTGGTCCCTCTAGAAAAGCTGTGATTCTTTTGTGTCATGTTCTGGACCTCCACTGAGGGCCTTTATGAGAAACAGTGATGGGAGGTCTGCTTATACCCACTATACTAGGGAACTCAGGGGGGTCTGCACCTACCAGAGAGAGTATGTGAGGTCACCCCCAGCAGAAGTCGCATGTGTATTTATATTTTCTCTCATTTTTAAAAATTTCTATTATGTTTTACAATGCACATAATGTATTAGTTTGTCGGTGTGTATGTATAGTTGACAAACAAACATACCTATGTTAGGGAGTTTAACAATTTTTCCCCATGGAATATTAACCATGGAAGTTTGGAAAGCACTATCTTCTTTGAGTGCTTCCCGATTTAGTGTCACAAAAAGCTGTGATTCTCCCAAGCAATGGGTTTATTGCTGCTAATAAATACAATCACTCTTGTCATTAGTTGTATGCCTTCCCTTCTCAGTTTTGACTGCTAGGAACCTCAGAGCCAAATTTATAACCCAGCTGTATGTACAGAATGCCTGTGATTGGCATGCCAAAGGCTATGGTATGAGCACAGCTTCTGGAACCACACTGCCTGTGTCCAAATCCCACTTATTTCCTGTGCAAACTTAGCAAGTGACTTAACCTCTCTGTGCCTCAGTTTCCTCAAATGTTAAATGATAATTATAATAGTAATTACCTCAGGATGATTATAAGGATTCAATGAGATTCTACATATAAAGAAATTAGAACAATGCTCAGCTTATAGTAAGCACTCAAATATTATTTATGTTGTTATTATTGTTGCTGACTCTCATTCTATGATTTCCTTACCCTCGCTTTTCTTCAGTCCCATTTTTGCTATTTTGTGTATTTTAGTAAGGTATTTCAAACCCTTTTTTGGAAAGAGTATAAGCAAACAACCATATGAATATATATATTTTTAATATGCCAGGCACTGTGTTAGGTGCTTGAAGAATACAAAAATAAAGAAAAAATGGTTTCTGCCTTCAGGGAAATGTTCACACAAATAGCCATAACCCAAGTACAGAACATAGGAAGCCATGTAGTAGAGGTGCTATGAGGACATGGAACATCCATGAAGGCTTCCTGGAGAAGGTGGTGTGGAAGCCACGCTGACCAGGAGACAAGGATATGGAGCAGGTATTCCAGGCAGAGAGCAATGGATAATCCAAGACAGAATCTCCAGGAAAGATGTGCTACCTATACTGCTGCATCAGTGAGTGGTCAATAAATCCCTGTTTTTGATTATTTAATTCAAGGGGTGTGGAGAACGGGTAGGATGAGACAACCAGACAATGCCTTTTTTAAGGGAAGTAAAAAAGAACAAGAGCAGAACCAAATCCTCTGAGGTGGGAAGATAAACTTGCCTGCCAGGTCTGGAAACAGGTGTGGAAAACAGGTAAGCAACAGTTGCTTTGAGGGAGGAGGGAATGGAAGGTTTAGGAGTGGGAAAAGGGAGGGGTCCTCCCTAGTTATATCTGCACCGCAGAACAAAGGCCCAAAGCCCTTGACATTTCCCAGTGGCCCAGGGATAGAACTTTCCTTTTCTTTCATGGTGTGGCCTCAACCTCAGGCCTTTCAGAAGCACATTTGGTCACAATCTTTTCAGATGTCTTCTCATCTCTAAGCAGAGGGATCCCAGATAACTTCAGCTACACATTCCCTTCATCTGGAGGTATCTAAAGAGTGAGTGAGTCCGAAAACAAAGGCTCTAAAATCACAGTTAACTCCCTGCCCCAGATGTCACTAAGAAGGGACAGAGAATGGTAAACAAAGCACAACATTTGAAGTTGGACAGAACTGGCTTTTAATTATAGCTTCTGACAAGATGCTAACACAGGTAAGCCCCAGGTTCCTGGTCTGTAAAACGGAGATGTCAATGTTTGCCTCACAGTCTTGGTTAGGAGGTCTACAGGACACCACATATATGTGCCCCGTACTCAGCAGGCACTAAGATCATCTCTCAGCTCCACTTGCTCATGAAAATGAATAAGCTGCTGCTTATTGAGCACCTCTGCTGTGTCAAGCACTGTGCAAAGTGCTTTATTTAACGTTACTGGTTTACTGGTGAAGTGGTGACTCGTGTCTTTCAGAATGCAGCAGCAACATGGGCTCTTTCCCTTCTTCTGCCCTTGAAGCCTTGATCTCCTGAAGTCAGTAGTCGATCTTTAGAACACCTCAGGTGTTGTCAGAAGGCTTGGTATCACGAAAGGCTATATATTTCAACTGCCTCCAGGCTTACGTTTAGTGAAAAATTTGAAGCAACCTAAAGGACCTTTTCCCCCGCCCCCAAAAGACCATATGTTTAGATTTCATGTAAAGAGGTTACAACCTCATTTTTCTTTCTGAATCAACTTTTTCTTCCTTCTGCTTCTTTAAGGTCGTGTTTCCCAAGTTGGCTGCTCATTGAAATCACCAGGGTTGGTTAAAACAATGCTTCGCTCCCACCTCAAGAGACTGTGATATATAATTGATCTGGAGGGCAGCCTGGGCCTCTGGATTTCTAAAAAAATTCCCAGAGATTCTAACCTGCATTTAGGATGAAAACTACTGCCTAAGTTCTCAGTTTAAAAAATTATCTATCTACCTTTTACCTTAAGAAATACTTTTTTAAACAAAAATGAAATGACATTTATATATTGTTCTACTATTTGTTTCTTTTTACCCAACAATATATTATGGCTCTCTTTCTTTGTCAGTCCACATAAAATTAACTCGCACCCTTTAACAGCAGCAGAACATTTTATTGTAGGGGTGTACAATAACGTATTTAAGCAATCCCTGGCAAATGGACATTTAGGTTGTTTCCAGTTTTTCACTATTACAAGCAACATACTGGTTTTGATAAATAAACAAAGGAAGCCTTTTATATTGTCATTTGCTGGGCATATGCATGCAATTCTTATGACGAGTGGCTTCTGAGCCCTTGAAGGGACAGGATCCAATGGGCCCTGTGAGGTCAAGGGCTAGCTGGGCTGACCGGAACCATGGCCACCTCTGTGGCTGTATCTCAGCTTTTTGATCTAAGGAAGAAGGTGGCCTGGGTACAGAGTTTTCCTTCTTCTCCACAGGGTGCCTTTTGATGTGTTAGCCTAGGGCCTAGGAGGTTGGAGGCGCTTTGGGAGGCTATCAGAAGAGGTGGAACATGACAGTTAGAATCAGCCGGTGTTTATTTGTCTGAAGCTAGGTCCAGTCCACAGAGCCAATGGATGAAGAGGATCAGAGAGCAGCAAATCCATCCAGGCCTGAATCTAGACAGGGCTTTTCACAGGAATAACTGTCCCTTTCCCTGGACTGCCCTTCTAAACTAGTATTTGAGGTATTATGTAGGTTTCTGCAGGAGGATTGCTAGGAGGGCAAGGGAAGCCCAGGTAGGGCCAGCCCTGAGCATCAGGAAAGGTCAGGATAATAATGGCTTGTCCAATGTTGGAGCGAGTTGGTAAACAGGTAAACAGCGTGAATGCAAAATTGTGCAAGAGAACTTGAGAAAAGTGTTGCCCAACCGTCCTCACATTCACAGTCCAAGTGGGTTTGTGGGGTGTCCTGGGTTCACATCCTAGCACTACAGCTGACAGCTGATTGCCAGCTGTCTGTGTGGAGGCATGAGGCCTCTCCTCTCTGAGCCTCTTCCTTCATCTGGAAAATAGAATTCATACTCATTTCACCTTGGGTTGTTGTGGGAATAAATGAGGGAACAGATGCAAAGGTATTTATCACTGTCCCTGGCACACAGTAGGCGCTCAGTAAGTAGTAGCTGCATTTATCAGTAGGTTAGGGAGCCATCCAGGAAAGATAGGGACCAGCCATCCTGTGGGGCCTAGAATCAGAATCACAAAGAACAAGGAAGCAACTTCCAGCAGCTGAAGCTTGGTGGGTGGGATGTGTTGTTCTGGACAAAGGGCCTGCACCTTCGCCTTTCCAGTATTTCTGCTGCCCTGGCTATCTGTTTCACGAGCAACTACCCGCAATTGCCAGGGAACTATGAGGAGGGTCCTGGCCATGGCCATGAGGGAAAGAGGGAAGGTGGGGGGGGGGGCTGTAAAAAATGTAAATGGTGCAGTGTGGAGCTTGGCTCCAGCTGTCTGGCACTCACCGGAGCTGGCAGGAGCCCAAGGAAGGAGCCCCAGACCCCGGGCGCCTTTTGTCCCAGGCTTGGCTTTGTAAAAGGTGGGGGAAGGGGCAAGAATTCATGGAACTCGTCCTTTCATTAGAGCCCCCGCTGCCAGCAGGTGTGAGAATAGGGGCAAGAGTTGCGGACTTCGTCCTAGAAAGTTTAGAAATGAGAATTGCAGCTCAGCATGCAGTTTTGTTTGACAAATTCCTTGGGTTTCAGCCTCTAAGGCTGTGAACCTTCAAGCCAGTCAGACTCCATTCTGCTTAGAAAGTGGCCATGAACTGGTTCCCTGCCCCCCAATTGGCCCTCTGAAGTCCCATCTCCACCAGTCCCCAAATCCCTGCTTTCCATGCCCTGCCAAAGCACACTGCTTCCCCAAGGCTGCTTGATTTTCTGAGGTTTTTGTTTGTTCTTACATTTCCATTCCTCTTTGGCTGCTTGGGGTTCACAGCTTCCAGGGCCTTCTCCAAATCACCATATTCAAGCATTAGATGTTGCTTGGACTGAAGTTCTAGAAAAACCAGCAGTGGGGCAAGGAAGGACTCAGAACCACACAGACCTGAGTCGGAACCCTGCTCTGCCCTTCCCAGCTCAGTGAATTCCAAGCAAGTTACTAACCTTTCTGAGCCACAGCTTTCTATAGGTAAAATGGGAATACTATTTATTCCTAGTCGTCAAGGTTTTGTACAGATGAAATGCTGAGTTAATGTTTAGAAAGCTCTTAGCACAGTGCTTGGCACAGAATAAATAGATGAATATTCAGTTATTCTTAATAAATCAGAAAAATAAGGCAGAAACTCCCTGCAGTGTTGTTTCAATTTGTATCTCCCTGTTGGTAGATTAATCTTTTTTTCATGTGTTTATTGGCCTTTAATATTTCTTATGTGATTTGTCTGTTCAAAGCTGTCATTCTGTTTTCTTTGAGTTTTTTGTTGTTGTTTACGTGTTTGTCTTTCGTTTAACAATTGGCGGGATGTCTCTATACATTCTGCATTCTGGAATTTTTTGTTATACAATTTGCAAATGTTTTCTCTTGGTGGGTTGCTTGCTTTTGGTGTTTTGGTGTCTTTCAACATACAGTCTCTTATTCTTTCTATACAGTGTATGCCCAAACCCACCCATAGGGCCTGGTGCTGTATAGGCTGATGTATTGCACGGTTTCGGGCCCTCACTGACCCTCCGCTTGACCAGCACACTACCCAGAGCTTTCCTAGGCTCTCCATTGTTCTCTAAATGAAAGGGAAAACCTGTAGCTGTGCTGTTTGACTGGATCCTGGAGTACCCCAATTCTATCCCAAAATGCACACACTCCCCCCTACTGGTTTCAAGAAGAATCACATCCTTCTTTTCCTGGTTTGCTGATTTGGGGAAACTCCAAGATCTGACAGAAATTAGGCAGCTGAAAGGGAATTTGGATGTCCTCCATTAACCTTCTCTCTGGGCTCCAGGACTGCCTCACGCTCTCCGTACCTCACATCTCAGTCGGCTGCCCAGACTCACATTAAGTGACCGTTTAAGTTAAGCGTTTCTGAGAAGCCATACATAAATCTAATTTGACAGATTATATTTTAATCCTCTAGGAGAGAAAGAAGTTAAAGTAAATGTTATAAATTCAACTAGTTCATTTACTGGACGGCAAACGTACTATTTGCTGGTGAAGCACTTTATGTGAAGACTTTATTTAATCCTCATGACTCTAAGGAAAGCTCAAATTTCTCCATCTTAAAAATAAGGAGATTGAAGCTCCAAGGGGTTATTATGCAGTTGGGCCAAGGTCGCCCAGTTGGAAGGTTGACAGATTGAACAAATAAACATACAGCAGCCCAGTTAAATTTGAATTTCATATAAAGAGTAATTTTTTAGGATAGCATATCTCAACTATTGCATGCAATATTTTATCTGGCAGCCATGCCCAGATGGTAAGTGGGAAATGTAGACTAGAATCCAAATCTCCTGATTCCCTGGCCTTCCAGTAGTGAGACCATGGGGCACTTGCACAGAATTCTGAGAGAAGGGAGGAAACCTTGTATGAGCCCTTAGATTTCTGGGGGTGGAGACTTCTTAACAAGCACCCTTACCCCTCATCCTCCTGCTCCTCAGGAATTCCTTTGCACTCTAAATTTTGAGAACACTTTTGTATGTATCCAGCTTGTAAATTTAGATGGCCACATTCCATTGTCTCGTGGCTTCTGCTTTACATTCATTCAATCATCCATCCATTTAACTCCTTGACAAATATTTATTGTTTGCGTGCTTTCCCTGCCAGCCAGGGATAGAAAGATGAATTAGATGCAACTTCTGCCCTTGAGGAACTCTTTCTCCACCGCAGGAGACTGACAAGTAAACAGACACATTACGGTGGGTGGGGGGATATAACAGAGACCATCTAGAGGTTTGCTCCTGAAGCAGAGGGCATGGGAGTGGGAGCAGTCAGATACGAATTTGTGAGATTAGCTTCAGCTGACTCTTGAAGAGTCAATAGTTTTGTTTTTCCCTATAGGGGAACAAATGATAATGGATATCAATTTTAGCCAGTGGTTATAATTTGCAATAAGAAGTGAATTCAGATGAAGAAAGTGAGAACATGGGCTCCAGAGCCAGATGTCCTGGTTACATCCAAGTTCCCCCACGTGTGACCATGGCCATGTAACCAACTGATCCTCTCCGTGCCTCAGTTTTGTCTTCTGTGAAGTGGGGATAACAATGTTATCTATTCCACTGGTTTTGTGTACCTAGTAAATTAAATAATCCATATAAAATGCCTAACACAACCCCTGAGACATAGTAAGTATACAATGGAGGTTCACATCAACCATTTCCCCCTCTAGTAGATTTTCCTTTCGCCTGCAAATGTGTTGTAGTAGCTTTCTATCCTTGATCCCATATCCTCTTCTAACTCCTAGAAGATTATCTGTCCCCTTTTTATGGCACCACTCTTTGAAAGAATTGCCTATAACTCTCATTTTCACTTCTTCACCTTCTGTCTCCTGAACCCACTCCATGGAACCTGCTCTTGTCAAGGTCACTGATAAGCACTATGGTTCAATTCCAGCGGCAATTCCAGTATCACTTGCAACTCCTCAGCAGTATTTGACACATTTGATCTGGCCATGTTTCATGAAGTCATTGTTTCCCTTGGCTTCTAGGACACCACATTCACCTGGGTCTCCTCCTCCGCTGCTGCTCCTTCTCCACCTCCTTTGCAGACTCCTCCTTCTTCCTCTCCAGGTCCTTCCACTAGATGTCAGGGTCGCACAGGGCTCAGTCCTCTGACCTCTTCTCTAGCTGCATTCACTCCTTAAGTGATCTCTTGCAATCTACTGATTTAAAACCCCACCTTTTCTCTTATGATTCCCACATTTACAGCTCCAGCTCAGACATCCACCCCGAACTCCAGATTCAAACAGCCAACTGCATATGTAACATCACCGTTGAGTGCCAACTGATCTCAAATTTAACCTGTCCATAAACAACAAACTCTCGACTCATCACCTGTCTCTCATCTATAACCGGTTTTTCTCCCAGAATTCTCAGTAAATAGTACCATTATTCACTCAGTTGAGCTAGCCAAAAGCCTTAGAATCTCTCTTGATTCCTCCTTCTCTCATCCCCCGTATCCAAACTCAAATCCTATTGGTTCTCGCTTCAAAATACATCTCAAAGCCAACACTTCTCACTTCCTCTAAAGCAAGGTTTCTTAGCTTTTGAACCAGGTAACCCTTTGTCATGACAGCTGTCCTGTGCATTATTGTAGGATGTTTAGCAGCATTCTGGCCTCTACCCATTAGAAGCCAATAACATCCTCCAATTGTGACAACCAAAATGTCTCCAGATATTGCTGCATGTCTCTGGCAGGGTGGTGGGTATGGAAAGGTGAGGCAAAGCCTTCTGGTTGAGAACCACTTCTCTACGGCTACCATTCCACAGTCTCAACTATTATTATCTCTTACCTGAAATACCAGAATACCTCCCTAACTGGTTTCCCTACCTTCCTTTTAGCTCCCCCTTCTCCATCCAGCAGCAGCCAGAATAATCTTTTTTAAATCACAAAACAGATCTTGTCACTCCTTTGTTTTCAACCCTCCAATGGCATCCCATAACATTAAACATAAAACCCGATGTCCTTATGATGGTGTGCAAGACACTGCATGATCTGACCCTTTTTCATTTCTGACCACTCTCCCCTTGCTCATTGCACTCCAGCCATGCTGACTTCTGTGCCTTTCCTTGAACATGTCAAGAACATTCCCTCCCAGGGCATTTGCATTTGCTGTCCCCTTTATTTAGAATGCCATCCCTCAGAATCTGCATAGCTCCTTGTCTCACTTCACTCAGGTTTACTGTTTAAACCTCCTCGGAGACACCTTTCCTGAGCACTCTGTCTGAAGGAACACTGGCACCCATCCCTCTCTCCCCACACCTTGTGTGATGGACATGAAGATGTGCAGCCCAGATCCCCTTCTTTAATGAAGAATTAGGTGTGCAGTCAGCAGGCAGCCTTCAGCTATTACAAGATTGCCTGAGCCAGAGTGGATTTGCCTAAGGTCATGACCTTTCCTAGCTAGACCACATCCAAGGACTGATTGGAGCTTGAGTAGAAAGGAGGCAACGAAGATAGGTCATGTTAGCTCTGGAGTCCCTCATGGAGTTGACTGAGGCTGTCATCGGACCTGCCCCTCAGCTTGATTTCTCCTTCTGCCCAATCTTTGTTCCTTCCCATCCCTTCCACAGATGGGACCCAAGAGCATTCCCTATCAACATCTAGCATGCTAAACATCTCAGGGTGTGCATCCCAGAGGACTCAACTTGTGACATCCTCTAGAGTTTTCTTAGCACTATGACTTATATGTAATATTATTGTATTTGCTTATTGTATTTATCAGCTTAAGGTCTGTGAAGGCAGGGACTTTGTTTTAAAACTGCTGTATCTCCAGCGCTTAAAACAATGCCTGGCACATACAGAGTGCTCAGTAAACACTGAATGTTGAATGAATTCTCATTGCCACTATGGTCAGCTCTTCACTACTGTGGGTTTAAGGAACAAGTCTCCCAGAATGCGCCATGAAGACATGCAGGTTATTTTGAGCTGAAAACAATTAAAGCCCAACAAACTCAAGATTATTTTTACCTCCTTCTTCCTGCCTAGAAAGATTCAGTTAGAAAAACCTGCTTCAGAAAGGGGTCCTTAGCATATTCATCTTAGCACATATGAATGAAGTATGGCAGACAGGGAGGATCCAAGCAAAAATCTGTTCCACTAGATTCCTCTTTGTTTCTAAATGGCCTTGTAAGAAATTGTTCACAAATGTTTATTCTTTCTCACATACCTCTGAATTGCCTACCACCCACTTCTTAGTCCAAAAGGACATATATACCTCATTTGGCCTCGCTGTTTTTGGAATTTTGGAATTTTCATGCTTATGTGAACTCCCCATGTGCACATATTAAGATTTGATTTTCTCCTGTTAATCTGCTGTATGTCACTTGAATTATTCAACCAGCTAGAAGAACTCAAGGGATGGGGGAAAGTTTCCCCATCCCTGACACTGCTCTAAGATTACTCTTTGTGATCAGGGTGTCCTTGAGTGATTTCTAGTATGAAAACTCCAACTTTTTAACAAACACGCAGCTCAAGGACACAATCTTTCCACAGTGATTTATTTCTAGGGTGGGAACAGGCCCAGATGGCTTCAGATCTAGGAGAATTGACAGCAGGGCTCTGCTCAGCTAACGAGTAATCCCTCCTGCTCTGTCCTCCTTTAGTCTGGAAACAAACTTAACAGACTGGTCCCATATGTGGAAGCTGCCACAGGCCTTTGAACCAGCTACACCTCAGATGTTTTGGCCTGATCAGCCCACTGGGTAAATTTCAGATTAAATTGTCATTCTTTAGTATTTTGACACACTGTTCCATCTTTTTTCAAGAACTTTCACATTGCTTGGTAATTTCTCACGATGGCCAAGAGCTGTGAGTCTACTTCAACATCCTAATTCTATATACAGGAAAACTGAGGTCAGAGGACTAGCTTCATTCACTTCAAAACTGCTTAATGGACACCATTTATGTGCCAAGCACTGGGCTGAGTATTGTAGAATGTGAGGATGACTAAGAAGGATACAGGGAGACGGGCAGGAACAAGTCTTTAACTGGGTTACGAACCAACAGCTGTGAGGGCCAGAAGATGAAGTGATTGTTTCTATATTGCCAGACAACTTCTGGGTAGGTCATATAATTAACATTTTTTAAAACCCACTTAGAAAAAAGCATACAGGCTCTTTTGTTCAAACTGTCTTTTGCATTCTGTAGTTCTTTCATTCCTAATTTCTACAGATTGCAATTATTTTCAACAGGCACATACTTACACACGCACAAACATGTTTTTTTTTTAAACAAATGGGGAGTATGCCTTCTTTTAAACTTAACCATATTTTGTTGATGTTCAAGGATATTCACTGCAGCGTTCTATGTAATAGCAAGAAACTATAACCCACTAAAATGTAGGAACTGGGTAGATAGTTCCTCTTTACAATGGATTTCTATTCAGTGGGGGGAAAATGATGTGCGTCTGTACGATATGGAACAAACTTCAAGATATACCATAAAGTGTAAAAAGCAAGCTTCGAGACAGAGTTTTTAAAAGGAAAAAGATAGGGGGTGTGCATAAAAAATAATCACACATTAAAGTTTGCGTATGCATAAAATATTTCTGGAAAGATTGCAAAGGAACTGTAAAGAGCAGTTGCCTCTAGGATGAGATGTACTTATTATTCGTTATATGCCTTATCACCTTGTGAGATTTTTGTTGCTATGTGTTTTTAATTTTTTCAACTAAAAAACTAGTTAATTAAAAAAACATATTCAATAATATTGTAGTAACTATGTATGGTATCAAATGGGTACTAGATTTATTGAGGTGCTCACTTCATAAGCTATATAAATGTCTACTCACTATGTTGTACACCTGAAACTAATATAATATTGTATGTCAGCTGTAATTAAAAAATAAAAAATAAATAAAACATCTCAAACTCTTAAACAAACAATCAATATAGCATGGGCATTTTTCCCATGTTACTATGTAATGCATTTAGCTCCTATCGTTGCCAGGCATTGTTTAGATACTTCACATATATTAACTTATTTCTGACAACTTTCTAATATAAAAATTGTTATTCCAGTTCACAGATAAGGAAACTGAAGCAACTTGCCCAAGATCACACAGATATTAAGTGGTAGAGCATGGATTTGAACCATGTAACCTGTCTCTAAAGTATATTCTACAAAGTGATTGAGTCATACTTTGTTTAACCACTCCTCTTTTGATGGGAATTCTGGTTGCTTCTAGGATTTGGCTATTACCTACATGCTGCAGAAATATCCTTGTGATCAACCCTTTGTGCTCTTGAGTAAATATATTTATAAGAAAAGTCCTTGAAGTGAAACTACTGCATCATCTAAAACTTGATAGTTATTACATTTTTTTTCTTGACCAGTTTGTTCTCCCTTTGTCTATGTATGAAAATGAGGAAGTATAGCCCAGAAGTCCAGTAGCTGGAAAAGGGGAAGTTCGTCCCCACCTCACCCCCCTCCAAGACACAATTGTCAATGTCTGGAGATGATTTTTTGGTTGGGTCAGGGGGAGTGCTGCTAGAATCTAGTAGCCAGAGATATGGCTCAACAATACACAGGAAGCCTCCCTACCTGCCCTAACAAAGAATTATCAGGCCCAAAAAGTCAATAGTGCCTAGGCTGAAAACCCTTGCTGTATGGTACTTTTGTCATAGCACTTTATAAAGACAACTGTAATTGTCAACTGGTTGGCCTTCCCATCTAAATAAGCCAGCATCATGAGAACAGGTGGTACAGGTATCTCATTGAGTATTTGGCACATAGTTGACAATAAGAACTGAAGGAAGATGGGAAGGTACATCCAGATTCAAATGTAAGATCCAGTAAGATCATGCTTCTTGTTAAGCATTTCATTCTTGAACATTTAACAAATATTTATTAAGCATTTACTATATATTAGCAGTATTTTAATGTAAACTGATGGTTATTGGCATCAATTCAGCACCAATTCAAGGCCAACAGGAACCCAACTTGGAATGAGGTGAAGGAGGAGACTTTATTCCGTGTAAACAGCTCATTTGTGATATAGTATGGCAGCATGCCTGTGGAACAGCTCAATAATGTTACAGCTCAATTATGAAACAGTATGGCTGTGAAATAGGTGGCTTGGTCTGGTGTTGCAGCTTGCTCAGTGTTGTAGCATGGTTCCATCCCACTCCAGCTACACAGGTATGCTAGAATTCACTCTGGTCCAAACTCTTATTTCAGCTCCAACCCTGCTAACTTATACAGAGAGAAGTCCATGCCCCTCGTCCTTATTTGTCCATTCTTTTGCAAACAAGAATTCCAAACCTTCACAGTTTGGCCCAAAAAGTACTGTCCTGATTGGTCATAATAGAGCTGTTCTACCAGTGGAGATGCTAATGAAAATATAGCTGTTCAGATCCAATTGGTGGGGAAAGTCTCAGTCCTATTGTTTGAAATGCACTTCCAGGAACTCCTTTTAAGGGTGGGCTCTCAGCACAAGGTAGGAACACAGCGCAGATAGCAGGCAGTTTAGTGAAGGTTTCTATCTGAAGCTCAGCTTGCATGAGAGGCTCCTGTTTAGCAACAGTTTTTAGTCTCTGGGTTTCTGTTTTTGGTTTGAGTTTTGGGGGTTTTTTGAGTCCAGTTAGCCACCAGGAGCTCTTCCTGATAGGTATTTTCTTTCTCAGAAGCAACAGTAGGTACTGGGAATATAGCAATAAGCAAGGCAGAGTCAAACTTCACTCAAATGAAATTTATTCTTATAAGGGAAGACAACCAATAAGCAGGGAGACAAGGTGGTTTCAGACAGTGATAAATATTATGAAGAAAACAGATAAGTGTAATATAATAGAGAATGATGGGGCCGGGTGACACACTAGGTAGGGTGAGCAGGTGGGTGGCTGTGAGCCAGCCATGGAAAGCTCAGGCTAGGGGAAGAGTGACTCAGTTGGACACAAGTGCAATTGCAAACACCCTGGGGTGGAAACAGACTGGCCATTCAATGAAGACCAAGTGGAGGATCCAGTCATGTGCCATGAAACTACTTGGATTTTCTTCTAACTGCAACCGGAAGCCTGATTTATGTTGTTCAAAAGAGCACTCGGCCTTCTTTGGGAGAATGAATGAAATAGCTCCTACATTCGGAGGCTAACATACGTATCCTAAAATACTGAAAAGTCACATTTCTCTCTGGGACCTCCTGTCAAAAAGGAAACCCCCCAACTCCAGAAGGGGGCGCTCCAGGCGCAGGCTCGACGGACCGTAACGCTCAGCCCCGAATCTGTGGGAGACGTCGCTTCCGGGCGCGGCCGCGGCGCCCGGAGCCTTCCTCTCTATCCGCCCGTCTCGGTGGTCGCCGGGGCCCCGCCCCTCCCGGGCCGGTCGCGTGGCCCCGCCCCGCCCCCGGTCACGTGATCCGCGTACTCTGCCCGGAGCTGACCCGGCCCGCGGGGAAGCGCTCTTCAGTGTCGGTCGCATCCCGGGTCATGGCGGTCCGGGGCCCCGCGCCCGGGAATGGCTCCAGGTGAGCAAGGCGACTGGGGCGGAGGGTCCGGGCCTCAGGGCGTCCTACTGAGGGCTGCGTGCGGAGGGGGCTCCACTGCCCGACGCCCTGGTCCGCGGCGCGTGAAGGGCCGCCGCCCGGGCGAAAGCAGGAGCCCCCGAAGGGGCGCCCTCCAGCTCCCAGGGACCTCTGTCAACCCCTGCACCCTGGGTGTGGGATCCTCCGTCGGAGCTGGCTTTTTAAATTAATTATTATTATTTTCTTAAGACCCTCAAGTGCGCAGAACTGGCTTGCTCCCCTTTCTCAGCGCTTCGCGGGCAGGGCAAAGCCCCCTCGCGTTTTGGCTCCGTCCTGCCTCCATCCCTCATCCCCCGTGCACGCCCCTTCTCAGACCGCCCCTCGGAGGACCGCGCCAGCGCCTTTACAGCGCGCCGTCCGCGACTTCGCGGACCTGGTACCTTGAAACCTGCGGGGTGGTTGCGTGTTCGCAGGAGTGATGATAACACGGTGCGATGCTCTCCGGAGCTGCGGGCCTCGGCACCGTGTTTTTGAGGTCACACGTGCTGCCTGGACTCATCCCGCTTTCGCCGCTGAGCGCTGCCTGGTGCTCCCCGAAGTGCCTTGGGGCCCATTTTGCTTATACATGCCCCTTGTCTTGGACACTTACGTTGCTTCCAGTTTTCACTACCACAAGCCATGCTGGCACTTGTGGGTGGATTTCTCTGCGTTATCCACACCAGTTTAGGGTGCCAGGACGTACCTAGCTGTGCTGAATCGTTTTCTGGAATGGCCACACCAAGTGATACTTCCGGGCAGCATTAAAGAAGGGTTCTCCATAGCCCCCGCCCCCAACGTTGTTATTGTTTGGTTTTCTAGTGTTTATCAATCTGATGTACGTAAGGTAGTATCCCACTGGATTAATTTTTATGTATTAAGCATTTGAGTTTCCCCTTTTCTGAATCACCTGTGTCCTTTCCCCACTTTTCTATGGATTTCTTGTTTTCCTGACTTGCAGGAATTCCATGCATACTTTAGATTTTAATTCCTCGTGGTTTTTACTCTGCAAGTACTTCCTCCAAGTCTTTTAATCTATAGCACTGTGTTGAACAAAAATATTTCATTCTAAGTTAAATTCATTAGTTTTTCCCTTTCTGTTTTGTGGCTTAGGGATCTTAAGTGACAAATACCTTTTCATTATGTCTTGATGAAGATATTCTAATACAGTTCCTTCTATTAATAACTAAATAGTTACTTTTCACTTTTACTTATTTAATCCATTTGGAGTTTTTAAAGTTTATTTTTTGTAAATGATTTGAGGTAATGATCTAAATTTTCCTCTACCATTTTCAATAAGTAACTAATGAATTAATAATTAAAAATTAGAGAAGCTCTGTAATACAGTTACAAGCACAGATTCTTGGATCCAGGCTGCACCTGTGCAAGCCCTAAGGCTGCCACTTAACCAGGTGGGTGACAGGACAACCTACTTAATCTCTTTTGCCTCTTCCTCTTTCATAAAATAGGCTATATTCTGCATATTTTAGGGTTGTGACAATTAAATGAATTCATGCAAAAAAACATGTAGAACAGTACTGGGCACATAGTATGTGCTTGGTAAGTGTTGACAACTATGTCCTTCCTTATAATGTAGCCTCTCTTAGGTGCCCATGTAAACGTAGCTTTTTTTTTGAAGGGATTTGTGTTGGGGTTTTTTTTTTTTGGTCTGTTTCATTGGTCTTTTTGTTTCTGTATTAATAATGTACTTTGTTATTATTTCAGCTCTGTATTATGATATATCTTAATTACTTGATGATTTGGGTCTCCTCCTTTCCTATTCTTCACAATTTCTTAAGCTATTCATGGACCTTTATATTTCCAGATAAAGTTCTTTCAAGAAGTCCAGTTTTTGATTGGTATTACACTGAATTTATAGATAACAGTTGTCAGAAATGAGAAATGAGGTCTTTATAATATTAAGTCATGCCAGCTCTTTCAATTTAATTCTTCTTTCATATCCTACAGTAGAACTTTTTGTTTTTCCTTTAAAATGTCATATACATTCTTTTTAAAAGTTAATTCCTGGATATGTTATAGTTTTTCTACATTTTTCTATATCTAGCTGAACTTTCATTTCCAACATTTTGTCTACTGATTTGCTGTTTCCTGTGTAAACAAACACATTTCTGCAAATAATGACAATTTAATTTCTCTCCTTTCAGTCCTTTTGCTTCATTTTTTTTTCTTGCTTTATTGCTTTAGCCAGGATTTTAAAATCCTTGATGTGGGCTTCCTTGTCTTCTTTGTGACCATAAAGAGGATATGGCTAAAATTTCTTCATTAGCTAAGTTTTTTGCTGTAGATTTTTGTTAAGTAACTTTTCAGAGCATTTAAAATTTTAAAGAAATTCCTTTCTATCTATCCCTGGTCTGTTCCAAACCTACCGTCTTCAGCATTTGTAAACCATTCTTTCTGAATGGCCTGGACCCCACCACAGAATGTAATAAGCTTGGTAACTGCTCTTTAAGGCTCAGCTGCCTTCTTAGGTTTCTTTCTGCTTCTACTTCTCTTCTCAGGCCCAAGTTAGATCTGCAATTTCTCCAGCGGTTCCTGAAGATACAGAAGGTTTTGTTTCCTTCTTGGTCATCACAGAATGCCTTGATGTTCCTGACCCTTTTGTGTCTGGCCCTCTTGGGTGAGTGAGTGAGCCCAGGCTAGAGGTGGGAGGGCAGCTCTGGTTTTAGATCCTTTTCCTTCTCTGAGACAAGGACTCAAGAGGAAGCCTCCCTCCTATTTGTACCCATCATTACTGATTTCTGACTTCTTTCCCTGCCCCCAGAACAACTCGTGATCTACCAAGTTGGCTTGATTCCCAGTCAGTACTATGGGGTCCTGGGAAACAAAGACTTGGATGGGTTTAAGACCCTGACATTCCTGGCTGTCACGCTCATCGTTCTCAACTCCATGGTAAGTTCTTCCTATGTCTCTCTTCCTTTCCAGCGTAATAAGAATGGAATGCCCAGTGGACTTAGCCACCAGGAAGCAGTAATCAAGCTAGGGTGTATGGCCTCTCCCTTTTCTGGGAATTTAAGGTCAAAAACCTAGGTAGGACAATGATCTTGCTATTAACCCACTGAGACCAATTCCTTGGGTGTTTCAAGCTCCCAGAACCACGAGATTCTGGTTTAATTCAGCATATCATGGAAATGATCATTGTTCCTTCCATTCCCAAACTCTTGCTTCAGGGAGCTCAGAGCACTTGAAAACTGGGATCAGCAGCCAGAACTGCTCTTCCTCTTTGGGGCAGAGGCTATGACTAAGCCTGGCACCATACCACACCTCCCAGCCTTTGCACCTGTTGTTTTCTCACAGAATGGCCTCCTTATGCCATCCTTTATTCACTTGGTTAATGCCTGCTCCATTTTCAAGATTCTTCTGTTGTCACTTTCAAGTCCTCCTTAACTTTCTAATCCATGTTTCCTCTACCAAACTCTATCCTTGACTTAAGCAATACTTTGAGTTTCCCTCTGCTGTAACACTCTTTACACCTTTGTAATTGTCTGTTTCCTGGCTAGACTGAGATCATTGCAATTTCCCTCATGCTTATTAGCACATAAATGGTGAATGGTGAGAGCCAGGGCTCTGCTAGGACTCCAGCCTAATGCTCTCTCTCAGGCTGTGCTTAACCTGTTTTCTTAGGGAAGCCATTTGTCACACTTTGGCACTTTTGTTGGGTCTTTAGTCAGTAAGCACCCATGTTCCAAGTTGTGGGGACAGAAAAATAAGAACATAAATGGAATAGAAAATACTGTCCTCAATCTCCAGAAGTTCATATGCTCTCAGAATAAGACAACGTGGAAAGGAGCTAGAGGGTCTTGCCTTTGGTAAGCCCTTCAGTATTTGGCGAAAGAATGAACCTGTGAGTGAAGAAGGGAGAAGTCCCATGACTGGACACTTTAAACAAGCAGGGGAGTTGAGTGGACAGAGTAATCCCAGTGGGCTGGGACAGGTCCCCAGAGGCTTTCTGCCAGCCCTGATTTTTGAGCTGAGACTTGCAGGAAGCCATTCTCCCTCTCCCTCCCCCTGCCTCCCCCACTGTGCAGCTGAAGAGCTTTGACCAGTTCACCTGTAACCTGCTGTATGTAAGCTGGAGGAAGGACCTCACCAAGCACCTCCACCGCCTCTACTTCCGGGGCCGCATGTACTACACTGTCAACGTGCTGCGAGATGACATCGATAACCCGTAGGCCCCCCTCTCGGTCCTACTACCCTCTGCCTGGTTTCATCCATCTGGCTCATCCCTCAGAGATCATCTACAGTTATTTGCAAATGTCATTAAGAGCCATGGGAGGAGGATGTTCTGCAAGGGACTCCTGGAGAGGCTGCAAGGCTGGGAATAGGGAGCTAAAATATAAGAGTGGCTTGCTTTTGTCCATTTCATATTCTGGGCTTCCAACTCTGGCCCCCTCTGAAAAGAATGTCTTTGCTAGAAAATCAGCTCTTAGCAGTAAAAGAAAATGCTGTTTAGAACTCAGTCTAGGATTTAAATCTTTATTCTATCACCTCCCAGCATATGGGCCATAAATTCACTAAGCCCCAGGTTCCCTTTCTGTAAAATGAGGATAACAATAGTTTCAAAGGATACAGTGAGGTTAAAATGATATTCATGTAATGTAAATGTACAGTGCCTGGCACATAGCAAGTGTTCCAATGTAAATTAGCTGTTGTGATTTTACAGGTAAGGACACTGAAGCCCAGAGAATGCAAGTGACTCATGTCTCATTGGGAATAGGAGTCACTGTGGCCCTGGTGGTGTGATGGGACATATGGACTCTCCTCACCCATTTCCTCCCCACACACCACCCTCCCAAGCACTTCGTTGCCTGGGGTGATCTTTCCTCAGCACAAGCTGAGCTTTGCAGCAAAGATTCTTGGGAGGCTGCTGCTGCCACTGCTGACCTCTCACTCCTAGGCCTCTTCTCTGTAGATTTACCCGTGGAAGCTTCCACAGTCAGGTAGCTAAAATGGGGACAGACGCAGGCTTGTAAAAGAGAGATCGGGAGGAGTGAGATAAATGGGGTAGCTTTCCTGATCATCTAGAAACTTAGCTCACCTACCCTCAAAACTGACTCAGGACTCCTGGGTGCTAGACCTTTCAGTTGCCATTTTTTCTGAGGGATAAACGAGGCACCATAAGAAGCAACTCTTCAGAACCTTGTGTAGAGGTCCCCAGGGTCTCATTGCCTCTGGGAAACCTGTCTGAATTCATCTTCCCACGGGGTCATTCCTAACAGCACTGGAAGGTCAGAATAAGAGGTAACATGGAACTGTCAGCTTTCTCAACCCTCAAACCCAGCTCCCTGGGTCTAGTTACTCTGTGTCATTGGCTTTAGGGACCAGCGCATCAGCCAGGACGTGGAGCGGTTCTGCCGACAGCTCAGCAGCATGGCCAGCCAGCTGATCATCTCCCCATTCACCCTCGTCTATTACACCTATCAGTGCTTCCAAAGGTGAAGCCTCTCCTCCTGCCAGAATCCCTCCTTCTCCCCCACCTGGTGTATTCCAGAGGTCCTTCACTTGCACAAGCTCTCCCAGGTCAGGGTCCAAAAGAGACTAGTCTTCCCCCCTTCCCACCTGTACCCAGAAGTCTTCATTTCTCACATGCTTGGGCCCCTGCCATCCCTTTGGCCCTGTAGTATTTCAGTGTGACAAGGATCCTGATGCTCTGACAGCCAAAAGGGGGCAGGAGTCAGGGCTGAAGCCTGTGGGGGGTATGTGGCAGCTCCCTACCCTCCCTCTCTGCCTTTCAGCACAGGCTGGCTCGGACCTGTGAGCATCTTTGGGTATTTCATCCTTGGAACCATGGTGAACAAAATGTTGATGGGGCCCATTGTGGTGAAGCTGGTGCAGCAAGAAAAGCTAGAGGGGGATTTCAGGTGTGTGTCCCTTGCTTGAGGTTTCTGAGCTGGGCATAATGGTTAAGGAATGGGGTCTGGAGTAAGGCTGTCTAAGTTCAAATCCCAGCTAATCCACTTACTAGCCATGTGCTCTTGGTCAAGGTCTTAACCTATCTAAACTTGGTTTCCCATTGCTAAAATAGGGATGGTACTGTTATTTAAAAGAATTGGGAAGAGGATTAGAGACATACATGAGAAGTATGAAAATGCTGTCTGATTGGCCATCATCATCATCCCTTGGCCTTTTTATGTGCTTCTGTTCCCAGCCAATGAATCCAGCCCCTCCTTTGGCTTCATGGCCTCCTCCTCCTGTGGGAAGCCCAGCTGTGGGAGGAGGAAGCTGTGGGCACCTGTTGTCTCTGGAGTGAGGCAAGGGGCCGCCCTGTCTGCAGGGCTCCTGCCACCATGACAGTCCAGGAAAGGGTCAGCCTGAGGTAGCCAGTTTAAGTGTGGAGCTGGGCTCCTCTTTGTTTGGAGGTCTTCTTAATCCAGGTCTCCGAAAGGAGAGGGGCCAGTACTGCCCACTATCAGCACACGTTTCGCTTTGGTCTGCCCAGGTTCAAGCACATGCAGATCCGGGTGAATGCTGAAGCTGCTGCTTTTTTCAGGTGAGTCTAGTGGAGACAGTTCCCCTTCTGCCCCATCAGAGCTGCTAGTGGAGGTGGCAGAGAAGACGAATGGTACAACCCTCCCACCTCTATCTAGCCCAGGGTTGAGCAAGCTCACACTTAGCAGTGACCCTCTCCCCTTCTCTCTCACTGTCCTTGTCTGCCTCATTCTTAGGTTCAGGGATTTGTTTCTGAAGCTAGTGTTTCCTCTTAGTGGCCTAGCATGGGGCCTAAATTTGTTCCAAGAATGAAATGAGTGAATGTTTCATTGTCTTGCTGATGACTAAGGCGATGCCTCTGCCTCTGTCTTTCTGTCTGTAAAATGGTTTCCCCTCATTATCCTCCCCTGACCTTTTCTGCCAGGAGAATTTCTGCTCATCCTTGAAGCCCCAAGTCACCTCATTCTGGGAGCCTTCCCAGACTCCCTTGGTAGTCAAGATCTTTGTTGCTGGATCTCTGAAGACACTGCTCATGTAGTACTTTCCATATCTAGATGAAAAGATGCAGTATACCTGCCTACCCACTGAACTGGGGGGCTCCTCCAGGATGCGGACTGCTTTACCACCTTTTCATCACCCTGGCTTCCTAGTGTAGCACCTACCACAAAGAGACTGCTCCCTTATTGGGGGCCCATCATGTGCCTAGCACTTTATATTCAGAAATTCTCACTATAGCCTATACTTAGGTATTATAAGCTCCACTTTATAGAAAACAGACTCCAAGACAACCCATCAGTCACACCCAGCTAGTAACTGGCCAGAGCCAGGATTTGAACCAGGTCATTCCAATCTAGAGTTCAGGTTCTTTCTGCAGACAATATATTGAATGAATGAAGCAATGAATGGATGCCAGTGGCAGAAAGGGTCTGAAGTGAAGATCGTTTGGATGGTCTTCTTCCCTAAAGGACAGTGTGATGAGGGACAGAGGGCCCCTAGCCTGGCTGAGACTCTGCAGGCCCCATGGACATCCCATCCTTTCTCATCAGAGCTGGGCACGTGGAGCACATGAGGACAGACCGCAGGCTACAGAGACTCCTTCAGACCCAGAGGGAGCTGATGTCCAAGGAGCTTTGGCTGTACAGTAGGTGGAGGGAACCCTGGGAGGCAGGAACCATGGGATTGGAATAGACCCTTTTCTTTCTCTCTGCATTGGCATATTTGCTCTGAAGAGGGAGTTCACCAGGGGGAGCCACTGCCTTTGCAGTGTGTGGCCTCAGGAGCCTGAGGGTCCGGTGAATACCTCAGCCCTACTTGGCTTCCCACTCCCCTCAGAGCACAGGAGAGTCTTTGGGTCTCATGCAGTCTGTCTTTACAGTCGGTGTCAACACGTTTGACTATCTGGGCAGCATCCTGAGTTATGTCGTGATCGCCATTCCTATTTTTGGTGGCATCTATGGAGACCTGAGCCCCACAGAACTCAGCACTCTGGTCAGCAAGGTGAGAATCCTTCCTGGTGACCTCCTCATGCTGTCCCCTCTGCCCTTTGGCTCAGCGCCCAGGGCCTGGGAGTCAAGGCCTATGCTCACTGCTGTTCGTTCTGTCCAGAACGCCTTTGTTTGCATTTACCTCATCAGCTGCTTCACCCGGCTCATCGACCTCTCCACCACACTCTCAGATGTGGCTGGTTACACACACAGGTGAGGTTGTGTCCTACCCCTCTACTTTCTAAACAAAATGTGTGTCACTGGAAGCAGTAGCTGAATAAGAAAAAGAATGGAAAATCTCCCCTCACATACTAGTGGTTATGAGAGTAAAAGGGATATCGCGTTCATCTGGCCTCCAGACCCACCTCAGGTTTTCACTTTTTGCTCAGGATCGGGGAGCTTCAGGATACCCTGCTGGACATGTCCTTGAAGTCACAGGACAGTGAGATCCTGGATGACAGTGAATGGGACTTGCACAGGTGAGTAGTGGGCTGGCAGCGTGTGCAGTGGTTGAGAACACAGGCTCTGGAACTGCCCGGCTTGGGTTCCTCCTTGGAGCCCTGCCCCTTTCCAGTTGGGCAGCAGAGTTGTACAGAGCAAATGAAAGAAGTCTGTTGTGCCAGACTTCTTTAGAAACATTGCCAGTCAGTGTTGCTGTTCCAGCATCCACGGTGTTAATTTCCGCCATCCCCCGCCTGATGGAAACAAAGTGCTGGCACTGCCTGGCCTGAGTAACAAAATCTGAATATTAGCCCCGCTCAATCTCTGCTGAGCCCTGCCACCTGCCCCTTTCCGGGGGCTTGTCTCTTCTTCATCCCCAAGCCTCACTC
This sequence comes from Cynopterus sphinx, assembly GCA_030015415.1. Lineage (NCBI taxonomy): Eukaryota > Metazoa > Chordata > Mammalia > Chiroptera > Pteropodidae > Cynopterus > Cynopterus sphinx. The sequence continues at coordinate 133,845,741 of CM057384.1, forward strand.
AGGCGCTGAGATGTCTTTATTATTATATTGTTGCAGGCTCTGTGCTGTTTCTGACCTTTCCGTGTATTGGGAATTTGTTTCGTGTCCTCACTTTTCTTGGGTAAAATTACTTAAGAGTTCTGGGTCTCGGTTTCTTCATCTCTATAGAGATGACCTTCCTCTTAGGGTTGTTGTGAGGATTAGCATAGTTCTTAGAAAGTGCTTGGACCTTGACCCCAAGAAGGAAAAAGTCTGAATTCCAGGGCCTACACTTAACTGTCTCCTTAGGAACGAATGCCTTAACTGTTACTCCTGTTCAAAATAAAAGCTTCACGTAACTGATCTCAGAGGCTAGGGTGATGGCGCAGAGACTATAGGAAACCAGAGTAGCTATTCCTTGGGGTAGACAGGCATCCGTGGAGGGCCAGAAACAAACAAACAAAAAACTTTAATATTACCACTTCTGTTTTTATCCTCAGTTCTCTAGTCACACTGTGATGCCACCAACATTAGAGTTAGATAGATTCAGCTCTGTGACCCTGAGCAAGTTGCTTAGCCACCTGACTTGCTTTCCTTACCCACCAAGTGGGGGATACTATCTGTGCTTCATGAGTGTTAAGACTAAGACTAGTCGTGTGAGGCTTTGTCCAGCCTGTAGTGCAAAGTAGGTGCCTCAGCTCCATTTCTGTGTGAGTCTGCCTGGGCCACAATAACAAAATACCACAGACTGGGTGGCTCAAACAAAAGATTTATTTTCTCACAGTCCTAGAGTCTAAAAGTCCAAGACCAAGGTGTTGGGCAGGCTTGTTTTCTCCTGAGGCCTGCCTTCTTGGCTTGCAGATGGCCATTTTCTCTTTGATTTCTTACACAGCCTTTTCTCTTCGTGTACAGCCGTTACCTCCCTCTTCTTGAAAAGACACCATTCCTATTGGGTTAGGGCCCTTCCCTAAGGGCCTCATTTTAACATAATCACTTCTTAAAGACCCTATCTCCAAATGCAGTTACATTCTGAGATACTAGGGGTTAAGACTTCAACAACACATGAGTCTCAGGACACAATTCAGTTCATAACAACCCGCCTATCCAGAGGTGGTGTCCCCAAGGAGAGGAACCACCCCACTAACACACGCACCTGGCAGTACTGATACTGCTTATCTTCCCCACACACCCCCTTCTCTCACCCCAGAGGCCCAGGCTGTCCAGCAGCAGAGCCAACAGACACAGCTTTCCTTCTGGAGCGGGTCTCCATCTCTGCCCCTTCCTCTAACAAAGCTTTAATCAAGGATCTGAGCCTGAAGATCTCCCAGGGGCAGAGCCTGCTCATCACAGGCAACACGGGCACCGGCAAGACCTCCTTGCTCCGTGTTCTGGGCGGCCTCTGGACGAGCACACAGGGTGAGAACCGGCCCTCCCCACCTCTGAGCCAGCCTTGGCCTGGCCATACATGTGTGTTTGCATGTGTGTGTGTGCACACGTGTGTGTAGAATCCAGCCTTTTTTGTTGGAGAAAGGGAGTGAGAAGCAATTACCTTCTCTGAGATATCTCAACATGGAGGTTTCTGTGGGCTCTGCAGGCTCAGTGCAGATGCTGACAGACTTTGGACCCCATGGAGTGCTGTTTCTGCCACAAAAGCCGTTCTTCACTGATGGGACTCTTCGGGAGCAGGTTAGCCCAGTACAGGGCTCACTCCTCCCTTCCTTCCCCAACCACAGACAGGGCCTCTGGTAGTATGACACGTCTTACCCTGGGGAGTTATTGGGGGTGGGGGGCATAATAAGATGGCCTGTACCCAGGAACTCCCTGGCTCCAAGAATGTTTATTCACATCCATGGGCTGGGCTGGGCACTCACACACACTCCTGGGGGTGGGCTAAGCTGTGGTGCCACAGCCAAAGATCAGACATGTTTGTCAAACACCAAGGTTGGATTCTGGGGGCCCTGCGCCACAGTCTGCTAGCCTAGCCTCTCCCATGGGACCCTCAGCCAGGTGGAGAGGAACCTGGCCTCTGGTGGTTCTTGGGGCTATTTCTGAAGGAGATCCCATATGGTTTTTATTTTACCAGGTGATATATCCCCTGAAGGAGATCTACCCGGACTCCGGTGAGCTGGACCTCCTCTGGCGTGTCCTCCCATCTCATTTTTTCCTAGCTTCCCTGACCTTGGCCTCACCTGTACCCTTTGGGAGAGGCCCCAGCCAGGCTTCTGGGTTCAGGTTGGGTACCCTCCTCCTCTGACTGTTTACTATTTTGGGGCCCATACCCTGACCTCATCTTGTTTTGTCTTCCCTTCCTTGAGAAGAGACACCCACTGCAGGAGGGGAAGTGATGACTTCCTTCACCTGGCCTTTCCCTTATTAGATCTGTAACCTGTCACTTGAGAGCCTTAGCCCAGATTCTGGAACTCTTTCCTCTACCCCCACTGGTATGATGTGCCCCATCTTTTCTGGCTGCCTAGAAGGAGCTGACTTCTTGAAGAAGGCCTCTCTGTCTTGTAGGTTCTACCGACGATGAGAGGATCATGAGGTTCTTGAAGTTGGCAGGCCTGGTAAGTGAGGGTGGGGACCCTAAGGCCCAGGACCACCTGGTTGCATAGACCATAGGTGCTGGCCATCCAGCAGAGTTGGCCCGACTGTCCCTGGGCCCAGGACTGGAAGTGCGACAGGGAGAGTGGGAGTATAAAGAGGCAGAGGGAACTGTTGGCCATGTCTGGGCAACAAGGGGCACACTCTGTAAGTGAATTTTAAAATAATAAAATTATTATAAAGAAAACGTGCTTTGTTTTGTCACCATGCTCCCACAAATCTAAGCAATGTAGTTGGTAAGATGTTCCTCCCTGTCCAAGGCAGACTACTCCCATAGCCCCACCCTGGTATGCCACTGGGCTTGTAGATCTGTCCCAGAGACACGTGTGGTGGGGACTGAGGAGGTTCCTCAGGGTGGCAGGAAGCAGGATGGGCCCTTTTGTGGACATCATTTCCTCTGGGTGTGTTACAGTCCAACTTGGTGGCAAGGACAGAGGGTCTGGACCAGCAGGTCGATTGGAACTGGTAAGGAGGTTGGGGTGCTCCAGATCCAGTTCCCACAAAGGCAGTGGGTTCCAGGGTCCCAGTGAAGGGATAGAATGGCTCCTGACTCCAAAGTTCAGGTTTCATTTGTCTTTGGGAGCAGAGTTTTGGCATCACCTTGTGTGGGCAGTGGGGCTGCGTTTGAAAGGGGGGTGACGTCTGTCAGTCCTCAGGCAGCCTCTGTAGTGAGGACCTCTTCCTGCCCAGACCCATTCTGGGCAAAGGCCAAGCTACGTCCTCCTTCCTCCAGCAATCTTTTCTCATTCCCTTTTGTTAGGTATGATGTTCTGTCCCCAGGAGAAATGCAGAGGTTGTCCTTTGCCCGGCTTTTCTACCTGCAGCCAAAGTACGCAGGTGAGGTCCACCCTATAGGTGCACATGCCAGGTACCGTGTGTGCCCACAGGTGTAGCAACGTATGTTCATGAACAACTGGGGTGGCTTTGGTGTGGGTAGGAGAGCAAATCTGTGTATGGCTGGGCATCTGCCCCTGCAGGAGAGGGTGGCAGGACTCTGCCCGAGAGGCAGCAGTGCCCAGTATTCGCAGAGCGGCTCTGGCTGTGTTGCTCTACTGATTCCTAAGCTTTCTGCCATTGTAACATCTGGAGCTGCCTTGAGAGGGCTTGCGGCTTTATGTTCCACCATTCTCAAATGGGCATTTCCCCTACCTGTGCCTGGCAGAGGAATGGTAGGTGTGGACTTTGCCAAGGACTGACATCCTTGGGGTAATCAGGTTTCCTTGGATTGAGTGGTCCCAGGCAGTGGCCTGGTGCTATGTACAGGAAGCTGAGGGATTTTGTTCTGCTGGCAGAAGGCTCCCCACGTGAAGCTTGGCCTCTGCTTCCATGGCCCAGTCTCCCTATGGCAGGGTTTCCATAAGCCAGAACAGCTTTCAGCCCTCCCCCAGGTCCCAGCCAGAAAGCGAGTGGGTTGGAGGAGAAGCAGAGGCAAGTGGGGGCCGGACACCATCTCTTCCCATGGGTTCTGCCCTCAGTGCTTGATGAAGCCACCAGTGCCCTGACTGAGGAGGTGGAAAGTGAGCTCTACCGCGTTGGCCAGCAGCTGGGCATGACGTTCATCAGCGTGGGACATCGGCGCAGCCTTGAGAAGGTACCCATCCTCAAAAGGATGAAAGAGGAGAAAGAGGCCAAGGGTTAGGCCTGGCCTGGCCAGGGCCAGAGGCCCTTCACAATGGAGGGTGGGGGTGGCAGAGGGGTTGATGACTTCTTGTTGTAGCTGAGGCAGCCTAATCTCCGTGTGTTGGCGGTCTCGTATAGTATCACTCCTGGAGTCTGAAACTCTGTGAAGAAGGAAGATGGGAACTGACCAGAATCAAAGCAGAATGAAGCCAAGGATGTGGCTGGCATGAGAAGAGCCAGGCTTTGGGCAGGTCAGCATTCCCCAGAAGAGACCTGGAGGACTGATAGGGCAATGAGTGAGCCCCACGTTTGCCTCACAGGTCCTGTGTGGAGAGCTGGCAGCAATGGGCTCTCCCAGGTGTGGCCTTCATGGGGCACTCAGCCCTGCCAGGCCTGCTGCTACCTCAGCCAGAGCTTCATATACTTGAAGTGCTAATTCCTTACAAATTACCTCAGATCGTGTTTTCTAAGGAGAAACCTAAAAGTGTAGGATCCATAAGAAATGAAGGGTCAGAGTAGAGAGAATTGGACTTGGAGTCAAGAGATCCAAAAATCTTTTAAATTGGTTAAATTTTGCAACAAAAATTTTTAACTGAGTCAACTATTTAAATTTTATAACTTTTTTTTAAAAGAAAAGATAAACATTAAAAAAATTTTTCAGCTTTCCCCCTTTCTCTTTTTTCTCCATTATAAGATCATCTTAGTAACTGAATTTCCAGATTTGTATTTGAGATCCTGGAGGGAAGGGAACAGCACTCTCGACCATACTGGAGTGTTCTGTCCCTGGTTTTTTACTTTACTCCATGTCACACCTTTGCCATTTGCCAGTTGTATTCAAGCTACTAACCTCTATAGCCCTTCTGTTTTTCTTGTCTTAACTCAGATGAAAATAAATCCCTTTCCTCCTCAGCTAAAATAAAGTTGAGATTTTCCAAAAATAATATATATTAGAGAACAACAACCAGTTGAAAAGACAAACCCCAGGAATCATAAAAACATGAAATAGAAAGTTCTTGAGCTCAAAGTCCTTATTCTAGAACAATATTCCCCAAAGTTCATTTGCCAACATATCACCTTCATGATTTTTGCCAGATTTCTGTTTCTTGTACTAGTTAATATTTTTTTAAGTTGACTCACTTTTTAAATTTAATGCATTTAAAAAAGAGTATTTACATTTGCTATAAATAGAAAGTAACTCTAAAAATGAATCAATAAAAACCAAAAAGTGTTATGAAATTGTAGCTCGATACTGTGGCCTGCAGAGAAAGCCCAAGGCTCGCTCACTGTAGACAGGGAGGTTAAGGAATATTGCAGGAGTCGGATGTACTAACAACCAACTGAGATTTTTCTCCTTGATAAAATGAGAAAGTTGGAATGGGAGCTACGAGGGAAATAAATTTCTCACTGAAAGACTGGAAGTTATTTAATGCTTTGTTGTTATTGCAGAAAATGATCCCAGATGTGGGGTGGCAGTCCCAGACTTGGGGAGATGCTGCCCCAGGTAACTGAAGTCTCATGCCACTTGGCTTGGCTGGCATGTAGGCCTCGGGCCTATTCTTACTCAGCTCCGCCATGTAAGGGTGCTAAAGCAGTATGTCTAGGTGCTAAGCTGAGAGAGTGGATGCCTCACCACATGTGATGGCGTGACAGCCACATGCATGGCCAGGACAGGATGCATGCTCAGAAGAGATCTGATAAGACCCTTGGCTTTCATTCACCTCTCGCTGGTCTCTGGGCTCAGTCTTAGCAGAAAGTAAAGGCTAAGGCAGAGTTATAAACTCTGGCCACGTGTTGAAGGAGCACCCCAGCACAGAGCCAGTCTGGGAGAGATGGAGTTGGAAGAGGGGGTTCGATTGTGTGTTTTTAGCTCCTGGTATCCAAGAAATTGTCAGAATACTAGCTCATGTCTTCAACCTAAAGAGAATAAGGCAATGTGGTAAACTGTTCATTTTGAAATTTAAACATCACAATTCAAAATTAACAGTTAAAAAAAGAGTAAGTACTAAAAAAATAAGTCTGTCCTGCTGCCACCTGACTATCATACCAGATATACTGCGTGCATGCCCTTGGGAGAACTTGCATTCTTTCTGCCATAATTGCCACCAGTCTGGAAGAAAATGGATTTAATGTTTTCATGGTTTCTCTACCTAACCAAACACATAATCACATATCACTCGCTCCTCCAGTTACTTGATGTTTCCAAATAAAGAGGATGGAAATGGAGAGGAAGGTGCCAGTAGTAGGAGCGAGCTGACAAGCACCATGTGAAACAAATCTAAGCAGACAAGCCCTATGTCAGGATTGAGGGGAGTATTCTGACAGAACTGGGTATGGCAGTGACCACAGGCTATGAGGGAGGCTTGAGAGGTAATTATGCTTTTCACATTTGCAGTCAACAGAGAGCCTTGGAACATCTGGGAAATTGGTGGACAGGGTTGGTAAAAAAAAAAAAAAAGAGAGAGAGAGAGGAAGGAAGGAAAGAGAGAGAGAGAAAGAAAGAAAGGAAAGAAGAAAGAGAGAGAAAGAAGAGAAAAGAAAGAAAAAATCTGATTAAGATCACCTAGAGATTCCAAAAGTGCCAGGGACATACAGGAAGGATCTGATTGTCGACTTCAGGGTTAGGGCCGCAGGCGCAACTTTCTCCCAAAGAGAAATGCTGGCGGGCTGCATTGTTGTTGTTGAGCCCTCCCCCAACCCAGCCTGCAGGCACAGGCAGGAGCCAAGCCTGAGTCTCCATCAACCTGGATAACTCAGGTCACCCCAGCCCCTGGTGATTCCCTGAGACCCTGCCCCACCCAACTTTGAGCCCACCTACGCCACTCTCAGTGGCTTTTCTGTATAAATAGCCTGTCTTGGCTCATGACTTAGACTCCTAAAATCTCTCAAAGGTTCACAAATACCAAACTAGCAGCATCTTGCCTTGGGGTGTAGGGAGCTGTACCTCTTGTCAAGCAGTCTCAAACCCTGCACTGGTGACAGCCAACCTCAGTTCGCAGCTTAGCCTCTCCCAGGCAACTCCAAGCCTAGAACAAGTGGCAACCATCTGCAAATGGCAGTGGCAGGTCTTGGCTTGTACCAGAGCCCCTCCCAAGAGATCCCAGAACCAACACACTGGGCCTCACCAGAGTGCCACCCAACCACCTCCACAAAAGACATACCCAAAGGGTGGACTTGGTAGGCACCAGAGTCCTCCTGAAGCAAATCCTGAGCCGTTGGGTCAGCCCCTGCACAAAGCCCTTCTGCTGTAGTCACAGCCATTTCTCATAGCCAATCAGCCTGAGAGTCGATTCCTTCCATTGATATGTAAATGATAGTTCAATTATGACCAGAGGGCATATACTACCCAAACAAGGGACACACCTGGAGTCCCCAGCTGGGGTGACTGGGGAGAATGAACCATTGAGTACCACAGGACACCTACTACATAAGGCCACTCTACCAAGACCGGGAGACATAAGCAGGTCTACCTAATAGAAACAAACACAGGGAGTCAGCTAAAATGAGACAAAGAAACATGTTCCAAATGAAAGAACAAAGCTACAGAAAAGAAAACTAAATCAAGCGATATACCAGGTGCAGAATTCAAAACACTGGTTATAAGGTTGCTCAATGAAGTTAGGGAAAGGTGAACTCAGTGAGAACTTTAACAAAGAGATAGAAAACATAAAAAAGAACCAGTTAGAAATGAAGAATACAACAACTGAAATGAGAATGCATTAGAGGGCATCAACAGTAAATTAGATGAAGCAGAGAATCAAATCAAATTTGGAAGATAAAGTAGCAGAAAATACTGTCAGAACAGCAAATAGGAAAAAGGAATCCCAAAAAAATATTTTAAGGGGCCTCTGAGACAACATCAAGTGTACCAACATTTGCATCATAGGAGTACCAGAAAGAGAAGAGAGAGAGCAAGGAATTGGAAACATACTTGAAGATGTAATAATGGAAAATTGCATGGTGAAGGAAATAGGTGTATAAGTCTAGGTGAAGGAAATGAGGCATATAAGTCTAGGAAATGCAGAGTCCCAAACAAGATGAACCCAAAGAGGCCTACAACAAGACACAATAGTTAAAATGTCAAAACAAAGACAAAGAGAGAATCTTAAAAGCACCAAGAGAAAAGCAGTTAGTTACCTACAAGAGAGCTTCCATAAGACTAAGCTGATTTCTCAACAGAAATTTTGCCAGAAAGGATTGGCGCAAAATATTCACGGTGATGAAAAACAAGAGCCTACAACCAAGATTACTCTAGTCAGCGAGGCTATCATGTCGAATTGAAAGACACATAAAGAACTTCCCAGACAAGAAAAAGCTAAAGGAATTCATCACCACCAAACCAGTATTACAAGAAATGTTAAAGGCACTTCTTTAAGAATAAGAAGTGGGGGGAGGAGAGGGAGAGATAAATAATATGAATAATAAAATGCCAATAACTACATCCCTATCCAAAATTACTTTAAACATAAATGGATTAAGTGCTCCAATCAAAAGATATAGGGTGGCTGAGTGGATAAGAAAACAAGATCCATACATATGCTGCCTACACGAGACCCATTTCAAATCAAAAGTGATACATAGACTGAAAGTAAAGGAATGGAAAAAGATTTCATACAAATGGAAATGAAAAAAAATCAGGTAGCGATATTTATATAAGACAAAATAGACTTTACAACACGAAACAAAGAAGGACCCAGAAATTCTACTTCTGGGCATTTATCCAAAGAAACCCCAAATACTAATTTGAAAAAAACATGCATCCCTATGTTATTTGCAACATTATTATAATAACCAGATATAAAAGCAAGCTAAGTATAGACAAAAGAGGAGGTGGTACATATATACAATGGAATATTATCCATAAAAAAGAATAAAATCTTACTATTTGCAATAACATGGATGGACTTAGAGGGTATTATGCTAAGTGAAACAGGTGAGGCAGAGAAAGACAAATACCATGGAATTTCACTTATATGTGGAATCTAAAATATGAATGAATAAACAAAATAAAAACAAACATAAATACAGAGAACAAACTGATGGTTATGGAGGGAGATTGGGAGATAAATGAAAATGTTGAAGGGATTAAGAAGTCTAAATTGCCAGTTATAAAATTAGTCATGGGAATAGAAAGTACATCATAAAGAATATAGTCAATAATATTACAATAACTATTTTTGGTGTCAGATGGGTACTAGACCTATCCGGGTAATCACTTTGCAAGGTATATAAATGTCTAATCACTGTATTGGACATCTGAAACTGATATATGTCAACTGTAATTGATACCTTTAAAAAAAAAAGATTTATTGGAAGCACACACAAAGATCACCTAAATGTTAATAAATACAGTAAAAAACAAGTTTCATGCATGACTGAACTGGGGAGCCAGAAGAAAAATCCTAAGTTTGAGAGCCAGAGCATCGATTGGGGTGCGGGGTCAGCAGGTGACTGCAGGTTAGGAACTTTCACTTTAAATGCCCACACAGAGGATGGAAGACCAAGTCCAAGTATTCTCATAGGAAAAAAGAAAAAGAGAGAGAAGCTGTCACAATAACTTAGAAAACAGAAGCACACAATGTACCCAGAAGCACACAACATTGTTACAATGTTGCAATGTAACAAATGCAACAAACAAGGTAGAATTACAAAGATCTTGGCAAATCCACAATCAGAAGGCCACCCCCTCACTCCTAAGCCCTTCCTGTGACAGGCTCCCTGAATTCCATACTGGGAGCTGAGCAACGGAGATAAATCAGAGGGAGTCCTTGGCTAAAAGGTGAGAGACATCAGAGAGAGGAGGAAGCCAAGTCACTGAGATGAGTTAGCCCTGGGAGGGGTTGATCTGGGTGAGAAATTAATGGAGCAGATCATTCCTGGACCCACTCAGAAAACACCAGAAGACAGACCCAGTTTAGGCCAATGGCTCTTGACCCACCCAGTCTCAGCTCCCCAGAGGTGGTGTTTCTTGGGTGCTGGGTGATCTTGTGGAGTCTTGAACTGGGACACTCAATAAGCAGAGCCCTGGGGTAAGAGACAGAGAAAGGAGCAAACAAAAGCTTTAACCCAAAGAAGTTATCTGTTGTTTTTCTTCAGAAAACAAATAAATTTACTTTTTTAAATAAACCTTATTTTTACCACAATTTTAGATTTACAGAACAATGGTGAAGAGAGTACACAGAGTGTTCTGGTAACCCTTTCTGCCAGTTTCCCCTATGAGTAACTTTTTACATTAGTATGCTACCTTTGCCACCATTGATGGACGAAGTGGGGTGCCACACTTCCACACTTTGAGGAGAGAGGGCACTGCAGCTCTGGTAGGAGCAGGAAGAAGACTGAGGCCACAGTGAGCTGGTGGTGCAGAAGACAGGAGGCTGCATGGACCAGGTTCAGAGTTCTCCTAGGTCAAGGTCCCCACCCCACCCTCTCGGGCCGTGGACTGGTACTAGTATACATGGCCTGTTAGGAACCAGGCCACACAGCAGGAAGCGAGTGGCAGGCACGTGAGCAAAGCTTCACCTGTATTTACAGCCACTCCCTCACACTAGCATCACCGCCTCAGCTCCACCTCAGATCATCAGGCATTAAATTCTCATAGGAGCCCTGGTCCCTGGTGCCAAAAAGGTTGGAGACCACTGCCCTAGATCACTTTTCTTGCAGGCTACAGGACTGGGCCTCAAGGGCTCCCCCACCCTCATCCCTGCCTCCACTTGCCAGACTCCTTCTCATCTGTCCCTGCCAGACCTGCTCAGCAGCTTCAAGCAGCCTCATAAATCAGTCCTTCCTGCCCTTTTATATGCTCTGGGTACACACAGCCATCTATTGGCAGCCTGTTGGGCCTGTGGAGCCTCAAATAAAATCTCCCTTCCAGGCCTGGGGTCTCAAGGAGAAGCACCCAGTGGGATGTTGTCAGCACCTAACAAGATTTCTCTTTGTTCTGCCTCATGAGGTACTACCGTCTTACCTTCCTTTCCTGTCCAGCTTCTTACCTTTGTAGTGTCCCAGTCTATCCCCTCTGTGATGATCTGCAGGCCTGTTTGCATGTCTCTCTGCAGAGAGCTGTGTGCCTCTTCCCAGGGTTAATCCCCTGGGGTGAGTGTCCAGGAGGATTTCTGGCAGCCCCCAAGCCTCTGAGTGTCCCAGTTGTCTCCCAGATAGAGGGGGCAGCGGCTGCCAAGGACCGCCCAACCCCCAGCTTAAGGCAACTGCCCTGGTGTGGCCACCCTTCCCTTGTGTTCATGTAGTTACCTTGCAACACTGTGAGATCTGTTGAGTAGACGCTATCATTCTGATTTAGAACACAGGAGAGGCTCAGAAGTTAGACACCTTGCCCCAGGTCCCATGGTTATACTTTCATGGTCCCTTATCTCATACCTCCAATGACTTCGAACATTTGCAATTTTGTATTTTATGTGATTACGTAAATTCTGTTCCCTCCAAACAGGACAGCTTCGCCCACCACTCTGTTGCTCGTGCCTTGCCCACTAGCTGGTACACAGATGCTCCATAAATGTATTTAAATTATTAAATGAATGAACGAGTTTGAGGAAGAGGATTCATTTATTCGTTCATTCAACAATAGATTGAGTGTCAGGCCATTCGATGGGTCATGGGGATGAAAAGATGAATAAGATATAATCCCCACCTTGGAAGAAAACAGTCTTCTGGGGAAGATAGACTTGTAAATAAAAAATTACGACACAGTGCATAAAATGACATAATGGAAATGTCCCACGTGCTATGAGAAAATGGGTATTAAGCTTTTTCTGGAGGAGGCACCTTGAAGGATGAGTGGCAGTGTGTTTCCTGCAGTGTAGGGGGTGAGCTGAGTGAAGGAAGGGCATTCCTACCGCAAGGGGAGACAATGAGTCCTGCAGGGGCCTGATATGCTCTGGGAAGGCTTGAAGAAACCCAGTGCAGGTGGGACTTGAAGCCAGGCTCCTGGATCTTTCCCTTCACCACATAGAGGTCAGAGATTTCTCACCTGTGCCCCCCAGGCTCTGGGTCTGGGTGGATTATACATGGGCCCAGTCCAGGGTCCAAAGACTGTCAACTACTTGTCATTCTCCTTCAATGACAGGCTGCCAGAAAAACCTTTTCTGGGAGGGAGTTCCACATCTGAGCCAATTTGAAACCATCTTATGAGATTTCTTGAGCCCACAGCTTATATATAACCTCTCTATTCTGCTCCCTGCACTCTCTCATCTATAATTCCATCCAACACATCATCAAACCGGTGGGCCCCAGCTGTCTGCGGAAAATGTCACGCAGCCTTTCTCTGCTATCTCTCCTGTTAACTCCCTTCTCTTTGACAGGGACTTGGCAGAGGTTTGTCTGACTTTCAGTTCCAGATACCATTTCCTTTTCCATTTGTAGTGTCGTGTAATGTTGTGATGTAAGGTATTCACGTGCACGTGTGTACACAAAAGAGAATCACTACTCTTGGGGGCCAAGTCGGGCTGTGGGCGTCACCTGAGGTGTGGAGGAAATAGTGTTGTTTGTAACGAGCACCACAGGGAAAAGTCGGTGCAATCTATCGTGTGGGGAGAAGTTGGGAGTCATAGGTAATAACTTAGGGGCGCAATGGCTGGGATATTTTAGTTGTGCTTGCAATAGAGGAGGGTTTTGTATCACAGTGATAAATATCATTGAAAAGTGTTACATGTCAGCTCAGTGGAGAAAGCCCTGCCATAATGCTTCTATAGATGGAGTAATTTTAAAAGAAGAATCTAGTAATTTTGAGCTAAAAATGACTTTATGGGTTTGCTTTGATGCTACCGATACACACATGTTCACACCCTCCTCACCCATGGAGGACTCCTGGATCCCTCCACTGCTGTTTTTACATCAATTTTATTCTTATTTGTATCTTTACAGAAAATGGCACAGAAATCACAGGTTTAGAATGCCTAGAAGTTATTACAGTTCGATATTTCAAACACCTCGATATCAAGATTCTTTCTTCTCACTCTATGTACAGTATTTACACACAAGGGGCTACAGCCTAACACTTCAAACCAACAGGGGACAAAGACAAGAAGAACTGAGGGGAAGTTCCGTGAATGGAATGAAGAAAACAACTTCTGATGAGGAATTAAAATCTCAACTCACTGTCTCAGGCCTTCCTCTCTCGAAGTATTCCCTGCGAAGGTAGGGTGGTAAAGAAATGTCATGAGGACGAGGAGGACATGTTCATGGCCTGGGGGGGGAAGGGCAGTTCCAGAGAGGCCATCAGCATGGACAGGTCCTCTCATCAGCAGACAGGAAGAAGCCCCTAGCTCCCTATGCCAACACGGTCACTGTCTCCATCTAACTCTAGTGGACATGCGCCGTGACATCCACCTGGCGTGAAGGTGTGTGTGCCTGTTGCCTAGTTTGGGTCTAAAACTGGCTCCTGCCTTACTCTCCTTATACCCATTTCTCATATCCTCCTGTGACCAACCCTTGATGAGTATGTATAGCCCCATGCCCATTCTAGGCTCGGCCTCCCAAGGACAGCCTGGATGAAGTTGAGTCAAGGTCTGTGGCTTCCTAGATGTTCTTTGAACAACTGGATTGGGTTGTACCAAGGCAGGGCACATGTGAACCAGTAATTTGCGAGAAGCTCTAGGTAAAGGGTGATTTGCAAGTCAGGGTCACAGGCAGCATATCAGGGGTGTCAGGATGCTTCAGAATACAGCGCCAAGGGGCTGGGGTCGAGGGTTTGGCCTCCCCAACAGTGCAGAGAGCCATAGCATTTGTGAGAGGCGCCTTCTGGCGGCAGGGCATAGGTCCTAGAGTCACTACAGGTATTGTGTATTGTCACATGCAGGGCTGGCACCTGTGCTGAGAGGAATCATGAGTGTGAAAAGGGCGGGTCCTGGAGGGCATGAGATAAAGGGTGGCCAAGAGGCCCAGGCTGAGACTTCTCAAGTTTAATCTGGACTCTGGGCCCCCCTGATGGGGTAGAGCAGAGGTTGTGCTTGGGCCTGCAGGGCGGTACATTCACATGGTGGACCAGGATGAGGGGAGCAGAGTATGGCAAGGCCTGGGGTGCTCAGGACATTGGCCCTGGAGTGTGGATCCTCAGTCCCTGACAGGGCATTTGCAGCATGGGCTTTGGGCGTGCGGGGAGCAGAATCCACCGGGGGTCAGCGCTGGGAAGGAGGGCTCTCAGAGCGAGAGACTGGCATGAGGGCGATTCAGTGAGCGTTGCCAAGGGATTGAGTGAAAGCTGCTTGAAGGGGTGGTTTGGGGCAGCAAGAAGGTTTCTGAGGCAGGGCTGCTGGGATGAGGAGGATGCTGAAGAGGTCAAGACTAAGTAGGGGAAGTCTCAGCACAGCCCAAAGCCTTGGCCCAAACTGAGTTGTGCCTGAAGTCACCTGGAGGTCATGGAGAGCCTGTGGGGTTGGGGGAGGGTGGCAAAGACCAGGCTGGACACCTCCCAGCACCACAGGCCCCGAGGAGAGCAGAGTCCTGACGCTCCAGTGGCAGCGCACCCTTGACCTAAGCCATGTCCTCAAGCCGCGGCGGACTCAGCTTCTCCACTGGCCTGTCTTCGTCCATGGCCTCCTCCTCCTCCGGCTCCTGGGCATTCCGGGCCAGGCTGTTGGGCCCAGACACAGTCCCCAGCACTTTGGTGCTGTGCTCCTGCGCTCTGGCGCGGAGCGCCGCAATGCTGTTCTCCCTCAGTTCCTCCTGGGACATGGCCACGGGCGGGTCGGGGCCCCGCACCTCCTGCTCCGTCTTGTCCGGCTTGGGCAGGGCCTGGCGCTCCACCTCGGGCTTCCTCCCCGACTCGGCTGCTGCCTCCAGCGATTTTTTGTGCATCCCTAAAAAGAATTGTTGGTATTCGGGTTTAGAAAAGCGCCTGGGAAAGCCATCTTGAACTGAAAACGGCAAAGATAGAGAGAGGCCAGAATTAAGGACAAGCAGAAAGCCTTACTTCACACGCCACAGTCACGCGAGTCCCGGGGCTGGGGCCAGGGCAGCAGGAGGTGGCTGGGGGGCTGCAGCCGAGTAACTGGGCACCAGGCCTACAGAGGGCTTCCCCAAGCCAAGCCCCTCAGCACCTTGCCCCTAGACAGCCTGTTCTGTCCCTTCCCAAGCATGGCATTTGCTCCTCATCCCTCCCTCCTGGGATCCCAGATCTTAGACCCCTAAGACAAGCTGGTACTGCTATCAGACATAGGCCCAGATGGCAGGTGGGGGAAGGTGGCAGGTGGAGAGATTTAGAGGAAAGAAGTCCTTTGGGCAAAGCCAGATGGTGGCCAAAGGTACCTAGGGGGCCCCCTCGACTCCTAAGAGAGGCAGTCTCATCACAAGCCCACCTCCTACAGGGAAGAGCAGGGTACAGCCCTGAAGCAATAATCATGCCCTCTTCATGGGACAAAAGAAGCCACTGTCAAGGGCCTGCCCAGGATGAAAGTCCTAGGCACCCATAGGTGGATGCAAGAGATAGATGCCAAGTCCCATGCCCAGCCTGCCCTCAGAACCCCCCCAGGGGAGACTGGAGGACCCTCCCTCCAGATGGACTGCTGTGGCCAAGTCCCTTTGCTCCAGGGCTCTGTCTCCTCCTCCAGGGAGCCCACTCTCCTTGACTCAAGGGCAGGGCCCCAAGGAGGGTGCGGGCTCTTACCCAGCAGCCATGGGGCACAGGAGTCCATGATGCCATCCTTGGCAGACTTGAGTATGGACTCGGGCAGGGGAATGGAGTGCCGCACCATGGCCCCATACAGCCCATACTCCGCCATGACGCTGCTCCGGCCCCAGCACTTCTCTCTCTTTCTCCACTTGGCTCTGCGATTCTGGAACCAGACCTGCAAGTAGAGATGAACAGGTCAGGGGCAGGCTCTGAGAGGCAACCCCTTACCCCCACGTCTATCTGTTTAGGTCCCCACCCCTTCTATGCCCAGTGGCCCCATCTCCTTGTGACTGCTGGTTTCTCCAGCCAGGTGTCCTCGCCAACCCCACAGTACCCTGGGGGGTTCCCCCAGGCTCAGGGTTATCCAGAAAGAAGACCCAAGTCCCATGAGAATACAGTGGGTGAAATGGGTCCTTTTTTTAAATTCTTTTTTAAAATCAAAACAGGTCCAGAGCAATGGGATAGGGATGCCTCTGGGACAGGATCTTGCAGATGGGCAGTTCCCAATTTGGTTCTCAGTTTGCAGCTGAGAAGCTGGACCCTGGTAGCTCTCTTGCGAGTGTGCACACTTCCGCGTATAAACAGAACCTCTTTTCTGACTGGCAGAGGGACAAATTCCTTTCAAATGCAGGACTGACGTGTCAGGCTTCCCTCTCCCACAGAACTCCAGAGGCCAGAATGGCCAGTCCCAGGAAGCCTTCCAGGCGAGTGTGGACTCAGGGAGCAAAGGACATTTCAAACAGGTATTCTGAAGCATGGCAACTGCCCCGCCCCCAAATGGAGCTGGGGATGCTCCCCAGAAGCCTGAGTCAGCTCCTGTCTCTGCCCTGTCCTGGCTCAGCCCTGCCATGCCACAGTGCCGGCGGCCACTCACTGGCTCCCCACAGTTTTGGACCTAACTTTGAATGATATTTTTGGGAGTTGGGCAGCCATCTCTCAGTCAGGGAAGGAAAACAAAATTATCAGTGGCATGAAGAGCACATGAGATAGGGACCCAGGAGAGTGTGGTGGTGACACTCTGGGGAATGTTTCTCTGGCCCCCAAATTGACAGGTGCAGGATCTGAGCTGGGGTGCCTTGGGGATGTCTGGAGTACTCCAGTGCTGTGTGGGGGAGCTCCCAGGGTCCCTGCCATGCTTGCAGAAGGGGAGATGTCTTGGTCTCCCAAAGCAGCTTTCTGAGACTTCCAGCAGCTGACAGGAGCCAGAGCCAGAACCAGCGGCCGCTGACAGCTGCACTACCTCTCGAGCAGGTGGGGCCTGCGAGAAACCGGTGGGCTCTGTAAGGACCTCAGGCCCTGCTGACCCCTCATGTCCCCTCAGAGCCCTGACCCCCAGGGCGGGGAGATGCCCAAGGCAACCCGGGAAGTGGGGGGCGGGGGGGGGGGGAGAAGGGGAAGGCAGAGGCGGTTCCGGAAAACCTATTCGTTTCCTCCGCGATTTCCATTCCCTCTCCTCGGCTGGGTCCCCCCCTTCCCGCCGGGCCCCTTCCCTCCCCCCCCACCCCCACCCCCGCCCTAAGGCAGCGGAGGTTTCAGCTTTTTGATGAAAAATTGCTCCAGCTCTATTCAAGAGGCGGCAAAAGAAGAGTCACCCCCAGGGGCAGCCCTGGGCTGATTGAAAAATAAGTTAATTTCAGTTTGAATCGATGGGCCTCAGGCACTGAAATATCACGGGAAATTAAAGCGGCCGCTCTCGGGGGAGCCGCGGCATTGACCCGCACTAATTAATGCTGGGGAGGCCGCCCCCTCCCCGGGGGACCCCCCACGCTCCTCATTTAACTAATTAGACGGGGAACGCGGGGTGTTAACGCGTTTAGGATTCTTTCCCTCTTCCCCAGCCCCGGCCCCATCCCCATCCCCCCAGCCCCCGCCCCGTGGGGGGGGCCAAGGGGGCGGGGGCGCGGGAGTGAATGCGGGACTCGCCGGCAGATGGCTGCCCCGGTCACTCTGCAATCTTCCCCGACTTGATTGCTTGATTAGGTCGTTAGCACATTAAAAAAAAAAAATTGCTCGCCGTCTGGCGCTGGCGTGATGAGTGGGCCGCGCGCGGCAGCGCCTGGGTCATTTATCTTTTCATCCCGCGAAGAATCTGATTTCAATCTGCGGATGGAGGAGGCGCCTTTGACACCTGTTTAGCGTCGCGGCTCACGGCTTAACCATTCCCTGCCCGGCGGGGTGCCGGGGGGGGGCTCGGGGGGCCCGGGGGGCCCGGGGGTGCCGTGGTGGGGCTCGGGGTCGGCGCCCCCCGCGCTCCCCGCCGCCGCCGCCAGGGGCGCCCCGGACACCCCCCCCCGCCCCCGCCCCACCTGCGGGCTGCGGGGACCCGGCGCCCCCAGCACGACCTTTCGTGGGCCCGAACGCGTGCGCCCTCGTTTGGGCGTTTCTTCCTTTGTCCAAAACCAGAATCTCTAAAAGTGGGAGCAACGCGGCCTCCGAGGCCCGGGCTCTCCACCCCGACGTGGGCCCGGGTCCTTAGGACACCATCACCCTCTGGGTGGGAAACGCCTGCGGCTCCCACCGGGTTGGGCCTAATCGGGCCCTCCTGGGGGAGCTGTGAAGCCAATGTGCAAGGCCTCCCCCTGGTCCAGACCCGATGTCCCGAGTGGCCCCGGCCAAGGAAAGGGTTTCTGTCATTTTGAAGCCACTCGTTGTCTGCGCTCTGTGCTCTCAGGAGGGAGGGATGCGAGCAATGCGAGCCCCGGGCCACCCCAGCCACGGTGCTGGCCTGGTTCTGCGCTGTGCTTAGATCTCTCTCTCTCTCCTGGGCCACCCGCCGGCCCTGTAGGCTTTCTGTCTGACTACCTGTCCTACCCAGAGCTTGCAGTTTGTCTGAGACCTCTGTCCTGTCCCATCTTCCCTCCCAAAAGCATCTGATCACCCTCTCCAAGTACCCACGTGTCCCAAGCCACTTTCTCCCACAGAGGAAACATCTAAAAGGATTAATCCACATACAAGTTGTAAGTGACTTCTGGTTTCATCCTCTCTCAGAGAAGACAGCAAAGAACGGACCCCTTGGGGATGGCATTCTAGCCCCTGAGTCTGACCACAGAGGGATGGGAAGGTTCTCTTGATGAATCTAAGTAAGCCATCTGCTTTCTGGTCAGGAGATGACCTTCCTGCTTGAATGCAGTACATTATAAAACAACAAGGCCACAGCCCCTTAACTGGAGCATGTGGGCCCAGACTCCAGAATGTTTTGGATTTTAGGAAGGAGAGGTGATGCATATGCCACATGTTACATAATACCCTACAGCAGCAGCAGCCGCAGAGCACCATAATCAAACCCATCTGTTTTGATTTCTACAGCAAAATCTATACAATTCACACTAAGAGGGATGAATAAAGAGCATAAGGTCCAGTCTGGTTTATGTCACTAATGAGTTCTGATGGCAAACTTAAGACAGAACTGTCCATTTCCAGCATGGTTTGGATT
The DNA here is from genome assembly GCA_030015415.1 of Cynopterus sphinx. Lineage (NCBI taxonomy): Eukaryota > Metazoa > Chordata > Mammalia > Chiroptera > Pteropodidae > Cynopterus > Cynopterus sphinx. The sequence continues at coordinate 133,864,973 of CM057384.1, forward strand.
TAGGGATTCTGGAGAAGGGACTGCGGCTGCCTGGGAGGGCTTCTCCAGGATTCCATGAGCACTGGTGCTTGAGATGGGGGCGGGGCTCTCAAATGGAAGCAGCAGTATTACTGGGACACTAAAGCAGAGGATGCAGACTTGGGATTCAGGTCATATCTGGGGCATGTAAACAGAACCATTTTCCTGGGCCTCCTAATTTGGGCATGTGAATAACTGGTCTGCAGATCAGATTTGACCCACAGATACTCCCAGCAGAGTTGGTGCCAGCTGGTCACTCAAACCAGGAGTCATCCGGACCCTCAGTTATGGGCTTCTGAAATGCCTGGCTCTCTGAGAAGACCAGATGCTGCTCCAATTTAAAGAAGAAACCTGGACAGCCAAAACAATTTCTTTTTAGGACAATTGGCAGGGAACTGCAGTAATGGTGCCTTAGAGGGAAGTGGACAAAGGATTAGAATTAACCCTAACCACTCTTCATATCTGCCCTGCTCTTCCCTTCCTGGAAGCAACCAGCATGTGTTAACAGAACTTAACAGTTTACAAGAAGCATTGAAGTCAGCCAGTCCTGAACTGGAATTCTCAGCTCCAACAAAAGTTGCTGTGTGATCTTGGGCAAGTTACTTGCTCTCTCTCAGTCATAAAATAAGACTATTACTTTTCAGGATTGTTTTGAAGAGAAATGAAATAAATGAAAGTAGCTAAAAGCAGCACTTGTCACACAGAAGGTGCTCAAGAAATGCTATTTATTACTTCTGAGGAGGCACATAAAATCAGTGGGAATACGCTCCAGGGGCAGGTTAATCAATGGTATTACCTGACCCTCTGGGCTCTTCCACATGGCCTTTAGCAAGGCAGGACTGACAAATGACAAGAACAGCTGATGGGGGGGGAGGTGGACAGAACTAACCTACAGGCTGTGAGATTTTAATAGCCTCTAGTTTCGCCTCTAGGCATTGGGAGGGCTAAACATGCCCCTGAAACTCTCCCCACATTTCTAGTGTACTGCAGGCCCTTGGGAGCACCACGCATTGCCCAACACTCCCTGCAAGTTGTGATCAGGGGCTAGAAGACCAAGACTGGGGATCCCTGCTCTGCCTCCAGCTGCTTTCGTGACCTTGTTGTATTTCTTAATCTTTCTGAGCTTCCAGTCCCTCATCACTTCGTTGCAGGTTTCTCAGAAAAATTAAACAAAAGAGTGCATGGGAAATGCCTAGCACATAGTCAGAACTAAAAAACATTAGCTGATGCTGGGTGAATTCTGTGGGTAAATGTGCAATGAGATGAGGCTTTGCTGTCCGGCAAATCTCAATGACACTTTTCATGTAAAGCCAGTTGCTTCCATCTCTCATCTTTGAGATTCCTTCTCAGCATTTGGGCTTTTTTTCCTACTTGGTCTCTTGGTTCTGGCAGGTCCTGAATATTCAATCAATCCCTCTCTCGCTCACTTCCCTGACTGCCCATTTTCTAGAAGAAACTGTTCCTCTCACATGGGAGTCGGGTCCAGAACTCTTCAAGAAAACCTGCATCAAGGACTCAGCAAGGACCAGAGCCCTGCCTTACACTTCAGGGCTCTGAGCTCCTGAGAAAGGACCTAAAAGTGACACCAAGAGTCACCAGGTTTAGAGCCCCAGGAAAAGGAGAATTGAGAAGATCTTTCAGCTTTGGAAAGAGCCTGGGTTTCCTAGTGCATTTCCCCTTGAAGGTGATGCCCTAGCAGCTCTGAGGAAGCCCAGCTAGGATGCCTCTGGGTATCAACATCTGGTGTGGCAGGTGCCTTCACAACTGGCAGAGAAGGTCCTAACAGCTTGTGCCTCTAAAGATGGAACGAACCCAGAAAAGGGCTTCTTGCCAAATGAGTGCTCTTTTGCTACAAGGGCACATGTAAAGCAGACATCTCTATCGGCTCGTACTTTCATAGGTGAGGAACCAACGTGAACAGCTGTGGCCACGCCCATGGCTTCTGTTGTCATCACACAGCTCTTGTCAGGCAAAGCTCACATCCCTGTATCCCCACAGGACAACATGCTCAGGGCTCCTTTCCTCAAAGATGTCCAAGAAAAACTCTTTGGTCCTTCCAGGATTGCCCCCCTAAAGGAGAGCGCTTGCATAATAGGATGGTCTTTGCACATTCTGGTCACTTGGCTAACCTAGGCCTTGTCCTCCATTCTTGCCCCATACCAGCAGGCTTGTCGGCCTCGTGGCAGTTTCCATCACACTCAGCCAGCTTCTTTCCTCTCCTCTCGCTGGAAGCTGATTAATCTGGGTGCATTGCTGGTGTGATTTAATGACTTCACACTCCACACCCACTCAGCGTTTCTGACACCACATTTCAGCACACCCTTTCCAGCCTCGGCTTCAGGCTCCCAGGAGCCTGGCCTTGCTTGCAGCCTCGTGTCCACCAGGGGGCAGCTCTGCCCACGATTCCTGGCAGTCGAGGCCGCATCCTTCCCTGCGCACCTGAGCCCACCTTGTCACCCAAAACTCCACGTCTTACACTCATACTGACCCACTCAGAACAAAGAAACTCCTTTTCTGAGTCTGACCCGGTATTTTTAGACCGGCTGGACACAATCACCTACAGAGTTTTAAAAACATACAGGTGCCAGGCTCCATGTCAAACCAATTAAATCAGAATTGCGGGCCATTTTAAAAAGCTGCCATGTGAGTCTGACAAATGCTAGAGAATGCAATCCTTTCCCACCTGGACACGTGTCTTCTAACCTCCGGAATATAAGCCCCTAAAATGTCATTCCCTACCTTTGGACAGGGATCGTTATATAAGAGACGGGATCAAACAGCACTACAGCGCTAGTCAGAGAATTCCAACTTTGGCCATCCATACACACCAAGCTGCAAAGAGTGGGGGTGAGATGTGGGCTCTGTTGACTTTGCACGTTCATACCTCTGTCACAGAGGAATTGTTAGTAAGTACTACTTTTATCAAAAAAGAATACAGTAAAAAAAAAAAAAGCCAAGTAAATATATGTTTATATCCTGATCTTATAATTCTAGGAACGAGTGACCTCACAGAGGAAATGAAATGAGTCTGGAAACCCATTTCCTCTTCCCCAGGGTTGACAAGTGGCAGGGGCTTCCAGAATGCCATGGCCCAGCATTTATTATTTATTTATTTATTTATTTATTTATTTATTTATTTATCTAGCTATTTATCTATCTATTTATTTATTTATTGTGACACAAAGAGGATTGTGTATCTGTCTGATGTGGAGACTTGGAACCTCTTCTTTCTCCAATAATACACGGTGTCCCTTCACCCCAACCCAGAGAACTGCAAAGCAAGGAAGTGCTTGCCCTCTAAGCTCTAAGGCAGAGGGTCTGGCCCACCATCACTGCATTGGCATTGATTATTCCAGTTTATGTACACAGGAGTTAGTTCTCACTTTCCTCATGAACGCTCACATGATACTGAGTACTGGGTTTGAATCCCCGTCTACCACTTACTTCATCTCTCAGGCCCTCATTCTCTGTATCTATAAAATGGGAGTAAGAAGAGCATCTAACTCATCCAGCTGTTGTGAGGATTTAATGAATCAAGGCATAGAAAGCACTTAAAATCTGCAGCAAGGGTAAGTACTTACTAATGTTAGTAATAACAATACTTTTATTACATTAGCATTTGGGAAAAATATTATTTTACAAACAAGGAATTTCAGGCTTAGATTTTAGTTAGCTGGAAGGGAAACAAAGATTAGAAGTAGCAGTGTTTGACTTCACCTCCACGCAGGGTTCTCCCTAGACATTAGACCTCAGACACATCCAGGGGTTTATTTGGGTTGGTCCAGTGAGGGCACGTGTCCCAGTTGTCCACCTGGGGCTGTCCAACTCCACCTGTCCTGTTCCCGCATCCCACCAATGGTAGCCCAGGGGCCTGGTGAGGAAGGTGATCCTGAGAAGTCTCCTCCCTGGGAGGGAATCCCCTCTCTTCTTTTTACAGAAGAGGAAACTGAGGGATGGGAAGTGACCTGGCCTCTACTATACCTGGTGGGTGTCAGAGCTAGAATGAAGACTTGGTTGGGTCCAATAACCTTTCCATTCCACCTTGAGAATGTCTAACTTCAGACTTGGAGTTAACAAATGACTCCTTTCTCCTGGGCCACCCCTAACCCCCAACACACACACAAAAGCCTCTGGCTGAAAGCTGGGGGAGGGGAGAGGAAGGCTGGGGTGGTAGCATTCTGTCTTTAGATGCATTGTTCTCGCATAAATCTACACATTAAGAGGAAATGATCCAGAGGGGTGGCGGTGTAGTGAAGCAAGTGTCCTGGAGGTTAAAGGGACCTGGGTCTGCATTCTGGCCTCTGTGCCTCAGGTCCCCATCTGTCCAATGGCACTAGTAATAGTGCCTGGCTTTATTGCGTGTCCTAAGGATTCCTGGGGAACGAAACTGGTTACCCCTGGAGCGGCTGCTGGTGGGCAGCGAGGAGGAAGACTGGCATTTCGCCCTTTTTAACTCATGTACCTGAATTTACCCATTCAAGAAATAATTTTTTTGAGTAAGTTTTTTCTTTTTTAAGAACACTACCTGGTGCTCAATAAATATCGGTTATTTTTATAAAGAAGGTTTGATACAGGCCCGCCACTCAACCTCAAACTATCTCCATTCCCCCAGCTTCAAGTCAAAGCACAGGCTTCAAACCCAAGATGCAGTTCTGGGTCCCTGTGTCCCCCACATTTTAGCTGTGTGAACGTGGGAAGTCCTTATGCCTCAGATTCCTCAGTTTTAAAAAGAAGTTAATGGTCCCTACTCTACCAGTTGTCACCAGGATTTAATGAGATCAGAGTTGAAACTGAGTGAGCAGTGGGCATGTACCAGGCTCACAACACAAACTCCCCAACTGCTCACAACACATTACACATGTGGCTCATCACATCTGCAGGTGCCATTATCATCCCCATTCTGCAGATGAGAAGTCGGAGTAATTTGTCCACAGTCACTCAACTGATAACCAGTGAAGCAAGGACGTGCACCCAGGCAGGCAAGTTCCAGGGCCAGCGCCCCTACCCACCGCCCCTCCCTGCCTCTCCCTGGGCATGTCATGTCTTTAGAACACCTGGTACACAGAAACTGTTCTGTAAATTATAGCTATGGTTATGGTTGACACATGCTCAGACCTTTCCCGGGCCACTTGGCAAAAAACATTTGGGGGCAGGACTATTTGACAGCTCACAAACACCTTCTGGGAGCAGCATTTAGCCAAAGAACCATGAGGTGCTCAAAGAGTTGGAGAGATTCTCGTCTCAGTTCTCCCACACGCACGCATTCCTTAGCCAGTCCTCGTAGTCCCAGGGCAACAACTCACTCCTCTCCCCAGCTCCTCCTTGCTGGTCCTGGTGGCTTCAGACACCACCCCACGGACACCCCCTAGGGAATTACAGAAGTCCAGCATCCACCCACGGAGGCATTTGTAGCAATGCACTTACGAACACTCCCACCCATCACCGCCACAGCCAGACAGGTCTTAGGACAACTCACTGCAAGAGACAAGCTGTTTCTTCCTTCTGGTCAAGGGGGACTTTGACCAGACACTTGTAATAGCCAACTTTGTCCTAATGAAGGTCAGGTGCCGGTTACCCCCATACATCAACCGGATCGGGCCTCGGCTTATTCACACACAAAACACACACACAGTCACAAGATTCAGAATCAACCCCCAGCCTTACCCCTCTGGAACCCGACTGGGTGTGTGGGGTGATAGATCCAGGCCACCAAGGATAATAGACCAAACAGATAATCTGCTTATGAATAACTGAGCTTATTGTTAGTGTCACTGTCTAAAGCCATTGACTGAAATTCCAAATAGATTTTCAAGGGAGAGAAAGTCTCTGGAGCAGCAGCTCATGCGCCATCTCCCATTCTCCAGTTCTCCAGTGAGAAAGCCCCAACCCCTAAACCCCAATACACATCACACCTGGAGACGCAAAGAACCTTGACTGGGAGGAGATGTGAGCAGAAGGGGTTTCAGGGAATTGGGACCCCCCCCCCCATTCCCAGCCTCAGTAGTAAACTACTCTGGACTGCCCGGGTGCTGGGAACAGCTTTGATTTAAGGTTGAGATCCAGTAAGGTGAATCCAGATCTTCGGGAAATGTTCCTCCCACCCCAGTCACGTCTTCCTCCTCATGGAGGCCTGTTTTAGAACTCATCAGATTTCATCTTCTCCCAGAGAAATGATTAAGCAATGCTTCTCCTGCCCAGATGGGGGGCCTCTGGACTGGAAAAGGTTCTGCTGCCAAGGAAAGGAGGCCTTGTGACCAGTGCAAGTGAGGACACCCCAGTCCAGATCAGTGGCTGGTTATGACAACACTCCTCAGGAGAGGAGGAGGGCTTCATGAGTCACACCTGCAGGCATAGGTCCCCAGCCACATCCTGGGCCAGAGCCAGGAGAAATAAAGAAGCAAGAGCCTCAGATGGCTGGCAGTGGTGGGGTGTAGGAAAGGAGGGGGCGTCCTCTTCCCCTTAAGGAGGGGAGTGGAGGGAAGGGAAACAGACTGAGGTCAGAACTAGAAGCCTGACTTAGAAGGTCTCGCTGCCCTCCCACCCTCAGGCACCCAGAGAGGCCTGGGGCCACTGCTAGCCTTGAAGCACATGTTTAGCTGCACCTAGGAGACATCTGCCATGACAGTAACCCTGCTCAGAACCCAGGACCCACCCAGAACTCCTTCTCCCACCACAGGCCCCCTCAGGGTCTGTCTGACGTGCTCCTCAGGAAGCCTACAGTCTAGAACAGCAGGCCAGGCCACATCTAAGTTTCTTGTCCCCATATAGAGCCCACCTCACTGGTGGGTGTCCAGCAAATACCTGTCAGTTTAAACAAACTGTTCTTCATGAGAGCACAATCACGGGCAAGCAAGTACTCATAGCAGGCGTTGAGGGGTGTGGGGAAGTGGGAGATGGGTGTCTGGAAGCCTGGGCTGCTGATGTCCCCAAGAACAGGGAATATGGAAGAGAAAGGGACTCGAGGCTCTGTTACCTGTATCCTGTCTTCTGGCAGCTCTGTCTTCATGGCCAGCATCTCCCGGGCATAGACATCTGGGTAGTGCGCCTCATTGAATGCCTTCTCCAGCTCCTCTAGCTGGTAGGAGGTAAAGATTGTCCTGAAGGGAGCAAAACCAGACACTCAGAACCCTGGAAACAAAACGAGCCTGTCCCAGAGAGGATAGACTGGCCCTCCCCTTCGCCTCCTGGACAGACTGTGTCAGCCCAATCAGACACAGACTTCCTCACACGCTCTCATACACACACGTGCACGCACATGTGTGCATATACGTTGACACACACAACCATAGCTTAACCTCCTGGACTCTTCTTCATTGAAGGCTGAGGGATTATCTCAGCCCTCAGCGACATTTCACACTGGGAGTCTTTTTAGAAGTGCTTTGGGGGAAAGGAATTTTAGAAAACTGCAGAAAGCCCCTCTTCCTCCTCCCAGGCACAGGTGAAGGGCATACCAGGTAAACAAATGCCTCAGCCCTGCTGGGCTATTTCCTGGGCTCCTCTCTTAGACGGTAGAGTTAATCTTTTAAATTGCACTCAAAGTTGAAGACTCACCAGAGGTCACATGCAGCCTCAACTCCAGTGTTTATACAACTGAGGACTGAATTTCCTACCCCCTCAACCCACTCTAACACTCCACCTTCCTCACCTGCCCAAATCCATCAGCTCCTCAGCTTCCTCAGAGACGTAGGGGTGGAGAAGATGAAGGGAAGGGCACCCTGTTCCTTCCTGTGCTCAGAAGGCAAGGATAGGCAGGCGCGGGGGTACACACACACACACACACACACACACACACACACACAAACACACACACACACACTCCACTCTCAGCCACACACCCAGTGGGTGGGGCCACATTCAGGGGAGGGGGAATTCTACTAAGGTCACTCTGAAAGAATCTATCCACACAACCCTCCACCCCAACAGAGCAGTTCATATTTAACTGTTTTGGGTCTAACTGCTTTAGGAGTCTGATAAAATCTACGTTATCTCACCCCAAGAAAATGTGCAAATGAATATGCTCCAATACATAAAATTTTGCTTCCAGTATTAAGAAATTCATAAGCCCCCTTTATTAAATAGTCAAACTACATGCCCACCTACAAACACAAATTCTTCACTTTTCAGACCTTAATTTCACTAAGTTTTCGGTGACCTTTTCCCTGCATCTTTATCAATAAGCCAACTAACAACAGAGCCCAGATTCTGCAAACTCATACTCGTAAAAGTGGTACCTTCCTTGCTTGAAGCTCTGAGATATGGACCCTGGGACCAGTAAAAGGTTTTAGAATTCCTCACTGCTGGCCCCACCCTCACCTGACACAAGGAAAAAGTACAAAGTTAAGCCCCATAAGCCCTGTACATCCCTTGTGTTGGTGTTGTCATTAACATCTTGGGAAACGATGCAGGAGGAAGAAAGATTCTGCTCTTTATAGAAAATGACTTGTTTAATTCTAAATTGTTTCCCTTATTCTCTTGGTGGGGGGATGAAAATGCTTATGTAAACGGAAAGAATTTTGAAGATCTGCTACTTTCTATTTCTCTCCTGCTGCTTACTGAAGAAACCCTGAACAGATCATCAAAATAAACAATCAAAATATGCAAGGTCTTTTCAAAACTAGGGAAACTGAGGCATATAGGTGTGGCCAGAGCCAAAGAGGAGAACTGACATAGGTCATTTCAGATCATTCAAGTGCCAGCCTCTGCTTAGGAGAGCTCCATTCAAAAATGAAAACAAAACAAAGCCTCAAATCCCCCAAACATCCCCTCATTCCTGCCTCAGAGCCAATCCAGGTGTTGATACTGACAACTCTTCAGGGAATCTTCCTGTGTTCCCACAGTGTTACCCAGAAAAGCCTGCTCCTGACTTTCTGCAGAACCCCATATCCTCCAGATTCCCATTGTATCCTGTCAGTTTTCTAGGTAAAGAGTAGAGCAAAATCTGAGTATCCAAAGGCTGCTGACCTGCCTACTCTCCCCTCCCAACACCTGCTAAGCCCAGTCTGTTTGGGGGAAATAAAGAGATGCCCGTCTCATTCATTTCCAGATTTCACGGTCTCTTACCTAAAATCCCCAAATGAGAGAAGCTCAAGAAAACACATTTTTTACTAACTAAAAATTGTGCCGGCGATCAGTAACCATTCCCCTCTCTTCAATAATCTGCTCTCTCTAGACATCAGAAATAGCCAGAAACCCAGAGCAGGTGGCAAGTTGTTGTTCTGTCTCCCTGGGAACCTCCAAAGCTCCCAAAGATTTCTCTGGTGGCCAGTCAATCAAGTGAGGACAGAGGGTCGAGAGCGTTAAGCTTGGACTTTGGACTATGGGTCAGTCAGCTCCAAGTGCCAGACAAGGAGATAGATGTTCCTGATGCAGAAACACTGTTGAGGCACTCAGGGTTTGGGGGATGCTTTTTCCAGCGCTCTCCCCTCCCCTAATTCCTGCACCAGCACAGAAGCAGTTCAGTGGGACTCCCACCTGCCTCCTCTCCAGGTCTGGTTTCTGCCCCCATAGAGGAGAGGAAGCTACAGATTATCTGCCCTGGGACCAGATTGAGATGGGTGCACTTAATGCATATTTGTTAGTTGAATGAATGTTAAAAAAAAAACCATATTAGGACTAATATATATATTTTCAGTTTATAATAAAACAAAACAAACTATACAAAACCAAACAGCTACCTGAAGGGATCACACCGAGGTCACTGAGAAACCAAGTCAAACACCACTCTCATTCAAGCCAGAACCTGTGAGTTCAGGAAGAGCCCTTTTCAAAGGTGAGGGTTAATAGTGGGGTTTCAAAGGGCTATGAGGAAAACGCAGAAAAGCACCGAAAGAGAAGGTGCAAAGAGGCTCAGAACAAATATGAGGTAGGTCGGGTGGGGAGGTGGAGAGCTCCCCAGGGGGAAAATTTCCAGAGCCAGCAGAAACCTGCGGCGGCCCACCTGGACCCAGGCGCAGAGAGGTTTGGGGAGACAGACCCGTGGTGAGTGCAGGGACAGCTCCTAGAAAGTCAAACAGATTTTTGGTTCTCGCTTTTTTATTTCCTTAAAAACTCCTCACAAATGCACTCAAGGAACTGGTAGCTCTGGTGCCAGTGTCCAAGGGCATGCGGGTCTGGGGAGGAGGGATTTCTTTTCAGGATACACCTTTCCGCATCTATTGAATTTTAAATTTGTGTAAGCAATGTCTATTTAAAGATATATGTATTTTAAAACTCTCTGTTTAGTCTGTACCCCGGTGGAGCCCACTCCACTCCAGCTAGAGCTAGTGGAATCTCCAGTCCACACTCCACCCTCTCTCTCTCCATTTCACAGACAAGGAAACTGAGGCTCACGGAAGGAAAGAGACACTCTCAGGATCATAAAAGGGCAGGAGCCTAACGAAAAATTTCCTTCAATGCAGATATCACGTTCGAGTTTGGGGGAACGAACGGTGGGAGCGCAAAGCTAGTGGGTTGGCAAAGTGGACAGGGGCAGCAGGAGAGGAGCGGTGGCCGCGGGCAAAGGGCGGAGGACCTGGCTTGGCAGGCAGGTGGGAGCCGCGAAGTGCGCGCGGCTCTCGGATGCGCTGATGCGGGGCTTGCGTCTTGGAGCCGTCAGCCCTTTGCTGGCTCCGACCTGGCCCTGGTTGGGGCCTCTCCTATTTCCCGAAGAAGAAAAAAGCCTAAAACGGTGCCGCTTTCCCGGTGGCCGCTTCTCATCCTCACCCAGAGCAGCCGGACGCCGGGGCCAGGCGCAGGACCCCAAACGATGCCCGCTCTGCTCGCCCCGGCGCGGTCGCGGACCTCAGATCCGGAGGCAGCGAAAATAGAGTCCGAGGGACCCGACCTCCCGAACGGGCTGGGAGAAGGCGAGTGAGCAGGAGAGATGACAGAACGCCGCAAGGGCCTCACCTGTGCCGCCGCTTCTTCCGTTTCTTGGTCTGATTTAAAGCCGATTTGGACATTTTTCGGTCGCTGGAGGAGATGTCCTCGGAATCTGAAAAGCGGGAGGGGGCACATGCGGCAGAATGGGGGGCACGCTGGGCTTCGCCGAGGAACATCGGGCGCCCCAAACCTACCAAGGCCCCACCCGGGCCGCCTCCGGGAGCGGTGGGGGCCTGCTCTGTCTCCCCAAGAAGACCTCCGCGAGGTCGACCCCATCCCTGAGCCCAGGCTCGCCCTACCCACGCGGGCGCCCCAAGCCGGGGGTCTCGAGCAGATTTCGTTGTAAGAGAGGCGAAGGCCCTGGCGCGAGGCAGCGCTTGCAGCTCCGGCTCCCCCGGCCTGAAAGTTGGCCCGAAGGGGGGAGGAACCGGGGCGCAGGTAGCTCGGCGCGGCGAAGGGCCGGGGGCTCCCTGGGCACAGCCCCTCTTTTCAGTGCCCGCAAAATGCGCCTCCGCTCGACACTGGCGAGGCTGCGATGCCGCAGTTTTCGTTGCCCATCCAGATAAAAGTAAACCATTAAAAGGGAAACGAAAAATCGGGGGGAATTGCCGAAGGCCAGCGAGCGCCCGAGGCCGGGGCGGGCGGGGACGCAAGGCCGGGAGAGCGGCCCGCGGGGGGCGCGGCGGGGTCACCCGGGGCCCCGAACGCGCGAGGAGCGCGGAGCGGATACGCCGCGGCGCGTCGGCCGCCGCGGAGGCCGGGTCGTCCAAGCTTTTGGGGTGAAAAACAAAGCCGCGATGACTAAACGCGAGGAGTTTGGAATGGAGAAAAGGAGGGGAGAAAAAAGGACAACTTGGGGCGCCAGGGCCAGGGCCGGGGCCGGCGCCGGCATCCGCGTCCTGGGCCGCCGGCGCGCGGGACCGAATCGGGCTCCAGGGGCGCGGGTCCTCGGGGAGGCCGGGGCCGGGGCCGCAGCGGGCCAGTGGACTCCGGAGGCTCCAGTCCGCCCCACAGGTCCCGACACCCCAAGGCCGGCTTCCAGGGGGACCCCGAGCGGGCGCCGTGGCAAAGCCGGGCCCGACGCGGGGACGAGAGGACAGCGCGCGGCCCGAGACGCCGGGGGCAGCGTCCAGGCTCGGGTCCCCGGCGCGCGCCACCCAGGCCCGGGATGCGACCCCTCGGCCTGGCGCGAACTTTCGCGCCCGGACGAGGCCGCACTTGCGGTGCAAGCGACAGCCGACGGCGCGGGGTCCCGGCCCTCGCCCCCAGCCTCCCCCTCACCTACCCGAGCTGGCCGTCTGGCTGGTGTCCAGCGGCCCCGACGCTCTGCCCAGCGGCTGTAAGTGGACGCTCTGCGGGTCGGACAGCACTTCCAGGAAGGTGGGCTGCGCGTAGAAACCAGGGAGCCCCCCGGACCCCAGCAGCCCCATGCCGCCCACTCCCGCGGGACTGAGCACCGAGCGCGCCGCCAGCAGGTGCCCGGGGGCCAGGCCGTCGAGGGCAGCCCGAGGATGAGAGCTGGGGGGCTCCTTGTTCAAGCCCAGGATCTCCTGGATGCCGAACCCGGTGCACCTGCCCGGGGCGCCCCCCGAGGTACTCTTGGCCACTGTCTCAGGTTTGGGCTTGCTCAGCGCTTCCCCCGCTTTCCCCGTCATCTCCAGGCTCTTCGGAGAGGCCGAGGCCGCAGGTCTTTGGCTCCCCCCACCCCCCCGCCGGGCTCCCCGCTTCGCGAAGTTGGTCCCAGGTGCCCCCTCCGGTGTCTAATGCTCTGGAGCCCCAAGGAGATTCCCCTTTTATCCAACCAGGCGGCAGCCCAAGTGGGGTCAGAGCTGAGCAGCCAATCACCGGGGCCAGAAGCGATTAGGAATTCCAAAAAGCTGGTCGCTCCCGCCGCAGGAAGCACCAGGGGCCAGGGCGCTGGGGGCCAGGCACCCGGTGGGCTCGGCAGGACGCCCATGGGCTGGGACCTCCGGGGCCACGCTGAGACAAGTTCAGGGCTGTTCCAAGAGGCAGGGTGGCTTGAGATTCTGGCCAGAGCCTGGCTGGGACATGTTCCTGGGGTGAGGTGGGAGGATGGATGGGCTGAGGACAGATGCTAGAGACTGGAAGTCCACCTTTCTCCTTCAACTGCTATGCAGGTTGGCCAGGTCAAAGAACGGCCAAATATGGGACTTTCCGTGCAAAAGGCAGAACAAGAGAGGAGCAAGTGCTATGGGCAGCATGTGTGGTGGCAACAGGGAGAAAAGAAGGGGACAGGGTGTGAAGAATGCTCAATGTTTGTTTCCCAGCACAGGATACAGTGCCTAGTTGAGAAGAGCTATTCAAGAAATATTGGCCTAATGAATGAATGAATGAATGACAAAAGGGTCAGGAATAGGGTTCTCTAGTGGGAAAGAAGAGCAGTGGTGACTTCTTTTGGAAAACCATGGACATCCAAACATCTCCCTAAAGTGAGCATGAAGTGTGTCCAACTTTCATGGAAGGATTTCATTTATTCTTCCATTCACTCATTCAACTAATATGTATTGAGCTCCTCACTAGGCCTAGGAGCTAGGGCTTCTGCAGTAAATCAGATAGACAAGGCAAGGGGACTGCTGTATCTCAGAATTCACTGACCAAACAGAATAAAGATGGACTTGTTGATGTGGAGGGGAAGGGAGGTGGGAGGATGTGAGAGGCAATTAAGAGGTAAGCTTCTATCCCCAGTTGTTGGGGGATCTCTTGACCAACTCCTGTGTTGGAAGCTGCAGAACTGCAACCACCTGGGCCAGCTGAGTGGTAGTGAGAGGCAGCGGGAAACTGCTTTCGGGAGGGCAGAGCCCTCACCTGGAGAGAAGAGTAAGCCTAGATGCCAAAAGTAGGCAGTGGAGCTACTGGTTTCCTGCTTGAGGGCTCTGCAGGGGGCATGGCCCCCTTGGGCTCAAGTGTCAAGTAAAGGTGATTCTTCACAGACACACACACATACACAGACATCGCAGTCCCTGCACTCTACCATCTCAACTAACTCAGCTAACTTTTCTGTGACATTCTTGAGGCTGGGCACTGTTTTATCTCCCTTGTTACTCTCCTTTCCACTGTGCCAAGCATACAGCAGGATTTCAATAAATGTTTCTTCACTTCAAGGTGTTCAACGAGGGGAGATAAAGGGTAAGTTGCTTCAGGCAGAGACTAGAAAACCAGGCTGCGGAAGAGATTCCATTCAGGATTTCTTGGCCAGTCAGCTGCAAAACCCAATGGAGTGAAACCCCTAACTCTCCGTGGCCCACTGCCAAAGAGTCTAAATCACTTTGTAGTCACCATGGGGCCAGGCTGAGAGGTAAGAGGAGACCCTACAGAACATGGTAATTGAGGCCTTACTAACAAGGTTAAGGTTACTACTCATTCTGGTGCACACAAGAGCTGGAACGAGGCAGGGGCATCTCAGTGCAGGAGGCATCTGGGGAAGCTGTACAGTTCACTCCAGGGGCTGCCTTCTTGTTCTAGAATAATGCCATGCTTACTGGCCCCTTTACATGGCACAGTTACTGGTCCTTGCAAGAACCCTGTTAGCACGTTGGTCCCACATCTGAAAATTGGCATAGCTATTCTTACTTGCAAGGCAGAGACTCAGGGGTATGCAATCTCGGGACATCCTTTACCTTGTCATCTGTGGAACTGGGTTCCATGTGGCATCACTCACATATACAACAATGTGAATGGTGCCCCCTGGAGTTGTGCAAAGCAGTGGTTTTCCTTCCAGATAGGAATTTCTATTCCTATTTTACGAATACAGGAACTTTGGTTCTCTGAGAGGTGAGGTAACTTGACCCAAGCTACCTAGCTAATAAGCAGCAGAGGCCATACACAACTTCAAATGAGTCAGGTGTCATGTGACTCCACCCCTCTCTCGGCCTCCCCTCCATGCCATCAACCCTGGAAGGAGGAATAGGGATGTTATGTTAATGGCATCCGTCATGTCCCTGACTTATCACGGGACATCCACGATGAGCCAGATGAAGCCGATGGGCAAGGACGTGCGTGATGGAAAACAAGCGTGTGAGTGATGGAAGCTCGGCTCTTGCCAGGAGATGAGAATGAAAAATATCTTGACCAAACCCCATGTCTGAAGCTGCCAGTTCCTTCTCCCAGAAAGACAGTCAGCATCCTGCCCTTGGAGGTTGGGGGAGGGACAATCTCAGGCCCTCTGAGAGGCACCCTTGCCACGGGCTACAGGTGGAAGGAGGGCCCAGCATTAGCCCACAGCCATTCCCACCCTTGGAACTGGACTCCTGACAGACTCCTGGCGTGGGGCTGGCTCTGAGATTTGGGGTGTCATTGTTACTGCTCCACAACTGCCCAACTTAGTCCAGACCCAGACTCAAAACATTTGTGAACTCTCAGGGGGAGCCTTACAGGGAAAGGCTGGCCCTAGAGCTTGGGCTCAGTGTGGGGGGAGTAAAGTGTGCCCTTTCAGTGGCATTTAGCTTGGTTATACTCCATCCAATCCTGGGTCACCACCTATCAGCTTTGTGGATCTGACTCAACCATTTAACTTTTCTCTTAGTTTTGATTGCTCTACCTATAATACATCTTGACACTGGACTTATGATACATCCCTTACCCCACCTCCACCCCCTGAGTTAGCATAGGGGTCAAGGGAATGGACTCTAGAATCAGACTACCTGGGTTCAGACTCTTGCATTATCACTTGCAAGATTATATATATCTATATATCTATATATCTATATATCTATATATATATAACCGTTGGAAAGTTACCCAGCTTTTCTCTGCCTTCTGTGCCTCAATTTCCTCATCCATAAAATGGAGATAATGGTAGTACCCATCCCTTAAAATTATCATGAAGATTAGAAACGTACAATGATAAAAATAGTGAATAAGGCTATACCACGCAAGTACAAAATAAGGTTGCTGTGAGCGTTGGTTATTATCACCATTATGCAGAAGGATACTGTACTTGGGACTGGTGGTCTGGTAGGGAACAAGACAGATCTAGTCCCAGCCTTCATGGAGTTTGGGCCAGTGATGAAGGGAGATGATGTTTGTAAAGCACTTAGCATGGTGCCTGGCCTCGGGGACTCAATGCATCATGGCTTTTACTACCTTTATGAATGAGTGCCAGACCCCTTATCATATTTAATCCACTCAATTTCTCTAATAGGTCAGGAGTTCTATCTCCCTTGTTATAATAAACAAACAAACAAATAAATAAATGAATAAATACGGCTCAAGGAGGAAGAGCAGGGCTGAGGGAAGATGCCATCTTTCTTCTTTGCCTTGGTGCTGGTCATTTTTAGCACCAGCTGCAGCCAAGTCACTCTCTCCTGCTAGCTGGCTCCCTGAGTCACTACCCAGCCACCATCAACAATTTGGGGAGGGAGTGGCGTGGAAAATGCAAGAAAGAGAAAAGATCTGTGTTTGAATCAATAATTGCATTCTGAATCTGTCACCCATGGCTGTGTTTCACTTTTTATTAATTTATTCATTTTGAATGCTCTTGTATATTTGGGGCTTACCCCTTGAGAGTAAACCTGATTTTTGGTTCTCTTGGACTGTTCGTTCTCCTGAGGGTCTCCTGAGGGAGTCCCAGAGGCCTTACTCTCTCTTCCTCTCGTTATCAGACATCAGACCATATAGCTTGTTCTGCCCCCTTAGGGCTGATGCCGGGAGAAAAAAACAAGAGGGATTTTGATTCACAGTTAACTTACATACAATGAACATGTATTAACTTATGGACTTTTTGGCATTGTCTCAATAAACCCTCCCAACGACCCTGAAAGATGTGTGCCAGTTTTCAAATGAGAAAGCAACCTCAGAGAGGCTAGGTGACCTCTGTAGGAACATGCAGTTGCTAAGGGCCAAGCAGAGTTCAAAGTCACTGCCTTCTTGTTTTCTTGAAGATCCTGGGGTGAGACCCTGCTCCAACACTTACAAGCCATGCCATCTCAGGCATTCACTCGACCGAATTCCTCTTCTGTAAAATGGGGATGATTAAAGAATTCATATTATTGGGTTGTGAGGATTAAATGAGAGAGTGTATGTAAAACACTTGCCATGGTGTCTGGTACGTGGTAGGCACTCACAAATGTTATATTTACTTTTATAATCTTTACAGCAACCCTGTGTAGTGAGGCCTTGCTGTTTGCTACCCCAGAACTCTGTGTTATTCTGGGAACCTATCCCCGTGCCCATGTCCTAAAATAGCTCACAGCAATGGGCCCTTCAGTTCCCTTACATGTGCCTCTGTCCTCTCAATGCTTCCCCATCAAACCTTGGGTTTGGGATGCCCCTCTGGAAAGGTCCATCCCATCCCACTCAACACCTCCTCACGTTTCCTTTCAGTCATCCTGGGGAGAGAAGGTCACCTACTCTCACACAGCTAGGAATATCCTCCAGCTCTCCCCAATTTCTTCTTGCATAGTCCAAGGGTTGGAGAGTGGGGAGGTGTGGAAGGAGGTGGGAGGTGAGAACCCCCTTCCAGCACTCCCTGGAGGGCGGAGGGACTGTGGTGGGCACAGCGGGGAAGAGGCCAACTGAGCACAGAAAGCCGGCCAGGGAAAGGTTTAGCCCCGCAATCCAATTCCACTTAATATCCCATAATAAAATGCTGTCAACATGAGTTTCCTGTTCAAGTGGATTTGTTAAGAAGGCGGGGGGAGGTCAGAGGTGTATTCCGGCCCTCCTGGGGTAGAGGGAGAGACCAGTGGGGCAGGGGCGGGGAAAGCCAGGGGTATGAGGGCCCCCTCCTCACCCTTTCCCTACTGCAGTCCAAACACACTCTCAGGAAGGGGTTTGTCACACTTGTCTGTCCTGGTCAACCTGTGATGGCTCACGGAGGGGCCCTCAACCCCGCTGGGTATGTGTATGTCTCTTTTGATAAGCTTCCAGGCACTGAGCGGAGAGTGTGATTTTAATGTGGAGGATTCAGACCAGTACCTGAAGGTGGGAGGTGTTCCCAGGTAGCAGGAGATCATGTGTCAAGCCCCTGAAATCCCACCATGAAGAGGGAGCCACAAGGCCAACCCTGGGGCAACCTTAGGGACAGGAGGCTGCTTAGTGAGAAGCCTAAAGACCTGGGCTGGCCTTAGCCCTCTCGAATGACAAGCTCGGGGTGACCCCACCTTGGCTGCTGTCTGTCCATCTTTATTTCTCCTGCTGACCTATTGCTAAGCTTTCATTCCTCTCAGGCGAAGAGGTCAGACTTCTGCAGGGTCCAGCTGGCATGAGGGGAAGCTAGACCAGAACTTACCATTGAGCAGTCATCATGGACCAGGCACAGAGCTGGGGGCTGTCCCGTCGTCATCCCATTGAATCTGGTGGAGCTAGCGCAGGGAGCAGCTATGAGGTCAAGGCCAGGGAGAGGGGCTACAGGAGAGTGTAGGCTACCATTATCCCCATTTTCCCATGAAGTAACAGGGTACCAGAGAGTTTAAAAAACTAAGCCAGACCCCACTGTAGTGAGATATAGCACTGCGACAGGAACCCAGTCTGCCTGAGCCAGGGACCCACACAAGGGGTGCGGGGAGATGCCTACAGGTTTAGTCAGCACCTTGAGGAACCCAGCTTGGGCTTGGAGGGGGACATTGGGAGTCTGTAGAAAGGTGTGAGGCACAAGTTGAAAAAATAAGGTGAGGCCATGGGTCCTCTCCCAGGGCCTGTGGGAGTGGGGTGACAGCTAGGTGGGTGAGACCAGGGGAGGGGACCTGGGGACTCAGGAGGGTAGGGCTGGGCTTCCAGCCCTTTTGTGAGCCCTTTTAATTCGTGTAAATGAGGGTTTTTAATTTGTTATTCGGGGTTTTATTTCTATTACCATCTCATTTGCCTCTAAACCCTATTTCGCCCCAGCCTGGACTGAATTCCATTTGATGCATTAGGACTAATTCTCCTCCCAATGGGTTAGATGTTTTCTCCTCACACAAAAGTCGCTTATTTTGGATAAAGAGACGATTAGATTTATCTTTAATATTTTAATGGCAGCTGGGATTAGCGGGCAAACAGCCCCGACTGGGGCTGTTCACCGTGGATTAGGTTCTGATAAACTCTCAGATGGGGAACCCCCCCACCCCACTCCACTTTCTGTTTTCCACAAAATGCTTTTTATTATTTTTTTGTTGAAAAAAATTCCTGTGTCTTTTGGAGCATCATAAATTCCATTTGCTGTTTTCTATTAAATCAAGTTGATTAAATTTGTTGTGACTCTTTGCACATAGATCTTTTTAATTTTAACGTCTCTAGCATAAAATCTTTAATGGTGCAATTCGAAATGGCTGCAATATACAGTACAGGTCTTGATAAAACAGATGGAAATGAGGTTCTGCTAGGAGAGGAAAAGTGGGGAGTAGGCATAGACCTCTGGGAGAAGGCAGGGAACTGCTCGCCCTGGGGCCCAGAGAGGCCCAGGTTCCGATCCTGCTCTGTCCCCTCCTAGCTTTAGGCCTTGGGTAGGAACCTTCATAGCTACTTATGGAGAGCTGGCTATGTGGGTAGTAGCCTTGGCCAATGTTTAATGGGACGCTTGCCACGTGCCTGGCTCTGTACATCCATTTTCAATCATTTTTGCCAGGAGGCTCAGAGAGGCCCCTTGCTCAGTCGAGGTCACACAGCAAGTTGGTAGGTGTGGTTAAGTTCAAGTTGTCTTTGCTGGAGCCTTACCTCGCCTCTCACAGCCTCCATTTCCTCATCAGTGAAATGGGGATGTTCAGCGCTGCCCTGGCTCACAGGTGTTAGAAGACTAGAGGAGGTCCACAAATGGCTCTGGGAATGGAACAGGGCTAGGTGGTCTTGGGGAAGTGGAGGGTAAGGCATTTGGGGCCCAGAGGCTCTGCAGAGGCTCTGAAATCACTGGAAAGAGCTGATTTTTGAGACCCCGGGAAGCATCCCTCACTGAAGGGTGGGTGAGAGGCAGGGTCTGGGCTCCTCCTCCCACCAGCCCTTCAGCCTCCAGCCTTAGGCTTTTCTCCCTGTCCCTCACTCTAATCCCGACCTCATCAAGTCCCTGGAAGGGTTGATCCACAGGAGCAAATCTCTCATTCGGAGGGACAAAATCAGCTTAATTTGCAGCAATTTGAAGCAGGTCTTTGCCAGGATTTGAATATCAAATTATCCCACAGCCCAGGCTGGCCTGGGTGGCCTCCCCCTACAGCAATATGGACAGATATACTCTGGGCTCCACCAGGAAGATTGTCCTGGGAGTGATTGAGGCTGTGGCTGGGCTGGGTGTGCGCAGAGTTGGGGTAAGAGAGAGGCCAGAGGGTGCTGGGGAAGGTGAGGTCACAGTTCTCAGGCCTGGGGGATGGGGAGGAGCTTGGAAACCTGTTCATGAGACTTAACTAAGGTCTTGTCAACTATACAGATTCCCAGGCCCCTCCTCAAATATGGAGAATCAAGATTTTTATGACTAGAAAAGTTTGAGAAATTCCGAAGCAGCTCAGGTAGCCAATGAGCAAATCTCACTGTGCACACACATGGACTTCCCCATACTTTGAGGAAATCGGCCTTCACTGGCATCCACCCCATTCATCCCCAGCCCCTGGCACCTTAGACCACGGTCCCTTTGCCATCTGCTCCGTGATGGCCACAGCCACCTGAGTCAGCTGCTGACCAGTGCTCTTGCACCTTCCTTCTTGGTGTCGACCACACAGAACACAGTGGCTGAGCTCAAGCCACGGGGGTCAGACCTCTTTCATGGGCACGTCAGTTCCCCTCTAAGCTATGAGCCTCTTTGGGAAAGGTCAGGATGCCAGGTCTCGCCCTGGGCAGACCCTTTATCAACATTTGGTGAAACATGCTGGTCCTGTCACAGCGTGTGTCCTCATGGGAGCTTCAGTGTGAAAGCAGCATACAAAACTGCTGAGATGGTAGCCCCATGCAGGCCTGTCTGTCTCCCCAACACCATCAGCACAGAGAAGCCCAGTCCCTGTTCCCAGAGAGCCTGCAGCTGGGGAGAAAACCATACATACAGTGTGTGACAAGCACTACAATACCCCAAGTGCTGATTAAGCATTCGATATGTGCTAGGCACAGTTCTAAGTGTTTTTGTTCTCTTCGCCCATTTCATCCCCATAAAAACCTGACAAGGAAATTGAGGCACAGAGAGATCAGTAATGTGCCCCAGGCCACACAATCATAAGTAGTAGGTCTGAGATTCATACCCTTTCATACCCGGGCAGTCTGACTCCCCGTTCTCCTCTTAGTTCTTCGCACTATGTCTATCCAACCACCTTTATGCATAACTATTAGTCTTTGTGTGTCACTTCTCCATAAGTAACTTGCCTTATGTTTCAAGGCATAATTACAGTGTTTTGGAAGCTCAGAAAAGAGCACTAAACCTGCAGTAGGGCAATCACAGAAGGCTTTTTGGAGGAGGTGTCTTTGCTTATTCAATACTGTTGAGCAACTTGTGTGTGCCTGGCACTGGTAATGCAGTTATGAAAAAACCATGGTCCCTGCCCTTGAGGAGCTCACAAACGGGGGGACAAACACCTGAAAGTGGATATGCTAAGGGCAAGGATGGAGAAAGCACAGGGCATGTAGGAGCACTGGGGAGACCCCAAAGCTGGGAGGATCAGGGTAGGCTTCCTGGAGAAGATGCAAGTGAGCTGAGACAGAAAAAATGAATGGGAATCTCAGAGTCACATCCTCTCCACTAGATCCAGTCAGCCAGCTGAAGGTAAGGGGCATCTGAGCTATTGCCGAGCACTCTTCTCCGCCAATCTCTCCTCAGTGGAGCCTTCCCGGTACAACCAACCCCAGTCCCTTCTCTTTCCACCTATCCCAGACAGGCAGATCCCCTCTTGGTGTGGTCCATGTCCCCAGCTCTTGCATGTTCCTGGGAAACTGGGCCTGAGCATGAGGATCCTGAACTCCCAGGTCTTATGCCTTGGAGGCGCCAGGCTAGGCTATTGTGGTGGCAGTGACTGCCTTGGGAAAGCCCAGTAGTTTGATTTGAGGGTACCTAGAATTCAGAGCAAGAAGGTCCCCCCAGAAACCACTCATGCCCACTTAGAAGGAAGGAGCAAGGTCCAGGGAAGTAAGAGGAGCTGCTTGGGACTCCAACTCCTGGCTCTTAGTGCCTTCATCTTTTCTGTAGGGTGGTTTGCCTGCCCACCACCCCCACTGGACTCTCCCCTAACCCTTGTCTCTGCCTTGTCTGATGGTGGCCAGGGTAGCCTTTCCTGAATAACGATGGTATTGGCTCAGATTAAGGGCAACTAGCTGGCTCTTGGCTTTTCCTTTTTATATAATAACTAATCTCCTTCTAATCAGCCATTATTAAATTATATTCCATTTTTAATTCATTCACAGATCACCGTTGGGACAGCTGGATGGATAATTGGAGAGAGATAATTTATGTAAATGAGGAATAGCAGAAGGTAGGGGAGAGGGAGGCTGAGGGCCAAAGGGGGCCCCTCCTGTGCCCAGGCTGGGGAGGGGGCAGTGACCTGGACCTGATTAGAAATGGGTGGCTGCGGATGCTGAGGGGATTGGGGCCTGTCATGGGACCTCAGGGTTTCTGACTGGTTGTCCCTCAACATTGCTTTGAATACTTCTGGCAAATGTGGAGCCCACTACTTTTGGGGGACAAAAATGTACTTCTCAGACATCAGCCCTTTTTGTTAGAAGTGGATCTTGAGAGGCAGTAGAACGCCCGGAGAATTCCAGAGTCAGAGCTGTGTTTGCTTCCAGCTCCGCCACTGTACAGCCGTCTCTTAGCCTTAGTTTCCAATCTGCAAAAATGGGGTATTGGTCGTATCTACCTCATGAGGGGTTGGGGAGGCTTCAGAACCTGGTGCAGCGGAAGAAGCCACTGCCTAGTGTACTCAGCGGCTCCCATCACTAGCTGAGGACTCTGTACATCACTCAAATCTGCCCTTTAACTCCTGTCTCCAGGCCGTGGGGCTGTGTTCTTGGTAACACAGAATAAATCCACTCCTTTTGCATGTCTAACATGTCTGTCCCACTGATGATAATTACATCAGTAACTGACACCTTGGAGCATTCCCTGTGTGCCAGGCGCTGCGCTGAGCATTTGCTATATAGCATTTCATTGTATCATCAGAACAAGGCACGAAGTGGGCACTATTGTCTCCATTTGACAAGTGAAAATACCATGGATCCAAGCTCTCTCCTGATGATTCCTTCAACAAAAACAAACACAGAAGCCTGCTTAGAAAGGGACCGGAGGCTCATCAAACCTGGACAGGAGGCCATTTGGGGAAAGTGACTTGGGGACTGGCAAACAGGGACAGGGCTGGCAGCGGAGGCAGGTGAAGGAGTTGGACCTCTAGCCCTCCTGGGAGTCCCTTTGAGGCCCCAGGAGTTGGGCATGGGTGGTCACAGGTGGCTGATGGGGGTGTGGAGGGGGTGAGGTCTGCATGTGACGGGCTGGCAAGGGTGGGTGAGGAGGGCCTTGTACCACTCCCAGAGGGAGGCAAGGGATTAGCCAGTGCTATGGAGGGTGGTCCCAGAGGGTCCATGCGGAGTAATGGGATTAGCTCTTGGCCAGTGAGTGAAAGTTATTTGTGTGTGGAGCCTCTGGCCTCCCACCGGAGGCTGCAGCTGTCACCCATCTCCAGGAGCGGCGGCAGCAGCTCCCCCACTCAGCAGGCTGGCACCCTCCACCGCTCTAGAGGCTCTCCCGCTGTGATCATCTGTCAAGGGGCTGGCCTCCTAGCCTTAGCCCCTTGCTAAGCTTGGCGGCCGGGGGCCACCCACACACAGTACACCCTAGCATTGCCCTGTGCCTCGGTCTCCCCTTCCGAATAGAAGGCTGCGGTGAGACCCTCTGAGGGAGAAGCCCTGAGGCCTGGAGGTCCAGACCATGCCCCCCTCACCCCCTCTGGATTTCTGGTTCCGCCTTGCCCTAGCCAGGCCACCCAGTGCCCAGCTGTTCATTTCTCTGTGTCCTAATTTGTGAAATGGCATAGCCCGGAAGGGTTTCACAGGGGAGGGCCGGGCAGGGGAGTTCAGGGTGCTAGGCTCCTCCCCAGATGCGAGGGCACCTAGGGACCGGCTCTGGGGCCGAAGGACTGCGGGGCCTGTTCCGCAGGGACCTCGCGGGCTGGAGTGCGGGGGCGAGGAGAGGGGTGCCTGCTCCGGAAGGTGGCCCTCCTGCCAGATGCCTGACTCCATCCTCAGAGCGGCTGCCCTGTAGGGTGTACGTCAGCCTGTTCCAGTGAAATACCTGCCAGGAGGGGACCCCGAATGAGAAGGCGCTTGGCTATGTTTTCACATGAAGTGAATCTGTATTAATCTCGACGTTATGTTTTTTAAAAATATTTTAAGTAAACATGATTTTAGAACCGTTTTAAATGTACCAAAAAATTGTAAAGGTTGCACAGATTCCTCATATGCCGCTCCCCGCCCCAATTCCCCCATTATCAACATCTGATATTAGCATGGTGTATTTGTTGCAATTAATGAATCAAGATCGATACGTTATTACTAACTAAAGTCTGTGCTTTATTAGATTTCCCTAGTTTTTACTCGGTGTCCTATTTTCTGTTCCAGGATCCCACCTAGGAACTCACATGACATTTAGCTGCGTCTGTCTCCTTAAGCTCCTCTTGCCTGTGACTTTATATAATTTTAAAACGAAAAAAGTACACGTTCATGCAATGGAATACTGTGCCTCTGTTATCACACACTCCGACCTGGGACAATCTCCCAGACTATAATATGAAAAGGAAGGTTTCAGAACAGAATATTTTACTTCCACTTGTGAAAAATAGAAGATATGTATATAAACTAGTTTTTAATCTCCAGAAGGGCAACTGAAAAACTGGTTAATGATTGGTTGCTGGAAAGGGAACCAGAAGGCTGGAAATCAGGGGTGAGTAAGAAGGAAGCCTACATTTTCCTCTATGCTCCTTCGTGTTAGTTTAGTTCTAAAAACTGTGTGTAGGCATTATCTGTCTTGATACATAATTCATTCAACATAACAGTATGTACAAGTGTAATATATTCATTGAATCTCTCAGTTATTGGGCCCCTGCACTGTTTGTGTAATAAAATCACCCACCAGCACCAACGCTGTGAGGGTGGCCCTGGAGCTGGGTGCTCCTACAGTTCTATGGGAACCACCGGCCTGGCTGGCCTGTTAGGTGCCTTTCTGCTGGGAGGCCTGTGGCTCTTCTGGCTGTTGCAGACTAGTGTGTGTCAGGGTGCTTTGGAGTGGGGGGTTCTAGGTAGGATGCAGGCACAGATAAGTGAGAAAGGAAGGCAGGACCACAGGATGTGGGGGCCTTGTGGGATCTGAGACAGGATGGGCCCCACCGCAGCTTCTCTCTGTTGGACTGAGTGCTGCTTCCTTCTCCTCCCCGCAGCCTGGCTGTCTGAGCTCCTGGGTCCCAAAATGCCCCTCACCTTCCAGACTCATGTGTCTTCTATTCGAGCCCAGGTGAACCTCTTTGTCTCAATTCCAAACTCTTCAGAGGGATAAATATGTCTGGGCTTAAAGCAGGTGTGTGCATCCGTGTACGTGTCGGTATGTAATAAGGAGAAACTACCTTCTGCAGGTATTTCACAAGCCTTGCTCTGCACTTCGCACCAGTCTAGGTGCTTTGGGTACAAAAGAGAGAGAAGCAGACCTGTCTCCTGGGAGGCAGACCACAGAATGGTGTGATTTCACAGTTTTAGGAAGGCCCCACTCCCCTTCTGGATCCACCCCAGCAGCTTTTGGTTAAATTATAGATTCGACCCCTGTGGAATTCCACTATCCTAGGAGAGGTCAGAGCTTAGGCAAGTCTTCCAAAGGTCCCCAAATCCTTACTGGAAAAGTGTGTCTCTTGGCATAATGTTGAAGGTCCTCTGAGAGCCCACCCTGCTCACTGAGCAGCAAGCACCACCTTCTGCTGTGGTTCTGATAGTGTAGTCAGGAAGTATTCTGTATTTATTAAACTTTCCATGTCCTCTGCATGTCTCTGAGCCTTCACCTATGCTGTTCCCTCTGCCTGGAATGCGTGAAAGCTTCCTTTTCCCTGAGAGGCCTTACTTGCCCAAGCCCCAAGTGGAGGCAGCATTCACCTCCACCTCCCCCCACATTCCCCACCTTCCCAACCCCAGGCAAAGACCTGCTCTCCCGTGGTGGACAGGAGTCAGAAGGGCCAGTGTCCACATCCAACTCTGCCACTTCTGCCAGCACACAGTAGGTACTTAGTGAATCCTAGCTCCCTTCTGTTCCCACACCTCCAGGGCATGCTTTAATGATTGGTGATGTTTGCTCAACCATCTCCCTTTTACACTGTGAGCTGTAGGCACAATATCTGTTTGCTAAACTACTGAGGGCTTTAACTAGAGAGGTAAGATGTTTCTAAGCTTTTAGAGGTGAGGCTGAGAACCTCCATTGCCCCAGGAGGCAGGGAGATGATATCCTGTGCCAGGGTTAAGGTAAAAGGTATAAAAGAGAAATTTGGCAGGTTGATTACAAGGGGTGGTTGGGGTGGGGAGAAGGGACAAAACTCGCATGGGTGTGGTGGCATTTGACCATTGGCAGGGGCACAGATCTACCCAGCTGGTCCCCAGCCTCATCCTGCCTTGTGCCAAGAGAGTGGGCACCCTGTTCAGCCTCCAGAACCATGATTTGGGGGCATGAACTCTTGTTTAGACTCTGCAGCCCCAAGGGTGAGGAGCCCTCATTTGCCTTCTTTTTTCTGGTGGCTAGAGACATGTGGTTGCCTCATCTGGCATCTCCATATGGCACCAAAGACCCTTTGTATGGGTGGAGAGGGATACACAAGCTCTGCACCCTCAAAGGTGCTGGAGATGGGAGGGGTAGAGAGGAGGTTGTAGCCAGGACTTTCTGGCATGCAGTACCTGTCATGTCCTAAACAGCCACTCACATTTTCCAGGGGTGCGCTGCAGCCTGGAGGCCGCTGGGACCTCAGAGCTTGGGGACACATTACATAGTTTAAGTGGTGCTTAGGTGAGGCACCCCTGAGTGTCCATCCACCGTCACTACTATTAAATCCATTGAACACTTAAGAGGTGGCAGGTGCTTCACAGGCATAATAATCTCATTTAATCTCCACAAAGACCCAATAAGGTCTCTTTAAAATTTTTTTCTCATTTATTTCAGAGATGGAAACTGCGACTCAAAGAAGTGCAGTCACTTTCTAGGGTCATAGAACTCACAAATGGCAGGGCCAGGAAAGGAAGCCAGCTCTGCCTGTCCACACAGGCCTGACCTCCCAGGCGCGACCTGGCCTCTACTCTGCCAGTTGAGCTCCCACCTGGCTCCAACAAGTGCCAGAAGGTGGTGTCCCCAACTTGAAGCCCTCCCTTTCGCCATGGGCTTCTCTGCCTGGTCACATGGTTCCCACCGTCCACTTCCCCACGATTGTCCCACTTGCCCCCAAGCTCTGCACCTCCCTCCTAAGAGGTGAAGTCCACCCAGCTGCCCAGGAGGCCCACGGAGTCCTGTGTCTAAGGACAGTGGTGGGCAGAAGGCCTCAGGGCCCCTCAGCCAGGCTGGAAGCTGAGCGTGGTGGGGAAGCGGGCAAGGTGCACAGCGTTGATCCTAACCAAGTTTGCCAGCCCAGCTTTTCTCATGGCTCCCACACAATGGTCTGCTTTGTGCCCACCTGCCGATAATGCTTAATTAGGCGAGGAGTTGATTAATTTGAGGTAATTGACAGCTAATTAGAGGCCCACAGGCTCATTAACTTGACATCTTGTCTTCCTGAATTGGCTGAGCAGGGTCAGGTGACGGAAGCCGTTGTTTCTCCCTCCCCAGCCCTAGAGGCTGAGGTGATCACCTGGGCCGACCCAGCAGGTGGGGCAGTCCCAGGCCAAGGATAGAGGAAACCAAGGGAGTGAAGGAGGAGGGTCAGGGATGGAGGTGTGTGCCCTTACCCAAAGAAGGAGGGCGTGAGCAGGCATGGAGGGCTTCGGGCATGGGGGCAAGGGCTGGAGAGAGGTGGGGGCAATTAGCATGGAGGGGAAACGCCTGGTGTCCATGAAATGGGGGACGGGCAGGGGGAGGGTGGTGTGTGGGGAAGTCTATTGGTAAAGAACAAGACAGACCTGGGGTTGAATCCCAGCTCCACTACAAACCAGTTAGGTGACCATGAATGAGTTAGTTCATCTTTAAGCCTCTGGCTTTTCATCTAGAAATAATAGTCCCTACCTCATGAGATTGTCATGAAAAGTCCACGAGACATTGAAGAAAAGGATTTAGATCAGTACCTGGGGGCCTGAATGACCCATCAGTCGGAAAGCACTTCTTTGGCTTTGAGATCAAGGGTCAGCTCCAGCTAAGAAAGAACTTAGTGTCTTAGATGCCTGGCATCAGTTTGACAAGTGTCCTAACTGAGTGCCTACGATGTGTCAGGTTCTGGAGAAACAGGGAAGCACAGGCCACGTCCTGGCCCTGGAACAGCCCGCCTCAGGGAGGTGGATAGAGCATGATGCGGCCTCACAAGAGAGCCCAAGCAGGGTCTGGGGCCCCTGGAGTTTGGCTGAGAGTCCTTCCCCATAAGGTCACACAGTGAGGGCCCAGAGCGGGGCCCCCCAGCCCGTAGGCTCAGTCTCTGGTGGAGCACGGAAGGTAGCTACCAATGGAACATGTTGAACCTCCTCCATCCTTCCTTCTGACTCCATAGCTGGAAGCTAGGGTGAGTCTAGGAGACTCTAATTCTGTTCTTGCCCTAAATCGCCTCCATGGGGCTGTGGTGGCTTTCATCAGTCTCCCCTAAGTTCTTTTATTCTAATTGAGGTGTAAACACAGGAAGTTGCACAACCATCACACAGCTGGAGGAACATTTACACGTGCATCACACACACCTACTCCTGTGTAATCACCACTCAGATGATTGCAATCGTTGCCTATACCCCAGGAGGCTCCTTGCGCCTCTTCCCAAGTCAGTACCCCAAGATAACCACTGTTCTGCCATCTATCACCCTAGACTAGTGTCACCTGTTCTAGAATTTCATACCAATGCAATCATACAGTAGGCCCTTCTGGGCCAACCTTAACTCTCTCTTCATTCTTTTTTCTGAGATTCGTCCACGTACAGGTGGTTCTTCTTTATTTCTGACTGGCATTTCATTGATTGACTATACGAACACTGATATATCCCTTCTCCTGTGGATGGACATTTGCGTTTTTGCCAGTTTTTGACTCGCATGAATAAAGTTGCTACCAACATACTCGCATGTGTCTTTTGGTGGACAACACACTCATTCCCTTTGGGTATATACTTAGAAGTGGAATGAACAAAGACTATATATCCCTGAAGGTCGCAAAGACTTGCTGACTCCACCTTCCCGGAGATAAAGCTTTGCGGTAGGGGAGGGGAGTCAGCTTTGAAAGTCCCCCTGGGGAATTGTGTGCCCCACAGTGTGCCCTGGAGAAGAGAGTAGCTCATAGAAGAAAAGAAAGAGGCAGGGAGAGAGCCAAGTGAAGAACCACAACATGGCTCTCAAAACAAGGCCATGATCACAATGACCTTCGAAGTGTACCTACATGAACAGAGGCTGGGAGGACAGGTGAATATAGGGTTTTTAGGGTGGAGTATATATTAAGGAAGAAACAAGTAATATTAAAAGTCTTGGTAGATTTTATTATAATTCATCTCATGGAAAGTAAGTTATTTTATATTTCTTCTTTCTCCTTCTGCCCTTACTTACATAACAAACAGGGTTAAGGAAAATGTTTTTAGTATCACCCAAATATCATACGTGCTTCAAATAGACTATGAAACTCAGTATTTGCACACGAGAACATTCCCAGTTCTGAAGAAGGCTCTCTCTAGTTCCTTCCCAGTCAGTCCCCCTAAAAGGTAACCACTATTTTGACTTCTATCATCATAGATTAGTTGGTGCTTGTTTTTGAACCTTACTTACATGGATTCTGACAGTTTACATCAACATTTATCCAGCATTTATTATGTGTCAAATACACTGCAAAATACGATCAAATGATACCTCATCTAATCCTCCCAACAACCTGGTGAAGTTGACATTTTCCCCCGTACTGAAGAGAAAACCAAGTTCAACAAGGCTAAGAATCCTACCTGAAGCCACAAGGCTATTAAGTAGCAGATCCTGGATTCAAAGGAGAGTGACCAACCATCCCATTAGCAGGACTGTCCTTTGTCCTGGGATCTCCCTAAGTCCTGAGCAAACTGGATGGTTAGTCACCCTAATTCAAACTTGATTGGACTGAAAAGTTGCGCTTTTAATCATCAGGCTGAGTTCCTTTCCTTAGACCTAAGATTTCACCGGACAGCATATGTCTTGTTAGCACAATCTTGTAGGGAATGTTGTGTCTCAAAAAAGCTGCGCTATCAGGATTTCACCTGGTTCTGTTTGGTTGGTTGGTTTTGTTTCATGTTAGAGAGATTTCACTGAAAGTAGATCAGTACAAAATTTATTTATATTAACAAGAAATACTAGCTAAATAATCCATCAAACAAGGGTTTTTCTCAGCACTTGTGTACTGAAAAAGAATTTTATTAAAAAAAATTTTTTTTACACCTACAGCACCTGGTCTTCCTAGGTGGTCTCCCATCCAAGTACTAACCAGGCCCGACCCTGCTTAGCTTCCAAGATCAGACGAGATTGGGCACATTCAGAGTGGCCTGGCCATAGACTCTGAAAGAGAATTTTAACACAGTCCCTGATTTCAAGAAGTTTATAATTTACTTGGGGAGTTAAGAGTAAAGCTTAGAGAATAAAATTAGAGGGTGATAAAGAGTAATAATAATTACCCACATCTGAGCCCTATGTCTTAGGGCCTTACATATTCTCATTTATTCTGTACCATACAGCTATGAGATATGTCCTGCTGTTATGCCCATTTTAGACAAGAAAATCAAGGCTTAGTGAGGTTAAGTGATTTATTCAAGGAAAAAAATATCATGAAAAAAAGCACTGAGCTGTTCGTACACTTAAGATTTGTGCAGTTAATGTAAATGAGTTATACTTCCAAGCAATGTTTATTGAATGGAAAACCATTGAAAATGGGAAAAAATTTTTTCTTTCCTCTGCTTTTGAATAGCCTTCTCCAATAATTTTGGGCAAAGTTTTCCAAATGTGTTTTGGCTTTTTTCATTTTAGTCATTCTGGTCAAAATGGCATTTTAACTCCAGTGACAAATACAAATATGCACAGCCTGTGGCTGTGAAGGCAGAGCCCAGCCAAGAGCTACCACAGGCCAATCAGCTGGAGAAACCTGTTTGGCCCCCAGGCCGCGCACTGTTGGCCCCAAAGCTCAGCTGTCTTCTGGCTGCAGTCAGTCCTGCCAGAAATGCACTGGGCATTTGTACCCTGGGTTCTCAAAGCCAGCTTCTCTGACTCCCCCAACACACCCCAAACCTTATCCCCTCACTCAGCCTCCTGATTCTGCCACCCATCTCTGCTTTCCAGGTTTGCAGACCCCCACCCAGAGGCACCTTCATCATTCCTTCCTGACACGTCGACTTTCATTTTCCTAGGACGAATCTCATTTGACAATCTCCTGCCCATATTTCTAAGTGATCTGGGTCTCGCTGTGCTATTTCTCTGTCCTCTCTGGGGTTTGTAACACCAATCATCTGCAGGTTTCATTAGCATGCTGTTTACCCGTCTTTCAGATCATTAATGAAGATGCAAAGTGAGACACCGGTCTTCACGCTGCACCCCCCACCCACCCCCGTGCCCGGCGCTGCTGGAATCATTATCCTTCCTGGTGTGACAGGGTCAGAACCAAACCAATTTGCATCAATCTTTGGTGATGTTGTAAAGTGTCGGCTGCCCTGCGATGCTCATGTTGTAACAACGGCTTCAGCTGTCTGTTCTGGAGTGTTCCTCTCTCCTTTGGAGGGCTGATCAGATCTGGCCGCCCCAGCTTATCTGGCTAAAGCGCCACAGCTAAGGTGATGGTCAGGCAGGATTCAGGGCTGTGCGTGGTTACATTTCCCTTTGTTTTACTATCCCGAGCTGGGCAGAAAGTAGCACGTTTTTGGGAAACAGGGTGGACAACTGCACATACCAGCAAAATAGAAGAGGGAGCAGGGTGTGGCAGGCCCTGAATTTTTCCTACTCCTTATGACATCTATTTCTGCTGAAGGCAAATGTGGAGCAAGCCTCCTCAGGACCCTCCGAGGCCTAGTCAGATGCCTGGGCTTGTGTGTTTCAGGCACTGGGAGCTGGGGTGCACGTCATTTTCTTGGGGACGGATTCCCTTCTTCTCCACAATTTTCATACGTTGTCTGACCTTGATGCTTTCATCTCTTCTCAACTCGCATGGAAACTGACTTTATGTACACACTTCACTCTCAATAAAGGTGAGAACCACCTCCCACGTCCTTCAGATCCCAACTTGCACGGCAGGCACTTCACTCCCTTTCCTGATGGTGCAGTGTCCCTGTCTGGTTCTCTGTGATGACAAAATGAGGATCACTCCAGACTCTGTCTTGACCCATTCCTACTCCTGACCTGTAATAACTCATCTCTCCTTCCTTTTCTTTAATTGGTAAGGGGAAGGTGAGCAGAAGAAAGCAGTGAGGGAACCTCTCACAGATACAACATCTGAAATAATGTCTGACATGCCCCAGAGCTGGGGAAGTCCAGCCTTGAGTCTACTGCAAAATTATGCGAGGTTATTTTTCTCAGTGTAGGGGTGGACAGAGGAAAAAGAGCTCTTTGGTAACACTGACTGAACATCCACTGAGCAAACACTTTCCTGTTCTAGAGCAAAGCCTCTGTAGAGTGATAGTTCACAGGACTAGGTGTGGTTAGGGCACAACTCATCTCATCCCCATTACAAATGATGGGGACTAGGGCAGGGCTGGATGCTTAATAGGTGCTAAGTAAATCCTCAGAGGTATAGACAGACATTTTCATACACAAGAACAAATTTCACTGTAATAAACAAATGTCATCAACTGTGTGTGTGTGTGTGTGTGTGTGTGTGTGTGTGTGTGTGTGTGTATGCATGTTTCTAGGTTAGGCTGATAGGCAGGGCATCTTAAGCTCTGTGCACTTGAACCCATTTAAAAAAAGGAGAGGAAAACAAAAATTACCTATAATTCTCCAACCAGGCAGCAAACACTATTACCACGTTGGTCCATTTCCTACTCATTTACTTCCCCCACACATTTAAAATTTTACATTTAAAATTTTGCTATTTTTATTTACCCTTATGACAAACCTTTTTTCTGTGACATTGCAACATCTCTGCAAATATCCTAAGTGGCGGTATAATAGTCCACTATGTGAATGTACTATAATTTACATGATACTTATATGTTTGAGGAACCTCTGCACCAGCTGGTTTTGGGTAAGTGGGACTGTGAGTGAAGCAAGGGATGAAGGTGAGCGGTAAGAAGGTGGAAGCAACAGCAGCAGAGGCAGATGGAAGGGAGCAGGAAGCCAAGGAAGAAGTTCTGGGGAGCTCGCTTTCCCATAAGCCACCCCATTTCTAGTTCTGACCCCCATGCATCCTTTTGGCCTTGCCCAAGACTTCCCCGGCAGCTG
The DNA here is from genome assembly GCA_030015415.1 of Cynopterus sphinx. Lineage (NCBI taxonomy): Eukaryota > Metazoa > Chordata > Mammalia > Chiroptera > Pteropodidae > Cynopterus > Cynopterus sphinx. The sequence continues at coordinate 133,898,309 of CM057384.1, forward strand.
CCGTCAGTGCTTCTCACTTCCACTCAGCCTCAAGCCACTGACTTTTCCAATTTGACTCTTCTCAGCTGCTCCTTTGTGTGGAGCCACTGGCTCCTGTGGCTTTGCTGCATTTGGGAAGGCCCTGGGATGTGACCTTCAGCCCTGCTTGACCCTAAGGCCCCAGGCTGCAGAGTCTGATCAGGCTGCTGTCCATGCACTCCCAGAGAGGGCAAAGTCAAGAGGAGGCTGCTGGGGGGGGGGGGGCCCAGGTGCCGGGGACCCTGCCTTGGAAAGGGCACATCTAGAAGAGGTGGGGGGGGGGAGGGCTGGAAGGGAGGGGAGAAGGGAAGGATAGTGCAAAACAGGGAAGAGCATTCCTGTGTAATGACTGGAAAAGATTGGATGCTCAGAAAATATTAGCACTACCAAGGCTAGTGAAGTACATGAGGCTCAGAATCAGCTCAGAAATCTGCCAGTGTCACAAAGAATACCTTTCTCTCTCTTGCTTATTAGCAACGAATGGTCTTCAATGCCATTGACAGTGGATTTTGCTGAGTGTCCATGCAGGCAAGGGCTGCCTCAGAGGGTGGCAGGACAGAGGCAGGAGGGGTGTTCAGTCAACTGTCAGCCCGCCTGAAGGGTTAGAGAAATGGGTGCTCTGCTTAACTAACTATTCAAGGTAACCAAAAGTTATCATATATTCCCTGTAAGGATTACCAATTTCTAACAAGTGTGAGTTAATAAAAAATACTACATTGGATCCAATTTTAAAGATATATCTATCAAGTAGTTATATGAAGGGTAAGATACATTGTGTACTGTTCTAAACATTTGCAAGTACTAATTTAATCTCTACACCTACCCTAGAAGTTAGGTGCTATTGGACCCACTCCATAGATGGGTAAACCAGGGCACAGAGGGGTTAAGCAACTTACTCAAAGTCGCATAGCTAGTAACTGGCAGAAACAGGATTTGGACCCAGGCAGCCTGACATCAGGGTCTATGCCCTTATCCATAATGATCAGCTGCTTCTTCAAGTAGAAAATGTCCTAAGGATACTGGGGCTCAGACAGAAGTGACTTGCACGAGCCCATCCCTGCCTCTCTCTCAAAATCCCAGCTCTTACTGTACCTTAGACTAGCAAGACAGCTATGAACACTAAGGATCATGCATGGTTCATTCTTCTTTTCATCAAATTCTTATTAAGCACCTATTATGTGCCAGGTACCATTCTAAGTTATGTTTATAATTATAATTAATAATAATAATAATAATAAAAAACTGTAGGAAAATGAACAAATTTGAATCAATTCTTTGACATCTCCCAAAAGTTATTTAAAAAGTCAAATCTTATTACCTCTCCGTGTCTCGGATACACCTCAGGAAGATGGAAAAACAACAAAGCAACTGATTACTTGAGTTATCTGGCTCCTTGGATTCTAGATAATTGAGTGTTTTCTGGAATTGGAGGTGACTTTCAGAAGTATCAAGTATAGATTAAAACAGAAAGCAGAAGACAGGATAGAGAAGAAAACATGTGAGTCTAACTTGGCCTGAGCTTGAGTTTAATTGAGATTCCAGCGGCCACTCTCCCCTGCATTCCTTTGTCCCTGGCTATGACCAAGTTCATGGCTATATCACCCCCCAGTAATCCCTGTAATGGGCTGCAATCCTGGGGGAGCTATTTCTGTTTATTAATGGTCAACCTCTGAATCACATGGAGTGTGGCCAGTTGTGGCTTCTTGCTCTGGCCCACTTTTGTATTTTAAAAAACAGGGATCTTCCAGAAGAGAAGGCGCTGGGGAAGAAAAAGAGACACAGAGGTGATGGGTGCTTTCCAGGTCACGAGTTCTCTGAGAGCAGAATTTATGTGTGTGCTATCCTTGAGACTGCAACTACAGTTACATAGGGCTTTGGTGTAGTTATAGGATGGTGCCAGCTACAGGTGCCCATGATGCCACCATTGTGGACAGGTAGAAAGGATGAAGAGACCAAAACAAAACAACAGGCAGAAGGTGGAGAATGCATAGGGTGAGGCAAGTAGCAGAGAGTGGGATGCTTCCTGAGGGTCAGGAATTCTCAGCACTTGAGAGCCCAGTTCAGGAGCTGACCCCAGAGCAATTCTCTAGAGCCAACTGCCTTTTCCCTCACTGCCCACAGCTCCAGTGTCTGCTACTTAAGAGTTGGGGAAACTCTGCAGCAGCTGCTTGTTTAGAGACCCTGTCCCCTCGCTGCCCCCCCCCCACCGTCCCCAACCAATCTCTCCTCTGGTTAGAGTTGTGTGAAGCGGAAGACAATTTGGGGCTTATTAGTGTCCCAGGGAGACATGTAACTTGTGTTGCTGGGACCCAAACAGCAAGAGTCTTAGCAGCAAACTCCAGCCGAGAAAAGACTGAGGAATTGTCTCACCTAATTACAGGGAATGGGCCTCTTTGTGTTTGTGATTCGGTACGGTTGTCCGATCGCTTTTGATCGCTTTTCTCCATTTGCTGGCTCAGGCCAGGCTGGAATTGTGCTAATTAGAAGAGAAATGGACAGAGTGATCCTGTCAGCCCTGGTTACTGGTGGGGACAAAGCGGAATATTATTCTGAGGCAGTGTTTTGTGAGGGCCCTTCTTCCAGCTCTCATTAGGAGGAAGGGGCCCACAGGAGGGGAAGGGTCCGAATGCCTGGCCTGGCTAATGGAGCATAGGGGTGTTCGTGTGCTAATTAACAGGCTCTGCCAGCACTCGCGACAACCAGGAGCCTCGTGGTTGCACCTGGTGCCACCTAAACCCCCAAACACCCCTGCTCATGAAGAAACGGTGCTAGGCAGAGGGTGGGAAGGCCAGTGGCCTCTTTAGGCATAGTAAGGACACATCCCAAATGTGCCCCCAAAACCTAAACAGACAGGAAGTCAGTTATGGTCATAACTTAGAAACTTGCAGAGACCACTGTTTGCCCCCTCTCTGGGGTTTTAAGGCCCGTTGGTAAAATAAAGCCCATGTAAGGGTTAAGTAGTCTTGCAGCTCTCAAAGGATGATGAAAACAGAAACTAGAGACCATAACCAAAGGCTTAAAGATGGAGTTTGTGCAGAAGTTGAGAGCTGGTAAGAAATCATGTTATCTGCTGGGACCATCCACCATGGCCCATCTGCCCCTCTCCTCTCCTCCCTTCCTGCTCTGCCTGTTTACCTTCTTGTGATGCCTTAATCCTGGAGGAAACAGAAAGGACCAGAGCATCCCATCAGAAATGATCCAGGCTTTTACAAAGCTCCTGTGGAAGTCCGGACAACCTCGGGAAGCCATAGCAGCAATGGAATGACTTTTACCAGCTTCATTTTCATTGTACAAGATAAGAGAGCTACAATAAGCTGTAAATGGAGAACCAAAAACAAGGAGCAGTTAACAAGTGTCCACTAAAGAGTTTGGTAAGTGGGTAACAAAAAAGTAAAGAAAAATTAATGGCATTGTGATATCAATGCAATTGATACCCTGTGAACTTTTAGTGCTCCAACAATGGAAGGAAAGCCCCCAAATGAGAGACTGAATGAGCAAGAAGTAATGAGACTGCTGGTGAGATTCTGAGTGAGAACTTGAAAATGTGTCTCCAAGCACCAGTGCTCTGCTTCTCAGGACAGTGCAGCTCTCAGCCAACAGATGCGTTACATGGATGGCATTCAGAATGGCAAAGGGAAAGGGAAGACAAACTTGTGGGTGAATGATAATTTTTGGAAAAGCAGCCTCTAGTCAGGCAGCCAGCCAGCCATGCTTTGCTTTGATAGATCACAGAAATCTACTGTTAACTCAGGTGTTTTCTTGGAAATCAGGGGTGAGCCTATGATGCTTAGCAATTTGCTTTCCTTAAAATGGAACATTTTTTTCTAAAAGGGCATTGATAGTTTTGTCAATGGATGACAGTAGTATTACCGACCTATACTTCCTCTTCTCTAGTTCTTGAACAGAGTTGAAAAGGAACTCATGAGAGTTTTGGTAGGCGGCAGAGCAATATTTCTTTTCAATCCATTATGTTTAACTGGAAGTCTGCACGTAGATAGGTTTGAACCCCCAGTTCGAAGAAGATGCTGAAAAAGAACTAGCTGTGTAGGAGATAGCCATAACCTTGAGGAGCTTATAAGTTAATAGGGCAATAAGATAAAGACTCGGATCGCTTCAGTATAAGGCGGAGTGTGGTAAGGTCACATTATGGTGTGACCATAATGTCCACACCACCCACACCACTGTGATACGGAGGGGAAGACAATGGATTATTAGTCATTATTTGTCAAGTTGCACGTCCTGATGAGGGCTATGCTTTAAACATGCAACTTAGCACTTTGAGGAAAAAAAACCTCACCATCCTGTAAAAGGGACATATTTATTATGACGACACAGAAACCATCACATACAAAATACAATCTTCTAACACCCTGAAATACATACATGCACACATTGTACATAAATTTATATTATCAATATAAAAACACATTATTAACATTTCTGAGACAACAAATATAAAACCAATAAATATTGCAATTCTAAAACATCTACTTACATTAAGTGCTGGTGAATAAGATGACAGTAAATGCAAGAGGCCAAAGCAGACCAAAACCAACTAAATTGCTTCGGGTTACAGACCTTAGTAGGTTTTGGGGAGGTATCCCAATAGCCTCCATATATTTCTCAATTTCCCCTTTTGAAGTCATCAACTCTCAAAAACAGAGCAAAGGAAGAATTTGACATTATAGCACTATTTTTTCCACACACATACTCTTCAACCATATTTAAGATAAAGGAATGTCAATAATAAGCTTAACCTTAAAATCAAAGCCTCTATAGCCTAACCTTCCACATAACATCCAGTAGAACCTCTTCCTTCTCATATTCATCTTGTGTGTCTTATGTTCAATTTCGTCCCTCATGTTAACGAGTGGTCAAATGACACAAATGAGGGAAATATCGAATGGCACAAATGAGGGGAAAATCCAACATTACTTCTAGCATGGTAAACAAGGCACAAGTGTCAGGAAATGGTTAATGGACCAGTTAATAAATGCAGCAGTGCTACGCCCTAGCAGAGACACTCAGGACCAAAAAACTGACCACAACTTTCCTTGTGTCCAAACACCATCAGCCTACTGCTACATGGATGTTTTTTTCATAATGTTTTAGAAACCCTGTGTGCCCTACAAAACATCAGAATCTGGGGACTAGCTTATAAGACAAAATATGGAGAACAAGTGTAATCAATACTACCCACAGGCTAGACTTTCAGGTTTTAACACAGAGACAGATAATTGGCAAAGAGCTCCATAAAAGTTACATTTATGTCAGGAAATTCTCTTTCGTGTGTATATTTGTCATAGGGGTGAAATATATGATATGTGCTGTGAGAGGGGACAAGGGGGGCCAAACATTGCCACCATTCCATAGCACATTTTTCTAAGGTCAGAGTTTCTAGTTTTTTATCAAATGGGAACTCATACAATCAATCCTCTTTTCCTATCTTTCAGGCCATACTAACATTCTCAATTAAATCTGAAACAGATTAGCTAGAATTTAAAAGTCCTTTCTGTCACCTTGAACTGACTTTAAGGTCTAGAAACCAGTGCAACCTGGGCCATTTACTATACAAGCTAATCCCAGGAGGGACTTGACACACAGGGATCCTCTTCCCTGGAGTCAGAACAGATGGTAGGGGCAGGGAGGTATGGAATGGAGGGCATGGGCGTATGAGTCTATCATGAGAGGTGTAGAATTTTAAAAGCAGGTAAACATTTCTAGCAGATTCTGGTTTCTCCAGGCAGGGATTCTTGGAACCTAGTATACACTGGAGAGTTCAGAGGTTAAGCTGCATAGTGCAGGGTCTGGTCCAGAATCTAATTGGTCTCTGGGCTCCTCACATCATAAATACTTCCTAAGAGACCAAGTACAACTCAAAATAACCCATCCAATTGCCGTCACAATGAGCTATGCCATTACTGAATCAAACCAACTTAAGATCCTGAGTCACTTCTGGAAATGAGAAAGCAGGTCTTTGACCTTTAAGAATGATATCCCCTCTGGGGATACCAACATCTGAGGCAGAGACAGCCGAAGTCTGGAAGGTGACTGAATAATTGCACTGATCCTTGGGTTAGAACAGATTCTTCTCCTGCTGCCAAATGTCCTCGAGGCGCAGAGTGCCAGGAGCAGGGGAGAGGGTCAGTCCTGGAGGTGCACCCTCCAGCCTCTCGCCAGGAAGCGGTGAGGTGCACTGGGAGAGGAGTCTGGTTCCAGCACCCAGGACATCCTGTTCATGAGCTGCTACTTCTTGGGCTTCTCTAGAATGTTGAGAAATTTCCCCCGTGTCATCTCTCTGGCTGGAATCATAAAGCAAATGAAAGATCAATGAAGACCTAAGATCTGAAAAAGGGGTCATAGGAAGGTTTAATTTAAAGATGAAGATTAATTAAATTGAATAGAGTTGTGACCATAACAGATTCAATCACTACTAACTTCCAAAAAGGGGGAAAAACAAACCACTATTGGCAACTAAAACTGTACAAAGCTGTTTTGAGGTTGGTAATTGCGACAAGGTGCACACAAGTTAACTAGGGAAGCCTTTATCATCCACTCTTAAGAAAATCACCTGGGAACCAACCCCCTCCCGCCCCTTCCAAGAACACAACCTAATACTCACATTCACTCTCTCAGGGGGTTTGCTCTTGGAGGCCAAAAACCAACCAAGGTTATAGTTTTTTCTAGGTTGTTGGTCTCTGGACATTATAATCTCAAGTAAAAAATTAGAGCTCATTTACCCCATCCCTCAGCAGCAGTATTCCCTGGATACTCTAATTTAACAGGGTTTATATTCCCTCAGTGCAGTTCATCTATAGATGGAGTAATAAAGTAGGGTTTATAGAGCTTTGGTCTTCTCTCTCTTGGCATTGTCAGTCCTTAGATATTTAATATAACCGGGCAAGGTTTATGTGTCTTCCTCTGACTTTCAGCACCATCAATCTTTGAATGCTGTAGTTACAAGAGGGTTTACACAGCTACTTTCCTACACAGGAGGCTCTGAAATGCAAGTAAAACATTTCCCAATTACAACAAGCCCCTCGTTTTAGCTTTGTCAAGCAAATCCTCAAAAATCATACGAAGCCTAATATACCCTTCATCCTCATCCCCACAAGATCATCTTTTCAGATCTTTCAAATGAATTTAACAGTGCTGAAAGTCTCCTATGGCTTGCCCTGAAGGCCAGAAGTCTTCTGGATTCATGCAGTAGATCCACAGCAGGCTATGCCCCAATAACATGTCTTCATTTTGGCCAAAGAAGTGAGATGTCTCCTGCAAGGATGACAAGGACCTTTGCCCTGGCCACCTTGCTGCCCTTCCTTAGTCCAGAGCAAATGGTGCTAAATGAATGGGCTCCCACTCTACACCACCCGCCACCTATAGTTCCTGGTTTATTTGTACAACAAAGAAATAAAATGATACGAATGCTGCAACCACAGGAAGCCTTTTGTAACTGTTCTCTAAATACATTCCTCATCTTTTACAAGTTCTGAGCTCTAACAAAGTGAAAAGAAACCCCATTAACTAGAAAAGGAAGGCCCGGTGTTGGGTCTTGCCTCATGTGCCCACAATCCCACTCTGGCCCAAATCAAATGGACTGTACCTTGCCTGATGGATTTATGCCAATCCCTATACATACAAAGTTCCTATAAGATTTGCAATTATTTGTTTATATATTTGTCTTCCTCTGCTGATGGGTAAAACAGAGGGCAGAAACTGGGTTTTATTATTCTGTATAGCACCAGCCCTCGCATAGTGCTAGACTTAGTACCTGCTAAATAACTGTTGGCTGTATGAATGATAATATACAAAAGAACTAGAACAAAGTATAATCACAACAAAGTTAGTTTCCTTCCTGTCCACAAACAATAAGATTTGTTAGTGGCCCTTGGTGCTCCGTTCTCTATATTGTGGGGTTCTTTTTAAATTTACCTTGCTTATTTAGAACGAAAAAGCATTTTCTTTGATGAAAATGACGCCAGATTAATGGAGAGACTGGGTGGGGGCAAGTGTTAACTGCCCTAGAGAAAATCCAAGCAAGAATTTTCTTGTCCATGGGAGGCAGCATGACATCTTTCAGAGAATACAGGATTTGAACTCAGTCTAAGTTCCAGCTATAATATATAGTGGCTCAGTGACGCCACGAGCTGGGTAAGATCTCTTGTGTCTCAGCTTCTTCATCTGTAAAATGCCACCTGTCCTGCTGCCTTCTTGGGTACTCAGCAATGAACAAGCTTGGTATAGTGGTACCATTAATGAAACACCTTTCAGAGAAGGGCAAGTAGCCTACTACTTCTCTTGCACTGAGCAGTTCCTGAGTGAATAAACTGTGATAAGGGAGGCCAGCAATCTCAAAACTCCTATGCCTGGGAATCTTTTCCCTCAGCCTGATCCCGTAGATACTGACTGATACTTCTGGCCAGAGTGGATCTCGTCATTTATATCTACTGGATGGGTTTTCTGCCTACTCTCTGTGCTTATTAATGTCCATAAGTGCAGCATCAAATGATCGTGCAACGTGGCTAGAAGCCGGTGCTCCTGGAAACCAGATATGGGTAACACAAAACTCTGCTGGGCAGAACACAGCCTTGTTCCAAAAGTCCTGGGCCAGGAGCACTCTCTGTATCTTACTAATTATTTCTGCCTGTTGCCCTTCAGATTCCCTAATTCTTTATTGTTTTTCCCCAAATGGGAGAGTGATCAATATTTTAAGACTTAAATTTTAAAAGGAGCCAATCTATTCAAGGGATCAAAAGGATTTAAAAGGAAAAATAAGTGGCTACCCCAAAGTCTCTCAGAGGCAAGCTCTCCTTGAATTTAACCAATCCTTTTTAACAACCTCGTTTCCACTCAATCATTCCTCCCCCTTCAACCTAATCTAGGTACACAGAACTGCAGGAAACCATCATAAAAGTAGAAGTAATTCAAAAGACATCATCTTCTACATGGGAGGGGAGAAAGTTTTCCTACTCGCCAGTCCTATATAGGAGATATACGAATTTGTGACATAGCTGCTCCCTAAAAGAGGGCTGTGCCCCATAAATCACATCCTGAGCACCAACCCCTTTTTGTGCACAGGGAAATTGCTGTGGGTCAGGGGCTGTTCCAGAGCACATGCCCTCCTGTTCACTTGTCATCAGAGATGTTAACATCTCTGATTAATTCACATACCCCTTATTTTATTCCTCATTTCTTATCCTTGCTCTCCTGTTCTGCTGCAGTGTGAAGATTCTTACCGACCTGCTACAGTAATCACCGCCTGCGAACCGCACCCCCCTAAACCTAGTGAAATTGTTTAGTGATGCCAACCGCGCTTTTAATTTGCAAGACATCAGACACAGAGGTAATTTATACCAACATCTGTTCATTTTTGACTTCTGAAACAAACTCGCACATGCTGCTACAAAATCCCATTAGGAGTAGGGAGTAGGGAGACAGCCTTCTGCTACTACTCTGCATTCCTCCTCTCTCTCTCTCTCTCTCTCTCTCACACACACACACACACACACACACACACACCCCTCTTTCTGTAGGGTTTTATATGTAAATGCATTTTACTAAAAACTCCCACCAAGGATTTCAAATCTCTTTGGGGAAAGACCTTTAGAGATGTCTACAGCTTGATTATGGAGGAGAAGGTATTTCTATTCCCCATTGCCTAGTTTCATTCTTTCTTCTTCCCAATAGTTACAGCCTGGTATAATTCTAGAAATAATGGCCAGGATGAGATTACATGCACCTCGGTTTGGCACTTCCAGTTCTTTACTTCACTTCTGGCTCTTTTTCCCACAATGTGCTAGAAAACAATTCTAGAGAAGAGATTGCTAGATAGAGTTCTACCTAGAGTCAATAAAATTTCTTAACTATTTTCTAATTCTTGAATAATTTTCTAAGACTACAGGTTCAACAGGAAGATAACACTGCTACCATATTCTCATAACTGTGCCAACAGGGATCCTACTGGTCGACGGGCACCACAGCGAATGCTGTACAGAAGAGAAGCATGACCTCCATGTTGCCACGATTTACAGTTTCTCCTATGCAGTGTAAGACCATAACCTGAGAAAGGTACAACAGAGACTGTCACCATAGGGTGAACATGTGAACTGCTGCAGAGTGTGGGAGAGGGGACCACTTGTACACATTTAAAGACAGCAAACAGATAAAAGACAATCAACTTCCAGGTTTATGCTGTTTCTATTATTCCCTTAGCAATCTCCCTAGGGCTGTCACTTTCATGGCAGCTATAAATACCTGGGTATGCTTAGAGAGGTCAGGGCTGAAGGGAGGACTCCATCCTGCTTGCTGTGAAGCTGGTGTGTGGTTTAATATAATCTCTTCTTTAGACTCTCCAATTCCTCCATCCTACATTTAGCCTTGCCTCTGGCTCCCTTTCCACAATGACTATCCCCAAACTGCCTTCTCTGCAGTAAATTTTCTGGTGGCTGGTTGAAAAAGATTCAGTGGTACAGATTGATTTCTCACCAGTGAGGGTATGAGAGATTACCAGAGGCACCCTGGTTAACAGAATCTCCATGAGACCAGCCCTCTCCGCCAGGGCTCTGCACCTTTTGCTCATGACATATGGGCTTCATTACAGAAAGAGTTTCTTATAACTTTGAGGCAATTGCCTGAAAATTTCTGCTTGGCTTTACTGTAAGGAACAATGTTAACTTTTAATGAAATGGGAGAAACTCATGTTTGTTTTTCAAGTTCAATGAAAACTACTTTAAATATTTCTGTGCCTCGATATAGTTAAAAACATTAGTGAAGTGGAATGGAGTTGCTTTCCACTGGTTCTCTCACATCCAGAAGAGCAACAACAGGTTACCTTTAGGAGACTCTCATATGAATGGCCGGGAAACAAAGGAGACAGCATAATTGTGAAAAGAGCCGACTTTTAGCATTAGACAGGCTAGGATTTGAATCCCAGCTCCTACACTTAACTATCACTGTGGGCAAGTCACCCAAGTCATATTTCTAAACTTCAGTTTCCTCATCTGTTCAAGATGGGATTAACACAAAGGTCACGCAGGCATTCAGTCAATGTTAGCTACTGTACAGCTATCTCTTTCATTTCAAACACAAAGTTTATTTAAAAAACAAGATGCTTGATGGAAAAATTATCTAGGATTCATTTCTTTTACAGAAATTTATCCCTATCTAAAGACATATTGCTTTCTATGTAACAGCTATGTACAAAAAAGTTATAAAATTGTCCTTGCTTTCACAATAATAAATGAAAAATGTTAAAGATTCTCCAGTTGAACAGGTATGCAAAGAATTTTTGTTGCTTTTGTTAAATGGTGGGAACAAAATAACTTACTGGAATATGCAAGGTAAGAGCTGAATGAGCATGCCACTAATGGAGAAAGGGGTACTTTTACAGAACCAGTATTTTTCCCTATTCTATATCCATTTGTTGTAGCTCAAAACATACCATCAGCCATTTAGTTAAAAAAAAAAAAAGCAATATGCTTGTGCACATACAAGTTACTTTATGTACAATAACGAAATGAGGAAGAGGAAAATAAAGAATGAAAGAATAGAGAAATCCACACAATAGTAGTTGAGATGTGGTGGAACCAAACTGTGGTTTTCTGACTGAGAATGTCATCTTAGTCTGTGGAGACTGAGGTCTGGAGTAAATAGCAAGTTCGCTTTGTAGGTGACACCTCCTATCTGCTGCTAGAACACACTGACTGTGTCTTCAAATTTTATTTCCAACTGTGTAGGTATGTCTACTTCATTGGTTCAACTGGCTGCCCATGAAAATGGACTCTTACCTGTCTCACTGATAAACCTGTTGTTCACAAGAGGTCTTTATTAGTTTATTAAAGTGGCATATGCCCCTTAATCTCAAACCACAAACCACAGAACAATCCTGCTCCACCATCTTCAAATTAACATGACCACTGTTCTTAGTCTTAACTCCTTCCTTGGGTTTGGCCATGGTGAGCAATGGGGTCTCCTGAGCTTCTGCTTCACCAGAGATGCCAGGTCCTCACTGAATGAGCATATAAGCAGCAGGACTTGCAAAAAGAACTACTTACTTTAAAAAAGAGCTCAAATGCAAAACAAATGGAAACATGCATGATCTGCATCTGTGTAACGTACATACTCTGGAGGATCAAACCTGCTGGAGTAAGGTTAGGTATTAGAGACGGCTACCTTCCTTAACTACACCAGCAGCTACTTCCAGCAAAAAGGAACATATAAAATGCTAGTTACTTTATCACCAGTCTGCTAAAAGGCTATTTATTTAATTAGCTTCATAGCAAATGTTTTATAGAAATGATGCCATTTGTTATAATTATGGCTTGACTCTTCAAAAATTATTTTTTCCCTTGAAACCTTGAATATATTTCAATAACCACGACTTGAGGGATCTCGTCATTGGTTGTGCTGTGCAGAAGAGAAGCATTAAGGGGGTAGATGAAGAATTTAGTCACAGAGTTACTACTGTGTATTAGATATTAGGGAAGATTCAAATAAATTAGAAGTGGACTTTGAGATGAGGCTAGTTCTTCACAGGTGTTTTGGTGGATTAGAGGAGAAAACAACAAAAACAATGTGATTTATAACGCTGACTTCTCTCTCACAGGAATGTGGAAAGTTTTCCTGTCACTCTGGCACAGAGCCAGCGTACAGCAGAGCAGTTCCAGGGCTGTCTGCCAGACTGAGATTCTTCACCATGCTCCAGTTCAGACCTCTGCACAAAACGTACTACCAAGCGATCAATATTTCAAGTCAAGGATTAAGCACTTTTTAATGCCTCTAATATGAGAGCAGCTGGTGCTGGTGCCATTGTCAAGAGCAGTAGGTGCTGTGAACTGAGTATGGTGTCACTGGATGAGGAGGGGTCCCTTGGAGCCTCGTTAGGCTTGGTGGCCCTCAGAAGGAGGTGTAATAATGTCTGCTAACCTCTCGTAATCAACTCTTGTGGGAGGGCACACACAAGTGAGAGTCTTTTGTAGAAATCACGCTTTTCTCTTATATAAAAGTAGCATTTGAAGGTAAGCCAGAAAAGCCTTCAGGCTTTTGACTAAAGTTCTTCTGGCATAAGCATTTCAAAAAGGAGACTGAAATATATATCTGAGAAAGGAGCAGTCTGGATGCTACATCTGTGACCAAACTATTACAGACTATCAAAATCTTCATCCTCAGAATTTTCAGAAAAGCCTTTTTGGGGCACACTTTGCAGATTCCCTTTCCATTGGGTATCTTGTTTAACAGGCCTTTTTCTTCCAAAAGAATGGGGTGGCTAAGAACAGTTTTCCCTCCAGTGAATTCAGAGAAAAATATATTTTTTAAATTTTATTAAATTTATTGGGGTGACACTGGTTAGTAAGAGAAAGATAATTTTACATAAAACTTTTTTTCTTCAATTCACAGTAATGACTATTACCAGAGAATGTTTAATACAAGAAGTAATATAAAAAAGAAAAGCTAGGACTCACCGAACAGGTAAACAAATTTGGACAGTTCCAATATGGAAAATAATTTTAATGGCTTTTCACAACAGAAAAAAAAAAAGGGGGCAGAACTATCCAGCTAACAGATTTATTCTCAGAATATAAAACATCAAGCAGGAACATAAAATATGGGAAGTGTCAGCTATGATGCCTGAAGATTGAAAGCAGAAGTAGAAGAATCTTAATTGTCAGGCATTTGAAAAATGGTGTATTCAGGAGAAGCCTCTGTTTCTCCATCAGCTCTCCTTGCCCTGCCTCTTTTAAGAGCAAAACAAGAATAGATTTAAAATACCCAGTCCCTGGTATCATCCTTCTCCATACTAAAAACCAAAAACGACAACCCCAAAGATTTGTGTTCAAGAAATGAGAGCTAACAACTTATTTGTATTTTGTTTCCTTTTCAGAGGACCTCACAGGCCTACTCGAAGTTTCACTGTTTCCCTTTCAAGGGTAAACTCAACTGAATGAAAGGCAAAGAGATGAAAGAAATGGATTAGTACTCTTGGGGCAAGAACTTTTATTAAATACTCATAAATTTCTGTAGAACATTTATGCTTCAGGGCCTTTACAGAGTAATACATTGCGGTGAGACACTTATTATGACCAAAGGCTAGTAGCTTCACACAGTCTTAATTTCCTCATTCATAAAGTGAGGACAAATAATAATCTATCAGGTAAGGTTAAGATAGAACAACTAGTCAAAGTGACTTGATCACTACAAAAAATATTTTGCCCAAATTAAATAATTTATCCATAGGCTAGATACAACTCTCATAAAAATCAGACCAAGATAGCAATATAGATTATTTCAAAGGACTTGGATATTAAGAAGTTTCCTGCTTAGAACATCCCCACTTCAAGGTGCTAGAAGTAGCTAAAGTCTATGGAGGACAGCCTAGTCTTCCTGACGCCCAGGGCAGGCGAAGAGTTATATCTTTGCACTGAGAAGCCAATAAAAACCTCTCTTGATTATAATTTAGATAAGAACCACTGGATTGAATAATAATGTCTGAAACTCCCCTGGCTGTTTCACCTTGAGACGTCCATCACTGGGTTAAACATGATGCTAATTGCATTTGGATTGATTAATTTCTCTCACTCCTGTCTATTCGAATAACGCTTAACAAAATAATCATAGCACCCAGAGCCAAATCTTTTCCGTCAAAGGAATGAAGCCATCAGAACAGGCAGAGATGAAAGAAATGAAGATGACCCGTAATTACTGCTACGGTGATATCATTACCATATTATACAAAATGAGTGTGGGGGGAGGGGGAATAGAGGAAGGAGGGGCTGAGATTATTTATTTTTTTTAATGGAACCCTACAATCTAAGAATACAGATTTGACATCAAGTGGAACATACAGAAATACAGAACTTTAAAAAAATACAAATCTTGCTCACGAAATTGCAAAATCCAACAAACACTGAGGCCCAAGATACATCAAGTGTCTTAGGCTGTGAGCAGGTATTATTCACACCACTATTTTTTCATTGCAATAACATTTTGTGTATGACTTGCATAGAGATTTAAGATGCTATCCTCGTACTGCCAGCATTCCCATAGTTACTGAAGAATTCTTTTGGTCAGGAAATATCATTTTATTTTAATATTGTTAAAGGTGGCCCTGTTTGTAAAATTAGAATCTGGGTTTTAACTGCAGCTAGTTCTAGTTCAAGACACCAAAAAAAATGTCTATGAATCTTCACGCATGGGTCATTGGACTACAGTATGGATTTAACTCACCATTCAGTAATATCTATGATCAGTGCTTTAAAAGAAAGAACAAAATAGTGTGTTTCTGCCAGGTGAAATCAAGAATCTAAACCATTTACTTCCCAAATTCACTTTCTCTGCTTTCTCTCTGGTTAGGAGAGAGAATGTGATACAGTGAAAAGGGTTTATTTTATCTGGCTTTGGAATTAGATCTAGATTTGATCCAAATCTTGGCCCCCATTTCTAAGCTTTAAGACCCTGAGTAAATAATATACTTTGCTGAGCATCAGTTTTCTCACCTGTAAAATGGGAATTATAATAGACACTTGCAGTGTCTCGTGGGTTAAATAAACTAATTCATGAAAATCCTGCCTGGCATACAGTCAGGAAAGTCAATAAATGAACAGTGTTAATCA
This sequence comes from Cynopterus sphinx, assembly GCA_030015415.1. Taxonomy (NCBI): domain Eukaryota; kingdom Metazoa; phylum Chordata; class Mammalia; order Chiroptera; family Pteropodidae; genus Cynopterus; species Cynopterus sphinx. The sequence continues at coordinate 133,913,935 of CM057384.1, forward strand.
TTTTTATCCTTCATGTCTCAGCTCAAGTGTCATTTTTTCAGAGTGGCTCTCTGTGACCACTTTATCTGAAGTGAGTCTCTTCAGTGACTCTCTGTCATATAAACCCCTTTATTTCCTTCATAACACTCACCCAAATCTAAAATTACTTTGTCTATTTACCTTCATGCTCCATGAAGTTCTGTAGAACCTCCTGTTGTACCCCTAGCAAATAGAACAATAAGTTCCAGGTACATAGTAGGTGATCGACTATATATTGGAATAATTTATTTGTATGTGAGGAAAGAGAAATGTTGCTTCCTTTGCGATTCTTACTGGAACTCTGTGCATTAGACATTTTTGTTCTAATAAAATTACATATGTATTTTACCCAGCAATTCCACTTCTAGGAAGTTTTCCCAAAGAGATACCAGCAAAAATACCAAATAGGGTATTCACATACCTATTCATTTCAGCACTATTTGTAATAAGTGAAGACTGGAAAAAACCCAAATATCCATCAATAGAGAGGGGACTGGTATAACACTATGGAGTACTATTCAGCTATAAAGAGAATGAAGATGCTTATAACTGCTATGGAGAGATCTCTAAAAAATACTATGTTGCAGAAGATTATGTATAGTATATTACCTTATGTGGAAAATGAGGACAAGGGGGAAATTCATATGTATATTTACTCACATTTTTAAAAGAAACAATGAAAGGATAAAGTTTAGCATTCATTAGTTTTTACAAACAAAGATGGTGACCTAGGGGAAGGAAAAGAGGGGGAAGGAATAGAGGTGGAGGGTAGACACTTAGGACAAACCTTACTTTATATGTTTTACTTTGGGACACCATATAAATATTTTATGTACTAAAAACCAAAATTCATTAAATAGAAAAAAGTAATCTCTAAAATTTGAAATAAACTACAAATAACTCAAATCTATAAAATCTGGCATAACCACACAGTACAGTGTAAATAATTTTAAAAGACATATTCAGAGTATACATCCCTATAAGTATGAATCTTAAGAATATAAAAGAAGCACAGAGAAATCCTGAACTGCATTCAGCAGTCTTGTAGTTACATGTAATTAGTTTTTTGATGCTAGTTTCATTGTGGGTTAAAGCAAATAAATAATGTTAGTTAGGAACCAAGACTTTCAGCATAAGAGAAAAGAGGTATTATAAAATCAAACACATTAAATAGAAACGCTTTAAGATCTTTAATTTGAAATGGGCATATTGATAGGAACACAAGTTCTTCCTCTCTTTGAAAAAACAAAAACAAACAAACAAACAAACAAACAAACAAACTTATTTACCACCCCTGTCCATGGAAAAGGCCTAGAAGCACAGTACTTAGATTACTACAAAGAGGAACTAAGGTTCCTTAGAGAAATGGATGAGGTTTGAAGTCTGAGAACCAAAGATCTCTTGACATGCTGAAAGCAAGGAAGTTACCAAAGATGACTAGAGTCATGTCAAATTACATAGCAGTCAACCTGAAGAGGCATCTGCTAACTAAAGGTGGGGCAGTTTTGAGTGTCAAAAGGAATAATGATTATAATAGATTAAAATACGTCATATATAAACTTCTCTAACATTTTTAAAGCCTTCAGTCACTTCAACTCATTTTGTGTTCTGAAAATTGACAAATAAAAGGGGGGCGGGGAATCTAGCATTTTCCCTGCCTTTCCTCTTTGGACTGTATTTCAGGGAAACCAAACAGTTGCTGACTTATAAAAAAAAAATAAATATCATTATTGTTATAAAAAGAATAGATGGATGTCACCTAAACCCACTGATCTTCACTAAAACTGACAGAGGTCAGCCAATATGCTTCTTAACGTGAAGCAAGAGCAAATACATAGTACTACTTAAAACACAGTCTTACCAAAAGGTTGAATTCTAACCCAATTTATTCTCTATCAGATTATAAGAATTTTTTGGGAAAGAGGAAAATGTGGACTGTTGCCACTGGGATAAAATCATGCAAATCTAAAATGTGGAAAATGCTACAGGACAAACATGTGAATTTCTTCAGTAATTAAATTGCATGGAGAAAATAACCTGGAAGTAGGGAGTGGTTATAGAAAAGATAAAGAGACTGAAAATTCATGTCAACCAAATGTAATGTGTAGACACTGTTTGGATTCTGATCCATATGAACAAATTGCAAAAAACACAATATTGAGCCAAATTGGACATGGACTGTTAGATGTTATTAACAAATTTTATTTTATTTTGTGTATAATGTTTTTATTTTTTAGGGCCTTCTTGATTACAGATACACTCAAGTATTTATGAATGAAGTGGTATTGAAGTGGTATGAAATGGAACTGATTTGTTTTAAAATACTCAAGCCAATAACTCAACTACAAAAAAAAGTGTGATATAAGAGGAGGGACATAAAACAAGAATGGCAGAAAGTTGACAATTATTGAAGTTGGGGCTGGGTATGTGGTGTTCATTATAGCATTCTCTCTAGTTATGCTTGAAAAAGCTCCATAAAAAAAAGAAAATTCACCAAATGTTTTTCTGGAAATATAGCTTTTTCTTATTATTGCCACATATCATAATACAATGAAGAGTAGGCCAGGGAACAGAGATGTGGGTAATTCCACAGAGGCCATGGGATGAACAGAAAAAACCTTAGAAATGGGGTGACTTTTCATGTCACGAACGTTTATGTCCATCGTTAAATTCGTTGGATGAGAAACAAATTACACATGACCAATCAAAAGCAGATTATACATATATTTAAAGTCTACCAAATCTAACCCAAGTTAAGCCTAATAATGAGGAGCTAGCTGCTGCCTTCCAGCCTCTCTCTCTTAATTATTTACGAAACCATACTGACAAATCAGCTTTCAATTTATCCATAAAACAGCTCATAACGGGAGCTCCCTGGCTCAACATTTTGCTTTTAGGAAATTCTCTGGGAGGTAGAGAGAATGAGTTCTTGGCTACTCATTTATTGAATCTCAAAATGCTTTAGAGGTTGGTAGCAAAACTAACTTTAAGGTCCAGGAAAATCCAACAGCTAAGAAATCACAAAAAGGAATAGCTTAATCTAAACTTTCACTAGTCCAGCTAAATTTCAACTAGTTTGCCCCCATACTATCGACAACTGTGTATATAAATAATGACCTTAATAATCCTACTTCGCTGTGGTCATTCTTTTACTTTACAGGTGCTGCTTTAACCAATTTAAAACAAATAACTTGTTCTAGCTGATAATTTGATTTTTAATTATTTGCACTGTGGTTTTCACATATGGTTCATGTTCTCAACCTGACCAGACTAAAAATTAATCAATGGAAGAGACTTTTAATAAAAATTTCCTTTATGGACTTGTAAAAAATGTACAATATATAGTAGCTATACAGTAAAACTTAATTTCAAAAATCGTTTTTCTCTAAAATCATGTAGTCGTGCAAAGATACAACACTTACTGTCTTTGATTATGAATTTCTTTTAAAAGCATATCACCATCAGTGAAGAACTAGTTTGTATGATGTTTCTACTTAGAAAGTCATGTGGTAGTGATTATTTTCCTTGTCATTGGAAATAACAGCTAGTTAATCTTCTGTTTTTTCAGAATATCTAGTTTTGATGTATCTGAAAATCTTATTTACAACATTCATAAATTAGTAATTTAAAATAATTGGAACGCACAAAAAAATTCTCCAGAAAATTATATTATATTGTGTATAATATTCTGCTTCATTGAAATTCCAGAGCTTATCCTGTACATAGTTAACACACAATAAACATGAACTGAATGAAAAAACACTCTTTAATTGACAGTGCAAACCATAATTAAGGATCTTAAAAACAATTTATGGGTAATCAATATGGCTAAATATAATATAGAGGGGGAAATCTGGTTAATTAGATACTATATAAACATTTACTCTAATGCTTAATAATTTACTATCTTTTAAAATTTTTTATTTGCATTCAAACTAATATAGAAGTAAAGTGAAAGAAGTATTTTATAGACCACATCATTGGCCTCAAAATCAGAAGGTTAGAGCTCTAATCTGGTTTCATCAGCCAGTCAAGTTTTTACTGTGTGATGATTATATACTCTTATTTCAGATGATGAGACACCAAAAGAGATCAAACAGTCTTCCTTAGAAAATCCTTCTCCCCTCTTTTGAGCACTAAAGTTTGTCACCAACTGCTTAATTTTGCTCTGTGGAGATACCTATAGAGAGCTTTGCAATTATAGAGTAGTTTCCCCAAAAAATCTTAGAGAGAGGGCCAGGTGAGGAGATCACTAATACATCCTATTTCAATATACTGGAGGTCTTTCAGGTGGGTTAGTTAGAATTTAAAAAATTTAAAACCTGTATCAGCGGATCTCAAAATGTGGTCCTGGGCCAACCTCATCAGTATCACTTTGGGAACATGTTAGATGTATACATTTTTAAGCCCCGATCCCAGATCTACCGAATTAGAAACTCCAGAGGTTTGGCCCAAGAATCCATGTTTTAACAAGACCTTTAAGTGATCCTAATGCATACTAAAGTTTGAGAACCACTACCTATGCTATCCAGGGTCTTTGATTTTTGTTTCTAGTTCTCTGCAGTTCTAATTCATTACTATAAGAGGAGGCAGGATTTTATTTTATTAAAATTATGATCATAAAGTATGTTTCTTACCATAAAGTTAAATGTAAAGGAAAGAATTTTAGAAAATATTGACTAACAAAGAGAGAAATTAAAACATTCAGCCAAAGGATTAGAATTTTTACCATGCATTGTGCTTAGTGTTAGGTTACAATACAATCCTTAACCTTGAGAATCTAGGCAGAAGGCAGATTGGAGAACAAATAATAATCAAACAATGTCATCAAAGCTATAAATACACTACATATTATGGGGACAGAAATGGGGATAATTAATTCTGAAGGTCTGGGTTGGATCTATAAGAAAAGTTTTAGAAAAGGGGTGATATTTAAACCAAGCCTTTAGGAATATGCTAAATAGAAACTCCCAGACAAGCTAAGAATAGCTCCTTTTTAAAAGCTTTCCACTAGGCCCCTAGTGTAAAACGCAAGTGAACATTATGAAATGTCTTTAAATAAGCCTTAAGTACCCACTTAATTCCCAGCACGGTTTGGGATTTCTTGTGGATACCAAAGTGGTACTATAAGACATAGATCTGCTTTTAAGAAATTAAACCATAAATAATAAATTTGGCTTATCCAAAATTTGGTAAAAACTAAGCCAATTATAACTACTTGTCATCATATTGTGTTAAGCATAAAGCTGTGTGATAGTCAACAACAAAACCACAGTTAAGTGACTTGCTCCTAAGTTTAGTTTCTTCTCAGGAAAGTTTTTACAAGACATAAAAAAATGGAAACATCTACCATGCTTTTATTTAAAAAGATTTATTTAAACATTTTTATTGTTTTATTTGAAAGAAATAAATGATGTCTAAAGTCCTGGCTGGAGGATGCTATCTTAATGAGTTAAAAAAATCCTTGTGATTGAAAGATCAACCTGACCTAATTCCATGAAAAAGCCAAATCTTAAATCAGTTTTTCCTCTATATTTATGTTAATTCCAATAAACTAGTATTCCTGTAACCAAACACACCTTGACAAAAGTGCATTTTTTTTGAAGGTAGAGAAACCATAAAAGCTTGTTCTCATAATTTACTAAAAAATTTATTTTTATAAAGACTACTTACTATGTTCCTAGTAATCTAGGTCTAATTTGATTAAGAGGTCCTATTTCCAATAAACAAACCCCCAAATCCAGAGTTGAGTCTTAGGCCAGAAGACAACGTGAGTAACACACTTAAATATCCCCATCATTAATCATATTCCTTGAACTACTTCCTTAATGATTGCCCAAGTTCAGCCTGAGTTACTGGGTACACTCACTTCATTTGTACAATCAATGATGTGTCTTTGAGGTTAATGTCAATACAGAAATTAATTTCTGTATGCTGGAAGCTGTTCAGCATTCCAAGTGTATAGATTTTTTCTTTCAAAGTTTCACTCTAAGCAAAACAAAAATACACAACTGAGATTATGACCTACTGTTGTCATTCAGCTTTTCACACCCCAAGATAGCCAACCAACTATAAATAGAGCCACAATAAACCATTCTTCTCCATTCTTGCTCCTGATATGAAATATTAAACTCTAGAGTCTTTTGAAATAGAATCTGACACTGAGAGTGATGAAAGCAAAAATGGCTGTGTTTGTGCTTACCTGGTCAGTTTCTAAGTGACTCAAAAAGACAAAGGAGAGATTAATAATTGGTTGAGTTACCTACTGGTTTAGCAAAATGTATTATTAGGTCATTGGATGATACACATATTATACTCAGCGTAAGTTAAAACTACATCCAGGAGATTCTAATGCAAATCTTATAATATAGAAACACATCCTCACATCAAAACAAAGCATAAAATGGTGATGACACAAAAACTTGTACACAAATGTTCATAGCAGCCTTTTCATATCAGCCAAAAAGTGAAAATATCCAAATGTCCATCAACTGATGAAAAACGTGGTATAGCTGTAAAATGAAATAAATGACTGAAATCCATAAAGACAGAAAGTAGGTTAGTGATTACTTAGGGCTGGCTGTGGAGGAAGAGTGGAACGGGGGGGATGGAAGTGACCACTAATGGGTATAAGGTTTCTTCTGGGAGTGATGGAAATATTCCAAAATTAAATTGTCATAATGGTTGCACAGTTATATGAATATATTAACAACTCACTGATCTGCATACTTTAAACAGGTGAATTTTATGGTATGTGAAAAATATCTCAATACAGCTGCTTTTAGAAAAATGGGTGATGTGTAAAACTGTATAAAAATTACATGCGGAAACATAACAAGGCCCTTGGGCTCAGTGAAACACTTGATAAAGAGACTTCACACACTCAAAGAAGATCCAAGGCAAAATAACCCGAGTTTCTCCACTGAAACCACAGGCGTCCAGTTCTTAACCTCTGTCCCTTTTAGACCTTTCCTGTTAGCTTTGATCTTGCTAAAGAACTATTTGAAAAAAAATCCGGGCACTGGGACATTACTTCCATATACTTCAAGAGAAAATATACTTCATAAATTCAATTTGTTTAAACTCAGATTATCATTAGAATTTGTATTTATGATGCACTATTAGAAAGCAAAGATACTATATTTTGAATTAAAATAAGTACAGTACTTAGACATTATGAATAATTATTTGAAAATGCTTTTTTTAATGACTAAATGTTCATCTTGGGAAGTCAGAATACAATTAGATTTCATATAAGTAGATTAGATTAATGCAAATGCATTAAATGCAAAAACACTTAACATCTATATATTTAAACATATCAAAATCCATAAACTGAAATATTAAGGTTGCTATGAAAGTACTTATAAATAATTAGTTACATGTAATAACTGAATTAGCAATCCTAACTCAGACCATGAGCAATGTAGATAACTTCATTTACACAAAAGCATTTAATTGCAGACTTTCCATGTGCTCATTATTGTGCAATGCTCTGAAGATACCAAGAATAAAACTGAGTTTCTTTTTTTTAATTGGTTCATTCAATATACATTCATTAAATATAACTTCATATAGGGTTGGTGATGTTCACCTTTTGGCATTCACATTTTGAAGAGATTAAAAGATTCAGAAAATCACTACACAAGTTAACACAGTTATTCCTATGATATAATTCCTCAGACTCCAAAAAAGCCTCCATAATCGTCACACTAGTTATTTGCTGGCCCTTTAGTCCTGTGTGGCTGAGTAGAATCATTTTCTGATGTGAACACATCCTTACATTCTTAATATATTTGTGAGGCAAAGTTCTCAGTTGTTCTAATAAGTGCCTCCTTTCCTGGTGCTAACTTGACATTATGCTTCTTACCTCTTACTCAGAACAAATTATACCCTGCTCTACACATCAAATAAAAACCTGCTTAGTCTTAGATTCCACCTGACTGGCATCATGTAATGTTAACATGTTTACTACACATTGTGCAAAACTCAGAGCACAACCAGTGGAGAGTTTGTGCTCCTGAAAGGCTAAAACCACAATCACTAACATTTCTGAGCAGTATGTTAGGTACTATTCAAGGCATTTAACACGTTATTATTTAAAATCCTCAGTTTACAGCCATGCCACACTGAACATGGCCAATCTCATCTGATCTTGGAAGCTAAGCAGGGTTGGGCCTGGTTAGTACTTGGATGGGAGACCACCTAGGAATACCAGGTGCTGCAGGCTTTAAAAACAAATAAATAAATAAAATAAAATAAAATAAAATAAAAAGTAAAATAAAATAAAAAATAAAATAAAATCCTCACAGCTCTATAAATTGGTATCATTTATCACTCCTATTTACAAATGAGGTGCACAGAGGTTATATACCTTGCTCAAGTTTACACAGCTAATAAGTGGTGGAGGCAGGATTAGAACCTAGGCGGCCTTAATTCAAGAGCCTGTCCTCTTAACCACTTTGCTATAGTTATCTATCTTTCCATGGTCCATGACCTCAAGGAGTTCAAAGACTAGAGATAGAAACATCACTTATTCCATACTGACTGTGACAGAGGAATGTTCAGGAGCACAGAAAAAGGGCTGGGGAAATGAACACAGTTTTCCAGGGAGAAGAAATAGCATTCAGTAGTCCAGACATTCCAGGCATAAATTTCCCAAGAGATTTAAGTTTAATTTTAAGATTTAAGAATTAAAATGAAAGATATATGAGAATACTGGCCTAAATTCACTTTCCAATTTCCATGCCTATTGTAAATGTAGTCTTTACTCACATAATGACTGTTACTTTACAAAATTTTGGTAGATAAAACCCTTAAGAATCTTAAATTCCTGTTATAATTTAAAAATTATCTTTTTAAAACATGTTATATTATAATTATTTCTGGTATATAAAATACAACAGATTTTTGTTTTTATATAATGGTTTCATAAAAAATGCTATTTAAACACTGGCACATTCTATTTAACACCATCATTCTCCAGTTAGAGAACATCACATGACCAAACTGGTATTGTGTACTGTGTTTGAAGAAACCCCAAACATTTACTTTTTGTAGTTATGCCAAGCAAAGAGGGATGAAGAGATATCATCTATAATTCTTTAATCACTTTAAGCTTGTACTATGTCCAGGTGATTTAAAGTGTACTCTTGTTTATACCATGACTTTATTTTTAAGTGCAATTTGAATGTGAGATAATTTGAGGCCCCAAAGGACTGAAAAATTAATGGAGAAAAATACCACAGCAGGAAGAATGCACTTTTAAAAGAATGACTCTCACATTCCATCTCCACAACTACCACCCACTGTCAAATCTCCTCTTCTTCCTTTGGTAAACACAATAAAGCTTCATGGCATTATATTTGTTATACAATCTGTATTTATTTACTTCTGAATTCTTATTACTTAAACTTTTTCTCATTGTTGTTGATATACTTTCTACCTAGGAAATTTGTCTGGCTATCTTAGGTTGGGATAGAATCCATATAGTTTTTCTTACTAAAATTAATAAAAATATTTTTCATTTAATGGCAGAATTTTTCAGAAACACATTAAAAATAACAGAAAGATATGTGTATTCAAGTACTGTTTCTATGAAATGTGTCCCTTTAGGAAATGTGTGATACCTCTCCACAAAACTCCAAATCCTCCCACTAAAATCTAAACTAAACCTCAATTCATTCTTTGAAAGCAACTTTCTTGATATATAACTTACATACATTTTTAATCAGTTTGATGACTTTTCACAAATGTTTAAAATTGTATCAACTGACATCGCAATCAAGATATAGAATATTTCTATCAACTGCCAAGTTGTTCTCTTGTGCCCTTTTGTAATCAATACAAATTATCACTGTAGTCCTAGGCAACCACTGATCTTTCTGTCACTATACAATGAATTTGCCTTTTTCAGACTTTCATGTGAATTAAACCATATAGTATGTAGTCTTCAGTATATCATTTTTTATATCCATTCATATTGCTACATGTATCAGCAGTTTGTTTCTTTTTAATGCTGAGTAGTATTTTATTGTATGGATATACCAAAAATTGTTTATTCATTCACTGGTTGATAGACTTTTGGGATTTTCCACCTGATGGTTATTATGAATAAAAATGTCATGAACACTTTGTACAGCCTATGTGCAGACATGTCTTTTCATTTGTCTTGAATGAAAAATAAATTAGGAGTGGAATTGCTAGGCTCTATGGTAAATCTACTTAATGTTATAATAAATTGCCAAACTTTTCCACAGTGGCTTTACCATTTTACATTCCCATCAGGAATGTATAAGTTCCAACTGTTCCATATCCTCCCCAGAACTTGCTATAGTCTGTCTTTAATTTTAGCTATTACAACAGAGAAAACAATAAGGTTAGGAATAAACAGAAAAAAAATGGAGTAATTCAACATGGTGACTAGCTGTTTATTTTGTAGATTTTCTGTTCCAAGAAAAAAGAAAATAAAAGAATCCTTAATTCTTATAGCTGAAAAGAATATTTGAGAACACTTAATCTAATCTCTCACCTAATCCCAAATAGCATCTGGTAACATTCCAGAGCTAGTGAAAGATGGGAAACCTGGTACTTTTCAAGAGTCCTTTAAATTTCTGGACATTTGGAAAGTTCTTCCTTCATACTGTAGCAAAAATGAAACAAAAACAAATCTCTAACTTCTTCCCATTGTTCCCAACTGTCCCCCAGAACAGGAGATTAGCCCATGTAATGTTAGTCAATGTAGATCAAATGGGATGTAATGAACCCAATCAAAAGTAAGAAAAAATATGAAATATTAGAGACAACTAAGTCAATAACAGACAGCTGTACCTGAATACTTTAAGAGCAATAAAACTAACCCATTATCATCTTTCTTAACACAGGATTCTGTTCAGACACAAGGGGTTTATAGAAACTGTAATTTTTTTTTGTGCTTGTAGATATTCTGTTTTTCTTCAGATGAAACACACAATAAGGAGAAATAGCATGTGATTCTACAGCCAAACATGGATGATCCATTAAAAAGACAAGTGACAGCTCAACCCTCTCTCTAGGAACATTTGTCACCTATGCCTTTATCCTTCAGGGATTTAAGTTGAGTGACATTTGCTGTAGGCTGATAATTAGTTTTTCTTTCTTTCTTTCTTTCAAAAAAAAAAAAAGCATAAGAGGCCAATGTTGGCTTCTTCCCCATGAGAGACACTAGCCTGAGTGGTTTTGGGAATATATGCCTTGATCAGATTTGCACTATGACTCCTGAATGCGTGAGCCATCCCAGCAACACCTGCTCTCCTGACAGGCCACTTGGGACTGGCAGAAAAAGGATCCATCAATTCTACTCTCCCCAGACTTAGTGTTAAATGTACAATACAGTTCAATATCATGTTAAAAGTAAAATTCCATGCACCAAAGCCTACCAGTTACCAGAAGTCAGTATTTAGAAGTCCCCAATAATAAAAATTAACGTGGAATCTAAATTCCCGCCCCCCCACTAAATTGCATTCCAACTAAGTACTCAGAAAAGTATCACTTACATCAAGGGAAGAAAGATGAGATGGGGAGGAGTGAAATTCCTTAATCAAATCATGTCACCAAGATATTACTAAGGGCTTGAGATGTGGGTTCTATTTCTCATCATGGCGTGGAAATATAGCTGCTTCCCATCCAGAAAATGTGAATTACTTAAGTTTGGGCATGTAGATTTAATAACACAAAAACTGACAATATGTAAGCAATTACATTTTAAATCAAAGTAATTAGCTTCCTTTTCATAAACATAGGAAGGCAGACATCTTTTTATTTTTGGCCTAGTCATATACATTTCCTATTTTAGTTTCCATTTATTTTCCTATTAAAAATTATTTAGCTTTGTGTAAATGTTACAACATCAAGTCTCTGTCCTTCCTATTATCTAGTCACCTATTTTTTAACAATTATTTTTTTCTAAAGTTATACATGATTCAAAAATCAAATAAGGTTCATTATGAAAAACTAGTTTACCTGTAACTCCTTCTTAATGGTAACCATTTTTACTCTGTTTAGCTGATTATTTTATGTTACTTCTATATCTCTAAATGACTAAATGATATGCTTGCATTACTACATCTCAATTTTTCAACTTGAGGCATTCTCTGTTGACCTCCCCCAGTATAGAAAGTATGTCCTTTCTCCATCACTCCATCTTAATTCCTCACAAACACGTGCAAGCAACCTATCTCCTACCCTCTCAGTTACATATTGTAACTTTATTTAGACCATTATTCATTTTCTACATTAGGATTATATAAACACTATTTATAGCTCAGCTATGTAATAAACTATGATTACCCTCCTTTCTTGCACATTTTGTATTTTTCCTGGAATTTTTTCCTGGGTCTGCCTGTTTACATCTTAAGATATTGAGATGTATCATGTAATTTACCAATTTCATCTTCCTGAAGAGGTCCCCAACATAGTCTGGCTGTCTTCTTTGCCTGGTACATGACAATCATCCTGAGGAGCATCTGTTTTCTGTGTCCTATTCCTATACCACCTCCTTTCTTGATTTATTTCCTCATTTGAGTGGTACATGACTTCCTATAGTTCCTTAGTTTATGAAGTCAATTTTTTGAGATCTTTCATGTCTAAAAAAGTCTTAATTTCATCTTTTCACTTGATTTGGCATTCTAGATTTTAAAAAATTCAGAATTTTGAAGACACTGCTCTAATAGTCTCCAATGTTAAAGACACTGTGATTCTCATCCTTCATATAAAACCTCTTTTTTGTCTGTTTTCTCTGGAAGCTTCTAAGATCTTTTTTTCCCCAGAGTTCTGAAATTTCATTATGATGTGCCATTTTTATCGATTTTGCTGGCACCTGGTAAGACCTTTCAGACTGGAAATTTATGTCCTTCAATTTTGGAAAGTTTTCTTCAAGTATTTTGTTAATGATTTCTTTCCCTTTTTTTCTTTTTCTGGAACTCCTATTATTCAGTTTGGCTTTCATAGATTGTTTCTCTTTTCTCTTTTGTTCATGTTTTTTTGCTCTACGTTTTGGGAGATTTCCTTCAACTCTGAAAGCTTTCACTGAGTTTTTTGTTCCATCATACTGTTAATTTCCATGAGCCTTTTCCTGTTCTGTGTGTAGTCAGTTTTTATATAGCATCCTGTTCTTACTACATTTGCAATATCTTATCTCTCTGAGGATATGAATGACAGTTTTGCATAGTCTATTTTCTGAGTTGATTTTTTCCCCATTTGTTGCCTTCAGTCTTTATTTTTCATGATATATGGGCCTTTCTTAAGAACTGATAATCGTTCAGTTTTCTTTTTATATATATATAAGCAGGGCACTAAAAACTGCTTGCAAAGTCTGACTGTAGGAGCTGGGCTTGTCAATTGTGAGCTTCATTGCAGTGTGATCGGGCTGGTTAATTGTAGAACTTCCTTTATTCTGCAGTGCCTTCATTCTTCTTGGGCTGGTCAAATTCCCCCAGAGAAATCTCTTCCACAATCCTGATTGGAAGGTAAAGGCCTGGCTGTGCAGGTAGATGTAGTCTCAGCATGGCGTGCATAATTTCACTATATTTTCAGTACTGCACTTCCATCATAGGTTGGTCCTGTACCCACCAGTTGGGAAATCACTTTGTTTTATCTTCTCTAGAAAAGAAAGTTCTATTCCTTTGTGGGGTATAATAAAGCAGGTGATCTAGGCATCTGGCTCCTTCTGAAACAGACTTTAATTAATCCTCCTTGATTAAACCATCTCCATGCTCTACCTGGTACCAATCTTCAACCTTTGGAGTATAGCTGAGGTGTAAACTGGCTTGGTTCTTGGCTTTCCTCACTTTAAGACTAATTTTCTTAGGTTTGTTAAGTTTATATGCTTTCTAGTGTCCAAAATTTTGTTGTTGTCCTCTTTCCTCTTCTCTCCTTGAAATGAAGGTGCATATCTTTTAAAAAAACTTGTTTTAATAGGGTTTGAGAAAGCAAACACGTGCATTAAAACTATTATTAACCTGGAAGCACTCTCTTCCCATATTTGTTTTTCACTATAGATGCTTCTAGCTTTCTCCATAATTCTGTCTTGTCACCCTCCCCACTCCCACCGTGGTTTTGTCTTTACGTTCCTAACATTATTTATACAGTTTCTAGATATCAAGACACAGTGGACAGCTTCTGAAAAAGTAGCAATGGAAAAAATAATAGGTAAATACCCATCTGTTCTCTGAGCGCCCTGGAGGCTCTTTCCATTTTTTATTCTGTAAATATAGAAAGACACAACAGGCATTTGCACAATACTGTTTTATAAAAGACAAAAGTAAAATGGTCCTTGACAACAAAGGCCTTAAAAATTTTAATTTAGTTGAGAAGACAAGTATAAATAACATTTGGGTGCTAAAGGGAGTGAGGAAGAGAAGGACTCAATGTGGTTAAAAAATTGAAAGGACATAATAACAGTTCAAGAAAAACAAAATGGTTAGAAGAGAGGACTAGTTGTAAAGCAAATTAGGAGAATTTAATGTGGTTAAAAGGTTAGAAGAGCCATCTTCTATTTACATTCATGCTTTGTCTTCTAATTACTATCAGATTTTTTTTAATTTTGAAAATTTGTTAAAACCTATTGATTAATATTTATCAAACCCCTTTGTGAAAAGTAGCCAATTTTGAGGGACATTTACAGCTAAATAAATCACTGGCTCAGATGGCATTGTCTAGGTAGAGAATGCTACCCAGCCAATTGTAAATGTTACAGGTATACTTGCTTTGAGAGCAATAAATGTTTATTAAAAAGCAAAACAAAACAAAAAATATTCATGATGCAAAACAAAATTGTTTAATATGTGAGGTTTAACATTACACAAAGCTTTTACTCACTGTGTCAGTTATTCATTTATTGCCTCTCAGCTCCTGAACTCACCCTTCTCTGCCCTGCTTTGTGGCACGAGAGCTGGACCTCGCAGGAGGCTACATTTCTCCTCTGTCAGCTTGCTCAGTGTTAAGCTTGCCAATAGAGAGGGCACTGGTGGGACACTGCAAGGCTGAAGCAGGAAGAAGGAATGCCCCTTTTACAGTGTGTGGTTTTACTGCACAGCGACACGCACGTTGGCATGCAGGGGTCCCAGCAATGTTCACCTTGGCAAAGGTGGTGGCCCTGAGTTCAGTGGAGGGACTCCTTTTGGCTAAGATTCTTCCCTCCATATACGTGGCTGCTCCTGCAATTCACCAGCAGAGTACCCTCTGCCACGGGGCAGTATATTCCTGTGACAGACAGTCCTGTCCTCTCTTAAGAGGTCTGAATCTCAGCCTTGTGGGACTGATTCTAAGTTTCTAGGTTCCTCTGTGATGTACTTTCCTTCAGCCCTTGGGGGTAGCAGCTTTCTGTAATTGCTGCCTCAGTACACTTTAGAGTCTTCTTTTACCCTTTTAGAAGTTATCCACCTTTCACCTAGTTAACAATTCTTTATTTAAAAATTTCCCTATTCATATTATTCCTGACTGGATTCTGGTAGATACAATTACACAAAAAGACCAAATAAACGGAACACGTGATACCAAGTAAAGCCCATCCCCAAATCCTATTGTTAAAAATGAATTCTGGAAATTACTATTATAAATCTGGAGACATTCCCCCAAAATGTCAATTCTGATTAAAACCACCATAAATATAAGGTTACCTAAACCATGAATACTAAATACTGAAGAACAAGAATAAAGAACAAACTATATCAAAGAAACTTCTGGATTTGTTGTGATAAAATTACAAGATTAGTGGCTGACAAGAACCCAATAGATAAAAGAACCTGATTATAAAAAAAGCATTTAATTCTGCTTCTCCTGGCATCTTCCTTGCAAAATTAATTAAAACTAGCCAGGATATATGAGTCTCATGAATTGAAAACTAGCCTCAAGACCACAAGTAGTGATTATAAACTGCCCTAAATCACATTGAGAAAAGTGTCTGTTAGAATGTCCACAGAGTATTAGACTGGTTATAATCCAGATTTCCATTAGTGATGGGAAAAGTAAGGAGTAAGTTAATGTTTAATAGAAATTAACTAGAAGGGTTTTGTGAAAACTAGTATGATCTAAAATATAAAAGGTTTAGAAAAACGGGAAAGAAGTACAAAAGGTAAACAAACTCTTTTTAGTATGAATAATTAATATAAAAAGTAATTTTCACCTAGTGATCCTAAAACCTCCATATGCATGTGGAACCACATAAAGTTGACAGAGAATAATCAAAGGTTTTTATCTGGGCTAACTAAGGACAGCAGCCACCTCAGGGACCTAATTCCTTTCAGTCTATAAAGTAATTCCTTTCAGATTATAAACCCGTAGAGAGAAGAGTATTTGGGTCTATAAATAATCTTTTGCACAGCTACATCATATAGCAGCTTAAGTTAATGCCAGAATTTCCTTTCCATGTAGGTTTGTACACTGACAAATAAACAGAGGCAGAAACAAAACAGAAGAAGCAAAAGCAGCAGTAACACGAACAGCCAAACTAAACTTTTATAAAGCTATCATGAGGCCTTAAAGAAGAGACTGCTTAAACCCAGAAGTTGTCTGGCCTTGCCCATCCTCACCTGCACCTCCAGGCACCTGTGTGTGTGAACAAAGCAGATGCCATAACAAGTAATCACAATGCCAGGTGAGGGCAGGGGAAATTGTTAACGGAGTTTTGTCTTTGTCCAGACAGTGATCCTGTATCTGGTGGATGCCAGGCCCCTT